>CM039676.1:514271620-515692853 GCA_022496015.1 Hordeum marinum | reverse complement strand
TGAAGAGTCGGGATCGTGCGATGGTTCACTCGTACCATACCTTCCCCTAGGGGAATGCATCTAATGCTTTGCCTTGATGACTAATAGACATTTGCAATAAGTATGTGAGTTCCTTATGACTAATGTGAGTCCATGGATTATACGCACCCTCGCATTTCCGCCTTTGCTAGCCTCTCTAGTACTGCACAACTTTCGCCGGTGCAACAAACGCACCTTCCTCAAAACAGCCACCATATATTTCCTTAAAACAATGACCATACCTACCTGTTATGGCATTTCCATAGGCATTCTAACATATATTTCCATGCAACTTCCACCGTTCTGTTTGTTATGACACACTCCATCATTGCCATATTGCCTTGTATGGTCGTAAGATAGCTAGCATGATGTCTTCAATATCATTACTATGCTAGATCGTTGCACATACTGGTACACTGCCAGAGGCATTCATATAGGGTCATAAATTGTTTCAGTTATCGAGTTGTAATTCTTGAGTTGTAAGTAAATAAAAGTGTGATGACCATCATTATAGAGCATTGTCACATGTGAGGGAAGAATGATGGAAGCTATGATTCCCTCACAAGTTGGGATGGGTCTTCGGAATTTATGTAAAGTAAAAGAGGCCAATGAAGCCCATATCTTTAAAAGAGGCCTTGAAGCCAACAAAAAAGAAAAAAGAAAAAAAAGAAAAAGAGAGAGAAAAAGGAGAAAAAAATGAGAGAAAAGAGAGAAGGGACAATGCTACTATCATTTTCCACACTTGTGCTTCAAAGAAGCACCATGATCTTCATAATAGAGAGTCTCCTATTTTGTCACTTCCATATACTAGTGGGAATTTTTCATTATAGAACTTGGCTTGCATATTCCAATGGTGGGCTTCCTCAACTGCCCTAGGTCTTCGTGAGCAAGCACGTTGGATGCACACCCACTTAGTTTCTTTTGAGCTTTCATACACTTATAGCTCTAGTGCATCCGCTGCATGGCAATCTCTACCCACTCACATTGATATTATTGTTGGGCATCTCCATACCCCGTTGATACGCCTAATTGATGTGAGACCATCTCCTCCTTTTTTTCCCTCACAACCTCCACCATATTCTATTTCACCTATAGTGCTATGTCCATGGATCATGCTCATGTATTACGTTGGAGTTGAAAAAGTTTGGAAGAGTAGAGTATGAAACAATTGCTTGGCTTTCATCGGGATTGTGCATGATATAGATGGGTTATGTGAGGAAGATGGAGCATAGCAGACTGTATGATATTGTAGGGATAACTTTCTTTTTGCATTATATTTTGAAGAGAAACAATTACTTTGCTAGTATGCTCGAAATATTACCTTTTTATATCAATATAGAGCTTTTGTTTTGAAACTTATAGATCTGAATATTCATGCCACAATAGAGAATATTACATGGATAAATATGTTAGGTAGAACTCCACATCAAAAAATTTGTTTTTATCATTTACCTACTCAAGGACGATTAGGAATTAAGCTTGGAGATGTTGATATCTCTCTAACGTATCTATAATTTTTGATTGTGTCATACTATTACATTATCTGTCTTGGATGTTCTATATGCATTAATATGCTACTCCCTCCGTCCAGAAAAAGTTGTCCCGAGCTTAGTTTATTTCTAGTTTCGAAAAGAAAACCTTCTAATTCTAAATCTCTTACTGATTCCCCCCTCAACTCTGTTTCTTCCTCCTCCGCCCACGGCTAGACCACACGGCCGTCGTAGCCATCGTTGGCAGTCGTCGTAGAAACAGCGGGCGACTGCTGCCCAACTGCGCCGCTTCCCACCTGTGCCGCCGCTCACCCGCGGTTGTTCCGCCACTGCGAATCTGCGCCGCCCACACGGAGGCAAGCTGCCTGGCCGCCCAGCTTCGGCTGCTCCTCCAAGATGACCGCCTCGACGGACGCCTTCTTCTCATCACCCTTGTCAGTTTCTTGCGCCCGCGCCAACCCCAGCCGTCGCTGCCAACCCCGACCACTGCTCCCCTCTCGCTGACTTCAGTGGGCAGAGCCAGGCGGATCCTCCCCGGCGGCGAGACGACCACACAGAATTGTTGCTGCTTCCTGCCCGCCACCTGCTGCCGCCACTGCCTCCCGCTCGATCGAATCCCCACGCAGTTGCTGCTAATTACCTCTGCTGTTGTTGTTGGTTGCAGGTACAAACAATATTCAATGAAATTTATTGTCCTGAAGAAAATTAAAACTGTTGGTGCTTGTGAACAAAATTCAGTGAACAAATTCAGGGCTTGTGATTCTCCAGTTGCTGCTTGTGATAATTCAGTGAACTCTAGATGCTTGTCAAAATTCAGTGAACACAACTGTCATGCATAATTAAGCAAAGCAAATACTGAAAATGCATAAAATGACTATGTGCTGAAGGTGTAGGTACACTATTTGTTCAGGTACACTCAGTCAGCAAACAATCCATATCGTACGGATCAAACAACTGATCATGTAACTGCACTATTTGCTCACTGATTTTTTTCAACCAAATCAGAGTGTACATGATTACTCCAGATTAAAAATTTCAGTCAAAGTTAAATTGATAAGAGATGTAGTAGTACCTCTAGTTGATGGCCCTGTTTTTGTTTGCTTTTCAAGGCCCCTGATTTTGTTTGCTTTCTAATTCCTGGCCCTGGCCCTGCAAAAAAATGAGAGGAGATGTACTAGGACCTGTAGTTGCTGAAAACAAAAAAGGATGTGGTACAAAAATTGTAGGTTCTTACAGAAAACAACACTTGTAGTGGTAGCCCAGGTGCCCTTAAACCGAAACCAAATCTTCAATATTTTGATCAGACTTGAGATGTTTTGGTGATTTTACTAGTCCACATTGATACAAAATGTGTTTACACTAACTGAATTTACTCAAATGTTCAGAGTCCAAATGATCTTAGACTTACTCTTAATTATTGGATCATGAACATGTTAGTCGACCGCCGAGCTCAATTGAACCAGAATTCACAAGAGTAGTGACCATCTAATCCGAACATGTTAGTTTTAGCTGCTGTCAAAGACCATCTAATCTGAACATTGTGATGCAGCTGCTGTACAAAACCTGAAAAGCATTGTAATGTGCAAAGTCTGAACACTGTAATTCTTTGACAGTAATTCAGTTTGGTATAGGTGATGCAGCACGAGCATTCAACATTCAGTTTATCAACTCAAGATGTTACTCCATACATTTAGATTCACACAATTACACAGATGTTACTCCACACATTCAGTTTATCAACACAATTACATAGATGGAACATTCAGTTTAGAGTACATCAAAAGGAGTAGATAAATACACTGTCGATACAAGAGACGGAGAAAATAAGCAGTTTTCGCTATGGATTTAGACACACATATACGCACCCTCAAACCGTCCATGGTGGCAAGATTGTGTGAAATTAACTGAAACTCATAGTTTCAGACGTGAGTTTCAGACACTGGCAAGATTGTGTGAAATTAACTGAAATTGAAATCAACACGAGAGAGGTTTGGCGTCAATAGCAGAGTAGAGCAGAGAGCAGACAGGGATGTGAGCGGCGTGGCCCGACGGAGGTGAGGGGCGCAGCAGAGGGGAGCGGAGGAGACGAGCAGCGACTGGAAACTGTGGGGAGACGAGCGACGAGGCGACAGGAGTGCGGGTTGAGTCGGATAAACCCGGAGGGGGATTTTGTCAAAATGCCATGGGGACAACTTTTTCCGGGCGAAGGGATCGTAAGATAGCTAGCATGATGTCTTCAATATCATTACTATGCTAGACGTTGCACATACCGATACATTATCAGAGGCATTCATATAGAGTCATAAATTATTTTAGTTATCGAGTTGTAATTCTTTAGTTGTAAGTAAATGAAAGTGTGATGACCATCATTATAGAGCATCGTCCCACGTAAGGAAAGGATGATGGAAGATATGATTCCCTCACAAGTTGGGATGTGACTCCGGACTTTATGAAAAATAAAATAGGCCAATGAAGCCCATATCTTTAAAAGAGGCCTAGAAGCCCACCAAAAAGGAGAAAAAAATAAAAAATAAAAAAAGAGAGAAAAGGGGAGAAAAAGAAAAAAAATGAGAGAAAAGAGAGAAGGGACAATGCTACTATCCTTTTTCCACACTTGTGCTCCAAATAAGCACTATGCTCTTCATAATAGAGAGTCTCCTATTTTGTCACTTCCATATACCAGTGGGAATTTTTCATTGTAGAACTTTGCTTGCATATTCCAATGATGGGCTTCCTCAAATGCCCTAGTTCTTCGTGAGCAAGCAAGTTGGATGCATACCCACTTAGTTTCTTTTGAGCTTTCATACACTTATAGCTCTAGTGCATCCGTTGCATGGAAATTCCTACTAACTCACGTTGATATCTATTGATGGGTATCTTCATAGCCCATTGATACGCCTAGTCGATGTGAGACCATCTCCTCCTTTTTTTCCTCACAAACTCCACCAAACTCTATTCCACCTATAGTGCTATGTCCATGGCTCACGCCCATGTATTGCGTGGGAGTTCAATTTTTTTGAACGAGTAGAGTATGAAACAATTGCTTGGCTTTCATCGAGGTTGCGCATGATATAGATGGGTTATGTGAGGAAGATGGAGCATAGCAGACTATATGATATTGTAGGGATAACTTTCTTTCGCCATTATATTTTGAAGAGAAACAATTACTTTGCTAGTATGCTTGAAATATTACCGTTTTTATATCAACATAGAGCTTTTGTTTTGAAACTTACGGATCTGAATATTCATGCCACAATAGAGAATATTACATGGATAAATATCTTAGGTAGCACCCCACATCCAAAATTCTGTTTTTATCATTTATCTACACGAGGACGAGCATGAATTAAGCTTGGGGATGCTAATATGTCTCCAACGTATCTATTTTTTTAATGGTGTCATGCTATTATATTATCTGTTTTGGATGTTTTACATGCATTAATATGCTATTTTATATTACTTTTGGGACTAACCTACTAATCTAGAGCCCAGTGTTAGTCACAGTTTTTCCTTGTTTTTGAATATTGCAGATATGGAATATTAAACAGAGTCCAAACGAAATAAAATCTTCACGATGATTTTTTCTGGAAAAATAGATATCTACCAAACTTAGAGTGCAAGGCAAGGGAGCCTCTAGGGCCCCACAAGCCCACTAGCCGTGGCCAGGGGGACCCGCGGCTAGCAAGCTTGTGGCCCCCTCGTGGCCCTCCTAACCCTAATCTCCATCTTATAAATTCCAAAATATTCCCCCAATACCAGAACTGTTGGAAATATGCCCTAGAGGCAATAATAAATTGGTTATTATCATATTTCCTTGTTCATGATAATCGTTTATTATCCATGCTATAATTGTATTGATCGAAGACTTGAATGCATGTGTGGATATATAGACAAAACCATGTCCCTAGTATGCCTCTAATAGACTAGCTCGTTGATCAAAAGATGGTTAAGGTTTCCTAGCCATGGACATGAGATGTCATTTGATAACGGGATCACATCATTAGGAGAATGATGTGATGGACAAGACCCAAACTACAAACGTAGCATATGATCGTGTCAGTTTATTGCTACTGTTTTCTGCATGTCAAGTATATGTTCCTATGACCATGAGATCATGCAACTCACGGATATCGGAGGAGTGCCTTGTGTGTATCAAACGTCACAACGTAACTGAGTGACTATAAATGTGCTCTACAGGTATCTCCGATGGTGTCCGTTGAGTTGGCATGGATCGAGACTGGGATTTGTTACTCCGTGTGAACGGAGAGGTATCTCGGGGCCCACTCGGTAATGCAACATCACAATAAGCCTTGCAAGCAATGTGACTAATTGTTAGTGTGGGATCTTGTATTACGGAACGAGTAAAGAGACTTGCCGGTAACGAGATTGAACTAGGTATGGAGATACCAACGATTGAATCTCGGGCAAGTAACATACCAAAGAACAAAGGGAACGTTATACGGGATTAACTGAATCCTTGACATAGAGGTTCGACCGATAAAGATCTTCGTAGAATATGTAGGAACCAATGTGGACGTCCAGGTCCCTCCATTGGTTATTGACCGTAGAGTTGTCTCGGTCATGTCTACATAGTTCTCGAACCCGCAGGGTCTGCACACTTAAGGTTCGGTGACGTTTCGGTAATGTAGAGTTATGTATGGTGGTGACCGAAGGTTGTTCGGAGTCCCGGATAAGATCCCGGACGTCACGAGGAGCTTCGGAATGCTCGAGAGGTAAATATTCATATATAGGAAGTCCCAGTTTGGTCGCCGGAAAAGTTTCGGGCTCATCGGTAGTGTACCGGGAGTGCCGGTAGTGTACCGGGGGACCTCCGGGAGGGGTATTTCGACCCCAAGAGGTCCATGGGCTATGGGAGGGTGTTAACAAGCCCTTAGTGGGCTGGGAAACCCATCCACAAAGTCCCATGGTGCATGAGGTGGAAATTCCTAAAGGAAAATAGGGAAAAGAGAAAATCAGCCAATAGGAAAGCAATCCTAGTCCAACTAGGATTGGAGGGCAACTAGGATTGCTCCTCCTCCTAGACGGCCGAACCAAGAGGCCTTGGCTGCCTCTCCTCTCCTCTCCTCCTATATATACTAGTGTATTGGGTGGCTTTTGGACAGAAAATACGGCCACGTGCTACCCGTTTCACCGGTGCTCCTCTAGATCAGATTTCTGCAGCGCTAAGGCGAAGCCCTGCCGGAATTGCTCCACCACCACCATCACCGGAGCGCCGTCATGCTGCCGGTGAAGTCTCTCTCCTCTCCATCTCCTCTTGCTGGATCAAGATGGTGGAGATCGTCATCAAGTTGCACGTGTGCTGAACGCGGAGGTGCCGTCCGTTCGGTACTAGATCGGAAGGATCGTGATCAAGGCCACGAGACGATTCATGATGAGATCGCGTGACGGATCGTGATGAGATCGCGGGACGGATCGTGATGAGATCGCGGGACAGATCGTGAGGAGATCGTGGGACGGATCGTGACGAGATCGTGAGACGGATCGTGATGAGTTCATGGAACGGATCATGATTGGATCGCGGGACGGCTCGTGATGAGATCGCAGGACGCTCGGCAATTTGGATCGCGAAGATGTTCGACTACACCAACCGCGTTTATTAACGCTTCCCTCTTAGTGATCTACAAGGGTACGTAGATCCACTCTCCCTCTCGTAGATGCTCATCACCATGGATAGGTTTGCGTGTGCATAGGAAATTTTTTATTTCCCATGCGACGTTCCCCAATAGTGGCATCATGAGCTAGGTTGATGGTTCGATGAGATCTCGAGTAGAACACAAAAGGTTTGTGGGTGTTGATGCTTAGATTGCTTCCTCCCTTTTTCGGATTTTGGTTCAGCGGGATTGTGAGATGAAGCGGCCCGGACCAACATTACTCGTACGCTTACGAGAGACTGGTTCCCTCGACGCAACTTGTTGCCTAGATGGCTTGCGGGTGACAGTTTCTCTTACTTTAGTTGGATCGGATCCGACAAAGGCGGTCCTTGAGAAGGTTGAAAAGAAACTAGTGTATCACCGTTGTGGTTTTTGCATAGGTGAGAATTGTTCTTGCTAGATACCCGTAGCAGCCACGTAAAACATGCAACAACAATTAGAGGACGTCTAACTTGTTTTTGCAGGGTATGTTGTGATATGATATGGCCAATTACATGATGTGATATATGTGATGTATGAGATGATCATGTGATGTATAGATTATCACGACTTGCATGTCGATGAGTACGGCAACCGGCAGGAGCCATAGGGTTGTCTTTAATTATTGTATGACCTGCGTGTCAATCATGAAGCGCTACGTAATGCTTTACTTTATCGCTACGGTAGCAATAGTAGTAGAAGCATGCAGGGCGTGACAACCTCGATGGCGACACGTTCAAGGAGATCAAGATGATGGAGATCATGGTGTCATGCCGGTGACGATGGAGATCATGCCGGTGCTTTCATGATGAAGATCAAAAGCACAAGTTCATGGCCATATCATGTCACTCATGATTTGCATGTGATGTTAATCCTTTTGATGCACCTTGTTTTGCTTAGGACGGCGGTAGCATTATAAGGTGATCCCTTACTTAATTTCAAGATAAAATGTGTTCTCCCCAAGTGTGCATCGTTGCGAAAGTTCGTCGTGTTGAGACACCACGTGATGATCGGGTGTGATAGACTCTACGTTCACATACAACGGGTGCAAGCCAGATTTGCACGTGCAGAACACTCGGGTTAAACTTGAAGAGCCTAGCATGTACAGACATGGCCTCGGAACACAAGAGACCGAAAGGTCGAACATGAGTCATATAGTAGATATGATCAACATAATGATGTTCACCATTGAAGCCACCTCAACTCACATGATGATCGGACTTGAGTTGGTGAATTTGGATCATGTATCACTCGAATGATCGGAGGGATGTCAATTTGAGTGGGAGTTCTTAAGTAATATGATTAATTGAACTCATTATCATGAACATAGTCAAAAGTGTCTTTGCAAATTATGTTGTAGATTACTAGCTCGCGTTGTAGCTCCCTTAATTTTTTATATGTTCCTAGAGAAATAGAGTTGAAAGATAATGGTAGCAATATTGCGGACTGGGTCCGTGATCTGAGGATTGTCCTCGTTGCCGCACAGAAGGATAATGTCCTTAATGCACCGCTCGGTGCGCCACCCCCTCTAGCGTCGTTTGTAGATGTTGTGAACATCTGACAGACACGTTACGATGACTACTTGATAGTTTAGTGCGTCATGCATAACGGCTTAGAATTGAGGCTCCGAAACGTTTTGAACGTCACGGAACATATGAGATGTTCAAGGAGCTGAGATTGTGATCTCAGGCTCATGCCCGTGTTGCGAGATATGAGATCTCCAACAAGATTCTTTACCTGTAAGATGAAGGAGAATAGCTCAATCGTTGAGCATGTACTCAGATTGTCTGGGTACTACAATCGCTTGAATCGAGTGAGAGTTGATCTTCCAGATAAGATAGTGATTGACATAGTTCTCCAAGTCACTGTCACTAAGCTACTAGAACTTAGTGATGAACTATAAATTGCCAGGGATAGAAATAATGATTCCTGAGCTGTTCGCGATGTTTTGACACCGCGAAGGTAGAAATCAAGAAGGAGCGTCAAGTGTTGATGGTTAACCAAACCACTAGTTTCGAGAAAGGGCAAGAGCAAGGAAGGAAACTTCATGGATAGCAAGTCAGTTGCTGCTCCAGTGAAGCAACCCAAAATTGAACTCAAACCCGAGACTAAGTGCTTCTGTTATGAGGTGAGCGGTCGCTGAAGCGGAGCAACCCTAGATACTTGGTAGATAAGAAGGCTGGCAACATCGACAGAAGTATATTTGATATACGAGTTATTTATGTGTACCTTGCTAGTACTCCTAGTAGCACCTGGGTATTGGATACTGGTTCGGTTGCTAAATGTTAGTAACTCGAAATAAAAGCTGCGGAATAAACGGAGAACTAGGTAAGGGTGAGGTGACGATATGTGTTGGAAGTGTTTCCAAGGTTGATGTGATCAAACATCGCACGCTCTCTCTACCTCCAGGATTAGTGACGAACCTAAATAAATGTTATTTGGTGTTTTGCGTTAAGCATGAACATGATTAGATCATGTTTATTGCAATACGGTTATTCATTTGAATTAGAGAATAATGGTTATTATGTTTACATGAATAATACCTTCAATGGTCATGCACCCAGTGAGAATGGTTTGTTGAAATCTTGATCGTAGTAATACACATGTTCATAACATTGATGTCAAAAGATACATAGTTAATAATGATTGTACCACATACTTGTGGCACTGCCGCAAAATGTCATATTGGTATAAAGCGCATGAAGAAACTCCATGCTGATGGATATTTGACTCATTTGATTTCGAATCGGTTGAGACATGCGAACCATGCCTCTTGGGCAAGATGACTAAAGGATCCCGTTGATGGAGCGGGCAAGTGATTCATTGGAAATGATACATGTTGATGTATGCAATCCAGTAAGTCCTGTAGCGTGCAGTGGATATCGCTATTTTCTTACCTTCACTAATGATTTGAGTAGATATAGTGTATATTTACTTAATGAAACACAAGTCTGAATCGTTTGAAAGGTTCAAGAAAATTCAGAGTGAAGTTTAAGATCATCGTGACAAGAAGATAAAAATAACTGCAATATTATCGTGGAGGTGAATATCTGAGTTACGAGTTTGGCATACAACTTAAGACAATGTGAAATTTGTTTCACAACTAACGCCACCTGGAACACCATAGTGTGATGGTGTGTCCGAACGTCATAGTCATGCTCTATTGGGTATAGTGCGTGCTATGATGTCTCTTATCATTTTACTACTATAATTTTGGGGTTATGCATTAGAGACAACGACATTCACTTTAAATAGGGCACCATCTAAATCCGTTGAGATGACACCGTGTGAATTATGGTTTGATAGAAACCTAAGCTGTCATTTCTTAATGTTTGGGGCTGCGACGCTTGTGTGGAAAATGTTTTCACATAATGAGGTCAAACCCAAAGCGGACAAATGCATCTTCATAGAATACCCTAAGATCACTTGGGTGAACCTTCTATCTCAGATCCAAGTGCAAAATGTTTGTTGCTTAAACGGATCCTTTCTCGAGGAAATGTTTCTCTCGAAAGAATTGAGTGGGAGGAAGATAGAACTTGATGAGGTTGTTAAACCTTTGTTCAACCAGAGAGTAGCGCATCACAGATAGATGTTTCTGTGAAGCCTACGTTAGTTGAAGAGGAAGTTAATGATGATGATCATGAAGCTTTAGGATCAAGTTACTATCGACTTTCGTAGGTCGACAAAGGATGTGTACTGCTCCTAAGCAGAACAACAACCCTGTCTTGGAGGTCATGTTGTTGGACAACGATGAACCTACGAGCTATGAAGAAGCGATGATGGGCCCGGATTCCGACAAATGGTTGAAGGCCATGAAATCCGAGATAGGATCCATGTATGAAAACCAAGTATAGACTTTGGTAGACTTGTTCGTTGGACGGCAGGTCGTTGAGTACAAATGGATCTTTAAAATAAAGACAGACACTGATGGTGAATGTCACTATTTGTAATGCTCGACTTGTTACAAAGATGTTTGTGACAAGTTCAAGGAGTTGACTGCGATGAGATTTTCTCACTCGTAGCGGTGCTAAAGTCTGTTGGAATTATGTTAGCAGTTGCTGCGTTTTCAATTATGAAATCTGGCAGATGGATGTCAAAACATCGTTTCCTTAAATGGTTTACTTGAGGAAAGGTTGTATGTGATACCACCAGAAGGTTTTGTCAGTCCTAAGGATGCTAATAGATGAGCAAGCTTCAGTGATCCTTCTGTGGACTGAAGCAAGCATCTCGGAGTTGGAATATACGCTTTGATGAGTTGATCAAAGTTTTTGAGTTTATACGAAGTTTACGAGAAACTTGTATTTACAATAAAGTGAGTGGGAGCACTATAGAATTTCTGATAAGTATATGTGGATGACATATTGTTAATCGGAAATAATGTAGAATTTCTGGAAAGCATAAATGGTTATTTGGAAAGTGATTTTCAAAGTAAAACCTGGATAAAACTACCTAATTATTGAGCATCAATATCTATAGATATAGATCAAAGATGACTTGATGAGACTTTCAATGAGTACATACCTTGACAAGGATTTTGAAAAGAGTTCAAAATGGATCAGTCAGAGTAAGAGTTCTCACTTGATTTGTAGGGTATGAAGTTGAGTGAGACTCAAAGCTCGACCACGGCAGAAGAAAGAGAAATGACGAACGTCGCCCCCTATGCTCTGTACAGTATGCCATGCTGTGTACCGCACCTGTGTGTGCCTTGCCATGAGTCTGTCAAGGGGCACAAAAGAGATCCAGGAGTGGATTACTGGACAGCGGTCAAGATTATCCTTAGTAACTGAAAGACTAAGGAGATGTTTCTCGATTATGGAGGTGATAAAGAGTTCGTCGTAAGGAGTTACGTCGATGCAAGCTTTAACACTAATCCGGATGACTCGTAGTAGCAATTTGGATACGTATAGTGGAGCAGCCATTTGGAATAGTACCAAGTGGAGTGTGGTAGCAGTGTTTACAGTTTGACATAGGGATTTGCAAAGTACACACGGATCTGAATGTTGCAGACCCGTTGACTATAAGACCTCTCTCACATGCAAAGCATGATCGAACCCCAGAACTCATTGGGTGTTAGATTCATAACAATGCGAATCACATGGTGATGTGAACTAGATTATTGACTCTAGTGCAAGTGGGAGACTATTGGAAATATGCCCTAGAGGCAATAATAAATTGGTTGTTATCATATTTCCTTGTTCATGATAATCGTTTATTATCCATGCTATAATTGTATTGATCGAAGACTTGAATGCATGTGTGGATATATAGACAAAACCATGTCCCTAGTATGCCTCTAATAGACTAGCTCGTTGATCAAAAGATGGTTAAGGTTTCCTAGCCATGGACATGAGATGTCATTTGATAACGGGATCACATCATTAGGAGAATGATGTGATGGACAAGACCCAAACTACAAACGTAGCATATGATCATGTCAGTTTATTGCTACTGTTTTCTGCATGTCAAGTATATGTTCCTATGACCATGATATCATGCAACTCACGGATATCGGAGGAGTGCCTTGTGTGTATCAAACATCACAACGTAACTGAGTGACTATAAAGGTGCTCTACAGGTATCTCCGATGGTGTCTGTTGAGTTGGCATGGATCGAGACTGGGATTTGTTACTCCTTGTGAACGGAGAGGTATCTCGGGGCCCACTCGGTAATGCAACATCACAATAATCCTTGCAAGCAATGTGACTAATTTTTAGTTGCGGGATCTTGTATTACAGAACGAGTAAAGAGACTTTCCGGTAACGAGATTGAACTAGGTATGGAGATACCGACGATCGAATCTCGGGCAAGTAACATACCGAAGAACAAAGGGAACGTTATACGGGATTAACTGAATCCTTGACATAGAGGTTCGACCGATAAAGATCTTCGTAGAATATGTAGGAACCAATGTGGACGTCCAGGTCCCGCCATTGATTATTGACCATAGAGTTGTCTCGGTCATGTCTACATAGTTCTCGAACCCGCAGGGTCTGCACACTTAAGGTTCGGTGACGTTTCGGTAATGTAGAGTTATGTATGGTGGTGACCGAAGGTTTTTTGGAGTCCCGGATGAGATCCCGGACATCACGAGGAGCTCCGGAATGCTCGAGAGGTAAAGATTCATATATAGGAAGTCCCAGTTTGGTCGCCGGAAAAGTTTCGGGCTCATCGGTAGTGTACCGGGAGTGCCGGTAGTGTACCGGGGGACCTCCGGGAGGGGTTTTTCGACCCCAAGAGGTCCATGGGCTGTGGGAGGGTGTTAACCAGACCTTAGTGGGATGGGAAACCCAGCCACAAAGGCCCATGGCGCATGAGGTGGAAATTCCTAAAGGAAAATAGGGAAAAGAGAAAATCAGCCAATAGGAAAGCAATCCTAGTCCAACTAGGATTGGAGGGCAACTAGGATTGCTCCTCCTCCTAGCCGGCCGAACCAAGAGGCCTTGGCTGCCTCTTATCTCCTCTCCTCCTATATATACTAGTGGATTGGGTGGCTTTTGGACAGAAAATACGGCCACGTGCTACCCGTTTCACCGGTGCTCCTCTAGATCGGATTTCTGCAGCGCTTAGGCGAAGCCCTGCCGGAATTGCTCCACCACCACCATCACCGGAGCGCCGTCACACTGCCGGTGAACTCTCTCTCCTCTCCACCTCCTCTTGCTGGATCAAGATGGTGGAGATCGTCATCAAGCTGCACGTGTGCTGAACGCGGAGGTGCCGTCCGTTCGGTACTAGATCGGAAGGATCGTGATCAAGGCCACGAGACGATTCGTGATGAGATCGCGTGACAGATCGTGATGAGATCGCGGGACGGATCGTGATGAGATCGCGGGACGGATCGTGACGAGATCGTGAGAAGGATCGTGATGAGTTCACGGAACGGATCGTGATTGGATCACGGGACGGCTCGTGATGAGATCGCGGGACGCTCGGCGATTTGGATCGCGAAGATGTTCGACTACACCAACCGCGTTTATTAATGCTTCCCGCTTAGCGAGCTACAAGGGTACGTAGATCCGCTCTCCCTCTCGTAGATGCTCATCACCATGGATAGGTTTGCGTGTGCGTAGGAAATATTTTGTTTCCCATGCGACGTTCCCAACAAGAACAAGCCACGAAAACACTTTTCTGCCGCCACACGCCTCTATTCCCGAGAGATCTCATCTTGGAGCCTTTTCCGGTAATCTGCCGGAGGGGGATTCGATCACGGAAGGCTTCTACATCAAATCCATTGGCCCTCCGATGATGCGTAAGTAGTTCACCATAGACCTACGGGTCCATAGCTAGTAGCTAGATGGCTTCTTCTCTCTCTCTTTGTTCTTCAATACCATGTTCTTCATGATCTTCATGGAGATCTATTCGATGTAATACTCTTTTGCGGTGTGTTTGTCGAGATCCGATGAATTGTGAGTTTATGTTCAGATTATCTATGCATATTATTTGAATCTTCTCTGATTTCTTATATGCATAATTTCATATCTTTGCAAGTCTCTTCAAGTTATTGGTTTGGTTTGGCCAACTAGATTGATAATTCTTGCAATGGGAGTAGTGCTTAGTTTTGGGTTCAGTCTTGCGGTGTCCTCACCCACTCACATAGTAGGGGTAGCGAAGCACGTATTATATTGTTGCCATCAGGGATAACAAGATGGGATTTTCTTCATATTGCTGTTGGAAATATGCCATAGAGGCAATAATAAATAAGCTATTATTATATTTCCTTGTTCATGATAATCATTTTTATCCATGCTATAATTGTATTGATTGGAAACTAAATACATGTGTGGATATATAGACAAACACAATGTCCCTAGTATGCCTCTAGTAGACTAACTCGTTGATCAAAGATGGTTGAGGTTTCCTAACCATGGACATGAGATGTCATTGATAACGGGATCACATCATTAGGAGAATGATGTGATGGATAAGACCCAAACCATAAACGTAGCATATGATCATGTCAGTTTATTGCTGTTGTTTTCTGCATGTCAATGTATGTGTTCCTATGACCATGAGATCATACAACTCCCTGACACCGGAGGAATGCCTTGTGTATATCAAACGTCGCAACGTAACTGGGTGACTATAAAGGTGTTCTGCAGGTATTTCCGAAGGTGTCTGTTGGGTTGGTATGGATCAAGACTGGGATTTGTTACTCCGTGTGACGGAGAGGTATCTCAGGGCCCACTCGGTAATGCAACATCACAACAAGCCTTGCAAGCACCGTGACTAAGTATTAGTCACAGGATCTTGTATTACGGAACGGGTAAAGAGACTTGCCGGTAACGAAATTGAAATATGTATAGAGATACCGACGATCGAATCTAGTCCTCCCCTCTCTCTCTCCCGTTGCACAAGCCCTCTTGGGCTGGTCGCCCAGCCCACTAGGGGCTGGTGCGCCGCCACATAGGCCCATGGGGTGGGTTGGCCCTTGTGGGAGGAGGAGTCCTAGTAGGAGGAGGACTCTTCCTCCCCCCCCCCTTCGGCCGAACCCCCCTTGTTGTGGGGGGCAAGGCAGCCTCCCCCTCCCTCCTCCTATATATGCTAGAGGGTTTGGGGGGTTTTGGACAGAACTTTTCAGCCACGGCAACACCCTACCTCTAGATCGTAGTTCCCCTAGTCTAGATCGGCGGTGCTTAGGCAAAGCCCTACCGGAATAGCTACACCACCATCACCGTCACGTCGTCGTGCTGCCGAAGAACTCGTCTACCTCTTCACCAACTCTTGCTGGATCAAGAAGGCAGAGATCGTCATCGAGTTGTACGTGTGCTGAACGCGGAGGTGCCGTCCGTTCGGCGCTAGATTGGGACGGATCGTGAGACAGCTCGTGGGACGGTTCGTGGGACAGATCTTCCGCGATTTGAATCGCCGCAAGTACAACTCCATCAACCATGTTTCCTAACACTTACCGCTGTGCGATCTACAAGGGTATGTAGATCAACTCCCCCTCTCATAGGTCCTCATCACCATGATAGATCTTGCGTGTGCGTAGGAATTTTCTTGTTTCCCATGCAACGTTCCCCAACAATTGCTTGAGGTAATTCCTCTACATCATGTCATCTTACTTAATGTGTTACTCTGTTCTTCATGAACTTAATACTCTAGATGCAGACAGGAGTTGGTCGATGTGTGGAGTAATAATAGTAGATGCAGAATCGTTTCGGTCTACTTGATACGAACATGATGCCTATATGCATGATCATTTCCTTGGATGATTTCATAATTATTCGCTTTTCTATCAATTGCTCGACAGTACTTTGTTCACCCACCGTAATACTTGCCTTCAAGAGAGAAGCCTATAGTGAAACCTATGGCCCCCGAGTCTATTTTCCACATTATATTTTCAGATCTATAAACCTAAAAACACAAAAATACCTTGCTACAAATTATTTACTTTTTAACTTCCGCACTATTTTACAACTATCTCTATCAGATCTAATCCCTGCAAGTAACCGTGAAAGGATTGACAACCCCTTTATAGCGTAGGGTGCAAGAGTTTGATTGTTTGTGTAGGTACACCTATTGGTAACTTGTTGGTTCCTCCTACTGGATTGATACCTTGGTTCTCATCAAGTGAGTAAAATACTTGTCTACTTCGTTGCATCACCCTTTCCTCTTCAAGGGAAAACCAATGCATGCTCAAGAGGTAGCAATGACATACAAAGATAGTGGATGCAGCAAGATGATATCACCATATTGACGGTGGAGAAATGGACTCATTCAAGTCTCTAGAAGACAATGCTTTTAAAGGACGGAAAGGATGCCCGCTCCGGGTGGATTCGAAGTTTTGGGCTTCTCATATTCTCGAAAGTTTTCCAATCTCTCTTTTGAGGATGGAGTTTAGCATGGATGAATCCAAGCTAAACTAGGGGTTAATGTTGAGGATATTCCCCACGGGTATGATCCGACATAATGAATGACCCAGCAATGAGTATCATGCCATTCCTTGACCCGGATTATACAAGGCAATTCTTGAGGAAGATACCAAGTCGAAGATGAAGACTCGCCCATGGTCCGGCTCATTGCGGATCGTGGGCCAGCTTGTGAAGAAGGCATGGATGAGCTAAGGAGATTAGGAGACAGACCATAATATAGGTTAACAAGTAGACCTAGGGGCTCGACCTATTATATAAAGGAGAGCCCGAGGAACAAAACAGGTAGACAAGAAACACTCGAGAGTTAGGTTAGCGATTCCGCACCCTTCTAATCGAGATCATCACTATCAATAACATACAAGCAGTATGTAGACTTTTACCTCTCTAAGAGGGTTTGAACCCGGGTAAACTCGTGTTTTTCGTTCCCAATCAACCCCATCCAAACAACCACCTAATTGCGATACCTTCTATACTTAATCCTTTTGTAAGGACATCTGTCGTGACAAAACCACGACATTCCCGACACATTATGATCGATTTGGTACATAAATGAATCGATTTCATAATTGATTTGGCATGCAAAATCTCTACTAAAACACACTTAATTAATAATTGCATTAATGACTTGATTTTCAAATTAATTTTGTGTTCAGTTATTATTATTATTTTTGCATTAATGACTCGCTTTCATAATTGATTTGGCGTAAAAAAATCTACTTAAACATACTTAATTAATTGCACGTGTAATTAATTGTCTCGCTCTTAATTGCATTAATGGCTTGATTTCCAAATAAATTTGATGTGGAATATCTTTACTTAAATAAAGTTATTAATTGCATGCATACTTAATTGTCTGTCTATTAATTGCATTAATGGCTTGATTTCTAAATTGAGTTGGTGCTTAATTGTTTTTATGTTTTTGTATTAACGACTCGATTTTATAATTGATTTGACGTGAAAAATACATATTAAAAAATAATTAATCAATCACAAGTGTAATTAACTTTTTGCCTATTGATTTAATTAATGAGTTGATTTCTAAATTGATTCGGTTCTCATTTCTTATTATTTTGCATTAAAAGTTAGGTACCAATGACGTACAAACTCCTCCTTGACGAGTAGAGATTATCGAAATCACTCTACAAAACACACTTGTAAAATGTTGTACAAGCATTCCAAAAAAATTGAAAGTGTATAAAAACATTGTTCATCATGTATTAAAAAATGATGAAATACTTTGGTCGTGAATATATTTTTTAATAAAGCATGTTGAAAATGTTAGTCAAGCATTTCTGAAATTATAAAATGTGTATACAATTTTTTTATGACCATATATTAAAAAACAATGAAATAAACTGATCATGTATATATACACATGTAAAGCAAGCATTTGAAAAAATGTCTAACAAGTATTTCAAAAATGTTAATAAAATATTAGAATATTTTAAATGTTCATAGAAAAATTGTACATGTATTAAATAAATGATTAAGAAAGTTGATCATATCTATAAAAATGTTAGTCAAGCATTATTAAAAATTCAAAAAGTGTTTAAAAATATTAATGAAGCATTTGATTTTTTGTGTAAACTAAAAAAATTTAAAATGTATTCAAAAAATTAATTTTATATTTGAAACTATTTATCAAGAATTTCAAAAATGTTAAAAATGCATGGGGAAAAAGGTTGTCCAAATATTTGAAAATTTAAAATGTTTATAGAAATTTTTTGACCATGTATTAAAAAATATGTTGAAAAATGTTAGACGCGTATTAAAAAAATATTGTTGGCATGTACAGAAATTACAAAATAATAACCAATAGAACAAATAAAACAAAAAAGAAATAAAAAATATACATGAAAACGAAAATAAAGCCAATCAACACAATGAAAAAGATAATAAAAAATGGGAAGGAAAAATAAAATAAACATATTAAAAGAAAAAAATAAACGGCTCAAGTAGCCTCAAGTAGTATGCGCCCTAAAACTAACAACGAGAAGGACATAGGAAAACCCTATTTAACGCGTTCTGCGTCAAACTATCGGGGCTATGACACATGATGGAAGTAATCTACCGGATGGACCAGCCCGTTAAGGGTCCGTTCGTTTCAAAGGAATTTTTAGAGGAATTGTACATGTCCACGTCCCTTTGGAAACAAATCCTACGAGTCCGTTCGTCTCACAGGAATGACTTCACCAGGAAATGTTTGCTTTCCTTTGCTTTTCACAGGAAGAGAAAATTCCAGCCGGAGCTTTGGTTTGGGCGGATGCTCGAGGCATGCTGGTGTGTTTGACAGAAGTAAACAGTGCCTCTATACGGGTGCAAGTCTATTACAGCAAATAAAATATATGATCTCTGTGTCGGTGTGGGCCTCGAGTCAAATATAATATTTGGGAAACCATCTCTCACTGAAAAACTTTCCTCTGGTTTCTAAGAACAACCGAACACGTGACTTTCATTTCTTTGCTATGTTTCTATTCCTCTGTTCTGCAACTAGCCGCTTCTCTTGTTCCTCTACGTTTTTCATTTCCCGAGTTTTGCCGAACTCTATACCGAACAAGCCCTACGAAGGGAGGGGTGTGTTCAACAGATCCTGGTTTTAGGAACCTTCTGGATGGTTCCAGTCAGGTTTTCCGGTTGAGGGAACCTTCTAGAAGGTTTGAGAACCGGTTTTGTCTGTTTTTTTTCTCCTTTTCTCTCTCTTTTTTTATTTTATATTTTCTTTTTCATTTTTTCCTTTCATGTTTCTCCTTTTCTCTTCTTTCTTGTTTCAAGTCTTTTTTAACTTTTTAAGAAATCTGCAGCAATTTTCAAAATGTTTGCATTTTAAATACCTGTTCGCAAATTCTGACATTTATTTCAAAAAATAATCCCATTTTGAAAATTGTGTTAATAAATTTAAAAAACATTCGGCTTTCTCAAAAAGAATGTTCCGTTATTGAAAATTTTCCTTTATTTTTTTCCTCTTTCCTGTTTATTTTGTTTGGAATTTTCAAATAATTTTCCAAAATTGAAAAAAATATTCTCAGTTTCGAAATTTGGTCAGTATTCTGAAAAATATCCGTGTTACTAAAGATTTTAAGTAATTTCAAAAAGTGTTCTCGTTTGCAAATTTTATTCAAAATTTCACAAAATGTTTGTATTTCAAGAAGTTCAGTAATTTCAAAAAATGTTCCCATTTTGAAAATTTTGTTCACAAATTTCAACAATGTTCACTTTTCTGAAAAATAATCCTCAGTTATTCAATATTTTTCCTTTTTTCCTCTTTCCTGTTTATTTTGTTCAAAAATTTCAAATGTTTTTCAGAATTTGAAAAAATGTTCTCATTTTCATAATTTGGTCACTATTTTCGTGTTACTAAATATTTTAAGGAATTTCAAAAAGTGTTCTCGTTCAGAAAGTTTTATTCACAATTTCAAAAAATGTGTGTGTTTCAAGAAGTTCATGAATTTAAGTAATGTTGTCATTTCCATAATATGTTCAAAATTTCAAAAAAAAAACTATTCGTATTTCAAAAATTATTAATGAATTTCAAATTATGTTGTCGTTTTCAAATTTGGTTCACACTTTTTCATAAACATGTTTGTGCTTAAGAAAATGTTCGTGGTTTCTAAATTTTATTTTTAATTTAAAAAACATTTCTATATTTGAAATTTTGTTCTCATTTCCAAAAAACATACAAATAAGAATTTTGTGTGCATATTTTAAAATATTATTCAAGTTTGAAATTTGTGTTGTGGATTTAAAAAAGGTTATTGTTTCCAATTGTTTGGTCCAAATTAAAAAGTGTTAGTGATCTCTGAAAAAAATCGTAGATTTTAGAAAATGTTTTTTTCGTAATTCGTTTGTTTTTTCAGAAAATTTTCAATTTTAAAGAAATGTTTGAATTTTAGAAAACTGTTTGGGATTTCCTAAAAAAATCCTGTTTAAAAAGAAATATAACTACTAGAATAGTTCAATTTTCAAAAATGGAATATTAAATAGTTGGTGCATTACAAAACTGTTCCTAATTTTAAAAAATGTTTTCAATTCCAATTCTCACTCCCTGGTGTATGTTCTTAGTTTGCGCCTTGTATGACAAGAAGTTGATGTTGGTGTGTTGGTTAACAGGTCATGGTGAGTAACCTGCGCTGCGCGAGGTCTTAGGATTGAATCATGTTTTTGCCGGTTGTTTTCTTCTTTTTTCTGTCGCACAACAAGCTGTACGTTGGTGGACCGGCCCAGGCGGAGGGCTGCCTGTGCGAAGATCAGCCATTCTGTCCCAGGATGCGGCCGATAGGAGCAAGGTTGTTAGAATCATGATTTTGAATCGGATCGAAGATGGGATGGTAAGATCGCAAATCGTCAAATCTTCACTATTAGGATCGTAGAAACGTAGATTTTATGAACTAAAATCATAAAATCATATGGGTTAGTTTGGATCGTAAAGTCGTAGAATCGTATATTAGAATCGCGATTCTAACAACCTCGGATAAGAGGTCCCAAGGACATGTCGGAGTGGCTATTAGCATCCGGCGATTTGCATGGAAATGATCCAGCCGTGCTTCTCCTATTTCTCCCAATATTACGCAAGTGGGCCTGTCCAGTTCGCGGCAGCACGTGAGGCGCGTTAGCAGCTTCGTTTTCTCTCTGTTGCTTTTGTTTGGTTATTCCTTTCCGGTTTCTTCTTTCAGATTCTTTCATGTTTATTCTGGGGTTTTCTTTCCAGGATTTTTATTTTCCTTTTTATTTCATTAATATTTGGAGACCAATTGTCTGTTTGATCTTTGATTACACTATTGGTTGTTGATACACGATGAACATTTTGTTTGTTTGGTCTTTTAGTAAACAATGAACAGTTCATTAATGGTCACGTAAATTAGGAAAAAAGGTTCAATCTGTGAATTAATAAAATAGTTCAATGTGTATTGAAATAAGTTCACTATATTTTGGAAAAAGCTTCACCGTCTATTATACAAACGTTCATCGCATATTGAAAAAATGTCCAACATATATTACAAGAAGTTTGTAAGTGCATCTAGTGTCGCTTAGTGATTTTGGTGTGTTGAGGACTTATAGGTTAAGAGACTAACGTGTTTGTGAGTGTACACGGGTCTATAAGTTACTGAGGATATTGATATATCCGAACAACGTCGACCCCTAAATATGTATATCTTCATCTGAAGACTTTGAACTTTTCATGAAGACTTTGAAGATGAAGAATTTGGTGTGACCTTGAAGATATTAATACGAGGACTTTGAAACGTGAAGACTTTTGTTTTCATAGTTTCATTTCATTTTTTTGAGTCGTAGGAAACATTGTATTGTTAAAGGGGGTCGAGGTAATGCTACCTCTTAAGCTTGCGTTGGTTTTCCCTTGAAGGGGAAAGGGTGATGCAGCGAAGTAGATAAGTATTTCTCTCAGTTGATGAGAACCAAGGCATCAATCCAGTAGGAGGAACAAGCAAGTTACCAATGGATGCACGTACACAAACAATCAAACTCTTGCACCCAATGTTTTAAAGGGGTTGTCAATCCCTTCACAGTTATTTGTAAGGATTAAATCTGATAGAGATAGATGTAAAAGATTGCGGAAAGTAAAAAGTAAATAAATTGCAGCAAGGTATTTTTGGTTTATAGATCTGAAAATATATTATGGAAAGGAAAATAGACCCGGGGGCCATAGGTTTCACTAGAGGCTTCTCTCTTGAAGGAAAGTATCACGGTGGATGAACAAATTACTGTCGAGCAATTGATAGAAAAGCAAATAATTATGAAGATATCCAAGGCAATGATTATGCATATAGGCATCACGTCCGTGTTAAGTAGACCGAAACTATTTTGCATCTACTACTATTACTCCACACATCGATCGACTTCTGCCAGCATCTAGAGTATTAAGTTTATGAAGAACAGAGTAACGCATTCAGTAAGATGACATGTGTAAGAGCACATTTCTCAATGTGTGGTTTTGGGTAATTGATGACAATCCCTATGGACTAATGGTTTCCTTAAGTTATATTCGAAGGATTTGTCCATAGGCACTTCTTGAAGTCCATATGTTGGTTTCAAGGAGTTTATATGGTGATCAAGGTGGTATTCAAGGTTTTATCCAAAGATTGGTCATAAAGAAGATAAGATACAAGGTTGATCAAGACTAAGTCAAAGAGTGAATCAAGTTGATCAACCCACAAAGCGTACAAGATGTACCGAGAGGGATCAAGTGATCCCATGGTATGGTAAGCATTGTCCATTACGCTTTGTGTACTAATCCATGGTCTACGCGAGAGTTCGTTGTGGGGTTAGGTATATATCCATGGGCTTGCATCAAGAGGAAGCATCACGAAGATATCATGCTTGATGCTTGCCGTTCATTGTTGTAACAATGAACTTGTGAAGATGTGCCGAAGAGTGGCTCACCCATAGTGGGGTATGGGGGAGCAATCTACTAATCTTCATCAAGCCGGCACAATCAAGAAAGGTAGTCCATCTTGAGGAAGTCAAGATCGTCATCATCTAGCTCAGGACTATGCGCAAGGCTAAGGTTTGACCTTGATAGGGTTTTCTATTTCACCGGTCTCATAGTGGTAGTTAGGAGACCGGGTTATAGGATAGATAGCCGTACTATCAAGGGGGCTCTCAAGTGAGTAGCTTGATCATATCGTTCGTTGAGAGCTCAAACCATTGCATTCTTGGCATCATCATCTTTCTTGGTTCTTGGTTGGATCTTTCTCTATGTGGATTTTCTCTATGTGGGTTCTTGATCGTATCGTTTGTTGAGAGCTCAAACCATTGCATTTTCTCTGTGTGAGTTTTTGTAGGTTCTTCATTCATTGAGGCTTCACATATCTATATCATTAGCATTTTCATACTGCCTCTTCTTAGGATAAACAGTATCTGTTGTGATAGTACTCGTGGTGTGCTTTTCAACAAGCTTTAGTTTGCTCAATTTGGAGTTCGTATGCGAAAGTTATGGCAGTTTCAGCGCGAGAACTTTTTATATGTGGCCGGCTAAGCGGAAGTACCGCCCCTTGGAGCGGAAGTACCGCCCAGTGGTACTACTACCCAAAAAGTACTGCTGGAACTTCCGCTTAGCCTTTTCCTTCTGTTATTTGGGGTTATTTGAGCGGTACTACCACTTGTGCACGACCTGTGCACATAACGGTTGTATTTGAGGGCACCTATAAAAGGGGGTCTTGTTCCCCATTGTTCCCCATCCATTGAGCTCGTGTTTTGCCTCCATTGTTGAACTTCTTTGAGCTTGATAACTCTCAATCCCTCCAATGATTCTTGCTCCTTTTTGAGGGAAAAGAGAGAGGATATCTAGATCCACATTTCCACCAATCACTTTCTCCTCTTTGTGAGGGGAACCCCTTGGATCTTGATCTTGGAGTTCTTTGTGTTCTTCTTCATTCTTACTTCCATTTCCTCCATAGCATTAGTTGTTGTGGTGGGATTTGGGAGAGAAGGACTTGGGCACTCCGTGTGCCCTTGCCATTGCATTTGGTGCATAGGTTTGAGTTCTCCACGTTGATACGTGGATGTGAGAGGTTGAGAAGCTTATTACTCTTGGGTGTTTGAGAACCCTAGAGCTTGTTCCGCTTGGGTGCATTGGCGCCCTAGACGGCTTGTGTTACCTCGGAGCTCAATCATTGTGGTGCAAAGCTCCGGGCAAGCTTTGGGGTCTCCAATTAGGTTGTGGAGATTGCCCAGGGCATTTGAGGTCACCTTGGAGCCAAAGTCCATTGTGGTGAAGCTTCGTGGTGTCGTTGGGAGCCTCCAATTAAGTTGTGGAGATTGCCCCAACCTTGTTTGTACAGGTTCTGTGACCATCCTCAAGGGTACCTTAGTGGAATCACGGCAACTTGCATTGTGCGAGAGCGTGAGGAGATTACGGTGTCCTTAGTGGCATATTGGGGAGCATTGTGCCTCCACACCGCTCCAAACAGAGATTAGCATCCTCAAGGGTGTGAACTTCGGGATACGTCGTCGTCTCCGCGTGCCTCGGTTATCTCTTACCCGAGCCCTTTACTTATGCACTTTACTTTGTGATAGCCATATTTTTTATTGATATATATCTTGCTATCACTTAGTTTTTTATCTTGCTTAGCATAAGTTGTTGGTGCACAGCCTAGTTGTTTTATGTTTTGTGCTTGACATATTAAACGTTAGTTTTATTCCGCATTTGTTCAAGCCTAAACTATAATTATTTTAAAGCGCCTATTCACCCCCCCTCTAAGCGACATCCACGTCCTTTCAATTGGTACCAGAGCGAGGTCTCTCATTATTAGGTTTAACTACCTAGAGAGTAAGGATGTCGACTAGGGGTTTAGGATTCTCTGACACTCTTAGTTTTGATGGCACAAATTTTGATGCTTAGGTAATTCGTGTTGGAAATATGCCCTAGAGGCAATAATAAAATGGTTATTATTGTATTTCCTAGTTCATGATAATTGTCTATTATTCATGCTACAATTGTGTTAACCAGAAACCGTAATACATGTGTGAATACATAGACCATCGCATGTCCCTAGTGAGCCTCTAGTTGGCTAGCTCGTTGATCAATAGATGGTCACGGTTTCATGACCATGGACATTGGATGTCGTTGATAACGGGATCACATCATTAGGAGAATGATGTGATGGACAAGACCCAATCCTAAGCATAGCACAAGATCGTGTAGTTCGTATGCTA
The DNA here is from genome assembly GCA_022496015.1 of Hordeum marinum. Taxonomy (NCBI): domain Eukaryota; kingdom Viridiplantae; phylum Streptophyta; class Magnoliopsida; order Poales; family Poaceae; genus Hordeum; species Hordeum marinum. The sequence continues at coordinate 515,667,155 of CM039676.1, read as the reverse complement.
AAGCTTTTCAATGTCAAGTATCATTTCCTTAGACCATGAGATTGTGTAACTCCCGGATACCGTAGGAATGCTTTGGGTGTGCCAAACGTCACAACGTAACTGGGTGGCTATAAAGGTACGCTACGGGTATCTCCGAAAGTGTCTGTTGGGTTGACACGAATCAAGACTGGGATTTGTCACTCCGTGTGACGGAGAGGTATCTCTGGGCCCACTCGGTAAGACATCATCATAATGAGCTCAATGTGACTAAGGAGTTAGCCACGGGATGATGTGTTACGGGATGATGTGTTACGGAACGAGTAAAGAGACTTGCCGGTAACGAGATTGAACAAGGTATGGCGATACCGACGATCGAATCTCGGGCAAGTACCATACCGATAGACAAAGGGAATTGTATACGGGATTGATTGAATCCCTGACATCGTGGTTCATCCGATGAGATCATCGTGGAGTACGTGGGAGCCAACATGGGTATCCAGATCCCGCTGTTGGTTATTGGCCGGAGAGGTATCTCGGTCATGTCTACGTGTCTCCCGAACCCGTAGGGTCTACACACTTAAGGTTCGATGACGCTAGGGTTATAGGGAAAAGGTATACGTGATTACCGAAGGTTGTTCGGAGTCCCGGATGAGATCCTGGACGTCACGAGGAGCTCCGGAATGGTCCGGAGGTAAAGATTGATATATAGGAAGTCCAGTTTTGGTCACCGGAAAGTTTTCGGGCTCATCGGTAGTGTACCGGGAGTGCCGGGAGGGTGCCGGAGGACCCCCGGGAGGGGTGTGACGACCAAAGGACCACATGGGCTGTTAGATAAAGTGTGCCAGCCCTTATTGGGCTGGGCAAGACTTTTGCTAAAGGCCCATGCGGCTGGAGATAAGGAGATAAGGCAAAAAGGATTTAAAAGGAGGAGATCCACCTCCCTTGTGGGAGGTGGACTCTCCCTTTAATTCAGCCGGCCATCTCCTCTTTGGAGTAGAGGCCAAGCCAGCCCTCCACGTCCCTCCTCCTATATATACTTGAGGTTTTGGATGTTTTGAGACAGGATTTGATCTCTCTCTCTCACGGCGAAGCCCTACCTCTCTTCTTCCTCCTCCGCAGCGCTTAGGCGAAGCCCTGTCGGAATACCTTGCTACTCCACCACCACCACGCCGTCGTGCTGCTGTTGGAGCCCTTCCCCAACCTCTCCTTCCTCCTTGCTGGATCAAGGTGTTGGAGACGTCACCGGGCTGCACGTGTGTTGAACGCGGAGGTGCCGTCCGTTCGGCACTTGATCGGATCTACCGCGATCTGAATCGCTGCGAGTACGACTCCATCAACCGCGTTCTTGTAACGCTTCCGCTTAGCGATCTTCAAAGGTATGAAGATGCAATCTCTCCCCTCTCGTTGCTGGTTTCTCCATAGATAGATCTTGGTGAACGTAGGAAAATTTTGATTTACTACTACGTCTCCCAACAGTGGTATCAGAGCTAGGTCTATGCGTAGAATCTATGCACGAGTAGAACACAACGCAGTTGTGGGCGTCGAGTTTGTTAATTTGCTTGCCGCTACTAGTCTTATCTTGATTCGGCGGTATTGTGGGATGAAGCGGCCCGGACCAACTTTACACGTACGCTTACGTGAGACCGGTTCCACCGCCTGACATGCACTAGATGCATAAGGTGGCTAGCGGGTGTCTGTCTCTCCTACCTTAGTCGGATCGGATTCGATGAAAAGGGTCCTTATGAAGGGTAAATAGCAATTGGCAAATCACATTGTGGTGTTGACGTAGGTAAGAAACGTTCTTGCTAGTAACCTATAGCAGCCACGTAAAAACTTGCAACTACAAATTAGAGGACGTCTAACTTGTTTTTGCAGCATGTGCCTTGTGATGTGATATGGCCAAAGGATGTGATGTGATGCATTGTGATGTATGAATTGATCATGTTCTTGTAATAGGATTCACGACTTGCATGTCGATGATTATGACAACCGGCAGGAGCCATAGGAGTTGTCTTATTTATTGTATGACCTGCGTGTCAATCATAAACGCCATGTAATTACTTTACTTTATTGCTAAGCGTTAGCCATAGTAGTAGAAGTAATAGTTGGCGAGACAACTTCATGAAGACACAATGATGGAGATCATGATGATGGATATCATGGTGTCGTGCTGGTGACAGTGATGATCATGGTGCCCCGAAGATGGAGATCATAGGAGCAAAATGATATTGGCCATATCATGTCACTATATTGATTGCATGTGATGTTTATCATGTTTACATCTTATTTGCTTAGAACGACGGTAGTAAATAAGATGATCTCTCAATAAAATTTCAAGAGAAGTGTTCACCCTAACTGTGCACCGTTGCTAAGGATCGTTGTTCCGAAGCACCACGTGATGATCGGGTGTGATAGGTTCTAACGTTCGCATACAACGGGTGTAAGCCAGATTTACACACGCGAAACACTTAGGTTGACTTGACGAGCCTAGCATGTACAGACATGGCCTCGGAACACGGAAGACCGAAAGGTCGAACATGAGTCATATAGAAGATACGATCAACATGAAGATGTTCACCATGGATGACTAGTCCGTCTCACGTGATGATCGGACACGGGCTAGTTGACATGGATCATGTATCACTTGGAAGACTAGAGAGATGTCTGTCTAAGTGGGAGTTCATTAATTTGATTAAATGAACTTAATTATCATGAACTTAGTCTAAAATTGTCTTTACAATCTATGATGTAGATCCAATGGCCAACGCGAATGTCACCCTCAATTTCAACGCGTTCCTAGAGAAAACCAAGCTGAAAGATGATGGAAGCAACTATGCGGACTGGGTCCGTAGCTTGAGGATCATCCTCATAGCTTCCAAGAGATTGTATGTCCTAGATGCACCGCTAGGTGACGCACCCGTTCTCCCAGCGGAACAAGATGTTATGAACACTTGGCAATCACGCTGCGATGATTACTCCCTTGTTCAATGCGGCATGCTTTACAGTCTAGAACCGGGGCTCCAAAAGCGTTTTGAGCAACACGGAGCATATGAGATGTTCCAGGAGCTGAAACTGGTTTTTCAAGCTCATGCCCGGGTCGAGAGATATGATGTCTCCGACAAGTTCTTCAGCTGTAAGATGGAGGAGCATAGTTCTGTCAGTGAGCACATCCTCAAGATGTCTGGGCTACACAGCCGCTTGACTCAGCTGGGGGTTAATATCCCGGATGACTCGGTCATTGACAGAATCCTCCAGTCGCTTCCACCTAGCTTCAAGAGCTTTGTGATGAACTACAACATGCAAGGTATGGAGAAGTCCATTCCTGAGTTGTACTCGATGCTGAAATCAGCGGAGATCGAGATCAAAAAGGAGCATCAAGTGTTGATGGTGAATAAGACCACTAGTTTCAAGAAAGGCAAGGGTAAGAAGAACTTCAAGAAGGACGGCAAAGCTGTTGCCGCGCCCGGTAAGCAAGTTGCCGGGAAGAAGAAGAAAAATGGACCCAAGCCTGAGACTGAGTGCTTTTATTGCAAGGGTACCGGTCATTGGAAGCGGAACTGCCCCAAGTATTTAGCGGATAAGAAGGACGGCAACATTAAAGGTATATGTGATATACTTGTTATTGATGTGTACTTGACCAGCGCTCGTAGTAGCTCCTGGGTATTTGATACCGGTGCAGTTGCTCACATTTGTAACTCCAAGCAGGAGCTGCGGAATAAGCGGAGGCTGGCCAAGGATGAGGTGACGATGCGTGTCGGGAATGGTTCCAAGGTCGATGTGATCGCCGTCGGCACGTTACCTCTACATCTACCTTCGGGATTAGTTTTAAACCTTAATAATTGTTATTTAGTACCAGCTTTGAGCATGAACATTGTATCTGGATCTCGCTTGATGCGAGATGGCTACTCATTTAAATCCGAGAATAATGGTTGTTCTATTTATATGAGAGAAATGTTTTATGCTCATGCCCCGCTGGTCAATGGTTTATTTTTGATGAATCTCGAACGTGATGTTACACATGTCCATAGTGTGAGTACCAAAAAGTGTAAAGTTGATAACGATAGTCCCACTTACATGTGGCACTGCCGTCTTGGCCATATTGGTGTCAAACGCATGAAGAAGCTCCATGCTGATGGAATTTTGGAGTCACTTGATTTCGAATCATTTGACACATGCGAACCATGCCTCATGGGCAAGATGACCAAGACTCCGTTCTCCGGAACAATGGAGCGAGCAACTGACTTGTTGGAAATAATACATACCGATGTATGCGGTCCAATGAGCGTCGAGGCTCGCGGTGGCTACCGTTATGTTCTCACCCTCACTGATGACTTGAGTAGATATGGTTATGTCTACTTAATGAAACACAAGTCTGAAACTTTTGAAAGGTTCAAGGAATTTCAGAGTGAGGTCGAGAATCAACGTGACAGGAAAATAAAATGCCTACGATCTGATCGTGGCGGAGAATATTTAAGTCACGAGTTTGGCACGCACCTTAGGAAATGTGGAATTGTTTCACAACTCACGCCGCCCGGCACACCCCAGCGAAATGGTGTGTCTGAACGTCGTAATCGCACTCTATTGGATATGGTGCGATCTATGATGTCTCTTACCGACTTACCGCTATCATTTTGGGGATATGCATTAGAGACTGCCGCATTCACTTTAAATAGGGCACCGTCTAAATCCGTTGAGACGACACCGTATGAATTGTGGTTTGGAAAGAAACCTAAGCTGTCGTTTCTAAAAGTTTGGGGATGCGATGCTTATGTGAAGAAACTTCAACCTGAGAAGCTCGAACCCAAAGCGGAAAAGTGCGTCTTCATAGGATATCCCAAGGAGACTATTGGGTATACCTTCTACCTACGATCCGAAGGCAAAGTCTTTGTTGCCAAGAATGGATCCTTTCTCGAGAAAGAGTTTCTCTCGAAAGAAGTAAGTGGGAGGAAAATAGAACTTGATGAGGAAATTGTACCTCCACTCGAACCGGAGAGTAGCGCAGCACAGGAAGTTGTTTCTGTGGAGCCTACACCGGCTAGAGAGGAAGTTAATGATGATGATCATGAAACTTCAGATCAAGTTGCTATTCGAAGGTCCACCAGGACACGTTCCGCACCAGAGTGGTACGGCAATCCTGTCCTAGAGATCATGTTGTTGGACAACGGTGAACCTTCGAACTATGAAGAAGCGATGGCGGGCCCGGATTCCAACAAATGGCTTGAGGCCATGAAATCCGAGATAGGATCCATGTATGAGAACAAAGTATGGACTTTGGTGGACTTGCCTAATGATAAGCGAGCCATTGAAAACAAATGGATCTTTAAGAAGAAGACTGACGCGGACGGTAATGTCACCGCCTATAAAGCTCGGCTTGTCGCTAAGGGTTATCGACAAGTTCAAGGAGTTGACTACGATGAGACTTTCTCACCCGTAGCGATGCTAAAGTCAGTCCGAATCATGTTAGCAGTTGCCGCATTTTATGATTATGAGATCTGGCAAATGGACGTCAAAACGGCATTCCTTAATGGCTTCCTCAAGGAAGAACTGTATATGATGCAGCCGGAAGGTTTTGTCGATCCTAAAGATGCTAACAAGGTATGCAAGCTCCAGCGCTCCATCTATGGGCTGGTGCAAGCATCTCGGAGTTGGAACATTCGCTTTAATGAGGTGATTAAAGCGTTTGGGTTTGTACAGGTTTATGGAGAACCTTGTATTTACAAGAAAGTGAGTGGGAGCTCTATAGCATTTCTTATACTGTATGTGGATGACATGCTGATAATGGGAAATAATATAGAACTCTTGGAAAGTATCAAGGCCTACTTGAATAAGTGTTTTTCAATGAAGGACCTTGGAGAAGCTGCTTACATATTAGGTATTAAGATCTATAGAGATAGATCGAAACGCCTCATTGGTCTTTCACAAAGCACATACCTTGAAAAGATATTGAAGAAGTTCAATATGCATCAGTCCAAGAAGGGGTTCTTGCCTGTGTTGCAAGGTGTGAGATTGAGTACGACTCAATGCCCGACCACGGCAAAGGATAGAGAAGAGATGAGTGTCATCCCCTATGCTTCAGCCATAGGCTCTATCATGTATGCCATGCTGTGTACCAGACCTGATGTGAACCTTGCCATAAGTTTGGTAGGGAGGTACCAAAGTGATCCCGGAGCGGAACACTGGACAGCGGTCAAGAATATCCTGAAGTACCTGAAAAGGACAAAGGACATGTTTCTCATATATGGAGGTGCCGAAGAGCTCGTCGTAAAGGGTTACGTCGACGCTAGCTTCGACACAGATCCAGACGACTCTAAGTCGCAAACCGGATACGTGTATATTTTGAATGGAGGGGCAGTCAGCTGGAGTAGCAGCAAGCAAAGCGTCGTGGCGGCATCTACATGTGAAGCGGAGTACATAGCTGCTTCGGAAGCAGCAAAGGAGGGAGTCTGGATGAAGGAGTTCATCACCGACCTAGGAGTAATTCCAAATGCGTCGGGCCCGATGACTCTACTCTGTGACAACACTGGAGCTATTGCCCTTGCGAAGGAGCCCAGGTTTCACAAGAAGACAAGACACATCAAGCGCCGCTTCAACTCCATCCGTGATTACATTCAGGAGGGAGACATAGATATTTGTAAAGTGCATACGGATCTGAATGTCGCAGATCCGTTGACTAAACCTCTCTCACGAGCAAAACATGATCAACACCAGAACGCTATGGGTGTTCGATTCATCACAATGTAACTAGATTATTGACTCTAGTGCAAGTGGGAGACTGTTGGAAATATGCCCTAGAGGAATAATAAAATGGTTATTATTGTATTTCCTAGTTCATGATAATTGTCTATTATTCATGCTACAATTGTGTTAACCAGAAACCGTAATACATGTGTGAATACATAGACCATCGCATGTCCCTAGTGAGCCTCTAGTTGGCTAGCTCGTTGATCAATAGATGGTCACGGTTTCATGACCATGGACATTGGATGTCGTTGATAACGGGATCACATCATTAGGAGAATGATGTGATGGACAAGACCCAATCCTAAGCATAGCACAAGATCGTGTAGTTCGTATGCTAAAGCTTTTCAATGTCAAGTATCATTTCCTTAGACCATGAGATTGTGTAACTCCCGGATACCGTAGGAATGCTTTGGGTGTGCCAAACGTCACAACGTAACTGGGTGGCTATAAAGGTACGCTACGGGTATCTCCGAAAGTGTCTGTTGGGTTGACACGAATCAAGACTGGGATTTGTCACTCCGTGTGACGGAGAGGTATCTCTGGGCCCACTCGGTAAGACATCATCATAATGAGCTCAATGTGACTAAGGAGTTAGCTACGGGATGATGTGTTACGGAACGAGTAAAGAGACTTGCCGGTAACGAGATTGAACAAGGTATGGCGATACCGACGATCGAATCTCGGGCAAGTACCATACCGATAGACAAAGGGAATTGTATACGGGATTGATTGAATCCCTGACATCGTGGTTCATCCGATGAGATCATCGTGGAGTACGTGGGAGCCAACATGGGTATCCAGATCCCGCTGTTGGTTATTGGCCGGAGAGGTATCTCGGTCATGTCTACGTGTCTCCCGAACCCGTAGGGTCTACACACTTAAGGTTCGATGACGCTAGGGTTATAGGGAAAAGGTATACGTGATTACCGAAGGTTGTTCGGAGTCCCGGATGAGATCCTGGACGTCACGAGGAGCTCCGGAATGGTCCGGAGGTAAAGATTGATATATAGGAAGTCCAGTTTTGGTCACCGGAAAGTTTTCGGGCTCATCGGTAGTGTACCGGGAGTGCCGGGAGGGTGCCGGAGGACCCCCGGGAGGGGTGTGACGACCAAAGGACCACATGGGCTGTTAGATAAAGTGTGCCAGCCCTTATTGGGCTGGGCAAGACTTTTGCTAAAGGCCCATGCGGCTGGAGATAAGGAGATAAGGCAAAAAGGATTTAAAAGGAGGAGATCCACCTCCCTTGTGGGAGGTGGACTCTCCCTTTAATTCAGCCGGCCATCTCCTCTTTGGAGTAGAGGCCAAGCCAGCCCTCCACGTCCCTCCTCCTATATATACTTGAGGTTTTGGATGTTTTGAGACAGGATTTGATCTCTCTCTCTCACGGCGAAGCCCTACCTCTCTTCTTCCTCCTCCGCAGCGCTTAGGCGAAGCCCTGTCGGAATACCTTGCTACTCCACCACCACCACGCCGTCGTGCTGCTGTTGGAGCCCTTCCCCAACCTCTCCTTCCTCCTTGCTGGATCAAGGTGTTGGAGACGTCACCGGGCTGCACGTGTGTTGAACGCGGAGGTGCCGTCCGTTCGGCACTTGATCGGATCTACCGCGATCTGAATCGCTGCGAGTACGACTCCATCAACCGCGTTCTTGTAACGCTTCCACTTAGCGATCTTCAAAGGTATGAAGATGCAATCTCTCCCCTCTCGTTGCTGGTTTCTCCATAGATAGATCTTGGTGAACGTAGGAAAATTTTGATTTACTACTACGTCTCCCAACAATTCGCATGCTTAATCTCTTTAGGGTCATGGACCCAAATTTAGAGAGAATTGTAGATATGGGTTTTTCTCCTCCAAAGGATTCTCAACACATATCTTTAAAGGATGAGAAAAACTCTTATCTCAATGCTCAAGCTTCTAATGTGCTATTTGATGCTTTGAGCAATGTAGTTATATTTCAACTCATGCCATTCCGGGATGCTCATGAGTTGTGGACAAATCTTCAACATAACTATGGTGTGTCCAAGATTTGTAGGGATGATTGTTCTCCCTCCACCTCCGGCCGTATTGCCTTCTCAACTTCATCTACTTCACCTACATGTGGATTTCCACAAGGTAATGACATGGTGAGTAGTGGTGTTCATTGTAATGATGATAGTCGGTTTATTGTACATGATCCTTCTTCTCTATCTTATTGCAATGCTTCATATTTGGACTTCAACACTTCGAGCACTCTAAATGTTTCACATGCTTGTTTTGATAGTCCGTGCATATCATGTAGAAATTGCTTGAATAAATCTCATGATGACATGCTTGCTATATCTTGTTGCCATGACAAAAATGTATCTATTTCCTCGAGTTATTGTGCTAAAAATGTAGAGGAAAATCATCACTCCATGAAACAAGATGTGGTCTTGAATAATGCTTCAAGAGATCCTTCATCATCATCTATTGTATCTCACTTTTTCCTTATGGCTAAGGCCTCAAAGGTATCTCCTACTTTGAATCCCAATATATGTCATGATGATGATGTTGATGTTAAAAAGGATGAGGATAATGATGAAGAGAGTGATAATATTGCTTCCTTAGAAATTAAGGGAGAAATGATTTTTAAAGCTCTTCATAAGAATAAAACTACTCATTCCAACTTCATGGAAATAATGTCTATTGCCATAGAGGGAAAGAAATATATTGAGGAGTTGGAAGCTCATCTCGAGGAGCATGAGGCCACCATTGATAAAATGGAAGGTCATGAGCGTGATTACCTAATGAGATCGCAGAGTTATCTCAATCTCTTAAAAATGAACAAACCACCAAGGAATCTCTTGAGGAGACATTTTATCTAGAATTATCTAGATTAAATAAATCTCATGATAGAGACCTCGAGTTGGCTAATGATTTTAGAACTAAAAAATATAAGCTTGAAGTTGCACATGTTAAACTTCTTGAGGATTTTGAGCACCTCGAAAATGGCTCAAGGGTAATTAAGAGTTCGCTCATCAAACTCATCGAGTCGCATGTTCAACTTGAAGCTTCATATGCTAAAGAGCGTGCTAAGTTACCTTCTCCTCTTGTTGTTAATTATGATGCTTGTGCTACTAACGCCATTTCCTGTGAAGCATCCATGTTAAAGGAGAATGTTGAGCTAAGGGCACAACTTGAGTTGCTATCTAGCAATTATGGGAAATTGGAAGAAAGTCATGAAAAGCTTTCTAGCACTCATGGTGATCTTCTAGTATCTTATAATGTGCTAAAGATATCTCATGAGGCTAGAACTACTAAGGTAACATCTAGTGAGCCTCATGTGGACATTAGCACTACATATTGTCAAAATGCTTCATTGCCATGTGCTAGTCCTTGTAATTCATCTATGCATAACATTGTTACATTTTGTGATGAATTGCTTTCGCTTTCTTGTTGCTCAAACAATGATGCTTATACTTCCTCTAGTACTTGTGTTGACAGTAACCATGTAGAGGAAATCAAAGAGCTCAAGGCCCAAGTCACTTCTTTGAAGAAAGACTTGGAAAAGTGTCATGAATGGAAGTCCACACTCAAGAATATCTTGAGTGTGCAAAAATCCCCAAATGACAAGGGTGGACTTGGATTCAACTCCAATAAGAAGAATAAGTCCAAGAGCAACAAAAAGAAGGGCCAAGAGCAAGTCAATAATTCGGCCAAGATTATTTGCTTTAAGTGCAAAATTGAAGGGAACCATGTTAGATCTTGCCCATTAAAGAAGAAGCCTCATAGTCACAAGCAACAAGGGAGGCAGCCACAAGTTCAATCTTGTACTCAACCGCAAGTTGAAGAAAGGCCTCTTCCCAAGAAGACCCAAGTCACCACTCCTCAAGTTGAGAAATCAATTCAGAAGAAATTAAAGGGTAAATGTTGCTACTTATGTTGTGAGCAGGGTCACTGTGCTTCTTCTTGCACGAAAGGTAACTTATCCAACTCAATCATTATTGATGATATCTATTCTCTTGGGAAGGATAAGCTTGGCAATGTGTTTGCCAAATGTGTTGGTACTCAAAGTGGTGTCAAGAAATGAACCATTTGGGTAGCCAAGCCTATTGTGACTAACATCTTAGGACCCAGCTTAGATGGGGACCATCAAGCTCAAACGTGATCAATAGGTATTAATGGAGGGCATCGGAGATTTGGCTACATCATGCAGAATTAAGGGATCTTCATCATTCACATTTTCTCAAGCCAAGTCCTTTGGATTATCGACTTTCTATCTTATAACCAATGTCCCTCCTTGCGGTAACTTGTACTTGAATTGAATACATTGTTAGTTACTTTCCCCTTTGCATGTTGTGGTTTTGTACCTTGCATGTGTTTATATATGTTGTGCTTCCTATTTTTTCTTATCTTGAGTACTCAAGTATGTATGGTGGGTTGTACACCATGTATGTGTGTGTCTTGTATTGAGACTTTTTTCATATTGTTTCAATCTTAATTGGATCTTTGAGAGATTAATGTATTATCCCATTTTGGGGGAGTGATGTGCTTTGTGCACCTCACGATCCTAAAAATGTGTGTACATGAGGCATACCACTCAGTATTGATATTACAAAATTATCTCGCTTCTATGTGGTATGTCTTCTCATGAGAAATTCAAATTCTATATGATCCATCAACTATCTCTTGTTGGATTTCAATTGCCACTTGTTAATAACGTTGGGTTACCACATTATGGGGGAGTAATATACTATGTGCATATTACAAGCCCGAAGAATGTGTACATTTGAGATATTGCCACTTAGAGTTGATATTATAATTTATCTTGTTCCTAGGTGGCATGTTAGCTGTCCAAGTGTCATTTGCTTGTGATATAAGTGTAAAGATGATGTTGGATCTATTTGCAATCTACCAATGATAATTATTTCCAAATACTTATTGTCCTTTGACAATTGGTACTCATTTTAAGTGGTAGAATTTGCTAATCATCTTTACATAGGTTTTCGTTTATCATTTTTCTTCCTTTCCTCTTATGGATCTTTTTGAGCATGTCTAGTGTTTCTATATATAAATGGAAAGTGATGATCCCATCGTGTGCATTTTGTATTAAAATCCAAATTCTATAATGCACATCTCATGGGGGAGCCATCCTATTTTCTGTTGAGCACTCTCTTCATGTGTTTATCATAAAATCTTTTGATCCACATCAAGTGTGTGTTGTTTGGATGCAAGCCTTTTCTTTATGGTGTTTTATGCCATCATGAAAAGTTGTCGAGAGTTTGGTTTGTTTGGAACCTAGCTCTCTTTTGGGAACTTGATAGCTCTTGTTTGTTTTCCTTCAATTGGTATCTTGTTTCCTTTTATTTGGCATATGTCAATGGATATCTCATTCCTTGATGTATATTTTAGTTGGTATCCTTCAAGTGATAATTATTTCGTTTGGTATCTTATTCTCACTTGATAGCTTGTCTTTCGGTATCTTATCAACTATGTCTTTATTTGATTCTTGAAAGCCTTGAGCATGCATATTTACTATATGTACCTTATTTGGCATGCTTTCTTTCCTTGACCCAATATATAGGGGAGACTCCACTATGACATAAATTGGCTAAGGTGTGCATGAAATTTAATTTCATATCTATATGCACATATTTATGTGGAGTGTTGTCCTATGTATTGTTGGGCCACTAAGTCTTTGGTCCTAATGAGTTTGGATACCATTTTGTTTGTTTTGTTGTTCTAGGAACAATTGGAGATACATTGGACACTTGGCTCATTTACAAGGAAGGTGTTGACACCATGTGCTTATTGGAGCCAAGCTAGGATGATCAATGAAATACTATCTACTTATTCTATCCAAGGCTATCTTGGTAACAAGTATCTACTTCATGCATACATTTATTGCATTCAACTTTTTGTAGGTTGCATCATGGCATGATTTTCTTGAGTCATTCTTGTGGTACTTGTTTCCTTCTCAAAGCATATCGACGATGATGTCATATTGCTAGTTGTGATGTCTTTGATGTTCGTGTATTGGGAGTTCATTTATGTACAATAAGAAAATATTAGGCTATGTGCTATGCTTTCAAGCAAAGATCTTATTGGTATATTTATGACTGCCTTTTGGATATCTTGTTTTTTCCCTTCCTATAACTATTTCATGTGTACTTCCTTCTTTGTAGATATATATCATCATGATTGTCTTCCACCTAGAATCTCATACACATGAGAGAAGTTACATCTCTAGTTGATATCCTCATTTATTTCATGTCCACCATTGGATTCCCTTGTATTTATTTTGGTGGTTTTGTGAAAGGATCTGTCTTGAGTGCGTATCTTATATCCTTGAATCTTGATGCACTCATTGGGGGTGAAGATTTTTTTCCCTCATGCTTGTCTTGACGAGGGTTTTACCATTTCAATTGGTATCCCTCCTCGCGACAAGGCTATTATGTCTTATCTTATCTTCACCATGGGTTGTCACAAGATTTAGTTTTTAATTTATTTATTAGTAAGCTTGTGAACCCATTTGCTAGTGGTTTGTGTGTGGGAAGTATATCTCTTGCACTTTGTGTCTCATTTCATCAAGACTATGTTGATGCTTAATGCTCATCCTTATATTAGTCTTCTCAAGTGCTTTGCCATGACTCACACACATCATTTTGGTTGAGCCTACTCTTCAATTGCCTCTTCTACCTATTTCTCAACCATATCTTTAGTGCAAGTACTATGCTTATTGTCTTATCTACTTGCTTGCACTTGTTGTGTGTTTATATTGACTTTGAGGGAGTCATGATCCTATTTTGTGCATTTGTATTCAAATAAAAAGTTAGAATCTTAATTGTGCACAAATCATGGAGAGCCCCTCTAGTTTATTTATGAACACTATTTTTGACCATATCATAATATCTTCAATTCATGTGGCTCATAGGACCATGTGTTTGTTTGTTACAATGGGTATGTTTTGATTGCTTGCTTCACTCCGATGTATGTATTTGTGCCATACGATCCTTTTTGCAATCTTTGGGTTCTCAATATAGTTTTTATTCCTCCAACTACTTATCACTTCATATGTGTATCTCATTGCACTCCTATTATGAGATATACACACCTTTTGGAGGAACACCTATTATATTGGCTTTCTCAGCTTTTCGCCCATTTTTGCAATCGATGCCAATGGGGGAGAAGTTTAGAGAGTTTAGTTTGGAGAAGTTTAGAGAGTTTTGCTTTTATTGCTTAAGCATTTGCATCACACATCCATGCATTGCTTTGCATTTGTGTGTGCTTGGTTGTGCTTATTTCCTTATATAAACTCTCTTGAAAGTGGTTGTCATCAATTACCAAAATGGGGGAGATTGTAAGATCACATTTCTCAATGTGTGGTTTTGGGTAATTGATGACAATCCCTATGGGCTAATGGTTTCCTTAAGTTATATTTGAAGGATTTGTCCATAGGCACTTCTTGAAGTTCATCTGTTGGTTTCAAGGAGTTTATATGGTGACCAAGGTGGTATTCAAGGTTTTATCCAAAGATTGGTCATAGACAAGATAAGATACAAGGTTGATCAAGACTAAGTCAAAGAGTGAATCAAGTTGATCAACCCACAAATCTTACAAGATGTACCGAGAGGGATCAAGTGATCCCATGGTATGGTAAGCATTGTCCATTACGCTTTGTGTACTAACCTATGGTCTACGTGAGAGTTCTTTGTGGGGTTAGGTATATAACCATGGGCTTGCATCATGAGGAAGCATCATGGAGATATCATGCTTGATGCTTGCCGTTCATTGTTGTAACAATGGACTTGTGAAGATGTGTCGAAGAGTGGCTCACCCATAGTGGAGTATGGGGGAGCAATCTACTAATCTTCATCAAGCCGGCGCAATCAAGAAAGGTGGTCCATCTTGAGGAAGTCAAGATCGTCATCATCTAGCTCAAGTGGACTATGCGCAAGGCTAAGGTTTGACCTTGATAGGGTTTTGTATTTTACCGGTCTCATAGTGGTAGTTGGGAGACCGGGTTATAGGATAGATAGTCGTACTATCAAGGGGGGCTCTCAAGTGAGTAGCTTGATTGTATCGTTCGTTGAGAGCTCAAACCATTGCATTCTTGGCATCATCATCTTTCTTGGTTCTTGGTTGGCTTTTCTCTATGTGGGTTCTTGATCTTTTGGTCAGCTTCATGGCAAGCTCAAGTTCATCGAAAACGGAGTCCATATGCATCTTCTATGATGTTTTTGATGTTGGAGCTTTTGCCGGTTCTTCATTCATAGAGGTTTCACATATCTATATCATTACCATTTTCATACTGCCTCTTCTTAGGATAAACAGTATCCTTTGTGGTAGTACTCGTCGTGTGCTTTTCAACAAGCTTTAGTTTGCTCAATTCGGAGTTCGTATGCAAAAGTTATGGCAGTTTCAGTGCGAGAACTTTTTATCTCTGGCCGGCTAAGCGGAAGTACCGCCCCTTGGAGCAGAAGTAGCGCCCAGCGGTACTACCGCCCAAAAAGTACCGCTGGAACTTCTGCTTAGCTTTTTCCCTTAATTCTTTGGGGTCATTTGAGTGGAAGTACCGCACCCCTGAGCGGTACTACCGCTTGTGCACAACATGTGCACATAACGGTTGTATTTGAGGGCACCTATAAAAGGGGGTCTTGTTCCCCATTGTTCCCCATCCATTGAGCTCGTGTTTTGCCTCCATTGTTGAACTTCTTTGAGCTTGCTAACTCTCAGTCCCTCCAATGATTCTTGCTCCTTTTTGAGGGAAAAGAGAGAGGAGATCTAGATCCACATTTCCACCAATAACTTTCGCCTCTTTGTTAGGGGAACCCCTTGGATCTTGATCTTGGAGTTCTTTGTGTTCTTCTTTGTTAATCCTCTCATTTCCTCCATAGCATTAGTTGTTGTGGTGGGATTTGGGAGAGAAGGACTTGGGCACTCCGCGTGCCCTTGCCATTGCATTTGGTGCATAGGTTTGAGTTCTCCACGTTGATACGTGGAAGTGAGAAGTTGAGAAGCTTATTACTCTTGGGTGTTTGAGCACCCTAGAGCTTGTTCCTCTTGGGTGCATTGGCACCCTAGACGGCTTGTGTTGCCTCGGTGCTCAATCATTGTGGTGCAAAGCTCCGGGCAAGCTTCGGGGTCTCCAATTAGGTTGTGGAGATTGCCCCGGGCATTTGAGGTCACCTTGGAGCCAAAGTCCATTGTGGTGAAGCTTCGTGGTGTCGTTGGGAGCCTCCAATTAAGTTGTGGAGATTGCCCCAACCTTGTTTGTACGGGTTTGGTGACCACCCTCAAGGGTCCCTTAGTTGAATCACGACATCTTGCATTGTGCGAGGGCGTGAGGAGATTACGGTGGCCTTAGTGTAATCTTGGGGAGCATTGTGCCTCCACACCGCTCCAAACGGAGATTAGCATCCTCAAGAGTGTGAACTTCGGGATACATCGTTGTCCCCGCGTGCCTCAGTTATCTCTTACCCGAGCCCTTTACTTTACTTTGTGTTAGCCATATTTTTTATTGCTATATATCTTTCTATCACTTAGTTGTTTATCTTGCTTAGCATAGGTTGTTGGTGCACATAGGTGAGCCTAGTTGTTTTAGGTTTTATGCTTGACATATTAAACACTACTTTTATTTCGCATTTTTTCAATCCTAAATCGTAATTATTTTAAAGGGCCTATTCACCCCCCTCTAGGCGACATCCACGTCCTTTCAACATGATGTAGAGGGATAAAATCAAGCAATATGATGAAAACTCCATCTCGTTACCCTTGATGGCAACAATACAATACATGCCTCGCTACCCCTACTTTGTCATTGGGTGAGGCCACCGCAAGATTGAACCCAAAACTAAGCACTTCTCCCATTGCAAGAATTACCAATCTAGTTGGCCAAACCAAACCAATAACTTGAAGAGACTTGCAAATATATGAAATCATGCATATAGGAATTCAGAGAAGATTCAATTAATATTCATGGATAATCTGAACATAAACCCACAATTCATCGGATCTCGGCAAACACACCGCAAAAGAGTATTACATCGGATAGATCTCCATGAAGATCATGAAGAACATGGTATTGAAGCACAAAGAGAGAGAAGAAGCCATCTAGCTACTAGGTATGGACCCGTAGGTTTGTGGTGAACTACTCATGCATGATCGAAGGGGTAATGGAGTTGATGTAGATGCCCTCTGTCATGGTTTTGTCATGGCAGATGTCTGGGTTAACGGACTTGGATTCGAGGCCATCGCCATGGCAGTGGACTCAAGGGCGTTGATCGGGATGAAGGACACGGTTTACCCAGGTTCGGCCCCTCGAGGTGAGGTAACAGCCTACGTCCTTCTTGTGTTTGTATTGCTTGATGTATCGATTACAAGGGAGCTAAAGCTTGACCTAGTTCTCGATAGCCCTATCCTCTAAGCCGCCCCGGGTCTACCTTTATATAGGAGGTAAAGACCCCGGGTCATACAAGTTCTCTAACCGACCCTTATAGGTCATCCGAGTCTATCTCTATCTCCTCTTGACTTCTTGATCATGTCGTCTCCGGGCGGCTCAGCCGCCCGGGTCTTCCCTGCCCGGGCCACCTTCCAGCCCTCTTCTGAGCCTCCGGGCCTCCTGGGCCATCATCCTTAACAGACAACTCTTGGGCCTGACTCAGAGTCACCACGCGTCACCCGGAGCTTTCCTGGCGGGTCATGCCCCGGGTTATATCCCCAACATTAGGCCCCAGGTTGATTTGAGCTTGCTCATTTCATCCTTCTCTTGAGTTTTCAGTGAGTCGCCCACGTGACCTGCCATGACGTCATGTCAATCCCGCAAAGATCCGCTAACGCACGTGTCAGCTTATCTCATTAAACGGGTAGTCCGGGAATCGAGGCGTCCATCCTGGTCAAACGATTTTGGCGCCTGGGATTTCGCGCCTGCCGTCTTTTCTCTTTACATAAGACCGCCTCAGACGGTTTTTCCACTTCTCTTGCTCGCTCATCGTCCTCTTGCCCTCAACGTCTCCGCTTTCAGCTCTCCAGCTTCGGCGCCGCCTCCGCTCCGTCGACGACTGGCCGCTGCATCAACCTGTGTGTACCAGAGCTTTCCGTGTCCGCCTCCATCGCGGTTTCTCCTTCGCCTCCCCCTCAGGCCGCACTCGCCTTTTTAGGGTTTACCGGTGCGCGCCATTGCTGCGGTCGTCACGGAGCCCGAGCTCTAGACGCTCCATGCGTGCGTCATTGTATTCGTTCGAACGGCAGCGTAGCACCGCCGCCCCACCGCGCAATGCGGCCCTCATATTTGCGGCCTTAAAACGCCCTTCCGATCCGTTCTTGTTTTCAATAGTTCATCCTTCACTCCAAAATAAAACCATTTTTCCGTATTTCGTAGATCCGTAGTCGTAGCGATATTTAGCGAGATTTGTTTTTTAGGACTTAGCCAAATTTTTGTCATGTCGGCTTTAGAACAGTGACCCGTCATCGCGCTCCGGCTCTCAACAGCCGGAGCTTGACAGCTTTAGTCTTTCTTGAGCTTTCAGCGATCCTTCGTAGTCCGTCTGTTGTTTTCTGAGCCGCCGTAGTTTGTTCATTTTGTACAGTCTTCTTGAGCTGCCCGCTATGTCTCGCGCGTCCAATTCCTGCAATTGGGTCGGCTCCTGCATCACGGAGGAGTACCTGACGGATTTTGTAGAATCCGGTACTCTTCCGGGTAAGGACGCCATCCACTGGCGGGTTCCAGGAAACGAGGCGAGACCCGATCCTCCTGGCTCTAAATTCTTCTGGGACGTCCTTCACCTATACAAACTTCACCCGCAAGACCTGGCCCCCAACTCCGTCTCCAACATTTGCAATTTTCAAGTGCTCTGTGAGGTGTACCTGCAAACAGAGCCGTTGGTGGGCCTCTTCAGAGAGTTCTTCTACGCCAACCGATAGACGGAAGTGAGAGCCGGCCCCAGTCTGGAACTCGGCGGGATTTCCATCCAGAGACGCCGGGATATCATATTCTCGGCTGTCCCCATGACAAGTCACCCCAAAGATAGGAACAAGACCTGGTTCTATTGCAAGGATGCGTCTCCCGAAGGTGAACACCCGCTGCCGGGTTACCGTCCTTCCCGGCTTGCAACGTCCTCAGAGCTCCCCGGCCGTCTGTCTGCTTCAGAGCGTGCAAGGCACGAGGCAGACCACATGAAGATCAAGGCTCTCATGGCCAACGGGCTGACGGGTCTGGATCTGATCCGCTGCTGGATCTCTTGGCAGATCATGCCCTTGAGTCGGAGGAGCCATCTCATGTGTCAGTATCCAGGTCACTACGATAGAGCCCTCTGCTTCAGTCAGAGCACCTTGACGGAGGACGACATCATCACCGTCATTCGGAGCCTTGTACATGAAGCATCCGGAACCTGCAACGCTATTGGTGTGCCCCCCTTCTGCCTCACCAATCCGGCTCCAGAGGTGATTATCTTTGTCTTTCTCTTTGCCTTAGTTCAACCCGTGCCCCTGCCTTAATGCCGGCTTATGTCCGTTTCAGGCTGACTCAGACTTCTGGAAGGCCAAGTATGTTCCTCCCCCGAAGAAGCCTCAAAAGAAAACTCTGGCCAAGAAGACGACAAAGAAGACCGCTCCTCAAGAGGATTGGTTTGAACAACCGGAGGCCTCCGGCTCAGAGGTATACCCTTGAATGCTTTCTCTTTATTTTGATTTCCGACTGCTAATGCTGACTTATCACAGGATGAGGTGGAGACCAGCCGCGCCAATGCTCCTGAGGTAACCTACATTTCTTCCGACTCAGAATACTTCATCCCTCAGAGGATTTGGCGGGTCGTCCGAAAGGTTCCTCTCTCTCATCCCCTTGCTTACTTGGATCCTCAATTTCATTTGAAAAAGCAACAGCAAGCAGACCGTCGTCAGACTCGGAGTGCCGGCTCTACCGAACTTCTGACTAGGTTTCCTAATTTGCCAGCTCGCCAGAAGCGGCCAGCTGAGGTATATGCCTTTACCTTATTTCAATTTTCTCTTAACATGTTTACATGTTGTCTTACGTTTAACTAATTTGTCTTTGCAGAACTCTCCTTCCTCTGGCGACTCAACTGCCTCCGCTCTTCCTCGGCCGAAGATAAATCCACTGTAAGTACTTTTCCAACTATTGCTCCGGCTTCCCAGCGGCTTTGCTACGTTTAATCCCTTGATTCCCATGTTCTTCTTTTAGGGCGCAAGCCAAACGGAGGAAAACAAACAAAGCTCCCTCCAGCCCGACTACTCAAGAACCGGAAGCCGCGAGGCAAGATGAGCCTACGCCGGCAGTTGATCCTCCGGCTCCTGCCGCAGAGCCGGCTGCGGAGACTACTGCCCCTGAGAGCCCGCCAAGGGCTCCTTCCAAGCGGCCATCCCCTGCTAAGACGGCTGACAAGACGGCCGCACCGGATGTCATCATCACTGGCACCGGATTCTCATCTCCTCCGACGCACGTGCTGACCAAGCACAGCGAGGCGGCTGAGGCCTCAAGGAAGCTCGAGTATGAGCTTCCCTCCTTTGACAAGATGACCGTGGAAGAGATTCATGCGGGTTATATGAGCCGCCTGTCCACAAGCCGCGACATGGAGCTCCGGCTGGTTTCCCTGATGAAGAGCAAGTATGAGGTAATCCTTCTGCTTGCCTTTTTATTCCTTTGCTTCAGTTTGTACGATTTGGACTTTTTTTTGATAAGTAGATATAATCTCCTATTACTACCATTAGCCCCCCAAGCTCCGGTTGACTTCCTAATAGGATGATCCGGAGATGCCATTTGTAGGCAGTGGAGCTAAGTGTAGCCCCCAAGGGCCAGTTCAATCTGTATTAAGGTTGAGTCGGGACTTTCGGTAACTTTAGAAATCATAGAGCGCAGTGTAGCCCCCAAGGGCTCGCTCAATCTGTATTAAGGTTGAGTCGGGACTTTTGGTAACTTTAGAAATCATAGATCCCAATGTAGCCCCCAAGGGTCGGCTTAATCTGTTTTGAAGTTTGAGCCGGGACTTTTCATAACCTAGAAAGCTGAAGGTCCAGTGTGTGACCCGGTACTGTTTTATCTGCCATTTCGAAAGAAACATTATCCCCCAAGTGTCACATAGATTGCGTTGTGCAATGTGTTTGAGACTTCACAAAATCCGACTCATGCTAATTTGGTATTTTGCTGTGCTTTACAGGAAGCTCTAAAGGCGTCAGAGCAGGAGGTCTCTGGCTTGAAGACCAATTTAGCCGCTCAGCAAGTCGCCCGAGGCGAAGCTGATGAAAGGTGCTGGCTCCAGACAGAAGAACTTGCCAAGCTGAGTGCTGAGTTCGCCACCTTTAAAGAGGATGCCGCGGCTGAGAAGAGCGCGTTGATCACCCCGGCCGATGAGGCGGATCAGCAGCTGACAGTTGTCTCAGACGAACTTGAGTCGCTGAGGCGTCATATTACGAAGATGACAGCCGCCATTTTTGGTAAGTTTAATGCTTTGACCATTCTTTTCCGGCTTTGAGCTTTATATCTTTGTTTCTGGCGTCTTACTTAAACCTTTGGCTTTTACTGTAGGTCCCAGGAGCTGGCAGCTAGCTTCTGATAGCTTGCTGCCGTTAAAGGCAATTTACACGCTGACGGAGCAGCTATACTGTGGTGCCATGCGCACTATCAAGACCGTCCAGTTCAGAGAGAACATCCTGCCGAGTCTCAAGGGTGTTCTCGAGTTGTTCTCCACTATTCCTACGCAGATCATGGAGCTCAAGAAGTCATCCGCCTGCCAAGGGGCGATTGCAGCCATCAGTCGGGCACTGGCCTTTGTGCCGGAGCTCACGCCGGCTGACATGATGGA
Organism: Hordeum marinum; assembly: GCA_022496015.1. Classification (NCBI taxonomy): domain Eukaryota; kingdom Viridiplantae; phylum Streptophyta; class Magnoliopsida; order Poales; family Poaceae; genus Hordeum; species Hordeum marinum. The sequence goes on along the minus strand of CM039676.1, from coordinate 515,645,666 downwards.
TGGCTTCCCATTGAAGAAGGAGGACGGCTCGGAGTTCACCGACGATGATTATGCTCGCTACGTGAAGGACTCCAAAGTTCTGGCCTCCGTCTTAGCGGAGGAGGTCAACCCGGCGACTTATCAGGCGACTTATGGTGCCGACCAGAAAAGGATTTGCGGCCCACTCTATGAGAGCATGGATTTGACGCCGGCTTGCAGTAAGAACCCTTTTCCCGAAGAACTCGACACGGCTCCTTTCTTCGAAGAAGGCACTTTTGCAGCTCTAACTGACTGCAATTGGGCGACTCTTCAGATAGAGGCCAGCAGAGAGCCGGAGCAGGGTGACCCACCAGCCAGCTAGGAGGCTGTAATACTTGTCTTGTAATAGTGTTAGCTCTTCTGTGAATCGCCTTTGGAGCTCTGTGACGAGCATCTGTAAGATAACTTTTGCTTTTGCGCCATCGTGCCCATATATAATCCGGCTTGTTGCCTTTGCTTATTTCCTTGACTATCCTGGTGACTCTTCGAAGTTTTTAAGTTCTGGCACGCCGTAGGATGTATCTTTGCAACTGTTTAGGAGGGCGGCTTAACAGCATCACTCGGCAACATGAAGGATTTTTGCGTCGGTTCTGTAACCCTCAAGGGTCGTCTCATCATGAAGCTTCGGTGGGTGTAGCCCCAAAGGGCCGGCTCATCAGAATGTGATGCACCGGGTCTTCAATTTGAATCTCTTCATCTTTTTGAACGACTAAGTACTGTAGCCCCCAAGTACCGGGTCGCACGCCTGCAGCGGCTTGGGACTTTAGAAAATATAGAAAAGCCGGCTTGCATTAGCCCCCAAGTACCGTGGTGCGTGCTTTGCAGCGTCATGGGACTTGTATAAACTTGGACTTTGAAAAAAGTAGCCCCCAAGTGCCGGGTTGTCTGCCTGCGGCGACTCGGGACTATGTGAGAATGTCACACCACAATTGGTTGCATGAACCTTTGATCGTGGTTGTAATCTAACTCGGAATAAATATCCTGAAATAATTCCTTTGCCTTTAACATGAAAACCCCTGCTCATGGTTGCTATGTAATCCGGCCATTATATATGGGAGAAATCCATGAGTGTTAGGCGGCTCATCTTGAAGAGATAAAAACCTTAGTTCTGTATGTAGAACCGGTCAGGAAGGGTTCTGTACCACGACTTAATCTGGTTAGCCGGATACTTCGTTGTAGGGTTCTTTAAGCTATACCCATGGGTAGGAAGCCCCCCAAACAACCTTGGCTAACTTTATTAACCGAATATTTTCGTTGTAGGGTTCTTTAAGCTATACCCGTAGGTAGGAAGCCTCCAAAACAACCTTGACTAACTTTGTTAACCGAATATTTTCGTTGTAGGGTTCTTTAAGCTATACCCATAGGTAGGAAGCCCCCAAACAACCTTGGCTAATCTTGTTAACCGAATATTTTTGTTGCAGGGTTCTTTAAGCTATACCCGTAGGTAAGAAGCCCCCAAACAACCTTGGCTAATCTTGTTAACCGAATATTTTTGTTGCAGGGTTCTTTAAGCTATACCCGTAGGTAGGAAGCCCCCAAACAACCTTGGCTAATCTTGTTAACCGAATATTTTTGTTGCAGGGTTCTTTAAGCTATACCTGTAGGTAGGAAGCCCCCAAACAACCTTGGCTAATCTTGTTAACCGAATATTTTTGTTCTAGGGTTCTTTAAGCTATACCCGTAGGTAGGAAGCCCCCAAACAACCTTATCTAATCTTGTTAACCGAATATTTTTGTTCTAGGGTTCTTTAAGCTATACCCGTAGGTAGGAAGCCCCCAAACAACCTTATCTAATCTTGTTAACCGGATATTTTTTTGGCATAAAGCCTGACGGATAAGGCGTTAGAAGCGATACTCGTAGGTAAGAATCCGCCCTCCGCCGGTGGTAGGTTATTATGTACCCGTCGACAAAAACTTCCTACCACCGCGACTAATCATGTTAGCCGCAGATTTTGGCATAAAGCCGGCCGATAAGGCGTAGAAGCTATACCCAGAGGTAGGAAGCCGCCCTCCGTCGTGGCTAATCATGTTAACCGGAGATTTTGGCATAAGCCGACCGATAAGGCATTAGAAGTTATACCCAGAGGTAGGAAGCCGCCCTCCGCCGCGGCTAATCGTGTTAGCCGGAGATTGTGTTGCTAGGGTTAGATAAGCTACACCCGTAGGTGGGAAGCCCCCTTTGACAACCTTGGCTGATATATCAACCGAATATCTAATAAGTCTCTTTCAGACCACAGATACCTTGTCTTGCAGGGTTTCTACTTTATTCATGTATAATAAGTACAATGTGTAATGCACAATGGCGAGGCTGAACGCCTTTTAAGTATAGTATGGCCATAGGTGCGCTATGTTCGATGGCCAGATGGTCTCCTGGCCTGCCATGTCTGAGTCTTCCCGAATATCCATGAGGTAATACGAGCCGTTGTTGAGGTTCCGGCTGATCATAAAAGGCCCTTCCCAAGGAGGAGATAACTTATGCATATCTGTCTGATCTTGAATTAGCCGGAGCACCAAGTCTCCTTCTTGGAACGTCCGGGTCTTGACCCTGCGGCTATGATAGCAGCGTAGATCTTGTTGGTAGATCGCTTATCGGGCAGCCGCCAGCTCCCGTGCTTCTTCCAGAGCATCTAACGCATCTTGCCGCGCCGCCTCATTGTCCGCCTCAACGTAAGCCGCCACACGCGGCGAATCATGCCGGATGTCACTTGGCAGCACCGCCTCTGCGCCGTACACCATGAAAAAAGGTGTATATCCTGTAGACCTGTTAGGAGTGGTTCTGATGCTCCATAAGACGGAAGGAAACTCTTCTACCCAGCATCAGGGTGTTCTTTTCAAAGGAACAAGAAGCCGGGGTTTGATGCCTCTCAAGATTTCTTGATTGGCACGCTCTGCCTGACCGTTGGACTGTGGATGTGCGACTGATGCTACATCAAGCCGGATGTGCTCCTCCTCACAGAACTTTTTCATGGCCCCTTCGACAAGTTTGTGCCATTATCGGTGATGATGCTATGTGGATAACCAAAACGGTAGATCAATTTTTTCACAAACTCCACCGCTGTGGCCGCATCACATTTGCTGATTGGTTCTGCCTGTTGGGGAACGTCGCATGGGAAACAAAATTTTTCCTACGCACACGCAAATCTATCCATGGTGATGAGCATCTACGAGAGGGAGAGTGGATCTACGTACCCTTGTAGATCGCTAAGCGGGAAGCGTTAAGAAACGCGGTTGGTGTAGTCGAACTTCTTCGCGATCCAAATCGCCGAGCGTCCCGCGATCCAATCACGAACCGTCCCGCGAACACATCATGATCCGTCCCGTGAACTCATCACGATCCGTCTCACGATCTTGATCATGATCTGTCCTGCGAACTCATCACGATCCGTTCCGTGATCACATCACGAACCGTCTCGCAATCTCGATCACGGTCCTTCCGATCTAGCGCCGAACGGACGGCACCTCCGCGTTCAGCACACGTGCAGCTTGATGACGATATCCACCGTCTTGATCCAGCGAGAGGAGGTGGAGAGGAGAGAGAGTTCACCGGCAGCGTGACGGCGCTCCGGTGATGGTGGTGGAGCAATTCCGGCAGGGCTTCGCCTAAGCGCTGTAGAAAACCGATCTAGAGGAGAAACTATGCACCGGTGGAACGGGTAGCACGTGGCCGGAAATTCTGTCCAAAAACCACCCAATCCACTAGTATATATAGGAGGAGAGGAGAGGAGAGGCAGCCAAGGCCTTTGGGTCGGCCGAAATAGGAGGTGGGAGCAATCCTACTTCACCTCCAATCCTAGTTGGAGTAGGATTGCCTCCTATTGGCTGATTTTCCACTTTTTGCTTTAGGACTTTCTCTCCTGCGCCATGGGCCTTTGTGGCTGTTTTCCCAGCCCACTAAGGGCTGGTTATTATTCTCCCACAGCCCATGGACCTCTTGGGGTCGAAATACCCCTCCCGGAGGTCCCCCGGTACACTATCGGCGCTCCCGGTACACTACCGATACTCCCGGTACACTACCGATGAGCCCGAAACTTTTCCGGAAACCAAACTGGGACTTCCTATATATGAATCTTTACCTCCGGACCATTCCGGAGCTCCTCGTGACATCCGGGATCTCATCTGGGACTCCGAACAACCTTCGGTCACCACCATACATAACTCTACACTACCGAAACGTCACCGAACCTTAAGTGTGCAGACCCTGCGGGTTCGAGAACTATGTAGACATGACCGAGACACCTCTACAGTCAATAACCAATGGCGGGACCTGGACGTCCACATTGGTTCCTACATATTCTACGAAGATCTTTATCGGTCGAACCTCTATGTCAAGGATTCAGTTAATCCCGTATAACGTTCCCTTTGTTCTTCGGTATGTTACTTGCCCGAGATTCGATCGTCGGTATCTCCATACCTAGTTCAACCTCGTTACTGGCAAGTCTCTTTACTCGTTCCGTAACACAAGATCCCATGACTAACCCTTAGCCACATTGCTTGCAAGGCTTGTTGTGATGTTGTATTACCGAGTGGGCCCTGAGATACCTCTCCGTCACACGGAGTAACAAATCCCAGTCTTGATCCATGCCAACTCAACAGACACCATCGGAGATACCTGTAGAGCACCTTTATAGTCACCCAGTTACGTTGCGACGTTTGATACACACAAGGCACTCCTCCGATATCCGTGAGTTGCATGATCTCATGGTCATAGGAACATATACTTGACATGCAGAAAATAGTAGCAATAAACTGACACGATCATATGCTATGTTTGTAGTTTGGGTCTTATCCATCACATCATTCTCCTAATGATGTGATCCCGTTATCAAATGACATCTCATGTCCATGGCTAGGAAACCTTAACCATCCTTTGATCAACGAGCTAGTCCATTAGAGGCATACTAGGGACATGGTTTTGTCTATGTATCCACACATGCATTTAAGTCTCCGATCAATACAATTATAGCATGGATAATAAACGATTATCATGAACAAGGAAATATGATAATAACTAATTTATTATTGCCTCTAGGGCATATTTCCAACAGTCTCCCACTTGCACTAGAGTCAATAATCTAGTTCACATCACCATGTGATTCGCATTGTTATGAATCTAACACCCAATGAGTTTTGGGGCTCGATCATGCTTTGCATGTGAGAGAGGTCTTATAGTCAACGGGTCTGCGATATTCAGATCCGTGTGTACTTTGCAAATTTCTATGTCAAACCGAAAACACTGCTACCACACTCCACTTGGTACTATTCCAAATGGCTGCTCCACTATACATATCCAGATTGCTACTACGAGTCATCCGGATTGGTGTTAAAGCTTGCATCGACGTAACTCTTTACGACGAACTCTTTATCACCTCCATAATCAAGAAACATTTCCTTAGTCCTCTGGTTACTAAGGATAATTCCGATCGCTGTCCAGTGATCCACTCCTGGACCACACTTGTACCCCTTGACAGACTCATGGCAAGGCACACACAGGTGCGGTACACAGCATGGCATAATATAGAGCCTATGGCTAAGGCATAGGGGACGACATTCGTCCTTTCTCTTTCTTCTGCCGTTGTCGAGCTTTGAGTCTCACTCAACTTCACACCTTACAAATCAGACGAGAACTATTTCTCTGGCTGATCCATTTTGAACTCTTTCAAAATCTTGTCAAGGTATGCACTCATTGAAAGTCTCATCAAGCATCTTGATCTATCTCTATAGATTTCGATGCTCAACAATTAGGTAGCTTTATCCAGGTCTTCCTTTGAAAAGCACTTTTCAACAACCTTTTATGCCTTCCAGAAATTCTACATTATTTCCGATCAACAATATGTCAACCACATATACTTATCAGAAACTCTACAGTGCTCCCACTCACTTTATTGCAAATACAAGTTTCTCGTAAACTTTGTATAAACTCGAAAACTTTGATCAACTCATCAAAGCGTATATTCCAACTCCGAGATGCTTGCTTCAGTCCATGGAAGGATCACCGAAGCTTGCACACCTTTTAGCATCCTTAGGACTGACAAAACCTTCTGGTTGTATCACATACAACCTTTCCTCAAGTAAACCGTTAAGGAAACGATGTTTTGACATCCATCTGCCAGATTTCATAATTGAAAACGCAGCAACTGCTATCATAATTCCAACAGACTCTAGCATCACTATGAGTGAGAAAGTCTCATCGCAGTCAACCCCTTGAACTTGTCACAAACATCTTTGCAACAAGTCGAGCTTTACAAATGGTGACAATTACCATCAGCGTCTGTCTTCATTTTAAAGATCCATTTGTACTCAACGACCTGCTGTCCAACGAGCAAGTCTACCAAAGTCTATACTTGGTTTTCATACATGGATCCTATCTCGGATTTCATGGCCTCCAACCATTTGTCGGAATCCGGGCCCATCATCGCTTCTCCATAGCTCATAGGTTCATCGTTGTCCAACAACATGACCTCCAAGACAGAGTTGTCGTACCGCTTAGGAGCAGTACACATCATTGTCGACCTACGAAGTTCGATAGTAACTTGATCCTGAAGTTTCATGATCATCATCATTAACTTCCTCTTCAACTAACGTAGGCTTCACAGAAACATCTTTCTGCGCTGCGCTACTCTCTGGTTGAACAAAGGTTTAACAACCTCATCAAGTTGTATCTTCCTCCCACTCAATTCTTTCGAGAGAAACATTTCCTCGAGAAAGGATCCGTTTAAGCAACAAACATTTTGCACTAGGATCTGAGATTGAAGGTTCACCCAACTGATCTTAGGGTATTCTATGAAGATGCAATTTGTCCGCCTTGGGTTCGACCTCATTGGGTGAAAACATTTTCCACACAAGTGTCACATCCCAAAATATTAAGAAATGACAGCTTAGGTTTCTATCGAACCATAATTCACATGGTGTCATCTCAACGGATTTAGATGGTGCCCTATTTAAAGTGAATGTAGTTGTCTCTAATGCATAACCCCAAAATTATAGTAGTAAAACGATAAGAGACATCACAGTATGCACTATATCAATAGAGTATGACTATGATGTTCGGACACACCATCACACTATGGTGTTCCAGGTGGCGTTAGTTGTGAAACAAATTTCACATTGTCTTAAGTTGTATGCCAAGCTCGTAACTCAGATATTCACCTCCACGATCATATCGCGGTCACTTTTATCTTCTTGTCACGATGATCTTTAAACTTCACTCTTGAATTTGCTTGAACCTTTCAAACGATTCAGACTTGTGTTTAATTAAGTAAATATACACTATATCTACTCAAATCATCAGTGAAGGTAAGAAAATAACGATATCCACTGCACGCTACAAGACTCACTAGTATGCATACATCAACATGTATCATTTCCAATGAATCACTTGCCCGCTCCATCCAACGGGGTCCTTTAGTCATCTTGCCCAAGAGGCATGGTTCGCACGTCTCAACCGATTCAAAATCGAATGAGTCCAAATATCCATCAGCATGGAGTTTCTTCATGCGCTTTATACCAATATGACATTTAGCGGCAGTGCCACAAGTATGTGGTACTATCATTATTAACTTTGTATCTTTTGACATCAATGTTATGAACATGTGTATTACTACGATCAAGATTTCAACAAACCATTCTCACTGGGTGCATGACCATTGAAGGTATTATTCATGTAAACGGAATAACCATTATTCTCTAACTTAAATGAATAACCGTATTGCAATAAACATGATCTAATCATGTTCATGCTCAACGCAAAACACCAAATAACATTTATTTAGGTTCGTCACTAATCCTGAAGGTAGAGAGAGTGTGCGATGTTGATCATATCAACCTTGGAAACACTTCCAACACATATCGTCACCTCACCCTTAGCTAGTTCTCCGTTTATTCCGTAGCTTTTATTTCGAGTTACTAACATTTAGCAACCGAACCGGTATCCAATACCCAGGTGCTACTAAGAGTACTAGCAAGGTACACATCAATAACTCGTATATCAAATATACTTCTGTCGATGTTGCCAGCCTTCTTATCTACCAAGTATCTAGGGTTGTTCCGCTTCAGCGACCTCTCACCTCATAATAGAAGCACTTAGTCTCGGGTTTGAGTTCAACTTTGGGTTGCTTCACTGGAGCAGCAACTGACTTGCTATCCATGAAGTTTCCCTCCTTGCTCTTGCCCTTTTCGAAACTAGTTGTTTGATTAACCATCAACACTTGACGCTCCTTCTTGATTTCTACCTTCGCGGTGTCAAACATCGTGAACAACTCAGGGATCAATACTTCTATCCCTGGTGTATTATAGTTCATCACTAAGTTCTAGTAGCTTTAGTGACAGTGACTTGGAGAACTATATCAATCACTATCTTATCTGGAAGATCAACTCCCACTTGATTCAAGCGATTGTAGTACCCAGACAATCTGAGTACATGCTCAACGATTGAGCTATTCTCCTTCATCTTACAGGCAAAGAATCTTGTTGGAGATCTCATATCTCGCAACACAGGCACGAGCCTGAGATCACAATCTCTGCTCCTAGAACATCTCATATGTTCCGTGACGTTCAAAACGTTTCAGAGCCTCAATTTCTAAGCTGTAATGCATGACGCACTAAACTATCAAGTAGTCATCGAAACGTGCCTGTTAGATGTTCACAACATCAATAGACGACACTAGAGGGGGTGGCGCACCGAGCGGTGCATTAAGGACATAAGCCTTCTGTGCAGCAATGAGGACAATCCTCAGATCACGGACCCAGTCCGCAATATTGCTACCAACATCTTTCAACTCTATTTCTCTAGGAACATATAAAAATACAAGGGAGCTATAGCGTGAGCTAGTGATCTACAACATAATTTGCAAAGACACTTTGACTATGTTCATGATAATGAGTTCAATTAATCATATTACTTAAGAACTCCCACTCAAATTGACATCCCTCGGGTCATTCGAGTGATACATGATCCAAATTCACCAACTCAAGTCCGATCATCACGTGAGTTAAGGTGGCTTCAATGGTGAACATCATTATGTTGATCATATCCACTATATGACTCATGCTCGACCTTTCGGTCTCTTGTGTTCCGAGGCCATGTCTGTACATGCTAGGCTCGTCAAGTTTAACCCGAGTGTTCTGCGCGTGCAAATCTGGCTTGCACCCGTTGTATGTGAACGTAGAGTCTATCACACCCGATCATCACGTGGTGTCTCAACACGACGAACTTTCGCAACGGTGCACACTCGGGGAGAACACAATTTATCTTGAAATTAAGTGAGGGATCACCTTATAATGCTACCGTCGTCCTAAGCAAAACAAGGTGCATAAAAAGGATTAACATCACATGCAAATCATAAGTGACATGATATGGCCATGAACTTGTTCTTTTGATCTCCATCTAGAAAGCACCGGCATGATCTCCATCGTCACCGGCATGACACCATGATCTCCATCAACGTGTCGCCATCGGGGTTGTCACGCCCTGCATGCTTCTACTACTATTGCTACCGTAGCGATAAAGTAAAGCATTACATAGCGCTTAATGATTGACACGCAGGTCATACAATAATTAAAGACAACCCTATGGCTCCTGCCGGTTGCCGTACTCATCGACATGCAAGTCGTGATAATCTATACATCACATGATCATCTCATACATCACATATATCACATCATGTAATTGGCCATATCATATCACAACATACCCTGCAAAAACAAGTTAGACGTCCTCTAATTGTTGTTGCAAGTTTTACGTGGCTGCTACGGGTATCTAGCAAGAACGATTCTCACCTATGCATAAACCACAACGGTGATACATAGATTGCTTTTCAACCTTCTCAAGGACCGCCTTTGTCGGATCCGATCCAACTAAAGTGAGAGAAACTGTCACCCGCAAGCCATCTAAGCAACAAGTTGCATCGAGGGAACCGGTCTCTCGTAAGCGTACGAGTAATGTTGGTCCGGGATGCTTCATCTCACAATCCCGCTGAACCAAAATCCGACCAAGGGAGGAAGCAATCTAAGCATCAACGCCCACAAACCTTTTGTGTTCTACTCGAGATCTCATCGAACCATCAACCTAGCTCATGATGCCACTGTTGGGGAACGTCGCATGGGAAACAAAATTTTTCCTACGCACACGCAAATCTATCCATGGTGATGAGCATCTACGAGAGGGAGAGTGGATCTACATACCCTTGTAGATTGCTAAGCGGGAAGCGTTAAGAAACGCGGTTGGTGTAGTCGAACTTCTTCGCGATCCAAATCGCCGAGCGTCCCGCGATCCAATCACGAACCGTCCCGCGAACACATCATGATCCGTCCCGTGAACTCATCACGATCCGTCTCACGATCTTGATCACGATCTGTCCTGCGAACTCATCACGATCCGTTCCGTGATCACATCACGAACCGTCTCGCGATCTCGATCACGGTCCTTCTGATCTAGCGCCGAACGGACGGCACCTCCGCATTCAGCACACGTGCAGCTTGATGACGATCTCCACCATCTCGATCCAGCAAGAGGAGGTGGAGAGGAGAGAGAGTTCACCGGCAGCGTGACGGCACTCCGGTGATGGTGGTGGAGCAATTCCGGCAGGGCTTCGCCTAAGCGCTGCAGAAAACCGATCTAGAGGAGAAACTATGCACCGGTGGAACGGGTAGCACGTGGCCGGAAATTCTGTCCAAAAACCACCCAATCCACTAGTATATATAGGAGGAGAGGAGAGGATAGGCAGCCAAGGCCTTTGGGTCGGCCGAAATAGGAGGTGGGAGCAATCCTACTTCACCTCCAATCCTAGTTGGAGTAGGATTGCCTCCTATTGGCTGATTTTCCACTTTTTGCTTTAGGACTTTCTCTCCTGCGCCATGGGCCTTTGTGGCTGTTTTCCCAGCCCACTAAGGGCTGGTTATTATTCTCCCACAGCCCATGGACCTCTTGGGGTCGAAATACCCCTCCCGGAGGTCCCCCGGTACACTACCGGCACTCCCGGTACACTACCGATACTCCCGGTACACTACCGATGAGCCCGAAACTTTTCCGGAAACCAAACTGGGACTTCCTATATATGAATCTTTACCTCCGGACCATTCCGGAGCTCCTCGTGACGTCCGGGATCTCATCCGGGACTCCGAACAACCTTCGGTCACCACCATACATAACTCTACACTACCAAAACGTCACCGAACCTTAAGTGTGCAGACCCTGCGGGTTCGAGAACTATGTAGACATGACCAAGACACCTCTACAGTCAATAACCAATGGCGGGACCTGGACGTCCACATTGGTTCCTACATATTCTACGAAGATCTTTATCGGTCGAACCTCTATGTCAAGGATTCAGTTAATCCCGTATAACGTTCCCTTTGTTCTTCGGTAAGTTACTTGCCCGAGATTCGATCGTCGGTATCTCCATACCTAGTTCAACCTCGTTACTGGCAAGTCTCTTTACTCGTTCTGTAACACAAGATCCCATGACTAACCCTTAGCCACATTGCTTGCAAGGCTTGTTGTGATGTTGTATTACCGAGTGGGCCCTGAGATACCTCTCCGTCACACGGAGTAACAAATCCCAGTCTTGATCCATGCCAACTCAACAGACACCATCGGAGATACCTGTAGAGCACCTTTATAGTCACCCAGTTACGTTGCGACGTTTGATACACACAAGGCACTCCTCCGATATCCGTGAGTTGCATGATCTCATGGTCATAGGAACATATACTTGACATGCAGAAAACAGTAGCAATAAACTGACACGATCATATGCTATGTTTGTAGTTTGGGTCTTATCCATCACATCATTCTCCTAATGATGTGATCCCGTTATCAAATGACATCTCATGTCCATGGCTAGGAAACCTTAACCATCCTTTGATCAACGAGCTAGTCCATTAGAGGCATACTAGGGACATGGTTTTGTCTATGTATCCACACATGCATTTAAGTCTCTGATCAATACAATTATAGCATGGATAATAAACGATTATCATGAACAAGGAAATATGATAATAACTAATTTATTATTGCCTCTAGGGCATATTTCCAACACTGCCTCCACCCACTTGGTAAATTTATCAACTGCTACCAAAAGGTGTGTCTTCTTATCCTTCGATCGTCTGAAGGGTCCTACCATGTCAAGCCCCCAAACCGCAAACGGCCAAGTGATCGGTATCATACTCAACTCTTGAGCCGGAATATGAACATGGCGGCCAAACTTTTGACAGCTGCCACACTTGCGGACCAGCTCTTCTGCATCGTGGTGAGCCGTCAACCAGAAAAACCCATGACGGAAAGCTTTAGCCACCAGGGACTTTGAACCGGCGTGATGTCCACAATCTCCAGCATGGATTTCATTCAAGATTTGCTGACCTTCTTCTGGTGAGACACAATGTTGAAAAACCCCAATCACGCTGCGCTTGTATAACTCGCCATTAATTACTGTCATAGACTTCGAACGCCGAGTGATCTGCCTGGCCAGATCTTCGTCATCTGATAACTCTCCCTAGGTCAAATAGTCCAAGTAGGGTACAGTCCAATCCGGAGTACTGCGTAGAGCCGCCACCAACTGCCCCTCCGGGTCAGGAATAGACAATTCCTCTTCTGAAGACACCTTGACCGTTGGGTGATGTAAAACGTCCAAAAAGACATTGGGCGGCACCGGCTTTCGTTGGGAGCCTAACCGTGACAAGGCGTCAGCTGCCTCGTTCCTGCGACGATCAATGTGATCCACCTGATATCCTTTGAAGTGACCTACTATGGCATCAACCGTTTGTCGATAAGCCGCCATCCGCGGGTCTTTAGAATCCCAAGTACCTGAAACTTGCTGAGCCACCAGGTCTGAGTCGCCCAGGCATCTAACTCGGCTCAAATTCATCTCCTTGGCCATCCGGAGGCCATGAAGTAGAGCCTCATACTCAGCCGCATTATTAGTGTAGGGGAACATCAATCGGAGTACATAACAAAATGTATCTCCTTTGGGGATGTCAACACGACTCCTGCCCCTGACCCTTCTAGCTATTTGGACCCATCAAAGTGTATGGTCCAATATGTCTCATCCGGCTTTTCCTCAGGAGCTTGACATTCCGTCCAATCATTTATGAAATCCACGAGGGCTTGGGACTTGATAGCCGTACGGGGTACGTATTTGATGTCGAGAGGCCCTAATTCCAAAGCCCACTTGGCAATCCTACTCGTGGCTTCCCTGTTCTGAATTCTGTCTCCCAACGGAGCAGAACTGACAACCGTGACTGGATGCCCAAGGAAATAATGTTTCAGCTTGCAATTGGCCATAAAAACCCCGTATACCAGCTTCTGCCAATACGGATACCTCTGTTTTGACTCTATCAGGACCTCACTGATATAATAAACCGGCCATTGAACCTGATATTCTTTCCCAGCTTCTTTGCGCTCGACCACGATTGCAGTGCTCACCACCCGGTTGTTAGCCGCCACATATAAAAGCAACGACTCTTTCTCAGCCGGAGCGGACAACACGGGCGGCTCAGTTAATTTCTTCTTGAGCGCCTCAAATGCTTCAGCCGCCGCCTTGCTCCAGACAAACTTGTCCGTTTTCTTCATCATCTGATATAGAGGAATTGCCTTTTCTCCGAGGCGGCTTATGAACCGGCTCAATGCAGCAATCCGCTCTGCCAGGCGCTGGACATCATTGATGCAGGCCGGCTCAGCTAATGAAGTGATAGCCTTGATTTTATCTGGGTTAGCCTCAATGCCTTGCTCTAAAACCAAAAAACCCAAGAGTTTGCCGGCCGGAACACCAAAGACACACTTGGCCGGATTAAGCATCATCTTGTAAACCCGGAGATTATTGAAGGTCTCTCTCAAATCGTCCAAAAGGGTCTCCCTCTTCCTGGACTTTACTACAATGTCATCCACATAAGCATGGACATTGCGGCCGATTTGACCGTGGAGGCAATTCTATACGCATCACTGGTAAGTCGCCTGGGCACTCTTGAGACCGAAAGGCATAGATACATAACAGAAAGCCCCGAACAGAGTGATGAAAGCCGTCTTTTCCTGGTCTTTAACCGCCATCTTGATCTGGTGATAGCCAGAATATGCATCCAGGAAGCACAAACTTTCGCAACCCACTGTAGCATCAATGATCTGATCAATCCGTGGGAGAGCAAAAGGATCAGCCGGACAAGCCTTGTTAAGGTCTGTGTAATCCACACACATGCGCCATGTGCCGTTCTTCTTGAGCACCAGCACCAGGTTAGCCAACCACTCCGGATGAAAGACTTATACTATGAAGCCCGCTGCTAACAGTCGGGCGACCTCTTCTCCAATGGCCTTGCGCCTCTCCTCATTGAACCGCCTCAAGAACTGCTTGATGGGTTTGAACTTTGGATCCACATTAAGATTGTGCTCAGCGAACTCTCTCGGTACACCCGACATGTCAGAAGGTTTCCATGCAAAGATGTCCCGATTCTCAAGGATGAATTCGATGAGCGCGCTTTCCTATTTGGGATCCATGTTAGCCCCGATGATGAACCGCTTGGATGGATTGCCCGGAGTGAAATCTATCGCTTTAGTGTCATCCGCTGAGAATTTAAGGGGCGGCTCAGCCTCCGTGGTGGGCTTCTTCAGCGGGGTCATATCCTCCGGGTCAACGTTCTCCTTGTAAAATTTAAGCTCCTCCTGAGCACAGCTGGACTCTGCGTAAGCCACATCTCCTTCCTCACACTCAGTCGTCATGTCGCGGTTGCCGTGGACGGTGATGGTCCCATTCAATCCAGGCATCTTGAGCTGCAAGTACACGTAACAAGGTCGGGCCATGAACTTGGCATAAGCCGGTCGTCCAAACAGCACATGGTAAGGGCTCTTGATCTTAACCACTTCAAACCACAAGGACTCCACTCTATAATTATACTCATCTCCGAAAGCAACTTCCAGAGAGATCTTGCCGACCGGATAAGCCGAATTGCCAGGAACCACACTGTGAAAAACGGTGGACGAGGGCTTTAAATCCTTATCCACCAATTTCATCCGCCGGAAGGTGTCATAATAGAGGATGTCGATGCTGCTGCCGCCGTCCATGAGCACTTTATTCAATCCATATCCTCCCACTTGGGGAGCGACTACCAACGCTAGCCAGCCCGGGTCGTCAACGCGCGGCGGGTGATCCTGCCGGCTCCACGTTATGTCATACTCAGACCATCTCAAGTACTGTGGAAGAGCCGGCGTGATCGCATTAGCTGCCCTCCGGCGCAACTTCTGTTCCCTCTTGGTGAGGCCAGTCGTAAAGACATGATACTGGCCTGAACTGAGCTGCTTTGGATTGCTCTGGAACACAGGTTGACCCTGCTGGTGCTGATTGTTATTACCCGGACGCTGCTGGTACCCTCCTTGACCGTTCTGGCCACGCGGCTGACCAGATCCTAAGCCGCTAGCTCCGAAACCGGCCCCAGACCCGCCAAATCCTGAATCATCCGGCGGACCGCTGTTTTGGTTGTCAGGCCGGGTGAAGTGCTGCTTGAGCCTTAGCATGAAACGACACTCACCCCAAGTGTGATTCGCCGGCTTGCCGGGCTGGCAATGATCCGGGCAGGGCCCCTTGAGTGCTGCTTCTAAATTAAAGGTTGGCCTGTCCTTGTTGAAAGGCCGCCCGAACCTCCTGTTGCCCTTCAGATGATTCTGACCGGTGCTCGTGTTAGCCACTAGCTCTCACCCGGACTCAGGAACCTTGCGCTTGCTCTGGCCACCATTGCTAGCTGCTCCCTTACTCTGACCAACCTTTTTACTTTGGCCGGCCTTCTCCTCATCAGAACCTGGATCCTTGGTGCTATCCGAATCAGCATACTTGGTGAGGGCCGTCATGAGCTCCCCCATGTCTTGACATGTACACTTGAGCCGGCCGAGCTTCTGCTTTAAGGGAACAAAGTGGCAATTCTTTTCCAAGATCAACACCGCCTGAGCGGCTGTGATCTGCTCACAGGAGTGGATGATTGTCGACACCCGCCGGACCCAATGATGAGCCGACTCGCCTTCCTCCTGGATGCAGTGATCAAGATCCACAATGGTCATAGGCTACTTGCAGGTCCCTCGATTTTTTTTGATAAACCTCGCTCTCAGTTCCGCCCACGAGTTGATGGTATTGGGTGATAAGCCCTTCAACCATGTGCGAGCCGGGCCCTCAAGCATCATGATGAAGTACTTGGTGCATACCGCATCACTGACGTCTAGCATCTCCATGGCCAATTCATAGCTTTCGACCCAGGCCTCCGGGGGTAGATCTGCAGTGTAATTCGGAACTTTGCGAGGCCCTTTGAAATCTTTCAGTAACTTCACACTTCGTAGATCCGGGGATAGGCACGGTAGTCTTGCTACTCTGCTGGTCGTCCTGGCTCCGACTGATACGGAGGCAGCAGGCGTTGGGTGATCCGGCGCGGCTCCTGCGGCCGCCTCCTGCTGGCTCCTCTCATGATCTATGACTGCTTGTGCATCGAGAGCCCCCCGACCGTTCTGCAGAGCCCCCCTAGGGGGTTGCTACTAGAGCCCGCTGGCGATGCATACCGCCGGCTGAAACTGCGGCTGGGAAGGGGGGTTAAATGAATGCGGTCCCGGCTATCACTGTCCGTAGATACCTGACAGCGTTCCGTACTTCCTCTGCGATAGGCGCCTCATCCGGAATTGGGATTTTCTCAAGCCGAGTGGCCGCGGCTACCATGTTCTCCACCGGGTTGGAGTAGTGACCTGGCGGAGTGGGGTAGGCTCCCGGGGAAGCTTGGTTCCGTCGAACCGGGGGTGGCATCACTTGGGCCGCTGGCCGGCTTCCAAGTGCCTCCAGAGTCCAGCCAGCCCCTGGAGTGTTGAATAGGTTCCTCGCTCCGTAACGTTCCGGCAAACGGGACTGATGTCTCCTTCGGATCACCGTCGCTGCCGGCTGCTGATCAAGCTCGAGCCGGAACGCATTCGCCCTGATGCGTTCTGCTTCCTACTCCATCTGGACCTTCAGATCAGCTATTTTCTGCTGCTCTTCTGCCATCCGGTCCCAGAGCCTGGTGATTTCCAGATTCCGGGCGGCTTGATTACCCGGGGTGATCTCAGTAGCCATCAGAACCGTCAACTCGTTCATCAGATCCAGAAGGACTTGAGACGGCGGTGGTGGGGGCGGGTCAACTCCAGCGGCCGGCGCTCCGGCTGCCGCACCGCCTGCGCCAGGGTCGGCCATGAACACGGCCGCGCGAGCCCATGGCTCGAGATATTCCGGTTCTGACAAGTCCGGCTCGGGGTAAAGGTTGCTGTAGCCCCCAAGCCCTCCACCGTGAAGCTGGTAGATTGATTCCGTTTCGCTTGAAGATCCATCATCTGACTGGATCAGAGTTTCCAGCGATGCAGAAGTCTCCAGATCCCTGCCTTGGGTGAAGCCCACAAACAAGTGCTTTCGGCCCGGATTAACACGGGCGGATCGCGCCTGACAGACGGGCTGCACAAGCCGGGCCGACTCGATGATGTCGGTGCAGATGTCTGGCCCGGGTGCAGATCCGTCGATCCTTCCGATGAAAACATGGATTCCGCCGAACGAAACCCAAAATCCATACTCCACAGAGCCGGAGTCCAGCCCCCAGCCGGCGTTGTTGATGTAGAGCCAGCCGCGGCGACTCCTGCTCATCTTGCCAACGACGTATCCCTCGAGCCCTGGTAGGGAGCCCCTTGAGAACTCGACACCACCGAGCGGCAGCCCCATGGTGGGCGCCAACTGTCGTGGTTTTGTCACGGCAGATGTCTGGTTTAACGGACTTGGATTCGAGGCCATCGCCATGGCAGTGGACTCAAGGGGGTTGATTGGGATGAAGGACACGGTTTACCCAGGTTCGGCCCCTCGAGGTGAGGTAACAGCCTACGTCCTGCTTGTGTTTGTATTGCTTGATGTATCGATTACAAGTGAGCTAAAGCTTGACCTAGTTCTCGATAGCCCTATCCTCTAAGCCGCCCCGGGTCTACCTTTATATAGGAGGTAAAGACCCCGGGTCATACAAGTTCTCTAACCGACCCTTACAGGTCATCCGAGTCTATCTCTATCTCCTCTTGCCTTCTTGATCATGTCGTCTCCGGGCGGCTCAGCCGCCCGGGTCTTCCCTGCCCGGGCCACCTTCCAGCCCTCTTTTGAGCCTCCAGGCCTCCTGGGCCATCATCCTTAATAGACAACTCTTGGTCCTGACTCAGAGTCGCCACGCGTCACCCGGAGCTTTCCTGGCGGGTCATGCCCCGGGTTATATCCCCAACACCCTCTGTGATCAAATCCCCCTCCGGCAGATTACCGGAAAAGGCTCCAATATTGGATCTCTCGGGAATAGAGGCTTCTAGCGGCGGAAAAGTATTTTTGTGGCTCGTTTTGGTATTGGGGGAATATCTGGGTATTTATAGGACGAAGATTAGGGTTAGGAGGCCTGCCAGGAGGTGGCAAGCCCACCAACCGCGACCAGGGGGTCTAGCCGAGGGCTCCTGGCTTGTGACCTCCTCGCAGCTTCTGTGTTGTGCACTCCAAGCCTGGTAGATCTCTTTTGTTCTAGAAAAAAATCATCGCAAAGATTTTATTCCGTTTGGACTCCGTTTAATATTCCATATCTACAGTACTCAAAAACAAGGAAAAAACAGAAACTGGCACTTGGCTCTAGATTAATAGGTTAGTCCCAAACATAATATAAAATAGCATATTAATGCATATAAAACATCCAAAACTGATAATATAATAGCATGACACAATCAAAAATTATAGATACATTGGAGACGTATCAACATCCCCAAGCTTAATTCCTTCTCGTCCTCGAGTAAGTAAATGATAAAAACAGAATTTTTGATGTGGAATGCTACCTAACATATTTATCCATGTAATATTTTTTATTGTGGCATGAATATTCAGATCCATAAGACTCAAAACGAAAGCTTAATGTTGACATAAAATAGATAATATTTCAAGCATACTAGCAAAGCAATTGTATCTCTTCAAAATATAATGGCAAAAGAAAGTTATCCCTACAATATCATATGGTCTATCTATGCTCCATCTTCCCTACACAAAGTATTTATATCATGCACAACCCCGATGAGAAGTCAAGAAATTTTTTCACACTTTTATTTTCTCAAACTTTTTCAACTCTCATGCAATACATGAGCGTGATCCATGGATATAGCACTATAGGTGGAATAGAATATGGTGGAGGTTGTGAGGGAAGAAGGAGAAGATAGTATCACATAAACCAGGCGTATCAACGGGCTATGGAGATGCCCATCAATAGATATCAATGTGAGTGAGTAGGGATTGCCATGCAACGAATGCACTAGAGTTATAACTGTATGAAAGCTCAAAAGATAACTAAGTGGGTGTGCATTCAACGTGCTTGCTCCTAAAGACCTAGGGCATTTTGAGAAAGCCCATCATTGGAATATACAAGCCAAGTTATATAATGAAAGATTCTCACTAGTATATGAAAGTGACAAAATAGGAGACTCTCTATTATGAAGATCATGGTGCTTCTTTGGAGCACAAGTGTGGAAAAGGGATAGTAGCATTGTCCCTTCTCTCTTTTCTCTCTCTCTTTTTACTTTTTTTGGTGGGCATCTAAGGCCTCTTTTATACATATGGGCTTCATTGGCCTCTTTTATTATTTGTAAAGTCCGGAGACTCATCCCAACTTGTGAGGGAATCATAGCTTCCATCATCCTTTCGCCACATGGGACAATGCTCTATAATAATGATCATCGGACTTTTATTTTCTTGCAACTCAAGAATTAAAACTCAATAACTGGAACAAATTTTGACTCTATATGAATGCCTCCGGTAGTGTACCGGGATGTGCAATGATCTATCATAGTAATGATATTGAAAACATCATGCTAGCTATCTTACGATCATCCAAAGCAATATGACTATGACGGTGCGTGTCATAATAAATGGAACACTGGAAGTTGCATGGTAATATATCTCGGAATGTCTATGGAAATGCCATAATAGGTAGGTATGGTGGTTGTTTTGAGGAAATATATATATATGGTGGCTGTTTTGAGGAAGGTGGGTTTATCGCACCGGTGAAAGTTGCACGGTACTAGAGAGGATAGAAAAGGTGGAAGGGTGAGAGTGTGTATAATCCATGGAATCACATTAGTCATAAAGAACTCACATACTTATTGCAAAAGTCTATTAGTCATCGAAGCAAAGCATTAGACGCATGCCCCTAGGTGTCGGTGTCAAAACCAGCGAATCTCAGGTAGGGGGTCCCGAACTGTGACACTAGGATCGATGGTAACATGAAATGCAGGAGATGGCGTTTACCCAGGTTCGGGCCCTCCAATGAAGGTAATACCCTATGTCCTCCTTGATTGTATTGATGATGATGTGGGTTATAGAGTGATCTACCTCGAGATCGAATAGCTAAACCCTAGATGAGTTGTCCTCTCTCTACCACCTAAAACCCCCTGGCTTATATAGACGTCGTGGGTACATAGGGTTTACACAATGTCGGTTACACGTCGAAGGGATAGACATGCCTATTTTCTACATCAAACGTGGAGGACAAGCCACGATCCTCGAAGCTTCCTTCTTGGAGACTGGGCCTTCAATTGATCCCCATGTTCCGCGAGTGGCCCATATAGTCTGGCCCACATAGAATAGGTCAGCCTGCCGAGGACCCCTTAATCCAGGACTCCCTCAGTAGCCCCCAAAATTTCCTCCAACGCCAAGGATCCTAGCTTCAGCTGCTTCGAGTAGTCAGAGTCTTCGGCTTGCGAGGTGAGTTCTTCCTTCCGTATTTAGTTCGGCCTCTGATATACCTTCGAGTAAAGGCGCATCCAAACACTGTTAATAAATCATCCCTAAAGGCTAAAGGCCAAACGTTAAGGGGTAAGACAATGCTACCTGACGACCCTTTCTGATGAAAGGTCCTGGCCCACCACGACTGCCAAATCAGTTGCAAAAACTTAATTTGCAGTTCAAGGCTGTTTTCATTGTGTAAAGGGAGGGCGAAAGGGTGGTCTTCATCCCCCACTTTATTCGGGGGCTGAGCTTCCCGCTCCACCCCTTCGTTAGGGGGCTCATGTTCTTCAACAGCCTCAACTTCCATGACCTCTAGCCGAACTCCTTCATGCAAATCTCGGCCTTCATTGTTGTCTGCGATGCCTTCTTGCGGGTCGAACCACACTTCGGACTATGGGCTGAAGATATTCAACCTCAAGCCAAAGTGTGTCACAGGAAAACACGCCGAATGCGGCGGGGTGGTCATCAGCAAGCTCTCCTGTGTCGAATGTCCTTCTCGTATCTTCATCGACACCATCAAAACCTGGCAAAAAGGAGTGGTTTTATATCACCGAGCCAACGAAGGAAGGCCGAGTTGCTCCGGACGAATTTAGATCCGGTCCCCCCACCAAATTGACTTCATGGGGCCGAAAGGGCCTTAACTGGGGGTCAAGCAAGGAGGTTGACAACCCGAAGCAACGTATTACCTCCATGATCAGGGCTAGTATTGCGTTGACCAACGTGGTCCAGGTTATGCTCCAACGGGACATCCTTCCCTGCCAACGTCAGGACACTCCCCTGTGGGCTCGGAACCTTGACGACGAGCCCACTATTCGTCAGCTCTTCCGAATTACTCGGGAGAAGCTATGGAAGACGCTCTTCAAGGGGAAGAAGGTGTGGCCAGCCGAAGAAGAAGACATAGGTCTTCACGCTGGAAAGTCCCCTTCTCAGGTACTGAATAATTTTATTTGATCGGCATTATTTCTCTTATAGGGAATCTAAACCTTTTACCCGATAATTTCCGTAGAAGTGGCTGGATAAAGCCACGGGCATCAGCTGCCCGACGCCGCAACCTGAAGACGACAGGTCCGAACTATTGTCACCCATGCTCACCGAGGACCCTTACAAGGCGCATGAGAAGAAGAAAGAGAAGAAGAAGAAGAAACCAGGCTGAGAAGGCCTGCGTATCAGGGGACAGCCGGCGGCCGCATCCGAAGAAACTCATGCCTCCTAAAGTGATGAGGAGGATGAGGAAGAGGATGAGGAGGAAGGATATCCCACTCTCATAAGAAATAGGGCGGCATCATCGTACGCCACATAGGAGGAACACCCTTCTGCTCACAAAAGAGCGTGTAAGACACAGGTAGTCCTGTTTGACGAAAGTTTGGATCCGGACACAAAGTCCGACCACTTCGAGGCGGTTCCACGAAGGAACCGAAGGATCAAGCCCCCAGCTCGAAGGTAAGAGCCTGAATATTTCCTTAACTGTCGATGATAAGTTTTGCAAACCTATTTAACCTGTGAGCTCGTTATCGATTTTGCAGCCCACCACGCCTTCTACCCATCGGCCAAGTTTCGGATGGGGAGACCCCACCCGTCAAGCTAGAGGAGAGTGGGAACGCGTCGCACCCCACCCCTTCGGGCACCCTGAAGGATACCGTGGAGGTATCATCCCAGCATACTCGTATGGAGCTGGGCACCAATGGTGGGGGAGGCGACATCATGGCCGAGGCTGATGCCTCAGCCGCCGAAGACCGGGGGGAGAACCCCGCCCGGACACTGAGGAGACCGGACGAGGGCACCTTCACTCCCCTCCGAGGATATCTCCAGAGAACTCCATGGCTCTAAATGTACCGGTTCAATCCCCCGTAGGTGATCGGATTGTCCGATCACCACCAGCACCACAGGCCAATGGGTTGCTGCTACCTCTTGAGCTTGCGTTGGTTTTCCCTTGAAGAGGAAAGGGTGATGCAGCAAAGTAGATAAGTATTTCCCGCAATTGATGAGAACCAAGATATCAATCCAGTAGGAGGAACCAGCAAGTTACCAATAGGTGTACCTACACAAAAAATCAAACTCTCGCACCCAACGCTATAAAGGGGTTGTCTATCCCTTAACAGTTACTTGCGAGGATTAAATCTAGTAGAGAGAGTTGTAAAACAAAGCGTAAAGTAAAAATTAAATAGATTGCCGCAAGGTATTTTTTGTGTTTTTGGATTTATAGATCTGAAAATATAATACGGAAAATAGACCCGGGGGGCATAGGTTTCACTAGAGGCTTCTCTCTTGAAGGCAAGTATTACGGTGGGTGAACAAATTACCGTCAAGCAATTGATAGAAAAGCGAATAACCTTGAATGTATCTAAGGCAATGGTCATGCATATAGGCATCACGTCCGTATCAAGTAGTCCGAATCGATTCTGCATCTACTACTATTACTCCACACATCGACCAAGTCCTGCCTGCATCTAGAGAATTAAGTTCATGAAGAACAGAGTAACGCATTAAGTAAGATGACATTATGTAGAGGGATAAACTCAAGCAATATGATGAAAACCCCATCTTGTTACCCTTGATGGAAACAAAACAATACATGTGTCACTACCCCTACTTTGTCACTGGGTGAGGACACCGCAAGATTGAACCCAAAACTAAGCACTTCTCCCATTGCAAGAATTACCAATCTAGTTGGTCGAACCAAACCAATAACTCGAAGAGATTTGCAAAGATATGAAATCATGCATAAAAGAATTCAGAGAATATTCAAATAATATTCATGGATAATCTGAACTTAAACCCACAATTCATCAGATCTCGACAAACACACCGCAAAAGAGTATTACATCGAATAGATATCCATGAAGATCATGAAGAACATGGTATTGAAGCACAAAGAGAGAGAAGAAGCCATCTAGCTATTAGAATTGGACCCGTAGGTCTACGGTGAACTAATCACGCATCATCGGAGGGGCAATGGAGTTGATGTAGATGCCCTCTATGATCGAATCCCCCTCCGGCAGATTATCGGAAAAGGCTCCAAGATTGGATCTCTCGGGAATAGAGTCTTCTATGGGCGGAAAAGTATTTTCGTGGCTTGTTTTGGTATTGGGGGAATATTTGGGTATTTATAGGACGAAGATGAGGGTTAGGAGGCCTGCCAGGAGGTGCCAAGCCTACCAGCCGCAGCCAGGGGGTCTGGCCATGGGCCCCTGGCTTGTGACCTCCTAGCAGCTTCCCTGTCGTGCACTCTAAGCCTGGTAGGTCTCTTTTATTCCAGAAAAATCGTCAAATTTTTTTTATTCCGTTTGGACTCCGTTTAATGTTCCATATCTACAATACTCAAAAACAAGGAAAAAACAGAAACTGGCACAAGGCTCCAGATTAATAGGCTAGTCCCAAAAATAATATAAAATAGCATATTAATGCATATAACACGTTCAAAATATATAATGTAATATCATGACAGAATCAAAAATTATAGATACGTTGGAGATATATCAGGTAATACTAAGGAAAAATTTCCAAGTGGTTCTCATCTCAAAAGCCTCAACCTATCCTATGCTTCGCGTGAAGCCTTTGGAAATCTCTTGCAGCTCAGTCAAGTTCATCAGTGATAGAGATGAAGTTCTTCTGGTCTCTGAGGAATTTGTTCTAACTGAGAAGTTAGGATTTCGCCAGTGCGAATTGCCTAAAAGTGAGGAACATGATAAGCCCTGAGGACTATCATAGTTCCAAATTCCGACCGTTGTTGTGCTTAGTGCCTGATGTCCCCAATAATCTTACCCACATAACGATCATATCATTGGGAGCATTTATGTCTTATCATGTCAAGTTGGACCCTGGTTATAAATAGTTATCCCCCACAACACGTAGTTGGTTGGCTACTCCAAGAGAGATCTTGACTTTTGGCATTTGAGATCAACCCATTCCTTGAGGACTTTGAGAGAAAATCATCAGTGGGGAAATACCCCCAAAACCCAAAACACTCAAAACCCAAAGTGATTGAGCATTACTAAAGAGATTGTTCCTATGTGGAACCGACGCTTGTTACCTTTGAAGATTGTGTATCTTCCAGAAGGTTGGAACTGGGACATACGACTGTCACAACAGTTGGAACCGGGTCATCAAATAGTTGTCTTCCTCGAGCACCTGGTTCTGTTTCTTAAACTCTACTCGTTACTGTTTGAAGAATTTGACTGAAGACTTTCTCAAATTCCTCACCTCAAATTCTCCAGTCACCTTATTCATCACCTGATAATCCTGTTACAAACTACCTGTATTCTGTGCATGTTTCATTTCATCATGATGACTATGCTACTTTTATGTTTTGCATGCACGTGAGTACTTATTCCACTGCTAGTAGTTCGCCACTTAGCAAATTCCTCAAGTAAAAACTCCTCACTAACGAATTTGTAAAAATCGCATATTCCACCCCCTCTAGTCGATATAACACACTTTCAAGGTTGATGATGCACTACAAAAAATATTCATCACACTTCAAGAAAATATTCAACTTATCTTAAAAAGCATGTTCAACGCAGTACAAAAAAGTTCACCATAGTAAAAAATCACCTTATATTAGAACAATGTTCGGTGTGTATCTGAATTAATCTTCACCATAATATAAAAAAATTATAGTATGATTTTTTTAGAAAAATGAAAAGTTTGTCCAAAAACAAGTCGCTATAATAAACTGGCTGCAAAACTACGGTATCTAAAATAAACCGTGTTCTATACGGGGCATCGTCACTACACTCGCGCTTCCTAGGCCGGACCAATGGACCTGCCCATGTATGTCCCCTTGGTTGTTTGATGCCTGCCTCCATAATCATGGGACCAACTAACTAAAGGTTGTTTCATGGGGATCTCCTTTAAGGGTTACATTTTGTGGCATGTGAGCGCACCAAGTGGAGCGCACAGCCACAACTACTTGTCGTGTGCCGGGCACTTCTTTTGGATTTTGATTTTTTGATCTTTTTAAGCATTTTTGGGGTTTAGATGGTTTTTTTACTTTTCATGTTTTGCCTAGTTTCATTAAGTTTTGGAGAGATTTTCTTTTTACGAAATACATCTATCTTTGTTGGAAAGAAAAACAATATGTGCTATCATGACAAACAAAATTGCTTCTTGTGGAGTCATACAATTTCTTCTACGAGAAGCATAATTGTGCTTCTCAGAAAAAAGGAAAAAAAATGCTTTCACAAGAAGCATTGTTGTCCTTCTCGTGGAGGCACATATTTACCTTCTCGAGGTAGAGATGTGCTTCTTGGGAAAAAATATGTGCTTCCACAACAATCACATTTTTTTCACAAAGTGGCACTAATTTGCTTTCACGAAAACATTTGTGCTTCTCAAAAAGCGAAAAAATATGTGCTTTCACGAGTAGAATAGATCTGCTTAAGTGAGAAGCAATTGTGCTTCTCGAGAAAAAGAATATGTGCTTGCACAAGAAGAATAGATTTTCTTCTTGTGGAAGCACAAAATTGCTTCTCAAAAAAGGGAAAAGGGTGTGAAATCATAATCATACTTCCAGGCTTTGTTTTATTCCTTTTTTTACCATTCCTTTTTCCAGTTCTTGTTTTTTACCGATTTTTTTGTTTCAAGTTCTTTTAATAAAAAAGTTCATAAAATCCTATTAGCATGAGATCTAGTTTTGAATATCACGATGCGAGAAATCCAATGATGAAAACAGTTCATATTTTAAATGCACGCTTCAAAAGATAAAATGTATTAAATAAACAAATCTACAAAAATGGAAAAAACCTCTTATATATAAGAGGCACATATGTCACGCATCACTTGTCAGCGCCTGAGAGGATGGAGGTGACCTTTGGAAGAGCTAACCCTTAACTAGTGATTTCGCAAAACCATGGACATGTCAAAAGAGAGTCACACTCCATAAGGCTGTTGGGCCGGCCCAATAAAACCGAGCATGCACGATATTTCACCGGGTGGAACCTATCGGCCGGGAACCTATTCTGGTTTACTTCTCCACCAGCTTTATCTTGTCTGAATCATTTTATTCTTTTTTTATTTTACTTTTTTTCCAAATCAATGAACTTTTTGAAACTCGTGAAGTTCTTCCAACTCCGCAAATGTTTTTCCAAAATTGTGAAATCATTTGAAAATCATGCACACTTTATTAAATGGTTAATAACTAGAAACAATACGTAATTTATTTTTAAAATACATGAACATTTTAAAAATTCAAGAACATTGTTTTAAAGTCTTAAATATTAATTGAATTCGTGAATAGTTTTTGAAATCCCAATAATTTCAAATACGTGAACATTTATTGTTTTTTCTAACATTTTTAAAATTTTCAACATTTTTATTTGCAAACATTCTTTAAATTGTGATATTTGGTTTTCAAAAAAGTGAATGTTTTGAATTCGTATATATGTTTCGAATTCATTAATATTTTTTAAATCATGAATATTTTTGAAAATCATGGAATTTTTTTGAATTCACGAATATTTTACTAATTGAGCGAGATATTTTCAATTCAGTTTTTTTAATTGTTATTTTTTTCAAAATCAGAGGGAAAATTTCATGTATTACTATATAAGTTCGAGAAAGAAACCCGGAAAGTTGAGTAAAAGAGCAGCAGTAAGAATTTTCATGAGGGGGGTGAATTTTTAAAAATGTAGAAGTCCAAACATTTTTCTACTTGAGTTCAAAATAAAAAGAAAAAGTTGGGGTTTTTCTTTAACACAACTTGGAGAAAAAGTTCGTCCGTGGACATCTGAAATGCTCATATACTACTTCGGAGTGAGTTCAACGAATGAAAAAGAAATGAATTCACATGAAAAAAAATTGAACCCGCACAAGTTCGGGGATCATGACACGGTCAATTCATACAAGAATTATTTAGAAAATATTCGAACCTAAATAACATTTAGATAAATTCACGTTTTCATCCCAAGGTAGTTCAAAAAATCTGGCCAAAGGAAATCCACCCTTCAATTGAGAGTTTCAGATAACAAAAAATTGATGCCATTTCTTTTTTTAAAACTGCTCTTAAATCATGATGAATTTCAGAAAGGTTCTACTTTTCAATAGTTTTCCAACGGTATATTATATATTTCATTCCAATAAACAGATCAAAAGTTTGATGTACGTTGCTCGAGCAAATTTCACCATATTCAAAACTGCTCTTAACCCGTGATGAAAGTTCAGCATCTTCAATATCTTCTCAACCCATGGTCTCTCTTATATAACTAATTCATTTCCTTTTTACTTGTGAGGGAATTCGTGCCTGCTCAGCATTTTATTAGTTTCTTATGACCTAATTTATTTGATCAATGGATCAACAACCAAACCACAAATTTTATGAAAAGGAAGGATACCTATTTTGTGTCGCATGCTTGCACTATGTGATGTTGTATATTATTTTCTCAATTCCAATACGCGGTCGAAAAGTGACTCAGTCCTAAGGATGCAATGGCTACATGCCAAAAACCAATGGTGTGCAACCAAAGAACCTACAAATTCACCACCACTTGAATTTAAGCCGTGGAGCGCCCTAGGATGGTTACCCCAGTTAATGGGTTAAGGCACCCTTAAAAGAAATCCCAACTCAACATATGTCCCTTCGGGTACTATCCCGATTATAATGAGCTTAAAAAGTGACTACGAATGCATCCGATACTTCCTGGGCTAATGGTCTCAGATGAGTTGATGCTCCCATTTTGTCAAAAGATAGTCAGGAAAAGGCTTCGATAAGATGAGGCCGGATGATACTATCTCGTCCCTACATCGTTTGAGAAAATACACATCCTCATTCACGGACTGGCGGGAAAGGGCCTTGTCGGTGAGTATATGTACCTAGCCGCGAGGGTGGCAGGGGGGAGGGGGGTAATTCAATTATTAAAGGAGATATGTTCCTCATCTGACAATAGGTACTTAATTACCATCACATATCAACCTATACCAAGGGTAGGCAACTCCCACGGGAGCATTTGGTTTCTATTGGCCTACAACCTACTCCCTCTGTTCCTAAATATAAGCCTTTTTAGAGATTTCACTAGGGGACTACATACGTAGCAAAATAAGTGAATTTACACTTTAAAGTATGTCTATATACATCCACATGTAGTGTTCTAGTGGAACCTCTAAAAAGACTTATATTTAGGAACGAAGGGAGTAAGTTTTAGTTGATTTGATAACCCTCATTGTAATTCTTACCTTCATTAATATAACTTTACACACATAACATAAATTTTTTTATATCCATCTAAGGATAAATTCTAGGTAAAACCACCACGTCATCATCATGGTTATCGAGATCCCTTGAGGCACCATCCCTTCCCTCTACTGTCTTCCACGACCTCCTACAGATCGTAAGATCGATGGTGTGTTCATCATTGAAATATGCAGTGTGGAACTGTTTCTATGCTTGTGAGAGTACGCGGGTTCAAGATGCAATGCGAGTGAAGGGGTCAAGTGGACCGGAACTTTTTCTGGAGGGACGACCGACACTTTTTTTGGTGGAGTATAATAATATTTTTTTTGCCCTATAATGAGGGAAAAGCTTGTGTTCAACCGACGGATCGGTGTGTTCCGTCCACCTCCTTCTAAGTTGGCCACATGCCCTCTATGCCCATGCCCAGGCACCTGTTTTTGCAACAGTGGTGTTGTTGTAAATCACTACACAATTAACTTCCTAGCCGGTGCTGCTTTGTAAAAATAATCCCACAACATGACCTTCGTTGCAAAAGATAATCTACAACAAAATGCATGTTGCAAAAAATATTGTAACAAAGCCTCTGTTGTCAAATAAACTGTAGTAACAATACTTTCGTTGCAAAAAACAATTAATTTGCTATAAAACCTTCATTACAAAAAAGATGTAACAAAACCTCCGATGCAAAAATTTCTACAACTTGATGTATGTTTGCAAAAAATTCTGTAACATGATACGTGTTGCAGAAAATTTCTACAACATGATACGTGTTGCAAAAAATTTCTACAACATGATACGTGTTGCAGAAAATTTCTGCAACATGATCTATGTTGCAATGATATACAGTGAAGCCCCACCGCTCAACCCACCAGATCTACAGCTCGCACGGTGACGGACCTTCTGAAAAGATTCGCCGGACAACGCGTAGCAGCGTCCCTATGATAATTATTTAATATATGACTATCTTTGAAAAAGATGTGATTAACTTTAAGGGAAGTGATTGGTTCCAGCTGGCAGATCGTATGCAAGACGTCCATCACCTCCTCCTTGTAACACATGTCTTGCATAGGTCCATCGAGTATAATTGATATCAGTTCAATGCGACGCGTGCATGTGACATAGAAAGTTTTTTGCAACATCAGCTATGTTGCAATATTTCTTTCGCAACAACTCCCATGTTGCAGAAAAGCGAAAATGGACAAGTTTCGGCAACAACTACGGAATTACAAAACAACGACAACGGAATTTAAACAGATCCACCGGTCGACGCGTAGCACAACCTTAAATTCTATACATGTTTCTGCAACACGATCTTTGTTGTGGAAAATATTATGTAACAAACTCCATTGAAAATAAAATTCTAGATCTTTCAAAAAAAATCTATAGGTGTTTCTGCAACATGATCTTTGTTGCGTAAAATATTCTATAACAAACTCTGTTGCAAAAATCTACAAACGTTTCTGTAACATGTTAATTTATACTGCAAAAGTTCAAGTGCCCGTCAGACATTTGATGAAGTTTG
Source organism: Hordeum marinum (assembly GCA_022496015.1). Classification (NCBI taxonomy): domain Eukaryota; kingdom Viridiplantae; phylum Streptophyta; class Magnoliopsida; order Poales; family Poaceae; genus Hordeum; species Hordeum marinum. Next base: position 515,615,204 of record CM039676.1, on the reverse strand, counting down.
TGTGACGAGGATTTTGTTTTGTTTTTGTAACAAGCCTCTTGTTGTCAATGGAACGAGCGCACAACACTACGTTGGTTGTAACCGGGCAAGAGCTTTTTTTTCTATAACAGAGATCTTATTTTTGAAACATAGGTTTTGTTTCAAGGAAAAAGAAAACGGTTCGAGAGGAGCGTAAAAAGAAAACGGTTCGAGAGGAGTCGTAACAAGTCTCGTGTTGCAAAATGGTGCACGCTTACTAAAAAAGTGGGACGGCTGTCAAGCTCACGGCTACCAAGGCAGCGGATGTTTTCTAAACATCATCAGGAGGACGCGTAACAGCCCCCTACGGCTACCAAGGTAGCTGTGACAGTAATGCATGTTGGTTCCATCCTCGATGGTACCGGCGAGGATCATATATCTTCATATGCGGAGGTGTCAAGGCAGCAGCATATAGAGGATGTTGCGACTCGGGCAGAGGGAGTCAAGGATGGCAGCGTAGAAGAGGCGCGTGGTCAGCGACAGGTTATGCAGGTATGGGCAGAGGGGACCGACCACCACTGCCACCATTAGTCCATTACTTCGGCACGAGACACTAGAGCAGGCAGGGCGCGCTGGAAGATCAGGGTGATAAGAGGAACTCCAAGGGAGACCCATTTCGTCCGTCCATGTCCGCGTGGGATCGCGCAGACAAAAACGATAACCTAACGCAGAGATCCATTTTCATTTTGCGTCCGTTTCGTGTCCGCGCGGACCCATTTCCGGTCCAAAATGCGTCCGAAATGCGTCCACACGGACACGAACCGGACGCGCCCCACGTCCCCCTCGGGTCCACATACCGGCCGCACAACTACCACCCGCGGCCGTATTAAACGCGACCACCAACCTCGGGCCCACCTGTCAGCGGCAGCTAGCTGTCGGTCGTCGTCCTTTTTAATCCTAAGCGTTCGGTGGGGCCAGCCTCATCAACTTCCCCGTCCACATCTGGCCACTCTTGCTCTCCTGGCGGCGACCACGAAACCCTAGCCAGCCAGCGCAACCATCCGCCGTGGGCTTCTTCAGCAAGGGCAAGGGCAAGCTCACCCCCGACGCAAACTCGGCCCAGACGCTGGTGCCACCTCGCCGCGTTGCGCCACCATGGGAGCGCCTGTACATTCCAGTCCACCAAGCTCGGTGGCACTGGCAGTATAGGCAAGCTCTGCCCTACCCAGATGTCAACCTCCCCCATGGTTAGCATCTGGACTCCGAACACATCCCCATCCCAGTAGTGTCGCGGTCTGCGCGCGTGGACACGGAGGAGGTCCGCCAGCGGCGCGAGCTCCTCACTGCGGCGCAGCGGCGCGATCCTATGTACGCGGCCGACTCCCCTAATTGTGAGGTTTGGTTCGCCTTGGAGCACGAGCATGAGCGCCTCCACGACGTCCAGTTCGATCCGGCCTTCCCTCCACTGCCCCCCTGAAGTGAAGCCAGATGAGCAGGAGGAGGAGGCCGCCTACCAGGCCGCCCTCGAGGAGGCAACAACCAGAGCCATTAAGGAGAGCAGGCATGAAGAGGAGGCGCGCTGGGTAGGCCTCGAAGAAGCCCTCGCGCTATCTACGGCAGGCGACTACGTCCTGCCTCCTCCTCCTCCATCTACGCTGGCCCCTCCGAAGCTACATGAGCCCAAGGTTGAGGCCGGGGAGCTCCAGCCAGAGACCTACCAGTGGACGGGCCAACTCCGGGAGTGGGTGTTCGCGCCTCCCATCTAGATGCCGGCCACGCCACAACATGAGCAGGCATACCTCATGCAATGGAGGTAGCGCACACTCGCGAGGGAGCGCGCCGAGACCGAGGAGTAGATGAAGCTGGAGCGCAGGTGGGCGCTGGGGGAGGAGGCGGAGCGTCGGGAGCGGGAGGTGGAGGAGCGAGCCCAGAAGCCTACGGTGCCGGCGCAGGACGCTGCTCAGGCGTGGGAGGCCGCATTCCCCTGGGCTAAGCCGGCGCCAGAGCTCGTTGTCCTCTCCGCCTCTGATGACAACGATGACGACGATGCACAGGGCCGGCGGGCGGCATTTTTAATGCTTAATTATGTTTTATTAAGTTTTATGTGGACTTGGATTGGCTTTAACCGGTGTTTATTTAAGTTTTATGTGGACTTGGGACAACTTTGACTGGTGTTTTAATGTTTATTATGTTGTTTGGGCAGTTCTTTTTTTAATGCACGCCGACCCTTTTGCGTTCGCGCGTGCGTTGGGCGGACTAGCCGACCCATTTGGAAAACCGGACACCAGTGTCTGCTCGGCCGACCCAAACGGACGAAAAGCAGACAAACCGTGCGTCCGTTTGGGTCCCTATGTTGGAGTTGCTGAGGATATTGGAAGAGGAGGAAGGGGATATGGGGAGGCGATCTGTGGCGCTCAATGAGAGAGGAGGAAGGGGAGATGGGGAGGCGATCTGATCGAGGAGACAAAGAAAGGGGAGGTGGGCTTTATTTCCAAACAAACCGGTGGGATTTTCTTGTTGGAAATATTCCCTAGAGGCAATAATAAATAAGTTATTATTATATTTCCTTGTTCATGATAATCGTTCCTTATCCATGCTATAATTGTATTTGTTGGAAACTAAATACATGTGTGGGTATATAGACAAACACTATGTCCCTGGTATGCCTCTAGTGGACTAGCTCATTGATCAAAGAGGGTTAACGCTTCCTAGCCATGGACACGAGATGTCATTTGATAACGGGATCAAATCATTAGGAGAATGATGTGACGGACAAGACCCAAACTACAAACATAGCATATGATCGTGTCAGTTTATTGCTACAGTTTTCTGCATGTCAATGTATGTGTTCCTATGACCATGAGATCGTGCAACTCCCTGACACCAGAGGAATGCCTTGTGTGTATCAAACGTCACAACGTAACTGGGTGACTATAAAGATGCTCTACATGTATCTCCGAAGGTGTCTGTTGGGTTGGCATGGATCAAGACTGAAATTTGTTACTCCATGTGACGGAGAGGTATCTCAGGGCCCACTCGGTAATGCAACATCACAACAAGCCTTACAAGAATAGTGACTAAGTGTTAGTCATAGGATCTTGTATTACGGAATGAGTAAAGATTCTTGCCGGTAATGAGATTGAACTAGGTATAGAGATACCGACGGTCGAATCTCGGGCAAGTAACATACCGAAGAACAAAGGGAACAACATACGGGATTAACTAAATCCTTGACATAGAGGTTCAACCGATAAAGATCTCCGTAGGCTATGTAGGAACCAATATGGGCATCTAGGTCCCGCTATTGGTTATTGACCGTAGAGGTGTCTCGGTCATGTCTGCACAGTTCTCCGACCCGCAGGGTCTGCACACTTAAGGTTCAGTGACGTTTCAGTAGTATAGAGTTATGTATGGTGGTGACCGAAGATTGTTCAGAGTCTCGGATGAGATCCCAGACATCACGAGGAGCTCCGGAATGGTCCGAAGGTAAAGATTGATATATAGGAAAGTGGATTTTGAGCTTCGAAAAAGTTTCGGGCATTTCCTGTACTGTATCGGTAGTGATGAATGGGTTCCGGGGGTCCACCAGGTGGGACAACCCTCCCCAAAGTGTATCATGGGCTGTGGGAGGACGTGGACAAGCCTCTAGTGGGCTGGACGAGCCTCCCACAAGGGCCCAAGGCGCATTGGAGGTGGGAGGCAAGAGTCCTAGAGAGGGAAGAGGTGGAATCCTACTAGGAGTAGGATTGGAGGTGGACTCTTCCACCTCCTCTCCACTTCGGCCGAACCAAGGGCTAGTCCCTTGGATGCCGAGTCTTCCCCCTCCCTCCTCCTATATATATTGAGGGTTTTGAGGGCAGCACCCACGAAATTGTGCCAAGTGCTGCCCTCTCCTCGAGATCATAGTTTCTCCTCTAGATCTGTTTTCAGCAGTGCTTAGGCGAAGCCCTACTGGAACAGTTCCATCACCATCACCGCAACGCCGTCGCGCTGCCGGAGAACTCGTCTACCTTTTCGCCCCCTCTTGCTGGATCAAGAAGGCGGAGATCGTCATCGAGTTGTACGTGTGCTGAACGCGGAGGTGTCGTCCGTTCGGCGCTAGATCGGGACGGATCGTGGGACAGCTCGTGGGACGGCTCGTGGGATGGTTCGTGGGACGGATCTTCCGCGATCTGAATCGCCGCGAGTACAAATCCATCAACCGCGTTTCTTAACGGTTACCGTTGTGCGATCTACTAGGGTATGTAGATCAACTCCTCCTCTCATAGGTCCTCATCACCATGATAGATCTTGCGTATGCGTAGGAAATTTTTTGTTTCCGATGCAACATTCCCCAACAGTGATATCAGAGCTAGGTCTTTGCGTAGATGAGATATTGAGTAGAACACAAAGGAGTTTGTGGGCGTTGATGTTCAGATTGCTTCCTCCCTTAGTATTTTCTTGATTCGGCAGTACTGTGGGATGAAGCGCCCCGGACTAACATTACTCGTACGCTTACGAGAGACCGGTTCCCTCAACTGCACTTGGTGCAAAAGATGGCGGGCGGGTGTCGGTTTCTCCTACTCTAGTTGGATCGGATTAGATTGAGATGGTCCTTGTAGAAGGTTGAATAGCGATTTGCACATCACCGTTGTGGTTTTGCGTAGGTAAGAAGTGTTCGTGCTAGTATACCCATAGCAGCCACGTAAAACTTGCAACAACAAAATTAGAGGACGTCTAACTTGTTTTTGCAGGGTATGTTGTGATGTGATATGGCCAAAGACATGATATGATACGTTTGATGTATGAGATGATCACGTTGTAATAGTTAAATATTGACTTGCATGTCGATGAGTACGGCAACCGGCAGGAGCCATAGGGTTGTTTAATTTATTTGCGCGATTTATGCTTTGCTTTATCGCTATGAGTTAGCAATAGTCGTCGAAGCAACTACGGGCACGACAACCTCATGGCGACACGTTGATGGAGATCATGCTGTCGTGTCGGTGACGATGGAGATCATGCCGGTGCTTTGAAGATGGAGATCAAAAAGCACAAAGTTCATGGCCATATCATGTCACTTATGAATTGCATGTGATGTTAATCCTTTATGCACCTTGTTTTGCTTAGATCGACAGTAGCATTATAAGGTGATCCCTCACTTAATTATCAAGATAAAATTGTGTTCTCCCCGAGTGTGCACAATTGCTAAAGTTTGTCGTTTCGAAGCACCACGTGATGATCTGGTGTGATAGACTCTACGTTCGCATACAACGGGTGCAAGCCAGTTGCACGCATGGAACACTCGGGTTAAACTTGACGAGCCTAACATGTACAGACATGGCCTCAGAACACAAGAGACCGAAAGGTCGAACATGAGTCATATAGCAGATATGATCAACATAGAGATGTTCACCATTGAAATCAACTCGACTCTCGTGATGATCGGACTTGAAGTTGATGAATTTGGATCATGTGTCACTCGAATGACCAAAGGGATGTCAATTTGAGTGGGAATTCTTAGGTAATATGATTAATTGAACTCATTATCATGAACATAGTCATAGTGTCTTTGCAAATTATGTTGTAGATAGCTCGCGTTGTAGTTCCCCTGTTTTATTGATATGTTCCTAGAGAAAAGTAAGTTGAAAGATGGTAGTAGCAATTATATGGATTTTGTCCGTGATCTAAGGATTGTCCTCAGTTGCTGTGAAGAAGGCTTATATCTTTATTGCACCGTTCGGTGTGACAACCCCGAAGCGGCGTTTTGTGGATGTTGTGAACATCTAACAAAGCATGTTCCGATGACTACTTGTTGGTTCAGTGTGTCATGCATTACGGCTTAGAATTGTGGCTCCAAAACACGTTTTGAACGTGACGGAGCATATGAGATGTTCCATGAGCTGAAATTGGATTTCAGGCTCGTGCCCGTGTTGAGAGGTATAAGACCTCCAACATAGATTCTTTGCCTGCAAGATGAAGGAGAATAGCTCAATCGTTGAGCATGTACTTAGATTGTCTGAGTGCTAAGATCGCTTGAATCGAGTGGGAGTTGATCTTCCAGATAAGATAGTGATTGATATAGTTCTCCAAGTCACTGCCACCAAGCTACTTCAACTTCGTGATGAACTATAATATGCTAGGGATGTGTGATCCCATAAGCTATTTGCGACGTTTGACATCTCAAAGGTAGAAATCAAGAAGGAGCATCAAGTGTTGATGGTTGATAATGTTGGGGATCGTAGCAGAAATTCAAAAACTTTCTACGCATCACCAAGATCAATCTATGGAGAAACCAGCAACGAGAGGGGCAAGTGCATCTTCATACCTCTGAAGATCGCAAAGCGGAAGTGTTACTAGAACGCAGTTAATGGAGTCGTAGTCGCTGTGATTCAGATCGCGGTAGATCCGATCCAAGTGCCGAACGGACGACACCTCCGCGTTCAACACACGTGTAGCCCAATGACGTCTCCCACGCCTTGATCCAGCAAGGAGGAGGGAGAGGATGGGGAAGAGCTCCAAAAGCAGCACGGCGGTGTGGTGGTGGTGGTGCAGCGAGGTATTCCGTCAGGGCTTCGCCAAGCACTACGGATAGCGAGGAGGAGGAGGAGCAGGGTTGCACCGAGGGAGAGAGAGATGTGTTGTTCAAATAGCCCCAAGGGGTCCTCTATATATATAGGAGGAGGAGGGGGCGCAGCCCCTAGGGTTCCCACCCTAGGGCCGGCGACCAGCCCTAGATGGCCCTAGGGGCGGCGTCCAGGAGAGGGGAGAGGAGGGGAGGCGCCTTAGGGTGGGCCTAAAGCCTACCTGCGCTAGGGTTTGCCCCTCCCTCCCACCTTGCTACGCCTTGGGCCCTTGTGGGGGGCGCATCAGCCCACCCAGGGGCTGGTTCCCTCCCACTTGCGGCCCATGCCGCCTTCCGGGGCTGGTGGCCCCTCCCGATGGACCCCCGGAACCCTTTCGGTGGTCCCGGTACGTTACCGGTGATGCCCGGAACACTTCTGGTGACCAAATCCTCACTTCCTATATATCATTATTTACCTCCGGATCTCCTCGTGACATCCGGGATCTCATCCGGGACTCCGAACAACCTTCGGTAATCACGTATACCTTTTCCCTATAACCCTAGCATCATCGAACCTTAAGTGTGTAGACCCTATGGGTTCGGAAGGCATGCAGACATGACCGAGACACCTCTCCGGTCAATAACCAATAGCGGGATCTGGATACCCATATTGGCTCCCACATGTTCCATGATGATCTCATCGGATGAACCACGATGTCGGGGATTCACATAATCCCATATACAATTCCCTTTGTCCATCGGTATGTAACTTGCCCGAGATTCGATCGTCGGTATCTCTATACCTTGTTCAATCTCGTTACTGGCAAGTCTCTTTACTCGTTCCGTAACACATCATCCCGTGACTAACTCCTTAGTCACATTGAGCTCATTATGATGATGTCTTATCGAGTGGGCCCGGAGATACCTTTCCGTCACACGGAGTGACAAATCCCAGTCTCGATTCGCGCCAACCCAACATATACTTTCGGAGATACCTGTAGTGCACCTTTATAGCCACCCAGTTATGTTGTGATGTTTGATACACCCAAAGCATTCCTATGGTATCCGGGAGTTGCACAATCTCATGGTCTAAGGAAAAGATACTTGACATTAGAAAAGCTTTAGCATACGAACTACACGATCTAGTGCTATGCTTAGGATTGGGTCTTGTCCATCACATCATTCTCCTAATGATGTGATCCCATTATCAACGACATCCCATGTCCATGGTCATGAAACCGTGACCATCTACTGATCAACGAGCTAGCCAACTAGAGGCTCACTAGGGACATGTTGTGGTCTATGTATTCACAAATGTATTATGGTTTTCGGTTAATACAATTATAGCATGAATAATAGACAACTATCATGAACAAGGAAATATAATAATAACAACTTATTATTGCCTCTAGGGCATATTTCCAACAGTCTCCCACTTGCACTAGAGTCAATAATCTAGTTACATTGTGATGTATCGAACACCCATAGAGTTCTTGTCTTGATCATGTTTTGCTCGTGAGAGAGGTTTAGTCAACGGATCTGCAACATTCAGGTCCATATGCACTGTACAAATATCTATATCTCCTTCCCGTACGTATGCGCGAATGGAGTTGAAGCGATGCTTGATGTGCCTTGTCTTCTTGTGAAACCTAGGCTCCTTGGCAAGGGCAATAGCTCCAGTGTTATCACAAAACAGAGTCATTGGTGCCGACGCATTGGGAACCACTCCTAGGTCGGTGATGAACTCCTTCATCCAGACTCCTTCTTGCGCTGCTTCTGAAGCAGCTATGTACTCCGCTTCACATGTAGATGCCGCCACGGCGCTCTGCTTGGTACTGCACCAACTGACTGCTCCTCCATTCAACATATACACGTATCCGGTTTGTGACTTGGAGTCATCCGGATCTGTGTCGAAGCTAGCATGGATGTAACCCTTTACGACGAGCTCTTAGGCACCTCCATAAACGCGAAACATGTCCTTGGTCCTTTTTAGGTACTTCACGATATTCTTGGCCGCTGTCCAGTGTTCCGCTTCGGGATCACTTTGGTACCTCCCTACCAAACTTATGGCAAGGTTCACATCAGGTCTGGTACACAGCATGGCATACATAATAGAGCCTATGGCTGAAGCATAGGGGATGACACTCATCTTCTCTCTATCTTCTGCCATGGTCAGGCAATGAGCTGTGCTCCTTGCAATACAGGCAAGAACCCCTTCTTGGACTGATCCATTTTGAACTTCTTCAAAATCTTGTCAAGGTATGTGCTTTGTGAAAGACCTATGAGGCGTCTCAATCTATCTCTATAGATCTTGATGCCTAATATGTAAGGAACTTCAACAAGGTCCTTCATTGAAAAACACTTATTCAAGTAGGCCTTTATGCTTTCCAAAAGTTCTACATCACTTCCCATCAACAATATGTCATCTACATATAATATGAGAAATGCTATAGAGCTCCCACTCACTTTCTTGAAGATACTGGGTTCTCCATAAACCTGCTCAAACCCAAACGCTTTAATCACCTCATTAAAGCGAATGTTCCAACTCCGAGATGCTTGCACCGGCCCATAGATGGAGCGCTGGAGCTTGCATACCTTGTTAGCATCCTTAGGATCGACAAAACCTTCCGGTTGCATCATATACAGTTCTTCCTCAAGGAATACGTTAAGGAATGCCGTTTTGACGTCCATTTGCCAAATTTCATAATCATAAAATGCGGCAATTGCTAACATGATTCGGACAGACTTCAGCATCACTACGGGTGAGAAAGTCTCATCGTAGTCAACTCCTTGAACTTGTCGGTAACCCTTAGCGACAAGTCGAGCCTTATAGACGGTCACATTACCATTCGCGTCAGTCTTCTTCTTAAAGATCCATTTATTTTCTATGGCTCGCCGATCATTGGGCAAGTCCACCAAAGTCCATACTTTGTTCTCATACATGGATCCTATCTTGGATTTCATGGCTTCAAGCCATTTGTTGGAATCCGGGCCCGCCATCGCTTCTTCATAGTTCGAAGGTTCACCGTTTTCCAACAACATGATCTCAAGGACGGGGTTGTCGTACCACTCTCGTGCGGAACGTGTCCTTGTGGACCTTCGTGGTTCAATAGCAACTTGATCTAAAGTTCCATGATCATCATCAACAACTTCCTCTCTAGCCGGTGCAGGCTCCACAGAAACAACTTTCTGTGCTGCGCTACTCTCCGGTTCGAGTGGAGGTACAATTACCTCATCAAGTTCTATTTTCCTCCCACTTACTTCTTTCGAGAGAAACTCTTTCTCTAGAAAGGATCCATTCTTGGCAACAAAGACATTGCCTTCAAATCTAAGGTAGAAGGTATACCCAACTGTTTCTTTGGGGTATCCTATGAAGACGCACTTTTCCGCTTTGGGTTCGAGCTTCTCAGATTGAAGTTTCTTCACATAAGCATCGCATCCCCAAACTTTTAGAAACGACATCTTAGGTTTATTTCCAAACCATAATTAATACGGTATCATCTCAACGGATTTAGACGGTGCCCTATTTAAAGTGAATGCAGCTGTCTCTAATGCATATCCTCAAAATGATAGCGGTAAGTCGGTAAGAGACATCATAGATCGCACCATATCCAATAGAGTGCGATTACGACATTCAGACACACCATTTCGCTGAGGTGTGCCAGGCGGCGTAAGTTGTGAAACAATTCCACATTTCCTTAGGTGCGTGCCAAACTCGTGACTCAAATATTATCCTCCACGATCAGATCGTAGGCACTTTATTTTCTTGTCACGTTGATTCTTAACCTCACTCTGAAATTCCTTGAGCTTTTCAAAGGTTTCAGACTTGTGTTTCATTAAGTAGATATACCTATATCTGCTTAAGTCATCAGTGAGGGTGAGAACATAACGATAGCCACCACGAGCCTCAACACTCATTGGACCGCATACATCGGTATGTATTTTTTGCAACAAGTCAGATGCTCGCTCCATTGTTCCGGAGAACGGAGTCTTGGTCATCTTGCCCATGAGGCATGGTTCGCACATGTCAAATAATTCAAAATCAAGAGACTCCAAAAGTCCATCAGCATGGAGCTTCTTCATACGTTTAAGACCAATATGACCAAGGCGGCAGTGCCACATGTAAGTGGGACTATCGTTATCAACCTTAACTCTTTTGGTACTCACACTATGGACATGTGTAACATCATGTTCGAGATTCATCAAGAATAAACCATTAACCAGCGGGGTAGGACCATAAAACATTTCTCTCATATAAATAGAACAACCATTATTCTCAGATTTAAATGAGTAGCCATCTCGCATTAAGCGAGATCCAGACACAATGTTCATGCTCAAAGCTGGTACTAAATAACAATTATTAAGGTTTAAAACTAATCCCGAAGGTAGATGTAGAGGTAGTGTGCCGACGACGATCACATCGACCTTGGAACCATTCTCGACGCGCATCATCACCTCGTCCCTCGCGAGTCTTCGATTATTCCGCAGCTCCTGCTGTGAGTTACAAATGTGAGCAACTGCACCGGTATCAAATACCCAGGAGCTACTACGAGCGTTGGTAAGGTACACATCAATAACAAGTATATCACATATACCTTTAGTGTTGCCGGCCTTCTTATCCGCTAAGTACTTGGGGTAGTTGCGCTTCTAGTGACCGGTCCCCTTGCAGTAAAAGCACTCAGTCTCAGGCTTGGGTCCATGCTTGCTCTTCTTCCCGACGACTTGCTTACCAGGCGCGGCAACTGCTTTGCCGTCTTTCTTGAAGCTCTTCTTGCCCTTGCCTTTCTTGAAACTGGTGGTTTTGTTGACCATCAACACATGATGCTCCTTTTTGATATCGACCTCCGCCGATTTCAACATCGAGTACAACTCAGGAATGGTCTTGTCCATACCCTGCATGTTGTAGTTCTTCACGAAGCTCTTGTAGCTCGGTGGGAGCGACTGGAGGATTCTGTCAATGACCTCCTCATCCGGAAGATTCACGTCCAGCTGAGACAAGCGGTTGTGCAACCCAGACATTCTAAGTATGTGCTCACTAACAGAAGTATTCTCCTCCATCTTATAGCTAAAGAACTTGTCGGAGACTTCATATCTCTCGACCCGGGCATGAGCTTGGAAAACCATTTTCAGCTCCTGGAACATCTCATATGCTCCGTGTTGCTCAAAACGCTTTTGGAGCCCCGGTTCTAAACTGTAAAGCATGCCGCACTGAACCAAGGAGTAGTCATCACTGCGTGACTGCCAGGCGTTCCTAACGTCTTCAGTTTTAGTGTTAGGGTGTGCGTCACCTAGCGCTGCATCAAGGACATAAGCTCTTTTGGCAGCTATGAGGATAATCCTCAAGTTATGGACCCAGACCGTATAGTTACTTCCATCATCTTTCAACTTGGTTTTCTCTAGGAACGCGTTGAAGTTGAGGGCAACATTAGCGTGGGCCATTGGATCTACAATATAGATTGTAAAGACATTTTAGACTAAGTTCATGATAATTAAGTTCACATAATCAAATTATTTAATGAACTCCCACTTAGATAGACATCTCTCTAGTCATCCAAGTGAAACATGATCCACGTCAACTAGCCCGTGTCCGATCATCACGTGAGACGGACTAGTCATCAATGGTGAACATCTTCATGTTGATCGTATCTTCTATACGACTCATGTTGGACCTTTCGGTCTTCTGTGTTCCGAGGCCATGTCTGTATATGCTAGGCTCGTCAAGTCAACCTAAGTGTATTGCGTGTGTAAATCTGGCTTACACCCGTTGTATGCGAACGTAAGAACCTATCACACCCGATCATCACGTGGTGCTTCAGAACGACGATCCTTAGCAACGGTGCACAGTTAGGGGGAACACAATTCTTGAAATTTTAGTGAGAGATCATCTTATTTAATCTACCGTCGTTCTAAGTAAATAAGATGTAAAACATGATAAACATCACATGCAATCAAATAGTGACATGATATGGCCAATATCATTTTGCTCCTTTGATCTCCATCTTCCGGGCGCCATGATCATCGCCGTCACCGGCATGACACCATGATCTCCATCATTGTGTCTTTGCGAAAGTCGTCTTGCCAACTATTACTTCTACTACTATAGCTAACCGGTTTAGCAATAAAGTAAAGTAATCACATGGCGTTGCATTATTATACAATAAATTAAGACAACTCCTATGGCTCCTGCTGATTGTCATACTCATCGACATGCAAGTCGTGAATCCTATTACAAGAACATGATCAATCTCATACATCACATATATCAAATCACATCCTTGTGGCCATATCACATCACACGACATATGCTGCAAAAACAAGTTAGACGTCCTCTAATTGTTGTTGCAAGTTTTTACGTGGCTGCTATAGGTTTCTAGCAAGAACGTTTCTTACCTACGCCAAAACCACAATGTGATATGCCAATTGCTATCTATCCTTCATAAGGACCCTTTTCATCGAATCCGATCCGACTAAAGTGGGAGAGACAGACACCTGCCAACCACCTTATGCAACTAGTGCATCTTTGGTGGAACCGGTCTCACGTAAGCATACGTGTAAGGTTGGTCCGAGCCGCTTCATCCCACAATACCGCCGAATCAAGATTGGACTAGTAACGACAAGCAAGTTAACAAGATCGACGCCCACAACAACTTGTGTTCTACTAGTGCATAGATTCTACGCATAGACCTAGCTCTGATACCACTGTTGGGTATCGTAGCAGAAATTCAAAAAAATTCTACGCATCACCAAGATCAATCTATGGAGAAACCAGCAACGAGAGGGGGGAGTGCATCTTCGTACCTTTGAAGATCGCAAAGCGGAAGCGTTACTAGAACGCGGTTGATGGAGTCATACTCGCTGCGATTCAGATTGCGGTAGATCCGATCCAAGTGCTGAATGGACGACACCTCCGCGTTCACCACACGTGCAGCTCGGTGGCGTCTCCCGCGCCTTGATTCAGCAAGGAGGAGGGAGAGGTTGTGGAAGAGCTCCAACAGCAGCACGACGGCATGGTGGTGGTGGAGCAACGAGGTATTCTGTCAGGGCTTCGCCAAGCACTACGGATAGCGAAGAGGAGGAGCAGGGCTGCGCCGAGGGAGAGAGAGATGTGTTGTCTCAAACAGCCCCAAGGGGTCATCTATATATAGGAGGAGGAGGAGGGGGGCGCAGCCCCTAGGGTTCCCACCCTAGGTCCGGCGGCCGGCCCTAGATGGCCCTAGGGGCGGCGTCCAGGAGAGGGGAGAGGAGGGGAGGCGCCCTAGGGTGGGCCTAAAGCCCACCTGTGCTAGGGTTTGCCCCTCCCTCCCACCTTGGTGCGCCTTGGACCCTTGTGGGGGGCACACCAGCCCACCCAGGGGCTGGTTCCCTCACACTTGCGGTCCATGCTGCCTTCCGGGGCCGGTGGCCCCTCCCGGTGGACCCCCGGAACCCTTCCGGTGGTCCCGGTACGTTATCGGTGATGCCCGAAACACTTCCGGTGGCCAAATCCTCACTTCCTATATATCATTCTTTACCTCCGAACCATTCCGGAGCTCCTCGTGACGTCCGGGATCTCATACGGGACTCCGAACAACATTCGGTAATCACGTATACCTTTTCCCTATAACCCTAGCGTCATCGATCCTTAAGTGTGTAGACCCTACGGGTTCGGGAGGCATGCAGACATGACCGAGACACCTCTCCGGTCAATAACCAATAGCGGGATCTGGATACCCATATTGGCTCCCACATGTTCCATGATGATCTCATCGGATGAACCACGATGTTGGGGATTCACATAATCCCGTATACAATTCCCTTTGTCCATCGGTATGTAACTTGCCCGAGATTCGATCGTCATTATCTCTATACCTTGTTCAATCTCGTTACCGGCAAGTCTCTTTACTCATTCCGTAACACATCATCCCGTGACTAACTCCTTAGTCACATTGAGCTCATTATGATGATGTCTTACCGAGTGGGCCCGAAGATACCTTTCCGTCACACGGAGTGACAAATCCCAGTCTCGATTGGTGCCAACCCAACAGATACTTTCGGAGATACCTGTAGTGCACCATTATAGCCACCCAGTTACGTTGTGACGTTTGATACACCCAAAGCATTCCTACGGTATCCGGGAGTTGCACAATCTCATGGTCTAAGGAAAAGATACTTGACATTAGAAAAGCTTTAGCATACGAACTACACGATCTAGTGCTATGCTTAGGATTGGGTCTTGTCCATCACATCATTCTCCTAATGATGTGATCCCGTTATCAACGACATCCCATGTCCATGGTCATGAAACCGTGACCATCTACTGATCAACGAGCTAGCCAACTAGAGGCTCACTAGGGACATGTTGTGGTCTATGTATTCACACATGTATTATGGTTTTCGGTTATTACAGTTATAGTATGAATAATAGACAACTATCATGAACAAGGAAATATAATAATAACAACTTATTATTGCCTCTAGGGCATATTTCCAACAGTCTCCCACTTGCACCAGAGTCAATAATCTAGTTACATTATGATGTATCGAACACCCACAGAGTTCTGGTGTTGATCACGTTTTGCTCGTGAGAGAGGTTTAGTCAACGGATCTGCAACATTCAGGTCCGTATGCACTTTACGAATATCTATATCTCCTTCCCGTACATATGCGCGAATGGAGTTGAAGCGACGCTTGATGTGCCTTGTCTTCTTATGAAACCTAGGCTCCTTGGCAAGGGCAATAGCTCCAGTGTTGTCACAGAACAGAGTCAGTGTTGCCAACGCATTGGGAACCACTCCTAGGTCGGTGATGAACTCCTTCATCTGGACTCCTTCTTGCGCTGATTCCGAAGCAGCTATGTACTCCGCTTCACATGTAGATGCCGCCACGACGCTCTGCTTGGTACTGCACCAACTGACTGCTCCTCCATTCAACATATACACGTATCCGGTTTGTGACTTGGAGTCATCCGGATCTGTGTCGAAGCTAGCATCGACGTAACCCTTTACGACGAGCTCTTCGGCACCTCCATAAAGGAGAAACATGTCCTTGGTACTTTTTAGGTACTTCAGGATATTGTTGACCGCTGTCCAGTGTTCCGCTCCAGGATCACTTTGGTACCTCCCTACCAAACTTATGGCAATCTTCACATCAGGTCTGGTACACAGCATGGCATACATAATAGAGCCTATGGCTGAAGCATAGGGGATGACACCCATCTTCTCTCTATCTTCTGCCGTGGTCGGGCAATGAGCCGTGCTCAATCTCACACCTTGCAATACAGGCAAGAACCCCTTCTTGGACTGATCCATTTTGAACTTCTTCAAAATCTTGTCAAGGTATGTGCTTTGTGAAAGACCTATGAGGCGTCTCGATCTATCTCCATAGATCTTGATGCCTAATATGTAAGCAGCTTCTCCAAGGTCCTTCATTGAAAAACACTTATTCAAGTAGGCCTTTATGCTTTCCAAAAGTTCTACATCACTTCCCATCAACAATATGTCATCTACATATAATATGAGAAATGCTATAGAGCTCCCACTCACTTTCTTGAAGATACAGGGTTCTCCATAAACCTGTTCAAACCCAAACGCTTTAATCACCTCATTAAAGAAAAATGTTCCAACTCCGAGATGCTTGCACCAACCCATAGATGGAGCGCTGGAGCTTGCATACCTTGTTAGCATCCTTAGGATCAACAAAACCTTCCGGCTGCATCATATGCAGTTCTTCCTCAAGGAAACCATTAAGGAATGCTGTTTTGACGTCCATTTGCAAAATTTCATAATCATAAAATGCGGCAATTGCTAACATGATTCGGACAGACTTCAGCATCGCTACGGGTGAGAAAGTCTCATCGTAGTCAACTCCTTGAACTTGTCGGTAACCCTTAGCGACAAGTCGAGCCTTATAGACGGTCACATTACCATCCGCGTCAGTCTTGTTCTTAAAGATCCATTTATTTTCTATTGCTCGCCGATCATCGGGCAAGTCCACCAAAGTCCATACTTTGTTCTCATACATGGATCCTATCTCGGATTTCATGGCTTCAAGCCATTTGTTGGAATCCGGGCCCGCCATCGCTTCTTCATAGTTCGAAGGTTCACCGTTGTCCAACAACATGATCTCAAGGACGGGGTTGTCGTACCACTCTGGTGCGGAACGTGTCCTTGTGGACCTTTGAGGTTCAATAGCAACTTGATCTGAAGTTCCATGATCATCATCATTAACTTCCTCTCTAGCCGGTGCAGGCTCCACAGAAACAACTTCCTGTGCTGCGCTACTCTCCGGTTCGAGTGGAGGTACAATTACCTCATCAAGTTTTATTTTCCTCCCACTTACTTCTTTCGAGAGAAACTCTTTCTCTAGAAAGGATCCATTCTTGGCAACAAAGACTTTGCCTTTGGATCTAAGGTAGAAGGTATACCCAACTGTTTCTTTGGGGTATCCTATGAAGATGCATTTTTCCGCTTTGGGTTCGAGCTTCTTAGGTTGAAGTTTCTTCACATAAGCATCGCATCCCCAAACTTTCAGAAATGACAGCTTAGGTTTCTTTCCAAACCATAATTCATACGGTGTCGTCTCAACAGATTTAGACGGTGCCCTATTTAAAGTGAATGCAGCTGTCTCTAATGCATATCCCCAAAATGATAGCGGTAAGTCGGTAGGAGACATCATAGATCGCACCATATCCAATAGAGTGCGATTACGACGTTCAGACACGCCATTTCGTTGAGGTGTGCCAGGCGGCGTAAGTTGTGAAACAATTCCACATTTCCTTAGATGTGTGCCAAACTCGTGACTCAAATATTCGCCTCCACGATCAGATCGTAGGCACTTTATTTTCTTGTCACGTTGATTCTCAACCTCACACTAAAATTCCTTGAACTTTTGAAAGGTTTTAGACTTGTGTTTCATTAAGTAGATATACCTATATCTGCTTAAGTCATCAGTGAGGGTGAGAACATAACGATAGCCACCGCGAGCCTCAACACTCATTGGACCGCATACATCGGTATGTATTATTTTCAACAAGTCAGATGCTCGCTCCATTGTTCCGGAGAACGGAGTCTTGGTCATCTTGCCCATCAAGCATGGTTCGCACGTGTCAAATGATTCAAAATCAAGAGACTCCAAAAGTCCATCAGCATGGAGCTTCTTCATAAGTTTGACACCAATATGACCAAGGTGGCAGTGCCACATATAAGTGGGACTATCATTATCAACCTTAACTCTTTTGGTACTCACACTATGGACATGTGTAACATCACGTTCGAGATTCATCAAGAATAAACCATTAACCAACGGGGCATGACCATAAAACATTTTTCTCATATAAATAGAACAACCATTATTCTCATACTTAAATGAGTAGCCAGCTCGCATTAAGCGAGATCCAGACACAATGTTCATGCTCAAAGCTAGTACTAAATAACAATTATTAAGGTTTAAAACTAATCCTGAAGGTAGATGTAGAGGTAGTGTGCCGACGGCGATCACATCGACCTTGGAACCATTCCCGACGCGCATCGTCACCTCATCCCTCACCAGTCTTCGCTTATTACGCAGCTCCTGCTATGAGTTACAAATGTGAGCAACTACATCGGTATCAAATACCCAGGAGCTACTACGAGCGCTGGTAAGGTACACATCAATAAAAAGTATATCACATATCCCTTTAGTGTTGTCGGCCTTCTTATCCGCTAAGTACTTGGGGCAGTTGCGCTTCCAGTCACCGGTCCCCTTGCAGTAAAAGCACTCAGCCTCACGATTGGGTCCATGCTTGCTCTTCTTCCCGGCAACTTGCTTACCGGGCGCGGCAATTGCTTTGCCGTCTTTCTTGAAGCTCTTCTTACCCTTGCCTTTCTTGAAACTGGTGGTTTTGTTGACCATCAACACTTGATGCTCCTTTTTGATCTCGACCTCCGCCGATTTCAGCATCGAGTACAACTCAGGAATGGTCTTGTCCATACCCTGCATGTTGTAGTTCATATTGGCTCCCACATGTTCCACGATGATCTCATTGGATGAACCACGATGTCGGGGATTCACATAATCCAGTATACAATTCCCTTTGTCCATCGGTATGTAACTTCGAGATTCGATCATCGGTATCTCTATACCTTGTTCAATCTCGTTACCGACAAGTCTCTTTACTCGTTCTGTAACACATCATCCCATGACTAACTCCTTAGTCACATTGAGCTCATTATGATGATGTCTTACCGAGTGGGCCCAGAGATACCTCTCCATCACACGGAGTGACAAATCCCAGTCTCGATTCGCGCCAACCCAACAGATACTTTCGGAGATACCTGTAGTGCACCTTTATAGCCACCCAGTTACGTTGTGACGTTTGATACACCCAAAGCATTCCTACGGTATCCGAGAGTTGCACAATCTCATGGTCTAAGGAAAAGATACTTGACATTAGAAAAGCTTTAGCATACGAACTACACAATCTAGTGCTATGATTAGGATTGGGTCTTGTCCATCACATCATTCTCCTAATGATGTGATCCCGTTATCAATGACATCCCATGTCCATGGTCATGAAACCGTGAACATCTACTGATCAACGAGGTAGCCAACTAGAGGCTCACTAGGGACATGTTGTGGTCTATGTATTCACACATGTATTATGGTTTCCAGTTAATACAGTTATAGCATGAATAATAGACAACTATCATGAAAAAGGAAATATAATAATAACAACTTTATTATTGCCTCTAGGGCATATTTCCAACAGATAAAACCACTAGTTTCGAGAAGGGCAAGGGTGAGAAGGGAAACTTCACGATTAGCAAGCCAGTTGTTGCTCAAGTGAAGAAACCTAAGGTTAAACCCAAACCTGAGACTAAGTGCTTCTGCTATGAGGGGAATGACCACTGAAGAAGAACTACGCTAGATACTTGGTAGATAAGAAGGCTGGCAAACATCGACAAGAGTATATTTTATATACATGTTTTTGATGTGTACCTTACTAAGTACTCCTAAGTAGCACTTAGGTATTAGATACTGGTTCAGTTGCTAAATGTTAATAACTTTAAATAAAAGCTACGGAATAACAGAGACTAACTAAGGGCAAGGTGACGATGTGTGTTGGAAGTGTTTCCAAGTTGATATGATCACAATCGCACGCTCACTCTACCTTTGGAATTAGTGTTGAGACTAAGTATTATTTGGTTTTTGTGTTGAGCATGAACATGATTAGATCATGTTTATTGCAATACGATTATTCATTTAAGTTAGAGAAAAATGGTTATTCTGTTTACATGAATAATCCTTCAATGGTCATGCACTCAATAAGAATGGTTTATTGAATCTCAATCGTAGTAATACACATATTTATAATATTGATGCCAAATAATGCAAGTTAGTAGTGATAACTACCACATACTTGTGGCACTGCCGCGAAGGTCATACTAGTGTAAAGCGCACGAAGAAACTCCATGCTGATGGATCTTTTGACTGACTCGATTTTGAATCGGTTGAGACATGTGAACCATGCCTCTTGGGCAAGATGACTAAGACCCCGTTTTTGGTTTGATGAAGTGGGCTAGTGGCTTGTTGGAATTGATACATGTTGATGTATGCAGTCCAATGAGTGTTGAGACACACAGTGAATATCGTTATTTTCTTACCTTCACTGATGATTTGGGTAAATATGAAGATATTTACTTAATGAAACACAAGTATGAAACATTTTGAAAGGTTCAAGCAGTTTCAGAGTGAAGTTGAAGATCATCGTGACAAGAAGATAAAATGTCTGCGATATGATCGTAGAGGAGAATATCTGAGTTACGAGTTTGGTATGAAACTTAAGACAATATGGAAATTGTTTCATAGCTCACGCCTCCTGGAACACCATAGTGTGATGGTGTGTCCGAACATCGTAGTCGTGCTCTATTAGATATAGTGCGTACTATGATGTCTCTTATCATTACGCCACTATTGTTATGGGGTTATGCATTAAAGACAAATCCATTCATTTTGATAGGGTACCATCTAAGTCTGTTGAGATGACACCGTGTGAATTATGGTTTGACAGAAACCTAAGCTGTCATTTCTTAATGTTTGGGGCTTCGACACTTATGTGAAAAAGGTTTTCACCTAATGAGCTCGAACTCAAAGCAAACAAAGGCATCTTCATAGAATACCCTAAGGAAACATTGGGTATACCTTCTATCTCAGATCCAAAGGACAAAGTGTTTGTTGCTAAGAACGGGTCTTTTCTCGAGAAAGAGTTTCTCTCGAAAGAGTTGAGTGGGAGGAAAGTAGAACGTGATGAGGTTATTGAACTGTCACTTCAGTTGGATGGTAGCAAAACACAGAAAGATGTTTCTGCGGTACCTACACCAATTGAAGAGGAAGACTAATGATGATGATCATAAAGCTTCAGATCAAGTTACTACCGAACCTCGTAGGTTGACAAGGATATCTACTGCCCCTAAGAGGTGCGGTGATCTTGTCTTGGAAATCATGTTGTTAGACAACGATGAGCCTACGAACTATGAAGAAGCGATGGTGGGCCCGGATTCCGACTAATGGCTAGGAGTCATAAAATCCGAGATAGGATCCATGTATGAAAAACCAAGTATGGACTTTGGTAGACTTGCCCGTTGAGTGGTAGGTCGTTAAGTACAAATGGACTTATATAAGGAAGACAGACGCTGATGGTGAATGTCATCATTCAAAAGTCTCGACTTGTCGCGAAAAAGTTTCTCACAAGTTCAAGGAGTTGACTACGATGAGACTCTCTCTCACACGTAGCGATGCTAAAATCTATTGGAATTATGTTAGCAGTTGTTGCATTTTTGGATTATGAAATCTGTCAGATGGATGTCAAAACAAGGTTTCCATGAGGAAGGGTTGTATGTGATACAACCAAAAGGTTTTGTCGATCCTAAGGATGCTAAAAGGTATGCAAACTCCAGCAATCCTTCTATGGACTGGAGCAAGCATCTCGAAGTTGGAATATACGCTTTGATGCGGTGATCAAAGTGTTTGAGTTTATACAAAGTTTATGAGAAACTTGTGTTTGCAAGAAAGTGAGTGGGAGCACAATAGAAATTTTCATATGTGTATGTGGTTGACATAGGGTTGATCGAAAATGATGTAGAATTTCTGGAAAGCATGAAAGGTTGCTTGAAAGGAGTTTTTCAAGGGAAGACCCAGATAAAGCTACTATTGTATTAAGCGTCAGAATCTATAAAGATAGATCAATATGCTTGATAAAGACTTTCGATAAGAACATACCTTAAGAAGTTTTGAAAGAGCTCAAAATGGGTCAGTCAAGAAGGAGTTCTTGCCTGATTGGTAAGGTATGAAGTTGAGTGAGACTCAATATCTCAACCACGGCAGAAGAAAAAGAAAGGACGAAGGTCGTCCCCTATGCCTCTAGCCATAGGCTTTATTCGTTATGCCTTGCTGTGTATTGCACTTGATGTGTGCCTTGCCCCATGTGTGATAAGGGAGTACAAGAGTGATCCAGGAGTGGATTACTGGACAACGGTCAAAGTTATCCTTAGTAACTAGAGGACTAAGGAAATGTTTCTCGATAATGGAGGTGATAAAGAGTTCGCTGTAAAGAGTTACGTCGATGCAAGCCTTAAACACCAATCTGGATGACTCGAAGTAAAAATCCGGATACGTATAGTGGGGTAGCCATTTGGAATAGCTCCAAGTGAAGCGTGGTAGCAACATCTACAGTATAGAGAGTTACAAAGTACACACGAATCTGTATGTCACAGACCCGTTGACTAAAACCTCTCTCACGAGCAAAACATGATCAAACCCCAGAACTCATTGGGTGTTAATCACATGATGATATGATCACATGATGATGTAAGTGTTAATCACATGATGATGTGAAACTAGATTATTGACTCTAGTGCAAGTGGGAGACTGTTAGAAATATACTGATGTGCCCATCAATGTTGCAGTTATTTTTCCAGCAGCAGGTTCACTCGGAGCGGCTCCAAGTATTGAACAAAAGGCTTGTGCAATCCCGAACGCGATACAACTTGGCTCCTTCTGTTTTGAGATTTCACCAATTGAACCAAAAAAGGACGTGGTGAGGCCAAACTTCAGAACCCCTCCACAGTACACTAATACTGGTACTATTTCATGTTAGAGGGAGTAGTTTCAGCGTGCAAACAAATAAGCCTGTCTTCTATTTATTTTTGTCCTAGGTGATCAGCGTGGCCATTGCCTAATGGGTTAATTAGTTTCCTAATTAAATAGTAGTACTAACTTAGGAAAGGATGTCACGTACAAGTTGGTTGGCCAGTTTTAAATGTTGTGTTCTCTCCGAGATGTAAAAGGAGAGAATCAATCATTTTTTTTTGTTGGCTCTTTGAGTCGGTTAGATATTTGCTCGGTCCTACGTAAGCTGTTAGGAGTCGCCTTATATAAAGTCATCTCGGTTGTATCATAGGATTAGCTTTGTCGTTTTGAATCGGAGTTGAATAAGAACCAGAAAAGGCCTCGAGTTCGGAGGCACCAAAGGTATGTTCTGCGATCCTTGAGGATTGATCTGTTGCTGCGCGAGCTATTGGTCTCGTACCAATTTTTGGTGCAGGTTTATTGTCATGGCTTCTTGCCTTTTTGCGAGGTCTGACGTTTCTTCTACATCCGTTATTTTTTTATCCAGTATCGTGAAAGATCGGATCAACAAACGATTCGGCGTCTCGTCGAACCTATATCATATACCCTGAAGGCAATAATAAATAAGTTATTATTATATTTTCTTGTTCATGATAATCGTTTATTATTCATGCTATAATTGTATTTATTGGAAACTAAATACATGTGTGGGTATATAGACATACACTATGTCCTTGGTATGCCTCGAGTGGACTAGTTCGTTGATCAAAGATGGTCAAGGTTTCCTAGCCATGGACATGAGATGTCATTTGATAACGGGATCACATTATTAGGAGAATGATGTGATGGACAAGACCCAAACTACAAACGTAGCATATGATCGTGTCAGTTTATTGCTACAGTTTTCTGCATTTCAATGTATGTGTTCCTATGACCATGAGATCATGCAACTCCCTGACACCAGAGGAATGCCTTGTGTGTATCAAACGTCGCAACGTAACTGGGTGACTATAAATATGCTCTACAGGTATCTTCGAAGGTGTCTATTGGGTTGGCATGGATCAAGACTGGGATTTATTACTCCGTGTGACGGAGAGGTATCTCAGGGCTTACTCGGTAATGCAACATCACAACAAGCCTTGCAAGCACAGTGACTAAGTGTTAGTCACGGGATCTTGTATTACGAAATGAGTAAAGAGACTTGCCGGTAACGAGATTGAAGTAGGTATAAAGATACCGACGATCGAATCTCGGGCAAGTAACATACCGAAGAACAAAGGGAACAACATACGGGATTAACTGAATCCTTGACATAGAGGTTCAACCGATAAAGATCTTCGTAGGCTATGTAGGAACCAATATGGGCATCCAGGTCCCGCTATTGGTTATTGATCGTAGAGGTGTCTCGGTCATGTCTGCATAGTTCTCGAACCCGCAGGGTCTGCACACTTAAGGTTCGGTGACGTTTCGGTAGTATTGAGTTATATATGGTGGTGACCGAAGGTTGTTAGGAGTCCCGGATGAGATCCCGAACGTCACGAGGAGCTCCGGAATGGTCCGGAGGTAAAGATTGATATATAGGAAAGTGGATTTTGAGCTTAGGAAAAGTTTCGGACATTTCCGACAGTGTACCAGGAGTGACGAATGGGTTTCGAGGGTCCACCAGGTGGGCCCACCCACCTCAAAGTGTCTCATGGGCTGTGGGAGGACGTGGACCAGCCTCTAGTGGGCTGGCCGAGCCTCCCACAAGGGCCCAAGGCGCATAGGAGGTGGGAGGCAAGAGTCCTAGAGAGGGAAGAGGTGGAATCCTACTAGGAGTAGGATTGGAGGTGGACTCTTCCACCTCCTCTCCTCTTCGGCCGAACCAAGGGCTAGTCCCTTGGTTGCCAAGTCTCCCCCCTCCCTCCTCCTATATATATTGAGGGTTTTGAGGGCAGCACCCACGAAATTGTGCCAAGTGCTGCCCTCTCCTCTAAATCATAGTTTCTCCTCTAGATCGGTTTTCAACAGTGTTTAGGCGAAGCCCTACTGGAATAGTTCCACCACGATCGCCGCAACGCCGTCGCGCTGCCGGAGAACTCGCCTACCTCTTCGCCCCCTCTTGCTGGATCAAGAAGGCGGAGATCGTCATCGAGCTGTACGTGTGCTGAACGCGGAGGTGCCGTCCGTTCGGCGCTAGATCAGGACAGATCGTGAGACAGCTCATGGGACAGTTCGTGGGACGGTTCGTGTGATGGATCTTTCGCGATCTGAATCGACGCGAGTATGACTCCATCAACCGCGTTTCTTAACGCTTACCGCTGTGCAATCTACAAGGGTATGTAGATCAACTCCCCCTCTCATAGGTCCTCATCACCATGATAGATCTTGCGTGTGCGTAGGAAATTTTTTGTTTCCCATGCAACGTTCCCCAACATTTCTTTCCGAAAAATCATTGAGATTTCCTTCAGTCGTTGGGGCTGATTTCCTTCGATGGGGAGGCGAGGGGAGGAACAAACAAACCAACCAAAGACGACTTCCTTACTGCTTCTTTATACTATTTAATTGAATGGACCAAATATTTTTTATTGTTGACTATTTAATTTATTTTGGAAGGTTATTAAGAAAAATCTTTGGACTATATTTTGGAAGGAGATCTCGCATATATGGACAATTTTTAAATTCTCAATTACTTTACATGATTTAATTGAATGGACAACTGTCAAAACAAACACACAAATATGGAATGAGAATCGTACAAATTGATTTGGTTTTTAGTGGGAGGGAAAAAATCGAGTGGTGTGGTGGTGGGAGGTGAGACGAAAATAAACCAGTGGAACGGAATGATGAGAGGTGAGATGGAAAAATCAGTCGATAATGAGAAAAGAGACGAAAAAACAGAGAACGTCGGCTACCAACTCCCTCTTTTTAGGAGTAAAGAGATTATGATTATCTTTGAAAAAGATGTGATTAACTTTAAAGTGAATCCGGAAAGATCCCCTTGCCCAGAGAAGAGGAGGTTTTTGAAATTAAGACCTGACAAAAATAAATTTAGAGTCCTTTCTGAATTGTGCTCCGTATAAGCTGCTAAATACAATATATATATATACTATACTACTAATAAAAGATAGAAAAGGCGAAAAGAAGTGCCACCAGAAATCCCCATTGTCTTCCTCGGATACCTTCCTTCCTTCCTTCCTTGTTTTACTCGCCGCCGGTGCGCCTCTCTACTCCTCGCCGAGGCTCGTCGTACTCTCCTCAGTCCGAGCGAGCGACCGGCCGACCCACCGCCGGTCGACCTGCCGCTGCCGGTGGCGTACCTCTCCTCCTCCGCTGCGCCCCCCACCCATCTGCCCTTCACGCGCCGCCATCGCCGCCCCCGCCTGTCTCAGCCCGATCCGCACTTCCGGCCTCTGCTTTCTGAGGTATGAGCATACATCTATCCATCCATGATTAGTTAAATTCCATTGACGCCATCGAGAAATTCTGGGTGCGCACTGGATCCGCCCCTGGCCTGTACCCAATAAAGGAAGCAACTTTTTTTGTGTGTGTGTTTTTTCTTTGGGAAAATTTGTTAGAGAAAATCTGTTTTAAATTCAATTGGGCTTCTCTTTGTTTCTGCAGTTTACAATGGGGAACATGCTCACCTCCATGCTTGGAACAACTGCAGTGGCGGATCATTGCCATCCAAGCCAACATCACCACCCAGGAGCCAGCAGCAGCAGGATAGCAGGCCATCAGTTTGAACCGCTGAGCATTCTGGCTTTCAGGGCTATATCTGAGCACATAGCACGATGTAAAGGCTTTCGTCGACAGCGGATAGCCGACAGCCGGTTCCAGCTGCTGAGCATTCTGGTTTGCGGGGCAATCCACCATGCCGAGGGGATTACAGGGACCAATCCATTCAAACTGTGTGGCATTCTCATCTCTGGAGTTTTGTTCGACTACATCCGTCACAGACCAATATGCGCAAAGGAACCAGCGATTGATCTGCTTGGACACTTTCTACAAGTACTATGTTAAAATTTTGTGCTCTAGCTTCTCCATTGATTGCACAGATTGCTACCTTCTACTCCCTCTGTAAAATTTGTTACAGATTGCACAGATTGCACAGATTGTACCTTCTATGTCCCAAAATATGTTAAAATTTGTACTCCCTCTGTAAACTAATATAAGAGCGTTTAGATCACTATTTAGTAATCTAAACGCTCTTATATTAGTTTACGGAGGGTGTACTAATTTAATACTAAATCTGCGACACTTATTTTGGGACGGAGGGAGTACTTCTGTGCAACTAATTTCTTATCAACACTAAATGCTCCATTCCAGTTGCTCTGTTACCCTAATATTACTGCCACAGTAAATTTAATTGGGTTTTCCACATGTTCATTGCAGTTCAGAATGGGGAACATGCTCAACTTCACAACTACAGTGGCTGGTCATTGCCATCCAAGGCAACTCCACCGAGGCAGCAGTAGCAGCAGGATAGCAATCCATCATCTCAAACCATTGAGCATTCTGGCTTTCAGAGCTTTATGCAAGCACATACAGCGGCATGGGGCGTTCCATCGAAAACGGATAGCCAACGGCCAGTTTCAACTGCTGAGCATTCTGCTTTGTGAAGCAATCCATGCGAAGGGGATATCAGCGAACGATCAATGTAAACTGTGCTGCATTCTCATCTGTGGAGTTATGTCCGACTACATCCATCACGGACGAATTGATGCAAAGGGACCGGCAATTGATCTGTTTGGAGACCTTCCAGAGGTACTATGTTAAAATCTTGTGCTCCAGCCCATCTCTTGAATGCAGATTACTAATGTCTACTTGTGTTCATTTACTATATATTTTTTGTTCTGCAGGGCGTACTGTGCACAGTTTTGTCAAAATTGTCTCTGGAAGAGGCTGTAAGAACCAGCGCCGTATCAAGGAAATGGAGATACTTGTGGACAGTTTGTCCTAAACTGAGTTTCAGTGGAGCTATGATGTGTGGCAACAACAAATATGGGGAGCAAGCATATACTCTAACGTTCATTCACATTGTTAATAGGGTCTTGGCACAGTGTCGTGGCAAGTTGGTTGAAGAGCTTGCGATCAAAATTGTTTGGAACAGGATGTTGGCTGAACACCTCAATAATTGGGTTCGTTTTGCTGTATCATCGAGGACAAGGGTACTAGTTTTTGATTTAGCACCCCCAGAGCTTCAACTTCAAAGTCGTGATGATCGATACAAATTCCCGCTTGAGCTTTTAGACAAGGACAGTATACACCGTCTACAGAAAATTCATCTTAGCTTTCTAGATTTTCAGCCACCAATGCAGCCACCACTGAGTTTCCCTAACCTACGGAAGCTTGACCTGAACTTAGTGAATGTCAATGGGAAGGATATTCCACATATGTTGTCAAACTGCTGTAATCTAGAGTGGCTGAGTATGGTTAGATGCAATATCAATGGTGAACTAAAGGTTAGCAGTCCACTGCCTCATCTGCTATACTTGAAACTTGTGTACTGCGATGTAACAAGTATAGCATTCGATGTAGTGAACCTTGCGAATTTCATATACAAAGGAAGGAAGGTTCCTATTGACCTCATTAAATCACCAGAACTGGTATGTGCAGATATATGGTTTTCTAGAGCCACTTTTGAGCATGCCATTACTTTACTTGGTAAAGTGCTTAAAAATGTACAACATCTAACCCTCGATATGGACTGTAAACCACCGGAGGTTTGCTCTTGGACCATCCTTTAAGTCATGAATTATCCTATAACTTCACATGATCGTGTCATGACCTTTGGTTATTTATCTTTCAGATTCCCCGTTTGATGCATTATCGATGTATGTTTTCTAGAATGGCATATTTACAATTGAGGTTGGTCTATGACGAAGGTTTGGATGTCTTATCCTTGGTCTCTTTTCTGAGGTCCGCTCCTTTCATTGAGAAGTTAGAGCTGCATGTAAGTACTCATATTGGTTTCTTCTTTGCTGCTAGTCCATACATTTCATTTTAGTAAGCAAACTATTGTGCTGGACAATTTCTTTTTATCTGTGTTAATGCATATGCTGTCCTGTAACTGATGGATGGAGATACACTCTTAGACTTGCTGTTCTTTATCCAATTCCCTTTGTTTTTAAGCTTGCTGGACAATTTATTTATCATCTACTCCCTCCGTCCCATAATGTAAGACGTTTTTTGACACTAGTGTAGAGTGTCAAAAAACATCTTACATTATGGGACGGAGGGAGTATATTATTGCATATGCTGTACTGGAACTGATGGATGGAGATACACTGTTAGACTTGCTGTTCTTTATCCAACTCTCTTTGTTTTTAAGCTACTAGTTTTTATTCACTCTAAAACTTTAATGAAATAAAGTGACAGTTTGATAAAAGTTTATCAGCGAGTTGCTCATGCACACACAATATGTTCTTGACATTTGACATTAGATACAGTGAACAAGTGATTAATCACAAACATTCTCATCATGCTTCATTTTTTGTTCAAACTTGCAGTTTTGTTTCCCTGGTTATATCCATTTGGTACAAGAACCTGAACCTATCAGGAAGCTACCGGAGTGTCTGTTCAACAACTTGAAGAGTTTGCATATTACGGGATTTAAAACATGCACTGGCCAAGTTGAGTTCCTTATGCATATGGTGGAAAATGCCCCCGCATTGGAAGGTTTAACTATAGATCAATCAGACAAATATCTCCTAGAAGGTCATAAAAAAGATGCGAAAACGGTTATTGACCAGGTCCATAGAACTGCTAAAAAGTATCTTGAAGGGAAGATTTCGCCAAAGTGCATCTTAATATTACTTTAACAAATCTGTTGACATTGGGATGTACAGTGCATATCTTGGAAAATCCAATGCGTCGGCAAGTTACCTCTATGTATTCTTGTGCACGGTCCATTATATTGAATAAACATACCTCCCTTTTGCATAAATCTGCACGCAGTTAGCCCTTCTCTACAGTACTCCTTGTGTACAACTCTACTTAAACCTCGTGAGTTTCACGCTTTCAGCCTTTCAGTGTGTTTTGGACGACGTATGCTTTCTCCCTGCGTGATATGTACAAAATCAAATCACAGGTCTTGTCTCTTTTACCAGACAGGCAGCCCTAGTTGTTTTAGTATTTTTCACCTTGCCATCTCCTATCCTATGCTATCAGGTGTGGCGCTGGATGTTACCCGGTCCCCAGAAACATTCCCGCCTGGTCAGTAACAAGTTACCTGCATATAACAATATAGAATCTTGAGCACAATATTACTATACTTGCTAAAGTTCTTATAAATGTGCGGCATCTGACCCTCAGTGCAGGCTGTACCACCAGAGGTCTGCTCTTCGATCATCTTTAAGTCATGAATTATCCTATGGTATCATATAAACGTGTCATGACGTTTGGTTATCTATCTTTCAGATTCCCTGTTTGATGTGTTACCTATGCAAGTTTCCCTTATGACATTTTTACAATTCGTTTGCCAAAAAAAAGTTTGCCGAAAAAATATATTTACAATTGAGATTGGTCTATTTAAAGAATTCGATAGCTTGTCTTTGATCTCTTTTCTGAGGTCTGCTCCTTTTATTGAGAAGGTAGAGCTGCATGTAAGTGCTCACATGGTTATTTAGCTGGTACTTGCACTTCTTATCAGCATCACTATATTATAACTTCCTTAAGGCATTACAGTCTCATTATTTAACCATGCCAAATGTCATGCTTACAACTGAGAAGCATATTTGTTCGAGTATAAAATGTGATAAGCCAACTGCTGTGCTAGATTTTTTTTTATCTGTGTTATTGCATATACTGTCCTGGAAATGATGGATGTAGATGGACTCTTAGGCAGACTCGCCGTGTTCAAGTGATCAGTTAACAGATTTCACCCAAGTGATCAGTTGATGTAGGGATGTATAGCCAGGGATAGAAATCTGATGAGGTATCCTGAAACATATTTGCACGGGTTACCTCTACATGTGCACTGCTGCTTTGTGACTAGTTTGACACATTATATATTGATCGAAATATTGAAAATACTTGCATTTGCATAATCTGATATTGACCCTCCTACAGTACTCCTTGTATTTCAATTTTATAGAGCTTCTGTTTCCAGCTTGGCGTGATCTCTTTTTCAGAGAACAGAATATCGGTTGCAAGCCTGAGATCATGATGTTCCATTTGATCCTTCATGCAGCATAGTATGATAAGCTGCCACATGTCGAGAATGGAGCTTGTTTCCTTTGTTGGAAGTGACATTTGGTACTTTGCTTGAAGGTTTTCATCTTCTTGGCCGCTGCTGCACTTTGATTCCCCGCTTCTCATTGTAACGCCTGGACTCGGCGATGCCGGAAGAATATCCCCTCCCTGTGCCTCCTATGGCCATCTGCAGCTCCACCCCTCACATCGACATTTCAACCAAGGAGGTCCGAGGCTCACATCAAGCATGATTCAGCAGCTGCTGAGTGTTCTCTCAGATTTTCTTTTATCATCAGGTATTAATGTAGTTCACATTTGATTCCAGGTGCAGCTTCATGATTCCAGGTCTGAATCACAAAGTTTTTTAGCCTGTCACCATTGTCTGACAAGACACCTAGTGCAGCCACAGAGCTGAAATTTGTATATGAAGTTGCAGAGGCTTGTCTGATTTTGTAGCATTTAGATTTTGCCCTTTTATGTGTTTGACAGTCTGTATGTCAAAACACCGCTGTTTGCGTTGAAGGTTGTATTTTTAACCTATTAAGAAATACTGCTTACAGAACCTAAAAGGGACATGTGTTTGCCCTGAAGAAACTACATAATATGTGAAATCTGCTACATAGTTAGATAAATCTTGTGAAATACTCTCTTCTAATAGTAGGTATGTTCACTGATCAATGCAGTACAACTACAAAAGATTCTTCTGAAGGGAGCTTGTTGTTCTTAGATGTTTTATGTATAAATCTGCTGTGCCTACTGGATATTTCTTCTGAAGTTTTATGTATACGAGTAAATTGTTATCTTGAGCATGAAAGTCAAAAACTGAGATGCATGTTGGGGATTTTTCCAACTAGAAGCTTTGATAAAAGCATAAACATGGACACATGGTTTCTTTCTTTCTTATCCCTCTTTGCCTATTTACTATCATGAACATGGACAGATGGTCGAGCATTTTTCTTCTATGTTGCTATCTTATTTTTTGTTTTGCTTTCGTATTGATTCATAAACAGTGTCTTTTATTGAGTCACATGTCAGCATTAAACAGAAGATATCAGAAATATGGCTGTTTTGCTAAATATACATTATTTATATTAGGGTGATATGCAATCTGAATAGTTGGACATGTATTTTGGCGGTTCAAATTTCTTTGCCCTACAGTAATTTACTGAGAATGTGCTTTACTTTTGCAGTATCTTTCATGCACTTGACCGTTTTGTTTCAACGAAGAAGCGGGCGAACTAATTCTGGAGAAGGACATATCCCGACGTACAGCCTCAGTGTAAAGGACGTGAAGTTGGAAGAGGTGTTTCGCAGCCGGGGGTTCGTCAAGGAGATGGCGAGCCGCAGGAAATTAATCTTTTAGTTGCATGATGATCACATAATGGGAGCGGGTGGATTCTTGTCTGATGGGCTGCCATGTCTGTTTCTTGTTACTCTCGAAGAAGACCTTGTAGTGGTCCGTAGAGATAGTATGTAGCAACTTGCAGTGTTTGTTTGTTGCTGCCTTGGCCAATATTTGTTGTGGTTTGTGTGTTTTTTGTTGTGTCATGAGTCACACATCTGGTGTTGTGACTGTTGTTTGGTCTCAAATGTAGTACATATTATTATGCAGCGATTGATATGCTATATGTTCATATGCAGATGATTTTATCTGTAGTTTCCTTGCACAGAAAAAAAAGAAGTCCATCGATAGGACTGGCAACTAGTAAAGCATGCATGATGACTACTCCCTCCGTTCCAAAATATAAGACTTTTTAGAAATTTCATAGACAACATACGGATGTATATAGACATATTTTTGAATGTAGATTTACTCATTTTGTTTCGTATGTAGTCCATAGTGAAATTTCTAAAAGGTCTTAAATTTAGGAATGGAGGTAGTAGCTTGCTAAAGCAAGTTTTCTACATCATATGTTGTTTCTAAAAATGCTCTTGTGGGTGGGATGATGTTCTTGATTGATTATTACATATGGGTTCATAAAACATTAGAAAGAAGACACAACATAATGTGTTTCATACTACTCCCTTGGTCCTAAAATAAGTGTCTCAAATTATAATAATCTGCATAAACATGATGATACTCTTAGATAATATTCAGCCGATAATGGGCAATATAAGTCCTTTTTTGGCACAAAATAAATAAATAAATTAGCTATTGACCAACGATTGCTAGCTAGCTCTTCAGCTCTGGACACTCACTCATTAACTAACAATCACTCAGTTGAGTTCATGCTAGTGAAGAAACATCAGCAAAATTAGAATTCAGGTCTTACACCTACAGTGGCCATCCCATTTTTAGTGCCTGAACCTGTCTGTGTGGCAAAACACCCACCGAGTGCATGATCGACATTGAGAGGTATACTCTGAATGCGAAATGCACATTTCACATTGTTCCATTAATTTCCAGCGTCATTTGATGAAATGAAAACTCTTCTTTAGACCAGAAAACAAGGGAATGCACAAACAAACCTCAAGTTGCTAGCGCTAGAGAAGAAATTTAGCCAACCAACAAGTGAAATTCATAATGTCAGCAATCCTTGCTTGCTCAAACCTCAGCTCGCATGCGATCACAAATCAAACCTCTTCCGTGGACAAGAAAATAACTGCACAAGCATACATGAACCTACTGGTGAAGTGCAGTCCTTGCTTGCTTACTAGTACTAGTTCTACGTACTGATCAATTGCACTGTTAACTGCAGGGCACAAGATTGAAACCCTAACAAATGCATAGTGTGGCTGCTGAAACCAACAAATAAGAATCTGAGGAAAACATGACCGAAACTGAAGCTGAACTGAACTCGGTTAACAGCTCTCGGTTGTGATGCAAACCCCTCAAGTTGTCATCAAGAAGATTCAGCTAGAGATGCGAAAGAACGGGGCCAAGTACCAGAGCATCAAGTGCCACGAATGCCGTCAGGTAGTGGAGGATAGCGTTTGCCTCGTCGCAAGGGAGGTCTGATGGGACGTCAAAGGTCACCATACAAGTGGTCGAGCTCAGATCCCGGCGCCGAATCATCTCCTGGGCACCATCGACACTGGTAACCACAATGATGTTGGCAGTGGCACTCCCCTCCGCAGCAACGGACTCCAGAACGGCGGCAAGATCATCATCCTCGGTGTGCTCGTGGAAAGTGTCGGCCCTGGCTGCGCGCACTGCGGCAGCCGCACGCCACATCTCGGCGGCAATCCGCGCGGGGCAGGGCTCGACCGTCTCGACGGCGAGAGGTGCAGGGGCCGGGGGTGGCAGCAGCAGCACTGCGTGGTCGTCCTGGCTGGGCGGCGGACGGAGCCGCACGCTGAAGGGGCGCAGCAGGTTGGTGACGTCGCGCAGGAAGCCGTGGGATCCCGGCGGAGAGCCGCGTAGAAGACGACGCCCACAAGTGACGCGGAGGCGGTGCCGCGGGCTTCGGCCGGTGGCGGAAGCAGGCGGGCCAAGTTGCGCCCAGAAAGGCGGAGCAGCACGCGGAGCGCCAAGACGTTGTCGCTGCGCGGTGGCGCGACGCGGCGGGCCCGGTGAAGTATGCTGTTGAATACGACAAGTTCGAGGTCGACGTTGATCGGAGGCGCATCCTCCTCCCCCGCCACCGCGGCCTCGTGGTCGTGGATCGGAGGCGCGTCCTCCCCTGCCACCGCGGCCTCGTGGTCGTGGATCGGAGGCGCGTCCTCCCCCGCCGCAGCCACGGCCACCGCGCCCGCGCGGACTCTCTGGATGAGGAAGCCGACGAGCTCCTCCACGGCGCGCGGGTCGTCCAGGTCGACGGCGAGCGGAGGCGCGCGCGGAAGACGGCTGATCCCAGCTGCGAACAGGACGGCGAGGAGGGTCGTCCCGTCCTCCGACTCCGACTCCGACTCCGCCTGAAGTAGGAGCGGCACGAGGTCGGCGGCGCGCTGAAGCAGGAGCGGGACGAGGTCGGCGGCGCGCTGAAGCAGGAGCGGGACAAGGTCGGCGGCGCGCTGAAGCAGGAGAGGCACGAGGTCGGCGGCGCGCTGAAGCAGGAGAGGGACGAGGTCGGCGGAGCGAGCTGGCGCGAGGAGCAGGCGGACGAGGAGCAGCAACCGCCGCGCCATGCCCCCCGCTACGGCGTCGTGGTACAGCTCGAGCGGGACGCTGACCTGCGGCGCCACTCCGGCCGCCGCGTCCGCGTGGATGGGAGCGCGCGCGAGGACGAGCCGTAGGAGCAGCTGTCGCGCCCCCTCGACCTCCACGAGGAGTCGCGGGTCGCGGCCCTCCTCCCCGTCGAAGGTGAGCCAGGATGCTGTCGGTCGCCGTCGCGGCGTGCTCCGCCTCCGCGCCGTGCGGGAGCAGCGGGAGGAGGAGGCGGAGAAGGTCCGCGGGGCCCGACGGCGGCTGGGCGAGGCGGCGGCGGCGACGGTGGAGCAGGACGAGGACGCCGCGCAGGAAGAGCAGAAGGCGGCGAGACATGGCGGCGAGAGAGGGGGGCGGGCGGGCGGGCGGCGGTTACGGCGGCGGAAGGAGGCGGGCCCGTCACGACTCTTTTGAGCGGGGGTTTTGATTTTTGGGGATTCCGCCTCAGATTTTGGGGGTTAGTATGGTCATTTTCTTATGTAGAAGTCGGTTGCTTTCCCAAATCAAAAATTCCCTTCCTCTCTTCTCTTCTGTGGAAAATTCCATTGTTCTCTTCTGTAAAAAAAGAAAAAGAAAACATAATTCCAAACCAGGGCAACATGTCTCATTAAAGAGTAAAATGCAAGTACGGTCCTAATTCTTTCTCGAAAGTGTCGATTGGGTCCTAATTCTTTCAAAATGCACATCTGGGTCCTAATTCTTTGTTAGTTGTTCATCCGAGGTCCTTTTTTCGTCTGACCGCCGCTGACCTGCTCGCGTGGCGCTTTGACCGACTTCCACGTCGACACAAGGGCCCCGGTGGGATAACGATTGGCCATTCATTTTTGCAAAAGAGTCCATCAACCCTAATTTTCTCGCAGTTGCGGTCCATTCCTCTTCTCCTCTTCTCTCTGGCGACACAGAGGCGATCAACGGCGGGGGCGCTGTTCCGGTGAGAAGATCCGATCATCGCAGGCCTTGGTCCGGCAGCGGCGCCCTAGGATGGCGCCCGTGCTTCGGCAACCCGAAGACCCTCCTCCACGATATGGTTAGTGTCCTGATTGTAACCCTCAATCCCCTTTCTTTGGTGATGAGTACTCTTTGCGGATTTCCCTAGTATCTGATTGAATTCCTCGCTATCTAGGACCAAAAGAGGAGGTTTTCACCGTAGAAATCAACTATGCTGGATTTTTTTGCGGATTTGGCCAGTCGAAGACGTATGTCGATGGGAAAGTTGCTCTGTTCGATGGTTACGAAGTAGAAACATGGTATCCTCTCTGGCTCAATGATTTTATGCAGCAACTCGGATATATATATATATATATATATATATATATATATATATATATATATATATATATATATAGAGAGAGAGAGAGAGAGAGAGAGAGAGCAATCCAAGCATGTTTTGTATTGGTTACTCCCTGGTAAGAATCTATAGACGATGGATTGCGGATTGTGGACTGTGACACTGACAATTTGCACATGACAACCGTTGTTCCAAAGTTTCAGTACTTTCAGTTGTTTGTTGATCACAAAGACATGACATTTGAACATACAATTGATGATATTCATGTTAGTGGTACACTTGAATTGCCTACAGTTCTAAGCCCAAAATCTCCTGGCTTTAGCACTGGAAACAGGGGAAGTCCCAGGTTTAAGGTTGTCGTGGTTTCCTCACGGCATATGTCCGGGTGACCAGACTTGAGTTTCGGGCCATCGCCGTCGTAGTGGACTCAAAGGGGTTAAGGGGAGTGAGAGACACGGGTTTACCCAGGTTCGGCCCCTCTAGTCGAGGTAAAAGCCTACGTCCTACTTGAGTTGTATTGCTTGTTGTATCGATTACAAGGAGCTAGAAGCTTGCCCTAGCTTTCGATAACCTAACCTCTAAGCCGCCCCGACTCTGCCTTTATATAGGAGGCCAGAGCCGTCGGGTCTTACCATGGTACAACCGGATCATGTTTACATATCCGAGTCTATCTCTATCTTCCTATCCAAGTTTACCTTCTGGAAGGTCTCGTACATCCGGGTCTCCTTCGCCGGCCCACGCCATGAGCCGCCAATCATCTTGGGCCTTGATTCAGTATATGTCTCCATGGGCCGGCTCATACCTCAAGAATATCAACCGGAAACTTCCAGCCGGGTCATATAACGGGGTTATATCCCCAACATTAGCCCCCAGGTTGAAGTGAGCCAGCTCATTTCATCCGTCTCTTGCAATCATCTGAGAGTCGCCACAGTATGACCCGGCGTGACGTCACAGATATGCTGACACATCAAATCTTTCGCATTTAACCGTTCACCGGAGATCGAGGCGTTCGCTTCGGCAAGACCGGTGTCGACGCTTGGGAATCCACACCCGTCTCCCTGTTAAATAGGACCCGCACGGGTCAAATATTCCATTCCCGCTCGTGCGCTTCCTCTTCTTCCTCCTTCCTCTCGTCCGACGCCCGCATCCGTCCGCTCCGCCCCGGCGCCGTCGTCCGTCCGCTCGTCACCAACTCCGGCCGCTGCATCAACCTGACGGTACCAGAGCTTCGCCCGCCGCCGTCTCCGCATCCGGTAAGTCCTTCTCCCGTAGCCTTTAGGTCGGTAGTATATAGGGTTTCCGCCGGCGGACCTCCGCCGCACGACTTGCTCTCCGGCGCGGCCGTCCGGCCAAGTTTCGGGCCCAGCCGCACATCCCCTTCGGCCACGCTGGTTCCACCGCCGCCGTACACGGCTCGCCCGCGTGCAATGCGCGGTCGGTTATGGCTCTAGGCCAATTTTCATTTCGACCGTTCTTCGGTTAGGTCGACGTAGAACTTTGTTTTTAGCTCCTGTAGATCCAAAATATTTGTAACATTCTGTGAAACCTGTTTGTCCGGGTCTCAACGAATTCCAGCTCATACGTCGATATTAAGTCGCTAGCTTTCCTCCGGTTCTTCATCAGCCAGATCCTTTTAGAGTCGCTTTAAATTTAGAACCCTGTAATTTGTAAGCCGCTACTGTATCTGCTTTTGTTACTTAGTCGCCATTTTCTCACAGTACTTTTAAGCCGCCAGGATGACACGCGCAACCAATTCCTGTAATTGGGTCGGCTCTTGCATAACTGAAGAGTACCTGTCTGAATTAGTAGCCGCTGGCACCCTTCCTCCGAAGGAAGCGATCAGTTGGCGGGTTCCGACTGGTGAGACCCGCCCTGCTCCGAAGAAAGGAGAGGTCATCGTGTTTGCGGATCAGATAGATAGAGGATTCATGCCGCCCGGGTCGAAGTTCTTCCGCGATATTTTGCATCTGTATAAGCTGCATCCCCAAGATTTGGCGCCGAACTCCGTCTCCAATATCTGTCATTTTCAAGTCCTTTGAGTGGCGTACCTCCAATCAAGACCATCAGTCGGATTCTTCAGAGAATTCTTCTATGCCAACCGCCAGACCGAATGCAAAGGCGGACCAATCTTAGAACTTGGAGGAATTACCATCCAATGCCGGAGGGGTATCACCTTTCCGGCTATCTAGATGCCCAGCCACCCGAAGGACTAGAACAAGACGTGGTTCTACTGCAAGGACACGTCCCCTGAGTCGGAGCGCCGTCTGCCGGGTTACCGTCCCACCCGGCTCGCAACCGACACTTCTTTGCCTGACCGGCTCTCGGTCACCGACCGTGCAAAATATGAAGGCCCCCACGCCAAAGTAAAGGCTCTTCTGGCCAATGGCCTCATCGGGACAGATCTTATCCGTTGCTGGGTGCAATGGCGGATCATGCCTCTGAGCCGCCGGAACCGGCTCATGTATGAATATCCGGGTCATTACGACAGAGAGCTATGCTTCAATGCTGCCCCTCTAACCGAAGACGACGTCTGTATGACCGTCCGGAGTCTTGTACACGAGACCCCCGGCTCATGCAGCGCCATCGGCCTTGCGCCCTTCTACGCGACCAACCCGGCGCCTCTTGTAAGTACTTTGACCTTTCCGTCTGTTTGTACATTTGCTTATTACTTTCAAAGTTTAATATCTTTCCTCCGGCTTAACTTGCACAGGAGAATTCCGAATTTTGGAAGAAGGAATACGTTCCTCCTCCGAAGGTAACAAAAAAGAAGGTCGCCGCTAAGAAGCAGAAGAAAGCGGCTCCTCAGGAAGACTGGTTTGAACCTCCAGCCTCTTCAGAGTCGGAGGTAAGATCTTTCAATTTTACTCATTTAACTTTTCACCTTGCCGGCTCTTGTAATAACATTTTTCCGTGTCTCGCAAGAAGAAGTAGAAACAAGTCACGCCAACGTTCCTGAGGTAACATGCTTATATTCCGACTCAGAATATTTCTTTCGAAAGCCGCGGTGGGTCGTTAGGAAATTTCCTTTATCTCATCCTCTTGCTCACCTGGCTCCTGATTTCTTTTCAAAAAAGCGACAGTATACTAAGCGGCGCCAGACCCGGAGCGCCAGCTCTTTAGAGCTTGCGTCTGGATTGCCAGACTCGCCGGCCCGTAAGAAACGGCCTGCAGAGGTTAGTATTCGTACTCTTCTTTTTCATTTCTCCTTATATCCAAGTGTCTTATAATTTCCGGGTCTTGCTTTTCCAGAAGACGCCTTCTTCGGGTGACTCTTCCGCCTCAGTAATCCCCCCACCAAAGATCAATCCTCTGTAAGTATTTAAAATATCCGGGTATCTTGACAAAATATCAATATCCTTTTAAATGCTAATTCTTCACTTTACAGTGCTCAAGCGAAACGTCGCAAGACCCATCAGCCTTCCTCCAGCCCTGCAGTCGATACCGAAGAACCTGAACAGCCGGCTCCAGCTCAACCAGAAATTGTACAGCCGGAGGAAACAACAGCGGAAGAAGAAGCTCCACCTGCGGCTTCTACTGAACCGGCTGCAGATAACACCATAATGGAGAATTCTCCCGCTGCCCCTTCGAAGCCTGTTACACCTATCAGAACCCCTGCGACTCCAGATGATGTCATCACCGGGTCTGCCCATAAGGATCCTTCACCACCACATGTCTTGACCCGGCATCCTGAGCCGTCCGAAGCTTCACGGAAACTTCAATTCAACTCATCGTACGACAAAATGACAGCCGAAGAACTCCACTCCGGCTATATGAACCGAGTCAACACCAGCCGAGATTTGGAACTCCGGCTGGTCAGCATGATGAAAGCAAAATATGAGGTACGTTAATTCCTTTAACCATAACCTTTCTCAGCCCCCAAGAGCCGGATTTAATGTAGCATAAATTGAATTCGGGTCTTCTTTCGATGGTAAAAATGCTTCTACCTTAGACACTGCTCATACTTGTACCCTGCCAATTATAGCCCCCATGGGCCAGCTTAAATTCTATTTGAGTCGGGACATCCTTAGCTTGAACCAAAGTGCCTTGTAGCCCCCAAGGGCCGGCTCAAATTCTATTTGAGTCAGGACTTTTGATAGTAGAAGAGAGTCAATGCGTAGCCCCCAAATTCCGGGTCAACTGCTAGAAGATGAGTCGAGACTTGTAGATATGAATAGATCAAATATACATTAGCCCCCCAAGTGTCAAATAAATTGCTTGCAATCTGTTTGAGACTTGTAATAATAGTTTGTTCTGTGGTTGTTGTCATGTGCAGGATGCTCTGAAGAATGCCGACTCTCAGTTGGCGGACCTCAAGACTAACTTGGCCTCTCAACAAGAAGCAAGGAGTCTTGCGGATGAAAAATGCCGGCTGTTGGCTGAAGAGGTGGCGAAGCTCACCGCCGATTTGATAACTGTGAAGGAAAACGCTGAGTCAGAGAAGGCCGCACTTGCCAAGCAGGCGGATGACGCGGAGCAGCGTCTCATCGCTGTTGCTGACGAACTTCAAGGTCTCAAACGGCACATCGCCAAGATGTCGGCCGCCTTATTTGGTAAGTTATCAATCCTGTCCTTTTGAGCTGATACTCCATGATGAAAGAACTGGTGAGTAATATGTTTTTTCCGGCTCTTGCAGGACCGTTGAGCCGGCAGTTTGCTGATGATAGCATCCGGTCGCTGAAAGCCGTATATACTTTCACGGAACAGCTGTACTGCGGTGCCATCTTCAGCATCAAGAGCATTCAATATAAGGAGAAGATTCCTAAGACTCTGAAAGGGGTCTTAGAGCTTTTCTCCACCCTGCCGGAGCAAGTTCGAGAATTGAAGAGGTCGGCGTTCCGTTCTGGAGCCGTCGCAGGCTTGAGCCGGGCCATGGCTTTTGCGCCGGATCTTACGGCGAAGGAGATGATGGGTGGCTACCCGTCAAAGAAGGTTGATGGCTCTGAATTTGCTGAGGAGGACTACTTCAAGGTTGTCAAGGAGTCTCGCTATCTAGCGTCCGTAATGGCGGATGAAGCGGACGATGACCTGAA
Organism: Hordeum marinum; assembly: GCA_022496015.1. Classification (NCBI taxonomy): domain Eukaryota; kingdom Viridiplantae; phylum Streptophyta; class Magnoliopsida; order Poales; family Poaceae; genus Hordeum; species Hordeum marinum. Next base: position 515,574,039 of record CM039676.1, on the reverse strand, counting down.
GAGCTATCAGGCGGCCTACGACCAGGAAGACAAGCGGATCTGCGGTCCTCTTTATGAGTGCACCGATCTAACACCCGCTCGAAGCAAAGATCTCTTCACGGGTGAGGCTTGACATCGCACCTTTCTTTGAAGGGTCATTTACTGCCGTTGCTAACTGCAACTGGAAACCCGGCCATCTTCAGATCCAACCCGCAGGAGATCCGGAGCAGGATAAGCCGGCCGAGTAGTAGAACTTTGCAACATTCAGAGCAAGTGTCGGCTCTTGTAATTACCCGCCAAGGGAAGCTTTAAACTTTGTCTGAAACGTCATCTGTTCTCTTCTGGGGACGTATTTTGTAACAGCCTTTGAATATCCAAATGCCTTTGCCGGCTGTTTCTTTTTATAACACTTGTCAGATCTTCTGTCTCAGCCCTTTTCTTCAAGCTTTTGATATAATTGTCTACGAGACGTATGAGATGTTTGTAACTCTCCAGAATTCCTGTAGAGCCAGATAACGCCTTTTCTTTGGCGATTGGCTTCCGTTGTAAGAATGCAGCCTGTTGACAAGGCAATACGTAATCTTTTCGAAAACGTGTGTTCTTCACCTGGTCTCATTAGAGCTGGAAATATGTATTCCATCAGTCGAAACATGCATAACTACTTCTCATGTGAGTAATCAACCATAGAAGAGCCGGCGGCCATAGGATAAAGTAAGCTATACCTGACGGTAGGAAGCCTCTATGTGAACACTTTGACTGTTGAATAAGGACGGCTGTCGATGGTATTATGTAAGCTATACCCGAAGGCAAGAAGCATCCATCTGTCAGCCGCGACTAGTGTTTGTGCTAGCCGGCTGTGTGAAGGGTTTATGTAAGCTATACCCGAAGGCAAGAAGCCTCCTTCCACAACTATTTTTGGCGTAAACGCCGGCTGTTAGGGATAGACGAACCCGTCGGTAAGAAGCCCCCTTAGACAACCACGGCTGATAAGCAACCGGAAAAGGCATAAAGCCGGCCATTAGGGTAATAGAGGCGAACCCGTCGGTAAGAAGCCCCCTTCGATGGCCGCAGTTGATAAACAACTGGAATTTGATGTACACACTGCTGCCTTAGGGGAATTTTTTTAAGCTATACCAAAGGTAAGAAGCCTCCATCAGCAATAGCGCTTAATGCACTCAAACTATTTATCATACCAGTTCAAGGTCCCTAAAGCGAGATTGGCCATGACTCTATGAGCCGGTTCAGGGTCTCTAAGGCAGGATTGACTGATAAGAGCAGTTCAGGGTCTCTAAAGTGAGATTGGCCGTCCATTTTAAGAACCGGCTCAGGGTCTCCAAAGCGAGATTGACTGGTAAACAACAGTTCAGGGTCTCTGAGGCGAGATTGGACGTCAACTTTGTGAACCGGCTCAGGGTCTCTAAAGCGAGATTGACTGGAATAGATTTCAATGGTTATCTTTGACCGGTTCAGGGTCTTGAAAACAAGATTAGCCGGCAAGGCTATGGCAGATGATAGAGCACAGTTTTGCTGATATCGAAGGTTTTCATCTTTAGATCATAAAGATACAAATAAGAGCCAGGGCTCTGGTCTTTTGTAGTAGTACTACTCTATATAAATATGATATGTACAATGACAATGGATCTGCATCATCTCTTAAGTATAATATGGCCGTAAGTGCGCCACGTTCCATGGCCGCAAAGTCTCCTGACCCGCCGTGTCCGATTCATCACGAATATCGATGAGATAATAGGACCCGTTGTTGAGGTTTCTGCTAACCACAAAGGGTCCTTCACATGGTGGAGAAAGCTTGTGCATCCCGGATTGGTCTTGAATAAGTCGGAGCACGAGGTCTCCTTCCTGGAACGTCCGGGTCTTCACCCTGCGGCTGTGATAGCATCGCAGGTCTTGCTGATAAATTGCCGAACGAGCCGCAGCTAAATCCCGTGCTTCATCCAAGGCGTCCAACGCATCTTGGCGTGATATCTCATTATCTGCCTCAACATAAGCCGCCACCCTTTGTGAATCATGCCTGATATCGCTGGGTAAGACTGCCTCAGCTCCGTAGACCATGAAAAAAGGCGTGAAACCCGTAGACCTGTTCGGCGTAGTCTGGATGCTCCATAAGACGGAGGGTAGTTCATCAACCCAACATCCGGGTGTCCGTTTCAATGGCACCATAAGCTGGGGTTTAACCCCTCTCAGGATTTCCTGATTAGCTCGCTCTGCTTGACCATTGGACTGCGGATGCGCTACGACTGAGACGTTAAGCCGGATGTGCTCCTTTTCGCAGAATACTTTCATACCCCCTTGGACAAATTTGTATCGTTATCAGTGATGATACCATGTGGATAACCAAAACGGTAGATCAGAGACTTGACAAATTCGACCGTTGTAGCCGTGTCACACTTGCTAACCGGCATAGCCTCAACCCACTTGGTAAACTTGTCAACCGCCACCAGGAGGTGCGTCTTTTTATCCTTGGAATGCTTGAAAGGCCCTACCGTATTAAGCCCCCAGACTGCAAACGGCCAAGTGATCAGTATCATCCTTAACTCCTGAGCCGGAACATGAGCGCGTCGGCCAAATTTCTGACATCCATCACACTTGCGGACCAGATCTTCCGCATCTTTATGAGCCGTCAACCAGAAGAACCCATGCCGAAAAGCTTTGGCCACTAAAGACCTTGACCCGGCGTGATGTCCACAGTCGCCAGCATGAATTTCATTTAGGATCTGCTGGCCCTCTTCTGGCGATACACAGTGTTGGAAAACACCTGTTACACTGCATTTGTGTAACTCACCATTGACGATGGTCATGGACTTAGAACGTCGAACAATCTCCCAAGCCCGGCTCTCATCGTCTGGCAACTCTCCGCGTGTCAAGTATGCTAAATAAGGAGTAGTCCAGTCCGGAATAACATGCAGAGCTGCTACTAGAGCCGCCTCCGGGTCAGGAATCGCCAGATCTTCCTCGGAGGGCATCTTAACAGTCGGATGATACAATACATCCAGAAAAACATTAGGGGGCATCGGCTTACGCTGAGATCCAAGCCGTGACAACGCGTCAGCCGCCTCGTTCCGTCGCCGATCAATATGGTCCACCTGATAACCTTTAAAATGTCCTACAACAATATCAACCGCCTGTCAATGAGCCGCCATTCGTGGGTCCTTAGAATCCCAAGTACCTGAAACTTGCTGAGCCACAAGGTCTGAGTCGCCTAGACATCTAACCCGGCTCAAATTCATCTCCTTCGCAACTCTCAGACCATGGAGCAAAGCTTCATACTCAGCAGCATTATTAGTGCAGGGGAACATCAGCCGGAGCACATAGCAAAACTTATCACCTTTGGGGGAGGTGAGAACCACACCAGCACCGGATCCCTCAAGCCGTTTAGACGCGTCAAAGTGTATAGTCCAGTATGTGTTATCTGGCTTCTCTTCTGGCGCCTGACACTCTGTCCAATCATTTATAAAATCCACCAAGGCTTGAGACTTGATCGCCGTGCGAGGCACATAACTTATGTTAAGGGCACTCAACTCTAGAGCCCACTTAGCAATTCTCCCCGTAGCTTCTCTATTTTGAATAATATCCCCGAGCGGAGTAGAACTGACCACAGTGACCTGATGGCCCAAGAAATAATGTTTTAACTTACGGTTGGCCATGAAGATTCCGTATACCAGCTTTTGCCAATGCGGGTATCTCTGCTTAGACTCGGCTAAGGCTTCACTTATTTAATAAACCGGCCATTGCACGGGGTACTCCTTCCCTGCCTCCTTGCGTTCAACCAGTATCGCCACACTGACCGCCCGGCTGTTAGCCGCCACATAGAGGAGCAGCGGCTCTCCCTCAGCCGGAGCAGCTAGTACTGGCGGCTCAGTCAACTGCTTCTTGAGAGCCTCCAACGCCTCTGCCGCTGCCTTGCTCCACTCGAAGTTGTCTGTCTTTTTCATCATCTGGTACAAGGGGATAGCCTTCTCCCCAAGCCGGCTTATGAACCGGCTCAGCGCTGCAATCTGGCCTGCAACACGCTGAACATCATTTGTGCACGTCGGCTCTCGTAAAGAGGTGATGGCCTTAATCTTATCCGGGTTAGCCTCGATGCCACGCTCAGAGACCAAGAAACCCAGAAGCTTTCCTGCAGGAACACCAAAAACACACTTTGCCGGGTTAAGCATCATTTTGTAGATCCGGAGATTATCAAAAGTTTCCTTCAAGTCCTCCAAGAGGGTTTCCTTCTTTCTAGATTTCACCACTATGTCGTCCACGTAGGCATGGACATTACGACCAATCTGACTGTGGAGACAATTCTGCACACAGCGTTGGTAAGTCGCCTGAGCACTCTTGAGCCCGAAAGGCATGGAGACGTAGCAGAATGCCCTAAAAGGTGTAATGAACGATGTTTTCTCCTGGTCCTTAACTGCCATCTTAATCTGATGATACCCTGAATAGGCATCCAAGAAACATAAGCTCTCACAGCCGGCTGTTGCATCAATGATCTGATCAATACGCGGAAGCGCAAAGGGATCAGCCAGACAAGCTTTGTTGAGGTCCGTGTAGTCTATGCACATACGCCAAATACCATTTTTCTTAAGGACCAACACTGGATTGGCCAACCACTCTGGGTGAAAAACTTCCACTATAAACCCCTCGGCTCTGAACCTCTTCTCCAATAGCTTTGCATCTCTCCTCGTTAAACCGTCGTAAGAACTGCTTGATCGGCTTGAATTTCGGATTCACATTCAAATTGTGCTCAGCGAACTCTCTCGGTACACCCGGCATGTCAGAAGGTTTCCATGCAAAGATGTCCCGATTCTCACGGATGAATTCGATGAGCGTGCTTTCCTATTTGGGATCCATGTGAGCCCCAATAGTGAACTGTTTGGACGAATCACCCGGATTGAAATCCACCGTCTTGGTATCATCCGCCGAAAACTTGAGTGGCGGGTCTTCTTCTATATTAGGCTTCTTCAACGGAGACATGTCCTCCGGATCAACGTTCTCCTTATAAAATTTTAATTCCTCCTGCGCACACCTAGCTTCTGCATAAGCCGCATCACCTTCCTCGCACTCAATGGCCGTCTTCCGACTGCCGTGAACTGTAATCGTGCCGTTTACGCCGGGCATCTTAAGCTGCAGATAGACATAGCAAGGCCTAGCCATGAACTTGGCGTAAGCCGGCCGTCTGAACAATGCATTGTAAGGGCTCTTGATCTTGACTACCTTGAACCATAAGGTTTCCATCCTGTAATTGTACTCATCGCCGAAAGCCACCTCCAAAGAGATCTTGCCCACTAGGTATGCCGACTTACCGGGCACTACACCATGAAATACGGTAGAAGAAGCTTTGAGATCCTTGTCTAACAACTTCATCCGCCAGAAAGTGTCGTAATATAAGATATTAATGCTGCTACCTCCGTCCATGAGCACCTTGTTTACTCCATAGCCATGTATCTGAGGAGCCACTACCAGGGCTAGCCGGCCCGGGTCATCCACCCGCGGCGGGTGATCTTGCCTGTTCCATGTTATGTCATACTCTGACCACGGCAGGTATCATGGGAGAGCCGGCTCAACCGTATTAACTGCTCGTCTCCGAAGCTTGTCGTCCCGCCGGCTGTTACCGGTCATAAATACGTGATACTGTCCCGAGCTGAGCTGCTTCGGGTTACTCCGAAAACCGGACTGGTTGCGCCGCCGCCGCCGCTGCTGCTGATTGTTATGACCGTTGCCGTCGGGGTGCTATTGATGCTTCTGATTATTGTGACTCGTATGACCCGTTCCTGAGCCGCCGGCACCAAAGCCGGCACTTGGCCGTCCATGGCCCGAGCCGCCCGGCCCTGAGCCGCCAGGCGATCCACCGCCCTGATTATGCGGTGGCTGGAAGCTCTGATTCTTAAACCTATGCATGATGAAACAATCGCCCCACGCATGTGTTGCTGGCTTATCCGGCGTGCCGTGCGCTGGGAAGGGTTTCCTAAGCACCGCCTCTAAATTGAAAGGGGGCCTGTTATCGCACCGGTACGGCTGGTAGCGCCCGTTCCCCTTAGGAACATTCGGCCCTGTGTTGGTGTTCGCCACCAGTTCTGACCCGCCACCAGAGCCCTTCTGTTTGTTCTGATTCCCATTGTTTCCAAAGTTCTTACCCTGGTTATTCTTCTTTCCCTGATTCGACTTCTCTTCGTCCGAACCCGGATCTTTGGTGCTGTCTGAGTCGGCATATTTTGTTAGAGCCGTCATAAGCTCTCCCATATCCTGACACGTACGTTTGAGCCGACCAAGCTTCTGCTTTAGCGGAACAAAGTGACAATTTTTCTCCAAGATGAGCACCGCTTGAGCCGCCGTGATCTGCTTCGATGAGTGAATGATGGCAGACACTCGCTGAACCCAATGATGAGCCGGCTCACCCTCCTGCTGAACGCAGTGATCCAAATCCACAATAGTCATAGGCTGCTTGCAAGTCCCTTGGAAATTTTTAATGAACTTGGCCCTCAACTCGGCCCAAGAATTTATAGTGTTGGGTGGCAACCCCTTTAACCATGTGCGATCCGGACCCTCGAGCATCATGATAAAATACTTCGCAAAAACAGCTTCATTAACATCTAGCATCTCCATAGCTAGCTCATAGCTTTCGACCCAAGCCTCGGGAGGGAGATCTGCGGTGTAGTTCGGAACCTTTCGGGGCCCCTGAAAGTCCTTGGGCAACCTTTCACTCCGCAGAGCCGGAGCTAAGCACGGAACTCTCACGGCTCTAGAACTGCCGGTGGCGTCGACTCCCATAGAAATAGAACGCACCGGCTCCGGGTGATTAAATGCCGCCTCCTCCTCCCGTCTGTTTCTCGCCCTGTCCATAAGGGCCTGAGCGTCTAAAACCGCCTGCCTCCCATCCGGCCTGCGATGCGGGCCGCTACTGGACCCCGCCGGCGACTCATAGCGCCGGCTGAAGCTTCGACTGTGGAGGGGGGTAGAGTGGACCCGGCTCCGGCTGTGAGCATATTTCTCTTGCTGAGCCATGGCCGTCTGCAAATATCCGATCGCATTCCTCACCTCCTCTGCAAAGGGCGCCTCATCTGGGATAGGTATCATTCCAAGCTGGGTAGCTGCCGCTACCATGTTCTCGGCCGGGTTAGAATAATGACCCGCCGGTGTTGCAAATCCTCCGGGTGGTGATATGTGAGCCGCTGCTCGCCCTTCCTCGGGGGCAGCTGCCGCTCCCCCAGCCCCAGGGGTGTTGAAGAGATTTCTCACCTCATAGCATTCCGGCAAACGAGATTGATGCCTCCTGCGGTGCACAGCCGCTCCTGAGACCTGTTCCAGCCCCAAACGAAAAGCGTCGGACTTGAGCCGCGCTACCTCCGCCTCCATCTGGGTGTTCAATTCAGCTATCCTCTGGCTCTCCTCGGCCATCCGGCCCTTGATCCTCGCAATCTCTGTATTATGAGATGCCTGATTATCTGGTGTGACCTCTGTAGCTAGCAAAGCTTCCAGCTCATCCATCAATTCCACAAGGCCCTGGGCCGGCGGCTAGGGAGGGTCGACTCCTGACCTGGCCGCCCCTGGCCCGGCCATGAACACCGCCGCGTGAGACGGCCACTCCGGCTCGTCGTGCTCAGGTTCAGGGCGGGTATCCCCGTAGCCCCCAAGGCCACCGTTGATGAGCCGGACCACAGATTCAGTTTCTCCGCTCGAAGACTCATCGTCCGAACACACAAGAGTTCCCTGAGACTCGAAAGGCTCCGAATCCATCCCTTGGGTAAAACCCACAAAGACGCGCCGCTGACCCGGTTTGACACGGGCGGGGCAGATCTGACGTGCGGGCTTGAGACACCGAGCCGTCTCGACGATGTCGGTGCAAACATCCGGCCTGGGCGCAGACCCGTCAACCTTTCCGATGAACACCTGGATCCCCCTGAACGGAACCCGGAAGCCGTACTCCACGGAATCAGCATCGAGCCCCCAGCCGGCGTTGTCGATGTAGAGCCGGCCATGGAGACTCTTGCTCATCCTTCCGACCATGTATCCCTCGAGCTCCGGAAGAGATCCCTTTGAGAACTCAACACCACCCAGCGGAGGCCCCACGGTGGGCGCCAAATGTCGTGGTTTCCTCACGGCATATGTCCAGGTGACCAGACTTGAGTTCCGGGCCATCGCCATCGTAGTGGACTCAAAGGGGTTAAGGGGAGCGAGAGACACGGGTTTACCCAGGTTCGGCCCCTCTAGTCGAGGTAAAAGCCTACGTCCTGCTTGAGTTGTATTGCTTGTTGTATCGATTACAAGGAGCTAGATGCTTGCCCTAGCTTTCGATAACCTAACCTCTAAGCCGCCCCGACTCTGCCTTTATATAGGAGGCCAGAGCCGTCGGGTCTTACCATGGTACAACCGAATCATGTTTACATATCCGAGTCTATCTCTATCTTCCTATCCAAGTTTACCTTCTGGAAGGTCTCGTACATCCGGGTCTTCTTCGCCGGCCCACGCCATGAGCCGCCAATCATCTTGGGCCTTGATTCAGTATATGTCTCCGTGGGCCGGCTCATACCTCAAGGCTATCAACCGGAAACTTCCAGCTGGGTCATATAACGGGGTTATATCCCCAACAAAGGTGAAAGCTCAAAAAGGAAGACTGAATCAGTGTCATGCAGGCAACAACAATGCAGGGAGTAGCAGTGCTCCATCAGTGGGACAAAATTTTGGAGATGAGCTTAGAAGAAGCAGGAGGAAACTTGTGGTAGAAGAAGAAACCCCCAATGAAAATGCCAGTGAAAGTGATGACAGTGAATGGGATTCAGACTGGGTTGACTCTGACAATGAAGTAGGTAAAGATGACGATGATCTATATGAAGAATGGGTTGATGAAAAATTTGAGAAGAATAAAAAGAAGAAATCTGAATGGGAGCAGGACAGTGACTATGATTCAGATGACATGCAAGAGCTACAAGATTCAGAGCTTGAGGATAGTGATTTAGCATAGGAAGTGGAAGTAGTTGATGCACAAGGAAATAAGCAAATGAAGAAGAAAGTGAAGCTGAAAAGATGGAGGCCAGAGAACATGAAAGAGGTGAATTTTCACATAGGGATGGTGTTCTTGTCTATCATTGAACCGAGAGCAGCAATTCAGGAGTACATTGTGAAGAAAAGAGTGCAGATACAATACATAAAGAATGATAGGCAAAGGATCAGGGCAGGCTGTGTTGGAGATTGTCCCTGGTACATTTTTGCAGCACCTGACAGCAGGACCAAAGCATGGGTTGTGAAGAAGTATGTGGGTGAACATACATGTGAAAGAGAGTGGGCACTCAAGCAATTTACAGCAAGATATTTGGCTACCAAGTATATGGAAACATTTAGAGCAGATGAGAAGATGTCACTGTAGAATTTTGCCAGGCTTGTTCAGTTGGAGTACAACATGCTTCCTAGTAGAAGCAAGCTAGCTAGAGCAAGGAGGATTACATTAAAGAAAATTAATGGAGATGAACTTGAGCAGTACAATTTACTATGGGACTTTGCAGCTGAAATCAGAAGATCAAATCCTGGAAGTACCATGTTTGACGACAACATGTTTAATTAAAACATCTTCTTTTTTCCTCTAAATTACCGTCGCCGACGCAGTCATGTTCGAGCTCCTCGAACTACTTTGTTCTGCAATGTTGTCCTCATAGAGTCCTAGACATGGGTGGACACCGCGAGGACCTTCCCCTATGTAGATGAAGCACTCGTTCTCCCCATACAAAATCAAAATTCTCAAGAACTGAATGGCGGCGGATAGTTTTTTCTTTTCTTTTGCGGGTGAATCACATGTGGTTTCTAGAAGAACAATGGAAGTCTAAGAAGCATCATCGAGACAAAACCACTCCTCGGTCCATCCTTGGGTCCGGTGGCACTGAAAGTAAACTCCCCAAGATGAGGACATGTACTGGCCTCATAGCCTTTCAGACATTTTAGGTGGAAGGAGATGAGGGATGTTACGCCTCCACCAGGAGCAACAATAACACCCCAAGGCAACATGCTCAAGGGTTCTAAGACTGCATCCGTCTAGGTTTTCCTAAATCCAGTTCCGTTTGTTCAAGATTCGTCCAAAAATTTCCTTCCTCTCTTCTGTCGAAATTCCGTTATTCTGTTATGTAAAAAAAATCAGAATTCAAAACCAGGGCAATGATTTCTTTAGCAATGTCTCGACACTTCCCCCCTAATTTCCCATCGCCAACACAGCCATGTTTGTGCTCCTCGAACCACTTTGTTCTGCGATGTTGTCCTCATAGAGTCCTAGACATGGCTGGGCGCCGCGAGGCCCTTCCCCTATGCAGATGAAGCAATCGTCCTCTCCATACAAAATGAAAATGGTCCGGAACTGAATGGCGGATAGTTTTTTTTCTTTTCTTTTTGCGGGTGAATCACATGTGGTTTCTAGAAGAATAATGAAAGTCTAAGAAGCATCATCTAGACAAAACAACCCCTGGGTCCATCCTTGGGTCTGGTGGAACTGAAAGTAAACTCCCCAAAATGGGGACATGTACATGGCCTCGTCGCCGTTTAGACATTTTAGGCGGAAGGAGATGAGGGATATTACGCCTCCGTCGGGAGCAACAATAACACCCCAAGGCAACACGCTCAAGTGTTCTGAGACTACATCCGTACAGGTTTTGCTAAATCCAGTTCCGTTTGTTCAAGATTCGTCCAATAATTCCCTTCCCCTCTTCTGTCAAAAATTTCGTTGTTCTATTCTGTAAAAAAAATCAGAATTCAAAACCAGGGCAATGATTTCTTTAGCAACGTATCGACGCTTCCCCCCTAATTTCCCGTCGCCAACACAACCATGTTCGTGCTCCTCGAACCACTTTGTTCTGCAATGTTGTCCTCATAGAGTCCTAGACATGGCTGGACGCCGCGAGGCCCTTCCCCTATGCAGATGAAGCAATCGTCCTCTCCATACAAAATGAAAATGGTCCGGAACTGAATGGCGGATAGTTTTTTTTTTCTTTTCTTTTTGCGGGTGAATCACATGTGGTTTCTAGAAGAACAATGAAAGTCTAAGAAGCATCATCGAGAAAAAACCACCCATGGGTGCATCCTTGGGTCTGGTGGCACTGAAAGTAAACTCCCCAAAATGGGGACATGTACATGGCCTCGTCGCCGTTTAGACATTTTAGGCGGAAGGAGATGAGGGATGTAATGCCTCCACGAGGAACAACAACAACACCCCAAGGCAACACGCTCAAGGGTTCTGAGACTGCATCCGTCCAGGTTTTCCTAAATCCAGTCCCGTTTGTTCAAGATTCGTCCAAAAATGCCCTTCCTCTCTTGTGTCAAAAATTTCGCTGTTTCTGTTCTGTAAAAAAAAATCAAAATTCAAAACCAGAGCAATGATTTCTTTAGCAACCTCTCGACACTTCCCCCCTAATTTCCCGTCGCCAACACAGCCATGTTCGTGCTCCTCGAACCACTTTGTTCTGCAATGTTGTCCTCATAGAGTCCTAGATATGGGCGTACGCCGCGAGGCCCTTCCCCTATGCAGATGAAGCAGTCGTCCTCTCCATACAAAATCAAAATGGTGAAGAACTGAACGGCGGATAGTTTTTTTTTGCGTGTGAATCACATGGGGTTTCTACAAGCACAATGGAAGTCTAAGAAGCATCATCAAGACAAAACCACCCCTGGGTCCATCCTTGGGTCCGGTGACACTGAAAGTAAACTCCCAAAAATGGGGACATGTACATGGCCTCGTCGCCGTTCAGACATTTTAGGCGGAAGGATACGAGGGATGTTACGCCTCCACCAGGAGCAACAACAACACCCCATGGCAACACGCTGAAGGGTTCTGAGACTGCATCAGTCCAGGTTTTCCTAAATCCAGTTCCGTTTTTTAAAGATTAGTCCAAAAATTCCCTTCCTCTCTTACGTCGAAAATTCTGTTGTTTTGTTATGTAAAAAAATCAGAATTCAAAACCAGAGCAATGACTTCTTTAGCAACGTCTCGACACTTCGCCCCTAATTTCCCGTCGCCAACACAGCCATGTTTGTGCTCCTCGAACCACTCTGTTCTACAATGTTGTCCTCATAGATTCCTAGATATGGGCGAATGCCGCGAGGCCCTTCCCCTATGCAGATTAAGCACTCGTCCTCTCCATACAAAATCAAAATGGTCCAGAACTGAATGGTGGATAGTTTTTTTCTTTCTTGCGGGTGAATCACATGTGGTTTCTAGAAGAACAATGAAAGTCTAAGAAGCATCATCGAGACAAAACAACCCCTGGGTCTATCCGTGGGTCTGGTGGCACTGAAAGTAAACTCCCCAACATGGGGACATGTACATGGCCTCGTCGCCGTTCAGACATTTTAGGCGAAGGAGATGAGGGATGTTACGCCTCCACGAGGAACAACAACAACACCCCAAGGCAACACACCCAAGGGTTCTGAGACTCCATCCGTCCAGGTTTTCCTAAATCCAGTTCTGTTTGTTCAAGATTCATCCAAAATTCTCTTCCTCTCTTCTGTCGAAATTTCCGTTTTTCTGTTCTGTAAAAAAACAGAATTCAAAACTAGAGCAATGGCTTCTTTAGCAATGTCTTGACACTTCCTCCCTAATTTCCCGTTGCCAACACTTCCATGTTCGTGCTCCTCGAACCACTTTGTTCTACAATGTTGTCCTCAAAGAGTCCTAGATATGGGCGAACGCCACGAGGCCCTTCCCCTATGCAGATGAAGCAATCGTCCTCTCCATACAAAATGAAAATGGTCCGGAACTGAATGGCGGATAGTTTTTTTTTCTTTTCTTTTTGCGGGTGAATCACATGTGGTTTCTAGAAGAACAATGAAAGTCTAAGAAGCATCATCGAGAAAAAACCACCCATGGGTGCATCCTTGGGTCTGGTGGCACTGAAAGTAAACTCCCCAACATGAGGATATGTACATGGCCTTGTCGCTGTTCAGACATTTTAGGTGGAAGGAGATGAGGGATGTTACGCCTCCATGAGGAACAACAACAACACCCCAAGGCAACACACCCAAGGGTTCTGAGACTGCATCCGTCCAGGTTTTCCTAAATCCAGTTCTATTTGTTGAAGATTCGTCCAAAATTCTCTTCCTCTCTTCTGTCAAAATTTTCGTTGTTCTGTTCTGTTAAAAAACTAGAATTCAAAACCAGAGCAATGGCTTCTTTAGCAACACCTCGACACTTCCCCCCTAATTTCCTGTCGCCAACACAAAAATGTTCGTGCTCGTCGAACCACTTTGTTCTGCAATGTTGTCCTCATTGAGTCCTAGATATGGGTGGACGCTGCGAGGCCCTTCCCCTATGCAGATGAAGCACTCTTCCTCTCCATAGAAAATCAAAATGGTGCAGAACTGAACGACGGATAGTTGTTTTCTTTTTTTTGGCAGGTGAATCACATGTGGTTTTTAGAAGAACAAGGAAAGTCTAAGATGAAGGGTAACGCAGCAGAAAAAAAATTCGACCTACGCACCAGCCCAGGACCACTATGGAGACTGCATACAAGGTTTGATCTTTTTCGTTACCGACTCATAGCGCAATGGAAGTAGAGTCGATAACGATCGGCGACGCAGGTCCCCGCAGCTAGGATTTACAACCTCCCAACCACGAGGATGTATACCCTCATCTGCCCCTCGGACAGCCCTCCGGGAGGCGGTCAGACAGTCCCCCGGACGGTGTCGCGGACAGCCCTTCGGGAGGACCTCCAAAACTTGGACTGTCACTCGGACAGCCCTTCGGGAGGACCTTCAAAACTCGGACGGTCACACGGACAGCCCTTCGGAAGGCACTCTCGAACTAAGACCGAAACTACGATCTCTCTATAGAGTTGCACACATACGGTCTCATCTATCCGGAAAGGCTTCGTCGTCCAGAACTAGTTCCTGCCGGAACCCAGACAGCCTTTCGGCTCTACGAAACTATTTCGCTGGGAGGGAGAGAAGAAGCCAGATCATTGCAATGGCATGTGTATGAGAGCAAGGGATGATTTTGTGGGCAGCCCACTCACCTCTATTTATAGGGAAACCAAGGGGGTAGGATGGGACTTGGAATTACCAAAATGCCCATGAGGTGAGCACACCACAAGGGCATAAAGGGAAAGCCTCCAAATAGTGTTGCCTGCATCACCATGCCCGCATCATCCCCTAATAGTGTTTCCACTATTCACAAATAGTGTTTCCACTATTTGCAATAGTGTTTCCAATAAAGTAATCCAAAAAGCACTTTCGCTATTCATGATGACATTTTTCAGCGTCCGTTCGAACTAAAACTATTTATGTGGGCTTAGAACATTTCCAGCACCCACTAAAATAATTTTCAATACGATCCGGAACAATTCCGGTTAGTGATTTTCATCTGCGAAAAGCAGCTGAAGCGGTTCCGGCAGCTCCGGAACATTTCTCGTTTTTCTTCCGAAAAATTCCCAGAAGTTTCCAGAATGATTCTGGCACCCTCCAAGAATTATCAGGCATGTGCCGAAACCAATTTGACTTAATGGTATCCCTTGAAACAACTTTTCAGTTTCACCGAAACTATTCCGGTGACCTGTCTGCGGAACTTTTCCGGTGTCCGAAACTTTTCAGTGATTTTCTCTCAGACTCCCTGTCTAGTATTCAACAGATAGATGACCCTTAAGCGTGTGTCCCTATAGGTTTGGTGAAGCATAGACATGACCTGGAACCCCTTCCGATCAATGATCAACATCGGAGCCGTGGACACCCATATTGACCCCTATACCCACACGAATGAATATTCGAGTGAACCTCCAGTTGCCGTGTGCTATTCCTGTTGCTTCACGATATGTTACAAATACCCGAGGTGAGACATGTTGGCATCCCCGTGGATCAACAACTTGTGCACTATGCCAGTTACCTCGTTATCGGTATTGTTCTCTTTTCTCGTTCCCGTGTTCCGGCATCCTCGTGATCAAATCACAAAGTGTCTGGCCAGACGATGATGGATACCGTAACACCGAGAGGGCCCAGAGATATCTCTCCATCGTCGGAGGAGCAAATCCCAATCTTGAGCTATCAAGTTACTTGACATACTTTTCCATGAACCCGTAAGCCGTCGTAATAGCCACCCAATTACAGATGACGTTTAACAAACCCCAAAGTTCATGAAGCAAGCATGAAGAAACTCGATACACTCATAGTCTAAGGAATTATGCAAACATTAACTTCTTTGTGTTATTAACCATTAACTTATGACGAATGTATCTCATAGCATAACATTAATTCGGGTCGATTCAACACAAATGTTCTTCTAACATTGTGCCCTCAAAATTGCCGACATAGCCATGCCCATGATCAGGAAAACAGGATCATCATGCAATACTTGAGCCAGTCTTAGAGGCCAGACTAGGAATACATTTTACCGTTTATTATCCCACACGTGCACATGAGTTTCCCTCCAAGCCTCGTTTTATTTGTAGACTCGAGAATCATTGCAGTTATAGCATGAAACATAAACATAATTATAAACAGGAAGATAATCAATAACATTTATTATTTCTTCTAGGGCATATCTCCTACATAAGAAGCATCTTCGAGAAATAAACACCCTTGTGTCCATCCTTGGGTCCAGTGGCACTGAAAGTAAACTCCCCAAAACGGGGACATGTACATGGCCACGTCGTTGTTTAGACATTTTAGGCGGATGGAGATGAGGGATGTTACGCCTCCACGAGGAAGAACAAAAACACCCCAAGGCAACACGCTCAAGGGTTATGAGACTGCATCCGTCCAGGTTTTCCTAAATCCAATTCCGTTCGTTCAAGATTTGTCCAAAAATTCCCATCCTTTCTTCTGTCTAAAATTCCGTTGTTTTCTTATGTAAAAAAAATCAGAATTCAGAACCAGGGCAAAGATTTCTTTAGCAATATCTGGACACTTCCCCCCTAATTTCCCATCGCCAAGAAAACCATGTTCGTGCTCCTCGAACCACTTTGTTCTGCAATGTTGTCCTCATAGAGTCCTAGATATGGGCGTACGCTGCGATGCCCTTCCCCTATCCAGATGAAGCACTCGTCCTCTCCATAAGAAATAAAAATGGTCCAGAACTGAATGGTAAATAGTTTTTTTTATTTTTTTGCGGGTGAATCACATGTGGTTTCTAGAAGAAACATGGAAGTCGAAGAAGCATCATCGATACAAAACCACCCCTGCGTCTATCCTTGGGTCTTGTGGCACTGAAAGTAAACTCCCCAAAATAAGGACATGTACATGGCCTCATCGCCGTTAAGACATTTTTGGCGGAAAGAGATGAGGGATGTTACGCCTCCATGAGGAACAACAATAACACCCCAAGGCAACACACCCAAGGGTTCTGAGGCTGCATCCGTCCAGGTTTTCCTAAATCCAGTTCCGTTTGTTCAAGATGCGTCAAAAAATCTCTTGCTCTATTTTTGTCGAAAATTCCGTTGTTCTGTTCTATAAAAAACCTAGATCTCGAAACCAAAGCAACGATTTCCTTAGCAACGTCTCAACACTTCCCCCCTAATTTCCCGTCACCAACAATGCCATCTTCGTGCTCCTCGAACCAATTTGTTCTGCCATGTTGTCCTCATAGAGTCCTAGATATGGGCGGATGCCGCGAGGCCCTTCCCCTATGCAGATGAAGCACTCATCGTCTCCATGCAAAATCAAAATGGTCCAGAAATGAACAGCGGATAGTTTTTTCTTTTCTTTTGCGTGTGAATCACATGTGGTTTCTAGAAGAACAATGGAAGTCCAAGAAGAATCATCGAGACAAAACCACCCCTGGGTCTATCCTTGGGTCTGGTGGCATTGAAAGTAAACTCCCCAAAATGGGGACATATACATGGCCTCGTCGCCGTTCAGACATCTTAGGCAGAAGGAGCTGAGGGATGTTACGCCTCCATGAGGAACAACAACAACACCCAAAGGCAACACACCCAAGGGTTCTGAGACTGCATCTGTCTAGGTTTTCGTAAATCCAGTTCCGTTTGTTCAAGATTCGTCCAAAATTCTCTTCCTCTCTTCTGTCAAAAATTCCATTGTTCTGTTTTGTAAAAAACCAGAATTCAAAACCAGAGCAACGACTTCTTTAGCAGCGTCTCGACACTTCCCCCTAATTTCCCGTTGCCAACATAGCCATGTTCATGCTCCTCTAACCACTTTGTTCTGCAATGTTGTCCTCATAGAGTCCTAGATATGGGCGCATGCAGCGAGGCCCTTCCCCTATGCAGATGAATCAGTTGTCCTCTCAATACAAAATCAAAATGGTCCAGAACTGAATGGCGGATAGTTTTTTTCTATATTTTTACGGGTGAATCACATGTGGTTTCTAGAAGAACAATGAAACTCTAAGAAGTATTATCGAGACAAAACCACCCCAGGGTCCATCCTTGGGTCCGGTGACACTGAAAGTAAACTCCCGAAAATGTGGACATGTACATGGCTTCATCGCGGTTCAGACATTTCAGGCGGAAGGAGATGAGGGATGTTACGCCTCAACGAGTAACAACAACTACACCCCAAGGCAACACACTCAAGGGTTCTGAGACTCCATCCATCCAGGTTTTTCTAAATCCAGTTCCGTTTGTTCTAGATTCATCCAAAAATTCCCTTCCTCTCTTCTATCAAAAATTCCGTTGTTCTATTATGTAAAAAAATCAGAATTCAGAACCAGGGCAATGATTTCTTTAGCAACGTCTCGACACTTCCCCCTAATTTCCCGTCGCCAACACAACCATGTTCGTGCGCCTCGAACCATTTTGTTCTGCAATGTTGTCCTCATAGAGTCCTAGATATGGGAGGCCGCCGCGAGGCCCTTCCCCTATGCAGATGAAGTACTCATCCTCTCCATACAAAATCAAAATGGTCTAGAACTGAATGGCGAATGTTTTTTTTTCTTTTTTTGCGGGTTAATAACATGTGGTTTCTAGAAGAACAATGGAAGTCTAAGAAGCATCATCGAGACAAAACCACCCTGCGTCTATCCTTGGATCTGGTGGCACTGAAAGTACACTCCCCAAAATAGGAACATGTACATGACCTCATCGCCGTTCAGACATTTTAGGCGGAAGGAGATGAGGGATGTTACGCCTCCACGAGGAACAACAACAACACCACAAGGCAACACACCCAAGGGTTGTGAGACTGCATCCGTCCAGGTTTTCCTAAATCCAGTTCCGGATTTTCAAGATTCGTGCAAAAATCTGTTCCTCTCTTTTGTCGAAAATTCCGTTGTTCTGTTGTGTAAAAATACCTGATTTCAAAACCAGAGCAATGATTTCTTTAGCAACGTCTCGAAACTTCCCCCCTAATTTCCCGTCGCCAACAATGCCATGTTCGTGCTCCTCGAACCACTTTATTCTGCAATGTTGTCCTCATAGAGTCCTAGATATGGGCGGACGTCGCGAGGCCCTTCCCCTATGCAGATGAAGCACTCAACCTCTCCATGCAAAATCAAAATGGTCCAGAAATGAACGACGGATAGTTTTTTCTTTTCTTTTGCAGGTGAATCACATGTGGTTTCTAGAAGTACAATGGAAGTCCAAGAAGCATCATCGAGACAAAACCACCCCTGGGTCTATCCTTGGGTCTGGTGGCACTGAAAGTGAACTCCCCAAAATGGGGACATGTACATGGCCTCGTCGCCGTTCAGACATTTTAGGCGGAAGGAGATGAGGGATGTTACGCCTCCACGAGGAACAACAACAACACCCAAAGGAAACACAACTAAGGGTTTTTAGATTGCATCCGTCCAGGTTTTCCTAAATCCAGTTCCGTTTGTTCAAGATTCGTCCAAAATTCTCTTCCTCTCTCCTGTCGAAAATTCCGTTTTTCTGTTTTGTAAAAAAATAGAATTCAAAACGAGAGCAACGACTTCTTTAGCAACGTCTCGACACTTCCCCCCTAATTTCCCGTCACTAACACACCCATGTTCGTGCTCCTCGAACCACTTTCTTCTGCAATGTTGTCCTCATAGAGTCCTAGATATGGGTGCATGCAGCGAGGCCCTTCCCCCATGCAGATGAATCACTCGTCCTGTCCATACAAAATCAAAATGGTCTAGAATTCAATGGAGGATAGTTTTTTTCTTTCTTTTTTGCAAGTGAATTACATGTGGTTTCTAGAAGAACAATCAAAGTCTAAGAAGCATCATCGAGACAAAACCACCCCTGGTTCCATCCTTGGGTCCGGTGGCACTGAAAGTAAACTCCCAAAAATGAGGACATGTACATGGCCTCGTCGTCATTCAGATATTTTAGGCGGAAGGAGTTGAGGGTTGTTACGCCTCCACGAGGAACAACAACAACACCCCAAGGCAACACACTCAACGGTTTTGAGACACCATCTGTCCAGGTTTTCCTAAATCCAGTTCCGTTTGTTCCAGATTCATCCAAAAATTCCCTTCCTCTCTTCTCTCGAAAATTCCATTGTTCTATTGTGTAAATCAGAATTCAAAACCAGGGCAATGATTTCTTTAGCAACGTCTGGACACTTCACCCCTAATTTCCCGTCGCCAACACAGCCATGTTCGTGCTCCTCGAACCACTTTGTTCTGCAATGTTGTCCTCATAGAGTCCTAGACATGGGTGGACGCCACGAGGCCCTTCCCCTATGTAGATGAAAGACTCGTCCTCTCCATACAAAATCAAAATGGTCAAGAACTGAACGGCCGATAGTTGTTTTTCTTTTTTTTGCATGTGAATCACATGTAGTTTCTACAAGTAAAATGGAAGTCCAAGAAGCATCATGGAGACAAAACCACCCCTGCGTCCATCCTTGGGTCTGGTGGCACTGAAAGTAAAATCCCCAAAATGGGGACATGTACATGACCTCATCGCCGTTCAGACATTTTAAGCGGAAGGAGATGAGGGATGTTACGCCTCCACCAGGATCAACAACAACACCCCAAGGCAACATGCTCAAGGGTTCTGAGACTGGATCAGTCTAGGTTTTCCTAAATCCAGTTCCCTTTTTTCAAGATTTGTCCAAAAATTCCCTTGCTCTCTTTTGTCGAAAATTCCGTTGTTTTGTTATGTAAAAAAAATCAGAATTCAAAACCAGAGCAATGACTTCTTTAGCAACGTCTCGACACTTCCCCCCTAATTTCCCGTCGCCAACACAGCCATGTTCGTGCTCCTCGAACCACTTTGTTTTGCAATGTTGTCCTCATAGAGTCCTAGATATGGGCGCACGCCGCGAGGCCTTCGCCTATGCAGATGAAGCACTCGTCCTCTCCATACAAAATCAAAATGGTCCAGAATTGAATGGTGGGTAGTTTTTTCTTTTTTTTTGCGGGTGAATCACATGTGGTTTCTAGAAGAACAATGAAAGTCTAAGAAGCATCATCAAGACAAAACTACCCCTGGGTCTATCCTTGGGTCTGGTGGCACTGAAAGTAAACTCCCCAACATGGGGACATGTACATGGCCTCGTCGCCGTTCAGACATTTTAGGCGGAAGGAGATGAGGGATGTTATACCTCCACGAGGAACAACAAACAACAACCCAAGGCAACACACCCAAGGGTTGTGAGACTGTATCCGTCCAGGTTTTACTAAATCCAGTTCCGTTTGTTCGAGATTCGTCCAAAAATCTCTTCCTCTCTTCTGTCGAAAATTCCGCTGTTCTGTTCTGTAAAAAAAACAAAATTCAAAACCAGAGCAATGATTTCTTTAGCAACGTCTCGACACTTGCCCCCTAATTTCCCGTCGCCAACACAATCATGTTCGTGCTCCTCGAACCACTTTGTTCTGCAATGTTGTCCTCATCGAGTCCTATATATGGGTTGACGCTGCGAGGCCCTTCCCCTATGCAGATGAAGCACTCTTCCTCTCCATACAAAATCAAAATGGTCCAGATCTGAATGGCGGATAGTTTTTTTCTTCTTTTTTTTGCGGGTGAATCACATGTGGTTTCTATAAGAACAATGAATTCTAAGAAGCATCATCGAGACAAAACCACCCCTGGATCCATCCTTGGGTCTGGTGACATTGAAAGTAAACTCCCGAAAATGGGGACATGTACATGGCCTCGTCGTCGTTCAGACATTTTAGGCGGAAGGAGATGAGGGTTGTTATGCCTCCACGAGGAACAACAACAACACCCCAAGGCAACACACTCAAGGGTTTTGAGACTCCGTCCGTCCAGGTTTTCCTAAGTCCAGTTCCGTTTGTTCAAGATTCGTCCAAAAATTCCCTTCCTCTCTTCTGTCGAAAATTCTGTTGTTCTATTGTGTAAAAAAAATCACAATTCAAAACTAGGGCAATGATTTCTTTAGCAACGTCTCGACACTTCGTCCCTAATCTCCCGTCGCCAACACAGCCATTTTCGTTCTCCTCGAACCAATTTTTCTGCAATGTTGTCCTCATAGAGTCCTAGATATGGGCGGACACCGCGAGGCCCTTCCCCTATGTAGATGAAAGACACGTCATCTCCATACAAAAACAAAATGGTCAACAACTGAACGGCAGATAGTTTTTTTCTTCTTTTTTTACGTGTGAATCACATGTGGGTTCTAGAAGAACAATGGAAGTCTAAGAAGCATCATCTAGACAAAACCACTCCTGGGTCCATCCTTGGGTCCGGTGGCATTGAAAGTAAACTCCCAAAAATGGGGACATGTACATGGCCTCACCGCCATTAAGACATTTTAGGCGGAAGGAGATGAGGGATGTTACGCGTCCATGAGGAACAACAACAACACCCCAAGACAACACACTCAAGGGTTCTGAGACTGCATCGTCTAGGTTTTCGAGCTCATATGAGCCAATAGTGGCAGATGATTGGCTCAGGTTCCTTTTCTTTTCCAAACACATATCTACTCCTTTTTGAATACACACTGTACATTTTTCATATACTCGTGGAAGTTTTTCTTTTATATGTGTTGAACATATTTTAAATACATGACGTACATTCATTTAAATACATGCTTCAAACCGTTTTTTATTTTTTTTACATTTTATATACATTTTCAAAGAAACACAAACATATTTTGAAATGCATGAATATTTTTGAAATTCAACACGCATTGTTTATCACTGTTACAAAAACAATCAACCACACCAGCATTTTCTCATATTTTATAAATATTTCGAAAATAAATGCATGAACAATAAAAAAATGTCATATACATTTTTGTACATTGTGGTAATATTTTTAAGTGTTTGATGTATACTATCAATGTTTGATTGATATTTTTAAAAATAAATGCATGAAGAATAAAAATAATGTTTTTATAATATTTTCGAAATATAAGCAAAGGTAAAGAAAAGAAAAATGATGGACCTAACATTACTTAGGGACGGCCCACTATACACTCAGTTGAAGCGATGCTATTCTCCAGATCGCCACAAGCTATATATAGGATTGCCCCAGTAGCACAGCAGCCTTGCTAGGTTTCGTGATTCCAAGAAAATGGGAGGCCTTGGTTTTCGCGATATGGAGATTTTTAATTTGACACTTTCTCTCTCGCCATGCAATAAAACCTTTTCTCTTAGTGCCAAAATCCTAGAAGCAGCATATTTCCCAGAGGCATCAATGTTTGAGCCAGTATTGAACTCACATCCCTATCAAATTTGGAGAGCAATTTCAGATGGGAGAGACTTTTCTTTTTCGAAAACTTCACCCATATATTAATTAATTAAGAGCAACATCCTTAAAATCGTTCATTATATTTTTTTAGGCACACAATCGTTCATTACATAGTATGCCATGCAGGGCGAAACACTATTACAGCGCAACCCATCGGACCTACTATCAAAACTAAACTTCGCAATCTCACATGCGACCCTATTAGTCTCCCTATCAATCTTCATGATACTGTGATCCTAAATAAACTTTGAGACGCTTAGTGCTTCTTTTTTCAGATCCATAAGAGGATTTTGACCTAAGGAGTTATTAGAAGGATTGGACCCAGAGCACCGACAAAACATTTGGACACTAAACTAGATTCCCAGGGACAACATGACGAGGTCGTTATCATCTTTGATTCAACACCTGCCGCAACTTGTATCGAAACTCATCGATGACACATCAACTACTTGACGATAGGAGTTGGTCCGGTCCGTTTTTCTTCCCTTTGATGATGAAGCAATCTTACCAATCCCCTTGTGCACACGACATGTAAAGGATTTCTAGGCTTAGAGTGCAGACCGAAAGGGCTTATTAATCAAGATAAAGATAAGTAGTGAGAATTGGCTCAAAGGAGGGAAAAGATCATTAGATAGTGCAACATATTGCAGTGTGATGGTCATCCCTTTGGAATATCATGATCCAGCCAAAATAAAGGTGTTATTCCTATGGTGTCTGGCTCAGCACTCATTGCTGACGGGAAATCTTCTTCACCACAGAACACATGGCGACGCCGTCCATCTGCCCGTCCAGCGGCATATAGGATACATGGAGGCATGCATTGTTGAATTGTAATATGGCCAGGAGCATATGGGCGCTTTCTTCGAAACTAATAGTTTGGCATATGTTTCAAAAAACAAGAAGAAAATCCAAAGAACTGGTTGTTTAGTATGGTGTTCAACTTGTGGGGGCGGTTTGGAGTTCACGGAGGAAAGTTATCCACGAGGAAATATTTCAAAGTCCTGTATCAACTCCTTGCTTCATCAAAAGTTTTCTTGCGGACCTTGATATAATAAATGTACCGACCACCATAACGGTGAGAACTGCGTCTCATAGGCCTAGTATCTGGCTACCTCCGACGACGAATTTGATGAAGTTAAATGTGGAGGCTGCAGTATCGAGGGATTGTGTGTCGAAAAAGTTGATCATGTATTTATAAAATGTTAATCAAGCATTTGAAAAAATTAAATGAGTATTTGAAAATTGTTAATCAAGAATTTGAAAATTATTAAATGTGTATAGAAAAAATGTTGATCATGTATTCAAAAATATTAATCTTGTGTTGAAAAATGTTAATCAAGCATTTAAAATTTGTAATATGTATAAAAACTGTTAACCATGTATTCGAAAAATGTTAATCTTGTAAATGTTAAACATGTATTACATGTACATTAAAAATTTACAATGTGTATGGAAAAAATCAGACATGAAAAATGTTAATCATGTATTTCAAAATGTTTAAATGTATTCAAAAATGTTGAATGTGTACAGAAAAACATTTAACACGTGTTAAACAAAAAAGAAACTGATGAAAATTCACATAAAAACAAAGAAAGACAAAGGAATCCAATAAAATTAAAAAAACCCAAAGAAACCAATGCAAAAGGAATGAAAACTACGAAAACCGAGAAAGAAGCAAAGAAAAACAAAGAATACCAATGAAAAATAAGCAAACACAAATAAAAAAGAAGAAAACAAGGAAAAATAAAATAAAAGAAACTAGTGAAAATCTGGAAAGAAATAAAAAACAAAGAAAACAAAACTAGTGAAAATAGAGAAAGAAATAAAGAAAACCGTGAGAAATGAAGAAAAAACAAAACAAAAAACAGTAGAAAACTGGCTCTTTTCCCTCAGTTGGTCGTGCCTCCTATTTTACCACGAACCTGACAGTGTCTCAATTGATAGCAGGGCTACCCAAGACCGAGGAGGCATTGTATCGAACCCTGGGTGCTCTCTATTTCTCTTGTACTTTTTGTTTGGACACTCTATTTCTCTGTTTTCCCTTTTCTGTATTTCTCTTGTACTAAGTATGCGCTAATGGGCCGGTCCGGTACTGTGGACACTTCAGGCAAGGTATTCGTCCATCTTGCTATAAGCAAGATATAGAGTATTTTTGTTAGAAACCCCATTTAAAAAAAAGAGGATAATCCCGGTCTCTACATTAGAGTGATGCATGCAACCATATTATTGAATAAAGTGTGAAATATAGTCCGAGGTCCAAATCTGGCTCACAAACGGAGCTTAAACAAAACTGAAAAATGAAAGATGCCACAGCCGGCGAAAATAACGACATGCTAAGATGCATGTACACCTATCCCATTATTACTTCGCCATTCAAATTGATTGAAGATAACCCGTGCTACCATCTCCTCATGGTTGCACCCAGTTAGAGGATTAACATTGAAGGTTATATTATCGTGCGCTATAATAGTTTTGCCAACGGGCAATCGATAAAGAGGTGTTGTATAGTCTCATCCTGGTCAGAAAAACAACATCTAGAACTACCTATCCACCTTCACTTTACCAAATTATCTTTCGTCAAGAACACTCCCTTGTGGACAAACCATATGAAGATTTTAATTGTAAGCGGAGTACAAATCTTCCATAAACACTAGTACAAAACAGGGCATTGATTCGAGCCGGGCTAGCACATTAGTCCCGGTTCAGTTAAGAACCGGGACCAATGGGGGCAACAGTTCCGGTTAGTGAGGCCAGGGGGCTGGGCGGGCCACGTGGGACATTGGTCCCGGTTCGTCTAGAACCTTTGGTCCCGGTTCTAGACACGAACCGGGACGAATGGGCCTTGCTCCTGTCCCACAACCACTGGTCCCGGTTTGTGGCTGAAACCTGTACCAAAGGTGGTCGTTTAGTCCCGGTTCTAGCAACAAACCGGGACCAATGAGATGCCTATATATACCCCCTCGCTAGCGAACTCCACATTGCTCTGTTTTTCAGGCCGGCAAGGGGAGAGCATTGTGATGCTCTAGCTCACCTCCTATGCACATGAGGTGTTTGATTAAATGCCCAAGCCAAACTTAAGCTTTCTTCTCTCGAGGCTCCTTGTCCAAACTCCATTTTCGTCAAGATTTGTCTAGGTTTGACGGTCCATCCTGTCCCGTCCCCGTCCTGAAACCGCCGTCGATCGCCCGCGCGTGGTGAGCCTCTTGATCTTATCTTCTTGCTAAAAGAAAATATACTTACTCGTATGATTTTTTTACTTTTATTATTGTTTGTTATTATATAGTGCCATGGTTATGGTATCCGTCCACGTCGGCCCTCGTCCAGTCTATGGTTCAGATGTGGTATATTATCTTTTATATAACTATTTCACATATCTAATGTCTATGACAATTAATTATGCCACCAACTTGACCTAGATGTTTTTATCTATAGGAAGTACTTAAACCAGAAATTCCAACCGACTATGCAATTCTGCCGAGAAGTTAACAGAAGCTGAAAAAAATCGATCCTTTGAAAGAAAAATTAAAAAGAACTGAAGATGACAAGATGGGATTGGAGTTGCATGTTGCCGATATCGTCGACGATCACAAGACCAAGATGAATGCAATGCGCTTGAATCTTAGAAAGATTAGAAAATATGCCATTCATACTAAGGCTTGGTATCATTATGTCGTTGGATCAATTGGTACCTTTGTAGCGGTTATGATTGCATTTGTTGTTGCATTTAATTTTTTTCGTAGTTTCGCTGTATGTTGTAATTAGATGCTCTAGAGAGCTATATGTTGTTCAATAATGACAACTATGTATGAACTGTGCGTATTTATTTTGGTCATTATTGTACTTTGACTTTAATGTGATGATGAATTTCTATTAATTTGGTCACTTCTCTATTCATGATATATTGTAATGGTTTTAATACACTTTATTATATAACGCACGCAGATGAACCGGCAATGGGTGTACGGTGATCGACGCACCTCCGAGTATATTAAGG
Source organism: Hordeum marinum (assembly GCA_022496015.1). Taxonomy (NCBI): domain Eukaryota; kingdom Viridiplantae; phylum Streptophyta; class Magnoliopsida; order Poales; family Poaceae; genus Hordeum; species Hordeum marinum. The sequence goes on along the minus strand of CM039676.1, from coordinate 515,547,519 downwards.
GTCTACATAATTTTGAACACACAAAAAGCCTGGAATTCAAATAAGTTCATGAAAATGAAATGCCTTTTATAACCGATGATTTTCCGTCCGAACCCTGATATTTCGAAAGAGACTGTCCGTTTTGTATATGAAGTGCATCCTGCTTCTGCCGTAACCCGTAACCCTCTCAACTTTTTAGAAAGTGCTATGTGGGTCAAATGATGATACCATGCCAACTTCCAACCTTTTCAGAGTTCATTTGTAGTGCTTTTTAATTTCACGGTCATTTAGCTCAAAAAAATCAATAACTGCATGAGAAATACCAAATGAAGTCAGAAAGGGTTGAAAATTGATGACGTGGCTTTGAATGGTGCATTTTGAATACACAAAAATCCTGGAGTTCAAATAAGTTCAAGAAAAATGAAATGCCTTTTGTAACCGATGAGTTTCCGTCCAAAACCCCGATACTTCGAAAGAGATTGTCTGTTTTGTACACGAAGTGCATCCTACTTTTGCCAAAACCCTCTCAACTTTTTAGCACGTGCTATGTGGGTGAAATGATGATACCATGCCAACTTTCAACCTTTTTAGAGTTTATTTGTATTGCTTTTCAATTTCAGGGTCATTTAGCTCAAAAAAATCAATAACTGCATGAAAAATACCAAATGAAGTCAGAAAGGATCGAAAATTGATGATGTGGCTTTGAATGGTGCATTTTGAACACACAAAAATTCTGGAGTTCAAATAAGTTGATGAAAATGAAATGCAATTTGTAACCGATAAGTTTCCGTCCGAAACCCCGATACTTCGAAAGAAACTGTCCGTTTTGTACACGAAGTGCATCCTGCTTTTGCCGTAACCACTCAACTTTTTAGCACGTGCTATGTGGGTAAAATGATGATACCATGCCAACTTTCAACATTTTCAGAATTCATTTTAGTGCTTTTCAATTTCAGGGTCATTTAGCTCAAAAAAAATCAATAACTGCATGAAAAAAATACAAATGAAGTCAGAAATGGTTGAAAATTGATGACGTGGCTTTGAATGGTGCATTTTGAACACATAAAAAGCCCGGAGTTCAAATAAGTTTAAGAAAATGAAATGCCTTTTGTAACCGATGAGTTTCTGTCCGAAACCCTGATACTTTGAAAGAGACTGTCCGTTTTGTACACGAAGTGCATCCTTATTTTGCGGTAGCCCTCTCAACTTTGTAGCACATGCTATGTGGGTGAAATGATGATACCATGCCAACTTTCAACCTTTTCAGAGTTCATTTATAGTGCTTTTCAATTTCAAGGTCATTTAGCTCAATAAAATCAATAACTGCATGAAAAATACTAAATGAAGTCAGAAAGGGTTGAAAATTGATGATGTGGCTTTGAATGGTACATTTTGAACACACAAAAATCCTGGAGTTCAAATAAGTTCAAGAAAATGAAATGCCTTTTGTAACCGATGAGTTTTGGTCCGAAACCCCGATACTTTGAAAGAGACTGTCCGTTTTGTAAATGAAGTGAATCCTGTTTTTGCCGTAACCCTCTCAACTTTTTAGCACATGCTATGTGGGTGAAATGATGATACCATGCCAACTTTCAACCTTTTCAGAGTTCATTTGTAGTGCTTTTTAATTTCAGGGTCATTTAGCTCAAAAAAATCAATAACTACATGAAAAATACTAAATGAAGTCAGAAAGGGTTGAAAATTGATGATGTGGCTTTGAATGGTGCATTTTGAACACACAAAAAGCCTGGAGTTCCAATATTTATAAAAAAATTGAAATCATTTTGTAACACACATGTTTTCGTTCGATAAAAATTATATAACTAAACTTGATATTATATACAATTCATGCAACTAAAATTATCAAAGTTATTTTTGTTAAAAAAATTAATAGCAAAAAAATTATTCGTAAAGTAGTTTTGTTAACAACTTTTAATATGCAAAGAAATAACATAAAAAATAGCAAAAGTGAAAATAGATGCGCTTACATTGAAATTCAACCTAAATTCAAAGTACTAGTTAGGCGCCTAACTACCATTTTGAATTTAGGTTGAATTTCAGTATAAGTGCATCTATTATCACTATCAGATGAGCTCAACGTAGCAGCCGTGGCGGGGCTTATAAACAGGTTCGGTCAACCTTCACTTGGCGAGGTGGGACTAAACTCCAACCACACCGTTGTGCAAGGCCTTTGGTCCCGGTTGGTGACATCAACCGGGACCAATGCCCCCCCTTTAGTCCCGGTCGGTGCCACCAACCGGGACCAAAGCCCTGTTTTCAGTAGGGTCCCGGTTGGTGGCACCAACCGAGACGAAAGGGGAGAATTGGTCCCGGTTGGTGGCACCAACCGGGACCAATGCTTCTTCTATATAAGAAGCACTTAGGAAATTTTGCAGTTTTCGTTGTCACTTCGCCGATCCCGCCGTCCTCGTCCCCATCGTCGCTTGCCGTCCTGAGCCCGCCGTCACCGTCGCCGCCCCCATCGCCTCCCCATCGCCGCCCCCACCATCGTCATCCCCCTTCTCGTCGCCGCCCCGTCCCCGTGGCCGCCCCCGCCGTCGTCATCCCCCTTCTCGTCGCCGCCCCGTCCCCGTGGCCTCCCCTGTCGCCCCTGTCGTCGCCCCTGTCGCCCCTATCGCTGCCCCTCCCCCGTTGCCTTCCCCCCCGCCGCCGCCGCCGCCCCGTCCCCGTCCCCTCCCCCGTCGCCTTCCCCGCCACACCCGTCGCTGCCCCTCCCCCATCGCCTCCCCTGCCGCCCCCGTCGCTGCCCCGTCCCCGTCGCCGCCCCGTCGCTGTCCCCGCTGTGAGATTAGTATGTTAATGATGAACGTTAATGTTAATGATGAATGTTTATGTTAGATTAGTATGTTTATGATGAATGTTTATGTTAGATTAGTGTGTTTATGATGAATGTTTATGTTAGATTAGTATGTTATTTTATGTTTTATTTAATTATTAGGAGTCCTAGGAAAAAATAGTATGTGTATGTTAGATTACAAAAAAATTGGGTTTTATGAAAAATTAGTGATTAAACGATAAGAAAATGTTCTCATAAGAATTTTTTGATGATGCCCGGCCCGCATCCTCGTCGTCGAGTAGTCCGCGAGAGCCTGCTTGATAGGCGCCATGTCCGGAACTGGGCTCCGCCAGGCTGGCACTGGGAGGTGCTACCTTCCCGAGCTCAGAGGTTGGTGAGGAATGCAGGTATCGTCATCGACCCGGACCTTCTATGGTGGCGGTCACGCGGGCCACTTTTGGTGCGGAGGGAGCGGGCACCCGCGGAGGTGGTACGTCGCCGTGTCAGGGAGGAGGACGAGCACGTCCATGCTACATGGTGGCGTTGGATGCCCGGTTCGACAATACCTGGTAGATCCTTCAGGGATCTCACTTGAGTTATGATCCCGTGATGGTTCCTTATCTTTGGGTGTCCATCGCCGGCGACTCAGAGACCGCTAGTGAACTGAGTTCACCGTCCTCCACTTTGGATTCTAGGATAGTCGATCTGTATTAGTGATCTTATATGATAATATTCGAGATGTATTAATTAACATTTGATGATGCATTAACTGGATTATTCGGGATGATGTATTAGTGATATTATATTCAAGGTTATTATAAATATTAGTGTATTTGTGATATTTTATCGGTGTAATGCGTGTGTGACTTTCGGTCTGTCGTTGCTCCTTGTGTGACTTTCATGTGTGTTCTTGATGGAGGGATCCCGACTGTTGTCGTGGGGGTCGCCTCCTCTTTTTTCTCTTCTTTGCGATATACTCGTCGATATATTGCGCAAGAAGAGAAGAGGGGAGGCGTCCATCACCGGCGGTTGAACTATTACTGTGAGAGATTGCTCACCAACATATATACACCACCATATCAGTGTGAGAGAGAGAGCGCACCAACACAACCATGAGATATGAGAGTTACTTAAGGAAAGCCTCGACAGACCGAAAGTCACACACGCATTAGGATCTAAAGCGTGCCGTAATTTTTGAACTGGCTTATTCGGGATGATGTATTAGTGATATTATATTCGAGTTCATTATAAATGTATTTGTGATTTGCAAGTCATTCCGGTAAAACATAGGGAATTTTTCTATGTCATTGCTCGATATATGAAACGGGTTGACTTTATGTCTATTTTGGCTCATTGTGTGTCTTTCAGTGAGGAAGATTATCCACCATATATATATATATATATATATATATATATATGAGAGAGAGAGAGAGGAAGAATCCCGACTATTGTCGTGGGGGTCGCTTCTCCTTCGTTCCAGTGTGCTAGACATTTTGATGTAATGCACTCTGGGACGAATGGAGGAGCCACAATCACCGATGGTTGTAATATCAGAGGGAGTGCCCACCATATACGTAAGATGAGAGTTTACGAAGGAAAGACTCGACAAACCTAAAATCAACCCGTTGCATATTGACTAATAGTGATCTGTGTGTTGATCGGTTTTCTCGTAGTTTCCTTCGATCGATTTTAAATGTTTCAACTATGAACATAGGAAATGTCTGACGATGAAAGGGAATTCGGTAGGTGCGAATACTGTGAAGATGAGCGCGGCCTGTGTGACAAGACTTTCCTAGTTGATGGTAGGCGCTTTAGCATCATGCTGGATGAGACCTTTGAAGTGGATACAGTAAGTCACAATGACAAGTCTTTTTTCGTGATTAAGCATGACTTTTGCCTCTTTTGCTTAAACTTATAATTAATTTTAATTTTTTACCGTTCTACTAGCGTATCCCCTACCATGCAAGAATTGCTGTCTTGGATAAGATTGGTTTCAATTCTAAAACAGATATGGAGGTAAAGATAGTTCACTTGAGGACCGAGCATGGTTTTACTTTTGCGGCAAAATTGTACCATGCAGACACCTATTGCTATTTTGAATGCAAAAGTTGGCAAGCACTATGCAAGGCTTATGCATTTGAGCCTAATATGCTTATCACCTTTGATATTCGTCCGAAAGATGAAATTGAAGGTAATATCGACATCTGGGTCGATGTGCAGACGCCTCCAGTTCTACCATTATGTGAGTTTCTTAACCATACTTATTAAATAATTTATATTGTTTATTTAAAAATAGTTGACAACTTATTTTCATTCTTCAAAAATGTACGGAAGATGGTAGATAGAACCTACTACTACAGTGATGAAGCAGAATTAACTTATAAGGAGAAAGATCATCTGACCGCATTTCTTAGTCATCTTGAGAATTACAATAGCTATTATCAAACTCCTGCACATTATGGTCAATATGTGCCACTAGTGCACGTGGTGAACTACGGTAACATCCATGGAGATTGCATGGTAAGATTTTAATTCTACTATTACGACATCCGTGCATCTTTTGCATAAATTCTTCTAAAACTAAACTACATTGCTAACTACAAAGTTATTACTATGTTTTTCAACAGAAAATCCCAGAGGATTGTGTGCCTCATCTAATGTTTCTGAGAGGTCGCGTTGTTGTTACGAGCTTAGGGCCACCACGGCCAGGTCAGCCTACACATCACTCCTGTCCATACCGGATTTCTAAAACCAATGGAGTCATGACAGTCAAAGATTGGAAAAGATGTATGCTCAATCATAGAGAGCTACTTGGAAGCAACATTGTGCGTAGGCCAAGAATGGGAGATAGGATGATCTCCGTTCTCCATAATGGAGAGTCAGGGCCTATCTTGTTTTATGATATTGTACCTAAGAGATGGTAGAGTAGGTCCTACGAGATAGGAGTACGTAGGTCCTAAGTATAATGTGTTATTATGTGCTACAATGTGTTAGAGTTAATGATGATGATGAGAAGGAGGAGTTGTGATTATGACTAGTGACCAATTTATTATATGATGTCTCGTTGACGAAAATGATGATTAAATTGTGTCATATGTCCTATATATAAGTATAGTACGTAGCGTCGTGACCAAGCACGGAGATAAGAGAGATCACTTCTCTCTATTAGCTATCTAACAAAATATATGAAACCCCTAAATTAACCCTCCAAAACCCTCCTCTCTAAAAAAACAGCCCCTCAGCTGCTGACGCGTGGACGCTCTTTGGTAACGGTGGGTGTTACCAACCGGAACCAAAGGCCCTCCTGCCTGGGCTCGGCGGAGCGGCCACGTGTAGCCCCATCTATCCCGATTCGTAAGCGAACCGGGACTAAAGGTCGTGGGCTTTAGTCCCAAAAAATTAGATCCAGTTCACGAACCGGGACAAATAGGCCTTACGAACCGGAACAAATGGGCCTTTTTCCACTAGTGATATGAAGGGATCTCGGAATTGGCCTAGAGTCAATCAGATCCAAATACATAGATTTCACTGAGAAACTACCATTTGTAGATAATTTTCATTGAATGTTGTTTGACTGGTCAGCGAGTTAAACCTTCATCAACCTGCGGACCAAGTGCAACCACGAGTTCCAATGTTCCCCCACCAGAGACCTCCTGAATTGGATATTAAGGGAGATCGACTGTAATACTGTAGCAACATAATCTTCCCTACGTTGTACAATATTATATAGAGTAGGATATTGTAAGGCTAGGGGCATCTCTCCTAACCATGCATCTAACCAGAACCTAGTCATGTTACCGTTACCAACGATAAATTTCACCATCCGGAAAAAGGAGACTTTCATCCTCATTAACCCTTTCCAGAACGACGAGTCATTAGGACTAACGATAACCTGGCCCAAAGTCTTAGATTGGAGATACTTATTACGCGAAATTTATAACCACGTACCCTCAGTATCGGTAGATAGTCTGAATAACCATTTCAAGAGGAGGAAATTATTCATAACTTCTAATTTCTTGATCCCTAACCTGACTTGGTCTTTGGCTCTGCAAATAATATCCCATCTGGTCAACCTGTATTTTGTCTTATCCTCATCGCATTATTAGAAAAGTCAAGATCGATAGAAGCCTAATCTTTTCCGTACCCCTACCGGTACTTCAAAGAAATTTGGAGGAACATCGGTGGACTCGTCGGCACCGAGTTTATCAGCACTAGTCGACCTCCATAAGACATAAGCTTGCCCTTCCAGCAGCTTAGTCTTTTTCGAATCTATCTTTCAATGCACTTCCACTCCTTATTTTACACTCTGCCGTCATCAGCATCAACTCTCTCCTTCTCTATATGGCATTTTAAAACCTCTCTTTCGCGTTGTAATCTCTACTTAAATCTGTTGCTTAATGCTATATATTATTATCCAATGATATGTGGCTATCCTATGATGTTTGACTAGATTTCTTTTGTTCTATGAATTAATTATGGTATGATGTTATTGATATGAGTTGTATGTTTTATGGTGCTGTTCTATGATGCCTTCCGTGCCGTAGACCCAAAGACCAAGGCGGGTTAGGGATCAAGAAATGTTGGAAGGGCAAGGCACGACACGAAAGGGATCAAGAAATGTTGGACGTGCTGATGTCGCGTCACCGCAGCCCCTCCCACATCGAAGTGAGGCTGACCTTGTGGTTCACGTGGACAGGAAGTCATCGAAGCACCGATCATGTTGGACCATCGCCTTGGTGGAAAGATTGCCAAAGCTGTAGCCGAAGTCATAGATCCATGTGCTCCTCCATACTAGGGATAAATACCTAAAGCATCAAAGCTCAATGGATCTATGGATTCGAGAGCACACACCGTGAGAAGCTTCCCGACTCCGCCACAAGTGATACTACCTGGATGGGAATGGAACTCCGGCAATGTTATTCATCCACAAAGCCGCCTCCACCTCCAGAACAACACCGCCAAGAAGTATCTACACCCCCCCACCCGCCTGCGACCGGAGAGGAGGGATCCCGCGACCTGGCCGGGGGCGGATGCAGGGAACTTCAGTCGCCTCCTTTTCGCCTCTCTGGAACCATAACATATTACTAGGATTGGCGCCGTAAGCGAGATAGAGTCTGCGGCTCCAAGCCTCCAAGTGTCTTCGTAGTAGTATTATACATACATACTAATTAACGTGCAATGCGACTATACAGTGTGCAATGGTGCATCCCTTAATTTGTGTCGGTAAGCATTTACACCGGTGAATACATATTATCCGTGACTTCTCTAACGAATTCTCTTCTTCGCAACGAACTCTCTATGACCGATTTAGGTCTTCTTCACCATTTCTTAGGTATTGCTGTTATCCGTGACTCCTCTGGTCTTTTCTTGTCTCAACGTCAGTACATTCTCGATCTTCTTTCTCGTGCTCGTATGCTTGATTGTCAAACTTCCCGTTCCCCTGTTGATACAGGTTCCAAACTCTCTGCCGACGGTGATCCTTTCTCTGATCCTTCTCTTTATCGTAGTCTCACCGATGCACTGTAGTATCTCACGCTCACTCGTCCTAAAATTTCCTTTGCTGTCTAGCAAGCTTGTTTATACATGCATGATCCTCGTATTCTACACTACAACCATGTTAAACATATTCTGCGGTATCTCAAAGGCACACTAGACTTAGGTCTTGATATCAACAAATCCTCTCCCATCTCCTTGTCAGCTTACTCTGATGCAGACTGGGATGGTTGTCCAGATACTCGTAGGTCCACATCCGGATTTTGTGTTTTTCTTGGTAACAATTTGGTTTCTTGGTCTTCAAAAAGGCAGGTTACGGTCTCCCGTTCGTCTGTTGAAGCCGAGTACCGCGTTGTGGCTCATGCGGTTGCTGATACGGTTTGGTTGCGCCAGTTGCTGTCGGAGCTGCACCGTCCTATTGAGCAAGCAGTTATTATTTACTGTGATAATATTTCAGCTGTCTACATGTAGGGAATCCGGTTCAACACCGTCGCACCAAGCATATTAAGATCGACATTCATTTTGTTCGAGAGAAGGTGGCCCTCAGTCAAGTTCGCGTTCTCCACATGCCTACTTCTGCTCAGTTTGCTGATATCTTTACTAAAGGCCTGACGACTAGTCCGTTTCAAGACATTTGTTTCAGTCTCAACGTCGTCGAGCTTACCGTTGACACTGCGGGGATGTTAGAATACAACTTGTAATAGGATTAAGAGTCCTACTCGGTTTGTAATAGGGCTAGGTCGGTGCGGCTAGGTCCTCATATATACTCCTTGTAACCGGCACAATATCATCATCAATAATTATTCAATACAATTCTACGAGAGTCTGTGGCTCCAAGCCTCCAAGTGTCTTCGTAGTAGTACGAACAGTATTATACATACATACTAACGTGCAATGCGACTATACAGTGTGCAATTGTGCATCCCTTAATTTGTGTCGGTAAACATTTACACCGGTGAATACATATATGCGGGGACGTGACAGTGACACTTGCCTCTCCTTGAGGCCAAGCTTCCTCCCACATCCTCACGTAAAAACCTAACACACCAAGTGTGACAAGCCGCTGAAAACTGTCAAGTGCTAGCCTGCAGGTGACAAGCTCGGTTGTTGTAGCATCGGTTTGACAAGAATTCAACACTTGCTGCATCCAGGTTGGTTGACAAACTGACATAGCTCCTACAATTGCACGTATACAAACTGTCCTACTCTTTGTGTGATAGGTATGATAGCAAAAGAGTTGTCTCAACCTTGCTCTTTGTGATAGGTATTTGAATTGAAACTGCAGTCCCGTCATCTTTGCCATAGCCTTGTGTTGCAACTCTAATGTTACATGTTGATCTTGTAGGTTTTGTCGGTGGCGAAGCCACATTTTGGCTGTGTAGTCGCTTGGCTACACAGCAATTTGGCAAGTAAAAAGTCTGTATATCCACCGGCTGAAGAAACAAATGCTAGAAAATGGCTACATGTTATCTACTTTGTGTAACTTTTGGCTGGGCAAATGGAAGAAATGGAGGCCGTAATAACACCCTTGCTCGGCCGGTCCACAAATCACGTGATTCTCCTTCCCTAGTTAGGCTTCTCCACCTTTTCAGTATTCACCGGTGTAAACCTCTTTTTTTGAAAAAGGAACGGTGTAAACCTCTACCGTCTCCAAAATAGAAAACTGAGATGCAATCTTTGGTTTGGGCGACAAGCGCGGCCATCTCCGGCGAGCCGTGAGCCGTGAGCGATGTCTGACGAATCATTCGTCACCGGTCGACATCCAATCCAAACACTAGTACCAGGCCCTTCCCCAGTTCTCCTTTTGTTTTTACGAGTAATTATGTTGTATCTTCCTTCTCAACTTCTCTAGTTATCTTCCAATTTTCTTATCTCGTGAGGTAAGACAGTGTTCCTTACCAAAAAATATGTCATTTTTCTTAGCAATATCTTGTTTTTGTCTGATCTTTAATTCGGTAAATGGATAACATGTCTTCAGTCTGATTTGCGCAAAAGAATAGAGTGTGATTTGTTGTATATCATTATCTCATTAATACTTATCTTAAAACAGATCTATTCCAGCTTGTTAGTACTGATGCTACTATGCATACAAATCAAAATATACATCATCACAAGACTAGTATCATAAATATTTTCCTAATAAAGTATGATGCTTTTTGTTCATGTTAATTGTCTATAAAAAAATCATTAGAGAAACTTGACATCAGAAGGTTTTGATCCTGGCACCGCCACTGGGTTTTGTGATCAGTGATGATAGCAAAAGGACACTGGCCACTTATGAACATTCATAATCCCAGCTAAAAAATCATACACTGAAAGTTAAATTTCTGATTGGCTATTCCCAGGGCTCTGCTAAGATGGGCAATAGGATGATTGTGTTGAGATAGAATAGCACCAACACCACTACCTGATGCATCAGTTTCAATTGCAAATGGCTGGCTCAAGTCAGGAAGGGCCAAGACTGGAGTAGTTTCCATTGCTTGTTTCAGCTTCTGAAATGCTATAGTGACCTTCTCTGTCCATATAAATGCTTTCTTCGTTAATGGTTTGGCAAGAGCACCATAATATTTGACAGATTTATGATAATAGCCAATCAGTCCAAGAAACCCTCCAAGCTATGTTGCAGGGTATCCGAACTTTGGTCTCCCTGATGCTGAAGGAGTCACGGTTAATGTAGAAGAGTGGAAAGGTGATCTTGATCACCATGCTGAACTCTAACAGGTCTGGGTCAAGCTAGAGGGAGTGAATTCCAGTTGGGCTAAATGGGTTGTCCTGGAACAATTTGCTTCTATCATAGGAACTCTGCTAGATGTGGATTGGCAATACAATTTCAAGACCTTCTATGAGGTTATCATGATAAAAATAAGATGTAGAGACTACACTTCAATTCCAGCAGACATGGTCTTTGGGATTGCAGACAAGCTGTTCAAGATTAAAATCACTGTGGAACCTCCAGGTGAGCCTATGGAGGAGAAAGAGATGCTTGATGAGGAGGAGGAACAGGAAGAAAATTCTGAAGTAGGACCTGCTAAAGGAGGCAACTCTAGTACTGGTAGGAATACTGGGGACACCTTATCTTCTCCCTGATCCACAAAATCCAGCACTATTGGCACAACTACCAAAAGCACCCAATCCAAACAGGCTGCTATCTCATTCCCCAACCAACTCCAAGACCCAATGACTCTTGAGCATGGTCTGAATATGATCAAAGAGATGGACCTAGTTGAGGATGATGAAGAAGAAGATGGTAACTCCAGCTACACAAGCTATGAAACAGGGGAGATTGCAACTGTTGATGTAGAAGAGGTGATATACAGTCATGTAGCTTCTAGTGCACCTGTTGCACAAATGTCCCAATCAGTAGCAGTGGCCAAGGAACCAGTCGGAGAGGCTTGGGGCCATGTCATTGCTACCAGGAAGAGTAGTAGGGTGGATATTGGAGACAGGAAGATGCTGGAAATTGTAATGGAAAAACAGAAAATTAGAAACCTTGAAGCTGACAAGATTTCTCTGAAAGGTACTATTCAGAAAAACTCTTTCAGTAACTTCTATGACCCAAATTTCATTATTGTTGCTGCTAAAGTAGGTATTGAGATAGATAATGATTATGATAAAAATTTGGGAAATAAGATAGACATGGAAAAAAAGAGCTGCAATGACACCATGGTGGAGTAGAAGGATAGGATTGATTTAGATACCTTTGGTTTTATTGAAGTAGATATTAATGCAGAACTGGACAAACTTGAGGGGTTTCAAGTTCCAGTCCCTAGTGTTTCCACTTATTTTAACTCTCCTAAAACTCCTCTTGGGACCATTGCTTGCTCTGACCTGAATGTGGATCAGAGTATGATTTGGACTAAAGTCTCTAAAATCAAATGGGAAAAGCACCCTAAGAAAAGAGTTTTCCCATGAACTGCCTTTTTTCGAATATTAGGGGGATCTCTACCCCTCGCAAGAAGACTTGCATTTTAGAAAACCGGGCTAAAGATAATCCTAGCATTGTAGACTTTCAAGAGGCCAAGTTAGAAAGCTTCTCCTCTTCCTTCCTTAAATCTTTAGGTGGTGGGAGAAACTATAAGTGGCATCATGATACGTCCATTTTGCATCATATTTTCCTAATGTTATTTATAATGTTTTTATGCATAATAATGCTCTGGGGAGTAATTCTAATGCCTTTTGTCTCACAATTTGCAAGGTTTACACCAAGAGGGAGAATGCCAATAACTGGAATTCAGCACCTGAAAATAGTATGTCAGAGATACCAATTATGCACACCCCAATCTGGGTGAAAATTTATAGAGATTTTTTATGCATTAAATAAGAATTACTGGAGATGAAAACTACCGAAGGCGGGCCACCAGGTGGCCACCCTCCACCAGGGCGTGTCAGGCCCCCTAACCGTGCCCTGGTGGAGGGTGCTCACCCAGGCTCACCTCCGGAGCCCATCTTCTGGTATAAATTCCCAAAAAACCTAAAAAAATAGGAGTAGGACTTTCGGGACAAAGCGCTACCACCTCGAGGCAGAACTTGGGCAGGAGCACTTTCGCCCTTCGACGAAGCGATTCTGCCGGGGAACTTCCCTCCCGGAGGGGGTCGAAGCCATCGTCATCACCAATAACCTTGTCATCTTGGGGAGGCCATTCTTCATCAACATATTCAACAACACCATCTCCTCTCAAACCCTAGTTCATCTCTTGTGTTCAATCTTTGTACTGGAACCTCAGATCGGTACGTGTGGGTGACTAGTAGTGTTGATTACCTTGTGTAGTTGATTGCTATATGGTTTATTTTGTGGAAGATCATACGTTCAGATCCATTATGCTATTCAATCCCCCTATGATATTGAGCATGGATATTATTTGTGAGTAGTTACCTTTGTTCTTGAGGTCACAGGAGAAGTCATGTTGCGAGCAATCATGTGAATTTGATATGTGTTCGATATTTTGATGATATGTATGTTGTGATTCTCTTAGTGGTGTCATGTGAATGTCGACTACATGACACTTCACCATCCTTGGGCCTGAGGGAATGCATTGTGGAGTATTTATTAGATGATGGGTTGCTAGAGTGACAGAAGCTTAAACCCTAGTGTATGCGCTACATCATAAGGGGTTGATTTGGGTCTACATTTTTAATGTTATGGTTACACTTGGTCTTAATACTTTTCTCGTAGTTGTGGATGCTTGCGAGGGGGTTAACCATAAGTAGGTTGTTAGTTCAAGTAAGAACAACACCTTAGCGCCAGTCCACCCACATATCAAATTATCAAAGTAGCGAACACGAATCAAACCAACATCATGAACACAAATCAAAGTTTCATTTTGAAGTACTGATTTTTTTGCTGCGACTTCCACAAATGTGTTTTCATCATGAAATTTTGCAGGCACCTAGGAATTTTTCAATGTTTATCACAAAAAATCATATTTTTCTGATTTGTTTTGAATTTTTTATGAATTTTCTTCTCAGGCAGGTGCATTTGAGCTCGAGAGTAGAAACAAACTTTCCTTTCTTAATGCGTTACTCTGTTCTTCATGAACTTAATACTCTAGATGCAGGCAGGAGTCAGTCGATGTGTGGAGTAATAGTACTAGATGCAGAATCGTTTCGGTCTACTTGACACGGACGTGATGCCCATATGCATGATCATTGCCTTGGATAACTACATGATTATTCGCTTTTCTATCAATTCCTTGGCAATAATTTCTTTACCCACCATGATATTTGCCTTCAAGAGAGAAGCCTCTAGTGAAATCTATGCCCCCCGGGTCTACTTTCCATCATATACTTTGAGATCTATAAACCAAAAATAATTTTCTGTAATTTATTTATCTTTTACTTTACGCATTCGTCTACATCTATCTCTATTGGATCTAATCCTTGCAAATGACCGTGAAGGGATTGACAACCCCTTTATAGCATTGGGTGCAAGAGTTTGATTGTTTGTGTAGGTGCATCCATTGGTGACTTGCTTGTTCCTCCTACTGGATTGATACTTTAGTCCTCAACAACTGAGGGAAATACTTATCTACTTTGCTGCATCACCCTTTCCTCTTCAAGGGAAAACTAACGCGAGCTCAAGAGTTAGCAAGAAGGATTTCTGGCACCGTTGTCGGGGAGGATACACATCAAGACTACCAAATACCCATCACAAAATTATCTCTTGCATTTACATTATTTTACATTTGCCTCTCGTTTTCCTCTCCCCCACTTCTAAAACAATTTTCAGAAAATACCAAAAATATTTGCCTTTTTGTTCGCCCTTCTTTCGTTTGCCTTCGTTTGCTTGTGTGCTTGATTGCTTGCTTTGTCACGATGTCTGAGAAAACCAAGTTGTGTGACTTTTCCAATACTAATAATAATGATTTTCTTAGTACTCCGATTGCTCCTGCCACTAGTGCGTAATCTTATGAAATCAATGCTGCCTTGCTAAATCTTGTTATGAAAGAACAATTTTCTGGCCTTCCTAGTGAAGATGCCGCATCCCATCTAAATACTTCCATTGAGTTGTGTGATATGCAAAAGAGAAAAGATGTGGATAATGATATTGTTAAATTGAAGCTATTTCCATTCTTTCTATGAGAATGTGCTAAAACTTGGTTTTCATCTTTGCCTAAAAATTGTATCGATTCAGGGAATAAGTGTAAAGATGCATTTATCTCCAAGTACTTTCTGTCCGCTAAGATCATCTCCCTTAGGAATGATATAATGAATTTTAAGCAACTTGATCATGAGCATGTTGCACAATCATGGGAGAGGATGAAATTAATGATTAGGAATTGCCCCGCACATGGTTTGAGTTTATGGATGATTATACAAATTGTTTATGCGGGATTGAATTTTGCATCTAGAAATCTTTTATATTCAGCCGCGAGTGGTACTTTTATGGAAATCTAATTAGGAGAAGCTACTAAACTCCTAGATAATATCATGACAAACTACTCTCAATGGCATACCGAAAGATCTCCTACTAGTAAAAAAGTGCATGGTATTGAAGAAATAAATACTTTGAGTGAAAAGATGGATGAATTGATGAAATTGTTTGCTAGTAAGAGTGATCCTATCAATCCTAATGATATGCCTTTGTCTTCTTTGATTGGAAATAATAATGAATCTATGGATGTAATTTTGTTTGTAGGAACAATTTTGGTAACAACGCGTATAGAGGTAATTTCAACCCTAGTCTGTTTCCTAGTAATTCCTCTAATAATTATGGTAATTCCTACAATAATTCTTATGGAAATTATAATAATATGCCCTCTGATATTGAGAATATTGTTAAAGATTTTATTGGTTCGCAAATTTTTTTTAATGCTTCTATTGAAGAAAAAGTGCTCAAGATTAACGATTTGGTTAGGAACGTTGATAGAATTTCTCTTGAGATTGATTCTTTGAAAGTTATATCTACTCCACCCAAGCATGATATTGATGAGTCATTAAAATCTATAAGAATTTCTATTGATGAAAGTAAGGAAAGAACCGCTAGAATACATGCTAAGCGTGAATGGCTTGAAAATGTGTTTTCTCGCGATAATAATGATGAAGATATTAGAGTGCTTGATGTGACTCCTATTGAATATTTTTTATCCAATATAAATCTTGATAATGATGGGAATGGAGATAATTCAACTTTAGTTAAAAGGCATCCCAATGATTCGGAGTCTATAGATCTTAATGCTAAGATTGATAAAAGTAGGATTGAAGAGATCAAAACTTTAAATAGCAATGAACCCACTCTTTTGGATTTCAAGGACTTTAATTATGATAGTTGCTCTTTTATTGATTGTATTTCCTTGTTGCAATCCATGATGAATTTTCCTCATGCTAATAGTCAAAATAAGGCTTTTACTAAACATATAGTAGATGCTATGATGAAATCTTTTGAAGAAAAACTTGAGTTAGAAGTTTTTATTCCTAGAAAGTTGCATGATGAGTGGGAACCTACTATCAAGATTAAAATCAAATATTATGAGTGACATGATTTGTGCAATTTGGGTGGTAGTGTTTCCACGATTTCGAAAACTTTATGTGATGTGCTAGGTTACCATGATCTTGATGATTGCTCCCTAAATTTGCATCTTGTGGATTCGACTATTAAGAAACCTATGGTAAGGATTAATGATGTTCTTATTGTTGAAAATAGGAATTATGTGCCCGTAGATTTCAATGACTAAAAGACTTTTGTAATAATTATGTGAGTTCTTTATGACTAAGGATGAGTCCATGGATTATACGCACTCTCACCCTTTCACCTTTGCTAGCCTCACTATTACCGCGCAACTTTCGCCGGTATACCATATACCTTTCTCAAAACATCCACCATATACCTTCCTTAAAACAGCCACCATATACCTTCCTCAAAACAGCCATCATATACCTGTTGGAAATATGCCCTAGAGGCAATAATAAAATGGTTATTATTGTATTTCCTTGTTCATGATAATTGTCTATTGTTCATGCTATAATTGTGTTAAAAGGAAACCATAATACATGTGTGAATACATAGACCACAACATGTCCCTAGTGAGCCTCTAGTTGGCTTGCTCGTTGATCAATAGATGGTCGCGGTTTCATGACCATGGACATTGGATGTCGTTGATAACGGGATGGACAAGACCCAATCCTAAGCATAGCACAAGATCGTGTAGTTCGTTTGCTAAAGCTTTTCTAATGACAAGTATCGTTTCCTTAGACCATGAGATTGTGCAACTCCCATATACCGTAGGAATGCTTTGGGTCTACCAAACGTCACAATGTAACTGGGTGGCTATAAAGGTGCACTATGGGTATCTCCGAAAGTGTCTGTTGGGTTGGCATGAATCGAGACTGGGATTTGTCACTCCGTGTGACGGAGAGGTATCTCCGGGCCCACTCGGTAAGACATCATCATAATGAGCTCAATGTGACTAAGGAGTTAGCCACGGGATGATGTGTTACGGAACGAGTAAAGAGACTTGTCGGTAACTAGATTGAACAAGGTATAGCGATACCGACGATCGAATCTCGGGCAATATCATACTGGTAGACAAAGGGAATTGTATACGGGATTGATTGACTCCCCAACATCATGGTTCATCCAATGAGATCATCGTGGAGCATGTGGGAGCCAACATGGGTATCCAGATCCCGCTGTTGGTTATTGACCGGAGAGGTGTCTCGGTCATGTCCACGTGTCTCCCGAACCTGTAGGGTCTACACACTTAAGGTTCGATGACGCTAGGGTTATAGGGAAATGGTATACGTGATTACTGAAGGTTTTTTGGAGTCTCGGATGAGATCCCGGATGTAATGAGGAGCTCCAAAATTGTCCGGAGGTAAAGATTGATATATAGGAAGTCCTGTTTTGGTCATCGGAAAGTTTTCGGGCTCATCGGTAGTGCACCAGGAGTGCCAGGAGGGTGCCGGAGGACCCCCGGGAGGGGTGTGACGACCAAAGGACCTTATGGGCTGTTAGATAAAGTGTGACAGCCCTTATTGGTCCAGGCAAGACCTTTGCTAAAGGCCCATGCGCATAGGGATAAAGAGATAAGGAAAAAAGGAGTTTGAAAGGAGGAGATCCACCTCCCTTGTGGGAGGTGGACTCCTCCCCTAGCTCGGCCGAACCTCTCCTCCTTGGAGGAGGAGCCAAGGCATCCCTCCTCTCCCTCCTCCTATATATACTTGAGGTTTTGGCTGTTTTGAGACAAGATTTGATCTCTCTCTCCCACGGCGAATCCCTACCTCTCTTCTTCCTCCTCCGCAGTGCTTAGGTGAAGCCCTGTCGGAATACCTTGGTGCTCCATCACCACCATGTCATCGTGCTACTGTTGGAGCTCTTCCCCAACCTCTCCCTCCTCCTTGCTGGATCAAGGCGCAGGGCACGTCACTGGGCTGTACGTGTGTTGAACGCAGAGGCGGCGTTGTTCGGCGCTAAGATCGGAGTCCACCGCGATCTGAATCTCTACGAGTACGACTGCACCAACCACATTCTTGTAACACTTCCGCTTAGCGATCTTCAAAGGTATTAAGATGCAATCTCTTCCCTCTCATTGCTAGTTTCTCCATATATAGATGTTGGTGAACGCGTAGGAATTTTTTGATTTACTACTACGCCTCCCAAGAGTGGCATCATGAGCTAGGTCTATGCGTAGAATCTATGCACGAGTAGAACACAAGCTTTTGTGGGCATCGATCTTGTTAATTTGCTTACTGTTAATAGTCTTATCTTGATTCGGCGGTATTGTGGGATGAAGCGGCCCGGACCAACTTTACACGTACGCTTACGTGAGACCGGTTCCACCGCCTGACATGCACTTGTTGCATAAGGTGGCTAGAGGGTGTCTGTCTCTCCTACCTTAGTTGGATTGGATTCGATGAAAAGGGTCCTTCTGAAGGGTAAATAGCAATTGGCATATCACATTGTGGTTTTGGCATAGGTAAGAAACGTTCTTGCTAGAAACCTATAGCAGCCACATAAAAACTTGCAACTACAAATTAGAGGATGTCTAACTTGTTTTTGCAGCATATGCCTTGTGATGTGATATGGCCAAAGGATGTGATGTGATGCATTGTTATGTATGAGATTGATCATGTTCTTGTAATAGGATTCACGACTTGCATGTCGATGAGTATGACAACCGGCAGGAGCCATAGGAGTTGTCTTACTTTATTGTATGACCTGCGTGTCAATCATAAACGCCATGTAATTACTTTACTTTATTGCTAAACATTAGCCATAGTAGTAGAAGTAATAGTTGGAGAGACAACTTCATGAAGACACGATGATGGATATCATGATGATGGAGATCATGGTGTCGTGCCGGTGACAATGATGATCATGGTGCCCCAAAGATGGAGATCAAAGGAGCAAGATGATATTGGCCATATCATGTCACTATATTGATTGCATGTGATGTTTATCATGTTTACATCTTATTTGCTTAGAACAATGGTAGTAAATAAGATGATCTCTCAATAAAATTTCAAGAAAGGTGTTCACCCTAACTGTGCACCTTTGCTAAGGATCGTTGTTCCGAAGCACCACGTGATGATCGGGTGTGATAGGTTCTAACGTTCGCATACAACGCGTGTAAGCCAGATTTACACATGCAAAACACTTAGGTTGACTTGACGAGCCTAGCATGTACAGACATGGCCTCGCAACACGGAAGACCGAAAGGTCGAACATGAGTCGTATAGAAGATACGATCAACATGGAGATGTTCACCATGGATTACTAGTCCGTCTCACATGATGATCGGACACGGGCTAGTTGACATGGATCATGTATCACTTGGATGACTAGAGAGATGTCTATCTAAGTGGGAGTTCATTAAATAATTTGATTATGTGAACTTAATTATCATGAACTTAGTCTAAAATTGTCTTTACAATCTATATTGTAGATCCAATGGCCAACGCTAATGTCACCCTCAACTTCAACGCGTTCCTAGAGAAAACCAAGCTGAAAGATGATGGAAGCAACTATGAGGACTAGATCCGTGGCTTGATGATCATCCTCATAGCTTCCAAAAGATTGTATGTCCTTGATGCATCGCTAGTTCACGCACCCATTTTCCCAGCAGATCAAGATGTTATGAATGCTTGGCAGTCAAGCTACGATGATTACTCCCTTGTTCAGTGCGGCATGCTTTACAGTTTAGAACCGGGGCTCCAAAAGCGTTTTGAGCAACACGGAGCATATGAGATGTTCCAAGAGCTGAAACTAGTTTTCCAAGCTCATGCCCAGGTCGAGAGATATGATGTCTCCAACAAGTTCTTCAGTTGTAAGATGGAGGAAAACAGTTCTATCAATGAGCACACACTCAAAATATCTGGGTTGCACAACTGCTTGACTCGGCTGGGAGTTAATCTCCCGGATGACTCGGTTATTGACAGAATCCTCCAGTCGCTTCCACCTAGCTACAAGAGCTTTGTGATGAACTACAACATGCAGGGTATGGAGAAGTCCATTCCTGAGTTGTACTCGATGCTAAAATCAGCGGAGGTCGAGATCAAAAAGGAGCATCAAGTGTTGATGGTGAATAAGACCACTAGTTTCAAGAAAGGCAAGGGTAAGAAGAACTTCAAGAAGGACGACAAAGCTGTTGCCACGCACGGTAAGCAAGTTGCCGGAAAGAAGAACAAGCATGGACCCAAGCATGAGACTGAGTGCTTTTATTGCAAGGGTACCGGTCACTGGAAGCGGAACTGCCCCAAGTACTTAGCAGATAAGAAGGCCGGCAAGTTTAAAGGTATATGTGATATACTTGTTATTGATGTGTACCTAACCAGTGCTCGTATTAGCTCCTGGGTATTTGATACTGGTGCAGTTGCTCACATTTGTAACTCCAAGCAGGAGCTGCGGAATAAGCGGAGACTGGCAAAGGACGAGGTGTCGATGCGCGTCGAGAATGGTTCCAAGGTCGATGTGATCGCCGTTGGCACGCTACCTCTACACCTACCTTATGGATTAGTTTTAAACCTCAATAATTGTTATTTAGTACCAGCTTTGAGCATGAACATTGTATCAGGATCTCGTTTGATGCGAGATGGCTACTCATTTAAATATGAGAATAATGGTTGTTCTATTTATATGAGAGAAATGTTTTATGGTCATACCCCGCTGGTCAATGGTTTATTTTTGATGAATCTCGAACGTGATGTTACACATGTCCATATTGTGAGTACCAAAAGATGTAAGATTGATAACGATAGTCTCACTTACATGTGGCACTGCTGACTTGGTCATATTGGTGTTAAGTGCATGAAGAAACTCCATACTGATGGACTTTTGGAGTCTCTTGATTTTGAATCATTTGACACGTGCGAACCATGCCTCATGGGCAAGATGACCAAGACTCCGTTCTCCAGAACAATGGAGTGAGCAACTAACTTATTGGAGATAATACATACCGATGTATGCGGTCCAATGAGCATCAAGGCTCGCGGTGGCTACCGTTATGTTCTCACCCTCACTGATGACTTGAGCAGATCTGGGTATGTCTACTTGATGAAACACAAGTCTGAAACTTTTGAAAAGTTGAAGGAATTTGAGAGTGAGGTAGAGAATCAACGTGACAGAAAAATAAAGTGCCTACGATCTGATCGTGGCGGAGAATATTTAGGTCACGATTTTGGCACGCACCTAAGGAAATGTGGAATTGTTTCACAACTCATGCCGCCTGGCACACCTCAGCGAAATGGTGTGTCTGAACGTCGTTATCGCACTCTATTGGATATGGTGCGATCTATGATGTCTCTTACCGACTTACTGCTATCATTTTGGGGATATGCATTAGAGACTGCCACATTCACTTTAAATAGGGCACCGTCAAAATCCGTTGAGATGACACCATATGAATGATGGTTTGGAAAGAAACCTAAGCTGTCATTTCTAAAAGTTTGGGGATGCGATGCTTATGTGAAGAAACTTCAATCTGAGAAGCTCAAACCCAAAGCGGAAAAGTGCGTCTTCATAGGATATCCCAAAGATACTATTGGGTATACCTTCTACCTCAGATCCGAAGACAAAGTCTTTGTTGCCAAGAATGGATCCTTTCTCGAGAAAGAGTATCTCTCGAAAGAAGTAAGTGGGAGGAAAATAGAACTTGATGAGGTAATCGTACCTCCACTCGAACCGGAGAGTAGTGCAGCACGGGAAGTTGTTTCCGTGGAGCCTACACTGGATGGAGAGGAAGTTAATGATGATGATCATGAAACTTCAGATCAAGTTACTATTAAACATCGAAGGTCCACTCGGACACGTTCTGCACCAGAGTGGTACGGCAACCCTGTCCTGGAGATCATGTTGTTGGACAACGGTGAACCTTCGAACTATGAAGAAGCGATGGCGAGCCCGGATTCCAACAAATGGCTTGAAGCCATGAAATCGGAGATATGATCCATGTATGAGAACAAAGTATGGACTTTGGTGGACTTTCCTGATGATAAGCGAGCCATTGAAATAAATGGACCTTTAAGAAGAAGACTGACGCGGATGGTAATGTGACCGTCTATAAGGCTCGGCTTGTTGCTAACGGTTATCAACAAGTTCAAGGAGTTAACTACAATGAGACTTTGTGACCCGTAGCGATGCCGAAGTCTGTCCAAATCAAGTTAGCAATTGCCGCATTTTATGATTATGAGATCTGCCAAATGGACGTCAAAACGATATTCCTTAATGGCTTCCTTAAGGAAGAACTGTATATATGATACAGCCGGAAGGTTTTGTCGATCCTAAAGATGCTAACAATGTTGGAAATATGTCCTAGAGGCAATATATAAAGTGTTTATTATTATATTTCCTTGTTCATGATAATCGTTTATTATCCATGCTATAATTGCATTGATTGGAAACACATTGCATGTGTGGGTAAATAGACAACATTGTGTCCCTAGTATGCCTCTAGTGAACTAGCTCGTTGATCAAAGATGGTCAGGGTTTCCTAGCCATTGACATGTGATGTCATTTGATAACAGGATCACGTCATTAGGAGAATGATGTGATGGACAAGACCCAAACTACAAACGTAGCATATGATCGTGTCAGTTTATTGCTACTGTTTTCTGCATGTCAAGTATATGTTCCTATGACCATGAGATCATGCAACTCACGGATATCGGAGGAGTGCCTTGAGTGTATCAAACGTCGCAACGTAACTGGGTGACTATAAAGGTACTCTACAGGTATCTCCGATGGTGTCTGTTGAGTTGGCATGGATCGAGACTGGGATTTGTTACTCCGTGTGACGGAGAGGTATCTCGGGGCCCACTCGGTAATTCAACATCACAATAAGCCTTGCAAGCAATGTGACTAATTGTTAGTTGCAGGATCTTGCATTACGGAATGAGTAAAGAGACATGCCGGTAACGTGATTGAACTAGGTATGGTGATACCGACGATCGAATCTCGGGCAAGTAACATACCGAAGAACAAAGGGAACGTTATACGGGATTAATTGAATCCTTGACATAGAGGTTCAACCGATAAGATCTTCGTAGAATATGTAGGAACCAATGTGGACGTCCAGGTCCCGCCATTGGTTATTGGCCGTGGAGGTGTCTGGGTCATGTCTACATAGTTCTCGAACCCGCAGGGTCTGCACACTTAAGGTTCGGTGACGTTTCGGTAGTATAGAGTTATGTATGGTGGTGACCTAAGGTTGTTCAGAGTCCCGGATGAGACCCCGGACGTCACGAGGAGCTCCGGAATGGTCGAGAGGTAAAGATTCATATATAGGAAGTCCCAATTTGGTCGTCGGAAAAGTTTCGGGCTCATCGGTAGTGTACCGGGAGTGCCGGTAGTGTACCGGGAGGCCTCCGGGAGAGGTATTTCGACCCCAAGAGGTCCATGGGCTGTGGGAGGGTGTTAACCAGCCCTTAGTGGGCTGGGAAACCCATCCACAAAGGCCCAAGGCACAGGAGGTGGAAAATCCTAAGGAAAAAGGAAAAAGAGAAAAATCAGCCAATAGGAAGCAATCCTACTCCAACTAGGATTGGAGTAGGAGTAGGATTGCTCCCACCTCCTAGCCGGCCAAGCCAAGGAGGCCTTGGCTGCCTCTCCTCTCCTCTCCTCCTATATATACTAGTGGAATTTCTAGGGTTTTGGCAGAATTTACGGCCACGTGCTACCCGTTCCACCGGTGCTCCTCTAGACTAGATTTCCGCGGTGCTTAGGCGAAGCCCTGCCGGAATTGCTCCACCACCACCATCACCGGAGCACCGTCACGCTGCTGGTGAACTCTCTCTCCTCTCCACCTTCTCTTGCTGGATCAAGACGGTGGAGATCGTCATCAAGCTGCACGTGTGCTGAACGCGGAGGTGCCGTCCGTTCGGCACTAGATCGGAAGGATCGTGATCAAGGCCATGGGACGTTCGTGATCAGATCGCGAGACGGATCGTGACCGGATCGCGGGACCATTCGTGATTGGTTCACGGGACGGTTCGTGATTGGATCGCGGGACGCTCGGCGATTTGAATCGCAAAGAAGTTCGACTACACCAACCGCGTTTCTTAACGCTTCCCTCTTAGCGATCTACAAGGGTACGTAGATCCACTCTCCCTCTCGTAGATGCTCATCACCATGGATAGGTTTGCGTGTGCGTAGGAAATTTTTTGTTTCCCATGCGACGTTCCCTAACAGTGGTATTAGAGCCAGGTTGATGGTTCGATGAGATCTCGAGTAGAACACAAAAGGTTTGTGGGCGTTGATGCTTAGATTGCTTCCTCCCTTGGTCGGATTTTGGTTCGGCGGGATTGTGAGATGAAGCGGCCCGGACCAACATTACTCGTACGCTTACGAGAGACCGGTTCCCTCGACGCAACTTGTTGCTTAGATGGCTTGCGGGTGATAGTTTCTCTCACTTTAGTTGGATTGGATCCGACAAAGGCGGTCCTTGAGAAGGTTGAAAAGCAATCTATGTATCACCGTTGTGGTTTATGCGTAGGTGAGAATTGTTCTTGCTAGATACCCGTAGCAGCCACGTAAAACATGCAACAACAATTAGAGGACGTCTAACTTGTTTTTGCAGGGTATGTTGTGAGATGATATGGCCAATTACATGATGTGATATATGCTATGTATGAGATAATCATGTGATGTATAGATTATCACGACTTGCATGTCATTGAGGACGGCAACCGGCAGGAGCCATAGGGTTGTCTTTAATTATTGTATGACCTGCGTATCAATCATTAAGCGCTATGTAATGCTTCACTTTATCGCTACGGTAGCAATAGTAGTAGAATCATGTTGGGCGCGACAACCCCGATGGCGACACGTTGATGAAGATCAAGATGATGGAGATCATGGTGTCTTGCCGGTGACGATGGAGATCATGCCGGTGTTTTGAAGATGGAGATCTTAAACACAAGTTCATGGCCATATCATGTCACTTATGAATTGCATGAGATGTTAATCCTTTTATGCACCTTGTTTTGCTTAGTACGGCGGTAGCATTATAAGGTGATCCCTCACTTAAATTTCAAGATGAACTGTGTTCTCCCCGAGTGTGCACCATTGCGAAAGTTCGTCGTGTCGAGACACCACGTGATGATCGGGTGTGATAGACTCTACGTTCACATACAACGGGTGCAAGCCAGATTTGCACGTGCAGAACACTCGGGTTAAATTTGACGAGCCTAGCATGTACAGACATGGGCTCGGAACACAAGAGACCGAAAGGTCGAACATGAATCATATAGTAGATATGATCAACATAGTGATGTTCACCATGGAAGCCAACTTAACTCACGTGATGATCGGACTTGAGTCGGTGAATTTGGATCATGTGACACTCAGATGACCCGAGGGATGTCAATTTGAGTGGGAGCTTTAGTAATTTGATTAAGTAAACTCATTATCATGAACAATAGTCTAAGTAACCTTTGCATATTTATGTTGTAGATCAATGGCTCGCGCAGGAGCACCCCTGAATTTTAAGTTGAAAGATGATGGAAATAACTTTGTTGATTGGGCCCGTAATCTAAGGATTATCCTCACGGCTTCCCAGAAACAATATGTCCTTGATGCACCGCTTGGTGACCAACCAGAAGACATGACCTCTGAAGACGTTAAGAACGCTTGGGAGGCTCGTGCTGGAGACTACTCAATAGTTCAATGTGCAATATTGTATGGCTTAGAACCGGGACTTCAAAGACGTTTTGAACGTCATGGAGCATATGAGATGTTCCAGGAGTTGAAGTTTATCTTTCAAAAGAATGCCCGGATCGAGAGGTATGAGACCTCCGATAAGTTCTATGCTTGCAAGATGGAGGAGAACGGGTCTATCAGTGAGCATATACTCAGAATGTCTGGGTACTCAAACCGTCTAGCTGAGTTGGGAATTACCCTTCCGCAAGAGGCGATCATTGATAGAGTTCTTCAATCGCTGCCACCCAGTTACAAAAGCTTTGTGATGAACTATAACATGCACGGGATGAACAAGTCATCATCCGAGCTGTTTGCAATGCTGAAAGTTGCTGAGTCTGAAATCCAGAAAGAACATCAAGTGTTGATGGTCAATAAAACCACTAGTTTCAAGAAAAATGGCAAGGAGAAAGGCAAGAAGGGTAAAACCAAAAAGGATGGCAAAACAGTTGTTGCTCCTACAAAGAAGCCTAAGCATGGACCTAAGCCAGAAACTGAGTGCTTTCATTGCAAAGGATCTGGTCACTGGAAGCGGAACTGCCCCAAGTACCTGGCTGACAAGAAGGTGGCCAACGACAAACAAGGTATATATGATATACATGTTATTGATGTGTACCTTACTAGTTCTCGTAGTAGTGCCTGGGTATTTGATACCGGTTCGGTTGCTCACATTTGCAACTCAAAGCAGGAACTACGGAATAAACGAAGACTGGCAAAGGACGAAGTGACGATGCGCGTGGGAAATGGTTCCAAGGTTGATGTGATCGCCGTCGGCACACTCTCTCTTCGATTACCATCGGGATTAGTGATGAACCTGAATAATTGTTATTTAGTGCCTGCGTTAAGCATGAACATTATATCTGGATCTTGTTTATTGCGAGACGGTTACTCATTAAAATCAGAGAATAAAGGTTGTTCTATTTATATGAGTAATATCTTTTATGGTCATGCACCCAATGTTAGGGGTTTATTCATATTGAATCTTGATAGTGATGACACACATGTTCATAACATTGATGCCAAAAGATGTAGAGTAGTTAATGATAGTACCACTTTCTTGTGGCACTGCCGTTTAGGTCATATTGGTGTAAAACACATGAGGAAGCTCCATGCTGATGGACTTTTGGAGTCACTTGATTTTGAATCACTTGACACATGTGAACCATGCCTCATGGGCAAGATGACTAAAACGCCGTTCTCTGGAACAATGGAACGGGCAAGTGACTTGTTGGAAATCATACATACTGATGTGTGCGGTCCAATGAATGTTGCAGCGCGCGGTGGATATCGTTACTTTCTCACCTTCGCTGATGACTTAAGTAGATATGGATATATTTGCTTGATGAAATACAAGTCTGAAATGTTTGAAAAGTTCAAGCAATTTCAGAGTGAAGTTGAGAATCATCATAACAAGAAGATTAAATTTCTGTGATCTGATCAAGGAGGTGAATATCTGAGTTATGAGTTTGGCAGTCACTTAAGACAATGTGGAATTGTTTCACAGTTGACACCGCCCGGAACACCACAAAGTAATGGTGTGTCTGAACGTCGTAATCGGACCTTATTAGATATGGTGCGTTCTATGATGTCTCTTGCCGATTTGCCACTATCGTTTTGGGGTTATGCATTAGAGACAGCTGCATTCACTTTAAATAGGGCACCATCAAAATCCGTTGAGACGACACCATATGAATTGTGGTTTGACAAAAGGCCGAAGTTGTCGTTTCTTAAAGTTTGGGGATGTGATGCTTATGTCAAAAAGCTTCAGCCTGAAAAGCTGGAACCCAAAGCAGAAAAATGCGTCTTCATAGGATACCCGAAAGAGACAGTCGGGTATACCTTCTATCTCAGATCCGAAGGCAAAGTGTTTGTCGCTAAGAACGGAACAATTCTTGAGAAAGAGTTTCTCTCGAAAGAATTGAGTGGGAGGAAAATAGAGCTTGATGAGGTTATTGAACCTTTACTTCAACCAGAGAGTAGCGCAGCGCAGAAAGTTGTTTCTGTGGAACCTACAACGGTAGAAGAGGAAGTTAATGATGATGATCATGAAGCTTCGGATCAAGCTGCTATTGAACCTCGTAGGTCGACAAGGACGCTTACTACTCCCAAGTGGTACGGCAACCCTGTCTTGGAGGTCATGTTGTTAGAAAACAATGAACCTACGAGCTATGGAGGAGCAGTGATGGGCCCGGATTCCGAGAAATGGTTAGAGGCCATGAAATCTGAGATGGGATCCATGTATGAAAACAAAGTATGGACTTTGGAAGTACTACCTGAAGGGCGAAAGGCCATTCAGAATAAATGGATCTATAAGAAGAAGACGGACGCAGACGGTAATGTCACCGTCTATAAAGCTCGACTTGTGGCAAAGGGTTTTTCACAAGTTCAAGGAGTTGACTACGATGAGACTTTCTCACCCGTAGCAATGCTTAAGTCTGTCAGAATCATGTTGGCAATGGCTGCTTATTTTGACTATGAAATTTGGCAGATGGATGTCAAAACGGCGTTGCTCAACGGTTTCCTTGAGGAAGGGTTGTATATGATGCAACCCGAAGGTTTTGTCGATCCAGAGAATACTGACAAAGTTTGCAAACTCCAGCAATCCATTTATGGGCTGGTGCAAGCATCTCGGAGTTGGAATAAGCGTTTTGATGAGGTGATCAAAGCGTTTGGGTTTATACAAGTTTATGGACAAGCTTGTATTTACAAGAAAGTGAGTGGGAGCTCTATAGCGTTTCTAGTGTTATATGTGGATGACATATTGCTGATTGGAAACGATATAGAAATTCTGGAAAGCATGAAGGAATATTTGAATAAGAGTTTTTCAATGAAGGACCTAGGAGAAGCTGCTTTTATATTAGGTATTAAGATCTATAGAGATAGGTCGAGACGCTTAATAGCACTTTCATAGAGCACATACCCTGATAAAGTTTTGAAGGAGTTCAAAATGGAACAGGCCAAGAAGGGGTTCTTGCCTGTGTTACAAGGTGTGAAGTTGAGTAAGACTCAATGCCCAGTGACTGCAGAAGATAAAGAAAAGATGAGCGTCATCCCCTATGCTTCAGCCATAGGCTCTATCATGTATGCAATGCTGTGCACAAGACCCGATGTCAGCCTTGCCATAAGTATGGCTGGAAGGTTTCAAAGTGATCCTGGAATGGAGCACTGGCAAGCGGTCAAGAATATCCTTAAGTACCTTAACAGGACTAAGGACATGTTTCTCGTTTATGGAGGTGATGAAGAGCTCGTCGTAAAGGGTTACGTCGATGCAAGCTTTGACACTGATCCAGACGATTCTAAATCGCAAACCAGATATATATTTATTCTTAACGAGGGAGCGGTAAGCTGGTGCAGTTCCAAGCAAAGCCTGGTAGCTGATTCTACGTGCGAAGCGGAGTACATCGCGGCCTCGGAGGCGGCGAAGGAAGGTGTCTGGATGAAGCAGTTCATGACAGATCTTGGAGTAGTGCCTAGTGTACTGAATCCAATAAATCTGTTCTGTGACAACACTGGTGCCATTGCTCTAGCCAAGGAACCAAGGTTTCACAAGAGGACCAGACACATAAAGTGACGCTTCAACTCCATCCGGTTCTACATCGAGGGTAAGGACATAAATATTAGCAAAGTGCACATGGACCTGAATGTGGCAGACCCGTTGAGTAAACCTCTTCCAAGGGCTAAACAGGATCAACACCAGAACTGCATGGGTGTTCGATTCATTACCATGTAAATCACATAGTGATGTGAACTAGATTATTGACTCTAGTGCAAGTGGGAGACTGTTGGAAATATATCCTAGAGGCAATATATAAAGTGTTTATTATTATATTTCCTTGTTCATGATAATCGTTTATTATCCATGCTATAATTGCATTAATTGGAAACACATTGCATGTGTGGGTAAATAGACAACATTGTGTCCCTAGTATGCCTCTAGTGAACTAGCTCGTTGATCAAAGATGGTCAGGGTTTCCTTGCCATTGACATGTGATGTCATTTGATAACAGGATCATGTCATTAGGAGAATGATGTGATGGACAAGACCCAAACTACAAACGTAGCATATGATCGTGTCAGTTTATTGCTATTGTTTTCTGCATGTCAAGTATATGTTCCTATGACCATGAGATCATGCAACTCACGGATATCGGAGGAGTGCCTTGTGTGTATCAAACATCGCAACGTAACTGGGTGACTATAAAGGTACTCTACAGGTATCTCCGATGGTGTCTGTTGAGTTGGCATGGATCGAGACTGGGATTTGTTACTCCGTGTGACGAAGAGGTATCTTGGGGCCCACTCGGTAATGCAACATCACAATAAGCCTTGCAAGCAATGTGACTAATTGTTAGTTGCGGGATCTTGCATTACGGAACGAGTAAAGAGACTTGCCGGTAACGAGATTGAACTAGGTATGGAGATACCGACGATCGAATCTCGGGCAAGTAACATACCGAAGAACAAAGGGAACGTTATACAGGATTAATTGAATCCTTGACATAGAGGTTCAACCGATAAGATCTTCATAGAATATGTAGGAACCAATGTGGACGTCCAGGTCCCACCATTGGTTATTGGCCGTGGAGGTGTCTCGGTCATGTCTACATAGTTCTCGAACCCGCAGGGTCTGCACACTTAAGGTTCGGTGACGTTTCGGTAGTATAGAGTTATGTATGGTGGTGACCTAAGGTTCTTTGGAGTCCCGGATGAGATCCCGGACGTCACGAGGAGCTCCGGAATGGTCGAGAGGTAAAGATTCATATATAGGAAGTCCCAGTTTGGTCGCCGGAAAAGTTTCGGGCTCATCGGTAGTGTACCGGGAGTGCCGGTAGTGTACCGGGAGGCCTCCGGGAGGGGTATTTCGACCCCAAGAGTTCCATGGGCTGTGGGAGGGTGTTAACCAGCCCTTAGTGGGCTGGGAAACCCAGCCACAAATGCCCAAGGCGCAGGAGGTGGAAAATCCTAAGGAAAAAAGGAAAAAGAGAAAAATCAGCCAATAGGAAGCAATCCTACTCCAACTAGGATTGGAGTAGGAGTAGGATTGCTCCCACCTCCTAGCCGGCCGAGCCAAGGAGGCCTTGGCTGCCTATCCTATCCTCTCCTCCTATATATACTAGTGGAATAGCTAGGGTTTTGGCAGAATTTATGGCCACGTGCTACCCGTTCCACCGGTGCTCCTCTAGACTAGATTTCCGCGGTGCTTAGGCGAAGCCCTGCCGGAATTGCTCCACCACCACCATCACCGGAGCGCCGTCACGCTGCCGGTGAACTCTCTCTCCTCTCCACATTCTCTTGCTGGATCAAGACGGTGGAGATCGTCATCAAGCTGCACGTGTGCTGAACGCGGAGGTGCCGTCCGTTCGGCACTAGATCGGAAGGATCGTGATCAAGGCCACGGGACGTTCGTGATCGGATCGCGGGACGGATTGTGACGAGATCGCGGGACGGTTCGTGATTGGTTCGCGGGATAGTTCGTGATTGGATCGTGGGACGCTCGGCGATTTGAATCGCGAAGAAGTTCGACTACACCAACCGCGTTTCTTAACGCTTCCCGCTTAGCGGTCTACAAGGGTACGTAGATCCACTCTCCCTCTCGTAGATGCTCATCACCATGGATAGGTTTGCGTGTGCGTAGGAAATTTTTTTCCCATGCGACGTTCCCCAACAAACAAACCATGCAAACTCTAGCGCTCCATCTATGGGCTGGTGCAAGCATCTCGGAGTTGGAACATTCGCTTTAATGAGGTGATTAAAGTGTTTGGGTTTATACAGGTTTATGGAGAACCCTGTATTTACAAGAAAGTGTGTGGGAGCTCTGTAGCATTTCTCATATTATATGTGGATGACACACTAATAATGGGAAATAATATAGAACTTTTGGAGAGTGTAAAGGCCTACTTGAATAAGTGTTTTTCAATGAAGGACCTAGGAGAAGTTGCTTACATATTAGGCATTAAGATCTATAGAGATAGATCAAAACTCCTCATAGGTCTTTCACAAAGCACATACCTTGACAAAGTATTGAAGAAGTTCAATATGGATCAGTCCAAGAAGGGGTTCTTGCCTGTGTTGCAGGGTGTGAGATTGAGTACGACTCAATGCTCGACCACGGCAAAGGATAGAGAAGAGATGAGTGTCATCCCCTATGCTTCAGTCATATGCTCTATTATGTATGCCATGTTGTGTACCAGACCTGATGTGAACCTTGCCATAAGTATGGTAGGGAGGTACCAAAGTGATCTCGGAGAGGAACACTAGACAGCGGTCAAGAATATCCTGAAGTACCTGAAAAGGACCAAGGAGATGTTTCTCGTATATGAAGGTGCCGAAGAGCTCGTCGTAAAGGGTTACGTCGATGCTAGCTTTGACACAGATCCGGATGACTCCAAGTCACAAACCGGATACGTGTATATTTTGAATGGAGGGGCAGTCAGCTGGTGCAGCAACAAGCAAAGCGTTGGGCCCGATGACTCTATTCTGTGATAACACTGGAGCTATTGCCCTTGCCAAGGAGCCCAGGTTTCACAAGAAGACAAGACACATCAAGCGTCGGTTCAACTCCATCCGTGATTACATTCAGGAGGGAGATATAGATATTTGTAAAGTACATGCAGATCTGAATGTCGCAGATCCGTTGACTAAACCTCTCTCACGAGCAAAAGATGATCAACACCAGAATGATATGGGTGTTCGATTCATCACAATGTAACTATATTACTGACTCTAGTGCAAGTGGGAGACTGTTGAAAATATGCCTAGAGGCAATAATAAAGTGTTTTTTATTGTATTTCCTTGTTCATGATAATTGTCTATTGTTCATGCTATAATTGTGTTAAAAGGAAACCATAATACATGAGTGAATACATAGACCACAACATGTCCCTAGTGAGCCTAAAGTTGGCTAGCTCGTTGATCAATAGATGGTCGTGGTTTCATGACCATGGACATTGGATGTCATTGATAAGGGGATAACATCATTAGGAGAATGATGTGATGGGCAAGACCCAATCCTAAGCATAGCACAAGATCGTGTAGTTCGTCTGCTAAAGCTTTTCAAATGTCAAGTATCGTTTCTTTAGACCATGAGATTGTGCAACTCCTGGATACCATAGGAATGCTTTGGGTGTGACAAACGTCACAACATAACTGGGTGGCTATAAAGGTGCACTACGGGTATCTCCGAAAGTGTTTGTTGGGTTGGCATGAATCGAGAATGGGATTTGTCACTCCGTGTGACGGAGAGGTATCTCTGGGCCCACTCGGGAAGACATCATCATAATGAGATCAATGTGACTAAGGAGTTAGCCATGGGATGATGTGTTACGAAACGAGTAAAGAGACTTGTCGGTAACGAGATTGAACAAGGTATAGGGATACCGACGATCGAATCTCGGGCAAGTATCATACCGGTAGACAAAGGGAATTGTATACGGGATTGATTGACTCCCCTATATCGTGGTTCATGTGATGAGATCATCGTGGAGCATCTGGGAGCCAACATGGGTATCTAGATCCCTCTGTTGGTTATCGAGCGGAGAGGTGTCTCGGTCATGTCTATGTGTCTCCCGAACCCGTAGGGTCTACACACTTAAGGTTCGTTGACGCTAGGGTTATAGGGAAATGGTATACGTGATTACCAAAGGTTGTTCGGAGTACCAGATGAGATCTCGGACGTCACGAGGAGCTCTGGAATGGTTCGGAGGTAAAGATTGATATGTAGGAAGTCCTATTTTGGTCACTGGAAAGTTTTCGGGCTTATCGGTAGTGTACCGGGAGTGCCGGGAGGGTGCCGGAGGATCCCCAGGAAGGGTGTGACGACCAAAGGACCTTATGGGCTGTTAGATAAAGTGTGGCAGCCCTTATTGGGATGGGAAATACCTTTGCTAAAGGCCCATGCGCATAGGGATAAAGAGATAAGGCAAAAAGGAGTTTGAAAGGAGGAGATCCACCTCCCTTGTGGGACGTGAACTCCTCCCCTAGCTCGGCCGAACCTCTCCTCCTTGGAGGAGGGGCCAAGGCAGCCCTCCCTCTCCCTACTCCTATATATACTTGAGGTTTTGTCTGTTTTGAGACAAGATTTAATATCTCTCTCCCACGGTGAAGCCCTACCTCTCTTCTTCCTCCTCCGCAGTG
The DNA here is from genome assembly GCA_022496015.1 of Hordeum marinum. Classification (NCBI taxonomy): domain Eukaryota; kingdom Viridiplantae; phylum Streptophyta; class Magnoliopsida; order Poales; family Poaceae; genus Hordeum; species Hordeum marinum. The sequence continues at coordinate 515,513,491 of CM039676.1, read as the reverse complement.
CTTAGGCGAAGCCCTGCCGGAATACCTTGCTGCTCCATCACCACCACGCCGTCGTGCTGCTGTTGGAGCTCTTCGCCAACCTCTCCCTCCTCCTTGCTGGATCAAGGCGCGGGAGACGTCACCGGGCTGTACGTGTGTTGAACGCGGAGGCGCCGTTGTTCGGCGCTAAGATCGGAGTCCACCATGATCTGAATCGCTACGAGTACGACTCCACCAACCGCGTTCTTGTAACGCTTCCGCTTAGCGATCTTCAAAGGTATGAAGATGCAATCTCTTCCCTCTCGTTGCTGGTTTCTCCATAGATAGATCTTGGTGAACGCGTAGGAAATTTTTGATTTACTACTACGTCTCCCAACAATACCTTCCTCAAAATAGAAACCATATACTTTCCTCAAAACAGCCACCATACCTACCTACTATGGCATTTCCATAGCCATTCCGAGATATATTGCCATGCAACTTCCACCGTTTCCTTTTATGACATGCACCATCACTTCCATATTGCATATAGAGTCATATTTTGTCATAGGTATCGAGTTGTAAGTTTCTTTTGAGTTGTAAGTATATAAAAGTGTGATGATTATCATTAATAGAGCATGTCCCATGCGAGGAAAGGATGATGGAAGCTATGATTCCCTCACAAGTGGGGATGAGATTCTGGACCCAAAAAAATGAATAAAAGAGACCTTAGACGCCCACATAAAAAATGAAAAAAAATGAGAGAAAAGAGAGAAGGGACATTGCTACTACCTTTTTTTCCACTTGTGCTTCAAAGTAGCACCATGATCTTCATGATAGAGAGTCTCCTGTTTTGTCACTTTCATATAGCTAGTGGAATTTTTCTTCACGATGCACATCCACTTAGTTCCTTTTTGAGCTTTCATATACTTATAGATCTAGTGCATCCGTTGCATGGAAATCCCTACTCACTCACATTGATATCTATTAACGGGCATATTCATAGCCCGTTGATACACCTTATTGATGTGAATCTATCTTCTCCCTTCCCATGACAACCGCCACCATATTCTATTCCACCTATAGTGCTATATCCATGGATCGCGCTCATGTATTGTGTGAGAGTTGAAAAAGTTTGAGAAAATAAAGGTGTGAAAACAATTGCTTGACTTTTCATCGGGGTTGTGCATGATATAAATTCTTTGTGTGGGGAAGATGGAGCATAGCCAGACCATATGATATTGTAGGGATAACTTTCTTTTGCCATTATATTTTGAAGAGATACAATTGCTTTGCTAGTATGCTTGAAATGTTATTGTTTCTATATAAATATTAAGCTTTTGTTTTGAGTCTTACGGATCTGAATATTCATGCCACAATAAAAAAATATTACATGGATGAATATGTTAGGTAGCACTCCACATCAAAAATTCTGTTTTTATCATTTACCTACTCGAGGACGAGCAGGAATTAAGCTTGGGGATGCTGATACGTCTCCAATGTATCTATATTTTTTTATGATGGCATGCTATTATATTATCTGTTTTGGATGTTTTATATGCAATAATATGCTATTTTATATTATTATTGGGACTGGCCTATTAATCTAGAGCCAAGTGCCAGTTTCTATTTTTTTCCTTGTTTTTGAGTTTTCCAGATATGGGATATTAAACGGAGTCCAAACGGAATAAAACCTTTGGAAGAAATTTTTTTGGAAGGAAATAAGTCGACCAAGCTTGGAGTGCACATCACGAGAGGAGCCAGGGTGCCACAAGCCTGCTAGGCGCCGCCCTGGTCGCGCCTAGCAGGCTTGTCGCTCCCTGGAAGGTATCTTAACCCTATTATTTGGCCTATAAATACCCAAATATTCCACCAACATCAGAAAGAGACACGCAAATACTTTTCCTCCACTGGAAGCCTCTTTTCCCGAGAGATCCAATCTTGGGGCCTTCTCCGGTAATCTACCGGAGGGGGAATCGATCACGGAGGGCATCCACATCAACTCCATTGCCCCTCCGATGATGTGTGGGTAGTCCACCATAGACCTATGGGTCCATAGCTAGTAGATAGATGGCTTCTTGTCTCTCTTTGATCTTCAATACCATGATCTTCATGGAGATCTATCCGATGCAATCATCTTTTGTGGTATGTTTGTCATGATCCAATGAATTGTGAGTTTATGTTCAGATTATCCATGAATCTTATTTGAATCTCCTCTAAATTCTTATTTGCATGATTTCGTATCCTTGCAAGTCTGTTCGAGTTATTTGTTTGGTTTGACCAACTAGACTGGTAATTCTTGCAATGGGAGAAGTGCCTGGTTTTGGGTTCAATCTTGTGATGTCCTCACCTAGTGACATAGTAGGGGTAGCGAGGAACATATTGTATTGTTGCCATCAAGGGTAACAAGATGGGGTTTTCATCCTATTGCTTGAGTTTATCCCTCTACATCATGTCATCTTTCTTAATGTGTTACTCTGTTCTTCATGAACTTAATACTCTAGATGCAGGCAGGAATCGGTCGATGTGTGGAGTAATAGTTGTAGATGCAGAATCATTTCGGTCTACTTGACATGGACGTGATGCCTATATGCATGATCATTGCCTTGGATTATTACATGATTATTCACTTTTCTATCAATTGCTTGACAGTAATTCGTTTACCCACCATGATATTTGCCTTCAAGAGAGAAGCCTCTAGTGAAACCTATGCCCCCCGGGCCTACTTTCCATCATATACTTCAGATCTATAAACCAAAAACACAAAAAATACTTCATTGCAATTTATTTACCTTTTACTTTACACACTCATTTACATCTATCTCTATCGGATCTAATCCTTGCAAATAATCGTGAAGGGATTGACAACCCCTTTATAACGTTGGGTGCAAGAGTTTGATTGTTTGTGTAGGTGCATCCATTGGTGACTTGCTTGTTCCTCCTACCGGATTGATACCTTGGTTCTCAACAACTGAGGGAAATACTTATCTAGTTCGCTGCATCACCCTTTCCTCTTCAAGGGAAAACCAACGCAAGCTCAAGAGGTAGCATTATTCTAGGACAAAGAGTTTATAAGAAATTATATGTTATCCATTATGCTAGCAAAACTCTAGACAGTGCCCAAAAAAATTATGCTACTACTGAAAAAGACTTTTTAGCAGTCGTGTTTACTTGTGATAAATTCTGATCCTACATTGTTGATTCCAAAGTTATTGTTCACACTGATCATGTTGCTATAAAATATCTTATGGAAAAGAAGGATGCTATACCTAGACTCATTAGGTGGGTTCTCTTGCTTCGGGAATTTGATTTACATATCGTTGATAGGATGGGAGCTGAGAACCCCGTAGATGATAACTTGTCTAGGTTAGAAAATATTCTTTATGACCCACTACCTATTGATGATACTTTCCCTGATGAACAACTAGCTGCGATAAATGTTTCTCAAAACACTCCATGGTATGCTGATTATGCTAATTACATTTTTGCTAAATATATACCACCTAGCTTCACATACCAACAAAAGAAACAAATTCTTCTATGATTTAAGACATTACTTTTGGGACGACACACATGTTTATAAAGAAGAAGTAGATGGTATTATTAGACGTTGTGTACCTGAGCATGAATAGGAACAAATCCTACGGAAATGTCATTCCGAAGCTTATGGATGACATCATGCTGGAGATAGAACTGCTCATATGGTATTACAATCTGGTTTTTATTGGCCTACTCTCTTCAAGGATGCTCATAAGTTTGTCTCGTCTTGTGATGAATGTCAGGGAATTGGTAATATCGGTAAGCATCAGGAAATGCCTATGAATTATTCACTTGTTGTTGAACCATTTGATGTTTGGGGTTTGATTATATGGGACCTTTTCTTTCCTCTAATGGGTACACTCATATTTTGGTTGTTGATTATTATGTCACTAAGTGGGTAGAAGCTATTCCAACTAGTAGTGTTGATTATCACAGTTCCATTAAAATGCTTAAAGAAGTTATTTTCCCAAGGTTTGGAGTCCCTAGATATCTAATGACTGATGGTGGTTCACACTTTATTCAGGGTGCTTCCTGTAAAATGCTTTCTAAATATGATGGTAACCATAGAACTGCATCACCCTATCATCCTCAATCTAGTGGTAAAGTTGAACTTAGCAATAGAGAAATAAAATGTATATTACAAAAAACTGTCAATAGATCTCGAAAGAATTGGTCTAAGAAATTAGATGATGCACTTTGGGCCTATAGAACGGCTTATAAAAATCCTATGGGCATGTCTCCATATAAGATGGTATATGGGAAAGCTTGTCATTTGCATCTAGAGTTAGAACATAAAGTATTTTGGGCAATTAAAGGACTAAATTATGACTTCAAACTTGCCGGTGAAAAGAGGTTATTTGATATTAGCTCACTAGATGAATGGAGAATCCAAGCTTATGAAAATGCCAAGTTATTCAAAGAAAAAGTTAAAAGATGACATGACAAAAGAATCCAAAAGCTAGAATTCAAAGTTGGAGAATATATTCTTTGGTACAATTCTCATTTCAGATTTTTTACAGGAAAACTTCTGTCCAAATGGGAAGGACCCTATGTTATCGAAGAGCTTTATCGCTCTAGAGCTATTAAGATTAATAATGCCGAAGGTACTAACCCGAAGGTGGTCAATGGACAAAGAATTAAACACTATATCTCAGGTACGCCTATTAATGTTCAATGCAATGATATACAAACTATGACACGAGAGGAACACATAAAGGAAACCTTCCAAAACACTCCAGAATCGTGAAAATTAAGAGGTATGTGATACTCTAAGTAAACAGACTCCAAAAAATCTACAAAAATATTTTTTATTAGTTTTGGAATATTTAAGATTTTTAGGAAATAAAAAAATAAATCGGAAGGCAACCGAGGAGGACACGGTCCACCAGGGTGCAGTTGCCATCCCCGTCGTGCCCTAGTGGAGCGTGCCCACCTCGGGAACCTTCCCGACTCCGTTTTCCTTTTGTTTTCTTAGTTTCCAAAAATAAAAATTCGCTATATATACCCACCGATTGTTTTGACCACTGCATCGTGAGATTTTCCTCTGTTCTTGTTTCGTGTTGTTTTCTTGTCAGATCGAAATCTCCATGGCTTCATCAAGTTCCTCCAAGGACAAGTTCTTCGAGAAGGTTATCAACCCATACTTGACGGAGGTGATGAAGCACACTCAAACCATTGAGATGCGTGAGGGGGTGCTCCACATCCGGGATGTTCAGGTGCCCAGGAAGAAGGGAAGTGTGGAGGCCAGGCTGGAAGTAGTGGAGCAAGACATGTTCAAGTGCAAAGGGATGGTGGAGCGTGGACTTAGTGCCAATCACTCTATGATCACGGAATTTACCCATGATTATGTGGTGGATGGCCAGTCCATGAAAGACACCGTCTTCAACTTCAACAAGCAAATCAACTTTCTACAAAGTGAAATTTATGATCTCCAAAATCAAGTTTTTGAATATGAAGCGAGATTTAAGGGTATGAATTTAGCTGCGAATTGTAGGACACTAGGGACTCGTTCATCAACTTTTGATGGTGAACCCTTGCCCTGGAAGCCAGAGGATAAACCTACTACCTTCTCATCACCACCACCTTCATCATCACCACCACCAAAGGAAACTTGAGTACACGGGTATGGGCACTCCCCTTGGCTTGAGCCAAGCTTGGGGGAGGTGCCCCGGTATCGTATCACCATCACTTTTTACCTTTGCTTTTTATTTTGATCCTTAGCCTTTTCATGATTTAGTTGAATAAAAGTTTAGTATGATCTATTTTCAAGTGCTAGTTTTGTGATCTATCTATCTATGTAATCAAGTGAGAGTTATATAATAAAGTTTAGTTTGAGTCTTTGCCCCTTTACTTTCTTTTTGCCATCATAATAAAAGAAGATAAATGAGAAAATATCATATGCTAATCTTATGGTGAGTAATGACATCACAATAAAGAAAAGTATAAGTGGTAAAATTTATTGGAGATTGACAAACATATCATTAGTCAATGATGCAATTCATGAAACAATAAATTAGGGAAGAGAAGATTTACATGCATATATACTATCATGGACATCTTTTATGATTGTGAGCCCCCATTAAATATTATATACCAGAATTGTTAGTGTTGGACAAGGAAGACAACGTAGTGATTTATGCTTGTTCATATTCACATATAAGTTATATTGTCATAGATCCTTCAACATGTTGTGCTTGCCCAATATCTTTGCTAGCCAAAAATTCTGCACGAAGTAGAGATACTACTTGTGCATCCAAAAACCCAAAACCCAAACTCATGTTTGAGAGTTCACCATGCCTACCTATGGATTGAATAAGATCATTCAAGTAAGTTGTCATCGGTGCATCAAGGCAATAAAAATTGCTTCTAAAAGTGTTGGATCAGTTAGTGTAAGAGAAAATTGAGCGTTCCACGAACTTGTAATGGCAAAGTAATAAAAGCGATGGACTGCATAATAAAGGTTTCTATCACAAGAGGCAATGCAACGTGACGTTCTTCTGGGCTAAGGGATTTGGCATACAAACTAAAAAGGCGCATGACAACCTCTGCTTCCCTCTGCGAAGGGCCTATATTTTACTTTCAAGTATTTACTTTTATGCAAGAGTCAAAGTATCCTTCCCTATTCCTTTTTATTTTTCTGTTTGGCAAGAATCATGTGGTGAGGAAAGATCTAGGCAAATTTGTCTAGTTGGATATAAGTGAGCATGAGTTATTATTGTTGACATCACCCCTGAGGTGAATCCGTTGGGAGGCAAACTATAAGCCCCTATCTTTCTATGTGTCTGGTTGAAACTTTTTGCTCATGGGTATGCTGTGAGAATTAGCAATCATACAAGACTATATGATGGTTGAGTATGTGGAGTTGCCAAAAGGCTCCTACATGAGACCCTTCCTGAAAATATGATGAATTGTGTTGCAAAGTTGACAGAGAACATAGTTTGTTGGTTTCCAATAATGTTTATGCTTTATACTTCCATGTTGTGATGTATTGTACTTTCTCATAAGAAGTTATATGATTTTGTTATGCATAAAAGTTTTATGTTAATTTTTGTTGTTGTTATAGTAATAAGCATGATACTACTATGTCTGTATTTTCTTTTTATCCACACCTCTCTCTCAAACCATGTGGAGATGTTCTTCGATATCGGCTTTCGCTTGAGGACAAGCGAGTTAGAAGCTTGGGGGTGTTGATACGTCCATTTTGTATCATGTTTTCCTACTTCTATTTATAATGTTTTATGCATAATAATTCTTTGGGGAGTAATTCTAATGCCTTTTCTCTCCAATTTGCAAGATTTACACCAAGAGGGAGAATGCCGGCAACTGGAATTCAGCACCTGAAAAACCATGTCAGAGATACCAATCCCGCACATCCTCAATGAAGCTGAAAATTTACGGAGATTTTTTATACAATAAATAAGAATTGATGGAGCTGAAAACTATCGGAGGGAGGCCACGAGGTGGCCACCCTCCACCAGGGCGCGCCAGGCCCCCTAACTGCACCTTGGTGGAGGGTGCTCACCCAGGCTCACCTCTGGAGCCCATCTTCTGGTATAAATTCCCAAAAAACCTAAAAATATAGGGGGAGGACTTTCGGGATGAAGTGCTACTGCCTCGAGGCGAAACTTGGGCAGGAGAACTTTCGCCCTCCGGCGGAGCGATTCCGCCCGGGGAACTTCCCTCCTGGAGGGGAAAATCAAAGCCATCGTCATCACCAACAAACCTATCATCTTGGGGAGGCCATTCTTCATCAACATCTTCAACAATAATATCTCCTCTCAAACCCTAGTTCATCTCTTGTGTTCAATCTTTGTACTGGAACTTCAGATTGGTACCTATGGGTGACTAGTAGTGTTGATTACCTTGTGTAGTTGATTGTTATATGGTTTATTTTGTGGAAGATCATACATTCATATGCATTATGCTATTCAATACCCCTCTGATATTGATCATGAACATTATTTGTGAGTAGTTACCTTTGTTCTTGAGGTCACAGGAGAAGTCATGTTGCGAGTAATCACATGAATTTGGTATGTGTTTGATATTTTGATGATATGTATGTTGTGAATCCCTTAGTGGTGTCATGTGAACGTCGACTACATGACACTTCACCATCCTTGGGCCTAAGGGAATGCATTGTGGAGTATTTATTAGATGATGGGTTGCTAGAGTGACAGAAGCTTAAACCCTAGTTTATGCGCTACTTAGTAAGGGGCTGATTTGGGTCTACAGGTTTAATGCTATGGTTAGACTTTGTCTTAATACTTTTCTCATAGTTGGGGATGCTTGAGAGGGGGTTAATCATAAGTAGGTTTTTAGTTCAAGTAAGAACAACACCTTAGCACCGGTCCACCCACATATGAAATTATCAAAGTAGCGAACACGAATCAAACTAGAGGGGGTGAATAGGCGGTTTTTATCAAAGTCTTCGAAGCAAGGAATGTATTAGAATTATGCAGAAACATAACCAGGATCAGGTAGGGATAGAAATCAAGGATCTAGTCTAGGCATGCATTACAGTGAAGACATACAGACACATCAAGTAATATCATCATGCACACTAAGATAAGTCAAAGACAAACTTAGACAGTATGAAGATAAACAGTTGATATGAATGTCTTCGGAGAAAGTCTTCAGGCAATGATCAAGCAATGACTTGAGAATTCAGAGTAGGAATGTAGGAGAGTGAAAGATAGAACCAGTTGCTTGACGAAGACACATGATTTGTTGGAGCAGTTCCAATTGCTGTGACAACTATACGTCTAGTTAGGGAGGCTGAGATTGAACTCAGAAGACCTCGTGTTCACCTTATTCCCCTTGAGACAAAGTCACTTAGACAACGCCCAATCACTCAGGTAAGTCTTCAGGGGAGACTTTTGAAACTCGCACAAACTTGGTCACCCGACAACCCACAATGACTCTTGGACGCTCTAGACCCATACGCCTAACCATATAGAAGATCACATTCTTCAAGTGTAATAAGTCTTCAGTTCTCTTATGACAGAAAGTCTTCGGTGATGCTCAAACACTCTAGCTCTAGGTGTTTAGGTGTATGCTCGCAGGATGTATCTCTCTCATTGTATTCGAGGTGGGTTGCGCCAAAACGACAACAGTCTTATCTCTTTCTGAGCAGTCATCTTCTCATGGTGGAGGGGGTGGGATATTTATAGCCAGCCGACAACCCAACCTGATATGACTGAAATGACCCTGGGTCAATGGCCAACTGACACGTGTCACAACGGTCGGATTTTGAACGCACGCGGAAACTTTACTTGGGCTACAAGTAAAGCTGACTCAACCAGCTCTCGAAGAGTTTTCCTCTCATTGTGTTCACTCGAAGACATGGGTATGGGTTGAGCAACGTAACTGGGTGGCTATAAAGGTACACTACGGGTATCTCCGAAAGTGTCTGTTGGGTTGGCACGAATCGAGACTAGGATTTGTCACTCCGTGTGATGAAGAGGTATCCCTGGGCCCACTCGGTAAGACATCATCATAATGAGCTCAATGTGACTATGGAGTTAGCCACAGGATGATGTGTTACGGGACGAGTAAAGAGACTTGCCGGTAACGAGATTGAACAAGGTATAGGGATACCGACGATCGAATCTCGGGCAAGTATCATACCAGTAGACAAAGGGAATTGTATACGGGATTGATTGAATCCCCGACATCGTGGTTCATTCGATGAGATCATCGTGGAGCATGTGGGAACCAACATGGGTATCCAGATCCCGTTGTTGGTTATTGACCGGAGAGGTGTCTCGGTCATGTCTACATGCCTCCCGAACCCATAGGGTCTACACATTTAAGGTTCGATGACGCTAGGGTTATAGGGAAATGGTATATGTGATTACTGAAGGTTGTTCCGAGTCCCTGATGAGATCCTGGGCATCACAAGAAGATCTGGAATGGTCTGGAGGTAAAGATTGATATATAGGAAGTCTAGTTTTGGTCACCGGAAAGTTTTCGGGCTCATCGGTAGTGTACCGGGAGTGCCGGGATGGTGCCGGAGGAAACCCGGGAGGGGTGTGACGACCATAGGACTTCGTGGGCCCTTAGAGGAGGTGTACCAGCCCTTATTGGGCTTGCCAAGACCTTCTAGAAAGGCCCATGTGGCTGGAGATCTAGATATAAGGCAAAAGGAGTTTGAAAGGAAGGAGATCCACCTCCCTTGTGGGAGGTGGACTCTTCCCCACCTTCGGCCGAAGCCCTCCTCTTTGGAGGAGGGGCCAAGGCAGCCCTCCCTCTCCCTCCTCCTATATATACTTGAGGTTTTGGCCTTTTGAGAACAGATCTGATCTCTCTCTCTCACGGCGAAGCCCTACCTCTCTTCTTCCTCCTCCGCAGTGCTTAGGCGAAGCCCTATCGGTATACCTTGGTACTCCACCACCACCACACCGTCGTGCTGCTGTTGGAGCCCTTCCCCAACCTCACCTTCCTCCTTTCTGGATCAAGGTGTAGGAGATGTCACCGGGCTGCGCGTGTATTGAAGACGGAGGCACCGTTGTTCGTCGCTTAGATCGGAATCCACCGCGATCTGAATTGCTGCGAGTACGACTCCACCAATCGCGTTCTTGTAACGCTTCAGCTTAGCGATCTTCAAAGCTATGAAGATGCAATCTCTCCCCACTCATTTCTGGTTTCCCCATAGAAAGATCTTGGTGACACGTAGGAATTTTTTTGATTTACTACTACGTCTCCCAAGAAAACCAACAAGGGGTGGCACTAGATGCACCTAGAATCTCCCCCTTTTTGGTGATTGATGACTAACTGGATGAAGTTTTCAACAGGGATAAATATATGTGAAGATAAGGTTTTGAAGATTATGATTACAAGATATACAGAGCTCCCCCTGAAGATGTACATATGAAAATTTTGCTTGGAATGCAAGTGCACATGGCAGGTTGGAGTTTGTGGAGATCTCCCCCTATATCTTGTAACCCAATCACTATGCATTAACTAATATGTCAAACATAATGAAATGGATAATGGAAAATGGGCGTCTGCAAAATGAATTCAGGCGCATTAAATAACTTGAAGAAGCGCCAAAGAGAACGGTACATGCTACCTCTTGAGCTTGCGTTGGTTTTCCCTTGAAGAGGAAAGGGTGATGCAGCAAAGTACATAAGTATTTTCCTCAGTTGTTGAGAACCAAGGTATCAATCTAGTAGGAGGAACAAGCAAGTCACCAATGGATCCACCTACACAAACAATCAAACTCTTGCACCCAACGCTATAAAGGGGTTGTCAATCCCTTCATGGTTATTTGCAAGGATTAGATCTGAAAGAGATAGATGTAAACGAGAATGGAAAGTAAAATATACATAAATTGTAGCAAGGTATTTTTGGTATTTTTGGTTTATAAATCTGAAAATATATGATGGAAAGTAGACTCGGGGGCCATAGTTTTCACTAGGGGCTTCTCTCTTGAAATCAATTATCATGGTGGGTAAACAAATTACTGTCAAGCAATTGATAGAAAAGTGAATAATCATGTAATTATCCAAGGCAATGATCATGCATATAGGCATCACGTCCGTGTCAAGTAGACCGAAACAATTCTGCATCTACAACTATTACTCCACACATCGACCGATTCCTGCCTGCATCTAGAGTATTAAGTTCATGAAGAACAGAGTAACACATTAAGAAAGATGACATGATGTAGAGGGATAAACTCAAGCAATAGGATGAAAACCCCATCTTGTTACCCTTGATGGCAACAATACAATATGTTCCTCGCTACCCCTACTATGTCACTAGGTGAGGACATCGCAAGATTGAACCCAAAACCAAGCACTTCTCCCATTGCAAGAATTACCAGTCTAGTTGGTCAAACCAAAAAAATAACTCGAAGAGACTTGCAAGGATATGAAATCATGCAAATAAGAATTCAGAGGAGATTCAAATAATATTCATGGATAATCTGAACATTAACTCACAATTCATTGGATCATGACAAACATACCACAGAAGATGATTGCATCGGATAGATCTCCATGAAGATCATGAAGAACATGGTATTGAAGATCAAAGAGAGAGAAGAAGCCATCTAGATACTAGCTATGTACCCATAGGTTTGTGGTGGACTACTCACACATCATCAGAGGGGCAATGGATTTGATGTAGATGCCCTCCGTGATCGATTCCCCCTCCGGCAGATTACCAGAGAAGGCCCCAAGATTGGATCTCTGGGGAACAAAGGCTTCCGGCAGCGTAAAAGTATTTGTGTGGATCGTTTTGATGTTGGGGGAATATTTTGGTATTTATAGGCCAAGAATTAGGGTTAGGAGGCATGTCGAGAGGCGACAAGCCTACTAGGGGCTTGTGGCTCCTTGGCACCTCCCCTGCCATGCACTCCAAGCGTGATTGATTTGTTTCCTTCCAAAAAATTCCTTCTGAAGGTTTAGTTCTGTTTGGAGTTTGTTTAATATCCAATAAGTGCAAAACTCAAAAACAAGGAAAAAACAGAAACTAATACTTGGCTCTGGATTAATAGCTTAGTCCCAAAAATAATATAAAATAGTATAATAATGCATATAAAACATCCAAAACAGATAATATAGTAGCATGCCATCATCAAAAATTATAGATACGTTGGAGACGTATCAGTAAACACAAAGTCCAGACGTCCATCGGGACTTAAGTCTTACAACGCAAAAACAGCAAATGTTCAGAGACGATAGTTGTAGACTTAGCAAAAGATAACACCCAGCCCATATTAGTAGACCCGATTAAAGACTATCATCCAATGCTTCTCCCCCTTTGTCATCGAATGACCAAAAAGGGATGCAGACATCGAAAAACAACACGTCCCCAGCAGAGTCGATGAAGATAGTGCAGTGAAGTCATGGGGTGCTGGTGCAGTTGAGGTTGGTGCAGTGTCGGGAGGCCGAGTTGATGGAGGCAGAGAGGTTACATCATCAACTTCATTTGCAAGCCTGACGTTGGAGGAGGGAGCGCAGGAAGAGTGATAACCCACAAGTATAGGGGATCAGTTGTAGCCTCTTTTGGTAAGTAAGAGTGTCAAACCCAACGAGGAGCTAAAGGTAGAACAAATATTCCGTCAAGTTCTATCGACCACCGATACAACTCTAGGCACTCTTAACGTTCGCTTTACCTAGAACAAGTATGAAACTAGAAGTACTTTGTAGGTGTGATAGGATAGGTTTGCAAGATAATAAAGAGCACGGAAATAAACACTAGGGGCTGCTAAGATAAAGAAACAACTAAGTTAGTTTAACGAGTTTGTAAAAGTGGTGGTAGGAGTTGCGGAATTGTCCCTAGGCAATTGATAACTAGACCGGTAATCATTATTGCAATTTTATATGAGGGAGAGGCATAAGCTAACATACTTTCTCTACTTGGATCATATGCACTTATGATTAGAACTCTAGCAAGCATCCGCAACTACTAAAGATCATTAAGGTAAAACTCAACCATAGCATTATAAGGTATCAAGTCCTCTTTACTCCCATATGCAACAACCCACCTACTCGGGTTTATGCTTCTGTCACTCAAGCAACCCAACATAGGCAAATCATGAACACATTGTTACACCCTACAGCGAGGATCCCTCATGCTTGCGTGACACAGAGGGCACCATAGGACAACGCCAATAATAAAACATGCAACTCAAACCAATCATGATCATCAATCAACCCATATGACAACAAAAATCTACTCAGACATCATAGGATGGCAACACATCATTGGATAGTAATATGAAGCATAAAGCACCATGTTCGAGTAGAGGGTACAGCGGGTTGCGGGAGAGTGGACTGCTGTAGATAGATGGGGGAAGGTGATGGAGGTGTTGGTGAACATGACGGAGTTGTTGGAGTAGATCGCCATCACGATGATGGCCCCGGCGGCATTCCGGTGACACCGGGAGAGAGGGGGAGAGAGCCCCCCTCCTCCTTCTTCTTCTTCCTTGACCTCCTCCCTAGATGGGAGGAGGGTTTCCCCTATGGTCCTTGACCTCCATGGCGGTGGAGGAGCGAGAGCCCCTCCGAGATTGCATATATCTCTCTCTCTCTGTTTCCTTCTGTTTCTGTGTTCCCAGACTCTGGCCTTTCACCATTTCTTAAATATCCGGAGATCCGTAACTCCGATTGGGATGAAATTTTGAGGTGATATTTATCCAAAAAATAGCTTTCTTGCGGCCAAAGGAGAGCTCCAACCGACCTATGGGATGGTCACAAGGGCCCAGGGCACGGCCAGGGGGTAGGGCGCGCCCCCTTGCATGTGGCCCCCTCGGGCACCACCTTCTGTTGATTCCACTTCCCAAAATTTACATATAGTCCAAAAAAATTCTCCGTAAGTTTCTATCATGTTTGGACTTCATTTGATATAGATTTTCTGCGAAATAAAAAACATGCAGCAAACAGGAACTGGCACTAGGCACTGGATCAATATGTTAGTACCAAAAATAGTATAAAAAGTTGCCAGAAGTATATGAAAGTTGTAGAATATTGGCATGAAACAATCAAAAATTATAGATACGATGGAGACGTATCAAAGAGAAGCCACTATATTCGAGAGATGGAGTCTTGTGCCACTTCTCCTTGCTGGGAGGTGGTGCACCAAATCTATAACGTGGATGGTATCCATCTTCGCGAAGCTCATCGTTAGGCGCAAGCATGGTCCTATTCTTCCATGGGCGATGACTGGTTTCATAGGCTACAAATGCATTCTTGGTGGCAAGGTTCAGAACATGATTGAGATCTTGTATCACAGAATGCATCTGGCGACGTGTCCATTCATGATGCCTATCTTGCTTCTGGATTAGTGAGACAAGAAGTTCACGATCAGTGTGTGCACGCTCTCTTCTGGGCAGGCATTGACGAGGCAGGGTCCTAGAAGTGGCTTGAGTGTTAGTCGCACTAGGTCCTCGTTGCCGAATCACACCAATAATTCTTGCCCTTGAAGGATCAGATGGGTGGTGAAGACCTTCACCATCAGCAGTTCCACTTGGGCCTTCAACAATGGGGTTCTATCTCTTGGATGGATATAGATCTGCTTGCACAACTTCAATATCTAGAAGATAAATGCCATGGTTGTGAGTAGATGGAAGAAACCTGGTGTTGGTTCTATATTTGATTGAGCGCATAATCCAGGGAGCATATATCTTTGGCTCGAGGACATTGATGCCATTTGCAGCAAGGTTGCAAAGGAACAAATCTTGAAGACTGAACCTGACACCATAGATAGTGTTGTAGAGCAATATCTTTAGAGGCCCTTCAATCTTGCGAGTTGAGTTGTGTCCTTTGATCGGCCAAATTATGTGTCGAAGAATATGATATATGGTCCTGGGCCAATACTGAAGATCATCAACGAAGAAAGACGTGGGCAAATCTACATCTCGAGCTAAAGGCTTCATCAATGTGAGCATCTCAATCATATTGGGTTGTCGCATGTGGAAGAGGCTTCGAGTGGCAACCACATAGGCTTCAGAGCGAGGATCCAATTCTTCACCAAAGGCAACAAGTGGTGTTGTGGGGAAGAATTCCAGCGGGCAGGCAGTGATGTGTTCATCTATGATCATAAATTCCATATTCCAAGTGTTCAAGTCATGACCAAAGGCAGAGATGTGAAGAGTGGCATAGAACTGGAGGATGAGTTCCTCATTCCAGTCTTCATGATCTGTGCAGAATGGCAACAAACCCACATCTCGAAGACAATGTAGTGTTTGATCAAAACAGGTAAGACCTTTCATAGCTTCAAAGCTGAGATGTCTGTGGGGAAAGATCTTGTTCTGACCATAGAGCACACACATGTGGTACTGACATTGTGAAGTACTCTAGAATCTGTCAGACTATATTCCTGAACCTTTCGAGCTTGAAGACAGTGGGTCTAGTAGGGCCTGACTGATGAAGTTATGGAAGATGTGGCATGGGGTTCATGACATTGGGGCGTCGATCAAGGTTGAACTCATACCGAGGCCCCATCCGTGGTGGAGAAACTAGCTGAGGCCATCTAGTGGGAACCATTTCTCCTTCCCTATTGCGAGCCATGACAATACTTTCCTTATTGTCACGGTTGATGGCGTGGCAAGGACAGGAGGACCATTAGGGGTATTTACATGTCCCAGAGTGATGTTTGTGTTGGGAGACGTAGTAGTAAATAAAAAAAATCCTACAACCACCAAGATCAATCTATGGAGAAACCAACAACGAGTGGGAAGAGTGCATCTTCATACCTTTGAAGATCGCAAAGCGGAAGCATTACTAGAATGCGGTTGGTGGAGTCATACTCGCAGCGATTCAGATCGCGATGGATTCCGATCTAAGCGCCGAACAACGGCGCCTCCGCGTTCAACACACGTGCAGCCCGGTGACGTCTCCTACGCCTTGATCCAGCAAGGAGGAATGAGAGGTTGAGGGAGAGCTCTGGCAGCACGACGACGTGGTGACGGTGGAGCTGCATGGTACTCCGACAGGGCTTTGCCAAGCACTACGGATAACGAGGAGAAGGAGGGATAGGGCTGTGCCAAGAGAGGAAGAAACTTTTGTGTCTGGCAGCCCCGAACCCTCCACTATATATAGGAGGAGGAGGAGGGAGGTCACAGCCCTAGGGTTCCCAACCTAAGAGCCGGTGGCAGCCCCACATGCCATCTGGTGCAACAGCCAGGAGAGGGAGTGGGAGGGGCGGCGCCCTAGGTGGGCCTAGGGCCCATATGCCTCCTGGGTGTGCCCCCCTCCCACCTCATGATGTGGCTTGGGCCCTTGTGGGGGGTGCACCAGCCCACCTAAGGGTTGGGTCCGTCCCACCTGTGGCCCATGCAGCCCTCCGGTGCCGGTTGCCCCACTTGGTGGACCCCCGGAACCCTTCCGGTGGTCCCGGTACGTTACCGCTGATGCCCGAAACTCTTCCGGTGACCAAAACCTCACTTCCTATGTATGAATCTTTACCTCCGAACAATTCCGGAACTCCTTGTGACGTCTGGGAACTCAGAAGGGACTCCGAACATCCTTCGGTAACCACGTACACTATTCCCATACAGCCCTAGCGTCATCGAACCTTAAGTGTGTAGACCCTATGGGTTCAGGAGGCACGTAGACATGACCGAGACACCTCTCCGGTCAATAACCAACAGCGGGATATGGATACCCATGTTATCTCCCACATTCTCCACGATGATCTCATCGGATGAACCACGATGTCGGGGATTCAATCAATCCCGTATACAATTCCCTTTGTCTACCGGTATGATACTTGCGCGAGATTCGATCGTCGGTATCCCTATACCTTGTTCAATCTCGTTAGTGGAAAGTCTCTTTACTCGTTCTATAATACATCATCCCATGGCTAACTCCTTAGTCACATTGAGCTCATTATGATGATGTCTTACCGAGTGGGCCCAAAGATACCTCTCCGTCACACGGAGTGACAAATCCCAGTCTCGATTCGTACCAACCCAACAGACACTTTCGGAGATACCCGTAGTGTACCTTTATAGCCACCCAGTTACGTTGTGACATTTGGCACACCCAAAGTATTCCTACGGTATCCAGGAGTTGCACAATCTCATGGTCTAAGGAAATGATACTTGACATTATAAAAGCTTTAGCAGACGAACTACAGGATCTTGTGCTATCCTTAGGATTGGGTCTTGTCCATCACATCATGATGTGATCCCGTTACCAATGACATCCAATGTCCATGGCCATGAAACCGTGACCATCTATTGATCAACGAGCTAGCCAACTAGAGGCTCACTAGGGACATGTTGTGGTCTATGTATTCACACATGTATTATGGTTTCCGGCTAATACAATTATAGCATGAACAATAGACAATCATCATGAACAAGGAAATATAATAATAAGCATTTTATTATTGCCTCTAGGGCATATTTCCAACAGTTTGCTGCAATGTCTTCAGTAGCAGCGGCAGCAAACTCAGGTTGATCTCTAGGAATGTCTTCAATCATGAGTACTTGCTTAACTGGTGCAGTTGGTGAGACTTGAGCTTCATCCTAAGGAATGCTATGCATTGAATCCATAGTAGGTCTTGGTCCATGGCGAAGCCTTTTAAGTGGTGACGGACGATGAGTAGTGTTAGTCTCCTTGGCAGCGAACGGTGATTCAGGAGAGCGTGGAGTAGGTGGAAAGAATGGTGGAGAGGGAGTACCTTGTTCAGCATCAGGAATTTCAGGCCTTATAGGAGTGCCAATATCCACAAACTCGCTTTCATGATTGGGCGATGATACCATTGGTGCATCAATTTGAGGCACCATGGCCTTTGTAACATTGTCATCAGGAGCAATGTCTTCAGCTGCAGTGGTGTTGACAGCTGGAATGTCTTCAGGAAGCAGAGCCTCTGTAGTAGTAGGCTCATGTAGTATCACTTGCCTATCTTGATTCGCCGAGGCAGGAGGCACAATGGATGTGGACGTCACTTGTACTGGCTTCTGTTGAGGAGCGGGGTTTGATGACGAAGCAGTAGGGGGTTCAGGTGCTTGAGCTGGCTCAGATGACTTGAACTTCTTTGTCTTCTGCCTCTTAGGAGGTTGGTCTCTAATGGCAGCAGCCTTGTGCTTCTTGGTTTCAGCTTCGGCTTTCTGTGTCTTCTTGCTAGAGGCAGCAGAGGAAGGCGGAGGTGTACGAGTGCTAGTGAAGCCAGTTGGAAACATGATGCCTCGAGGTACAGGCCCTGACGGAGCAGTCTGGTCCGAAGACATTGAAGCCTGTTGGGATCGCTCAATGATCCGTGGATCAAGAGGAGGTTGGCCAAGTGCCTTGCACTTCAGCATTTCATTGTGTGCTTGAACCATGGTTTTGGACTTTTTCTTGAGATGCACCAGGGGCACCTTTAATAGCTTCACATCTGTTCTCAAACATGGCCTTGAGGTCTTTCATCATCTGCTGGTAGGCTTGAATCTGTTCAACCTCGAGTTTGTGTACATTCTTCTTGAAGAGTACCTTCTTATGGCCAATCTTTGTCTTGAGTTGTATGGCCTTTTGTGCCAGAGAAAGTTCCTCATTCACAAGACATTCAAAGGTGACGTTGAGCCCTATAGGCAGCTCAGGGCATCGATGGACAGGGATGGATCAGCAAACCATTAATCAATGAAGTGTTCGAGTATGGATGGATCAAGGAGAGGTAGGTCTTCAAGATGTTTAGCTTAAGCGTTGCCAGAGCCTCATCATCGAACTCAACATCACATAGGTCAATCATAGTTGTAGTATCCATCAAATACATAGTTGGCTTCGGACCTCTAAGGCAGAAGTGATACGTATCCAACATATCTATAATTTTTGGTTGTTCCATGTTGTTATATTATCAATCTTGTATGTTTAACAATCATTTCATAGCAACTTTATATCATTTTTCCAAACTAACGTATTGACATGCTGCCAAAGTGCCAGTTGCTGTTTTTGCTTGTTTTTTACTTCACAGAAAATTAGTACCAAATGGAGCCCAAACGCTACGGGAATTTTTGGAGAATGTTTATGAACCAGAAGAGCCAAGATGGGCCAAACAAGCACCAGAGAGGGGGCGGGGGGCCACCCTCCACCAGGGCAATCCAGAGGCCCCTAGCGCGGCCTGGTAGAGGGTGGGCACCTCGGGACTCCCCCAACCAACTATCGAGCCTATAAATTCCCAAAAAATGAGAAAACCCTAGAGGAGTCGACGAAACACAATTCCAGCTACCGCAAGTTCCGGAACCTCGAGATCCAATCTAACACTATCACGGAGGGGTTCATCTTCATCATAGGTGCCTCTCCGATGATGCGTGAGTAGTCCACCATAGACCTATGGGTCCATAGGCAGTATCTAGATGGCTTCATCTCTCTCTTTTGATACTCAATACAGTGGTCTCTTGGAGATCTATTTGATGTAATGACTTTTTGCGGTGTGTTTGTTGGGATTGGATGAATTTTGAGTTCATGATCATTTTCTATCCATGAATATGATCTGAGTCTTCTTTGATCTCTTATTTGCATGATTACTTATAGCCTTGTATTTCTTCTTCCAATCTTTGGTTTAGTTAGGCCAACTAGATCGATTTTTCCTGCCATGGGAAGAGGTGCTTTGTGATGGGTTCGATCTTGCGGTGTTCTTTCCCAGTGACATAAGGGGCAGCAAGTCATGCATGTATTGTTGCAATTAAGGATAAGAAGATGGGGTTTGTTCCTACATGAATAGATCTTGTCTACATCATGTCATTGTTCTTATTGCATTACTCCTTTTCTCCATGAACTTAATACAGTAGATGCATGCTGGATAGCGGTCGATGTGTGGAGTAATAGAAGTAGGTACATAATCGTTTTGGTCTACTTATCTTGGATGTGATGCCTATATAATGATCATTGCCTAGATATCATCATGATTATTTGAGCTTCTATCAATTTCCCAACAGTAAGTTGTTCACCCATCGTGTGCTATACTCATGAGAGAAGCCACTAGTGAAACCTACGACCCCCGGGTCTACTTTTCCAACATATTGCTTTCCGATCTACTATTTGCATCTTTTGTTTTCAGATCTAAAAATAAATAAAAACTACCTTACTGCACTATTTGTTTATTTATTTTAGTTTGTGTTCTTGTGAGATCTATATGCCATAACTATCACTATCCAATCTATCATCTTATCCTAGGGAGATTGACAACCTCTCTTTCGCGTTGGGGTTGCAAGTATTTGTTATTTGTGTGCAGGTGTTGTTTATGTGGGTGCGTGATCTTCCTCTACGGATTCATACCTTGGTTTCATAACTGAGGGAAATACTTACCGTCGATGTGTTGCATCATCCCTTCCTCTTTGGGGAAATACCGATGCAGTCTCAAGCCTCGTCAAGCAGCTTTCCGTTTAATGCACATGTGAAGGTGATCTTCTTGCTCCGGCTCTTATGGATCAACAAAGGGATAACGAGAAGCTTGTGGTGAAGAGTCAGCAGGTATCGGTGCCTTGGAAGCTTTTGGATTTAACACCGTTCACTTCTTCAAAGGCTTCGGCTTAGGTGCTGGTGGATTCTCTTCATCCCTTTCCATAGAGTCAGGCTATGTACATTCTAGGCAGCCAAGAATGCTTGATGGATGAGGATTTCTAGGTATAGGGGGCCTGAACATGCATGAGTACAATCCCACTTTGATAGCATCGGCCTTTGTCTTCGGATGAAGATTTTTTTAGACTATGTCAGTCCATGGTGCTTTCTCAGCACACTTCTCAGCACACTCG
This sequence comes from Hordeum marinum, assembly GCA_022496015.1. Lineage (NCBI taxonomy): Eukaryota > Viridiplantae > Streptophyta > Magnoliopsida > Poales > Poaceae > Hordeum > Hordeum marinum. Next base: position 515,492,307 of record CM039676.1, on the reverse strand, counting down.
TCAGTCACAAAGCGGTAGTAAAACCACTCTCACGCTCCAATATTGTCGAATCCATTGGATTCGATTCTGGCGTTGGGTGTATGTTTCTTCATTGTCGGACTTGTATTGCTCATACAACTCAGGGGGAAGATCATTGGCTCTATTCTTGCGTCTTTGTTTTCCACCCTTCTTGGATGGTTTCTCATCTGCCATTGGCTTCGACAAAGGCATCACTAGGGTGCGCAAATATGAATACGCATCGGGAGATTCCAGATGTATCTGCAAATAGTCTGCAAACGAATTTAGACTATGAGATCCAAGTGATTCTGCTGCGGACATGTACCTATGAAAAAGTTAGAGACATGAGGGAAGAGGAGAGGTCATATGCGTTCTCAATTTTGTTTACTATAAAGCAGTGTTTTGAAGACATTGACCTTCTTTACCAAAGACATTCACTTTTATAGAACATATGGTGATTTCAGATTTGTACAAGTGAGGAATCATACCAATTTTAGACCACAAAGTGAAAGTAATAGGCAAAGTGAGATCTAGATCTTTATGCGGTTGTGTGGAAGAAAAAAGAACAGCAACCGAATATTTGAGGTAAGACATTCAGATCAAAACAGGTGGTAAAAATAGCTTTCTATTTACCATAGTGAATAACACGAAGAAAAGCTCAAAGAGGCGGAGAGGCCGAGAGATTCGATCTGCCTCACCCTAACTCGGTAGAGGCAGATAGCTACGGCAGCGGCCAGAGGGAGATGTACGCGGACGGCGTGAGTAGTTCGTCGGAGAGGTCATGGCAGCTAAGCACTTCATCTCCGACGGCGATGGAATCCAGCGACGGTGCTAGGGTTTTGAGAACGTTGGTGGGGACAAGGTGGAAGGTAATAACTGAAGGGGGTCACCTACATTTATAGGGATGGAACCATCCGAACCGTTTGGATGGATACACCGCGTACTCCTCGTTTTAAGTAGGACACGCGGCAGACATGCAACACATCTGACAACCCACTACCTTAATCGAAGCGACGGTGTGGGATTTGTTGCTAAAAACACGGAGACGGTTAAGATTTGAGATTTAATTATGTGGTTGATTTGTCTTCGACTGACAAGGACGTAGTGGAGACAGTCAACATGTGTCAATATAGAATGCATATGACTAGATTAGCACAGACTTAGACAAGGTAAGAACAGAAGAGAATGTCGGGTCCGATCACACTTTCCTAGGAAAAAGTTGAATACAAATCTATAGGACAAAGCTCCAATCCAAATATAGATCTGCAAATAGTTTTCAACAGAATCACATGTGCAAACAATAAAGTTTTGTTCCAAAGATAAACTCAGTCTTTGAAGACATGTAAAGTAGATAAGATAATGCCAATGTCTTCGAGGTTGGTTGGTGGCATTACCCACCATATAAAAATGTTTGGCCCAAACACGGCACACAATTATCGTGGCACTCTGAAGTCGTATTCTTCGTTAATGTATTCACACTTAGATTGTAAGTCTTCATGACTTGAAGACATATGTTACGTCGTGTGTTGTGCATCAAAGTCATCAACATGTATAAGCGTTAGGATGTATTTCCATTCAAAGGACATTTGAGGATTCTAAGATATTTAGCTCACACTGCAACTTGCAAAACCTCTTCTCATCCAAAGGCTTTGTGGGGATATCTGCCAGTTGATCTTCAGTGTCAGCATGCTTGACGTTGATGTCGCCCTTCATCACATGATCCCGAAGAAAATGATGTAGTATCTGTATATGCTTCATCTTCAGATGTTGTATTGGGTTGTAGGATATCTTGATTGCACTCTCATTGTCACAGTAGAGAGGTACATGCTTTAGGTTGATGTCGTAGTCCTTGAGGGTCTGCTTCATCCAGAGAAGTTGAATGCAGCACGCGCCAATAGCAATGTATTATGCTTTGGCAGTGGAGAGTGAAACATAGTTCTGCTTCTTTGAAGACCAACATACAAGAGATCGTCCCAGAAAGTGACATGTGTCTGATGTAGACTTGCGATCAACTCTGTCGCCAGCGAAGTCAGAATTTGAATAGCAAGTGATCTCAAACTTCGAACCTTTGGATACCATAATCCTAGCGTTGGGGTGTGAGCCAGATATCTAAGTATTCGCTTCATAGCAAGGTGATGCGACTCCTTTGGTGCCACTTGAAATCAGGCGTACATGCCAACGCTAAGCATTATATCTATCCTAGATGCACATAAGTACAATAAAGACCCAATCATGGAGCGATATACCTTCTGATTGAAATCTTTACCATTTTCGTCAGTGCAGAGGTGACCATTTGTTGTCATTGGCGTCTTGTAGCCTTTGGCTTCATTCATGCCAATTTTCTTGAGGCAGTCCTTGAGGTACTTCTCCTGAGATATGAAGGTACCATTTGGTTGTTGTCGAATTTCAAGCCCTAGGAAGAATCTCAGTTCTCCCATCATCGACATTTGGTACTTTTCTTGCATCATAAAGGCAAACTCATCACTGTATTTGTTGTTAGTACAGCCGAAGATAATGTCGTCCACATATATTTGACATACAAACAATTCATCATCATAGGATTTAGTAAAGAGAGTGGGATCGAGTGAACCAGGTTTGAAGCCTTTCTTCTTGAGGAATTCCTTGAGTGTGTCATACCAAGCTCTTGGTGCTTGCTTGAGGCCATAGAGTGCCTTGTTGAGCTTGAAGACTTTGCCAGGATGCTTTGCATCTTCAAACCCTGGTGGTTGAGCAACATATACTTCTTCCTCAATCTTACCATTGAGGAATGCACTTTTGATACCATTTGATATAAGCATATGTCATGATGGTTAGCATAAGCAAGCAGTATGTGAATGGCTCCAAGTCTAGATATAGGTGAAAAGGTTTCACCGAAGTCAATACCCTCGACCTGTGTGTAACCTTGGGCCACAAGTCGAGCCTTGTTTTTGATGACTTGGTCGGACTCATCTTGCTTGTTGCGGAAGATCCACTTGGTGCCAATGATGTTGTGCTTTTTTGGATCAGGGCGCTTCACGAGCTCCCATACATTGTTCAGCTTGAACTGGTGAAGCTCTTCCTGCATGGCTTGAACCCATTCTGATTCCTTGAAAGCTTCATCAACTTTGGTGGGCCCTATGATCGATACAAAAGGAAAGTGCCCACAAAAGTTAGCCAGTTGAGTAGCTCTTGAGCGAGTGAGTGGACCTAGTGCATTTATGTTGTCAAGCATCATCTCAATTTGGACTTCATTGGCCATGCGTGGATGAGTAGGGAGAAGACTTTGCTCTGGCTGTTGAGCATTGTCTTCGTCGACGGAGCACGCTGACGCCATGCCAGACCTGGAGGAGGAGTCGGCTGACGCGGTGCCGGACTTTGAGGAGGAGGAGTTGGTTGACGTCGTGCTGGACTTGGAGGAGGAGTCAGATGACACGGTGTCGGACTTGGAGGAGGAGGAGGAGTCAACTGACACGGTGGCGGACTTTTAAGGAGGAGGATTAGAAGGCCTTGGAAAGACGATGCAATCCTTTTTCCATAGAATGATATGATGTATGGCCTCTCCCAGTGTTCTCTCCTCGTCACCTCTAGGAATGTCAAGTTGTAGCTCATGATATGCTGACATCACTTCATCAACCCCGACATGAGCATAGCCAGCTGGAATGGGATTGGAATGGAAGGTTGTTTCTAGGGGATTTGCTAAAGCATAGCCGTCTGCCACCTTCATGGATGAGTTCTTCACTTTCATGTGTATCTCACAGTTAGTCCTGCCGTTGATATCATCCACAGGGTAGCTAGCTAGCAGTGCATCGTCATCGATATTGGCCGGGGCAAAACCCATGATGCTTCTCCGCATAGATGGTATGGTGGTATCCCATGCTAGATTGATCTACTCATGCTGCCGCTGAGATGCCCTTTCCTGGCTGAGTGAGTCGATCTACTCCTGCTATCGCCTGACTATGGATTACAACTCCAGGTGCTTTGATTCAAGGCCTTCAAGGCGGAGTGCTTCCTCCCTCTTCTTCTTCTCCTCCTACATCTTCTTTCTCGTAGTCGTCATTCCAACCCGCAAACCCCTCAAACCACGGAACAACGCCTTGGCCTCGTGTTCTTCCCGGGTGTTCAGGATTCTTCAGGGCACGCGTAAGCTCGTCATCCTCTCTGTTGAGCGTGAACACCCCCGTTCGAGCTTCTTCGATTTTCATCAGAATTTTGTCTGTCACTTTATTAAGACATGCCTTCACCATAATAGCCCCTATCTTTGGGTCGAACTTGCCCTCATGCACATAAAACCATGTCCTGCACCTCGAGGGCCAGGTCACTGTAACTGGAGTGACCCCTTCACTAATCATATCTTTTTAGTATTGACCCCACTTAGGCAGGGCCGTCTGGTAGTCACCTGGCCCCATAGTATGGTCCCACTGCTTTTTCGCAGCATTAATCTTGTTCTTTCTCGACCGTTCCTTAGCTAGTTCCGATTCCTTGAACTTCATGAAATCGTCCCAGTGATCTTTTGCCTTCACTAGTGCTCCCTCAAATTTTGGAGTCATCTTGTTTGCTTTGACGTACGCAGCCCATGCTTTTTCTTGAAGGTGTTGAATGCGATCGCCATCTTTTTAAGAGCATAGTTTCTAACTTTCTTCATATCTGCATCTGTCAAATTATCTGGTAGTGTGAAATGTGACATCAGCTCAGTCCAAAGCACATCTTTTGGTCTTTCATCAACAAAAGTAACTCCTTCTCGATCTCCCTTTGCTGGCTTTTTCCATTCTTGTGTGAAGATCGGGATTTGGTCCTTGACAATAACTCCGCATTGATTCTTGAACTTGTTTTCATTTTTCTTCGGTTCAAGCGGTTCGCCAGTTGATGTATTGATGGAATCGATGCTGAACTTTATGCCAGGGTCCAACTTTTTGGTCGGGCCTCGAACTACCCTGTCGCTCGTAGAAGATTTGGTTGATCTGGAGGCCTAAAATAAGAAAGATTGATTCGTTAATACAAATACAACTCAATTAAGACATGTAATGATCACCGGATACAACTCGCCGGTCTTTGTTATTTGAAAAACATTTTCTTCATCAACATCGTTGTCGAATTCATCTATTCTCTCGTCTTCATCAAACATATAACCCACACCGGAATTGTTCAGATATTGCGAGCCATCATCATCTTCATGTTCATGCTCTGGGCTCGTGGAGCGGATGATGTTGAACAGAGTCTCTTCTCCTTCTCTACCGGTATTGTCCATAGATTTTATTTAACTAACCCAGAAGAAATATAAAACAATTTAGTATTCAAATTAGAAGGCACGCAATCAATAAGGAAAAGTGAATCATAGTACATAATATGCATCATCGAATATAATCTCGAATAAATCGTCTTGAATATTATCGAATAAAATCTTGAATACATCTCGAATATTATCACTAATACATCTCGAATATTATTAATTATATAATATCACTACTACAGATCCAGTTGACGTCTCGCGCGGCAGGCTCTGGACACCGAAAGAGAAGAAACTATGACAGGATCATAGCTCGGGTGAGATCCCTGAAGAACCTGCCAGGTATTGGAGAACCTGACGTCCAACACATCCATGTACCGACGGACGTGCTTGTCCTCCTCCCTAACATGGCGGCGCACCACCTCCGGCGGGGCCGGCTGCTTCCGCACCGACAGTGGCCCATGCGAACACCACCAAAGAAGATCCGGGTCGATGACGGGACCCGGGTTCCTCACCAAGTTGTGCGCCCCTGAAGGTAGCACCTCCCAGTGCCAGCCCGGCGGAGCCCAGTCCCGAACATTGCCCCTCTGAAGCAGGACGTCGTCGCGAACGAGTCGACAATGAGGAAGGGGGGCAAGCATCGTTGACTCCGAGAAGAAATTCTATGCAAATTAAACATTTTTTAAATGCTTGATTGTGATTTCTTATATACGAGGAACCTTCAGAATCCTAACAAAATCTCTTAACCTTACAACCCGTGACTTTTGCAAATACATAACAAATACTACTTGCAAATTAATACATATATAACAAACTTTTGCAAATACAACATTAAAATATGCAATGTTTGCAAATACTAATTGCTATACATTGGATCAAATGTCAAAATTCATCAACTTTTTTCTATACATATATTGGATCAAAATGTAAAAATTCCTCAAATGTCAAAATGCCTTCACTTTTTTGTATACATCTAACTAATCATCTAGTGAAAAAAATGTCAAAATTCATGCATCTATGTCAAAATTCCCTAACTTTTTTCTATAAATTAAAATTCTTGCATCTAATCATCTAATCATCTATACATCTAATTATCAAAATTGTGTGTGTGTGTTCATCAAAATTGGGGGGGCGGGGAGGGGCTGGCGGCCGCCATGGCGGCACAGGGGGCGAGGGAGAGGAGGAGAGGGGGGAGCTCACAATGGGGCGACGGGGCGATGGCGAGGCGAGGCGAGTCGGGAGCGGCTACGGTGAGGAGCTCGGGGCCGGAGGAGCGGGTGTGGACGGCGTCCGGGCGGCGTCAGGCCGGGCTCGGGGAGGAACGGGCGCGGGCGACATTGAAGATCGGCGCGAGGAGGCGAGACGGCGACAGCGCGGCGAGACAGCGACAGCGCAGGCGGCATCGGGGAGGCGAGACGGCGACGGCGCGGCGATGTCGTGAAGAGGAGAAGAATGCAGAGTAACTGGAAATTTTTGAAGTGTTGTATATATAAGGAGGCCTTTAGTCGCGGTTGGTGGCTCCAATCGCGACTAAAGGGGGGTCTTTAGTTGCGGTTGGAGCCACCAACCACGACTAAAGGTGTCTTCCTGGCACGGCGCACTGCGGTGCGAGTTTAGTCCCACCTCGCTAGTCGAGGGGCGCCTCGACCAGTTTATAAGCCCCGGCGCGGGCACTGCATTGAGCTCCTCTCTAATGTAGGCCTTATGGGCCTACCTCTGCTGTGATTCCATGTGGGCCTACTGGGCCTTGCGGGCTTGCATCCTGGCCCAGGTTGGGTTTCTAGTCGTATGCAGGCCGTGGCGGCCCAGTAGGCGGGATTCTTTTAATTTATTTTTCATTTTTTCATTTTTTTTCTTTATTTATTTTCTTTTGTTTCTAAGTTTTTTTGTGCTTTATTGAGAGTTAATGAATGAATCTATTTTGCGTTAGGTCAAAAAAATTATAAACTTTCTGTTAGTGGCAGTAGTTTTAAAATTCGAATAGTTTAAATTTGAATTATTTGAAATTTGTATGAATCACTAGTTTGTGAATAACTTTACTTTAAAAATAAATTTTCCAGTGATTCTTTTTTCTAATGTTTAATATTATTGTGTTTTATCATTATATCCAATTTGGTAATTCTTAGGTTATTTAAAAATTGAAATGCCTTTGTAACATGCGAGTTTTCGTCTGAAACCTGATCCTTTGAAAGAGATTGTCCATTTTGTACACGAAGTGCATCCAGTTTTTGTCGTAACCCTCTCAACTTTTTAGCACATGCTATGTAGGTGAAATGATGATACCATGCCAACTTTCAACCTTTTCAGAGTTCATTTGTAGTGCTTATCAATTTTAGGGTCATTTAACTCAAAAAAAAACATTAAATGCATGAAAAATAGCAAATGAAGTCAGAAAGGGTTGAAATATGATGGCCTTCCTTCGAATGGTGCATACTAAACGCACAAAAATTCTAGAGTTGAAATAAGTTAAAAAAATGAAATGTCTTTGTAACATGCGAGTTTTCATCTGAAACCCTGATACTTCGAAAGAGATTGTCCATTTTGTACACGAAGTGCATCCAGTTTTTGCCGTAACCCTCTCAACTTTTTAGCACATGCTATGTGGGTGAAATGATGATACCATGCCAACTTTTAAACTTTTCAGAGTTCATTTGTAGTGCTTATCAATTTCAGGGTCATTTAGCTCAAAAAAATCAATAAATGCATGAAAATAGCAAATGAAGTTAAAAAGGGTTGAAAATTGATGGCCTCCCTTCAAATGGTGCATACTGAATGCACAAAGAGTCTGGAGTTGAAATAAGTTACAAAATGAAATGCCTTTGTAACAGGCGAGTTTTCGTCTGAAACCCTGATACTTCGAAAGAGATTGTCCATTTTGTACACGAAGTGCATCCAGTTTTTGTCGTAACCCTCTCAACTTTTTAGCACATGATATGTGGGTGAAATGATGATACCATGCCAATCTTTTCAGAGTTCATTTGTAGTGCTTATCAATTTCAAGGTCATTTAGCTCAAAAAAATTAGTAAATGCATGAAAAATAGCAAATGAAGTCAGAAAGGGTTGAAAATTGATGGCCTCCTTCGAATGGTGCATACTAAACGCACAAAAAGTCTGGAGTTGAAATAAGTTAAAAAATGAAATGCCTTTCTAAGAGGCGAGTTTTCGTCTGAAACCCCGATACTTCGAAAGAGACTGTCCATTTTGTACACGAAGTGCATCCGGTTTTGCCGTAACCCTCTCGACTTTTTAGCACATGTTGTGTGGATGAAATGATGATACCATGCCAACTTTCAACCTTTTTAGAATTCATTTTCTAGTGCTTATCAATTTCAGGGTCATTTAGCTAAAAAATCAGTAAATGCATGAAAATAGCAAATGAAGTCAGAAAGGGTTGAAAATTGATGGCCTCCCTTCGAATGGTGCATACTGAACACACAAAAAGTCTGGAGTTGAAATAAGTTAAAAAATGAAATGCCTTTGTAACAGGTGAGTTTTCGTCTGAAACCCTGATACTTCGAAAGAGATTGTCCATTTTGTACACGAAATGCATCCAGTTTTTGCCGTAACCCACTCAACTTTTTAGCACATGCTATGTGGGTGAAATGATGATACCATGCCAACTTTCAACCTTTTCAGAGTTCATTTGTGGTGCTTATCAATTTCAGGGTCATTTAGCTCAAAAAAATTAGTAAATGAATGAAAAATAGCAAATGAAGTCAGAAATGGTTGAAAATTGATGGCCTCCCTTCGAATTGTGCATACTGAACACACAAAACACATAAGTACACTACTATTACAAATATTCCCTTCGGTTTGTCTGAAGTGAGACTTTCTAGATATATAAGTCTGGAAACTAACTAGATAATCCGGTCACATCCCAGAGTGGGATCTGTCGTGGTTTTGTCACGGCAGATGTCTGGGTGAACGGACTTGGATTCGAGGCCATCGCCTTAGTGGTGGACTCAAAGGGGTTGATTGGGACGAAGGACACGAGTTTACCCAGGTTCGGCCCCTCAAGTTGAGGTAATGGCCTACGTCCTGCTTGTGCTTGTATTGCTTGATGTATCGATTACAAGGGATCTAAAGCTTGACCTAGTTCTCGATAGCCTATCCTCTAAGTCGCCCCGGGTCTACCTTTATATACGAGGTAAAGACCCCGGGTCATACAAGTTGTAACCGACTCTTATCGTTCATCCGAGTCTTCCTCTATTCCCTCTGTCCAAGCTATCCTCGGGAGGCTTATGCACCCGGGTCTTCTCCGTCCGGGCCACCTTCCGGCCCTCTCCTTGAGCCGCCGGGCCCCCTGGGCCATTAGCTTTGACATCTTACTCTTGGGCCGGAGCATGAGCCGTCAGGTGTCGCCCGGAGCCTTCAGGGCGGGTCATATCGTGGCTTTATATCCCCAACATTAGGCCCTAGGTTGATTTGAGCTTGCTCATTTCATCCTTTCTTTTATCCTTCGGTGAGTCGCCCAGAGATGACCCGCCGTGACGTCATGTCGATCCTGCAAAAGAAGATTTCTTGACGCGCACGTCAACTCTTTGTATTACATGGTCCGCCCGAAAATCGAGGCGTCCGCCTCGGTCGGACGATTTCGGTTGCCCGGATTTTCGTGCCGGATCCGCGCATTTTCCTTTTAAATAGGACCGCCCTGAGGCGGCATTTCCTTTCCTTCGTACTCCCTGTCATCGTCTTCTTCTTCGACGCCTTCGCTTCCTGCTTTTTCTGCATCGGCGCCGCCTCCGTCTCGCTGTCAACAAGGACGCTGCATCAACCTGTTGCGATCCAGAGCTCGCTCCGCGTCCATCTCACCGCCACCGGTAAGTCCTTTTTGCCCTTAGATCCCGCAGCCGTTCCTGTAGGGTTCCGACGTGCTCCATTGTCACCACCTCGAGAAATCGAGCCCTAGCCACGCCGGCCATGCTCTTAGCGCACGCCTCAAACAACCGCGCATGTCCGCCGCCCCGCTATGCAATGCGTAGATCCATCTCCGCTCTGGTTGCCACTTAAGTTTCTTTCGTTTCTGCTAGTTCATCCTCCAGCCCAAAAATAGAACTATTTTCTCTGCTTTTGTAGATCCATGATCCTAGCGGAGTTTTGTAAAATCTGTTTCTAGGACTTAGTAGAAATTTCGCCCTGTCGATTTGAAATATTGACCCGTCGTATTGCTCCGGCTCTCAACAGCCAGAGTCTGGTAGCCTTTGGTTTCTTAAGTTTAATAACTCCTCGTAGCCGTTCACTGGTCTCTGAGCCGCCACAGTTGCTTATTTTTGCGCAGCTTTTATAAGACGTCAGCATGTCGCGCGCCTCTAACTCATGCAATTGGGTCGACTCCTGTATCACGGAGGAATACTTGACAGACTTTGTGCAAGCTGGCACCCTTCCTGGTAAAGACGCTATCCACTGGCGGGTTCCGGGTAACGAAGTAAGACCCAATCCTCAAGAGGGAGAGATAGTTGTTTTCTCCGACCACATTGAACGTGGATTTGTCCCTCCCGGCTCAAAATTCTTCCAGGACGTTCTCCATCTTTATAAACTTCATCCTCAAGACCTCACCCCCAACTCCGTCTCCAACATCTGCAACTTCCAAGTGCTCTGCGAGGTCTACCTGCAGACTGAGCCCTCCGTAGGCCTATTTCGAGAGTTCTTCTACGCAAACCGGCAAACTGAAGTGAAAGCCGGCCCAAGCTTGGAACTTGGTGGAATTTCCATTCAGAGACGCCGGGACATCATTTTTCCGGCTGTGCCCATGCCAAGTCACCCTAAGGACTGGAACAAGACCTGGTTCTACTACAAGGATAGATCTCCAGAAGGTGAACACCCACTGCCGGGTTATCAACCCTCCCGGCTCAAGACAACCTCTGAGCTTCCTGGTCGGTTATCAACTGCTGAACATGCAAGGCACGAGCCGGCTCATGCCAAGATCAAGGCCCTCATGGCCAACGGGCTGATGGGTCTAGATTTGATCCGCTACTGGATTTCCTGGCGCATCATGCCCTTGAGTCGAAGGAGCCGCCTTATGTGCAAGTATTCGGGTCACTATAACAGCTCTCTCTGCTTCAGCCAAACCACCCTGACTGAAGATGACATTACAATAGTCATCTGGAGTCTTGTTCATGAGACGTCTGGAGCCTGCAGTACTATTGGCCTGCGGCCTTTCTGCATCACCAATCCAGCTCGAGAGGTACGGCTATCCTGTATTCCTCCTTCTCTTGGTTTAATTATGTCTATAACATTTTGCCGGCTTACATCCTTTCAGGCCGACCCGGACTTCTGGAAGGCGAAATATGTCCCTCCCCAGAAGAAGCCCAAGAAGAAGACTCTGGCCAAGAAGGCGAAGAAGAATGTTCCTCAAGAGGAATGGTTCGAGTGGCCGGAAACCTCCGGCTCAGAGGTATAATTTTGAATACTTTTCCCCTTTTTCTTCTTCCATCTACTAATGCTAGTGTTTCGCAGGATGAGGTGGAGACCAACCACGCGAATGCTCCCGAGGTAACCTATATTTCATCCGACTCAGACTACTTCGTCCCCCAAAGGATTCTGCGGGTTGTTCGAAAGGTTCCTCTCTCTCGTCCCCTTGCTTACTTGGATCCTCACATTCTTTTGAAAAAGCAACAACAAATCGATCGTCATCAGACTCGGAGCACCGGCTCCACTGATCTCCTGGTCGGGTTACCCAACTCGCCGGCTCGAAAGAAGCGCCCCACAGAGGTATGTATCTATGTTTACTTTCTTCAGCTTTCCTTTATCACCTTAGCACTACCTTACGTTTGTTGAGTTGTCTTTCAGGGATCTCCTTCGTCTGGTGACTCTACAACCACCGCTCTTCCTCCTCCACAGATTAACCCTTTGTAAGTGCCTTTCGACATATTGTCCCCAGTTCTCTAGCGACTTGCACTCTTTGACCTCCGATTCTCATGTTTTCCTTTCGGGACGCAAGCTAAACGGAGGAAGACCAACAAGGCCTCCCCAAGCGCTGCTGCCCAAGAGCCGGAAGTTGCTAGGCCAGATGAGCCTATGCCGGCTATTGATCCGCCGGCTCCCTCCGTGGAACCAGTTGTTGATAACACTGTTCCTGAGAGCCCGCAAAGGGGCCTTTCTAAGCCGCCATCCCCTGCTAAGACTGCTGACGAGAATGCTACTCCGGATGTCGTGATCACCGGCACCGGGTTAACTTCCCCTTCACCCCACATGCTGACCAGGCACAGCGAGGCGGCTGAGGCCTCGAGGAAGCTAGAGTTTGAGCTTCCCGCTTTTGACAAGATGACGGCTGAGGAGATCCACGCGGGTTACATGAACCGCTTGTCCACAAGCCGTGATATGGAGCTCAAACTTGTTAGTCTGATGAAGAGCAAATATGAGGTAACCCTTCTGTCTATCTTACTTCTTTGCTTAGCCTCCAAGAATTGTGTTTAATGTTTAACTGATAGTGATCCGTCTCTGTAATCTTTATAGCAACGGAATTTCCAGCATGTAAGCTTTTAGGTAAATAGATGTAATCTTCTATTACTACCATTAGCCCCCAAGCTCCGGCTGATACCTAATAGGTGTGATCCGGAGGTGTCATATACACAGGCAATAGAGCCAAATGTAGCCCCCAAGGGCCGGCTCAATCTTCTTCAAAGTTGAGTCGGGACTTTCATAGCTCAGAAATTATAGAGACAAATGTAGCCCCCAAGGGCCGGCTCAATCTTCTTCAGAGTTGAGTCGGGACTTTGCCCTGCAACATAGCTACGGATCCATTGCTAGCCCTGAAACTCCGGGTTAACTCGGATATGATCCGGAGGTGTTGTTTTCGTTTCAAAAGAAACATTAGCCCCAAAGTGTCACACATACTGCTTTGTGCAATCTGTTTGAGACTTGCCAAGCTTTCTTGTTTTTGCTCATACTTCTTTACTTCGGCCGACTCATGCTAGTCTTAACTATTGTCATAGGAAGCTTTGAAGGAAGCTGAGTTAGAAATAACCGGTTTAAAGACCAACCTTCACGGAGCAGCTCTACTGCGGCGCCATGTGCACCATCAAGGTTGTCCAGTTCAAAGAAGCCATCCCTCCAACTCTCAAGGGGGTATTAGAGCTCTTCTCCACAATGCCCAAGAAAATTGGGGAACTGAAGAAATCAGCCGCTCACCAAGGGGCAATTGCCACCATCAGCCGGGCCTTGGCCTTCGCTCCGAAGCTTACTCCGGCTGATATGATGGATGGATTCCCCTCAAGGAAAGATGACGGCTCTGAATTTACTGATGCTGAATACGCCCACTACGTCCAGGATTCTAAAGTTCTAGCCTCCGTCTTTGCAGATGAAGTCAACCTGGCGACTTATCAGGTGGCTTACAGCGCCGACCAGAAGAGGATTCGCGGCCTGCTCTACGAGAGCAAGGATCTGACGTCGGCTCGCAGTAAGACTCTTTTTGCTCCAGACCTTGATACGCCCCCCTTCTTTGAAGAAGGAACCTTTGCAGCTCTAACCGACTGCAATTGGGACTTGGCTAATCTTCAGATAGAGGCCACTGAAGAGCCGGAGCAGGGTGACCTACCAGCCAGCTGAAAAGCTTTATAACAATGTCTGTAATAGCTTAGCTGTCCATGACTCGCCGTGGGTGATGTAAGAAAACTTGATGATATTTTGAGCTCCGTGGAGAGCATCTGTAATATAATAACTGCAACTTCTGCTTTTGTGACATCGCGCATACGTGTAATCCGGCCGTAATGTATACTTGTCGCCTTGTCCGTTTCTTTGAACGCCTTGTCGGCTCTTTGCAGCTTAATTTCCTGCATGCTTAAAAGTGCCTCTTTATACCATTAGGAGGGCGGCTTTAAAAGCGTAACCCAGTGACATTATGTCTTCCCAACGTGTTTGAAAGCATTTTTATGTTGTCAAGGTGTAGATAAGCTACACCCGTAGGTAGGAAGCCCCCTTGACAACCATGGCTAATCTGGTTAGCCAGAGATGGCGTAACGCCTGGCCGATGAGGCATTAGAAGCTATACCCGGAGGTCAGAAGCCGCCCTCCACCGGTTGTTTAGGGTTTCATAGGCTACACTTGTAGGTGAAAAAGCCCCCTGGACAACCATGGCCAACGTGTTAGCTGGTGATGGCGTAAAGCCTGGCCGATGAGGCATTAGAAGCTATACCCGGAGGTAAGAAGCCGCCCTCCGCCGGTTATTAGGGTGTTAGATACCCGTCGGTAAAAACTTCCTACAACTGCGGCTAATCTGGTTAGCCGAAGATTTGGCATAAAGCCGGCCGATAGGGTGTTAGAAGCGATACCCGTCGGTAAGAAGCCCACTTCAGCTATATGGCGTAGGCGCCGGCCGATGAGGCATTAGAAGCGATACCCGGAGGTAAGAAGCCGCCCTCCGCCTTGTTGTTAGGGTTAGATAAGCTACACCTGTTGGTGGGAAGCCCCCTTCACAACCTTGGCTAATCTGGTTAACCGGAGATTGGTCATAAAGCCGGTCGATAAGGCATTAGGAGTTATACCCGAAGGTAGGAAGCCGCCCTCCACCCTTGGCTAGCCATAATTTTTGGCATAAAGCCGGTCGATAAGGCATTAGAAGCTATACCCGAAGGTAGGAGGCCGCCCTTCACCCTTGGTTGATATATCAACCGAAATGTTTTATGAGCTCTTTGCATGAACAAAGATGTGTGAAACAATAGAGGCCCCGTCTTGCAGGGATTCCACTTTATTCATATATAATATGTACAATGCTAGTGCACAATGGCGAGTCTTAACGACTTTAAGTATAATACGGCCATAGATGCGCTATGTTCCATGGCCGGCTGGTCTCCTGACCCGCCGCTCTGAGTCGTCCCAGATATCGACGAGATAATACGACCCATTATTGAGGTCTCTACTGACCACAAAAGGCCCTTCCCAAGGAGGAGAAAACTTATGCATGTCTGTCTGGTCTTGAATCAGCCGGAGCACTAAGTCTCCTTCTTGGAACGTCCGAGTCTTGACCCTACGGCTGTGATAGCGGCGCAGGTCTTGTTGATAAATCACCGACCGGGCAGCCGCCAGCTCTCGTGCCTCCTCCAAAGCATCTAGTGTGTCTTGACGTGCTGCCTCATTGTCTGTCTCAACATAAGCCGCCACACGTGGCGAGTCATGCCGAATGTCACTTGGCAACACCGCCTCACCACCGTACACCATAAAGAAAGGTGTATAACCTGTAGACCTGTTGGGGGTGGTTCTGATGCTCCATCAGACGGAAGGCAACTCTTCTACCCAACACCCGGGCGTCCATTGCAAAGGAACCAGACGCTGCGGCTTGATACCCCTTAAGATTTCTTGATTGGCGTGCTCCGCCTGACCATTGGACTGTGGATGCGCGACTGCTGACACGTCAAGCCGGATATGCTCCTCATCACAGAATTTTTTCATAGCCCCTTCGACAAATTTGTGCCATTATCAGTGATGATGTTGTGGGGATAACCAAAATGGTAGATAATTTTTTTAATAAACTGAACCGATGTAGCCACGTCACACTTGCTAATCGGTTCTGCCTCCACCCATTTGATGAACTTGTCAACTGCCACCAAGAGGTGTGTTTTCTTATCCTTTGATCGCTTGAACGGCCCCACCATGTCAAGCCCCCAGACCGCAAACGGCCAAGTAATTTGTATCATCCTCAATTCTTGAGCCGGAATATGAGCACGCCGGCCAAACCTTTGACAACCGCCACACTTACGGACTAGGTCTTCTGCATCTTGGTAAGCCATCAACCAGAAAAAACCGTGACGGAAGGCCTTGGCCACCAGGGATTTCGAATCAGCGTGATGTCCACAGTCTCCAGCATGAATTTCATTCACGATCTGCTAACCTTCTAACCCCAGTCACGCTGCGTTTGTGCAACTCACCATTAATTATTTTCATGGATTTCGAACGCCGAATGATCTGCCTGGACAGATTTTCATCATCAGGAAACTTGCCCCGGGTTAAGTAGGTTAAGTAGGGCACAGTCCAATCTAGAATAGCGTGTAGAGCCGCCACTAATTGCCCCTCCGGGTCAGGAATAGCTAGGTCCTCTTCTGAAGGTATCTTGACCGCCGGATGATGTAAGACGTCCAGAAAGACATTGGGTGGCACCGGCTTTCACTGAGAACCTAGACGTGATTGGGTGCCAGCCGCCTCATTCTTGCGACGATCAATGTGATCTACCTGATATCCTTTGAAGTGACCAGCAATGATATCAACTGCCTGACGATAAGCCGCCATCCGCGGGTCTTTGTAATCCCAAGTGCCCGAAACTTGCTGAGCCACCAGGTCTGAGTCGCCCAAACACCTAACCCGACTTAAATTCATCTCCTTGGCCATTCTGAGGCCGTGAAGCAGAGCCTCATACTCAGCCGCATTGTCAGTGTAGGGGAACATCAGCCGGAGCACATAACAAAACTTATCTCCTTTGGGGGACGTCAAAACAACTCCTGCCCCTGATCCTTCTAACTGCTTGGACCCATCAAAGTGTATAGTCTAGTATGTGTCATCTGGCTTTTCCTCAGGAGCTTGACATTCCGTCCAATCATTTATGAAATCCACAAGAGATTGGGATTTAACAGCCGTACAGGGCACATACTTGATATTGAGAGGCCCTAACTCCAAAGCCCACATAGCAATCCTACCCGTGGCCTCCCTGTTCTGAATTATGTCTCCCAACGGGGCATAACTAACTACCGTGACCTGGTGTCCTAGGAATTAATGCTTCAACTTGCGATTGGCCATGAAAACCCCATACACCAGCTTCTGCCAATGCGGGTACCTTTGCTTGGATTCTATCAGGACCTCGCTGATATAATAAACCGGCCTTTGAATCGGATACTCCTTTCCGTCCTCCTTGCGCTCGACCACAATTGCGGCGTTTACTGCCCGATTATTAGCCGCCACATATAGAAGTAATGGCTCTTTCTCAGCCGGAGCAGCCAGCACTGGCGGCTCAGTCAGCTGTTTCTTGAGCGCCTCAAGTGCTTCAGCCGCCGCCTTGCTCCAGACAAATTTGTTTGTCTTCTTCATCATCTGACACAAAGGAATCGCTTTTTATCCGAGGCGGCTTATAAACCAGCTCAACGCGGCAATCCGTCCTGCCAAGTGCTGGACATCGTTGATGCAGGCCGGCTCAGCTAAGGAAGTAATAGCCTTGATTTTATCCGGGTTAGCTTCAATGCCTCGCTCAGAAACCAGAAAACCCAAGAGCTTGCCAGCCGGAACACCAAAAACACATTTAGCCGGGTTAAGCATCATCTTATAGACCCAGAGATTATCAAAGGTATCCTTTAGATCGTCCAAGAGGGTCTCCTTTTGTCTGGACTTGACCACAATGTCATCTACGTAAGCATGAACATTGCGGCCGATCTGACTGTGAAGGCAGTTCTGCACGCATCGCTGATAAGTCGCCTGGGCACTCTTGAGCCCGAAAGGCATAGATACATAATAGAAAGCCCCAAACAGTGTAATAAAAGCCGTCTTCTCCTAGTATTTAACCGCCATCTTGATCTGGTGATAGCCGGAATATGCGTCCAGGAAGCACAAGCTTTCACAACCTGCCGTAGCATCAATGATTTGATCAATCCGCGGGAGGGCAAACGGATCAGCCGGACAAGCCTTGTTAAGGTCCGTGTAGTCCCCACACATACGCCACGTGCCATTCTTCTTGAGCACTAGCACCAGGTTAGCCAGACACTCCGGATGAAAAAATTCTACTATGAAACCCGCCGCCAATAGCCGAGCGACCTCTTCTCCAATGGCTTTGCGCCTCTCCTCGTTGAACCGCCTTAGGAACTGCTTGACAGGTTTGAACTTAGGATCCACATTAAGATTGTGCTCAGCGAACTCTCTCGGTACACCCGGCATGTCAGAAGGTTTCCATGCAAAGATGTCTCAGTTCTCACGGATGAATTCGATGAGCGTGCTTTCCTATTTGGGATCCATGTTAGCCCGAATGATGAACTGCTTGGATGAGTCACCCGGAGTGAAATATATTGCTTTGGTATCAACCGCTGAGAACTTAAGGGGTGGCTCAACCTCCGTTGTGGGCTTCTTCAGTGGGGTCATATCCTCCGGGTCGATGTTCTCCTTATAAAACTTAAGCTCCTCCTGAGCACAGCTGGACTCTGCATAAGCCACATCTCCTTCTTCGCACTCAATACTCGTATTTCGGTCGCCGTGAACAGTAATGGTACCATTCAGTCCGGGCATCTTGAGCTGCAAGTACACATAGCAAGGCCGGGCCATGAATTTGGCATAAGCCGGCTGTCCAAACAGCGCGTGGTAAGGGCTCTTGATTTTGACCACTTCAAACCATAAGGACTCCACTCTGTAGTTATACTGATCCCCAAAGGCAACCTCCAAATAAATTTTGCCGATCGGATAAGCCGACTTGCCGGGAACTACACCATGAAAGACGGTGGATGAGGGCTTAAGATCCTTATCAACCATCTTCATCCGCCGGAAGGTGTCATAATAAAGGATGTTAATACTGTTGCCTCCATCCATGAGCACCTTATTCAACACATATCCTCCTACTTCGGGGGCAACTACCAACGCTAGCCGCCTTGGGTCATCAACACGCGGCGGGTGATCCTGCTGGCTCCATGTTATGTCATACTCAGACCACCTTAGGTACCGCGGAAGAGCCGGTGCCACCGCATTAGCCGCCCTCCGGCGCAGCTTCTGATCCCGCCTGTTAAGGATGGTTGTAAAGACATGATACTAGCCCGAACTGAGCTACTTCGGATTACTCTGGTACCTAGATTGACTATGTTGTTGCTGACTGTTATTGCAAGAACGCTGCTGGTACCCTCCTTGATTACCTTGGCCCCGCGACTGACCAGACCCTGAGCCGCCAGCCCCAAATCCGGCCCCGGACCTGCCGTATCTTGAATCGTCCGACGGGTCGCCGTCTTGATTGCCAGGCTGTGTAAAATGACGCTTGAGCCTCTGCATAAAATGGCACTCCCCCCAGGTGTGATTCGTCGGCTTACCGGGATGACAGTGATCCGGACAGGGCCCCTTAAGCGCCTCTTCTAAATTAAAGGCAGGTTTGTCCTTGTTGAAAGGCGGCCTGAACCTCCTGTTGCTTTTCGGTTGATTCTGACCGGCGCTTGCATTGGCCACCAGTTCTGACCCAGACTCAGGAATCTTGCGCTTACTCTGGCCACCATTGTTTGCTGCACCCTTGCTCTGATTGCCCTTCTTAATTTGGTTAACCTTCTCCTCATCAGAACCCGGATCCTTCGTATCGTCCAAATCGGCGTACTTTGTGAGAGCCGTCATGAGCTCCCCCATGTCTTGACACGCGCGCTTGAGCCAGCCGAGCTTCTGTTTTAACGGGATAAAGTGGCAATTCTTTTCCAAGATCAACAGTGCTTGAGCCGCCGTGATCTGCTCAGAAGAGTGGATAATTGTTGATACCCGCTGGACCCAATGATGAGCCGACTCATTCTCCTGCTGAACACAGTGATCAAGATCCACAATGGTCATGGGCTGCTTGCAGGTTCGCTGAATTTTTTTGATAAACTTTGCTCTCAGCTCTGCCCAAGAGTTGATGGTGTTGGGTGGCAAGCCCTTTAACCACGTGTGAGCTGGACCTTCAAGCATCATGATGAAATACTATGCGCATACCGCATCACTGACATCTAGCATCTCCATGGCTAGCTCATAACTCTCAACCCAAGCCTCTGGGGGCAGATCCGCTGTGTAATTCGGAACCTTGCGGGGTCCTTTGAAATCCTTCGGTAATCGCGCACTTCGCAGATCCGGAGATAAGCACGGCACCCCCACTGCTCTGTTGGTTGCCCCCGCCCCTACTGACACGGAGGGCGCGGATTCTTGGTGAGCCGGTGCGGCTCCTGCAGCCGCCTCCTGCTGGCTCTTCACCCGGTTTATGATCGCCCGTGCATCCAAAGCCCCCTGGTCACTCTGCAGAGGCCCTCTATGGGGACCACTGCTAGAACCTGTCGGTGACACGTAACGCCAGCTGAAGCTGCGGCTGGGAAGAGGGGTTGAATGAACGCGGCTCCAGCTATAAGCATACTTCTCCAGCTGAGCCATCGCCGTCCACGGGTATCCGACGGCGTTCCGCACTTCCTCCGTGAAAGGCGCCTCATCCGGAGTTGGGATAGTCTCAAGCCGGGTGGCTGCGGCCACCATGTTCTCCGTCGGGTCAGAGTAATGACCCGGCGGGGTTGGGAAGGCCCAAGGGGAGGCTTGGTTCCTTCGGACCGGGGGCGGCATCAATCGAGCCGCCGGGCGGCTTACAGGTGCATCCACCGTCCGCCCAGTCCCTGGAGTGTTGAATAGATTCCTCGCCTCGTAACGTTTCGGCAAACGGGATTGATGTCTCCTCCGATGCACCACCACTGCCGACTGTTGATCCAGTCCGAGGCGGAAAGCATCTGTCTTGATACGCTCTGCTTCTGACTCCATCTAGACCTTCAGCTCGGCTATCTTCTGCTGCTCCTCTACCATCCGGTTCCTGAGCCTCGTGATCTCCAAGTTCCGGGTGGCTTATTTTTCCGGGGTAACCTCAGTGGCCATCAGAGCCGTAAGCTCATTCAACAGATCTAGAAGAACTTGAGCCGGCGGTGGCGGGGGCGGGTCAACCCTAGAGGATGCTGCTCCGGCGGCTGTCCCGCCTGCGCCGGGAGTCAAACCTGCCATGAATACGGCCGCGTGAACCGGCGACTCAGGATGTTCCACCTCTGAACAGTCCGGCTCGGGGTAAAGGTTGTCGTAGCCCCCAAGCCCCCCGTTGTAAAGCTGGTAGATTGACTTTGTTTCTCCGCTTGAAGATTCACCTTCCGACTGGATCAGAGTTTCTTGTGACGCGAAAGCTTCCAGATCCATGCCTTGGGTGAAACCCATGAACACATGCTTCCAGCCCGGGTTGATACGGGCAGGTGGCGCCTTGCGGATGGGCTGCACGCGCCGGGCCGGCTCGACGATGTTGGTGCAGATGTCCGGCCTGGGTGTAGATCTATCAACCTTTCCGATGAAAACATGAATTCCGCCGTGTTGGGGAACATTGCATGGGAAACAAAAAATTTCCTACGCACAGGCAAACCTATCCATGGTGATGAGCATCTACGAGAGGGGGAGTTGATCTACGTACCCTTGTAGATCGCTAAGAGGGAAGCGTTAAGAAACGCGGCTGATGTAGTCGAACTTCTTCGTGATCCAAATCGCCGAGCGTCCCGCGATCTAATCATGAACCGTCCCGCAATCCAATCACGAACCGTCCCGCGATCTCGTCACGATCCGTCCCGCGATCCAATCATGATCATCTCGTGACCTTGATCACGATCCTTTCGATCTAGTGCTGAACGGACGGCACCTCCGCGTTCAGCACACGTGCAGCTTGATGACGATCTCCACCGTCTTGATCCAGCAAGAGGAGGTGGAGAGGAGAGAGAGTTCACCGGCAGCGTGACGGTGCTCCGGTGATGGTGGTGGAGGAATTCTAGCAGGGCTTCGCCTAAGCGCTGTAGAAAACCGATCTAGAGGAGCACCGAAACGGGTAGCACGTGGCCGTAAGTTGTGTCCCATGTGCTAGCCCTGCCCCTCTATTTATATGTTGAGCCCTGGGGTCTAAACTTGAAGCAAAAGCCTCCATAAGGTCGGTTTTGCCCGCACAAGGTCGGTTTGGCCCGCAAGGAAAGAGTCCAACTCGGATCCCTTGCAGTCCCGCGCACAAGCGGTAGTACCGCTTGAGCGGTAGTACCGCTTCACAAGCGGTAGTACTGCCTTACTGCTTAAGGCAGCAGCAAAACTTCCTTTTGCCCTTTCCAATACCTCGTGGGTTTTACCCCATTGGTCCATATAAAGTGTTGCTGCACCCGAACACTTCGGTAAACATCCGGAACCCCTTCCGGTTAATTCTGAAACCCTTCCGGAGATCAAAACACTATTATCACATATATCAATTGTTACCTCCAGACTCTTCCGGAGATCCTCGTCATGTCCGGGATCTTATCCGAGACTCCGAACAACATTCGGTTACCACCATACATAACTCTATACTACCGAAACGTCACCAAACCTTAAGTGTGCAGACCCTGCGGGTTCGAGAACTATGTAGACATGACTGAGACACCTCTACGGTCAATAACCAATGGTGGGACCTGGATGACAACATTGGTTCCTACATATTCTACGAAGATCTTTATCGGTCGAACCTCTATGTCAAGGATTCGTTTGATCCCATATAACGTTCCCTTTGTTCTTCGGTATGTTACTTGCCCGAGATTCGATCATCGGTATCTCCATACCTAGTTCAACCTCGTTATAGGCAAGTCTCTTTAATCGTTCCGTAATACAAGATCCCGTGATTAACACTTAGTCACATTGCTTGCAAGGCTTGTTTGTGATCTTGCATTACCGAGTGGGCCCTGAGATACCTCCCCGTCACACGGAGTAACAAATCCCGGTCTTGATCCATGCCAACCCAACACACACCTTCGGAGATACCTGTAGAGCACCTTTATAGTCACCCAGTTAGGTTGCAACGTTTGATACACACAAGGTATTCCTCCGGTGTCAATGAGTTGCATGATCTCACGGTCATAGGAACATATACTTTGACATACGGAAAACAGTAGCAATAAACTGACACGATCATATGCTACGTTTGTAGATTGGGTCTTGTCCATCTCATCATTCTCCTAATGATGTGATCCCGTTATCAAATGACGTCTCATGTCCATGGCTAGGAAACCTTAACCATCCTTTGATCAACGAGCTAGTTCACTAGAGGCATACTAGGGACATAGTGTTTTGTCTATATATCCACACATGTATCTATGTTTCCAATTAATACAATTCTAGCATGGATAATAAACAATTATCATGAACAAGGAAATATAATAATAAAAACTTTATTTATTGCCTCTAGGGCATATTTCCAACACGCCGAACGGAACCCGGAATCCGTACTCCATAGAACCGGCGTCAAGCTCCCAGCCGGGGTCGTCGATGTAGAGCTGACCGCAGCGACTCTTGCTCATCCTGCCGACGACGTATCCCTCGAGCCCTGGTAGAGAGCCCTTTTAGAACTCAACACCACCGAGCTCTAGCCCCATGGTGGGCGCCAACTGTCGTGGTTTTGTCACGGCAGATGTCCGGGTGAATGGACTTGGATTCGAGGCCATCGCCTTAGTGGTGGACTCAAAGGGGTTGATTGGGATGAAGGACACGATTTTACCCAGGTTCGGCCCCTCAAGTTGAGGTAATGGCCTACGTCCTACTTGTGCTTGTATTGCTTGATGTATCGATTACAAGGGATCTAAAGCTTGACCTAGTTCTCGATAGTCTATCCTCTAAGTCGCCCCGGGTCTGCCTTTATATACGAGGTAAAGACCCCGGGTCATACAAGTTGTAACCGACTCTTATCGTTCATCAGAGTCTTCCTCTATTCCCTCAAGCTATCCTCGGGCGGCTTACGCACCCGGGTCTTCTCCGTCCGGGCCACCTTCCGGCCCTCTCCTTGAGCCGCCGGGCCCCCTGGGCCGTTAGCTTTGACAGCTTACTCTTGGGCCGGAGCATGAGCCGTCAAGTGTCGCCCGAAGCCTTCAGGGCGGGTCATATCGTGGGGTTATATCCCCAACAGGATCTTTGGGCATAAAACTTTTTCTTCGTGTGTGTCCCTTTGCGTCGTAACCATGTACAATCTTCATCGTTTAACTTGATGCCCGGGTCAACATTCACTATGAAGGGACCAATTTCATGAAACTTTTCATAATCTTCTGACATGTCTGTCTTGTCCTCCACTCCCATGATGTTTCTTTTCCCTGGAACAACTATGTGGCACTTTGGCTCATCGCATTATGTATTTGTTTCCTTATCTTTGGTTTTTCTCGGCTTGGTAGACATGTCCTTCACATAGAAAACCTGCGCCACATCATTGGCTAGGACGAATGGTTTGTTTGCGTACCCAAGATTGTTGAGATCCACTGTTGTCATTTTGTACTGCGGGTCTTCCTTTACCCCGCCTCCTATCAGATTGACCCATTTGCACCTAAACAAAGGGACCTTCAAATCAAGTACATAGTCAAGTTCCCATATCTCCTCTATGTAACCATAGTATGTGCCCTTTGGCCCATTGTTGTTTGCTGCATCAAAGCGGACACCACTGTTTTGGTTGGCTCTTTTTTTTATCTTGGGCGATCAAATGTATTCCCCTTTATATCATACCCTTTGAAAGTCAATATAGTCGAAGATGGTAACTTGGACAGCAAGTACAGGTCATCTTCAACAGTGTCGTCATGCATGAGAGTGTCTGCAACCAACCGGCGAAAGTCACCATTTGTTCATGTGTAATCCAGTCGTCACACTTCTCCGGGTGTTTGGAGCATAGAATATTCTTGTGTAGCTCGATATATAGAGCCACCAAGGCGGAACTTTGTAGAACTGTGTAGTGTGCTTGCACCAAAGAATGCCCGTCCTGGCATATTAGTGAATTCTTTCCTAGCGTGCCTTTTCCACCCAGTCTGCCCTCATGTCGCGATTCAGGAACTCCTATCGGCTTAATGTCAGGAATAAAGTCAACACAAAACTCAATGACCTCCTCTTTTTCATGGCCCTTGGAGATGCTTCCTTCTGGCCTAGCGTGATTATGAACATATTTCTTTAAGACTCCCATGAACCTCTCAAAGGGGAACATATTGTGTAGAAATACAGCACTCAGAATGGCAATCTCCTCGACTAGGTGAACTAGGACATGCGTCATGATATTGAAGAAGGATGGTGGGAACACCAACTCGAAACTGACAAGACATTGCACCAAATCATTTTCTAACCTTGGTAGGATTTCTGGATCGATTACCTTCTGAGCGATTGCATTCAGGAATGCACATAGCTTCACAATGGCTAATCGAACGTTTTCTCGTAGAAACCCCCTCAATGCAATCGGAAGCAGTTGCGTCATAATCACGTGTTAGTCATGAGACTTTAGGTTCTGGAACTTTATCTCTGCCATATTTATTATTCCCTTTATATTCGACGAGAAGCCAGATGGGACCTTCATACTGAGAAGGCATTCAAATAAGATTTCCTTCTCTTCTTTGGTAAGAGCATAGCTAGCATGACCCTAAAACTGCTTTGGATCCATGTTGTCTTTTCCGTGCATACGTTGCTGGTCCTCCCGTGCCTCCGGCGTATCTTTTGTCTTCCCATACACGCCCAACAAGCCTAGCAGGTTCATACAAAGATTCTTTGTCACGTGCATCACATCGATTGCAGAGCGGACCTCGAGGTATTTCCAATACGGTAGGTCCCAAAATATAGATTTCTTCTTCCACATGGGTGCGCCTTTTTCAGCGTCATTCGGAACAGATTTTGCACCAAGACCCTTGGCAAAGATTACTTTTAAATCCATGGCCATATCAAGTATTTCATCACCCGTACGGTGGCGAGGCTTCTTCCGGTGATCTTCCTCACCTTTGAAATGCTTGCCTTTCTTTCTTACGGGATGCCTGCTCTGAAGAAATCGACGATGCCCCAGATACACATTCTTCTTGCATTTATCCAAATATATACTGTCGGTATAATCTAAACAGTGCGTGCATGCATGGTAACCCTTGTTTGTCTGTCCTGAAAGGTTACTAAGAGCAGGCCAATCATTCATGATTACAAACAGCAATGCATGTAGGTCAAATTCCTCCTGATCTTTCGCATCCCATGCACGTACACCTTTTCCATTCCACAACTGTAAAAGTTCTTCAACCAATGGCCTTAGGTACACATCAATGTCGTTGTCGGGTTGCTTGGTGCCTTGTATGCGCAATGGCATCATAATGAACTTACGCTTCATGCACAACCAAGGAGGAAGGTTATAGATACATAGAGTCACACGCCATGTGCTATGATTGATGTTCTGCTGCACAAAAGGATTAATGCCATCTGCACTAAAACCAAACCATATGTTCCTTGCATCCTTTGCAAAGTCCTTCCACTTTCTCTCGATTTTTCTCCACTGCGACCCATCAGCGGGAACTCTCAACTTCCTGTCTTTCTTACGGTCTTCGTTGTGCCATCGCATTAACTTGGCATGCTCTTTGTTTTGGAACAAACGTTTCAACCGTGGTATTATAGGAGCATACCACATCACCTTGGCAGGAATCTTCTTCCTGGGGCGCTCGCCCTCAACATCACCAGGGTCATCGTGAACGATCTTATAGCGCAATGCACAGCATACCGGGCATGCCTTCAAATCCTCGTACTCACCGCGGTAGAGGATGCAGTCATTAGGGCATGCATGTATCTTCTCGACCTCTAATCCTAGAGGGCATACAGCCTTCTTTGCTTCGTACATACTCTCTGGCAATTCGTTGTCCTTTGGTAGCTTCTTCTTTAACATTATCAGCAACTTTTGAAATGCCTTGTTAGATACACCATTCTCTGCCTTCCATTGCAGCAATTCCAGTGTGGTACCCAGCTTTTTATTGTCATCTTCACAGTTTGGGTACAACCCTTTTTTGTGATCCTCTAACATGTGCTGCAACTTCAGCTTCTCCTTTTCACTTGTGTAGTTTCTCTTTACATCGGCAATGTCCCGACCAAGATCATCAGCGGGCTCATCTGATGCCTCTTCTTCAGCTCCTTCCGGCATTGTCGACTCAGCTTCTTCCCCCATTGTTGTACCATCGTATTCATGGAACCCATAGCCAGGATAGGTGTCGTCATCCTCTTCTTCTTCATTCTCTTCCATTAGGACCCCTCTTTATCCGTGCTTGGTCCAATAGTTATAGCCGGACATGAAACCAGACTCAAACAGGTGGACGTGAATGGTTCTTGAGTTAGAGTAATTTCGATCATTCTTACAGCCAGCACATGGACAATACATACAACCATCTGGCCGCTTGTTTGCCTTAGCCACAACCAGAAAATTATGCACACCATTAATCAACTGGGGAGAGCATCGGTCGTTGTACATCCATTGTCGGCTCATCTTCATTACACAACACCGAAAAGACCAAATTAATACAGGTTTGTACATAAAGTTCATACACACTTGTTCTCATAAAACAACATACAAACTCTCTATCTAAAGCATTTAAATGCAACAACAAATGCAATCAACATCGCAACTAAGGTAACAATTGATCCAATAGCATAGTGATACCAAGCCTCACTATCAATGGCATATCTTTTAAATTTTCTAATCTTCAAGCGCATTGCACCCATCTTGATCCTGTGATCATCGACGACATCGGCAACATACAACTCCAGTTTCATCTTCTCTTCTTCAACTCTTTTCAATTTTTCTTTCAAATACTCATTTTCTTTTTCAACTAAATTTAACTTCTTGACAAGAATATCTATGTCGGTTGGAATCTCCGGCTCACATACCTCCTAGATAAAAACATCTATGTCAACTTGATTGGCATAATTTTCATGAACACGAAATGCAACAAAGAGTTATAAAACAGAGTATATACCACATCTGCATCATAAACCGGACAAGGGCCGACGGGGACAAATTTCAAAACCATGCCACTATGTATAACAAACAACCATATAGGTAAGAAAACTATACAAGTAACTAACTAAATCTTACAAACATGGTTTTTTTATTATAAAAAGGATAAGAACAAGAGGCTCACCAAGGTGGTGCCGACGACGGGACGGTGCGGGCAATCGACGGTGGTTAGGACGGGGATGTAGCGACCCGACTCAAAACGAGTCAAGCCTCTGTGTGTTCTGTGCCATCCCTGGATCAGTATGCTGGCACACACAGTACATCAATGTATATATCAAAGTGCAATCACATGTAACAGCGTAAAACAGATATATACCTTAAATTAGCAGCGGATACAGTCAACGGGAGTGGAGTCCCAATAACACCAACGGCAAGTTGAGTGCGGACCGTAACCCTGAATCGTACTCTTACCCGTCGTAGAAGAGTATCTGCAACATAAGACGTTGCAGCCGTGTAGGTCAGTACAGGGAATGTACTGGCAAGATCACCATAGTAGATCGGAAGAATAAAGACTATTCTATATGCAAAGGCTTTGTGGCTCTATGGCTAAGTTTTTTTTGCGTAAAAGCTGATTTTATTTTCCTACAACAAAGGAATATCAGGAATTTCACTATAGAGTTACCTATCATGACATGGTTCTGCCAACCAATGTCTCAATGCCCATAAGTATCATTAAGTTGCCCACAATTAAGTTATCAGTCCAGTGTTGAGAGTTCAGAGATAGATCCAAGTCTAGAAGCTCAAATTGTCCGTAACCATGGACACGGCTAATCGATTAGGTTTAACTCTGCAGAGTGTTGTGTACTTTACCCACAAGATTCTTTCCCTCCTGGTAAGTCCTCGCACTGCCTGGTGTTTGAGAACAGGATGAAAGAAACATGATCTTTCAAAGTGTTTCCCTGACTGTCCGACAGTGCCCATCCAATCCTAACGTCGACTACATCTCGTAGCACTGCCCAGCAGAGTCACAACAAAGATCAACCAAGCCAGAGCCCATATTGACTTGTGGCTACACAGGTAAGCTTCCGGGCATGAAGTATTCATCCTTCTCTTTGAGTCTGGATGAAGCTTTCCGCAAGATGTCATGGCGCTTCTCCATGCATCCCGGCCACTCACTGGTTTCTCCAGGGTGCCCATCAATTCCATCCTTCACCCAGTAGTGTGTATTGAAAACTTGTCTTCTCGAGTCTTGAAGTCTTGAGGTCTTGAAGATGCAGGACTTGAAGATGTCTTCATGAAGTTGTCGTCTTGACGTAGAGTCCTTCTTCACACCACTCACGAACACTCATACCAAACCCCGTCTACTTTAGCATAGCATAAGAGTAACTAACGTTCCCGGGGCTTTAGTAACCAGTGGTGGGTTCCTACCTCATGCATTCTACTCAACTACAAGAATTTCAATAACACTACGGGAGGGATGTGTTGAATGATGTCACTACATGCAATAAAAACATAGGTATGAAATAGATGGTCAAAGTGAACTTGCCTGTACTGTTGATGAAGAACAATATCGCTCCCAGAATTAACTTGGTAGACTATTCGTCACTCTCCGATGAAAATCTATATAACAAACATTGCATTCATAAGCAACCATTTCTAGCAATCAAAACTAACAATCACAAGTAACACAAAACAAAAGCAACAAGGTTGATGAAGGAAATACTTAAGACAAAACTCAAAGTCAAGAAAGTTTTCATAAAAGCACCTAAGGTAGTTTTCCCCTACAAACAATTATTTTCAAATAGTAACAAAACAATAACAAAGTAAAATACAACAAAAGGATTTTAGTAAATATTTTACTAGCAAAAAGATTTACTTTTGAAGAACGAGTAAAACTATGAAAACAACATCCTAAACAACATAAGTGTTTGCCTAATGAACTTAACTACAAGCACAACCATAAACTAAGAGAAAACAAATTATGAAACAACTAAGTTAACAGAAAGTAATTAATAAAAATCTATATTATAAAACAGAATTGATTCATCTAAAACTTTGTCAAAATAATCTCTACTAACACTAAGTTGTTTTATGAAGCATTACCTAATGATAGAGAATATAGTTTCCTATAATAGAGTAAAACTAAAACATTTTTATTAACAAACATTTCTTAACAAAAAAGATTTAATAAAACTTTATTTGAAAACAGAATCTAATTACTTAAAACTTTAGTTAAAAGAGTTATTACTAACTAATTTGTTTTTATCAAACTATACGTAGTTACAAACTATAATGTCCCTATAACAACATAGTAATAACTAAGCAAATTATTTTATTTTATTAACAGCAAGTAAACTCCTAAATTTTAGAACAACATAACTAAATGAAATCTAAAACATAAGTTAAAATCAAATCAGATTTTCAATATAAAACTAAGTAAATCAAACTAATTAAACTAATAGGAAACTAAACAGATTCTGTTTTTAGTTAAAACCTTAATCAATTTTTATTCTAAAAATTCTCAAACTTTACCTACTGATAGCTAGGGTCACTAGTAACAAAAAAGAATCAACTCAAAATACTTTTTAGAACTCTAGATATTCAGAAAACAAAATTTAAACCAAATCTGTTTAAATTCAAATTTAAATATTCAAACATGGCCAAACTTTATATCTACAGAAACTAGAATACATTTGTGGTCTAATGCAACAAGAATCAAGTTAAAATACTTAAAAACATAAAAGATATACTAAAAAAATCAGAACTATTTCTGTTTTTGAAATTAAAACAGAAAAAGAAAAAGGGTTTCTAACGGACAGGGGGTACACGTGTCGCTCTGCTATTGGCTACGGGTGTGTGCGTGCGGGGACTAACTAGCGGACGACTGAAATATAACGCGTACCGGTTTGTTAAATAAAACGGTTCTAATCTCACCCGTTGATTAAGATCCTACGGTGGGGAGAGGTGGTGGAGCTCATCGTGGATGGGGTTGCCGGCGATGGGCGTCTCCGGCGATGGCGATGGCGACGGCGTGACGCAAGCAAGCTCTCTGGTGGGTCTCCAACGACGGCGAGGGTATCAGTCGACGGCGGTGAGGATGGCGAGCACGGCGGTGGCGTCAGAGGAGCGAGGGGGCAACGGAGTCGACGAGCACGAGCCCGGGGCGTTTCGGTGGAGGTGGGGCTCCGGCGACGTTGGAGGTTAGGGCGTTCCAGGGGGTCCGGGGCTTTGACAAGGGGATGGGGAGGTGCGGGAGAGTGCGGCGAGTTCTGTGATGGGCTCGGGGAAGCTCAGGGAGGGCAAGGTGGAGCGGTGGCGTGGCAAAGGTGAGGCGATCGCGGTGGACTCCGATGAGCTATCCCGGCGAGGTGGGGGCACGGGGCTTGGGGTTTTCGGGCAGAATGGGTCGAGGGAGGGGCGGGCTTCTTATAGGAGGGGTCGGGGGCGTCCGAAAGGAAGGGGAGAGAAGGTCACGGCGAGGGAGATCCGGCGCGGGGAAGGAGGAAGGCGACCGCAAGGTGAGAGGGGATCGGGCGATGGGTCCCACATGTCAGCAAGAGGGGAGAGGGAGCGTAGACAGCGGGCGACCGGTCGGGAGGGTTTTCGGGCGGGATCAGGGGGTGGCTGGGCCGGCGGTCTTAAAGGCTTTAAGGACTTTCCCTTTTTTAATTTACCAGCGATTCAAAACACAATAAAGGCCATAAATACACTTCCTAAAATAAAATGTTTTGTACCAAAATTATCAGCAGAATAAATTCCATTTAATAGACATTTTTATTCTGTCAAATTAAATACTTTTAAATTTTTTTTTCAGAAAATTGCCTAATTGGCTTTATTTATTTTTGCAAATATTTTTCAAATAACTTTTTGGGTTTGATTGATTCAAAAACTTCACAAATTACCCCCTGGCTTTGGAGTGTCATATTACTCCTCTCAAATATCTTTGCAAGGGGTTTGGATGCTTGCCAATTCAAAATAGGGAATATAAATGAAAGTGAAACTCCATATGAGAATTATGTCAAATAATTTTCAACTTCAAAAATTTAAACTTCCAACTCATATTTGATATGATTTGAAGAAGTCATATTATCCTCTCTCATGAAAATCATTGAGTTGCATAAAGTTTTCTGAAATTGAAATATTTTCAAATGGAAGTCAAACCAGTTTCAAATCTTGTTTCATTTCTTAAAATGGAAGAAGTCATGTCATCTTCACTCTGGGGTTTTGTGATGAAATGAATTTGAATTCCTGGTGATCAAAATGCAGAGTGAAAGTCTTGGAAAAGTCATTTCATTCCCTCTCATTAAACTTTCAAAAGTTTCAAATTTCACTCACTTTCAATCATTCAAACAAACAAACAATCATTCTAATAATTATTATAACATTTCAAAGTTTGGGATGTTACAGGGGACGGGAAGGCACTAAGTAAACCACACCTACAAATGCAAAGTAAGAAGTTAATTTGAGCTCAAATTGCATAAATCAAATAAACTACCACATACAAACTAAAACCCACAAATTACTATATTTATAGAGCATTGCAAGAGCTAATCTAGCAATGAGAGATGAAAGGACAAAGTTGCTAACCATTGTGAACATTTCGATGGATGGGATGCCTCCAAATCTTGACAAATTTTGGAAAAAATGGAGGATGAGCTCGAGGAAGAGAGCAAGAACAGAGAGGAGAGGAAAGGGGAAGAACAGAGGACTCTGCTCGGGCTGGCACCGAAGGGTTTCAATATAAGGGGACCTTTAGTCCCGGTTGGTGGTTCCAACCGCAACTAAAGGTTAGCCTATAGTCGCGGTTGGAGCCACCAACTAGGACTAAAGGTTCCCATGGGGCCCGAGGCTGACACCAGCCTGCCACCACACCTTTAGTGTCGGTTCGTGGCACGAACTAGGACTAATGGTCCGTAACGAACCGGCACTAATGATGCCTGTCACGAACTGGCACTAATGATCACATTAGTGCCGGTTCAAAAGCCAACCGTGACTAACGAGGCAGGCGAAAGGTCTGCTTTCTACTAGTGCACATAGACCAAAGCCATCTTGGAACCATACTAAGTTCATAAATGAACTATATGATTCAACAACTTCTTTGTCGCTTCTAAAGCGTCAACATACTTAGCCTTTGTTATAGAATTCGCCACAGTATCTTGTTTGGAACAATTTCCAACTATCGTGCCACCATATTGTGTATTACACAAAACCCTTAACTTAAATCAAAAATCGCATGGAGCATTGATGAAAACTCTATCGATGTAATTACTTACAATGATCCCTTCATCATCTCAGCTTGCGCGAAAACATGTCATCAGTACTGATCTAGTACTCAATGACATCTTTCATTGTTGTCCCATGATCAGTACTTTGATCACATTGGTATCTATACTCGCAACAACTTTGGAGTATTGGACATATCTGGTTGTTTTTACATACCATGGAATACATGATTAATCCAAACACAAGAGTGTGTGGAATCACCATCATGTATTTTGTTTATCAATGTTTTGGGACACTGAGTCTTGCAAAACCCTTTCCATGTGACTTCGGCAAGAATTACTTCCTGCAGTTTTAGTGCTAAATGGTTTTAGCACCTTGTCAATATGTAATTTTGCTTAGCCCCATTAGGCAAATCTATCTCCATAGATCATTATGCCTAATAGCAAGGCTATTTATCCCAAGCACTTCATTGAAAACTATTTTCAAATGAAGTCCTAATTCGTGTCAAGAAATTTATTTCCAATTAACAATGTGTCAAGCACACAATGTTTTAGAAATATTATTATGCTCCCACTTACTTTCTTGAATTACAAGCATCTTCATTACCCATTGATGAAGTCAAACCCCTTTGACCATTTCATCAAAACGTGAAGATTCCAACTCCATTTTGCTTCGTTCTATCCATTGCTGGAACTCTGAAGTTTGCACCCTTACTAGCATCCTCTGGATAGACAAAATGCCTTGGAATGTAACACATGCAAGTCCTTGGTTACATTTCCATTAGATGGAAATCCTTTCGTCATCCATGTTTCATATCTCATGATTGAAATATGTATTAATTGCTTAGTTCAACCCAAACTGTCTTTAAGCATCGCTACGGTGAAACAACCTCATCGTAGTCAACTCCTTGAACTTGTTATTTCAACAAGTCGAGCTTTATGGATAAAACATTTTAGCCACATTAGTTTATAGTTTCATAAATATTTGTCAGACTCTAAGTCTTTCGAAAGGTGTATCAAGGTTTTAATCTTGAATCACTTATATGGAAACTATCTTGGATTGTATTATCATTTAGCAAATACCGGAGTCAGGGCCCATCAACGCTTCCTTGTGTATCGTAGGTATATTGTTGTCTAACAACAATATATCTTATGCACACCTGAGAGGTTTGCACGAGTTTTTCCTACGTGGTTCAGCTGCAAGTTCGACCGAAGTCCATACATCTCATGTAGAGGCTTCTGTATCAGTCACAGTAGGAAACTCCAGAATCACTTCCAAGGTTCCTTTCCTTTGACCTGATGACGAAGATACTGGTTATCTCGTCGAGTTGCACTGTCCTCCCACTCACCTTTTGTAATAACTATTCTCTTTAAAAGCATACCGTTTTGTGGCAAAACCGTTTGCCTCGATATAGTGATGGGGGAATACCCAATTACAAGGGATAACCTACAAAGTAGCACTTGTCTAATTTGGAATAGGTTTGTAACCTTTTACACAAGCCCCATATTCCAAATGTTAAGAAAAGATACAACATGGTTGGGCGTACCATACCATGGCGTCATTTCAACAGACCCGATGGAGCTCTTTTTAGTATAAAAGCCGCAGTCTCTAAAGCATCACTAAGGGATAATGGAAAATTTAGTTATGTCTCTTTGATCTTACCATGTCATACATGGTTTGATTACATCTTCATGGACTCTCCACTTGCAGTGGTGTTCCAGGAGGTGCAAGTTATGAATCTCTTTTCACAACTCATCAGACATTCGCTAAACTTGTAACTCAAATATTCCTTTCCACAATCAAATTGCAGAAACATAATTTTCTTATTACAATAACTTCTTCTTCATTTTTGAAAAAACCTTTTGAATGATTTCAAAAGATCCAGACTTACGTCTCATCAAGTAAATATCCATATATCTACTTGAGTCATTTAAGAAGATAGACAAATCCACTGTAAGCAAAAACATTTATTGGACTACACACATCATAACGTATGATCACCAATATGTTCTTTGCTCGTTCCTTATGGCCTGTGAACGGTATTTCAGTCACTCCACCTTCTAGAGAAAGTTGCAAGTGTCAGATGATTCAAAATCAAACTACTTCAAAATCCATCATAATGGAATTTTACATGCGGGTTTCTCCAATGTGACCAAATGCAGTGCCACACATTCCAGTCTTCTTTCCTTTTTGCCTTTATACTTCTAACAGTTTAACTTTTAGTATTTCTCCTACTCTCAGAAGAAGCATCCAACTTAAGAGTGGCGTGAGCCCCGAACTTCCTAGGCGTGAAAGTCTTACTAACACCCTTCGGACACTTCCTTTCTATTTAAGTTGTTGTTTTATTCACCTTTCATCATATGACAGGCATTCTCATGGATCCCTCTCTTATCAGTCTAATGCATAGTAAACTCCTTTACTAATAGTTTGCAAACAAACATTGCTTTGGATATCTCATATCTTTTAGCCTTTGTCTATCTCTGAAAATGATTTTCAGATTCCATGAATATCACATAACTATCCAAACTTTCGAAGTTCGGGTCTCATGGAAGCAAACATATTGCACTTTGACTGAAAAGGAATTCTAGCTTTTGGATCGAAGGACAAGAGTCACATGATCCATAGCATTAGCGGGAGAATACTGAAAGCATGCGATAGGACAAAGTCCTTCTTGGCACTCTTGAGGACAATTCTCACATTACGTTACCAACCGTACAGATTTAACCAATATTTAACAACTATTCAATTTTATAGGGAAGGTGGAAACGCGAGCCATTATTCGACAACTATTATGCATATAACACTTAGACAGTGTTCACAATTAATTGCACTAAGAATTAAAAGAATTTATTCTAAAGTGCGCTCCCACTCAAAACAATATCTCTCATAATTGATTATGAGTGATTCAAGACCCGCATTTCAATTGTCGCCATTGGTGTAACACCACTGATGAAAAAAATCTCAACCGGTAGGCCAACTTGCCAATCACATCTCTATGTGACTCTTGTTCATCTTTCGATGCGTGTGTTCCGATCTCATGACAATCATGCCTGAACGTCAAGACAACCAAGTGATCTCTCTACGAGGTCTCAACTCACCCGCCTCACACTTCTCTAATCGTTCGTACCCATGTGACACGGCGCACCCCGAAAAGTTAGGTGTCATGACGGTGCTACACTTGGGAGAACACTAACTACTTGATATTTTTGTGAGAGATCACCCTAATAAAAAGTGACTACCGCGCAATCAAGAAGGATGCATCATAAGGGATAAACATCTCACGCAATTCATCATGGCATGATATGGTATAGCCCTTTTTGATAGAGAAGACTTTCATTTCTTTGTCTTCAGCATTCACGTTGGTGTTCACCTCCGCGAAGATTGCCACCACCTTGCACCAGATAATATTGCTATCTCTATAGCTAATAAAATAAGTGCATTACTTAAGGTTGACACGCAGGTCATTAAAGTGACAATCATATGGCTCCAGCCATCATGACGAATCCTGACACGCATGTCATGTTAATATTACATCATATAGTCATCTCATACATAATCAAATTAATATGAGCACTGCTATACCACATCATATGCACATGCAAACCATCCTACAAAACTGGTTTTACGTGGCTTCTAAGGTTTTGAAACAAACCGAAGCTACCAACGTCCATCATCAAGCATGATAATCAAAGTCGCTAGATTAACATTGCGGGGTGTATGAAACACGAGATAATAAAATCTCGAGCCCCATACTAAACTTTGTCATACGCATGACCCTCGTGCAGATCATATCTGCATTGCCCTTTTGTCTGCGAAATTTCATCTTTATTTTTAACTATGGTGGAATTCAATGAACTGTTAGCACTTTGTTGATCAATCAGGATCGCGGATTGCCAGAACACTGAAACTCCACCATAGTGTTATCAAGATTAGAAATATGCAAATTCCAGGGAAGCAACAAGAACATCGGGTAACAGATTTCATCTCCTACCCGCACAAATAATTTTCAGCAATAGATCTCATCTACTACCTAATTATATTGTGCAACACCCATACATCTCTATGTATTCTAGATCGCAACCAGCATATACGCATAGCACGGCTCTTGATGCCACTATTGGGGAACGCAGCAGAAAACAAAAAGTTCTGGCCTATGCACCAGCCCAGGACCACTATGGAGACTGCATACAAGGTTTGATCTTTTTCGTTACTGACTCATAGCGCGGCGGAAGTAGAGTTGATGACGATCGGCGGTGCAGATCCCCGCAGCTAGGATTTACAACCTCCCAACCGCGAGGATGTATACCCTCATCTGCTCCTCAGACAGCCCTTCGGGAGGCGGTCAGACAGTCCCCTAGACGGTGTCGCGGACAGCCCTTGGGGAGGACCTTCGAAACTCGAACGGTCACATGGACAGCCCTTCGGGAGGACCTTCGAAACTCGGACAGTCACACGAACAGCCCTTCGGGAGGACCTTCGAAACTCGGACGGTCACACGGACAACCCTTCGGGAAGCACTCATGAACTAAGACCAAAACTACGATATCTCTACAGAGTTGCACACATATGGTGTCATCTATCCGGCAGGGCTTCACTGTCCAAAACTAGTTCCTACCGGAACCCAGACAGCCTTTCGGCACTACGAAACCATTTCGTGGGAGGGAGAGAGAATGCCAGATCATGCATGGCTTGTGTGAGAGAGTTGGAGTGGAGTTGGAGAGCACCTCTCCTCCTCCTTATATAGTGGTGGAAGGGGTGGAGGGGGCTGAAATTTCATCCCACTAAACATGGGGAAAACATGTTCCCACAAAACAAGGAGAACATGTTCCCACCAAACAAGGGAAAAACATGTTCCCTTGTCCATGGTGCTCCAACATGGGGCCCCACCACCTCCCAACACTTTCCACCATTTGTGGAGGCTGCCCCCCACCATGGGGGGGCAACACCTTTTGTCCAGCCACAAGGGGTTGCCCCCCAAGGGGAGGCGCCCAAAATAGCCCCCACGAGTCGTGGGATCTTGTCCCCTCACGCTGGGACAAGATGTTTTCTGCGACTATTATTTTTGAAAATTCCGGAAGGTCCCAGAACATTTCCGGCACCCTCTAAAATTATCTGGACGCACTTCAGAACATTTCCGGTATGGTGGTTTAATTTAAAACCATCTTCGTTTACCCGGTAAACAATTCCGGCAGCTTCGAAAACTTTTTTCAGTTTTTTCTCCAGAAACATTCCAGAAATTACCAGACCAATCTGGCAATCTCCAAAACATTCCTGATGCTTGCCTAAACCTTTTAGGATCAATGGTTTTATCTGAAACAACTTTTCGGTTTTACTGAAACTTTTTTGGTGTTCTCTTCGGAACTTTTCCGTTGTCTCCAAAACTTTTCCAGTGACTTTCTCTCAGACTCCTTGTCTAGTATTCAGCAGATAGATGACCCTCAAGCATGTGAACCTATAGGTTCGGTGAAGCATAGACATGACCCAGAACCCCTTCCGATCAATGATCAACATCGGAGCCTTGGACACCCATATTGATCCCTATACCCACACGAATGAATATTCGAGTGAACCTCCAGTTGTCGTGTGCTATTCCTGTTGCTTCACGATATGTTACAAATACCCGAGGTGAGACATGTTGGCATCTCCATGGATCAACAACTTGTCCACTATGCTAGTTACCTCGTTACCGGTATTGTTCTTTTTTCTCATTACCGTGTTCCGGCATCCCCGTGATCAAATCACAAAGTGTCTGGCCAAACGATGATGGATATAACACCGAGAGGGCCCATAGATATCTCTCCATCGTCGGAGGAGCAAATCCGAATCTTGAGCTATCAAGTTACTTGACATACTTTTCCATGAACCCGTAAGTCGTCGTAATGGCCACCCATTTACGGATGACGTTTAACAAACCCCAAAGTTCATGAAGCAAGCATGAAGAAACTCGATACTCTCATGGTTTAAGGAATCATGCAAACATTAACCATCTCTGTGTTATTAACCATTAACTTGTGACGAATGTATCTCATAGCATAACATCGATTCGGGTCAATTAAAAACAAA
Source organism: Hordeum marinum (assembly GCA_022496015.1). Lineage (NCBI taxonomy): Eukaryota > Viridiplantae > Streptophyta > Magnoliopsida > Poales > Poaceae > Hordeum > Hordeum marinum. The sequence goes on along the minus strand of CM039676.1, from coordinate 515,453,409 downwards.
TGTTCTTCTAACATTGTGCCCTCAAAGTTGTTGGCATAGACATGCCCATGATCAGGAAAACAGAACCATCATGCAACACTTGATCTAGTATTAGAGGCCAGACTAGGAATACATTTTACCGTTTATTATTCCACACGTGCATATGAGTCTTCCTCCGAGCCTTGTGGTTATTGTAGACTCGAGAACCATAGCAGTTATAGCATGGAACATAAACCTAATTATGAACAGGGAGATAATCAATAACATTTATTATTTCCTCTAGGGCATATCTCCTAAAATTGTAGAAGTCTTTGATGCAAGGGAAAAGAGAGTGCCAAATTAAAGTGCAAAAGAGATTGTGGACCCAGCAAGACATGAAATTCAAGATATGATGGCCATGATGATTCGTAGAACACCCCCGAGAGGGAAACACAAAACATTCAAGCATTATTCTTCATTGCGAAACATCATCATAAGATCATTTGGTGTTCCCATGATGAATGACGAGTTCTCACATAACACAGTATAAAGTGGAGACCCAAACGATCATCGCCATTGCATGCATGTGTCTCCATAACTGCATTCGTGATAGCAAGTTACAAGATCAGCGTTTCGACGAGTGCTACTTCTTGAGCTTGCGTTGGTTTTCCCTTGAAGAGGAAAGGGTGATGCAGCAAAGTAGACAAGTATTTCCTTCGGTTGTTGAGAACCAAGGTATAATTCTAGTAGGAGGAACAAGCAAGGCCCTAATTTATGCACCTACACAAACAATCAAACAGTTGCACCCAACGCTATAAAGGGGTTGTCAATCCCTTCACGGTTACTTGCAAGGATGAGATCTGATAAAGATAGATATAAAAGAGTGGTAGAAGTAAAACTAAATAAAAGTAAATAAAATTGCAGCAAGGTATTTTTGGTTTATAGATCTGAAAATATAATATGGAAAATTGGCCCGGGGGGCATAGGTTTCACTAGAGGCTTCTCTCTTAAAGGGAAATAATACGGTGGGTGAACAAATTACTATCGAGCAATTGATAGAAAAGCGCATAGTTATGATGATATCCAAGGCAATGATTATGCATATAGGCATCACGTCCGTGTCAAGTAGACCGAAATGATTTTGTATCTACTACTATTAAGTTCATGAAGAACAAAGTAACGCATTAAGTAAGGTGACATGATATAGAGGGATAAACTGAAGCAATATGATGAAAACCCCATCTTTTTATCCTTGATGGCAACAATACAAATAAGTGCCTTGCTACCCCTACTATGTCACTGGGTGAGGACACCACAAGATTGAACCCAAAACTAAGCACTTCTCCCATTGCAAGAATTACCAATCTAGTTGGCTAAACCAAACCAATAACTCGAAGAGACTTGCAAAGATATGAAATCATGCATATAAGAATTCAAAGAAGATTCAAATAATATTCATAGATAATCTGATCATAAACCCACAATTCATCAGATCTCGACAAACACACTTCAAAAGAGTATTACATCGGATAGACCTCCATGAAAATCATGGAGAACATGGTATTGAAGAACATAGAGAGAGAAGAAGCCATCTAGCTACTAGCTATGGACCCGTAGGTATGTGGTGGACTACTCACGCATCATCGGAAGGGCAATGGAGTTGATGTAGATGCACTCCGTGATCGAGTCCCCCTCCGGCAGATTACCGGAAAAGGCTCCAAGATTGGATCTCTCGGGAACAAAGGCTTCCGACGACGGAAAACTATTATCGTGGCTCTTTTTGGTATTGGGAGAATATTGCTGAATTTATACGTGGAAGATTAGGGTTGGAGGAGCTACGAGGGGGCACAAGCCAGGGGGCGCCCCCCCAGGCCGTGCCAGGGTGGCTTGTGGCCCACTCGTAGACCTTCTAGCCTCTTCTCCAAGTCTCGCAAGTTCCTTCTGGTCCAAGAAAAATCATCGTAGAATTTTATTCTGTTTGGACTCCGTTTGATATTCCTTTTCTGCAATACTCAAAAACAAGGAAAAAACAAAAACTGGCACTGGGCACTAGGTTAATAGGTTAATCCAAAAAATAATATAAAATAGCATATTAATGCATATAAAACATGCAAAACAGATAATATAATAGCGTGAAACAATCAAAAATTATAGATACGTTGCAGACGTATCAACGAGTTTGACAATGTTATGTACAGGAAACCTCCCATGACATTTACAAGTGCCAACGCTCAAGCACCCAAAGATGATGGTACCAAGACCACAACACATGAGGCTATTGTTTTCAGTCTTGCACCTTAAAATTAGTCCTTCTATTTGTATTGGATCACCTCTTGTTAGGAAGGAAACTTTACAATATTTTAAAATGTAATATTTAGCACTTTATGTTATCTGTAAATCATGTTGCCGCTCATATTGGATGAGAAATTGTTCGAAACAACCAAGTGTTAACAATTCAACACACAATATAAATCTAGGGGCATTACAGACTTTTTCATACAACTATACCACAATGTCTTAAATGAACCAGGCAGTTGATTCTATGGATAGTTTCCCATAAACTAACTCCGGACAGTCTGCAACCAAAAAGAATTACCCCTTTAGTTGGACACCCAGACATGCATATCTGATTCTAAGTGAGTAAAGACCATTGCGAACATGCGCCCCGGCGCAACATCTTGTCAGGAGATGTGCATGGGAGGACATGAATGCAATACCATCATCATTATAAATTTTATTCTCAAAACTTTAAAACGGTTTTATCTCCGAGTCATTAATCTAATTTATGGTTTGTTTTCATGGTCAGGTTGTCTATAGGCCCTTATCTACTCTTTGTTCTTGGGGCGACGATTTTCTTTGTAGATCGTGGCTGCCGACATCTCTTAGTTTGTATCGATGACTTCCCGGACGCGGCTTCTACAAGCTATTGGGTTTTAAAAAGTTCACCCCATCGAGGTGGAGGCCCGAAAGCGGCATTGAGCTATGGTCATGACGTGCCACCGGTAGACGCATGGGCACGTGGATGCGTGGGTTTGTGTGCGCGTGCTTAATATATGACGTTGAATTGTTTCGCAAAAAAAAAGCATGAGTGATCACTTCAAAACCCTTTTTTAGCAAAACAGGTTGAAATGAGATTCGACGAGATGAAGACAATGGTAAAACGGTACTGGATTACTGCGCTACAGGCATATTTGAATTCCCGATATTCTGTGAGCATTGCAAATCCAATAATCATATGAGCTTCAACTGTGAAATTCACGGGCGACAACTTTAAACACCAGGGTATTTTGGTTACGAGGTAACCCTTTTCTATATTGGGTAACCTTGATAACATTATGACGGTTCCTTATTAACCATGGGATTGACAAGTGTAGGACTCGAATTTCTTTGTCAAAACATGCCCAAGCGATATGTAGAAATGAAGCCTTTGACAATATGAAGATAACGGTAAACGGTTTACCGAACATTATTTGTTTTCTTTTTTTTCCTTTATTAAACTCATGCGTATGCATGGAAATGTAGTAATTTTCATACTAATCTCAGTATTATTTTTTCGTTGAGTAAAACCTTTCCAGAGTCCAAATAAAATTGTCCAGAAAACAAAGCAAATCGCATCTAAACATTCTTTTTCTATAATAGCCCTTATTTTCCGATCTAATTACTACCCAATCCCCAAGTGCCCCCAATTTCCGAAATTTCCCCGCCCCCCGTAACCGCCCGCACCAACGGCTCGGCCTCGCCGCCGGCGGCGATGGAGCTCGTCGCCCGCCTCCTCCGCCGCCTCCTCTGGCTCCTCCACCGCCGTCGCCGCGGCCTCGCTCCGCCGCACGCTCCCCTCGACCTCCTCTGCCTCCTCGCGCGCGAGGCTGGTGGACTGCTGCTTCCACCACCAGCCCAGCAGCCCGCAGAGGGGGCGGAGGCCAGCAGCGTCCTCGCCGCCGTCCTTGCCGCCGGGCTCCGACGCCTCGCCACCGGAGGCTACAGGGCGCTCGCTCCGCCCGGAGAGGCCCACCCGCTCCTCCTCGCCATGGCGGGCGACGCGGACGCGCGACGGGTTCTCCTTCGCCTCGCGCTCGTCCGGATCTCCGCGGGCGCTCCCGTCGACGCGGCGGCGCCGCCCGATCCACTCCATGCTTCAGTCGACGCCCGCGAGCAGTTTGACCGGATCGTGTTCGGCGTGCTCGTCCACTGGGCGCGTCGCGTCGCTCCACCGCCGACAGAGCCATGCGTGCTCCGGATGCTGCTCCGCCTCCCCCCGCATCAAACTCGGCGCTTCTTCCGCCGACACCCAGCGCCCGCCCCAGGTCCACCATGCTGGCGTCATCTTCTACCTCGCCCTGCGCCGGCTCTGGTCCACGATTCCCCGCGAGAAGGATGCGGCGCTTCTTGATTTCGTCAGTCTTCTTCGGCCCTTGAGCATTCGGCTGCTCCCGTCGGGCAGTGAGGACGCCCACGCCGACATCCCGCCCACGCCTAGGCGTGAACCCGCCACGCTCCGCCCATGTGTTCCGACGACCGCCGCAGCAGCTGATGATGGCGTGCACTTACTGGTCCGTCATGCGCTCGCGAGGTTTCCAGCTGGATCTGTTGCAGCCGGGGTGGCTCCAACCCCCATCGCGCATCCGTTGCGCGTGCTGCTGCCATTGTGGCGGTCAGTGATGATGCCGCCGAGGGCAAGCTTGAGGATGAGGAGAGCGTCCAGGTGGTGCTCGTTTCCAATGCTGACGAGGTGCACGCAGTGATCCGGGACTGGGAGTCGACGGTGGTCATCGATGTGCCGCCGCACCTCCGTCGCGAGGAGGCTCGCATCATCAACAACGTCCTTCTGCGTTCTCCGTCGCTCTTTCGCCGAGGTCCGGTCCTCCTGTCGCTTATCATAGAGTAGATACACTCGTCCTCTTCTTTTGCTGCTTATCAGTGTCCGGATAGCAGAAACTATGATACACGTGAGGCACCAAGTTTTGTTAGCATGTATAGTTGGGTTTACAGTTTAAACCAAGTTTTGTCACAAAGTAGAGTAGAGTGACAGATGCAGCAGCAGTGTGTTTTGCATAACAATCATAAATCATTTTCAACAAAGTAAATCAAAAGTGCCTGCAGTGCCTATCCATGATATGTGGTTTACAATGTTGATGCTTACAAGAGTGATCGAATCCTCCTTCCACCAAACGAGACCAGCATGTTTTGTCTCAAAGAGGTAGAAATGGCACCAGCATTGTTGATTGTTAATGCCAGTTAAACCACACTAAGAAACTGAACCAACTGATCCCTGGCTACATCCCTACACCAGCTGATCCCTTAAAGTAAAATCAAGGTGCAACTGGCTGAAATCTTTCCTTTAAGATGCCTTCTTGTAGTTGTATGAAGAGAGTCAACATCCAGTTCTTTGTCTTTTTGAAGGCCTTCTACTGGATATTGATATGAGTGATCTATACATAAGAACTCCAATGCAGGGGCATTTTCAACCATGTACAGAAGGAACTCAACTTCCCCCTTGCATGCTTCAAATCCTGTAATATGCAAGCTCTTCATGTAATTGAACAGATGCTCCGAAAGCTTCCTCATAGGTTCAGGTTTTTGTACCACGCGCACATAAGCAGCGTTACAGAACTGCAATTTTGAACCAAAAATGAAGTGAGAAGGCTTGTGGCTAATCTGTTATTCATTTTATCTATCTATATAATCAAATGTCAATGAATAATCTGAGTACGTGACCAAGTTGCGACAGAGTTTTATCAAATTGTTGTTTTAGTTTGTGAAAGATTTAAACTAAACAAAAAACAGTAGCTTAAGAAAAGAAGAGAAAAAGGGTGGGAAAGGAGCGGCAAGTCTGTCTAAGTCAATCTCCATGCATTAGTTCCAAGACAGTATGGGCAACAACACAGATAAAAATAAATTCTCCAGCACAACTTGGCTATAACGTTTTATACTTGGACAAATATGCTTCTCAGTTGTAAGCATGACGTTTGCATGGTTCAAAAATGAGATGTATGGTGCCTTAGAAGAAGCTATAATGTAGTAATACTATCAGCCAAAAACCCATATCAGTACTTACGTGCAGCTCTAACTTCTCAATTAAAGGAGCAGACCTCAGAAAAGAGACCAGCGACAAGCTGTCGAATTCTTTGACATAGTCCAAGGTCAATTGTAAATATGTCATCCGAAAAAACTTGAATGGGTAAGACATCAAACAGGGAATCTGAAAGATAGATAATCAAAGGCCATGACACGAATATATAATATAATAGGATAACCCACGATATAAAAGATGGTTGAAGAGCAAACCTCTGGTGATTTACATCCTGCATTAAGGGTCAACTGTTGCACATTTATAAGCACTTCAGCAAGAACGGTAACAGTGTGCTCGAGCGTGTCTCCAAAATACCATATGTTTGCACATTTCAGTTCTGATGATTTACTGAGGTCAATAGGCACCGCCACTCCTCTGTACTCGAAAGTCGCAAGGTTCATGGCATTGAATGCTATATTTGTTAATCTGCAGGAGGCAATTTTCAAGTATAGCAGGTGAGGCAGTGGGCCATTAACCTTTAGTTCACCATTGAGATGGCATCTAACAATACTCAGCCACTCTAGGTTACAGCAGTTTGACAACATATGTTGAATATCCTTCCCACTGAGATTCACTATGCTCAGATCAAGCTTCCTTAGGTTAGGGAAACCACTATAATGCATTGGCGGTTGGAAATCTACAAAGCTAAGATGAAGTTTCTGTAGACGGCATATACTGTCCTCATCTAAAAGCTCAAATGGAAATTTGTACCGACCATCACGACCTGGAGGTAGACGCTCTTCTGGTGCTAAATCAAAAACTAGTGCCTTGGTCCGCGATGATACAGCAAAACGAACCCAATTATCAAGATGCTCAACCAGCATCCAGTTCAACTCAATTTTGATTTCAAGCTCTTCAACCGACTTGCCACGGCACTGTCCCAGGACCCTATTAACTATGTGACTGAACACAAGATTATACACTCTTTTCTCATAATTATTCTTGCCACATATTGTATTTCCATCGAAACTCAGTTTAGGACAAACTGTCCACAAGTATCTCCATTTCCTTGAGACGGCACTGGTTCTTACAGCCTCTTCCAGAGACAATTTTGATAAAACTGTGCACAGTACACCCTGCAGAACAAAAAATATAATGTAGTTGCACAAAAGTAGAAACTAGTAATCTGCGACCAACAGACAGGCTGGAGCACGAGATTTTGGCGTGGTACCTCTGGAAGGTCTCCAAGCAGATCAATCGCTGATTCCTCTACGCCGTAAGGGATGTAGTCAGACAAAACTCCACAGATGAGAATGCCAGACAGTTTGAATGGATCGTTTGCTGTAATTCCCTCGGCATGGATTCCGCAAACCAGAATGCTCAGCAGCTGGAACCGGCTGTCGGTTATCCGCTCTCCACGGAACGCTTTACATCGCACTATGTGCTCAGATATAGCCCTGAAAGCCAGAATGCTCAGCGGTTCAAACTGACGGCCTGCTATCCTGCTGCTGCTGATGATGATGGCTCCTGGGTGGTGATGTTGGCTTGGATGGCAATGATCCACCACTGCAGTTGTTCCAAGCATGAAGGTGAGCATGTTCCCCATTGTAATAAACTGCAAAACGCAAGGAGAAGCCCAATTAAATTTAAAACAGATTTTCTCTAACAAATTTTCCCAAAGAAAAAAACACACAAAAAAAAAGTTGCTTCCTTTACTGTGGACAGGACAGGGGCGGATCCAGTGCGCACCCAGAAATTCTGGATGGCGTCAATGGAGTTTAACTAATCATGGATGGATAGATGTATGCTCATACCTTAGAAAGCAGAGGCCGGAAGTGCGGACCAGGCTGAGACAGGCAGGGGCGGGGGACGGCGATGGCGGCGCGTGACGGGCAGAGGGGATGGGGGTCGCAGCGGAGGAGAAGAGGTACGCCACCGGCAGCGGCAGGAAGAGCCGGTTGGTCGGAGCGAGGAGAGTACGGCGAGCCTCGGCGAGAGGCGCACCGGCGGCGAGTAAAACAAGGAAGGAAGGAAGGTATCCGAGGAAGACGATGGGGATTTCTGGTGCCACTTCTTTTCGCCTTTTCTTTTCTTTTATTTATTTAGCAGCTTGTGATACACAATCCGTAAAGAACTCTAAATTTATTCGTGTCACATCTTAATCTCAAAGTCCTCCTCTTCTCTAGTTAAGGGGATCTTCTATCAACGATAGTCATATATTAAATCATCATTTTTCTGGGGGAGGGGGTCATTATTACACGGTGAAATGTAACTTCATAAATAAAAAATGTCGGTCGTCCCTCCAGAAAAAGTTTCGGTCCACGCGACCCCTTCACAAGCATAGCAACGGTCCCGCACGTCCTTTTCTGATGATTAATACACCATCGATCTTACGATCTACGGAAGGTCGAGGAAAACAGTAAAGAAAAGGAATGTTGCCTCAAGGGATCTCGATAACCATGATGGTGACGCGGTGGTTTTGCCCATGATTTGTCTTTAGATGGGCAAAATTCGTATTTTTGAAGTTTTATTAATCAAGGAAAGAATTACAATGAGGTGGATCCAATCTACTAACACCTAGGTTGTGGGCCAACAAAAATCAGATGCTTCCCTGGGACTTGCCTACACTTGGTATAGGTTGATATGTGATGGTAAATAAGTAGTTATCGTCATATGGGGAACATATCTCCTTTAATAATTGAATTCATGATTTAGCGCCTCACGATTTTATCTCTCTCAGTGTGTATCCATGTACGACTAGGTATAGGACCTGGGGCGCTAGACACTCATTGGGTGTCTTGGTCCATGCATGCCCATACGACATCCCCCCCTCCCCTGATTATGTACATATACCTATCGAAAAGGGCCTTTCCCGCCAGTTCGTGAATAAGAATGTGTATTTTCTCAAATAACGTAGGGGCGAGAGAGTATCATCCGACCTCATCTTATCCAAGCATTCCCCCTACAGTATTTTGACAAAATAGGAGCATCAACTCATCCAAGACCATTCGCCCAGGAAGCATCAGATGCATTCGTAGTCACTTTTCAAACTCATTATAATCGGGATAGTACTTGAAGGGGGATATCTTGAGTTGGGATTTATTTTAGGAGTGTCCTAATCCCTTAACCGGAGTAGCCACCCGGGACGCTCCACGACTTAAATCCGGGTGGTGATGAATTTGTAGGTTCTTTGATTACACATCGTCGACTTTGGGCATGTAGACATGGCATCCTCAGGCTAAGTCACTTTTCCACCGTGTTTACCACCCTTGGTATAGGTTGACATAGTGCCAGTCTGTGACACGAAATAGGTATCCTTCTTTTTCATAAAATGGGTGGTTTGGTTGTTGATCCATTAATCAAATAAATTAGGTCATAAGAAACTCATGAAATGCCGAGTAGGCACGAATTCCACCACAAGTAAAAAGAGAAAATAGGTTGAAAAGATATTGAAGATGTCGAACTTTCATCACGTGTTAATAGCAGTTTTGAATACAGTGAAATCTGCATCGAGCAACTTACATCAACTTATATCGCGCCTCCCCAGCACCCCCAAAGAAAGGCCAGGAACAGCAAAACCATGACGAAGACGGGATCGGGGGACCCTAAATCCACCAGCCGGCCATTGCCTCCGCCGAGAAAACCACAACTAGGATACCTATACTCACCAGATCGACTCATCCAGGAGTCCAGGACGCCGGAAGCTCGACGACTCCGCCACACGCGACATCGCCGTGGTGGGGAAAGAGCTTCATCAAACTTATTATTCCGCAGCGTCGTGACCACCACCTCCGCAGCACCACCAAGAACAACTACCCTAGTATATACACGTAAAACCATAGATCCGGGGCTCCCCCACTCTCCCGTCGCTAGAGCAACGGTCAGAGAGGGAGGGAGCCCGCGGCCTGGCCGGCGGCGGATGCATGGAACTACAGTGCCTCCTTTTCACCTCTTTTCAGAACTGCCTCTCTTGAAAAGTAAGTACCCCTCCTGGCCATTGCTTATGTTTAGTTAGAAACTTTGTTTCTATTTCATTTCATCGTGTGAGCCATTCCGCTAATGGTGTTTACTCGACTTTCCATCAATGTATTCCCGCTTGTATACAAGAGGTTGTAAACTCTGAAATTTGTATTAATGTAGTATACTAGTATAAGCCAGCTTTGTTCTAAAAAAATAAAACGAGACAGCGAACACGCATCACGTGGGGAAATAGGATCTGTTCTTTTTTTTTTGTTGAGAAAAAGGGAAATAGGATCTGTTGCCTTGGTTCAGAGGAGGAGCAGGCCACGAGTCCTTTTTGGGCCGGGCTTTTAAGAGGGCCCACGTTATTTTATTTCTACGACGATAAACAAACTCTCGGCCTCTCTTCTTCTTCTTCTTCCCCATTGTCGGCGATTGGTTTTCCGCCGCCGCTCACCTCGCAGTCCGTCGCCGCCTTCCGCGCCCGGCGACAGCCACCATCGCCGTTCCATTCTCCGCTGCCCGCAATTCCGGCCAGGTATATATGATGAGTATACTCCCAGTCCCATCCCATCCATGCTTACTTAAACTGCACTGACGCCCAGATCCGCCGCCACTATCCTTTTGGGGGCATGACTCCACCTGCTCTGCTATGTTATTAGTAGGACCGTATGAGTACTATTGGATTAGTAGTAAATTTATTTATTTTTTCCATGTCCATTGCAGTTCTGAATGGGGAACATCCTCAGTTTCACAGCTGCAGCTGCAGATCTGAATGTCCATCCAGGGCAACTAGGGCGAGGCGTCGGCGTCGGCGGCAGAAGCAGAACAGCAGGCCATCAGCTCGAAGCGTTGACCATTCTGGCTTTTAGAGCTTTATGCAAGCACATACAACGGCATGAAGCGTTCCGTCGAAGCCGGACGGCCAGCGGCCAGTTTCAACTGCTGAGCATTCTGCTTTGTGGAGCTATCCATGCCGAGGGAATAGCGGCCGGCGATCGGTCTAAACTGTGTGGCATTCTCATCTGTGGACTTATATCCGACTGCATCATCCGTCGCAACCCAAAGGAACCACATATTGGTCTGTGGAGTTGCCATCCGAGGAAAATCCAAAGAGGGAGAAGCAGCAGAGTAGCAAGCCATCAGTTTGAACCGCTGATCGTTCTGGCTTTCAGAGCTGCATTGGAGCATATACGGCGACGTAAAGCGTTTGTTCAAAAGCGGATAGCCAACGGCCGGTTCCAGCTGCTCAGCATTCTGCTCTGCGGAGCCATCCATGCCAAGGGAATCGTAGCGAGTGATCGGTGTAAAATGTGTGGCATTCTGCTCTGTGGAGTTATGTCTGACTACATCTGTGACGATGCAAAGGACCCACCGACTGATGCACTTCGAGACCTTCCAGAGGTACTTTGTTAAAGTCCTGTGCTCCATCTCATCTCTTGGTTGCAGATTACTGATTTTTACTTGCCTTCAACTATGATGTATCATTTTTTGCTGCAGGGCTTACTTTGGACAATTTTTTCGAAGTTGCCTCTAGATGCGGCTGTTAGGACCAGTGCTGTATCAAGGCAATGGAGATACTTGTGGACAGATTGTCCTAAACTGAGTTTCGATGGAGATACAATATGCGGCAACAAAAATCGTGGGAAACAAGTATATACTCCCCTGTTCATTCACATTGTTAATAGGATCTTGGAACAGTGCCGTGGCAAGTTGGTTGAAGAGCTCGCAATCAAAATTGAGCTGAACTCCATGTTGGTTGGATATCTTGATAATTGGGTCCGTTTCGCAGTATCATCTCGGACAAAGTCACTAGTTCTTGATTTAGCACCAGAAGAACGTCAACTTGTAGGACACGATGATCGCTACAGATTCCCATTTCACCTTTTAGACAAGGAAAGTATATGCCGTCTGCAGAAAATACATCTTAGTTTTGTTGATTTCCTGCCACCAATGCACTTCAGGGGCTTCCCTAACCTACGGAAGCTTGACCTTAACTTAGTGAATGTGAGTGGGAAAAATATTCTACATATGCTGTCAAACTGCTGTAACCTAGAGTGGCTGAGTATTGTTAGATGCCATCTCAATTGTGAACTAGAGGTTAACTGCCCACTGCCTCATCTGCTATACTTGAAAATTGCGTTCTGCAATATAACAAGTATAGCGTTTGATGCAGCGAACCTTGTGACTTTTAAATACAAAGGAAGTGCTGTGCCTATTGACCTCAGTAAATCATCAGAACTGGTATCTGCAGACATATGGTTTGCTAGAGTCGCTTTAGGGCACGCTATTGCTGTACTTGCTAAAGTGCTTACAGGTGCGCAACATCTGACCCTTGATACGGCCTGTAAACCACAAAAGGTTTACTCTTGAACCACCCTTGGAAGTCATGGACTGTCCCTTCATAATTACCGCGTCATGACCTTTGGTTTTCTATCTCTTCAGATTCCGCGTTTGATGCATCACCGATGTGAGTTTTCTCAGATGACATATTTACAGTTGAGATTGGTCTATGTTGAAGAATTCGATACCTTATCTCTGATCTCTTTTATGAGGTGTGCTCCTTTCATTGAGAAGTTAGAGCTGAACGTAAGTACTCGTATTGGATTCTTCTTGGTACTCCATACATTTGTTTTTAGCATTATTGCATTACAGCTTCTTTCAAGGCACTAGGCATCTCATCATACAATGGACGATGGATTAGTCTCAAGCCTTCTCATCATACTCTGTTTTTGGTTCAAAATTGCAGTTTTGTTTCCCTGGTTACGTGCGTTTGGCACAAGACCTTGAACCTATCAGGAAGCTACCGGAGCATCCGTTCAACAATTTGAAGAGTTTACATGTCACAGGATTTAAAGCGTGCATTGGCCAAGTTGAGTTCCTTTCACACATGGTGGAAAATGCCCCTGCATTGGAGGTTTTAAGTATAGATAATTCAGACAAATGTCCCCTAGAAGGGCGTGAAAAGAACGCAAAAACTGTTGTTGACTTGATCCATAGAATTGTTAGAAGGTATCTTGAAGGAAAGATTCCGCCCAAGTGCACCTTAATATTACTTTAAGAGATCTGTTGGTGTAGGGATGTACACTGTATATCTAGCTAGGGATGGCAAATCTGATGAGGCAGCATCATTTAAGCATGTCTGCATTGTTTACTGCTATGTACACATGTGCATTGTGACTTGGTTCTGCATGAGGCATTATGAATATTGAATGGGCATATTTCCCTTTGCATAAAGCCGCTATTAGTCCTCCTCTACAGGACTCCATGTATACAACTCTTAACCTCGGAATTTCACGTTTTCGCCGCATTTTGGATGCCATATGGGTCCTCTCTGGTTAACACTCTCATGTAGTGACAGCATAGGCCTTATCTTCTTTATCAGACAAGTAACACTCTCATGTTGTTATAGTGGCATATGGGTCCTCTCTACTATCGGGTGTGGTGCTGGGTGTTATCCGGTCGCCCAAAGCATTTCCGTGTAACCAGTAACGAGTTGCCTGCTTCTGTATAACTCTTCTATTTTTTTTCTTCCTCTTGGTTTACCGACTGTTGTTCCTCTGGTTACTGGTTGTGCGCTCCTCTGCCCCTGCTGGCCTGCGCTGGGCTGTCCACCTGCCTCTGCTGATTGAGCTTGCTACCCGCCTACTCGCGCAGGCACAGCAGAGCTGAGCTGCTGCTCCTCCTTGCTCCTGTCGCACTTCAGGTAATTCCTAATTTATCGTCTTTCATTTCTCCTTTTGTATCTGTCAATGAACCTTAAATTTGTGCAATTTGCTATGAATTTCATGTCACAGAAATAGAAGATGAAGAGATATTATCCATCAGTGCCCAGCATCAAAGCTGTTGGTTTTCAGATTTGCATCAATTATGAGCTGTTTTCTTTAATGTTTATGCCTTGATTTTGCATGTTATGTAGTATTATGTTCTTTATATTGTTCTAGTCGTAACTCTTGCTTGTCCTGCTCTATATAATAGAAGTTTCTGATATTGTTACTGTTGTAACTCCTGTCCTGCTCTTTATAATTATTTGTTTTGCCATGCTAGCCTTTTCAAGCAAAATGAGATACCTTCATCTGAATTTGAAGACATGCAAATATTATCTTATCTAGTTTTTATCGCTATAAAAGGAAAAAATATGGCACTCCTTTGCTTCTTTTGTCTTGTTTTGCATAGCTAATTGATCTTAAGTTTATCACAAGTTAATAGTACGTGCACGCATCCAATCTAGTATATGCACAGATGAAAATTATTTCTCCAACAGAACTAACCTGTCTTTTTGAAGAAGTTTATCTAACGGGTTCTGCTGCAGAAGATTGATGCGAGGGATAATTTTGTGTGTTCATCATGCTAAAACTGTGCTACATGTAACCATCTCTTTGGTTTCAAATGTCTCAACTGCAAGTGAAGGGACTGATGTCTCTCATCTCAGATGAATATCTGAAGAGATCTACATTGGTGCCGGTTAGGATGATCCTGTGGTGGTTAAGGCATCAAGGCAGAGCGCTCAACGATGACATGTACACATTGAATTCTTGTTGTATTACTTTATACAGTAAGTTCATGATGTGTGTATGATGCTGTCTTATGCCTGTATGGTTTTGGTCCACGCTTGATGTTTACCATTGGGTTCCTATGATTGAATTCACCACACTATTTCGACACCAACATTCAGTTCACAAGGTTGTCAAATAAATTTGCTGGAATACATCATGCATACTACTACACCGTTTCATATAGGACATCATCTTTGGGATGTTCTTACCCAAATACTATGTCTATTCATTAGCCGTTGAAATCTAACGATTCTTTCTCATTTGCCAAATGCTACAATTTGGAAGTATGGCATAATCATGTTAGATCCTTGCAGCATTCTGGCACATAATTTAACTATGTGTCGAAGTGACTCTGCATCACCAAAAGGAAGTCCTTGTTTAAAGAAGTAGCTGCTGCTTACCATGCTGAGTATGTCACATGCTGTAAGACCTTCTGCTGCTCCAGAGAAAGTGGGAGGTGGTCTCCAAGATTTCCAGATGTACTGCAATCTTGTTGATTTTTTTCCCGCATTTCCGATGGTAACATTACTCGCATGCCCATAGCATTGTTGATTGTTCAATTAATTTCTCGGGGTGCAGAATTTGTTTTGTTAGGAACTGGCGCTCTTTGAGTACCTAGATCGCGCACCGCTGAATGCTACTAACCTGTCACTTGTCAGATCTTGTTCAAGTCATTGAGCTGGTCTTGTTCCGCAGGAGCAACATATTGAGGCTAAGACGCCTGAAGAACTAAAGATATTGGCGCGAGCCATTGTGGAAACATGGCATGCTACGGCATCTTGCTTTGAAAGGTATGCAGTACTTGATATAGTGATCAGACCACTTCTGCAGTAAACGACGATTACCCAAGACCCATAGCTAGTCAAGTCTTGTAGCCATGTGAATGGTCCTCCCTCGATCTTTTTGTTCTTTCTTACTGCAGCCTGCCTGATTGTGTGATACAACCTTTTTTTTCCTGTAATTTCGATGAAGACGATGAAGGTGAACTGAACACACCACACCACAAACATGTGCACACACATATTTGCTAGCTAGGTCTCATTGTATCTTCTCTGCCCTTTGTGTGACCATCTAGCATGCATGCTACCTTGGCAAGGAGAAATTCTTACCAAGCAATAGATTGTGAAGGATATTTCCTTCTTGCCACTTGGATAGCCATGCATGTGAAAACATATCATGTTTGTTCCACAGTAATTCCTCCTGACATCTGGCTTTGAAAGGTACGCAGACATGCTGTACGTGCTATATAGTGGTCTGGACCCAAGACCAATTAATTGCTAGTTCGTCAGTCTTCTAGCCGTGACATCGGTCAGCCCATGATGAGTCAAAGTCAAGTCTCGACGTCCAGCAGTGTAGTAGGGCCATAACTGGTTGAAAGTTTTCCAGGGCCATTTAGGACAAATTATACTCATCACTAGTTGGCCGGCCATGCCTGTTGTGAAGCAAATCAGTGGTCGCACGGCAGTTCCAACATGCCAATTTGTCAATAATTTATACTACTCCCTCCGTCCGGAAATACTTGTCCTACAAGTGGATGTATCTAGACCTATTTTAGCTATATGTACATCCATTTTATTCATTTTTAGGACAAATAGAGGGACTACTTGTTTATGTAAGCTAGCTTTTGATAAACTTGGCTATCACCATGCGTGGATGCAGTGCATGTTGCATCAACTTGCAACGTTAGGTGAGGACTAGATAAGTTTGTCCTTTTGCAATACATTATTGCCACTTGCATTGCATGGGGCAAGAATGAGTCGTCCCCAACCTAGACTAGAGTTGACTCACTTTGTTTAGATAATTTCTTAATATCATGGCTCCATGGATCAATTAGCCACATTGTTTTGAAAGATGAAAAACTACTAAAGCATCCATGCAAGCCACCAAAGTGCACATACTGTCATTTCAGAACAGGAAAAATAAACATGGCTTTGACTAAGACACCCATAGCCACCAAAATACATTACAATTAAGATACAAACAAGAACTTATGCACTACATATAAGACAGAACCTATGCACTGTACGGCATCAAAGTAAAAATAACAGTGATACGAAGATAAACTATCTAGGAGTTATTGTAGATATAGTCACATCATTAAAACTAGAAGACTTAACAGCAGCAGCTGCTTCTTTGTTGCCTACACTTAAACTGTAATATGCTGGGTGCTTAGGCTTGTTTAAGATCATAGTCTTGTTGCTTAGCATTGCAACAACATCCAACATGGTCGGTCGATCAATTGCATCTTCTTGTACACACAACAATGCAATGTTGATAGCCCTCATCATTTCTGACGACTGACCGTTGGGAATCAATGCCGCATCAACGATTTCGGTCCATCTTTGCTCTTCAAATAATTGCCAAGCCTGTTTTAAATTTCATCAATTAATAAGGTAGAAAACATAATAAACAAATAATGTTATCTGTTTATATGGATGTGTAAAATATGCACTCACATATCCAAGGAGGTTGATGAAAGCTCCACATTCATGGGAATTCTTTTTCCCGCTAATGATCTCGAGAACTAAAACACCAAAGCTGAATACATCCGATTTAACAGAGAAGAGGCCATGGGAAGCATACTCGGGTGCCATGTAGCCACTAAAATAAAGCAACAATGTATGTCCAATTACTATATGGTTGAGATATAACAAAAATATTCATACGTGGCGTAATTCAGGGGAAACTTACTATGTACCAACCACCTTCCTCGTTTTATTTCCTTCGTTGTTATTTGAGCTAAATATTTTTGCTAGCCCAAAATCTGAAATTTTAGCATTCATTGTGCTATCCAAAAGAATGTTGCTTGGTTTAAGATCCCGATGTATAACACGCAACCTAGAGTGCTTATGTAGGTAAAGAAGTCCTTCTGCTATTCCTTCAATTATGACAAGACGTTTCTCCCAATCTAGTAGAACTTTTCTATCTTCATCTGCATGTGAATTAAATGTTAGTATAGCAGAGGAATCATCATTTGAGTAAAAATTCAGTGTAGCATTATGACAGACAATATCTAGCATGTGAGTCTGAAAAATGCAAATATATATGTACCAAAGATGAAGAAGTCCAAGCTTTTGTTTGGCAAGTATTCATAGACCAATACTTTCTCCTCTCCTTGAGAGCAACATCCCATGAGCCTAACCAAATTTCTGTGTTGAAGTTTGGCTATGAGCTCGACTTCATTTTTGAACTCTATGAAACCTTGATCTGAATCTGAATCAAGTCTCTTAACTGCTATCTCTATCCCCTCAGGAAAGTAGCCCTGGGAAAAACAAATACTTTGTATCAATATATGCAACAGTTAATCCGTCAAGGTTGCTTTTCAGTACAGAATGCATGGTGTTATAAATTTACCTTATAAACTGGGCCAAATCCACCTTCGCCAAGTTTGTTTTCCTCAGAAAAGTTATCTGTAGCCTCTAATATCTGACGAAACTCATATACTGAAAATTCAGACAACTCTGCTTCCATCTCCCAAACTAGTTCATCTCCTTGAAACTGGTGAGTACTCTTTTCCTGTAAGGCAACTTTACCTGAAAATTGTGAACTGGCTCTATCAATATCGACCCCTCTACTTATGAGGTACTCTTTAAATTTCTGTTGAGCATTTTAGTAACTAGCTAATTCAATTACCCACCTTTTTTTGTTTGCCTTTTTCTAAACCGACAGCAGCAAACGATGAAGCAGCAGAGAGCAACCAGTGTTACAGGAGCAGCTACCGATACGGCTATTACCCAAGGTCTGATTCCGTGTCCTTCATAATTAAACATCCATGGACGAATAATTAGCATATATGTTTGAATTGTTTGCATGCATGCGTGGACAAAAAATGAAATCTTATGGATTGTCGGAATATATTTCTTGCCTGTCGGAGCCGGCGCCATGGATGATGGAGATGAAAATGGAATCCGCCGCGTGTTGTTTTTGTCGTCGTAGAACATAAAGGCCTCGAACCTGATGTTGCAGCGGAGCACGAAGATCCGTCCTCCCATGAGCACGGAGTTGGTGGCGTTGACCGTGCCGACAAGCCGCTGGAGGCACGATAGGCAGTCGCGGGCGGACAGGTCCGGCGTGCACTGCGCCAGGGAGTAGAGTGTCGGGGCGGCGCCGCCAATGGAGTCCATGAACGCCGTGGCAAACCCCCTGGGCGCGGTGGCCGCGTCGCGTGCAGTCTCGTTGAGGAGCTCGCGGACGGCAACGGTGACGACGCTGGCGTTGCCGGGGATGCTAACCGGGTTAAAGTACTGGAAGAAGGTGCCGTTCCCGGCGGCACTTGATGCCTGGCCGAGGAAGCCGGGGTCGCCGGAGAAGCCGAGGATGCAGCCTGGCTGCAGGGCGTTCACCTCGTCGTAGTCGTAGTAGACGGTGGCGCCGGTCCTGCGGTTGGGGCACATCTTCTGCGCGTACTTGAAGGAGGAGGCGAGGCAGTCGGCGCACGCGGTGGTGTTGACGGTGTCGCGGCGGCAGAGCGCGAGCGCGCGCACCACGCCGACGGTGGCGGTGGCGAAGAGCTGCGGGGAGGAGGAGGCGTTGCCAGGGAGGGTGGCGGCCAGCACGGCGAGGTTGGACTGGAAGGTGGTGTTGGCCGTGTAGTTGCGGCCGCTGCCGCAGGTGATCCCGATCGCCGTTGCCGACGCCGGCATGAGGAGGAGGAGGAGCAGCAGCACGCCCGCCATGATGCTTCCTGGGACTGAGCAAAATGCAGAGGAAGCGTGCGTGATTATTTATCCGCCGCCCGGTCTTTCTCGGAGTCAACAACGAACGTCGCAACAAATTAGCATTCTGCCTCCCCTGATTGTTTTTTTTTTGTGCGTCGTTGCTTTCACTTGGAAAAAATGCAAAGAAATTTGGTCTTTGTCCAATGTGATTGTCAATAACTAACTAATAACCCTGTTGAATGTTTGGCATGGCAAAGAAATGTTGGAAAATAAATGTTGCTTTCAGTTTCATGTCGCCGTGGAAATTACTTGGAAGAATGTGGAGAAAGTCTATGCAGTCTGTTGGCCATTGCTTTCCCAAAGGCCCCCTTTGCACATGAAGACAAAGTTGATTCATATGGCACAGGCATTTTGCATATCTAGGCACATACTACATAGAACTCCGTTATAAATCTGACGTTATATATAAACTATTACATATGTAGCCTAATTTGTCAAGAAGCAAGACTAGAGTTGATAGGTTTAGCGTTGGAAGTGAGTCAACTCTAGTCTAGTCTAGGTTTGGCAAGGGACGACCCATTATTGCTCCATGAACACACGCACACGGCAATAATGTATTCCAACAGGACAAGCTTATTATCTAGTCCACACCTAACGTTGCAAGTTGATCCAACATGCACTGCATCCACTCACGGTGACAGCACGTTTTTTGTAATCTAGCTTATACTGTATTACATAAGCGAATATAAATTATAGATACGATAAAATGCCAATTGACAAGTTGCCATGCTGGAACTGCCGTGCGACCACTGATTTGTTTGACAATATGCATGGCTGGTCAATCTTTTTTTTTAGCGCACGCACACCATATCGCTATGAGCACTTTCGAGAGACTAAGCCGGCACATCATCTTGAGATTGACGAGTCGCCACAGACGCCTTCGTTGTCGACGAGAAAGTCTTCTCCCACTGAAAACACATCGCCGGAAGACCTGGAATAAATCCAGAAAAATACAAACACCAACGTAAAGTCTGGGACTTGAACTCTGATGGGCAGGAGATACTACAGTCCTCTTAACCATCCAACCACATGTTGGTTTGCGGCCAATCAACCTTTTTTGGAATATGTGCACGGCTTACTTTTCACACTTTTGTACACCGTGAAGTTTTAATTCCATTTTCACGAGATTTGAATTTTCCTTAGCAGAAAGGGGTAGACGGATCAATTGAAAGGGGTTGATTGCCTCTAACATCAGCATTTTTACGTACATCCCAAGATAGTTTGCACTAGTGGATGCCGCTCTATTTTCTCCATGTCTAATAAGTTAATTTGGTAAAATTTGATCCACCTTTTACATCCAAAGGTAGAGTGGTATTCTTTCAGGCTGCAAAATGCACCCCCAAATTTCCACGATGGTCAGTAAATCTCCACCATGATTATTCTCCTCTCTCTTTATATATACTGTACATCCCTCTCTCCTCCATACTGCGCCTCAGTCGGTCAAGCTTTATTAGGTGACCTGAGCACTAACGCTAGAGTGTCACTGCCAGCGGGGGTTTTGTTGGTCGGAAGCCTTGATTCCCAATTGAAGTACTCCCTCCGTCCGGAAAAGAATGTTCAGAGCGCAGTGTAATGGAAAATTTGCAAACAGACCCTCCTAATATTAAAACTAGTACAAACAGGCCCCTTATCCATCTTTCTCCTCTGCCCTTTGCCCGCACGTCGCCAGGGACAGCCGCTGCCCAAGATCTGTTCTTTCGTCGCCGCCCAATACCTGCTCAGTCGCCGTTGTACACGAACTACGCCGCCGCCGCCGTCTAGGAACTGCGCCTCCGCCTCCGCCTAGGAAGTACGCCGTCGCGATTCCCTCCAGCCGAGGTCCAGTGCGAGCGTCGCCGGGTCTTCTCGCCACGAACCGGTGGAGCTCACCCTCCTCAAGCTCCCCCCCCTCCCGCGCCGGACCATGAGTGCTTGAACTTCTCCTCTGCCGCCCGTGCCCGTGCTGCTTCTCTGCCTCTAACTCCGCCAGCGGCTGCCTCCAGTTCTCCTACAACACCAGAAAACAAAGGATTTTCCTACAACACCAGAGAATGTCAAGTGTACTAAAATCAATCTGGAGTTCACCTTGTTCTCCTACAACACCAGAAAACAAAGGATTTTGCATACGAAAAATGGCAGTGGGATTTGCATATCCGTCAAACAGGAGCTCCAGTAGGCCTATATTAAATGCATTTGGCTAAACTTAGGTTGATTGTGTTTTAATTTACACTAAATCATGCAGTAATTAAATCTATCCGTGATTTTCAAGTGTGATACAATCAACATAATGTAATGCTGCAACGGTTCCGGTTCTGGACAAGCAACGCTGCACTCGCCGTTGGAAAGCAGATCGCTGTCGTACTTTAGCAAATTTTGATCTCTGAAGTAGGAGATCTTTAACATAATTTAACCTGCAACTTTGTTCAATTGGTATAGTCAACAGCGAGTCTTTGTGACAGTCAACATAAAGATTGGTACAGTCAACATAAACTGGAAAGTTTGATCACTAAAGTAGGAGATCTATAAGATTGGTACAGTCAACAAAAAGGAAGCAAATGCCATCAGGACAAGGATCGAACGTGGCATACATAATTGAAGCAGCACAAGGTTGTGGAGGAACAAATCCACCTTGCTGCTATACAATGTGTACAACACAAGTGTTGAAGGAACTACTTCAACGTGCTGAGCTAGATATCGCTCTAGAGGTGAGTGGAGGCCAATATGACAGCAGGAGGCCAATATGCGGCGCGGCGGAACGAACTGGTGGTGCTGCGCGAGTGGAGCGGCGCGGTGTCGGATAGGATGAACTGCGGGTTTGATCGGATCAAGTTGGAGGGGATTTCTGCAAAAAGACCAGTGTGACAAGCTTTTTCGGACCGAGGGAGTAGCTAAGAACTGCATGCATGCTCTCTTTGCAGCACATATTCGTTTGTACTCTCTCTATATCTGAATACTTGTAGTTAGGAAGAACTAGACTAGTTCTTTTCAACTACCTTACAGCTAGCAGCAAGTGGTTACTTGACAGCATCGCCATACGACTGCAGGTTTGCAAAAGATGCGTTCATCTTCATCCACTGCTTCGTCTTTCTCGCCGTATCATGGCCGGCTTGCGGCCGTGGGTATTGCAACTGAGTCTGTGTATATTTATTTTTTGCTTATGCTTTTGATCCAAGGGCTTATGATCACATTACGGAAAACTCAACAAGCATTCGCCCTAGTGTAGTAGTTTTTGTAGAGCCTCGAGCTAGGATTAGGCATTTTGTTGTTGGGCGTTGATTCGGCTTTATTTCATTGAATAACGGGCTTTTTATTCGATTTGGGCGTGCTTTTAGTGGAATTCACATCAAACTTTATGTTCATGTATTTTCATGTTAGCAATGCATTTATCTTTCTCCGCAAAAAGGGAATGCATTCTAATGAAAGCAAAATATATACTTAGTAATCTTCGGTATTTTCATATCTTATCATCGATCAATTGTTTAAATAAATATACATTTATATCTCTTTAAATTATTTAACATGTTTCACTCCAACATCCTGCTTCAAATTCCAGTAGCAACGTACGCAGGTTATCATCTAGCATAAACTATCATTATGTATCTTTATTATTAAATGATTGCTTATGATGGTGGTACAATTAGTGTTATGTAGGAATCGATTTAAAAAAAAAGGAAACTGTCACCATTTGGCTTGATGTGGACGCCATGCTCCTACAACAGAGTATTACATATCAAGTGATATAGTACATAATAGGTACGAAAAAGGGTTTCACCCCACATTATATTATAAAACACCACGCCAACATCCAACAACATCCAAGGTTCGAGGTTCAAGCAAATAAAAAAGAGTACAACAACGAAATAAATTGTCTTGCCGGGACACTACGGCCTCTTCTTGGATGGACTCCCGGATGGCCTACTGCTCTGCTATCTCCTCGGCTTAGGCGATGGTGTACTTCGCATCCGCCTGCGCCATGTTCAAGCCCGGAGCAGGCTCCGACATCTCCTCCTCCATCGCCTCCGGTTGCTCCTCCTCCTCCTCCTCCTCCGGCTCTTGCGAGTCCGACGGCAGACCTGCAGCGATGTGGGCGACACGCCTAGCCTGGATCTTCACCTTGATATGCATCTGGTGATTCGGCGTGAGCATCGGCTAGGTGGTGATCCTACGGTGGACCATATTGACGCCGGAGAGCGTTGGAGAGCGGGGAAGAGGATGTGGAAGGTCTCGGGTGGCAGCGGAGAGAGAGAGAGAGAGAGAGAGAGAGAGAGAGAGTAGGTGGATGTGCTAGGGCCGAGGGGTGCCGGTCGGCTTAAATAGCCGGATTAGGCCTCGGGTGGCGAGCCGGAGCGACAACACGTGGTGTTCAAACCGCGACGACGGTTTTTGCGTCCGTCGGACCTTGGGTTTTCGAACAAGTCCACGGCGGCCCCATCGTCAGGCCGACGTGGCCGGCGTGCCCAGGCGCCCCATATTTGGGCTGGATATGAGGGGTGTCGGTCAGGCCAGGCGTTTAAGGCCCTTTTGAGGCGCCCGACTAGATCGAATTTTGGTGACCGGAAAGTGACCGAGCGTTTGAGATGGGTTTGAGGAGTCTGGTTGTAGACACTCTAATGCTGCTCTTCCTCCACTATTTCTCCTAGTTTGGAAACCTTCTTTATAATCATTAGGGAAGACAATCTCACATTTGAAACAACACTTAAACTTACACATTATACATCTATGTTTTTTGAATACTATAACATGACACCAAAAAGATAACACAAGGAAAAAAAATATCTTGGAGGTGTGGCATATATAGTCATATCCTTATAATACTATCTTCCTCGGGAGCAGTTGACCCATCTTCATTTCCAACTCTTGCATTGACAACAAAGTTCTTCGTAAGCTAGCTTACATAAACAAGTACAAAGTACAGTATATTTTTATTTTCGTTAAGAGACATAAACAACTAGTATAAACTAGATACGATAAGATGCCAATTGACAAGTTGACATGCTGGAAACTGCGGCGCTACCACTGATTTGCCTCATGACATGCATGGGCGGCAAACCAGTGATGAGTATAACAAGATAATATAAAAAAGAACATCAAAATCAGGTGGACAATTTAATTACATGGGTCTTGGTTGTCTGCACAAGTGGTTTGTCACTATACTATACTATCAACTTAATCAATTACGTGCTGCATACGTTATCTTTCAAAGCGAGATGTCGGAATGGATTATTTATTTTTTGAGTAACGTCGTCGTTTACTGCACAAGTGGTCTGATCAATATCCAAGCTGTTGTAGGTCCGGCCGGTCTCCAATCCAAATCTCCGAGCCCAGTCGAGCCGCGGGATCTTGGTGAATCGGTTAGCATAATCTTGGGGAATTTGATGATTGATTTGTCCTTAACTCATATGTAATTTGTTCAGTGAATTCTATATTTACCTACGAATTTCATATTTGATCTGAATTGCCGTATTTTACAGTTTTTCATCCAGATTAACCCCATTTACTTCAATTATTGTCAACTTTTACTTATAATAAAACTTCGGAAACATCTGAAATACGGGCCGATGTTGTTAGGCATACGTGGCATGCCACCTTGCGGTT
This sequence comes from Hordeum marinum, assembly GCA_022496015.1. Classification (NCBI taxonomy): domain Eukaryota; kingdom Viridiplantae; phylum Streptophyta; class Magnoliopsida; order Poales; family Poaceae; genus Hordeum; species Hordeum marinum. The sequence continues at coordinate 515,428,633 of CM039676.1, read as the reverse complement.
TCTCTCTGGTATTTTTTTTCTCTGCATCCAAACAGGTTCGCCTCTACTAGTCCGAACCGGTCACATGAAGCCTGCGACTCAGACTAGGTTGGCCTGAATCAGGGCAACCTAGTCTGAGTCGTACCGGTTTGTCTCAATTGGTCTAGGTCAAGGGAGGAGAACCTGTTCACACCAGGACTAAAAGGAATAGGACTATTATCCCAAGGGATACCTGGATTGGTCTATATCCTTGTATCCTGATGACTTACTCGACATGACTATGACTACCGGGCCCCTTTGGTATTACTAATGTAATCCTAAAACATATGATCAATGACCACCTTTTTACACCAATGCTACCACGTCGGCACCCCACACGTGACGGGTTGGGGGTCGGTTGAGCTAGTCTTGATGCCACCTCCTCTGCTTGACACCATCCACTCTAGACATTGTACTTTGTAATTTTGTTGTAGATACAATCTAGATATTGTAGTTGTAATTTCTTCATGGATATCCAACCATTATTTCTAAAACGGCCACACCCGGTCTTCATCCTAACACGATATCAAGAGCTAGTCAAATACTACATGCACATGTACTGTTAGGTATTCTTTTGCAAAATTTAAAAAGGAAAGGAGAATCAAAGGTATCAAAAAAAACATCTAATTATGCACTGATCCTAGTTTGGAAACCTTCTTCATACTCATTAGGGTACACAGTCTCACATTTTAAACAACACTTAAACTTACGCATTATACAAAATTTCTGTTATGTATTACTACAACATGACACTAAAAACATAACACAAGGAAAAAAACTATCTTGGAGTTGCGAGAGATATCGTCATATCCTTAATACTCTCCGAGTCGGGAGCAGTTGACGCCTCTTCATTTCCAACTCTTACATTGATATATGCTGGTTGCTTAGGCTCATCCAAGATCATAGTTTCACTGCTTAGCATTGAAACAACATCTCCCATGGTTGGTCGATCGACTGCGTTCTCTTGTACACACAACAATGCTATGTTAATGCATCGCATCATCTTTGCCGAGTGACCATGGGGAACAAGTGATGAATCAACGAGATCAAACCACTTTCCATCCTCCCATAATTGCCATGCCTATTTGCAATTCCATTACACAAATTAGGTTATGTGGAAAATGAGAAGTAAAATTTTACAAGCTTAAGTTTGTGTATAAGCTCACATGTCCAAGCAGATTGATGAATTCTCCACATTGTTGCTGACCAGAATTCTGTTTTCCGCTCAGGATCTCCAAAATGATCACACCAAAGCTGAAGACATCGGATTTGATAGAGAAGATGCCCTTCGAAGCATACTCAGGTGCCATGTAGCCACTAAAATGTTGTATGATACATGTCAAGACTACTTTTTTTTCTAGTTGAATTGTAATATGTACAATTGCAATTGGATTTTTTTATGCGAGGAACTTACTATGTGCCAATCACTCTTCTTGTAGTGTTTGCTTCGGTGTCATTTGAGATGAGTATTTTTGCTAGCCCGAAATCTGAAATTTTTGGATTCATTTCGCTGTCCAGGAGAATATTGCTCGGTTTAAGGTCTCGATGTATAACAAGCAGACGGGAGTGCTTATGCAGGTAAAGAAGTCCATGTGCTATTCCCTCAATTATCGCTACACGTTTTGACCAATCCAATAAAGCTCTTTTATTCTCATCTACACGTGCAACCAATGAGATATATTAGTATAACAAGACGAAAACACCTAGACATATAAATAAATTGTAGAGTTGAATTGACAAGGGCCGTGGTTGACAGAAACAAAAGTATCCGGTAATATTTAGCCATGCCCTCATATATATGCAACGAAACGATAATTACCATAACTTAAAAACTGGAAATGCATACCAAAGATGAAGTAGTCCAGGCTTTTGTTGGGCAAGTATTCATAGACCAATATTTTCTCCTCCTCTTGAGAGCAACATCCCAAGAGCCTAACCAAATTCATGTGCTGGAGTTTGGCTACGAGCTGGAGTTCATTTCGAAACTCTATGAAACCCTGTCCTGAATGTGAAGCAAGTCTCTTAACCGCTATTTCCAATCCTTCTGGAAGTTGGCCCTGGGAAAAATTGTCGATTCAAAAGTCAGGTTCTTCCCTGTTTATTTATTTATCCTCCTATATCTCATTTACTACTCCCTCCGTCCCCTAATATAACACCGTTCTTTTACATTAGTATAGTGTCAAAATCGCTCTAGATTGAGTAGTTATTAGCTACATGGTCTAAATATGATGAAAAAACTTTATTTACCTTGTAGACAGTGCCAAAGCCACCTTGCCCAAGTATGTTTTCGTCTGAGAAATTACTTGTAGCCTCCAGTAGCTCTTCAAAGCCAAACAAAGAGAAGTCCGAGTTTTCCCCATGCTTTTTTCTCCTTGCATATCTTGATCCTGGCTTGTGTAACATTATTATTTAGCATTAAATAACATACTCAGTAACATTAATAATTACCACGAATCAATTGTACAGTACCTTTTCGTCGACGGTAGTAACAGATGAAGAGGAGAAATGCAGCTGCAGTTAGAGGAACTACAACCACGGGAATCACCCATAACATGCCCCTGCGTTTTTTGTTGAGGCTCGTCGGAGCTGCCGCCGGCAGACTTAGCAGTGGCTGGCCGGAGTAGAACTGAAAGGCGTCGTACCTGAAATAGCAGCGCGTGACACCCATCTGCCCACCCATGCGCATGGACATGGTGGAGTTGACCATGCCGAGGAGACGGCGCAGGCACGCGGAGCACTCGCCGGCGGTCAGGTCGGGCGTGCACCGCGCCTGCGAGTACACCCTCGGGTACGTGGCCACGCTCGCCATGTCCATGACGCCGGTGGCATACCGGGTCGGAGCCACGCCGGCCGCCTTCTCCGCGGTCGCCGCCAGCAGGTCGCGGGTGAGGCCGACGACGAGGGCCTGGGGGACGTCGCCGCCCGAGACGGAGACGTTCCTGACGCTCCAGTCCTCGAAGGGCGGCGTGTTGTCGCCGCGCCCTCCCGTGGCGTTGGAGGGCGCCGCGAGGATGTTGTCGGCGGCGGCGCCGTACATCGTCGTGTTAACTTGCGCCTGCTTGTCGAACCAGCTGGTGATGCAGCCGGCGCAGGCGGCGCCGTCGAGGATGTCGCCGCCGCAGAGCGCGAGCGCGGACACCGCATCGGGGGCTTGGCCGTAGGTGGCGCTGGCGAAGTGTACCGGGGAAGCGGAGGCGTTGTTGGAGAGGATGGCTGCCACGGCCTTGACGTTGTCGCAGAAGTCGTCGGCGGCCACCAGAAGCAGCAGAGACGGTGTCGATGTGAGCAGGAGGAGGAGCAGGATGGCCGCCATGGCGACTAGCTAGCTACAAGACCGCAGCCGCAGGTCTTGTTCTGAAAAAGAAGAAGAGTGGTGGAACATTTTCCGCTGCAGATACGTCATATCAGTTGCTTTCGGACCTCGAGTACTACGTAGTACATTATTGTGTCACCAATAATTTCTTGAACTATATATTCAGTTGGTGTGGGGCAGGTCAAGCCGGCTGGTGACCGGTTTATGTTGGAGTTTTTTTTTTTTTGAGGGGAACGTTGCCTTATTTCTCTAGTGCTCTAATGCCCCATCAGAGGCCATGTCTGAGCTTACAAAGTCTGGCGCTACATGGCGCCAAGTTTGGCATAACGCCTTACAGCAACTTTCCCTAGCTAGTCTATGAGCGACTGCGTTTGCGGAGCGACGAACCCAAATAACTCTAGCTTCCTGGAAATTGGGAAGCAGCTCCTTGATCTCCTGGACGATCTGGCCCGACGCCGATAGACCCCTCTGGATGTTGTTAATCTTTCCAACAACGTTCAGCGAGTCCATCTCGATCACCACCTTCTGGACTTGGGTCTCTTGTGCTAGTAGAACTCCCCGACGGCACGCTAGAAGCTCCACAATTTCCGGATCCGCAGCAACTGGGAAAAAATGGCACGCTCCCGCCACAAACGCGCCATGGTGGTCCCTAATTAAGGACCGCTCCACCTCCTCCTGATCCTCCTTGTTTTGCCAGTGCACCATCTGTATTGACCTTCATCTAGCCTTCATCTGGTTTCGTTCCACTAGTAGAAAACAGGGCTTTCGTTCAGGCCTGGCCAGCCCATTAGTTCCGGTTCAGTCACGAATCGGGACTTATGGGGGCATACGTCCCGGTTCGTGCGCCCAAGGAGCCGGCCGGGCCTCGTGGGACATTGGTCCCAGTTTGTCTGGACCCATTAGTCCCGGTTCCAGACACGAATCGGGACCAATGCGTCTCGCTCCTGGCCCATAACCATTGGTCCCGGTTCGTAGCTAGAACTGGGACTAAAGGATGACCTTTAGTCCCGATTCCAGAAACGAACCGGGACCAATGAATTGGCTATATATACCCCTCGCCCGCGAGCCACTGCTCTGTTTTTTCCTGGCCGGCGAGGAGAGGGCTTTGTGGTGCTCTAGCTCACCTCTTATGCACATGAGGTGTTCGATGAAATGCCCGAGCCACACTACTTAAGCTTTCTCCTCTCCAAACTCGACCTCCAAGCTCCATTTTTCTCAAGATTTGTCCAGATTTAGCGGTCCGTCACGTCCCATTCCCATCTTCACCGCTGTCGATCGCCCGTGCCGATCTCATCGCCGGCACCACCGTGGTGAGCCTCTTGTTCTTATCTTCTTTATAAAAGAAAAAGAATTCTTACTTGTATGATTAGATAGATAATTGTCTAATTTTCTTACTTGTATTATTGCTTGTTATTATATAGTGCGATGGTTTTGGTATCCACCCCCGTCGGCCCTCGTCCTGTCTATGATTCGGTTGTGGTATATATTATCTTTTATAACTATTTGTTTCATTTAGTGTTTATGGTAATTATGCCGACACCAACTTGACATAGATGTCTTTATCTAGGAGGTATGTGAACCGGATATTACATACGACCCTCTTGTCGAGAGGTTAAATTTAGTTGAAGAAGAAAACGAGTATTTAAAATAAAAATTAAAAAGAGTTGAAGAAGAGAAGAAAAGAGTTGAAGAAGAGAAGATGATATTGGAGTTGCATGTTGCGGATGTCGTAGATGGTCACAAGATCACGATGGATGCAATGCGCTTGAAGATTAGAAAGGTTAGAAAATATGCCATTCATAGCGAGGCTTGGTATCATTATGCCGTTGGATCAATTGTTACCTTGGTTGCGATTATGATCGCATTTGTTGTTGCATTGAAATGTTTTACATAGTTTCAATGTATGGTTTAATTAGATGCTCTAGAGAGCTATATGTTGTTCAATGAGAACTATGTATGTATTTTGGTTTTAATGTGATGATGAACTTCTATTAATTTGGTCACTTATCTATTCATGATGTTCTGTAATGGTTTTTGACACACTTAATGCACGCAGATGAACCGGCAATGGATGTACGATGATAGACACACCTCCGAGTACATTGAGGGCGTGCATGATTTTCTCGAAGTGGCTGAGGCAAACAAGCAGAATGGTTTTATGTGTTGTCCATGCTCTATATGTGGGAATACGAAGTCTTACTCTGACCGGAAAACCATTCACGCCCACCTGCTTTATAAGGGATTCATGCCACACTATAATGTTTGGACCAAGCACGGAGAAATAGGGGTTACGATGGAAGACGGCGAAGAAGAAGAGTACGATGACAACTATGTGCCCCCTGAATACGGTGATGCTGCAACGGGGGAAGCTGAAGATCAAGAGGAACCGGACGATGTGCCCGATGATGATCTCCGCCGGGTCATTGTTGATGCAAGGAGACAGTGTGAAAGTGAAAAGGAGAAGATGAAGTTCGATCGGATGTTAGAGGATCACAAAAAAGGGTTGTACCCCAATTGCGAAGGTGGCAACACAAAGCTCGATATCGTACTGGAATTGCTACAGTGGAAGGCAAAGTATGGTATACCTGACAAGGGATTTGAGGATGTACTGAAAATATTTAAGAAGAGGCTTCCAAAGGATAACGAATTGCCCGACAGTACGTACGCAGCAAAGAAGGTCGTATGCCCTCTAGGATTGGAGGTGTAGAAGATACATGCATGCCCTAATGACTGCATCCTCTACCGCGATGCGTACGAGGATTTGAACGCATGCCCGGTATGCGGTGCATTGCGGTATAAGATCAGACGAGATGACCCTGGTGATGTTGACGGCGAGCCCCCCAGGAAGAGGGTTCTTGCCAAAGTGATGTGGTATGCTCCTATAATACCACGGTTGAAACGTCTGTTCAGGAACAAAGAGCATGCCAAGTTGATGCGATGGCACAATGAAGACCGTAAGAAAGACGGGAATTTGAGACACCCCGCTGCTGGGTCGCAGTGGAGAAAAATCGAGAGAAAGTATCGGGCTGAGTTTGGAGATGACCCAAGGAACGTATGGTTTGGTTTAAGCGCGGATGGCATTAATCCTTTCGGGAAGAAAATGAGCAATCACAGCACCTGGCCCGTGACTCTATGTATGTATAACCTTCCTCCTTGGGTGTGCATGAAGCGGAAGTTCATTATGATGTCAGTTCTCATCCAAGGCCCTAAGCAACCCGGCAACGACATTGATGTGTACCTAAGGCCATTAGTTGAAGAACTTTTACAGCTGTGGAATGGAAACGGTGTACGTGTGTGGGATGAGCACAAACAGGAGGAATTTGACCTGCATGTGTTGCTGTTTGTAACCATCAATGATTGGCCTGCTCTCAGTAACCTTTCAGGACAGACAAACAAGGGATACCATGCATGCATGCACTATTTAGCTAACACCGAAAGTATATACCTGGACAAATGCAGGAAGAATGTGTACCTGGGGCATCGTCGATTTCTTCCGACCAACCATCAATGTCGTAAGAAAGGCAAACATTTCAAAGGCGAGGCAGATCACCGGAAGAAGCCCGCCATGCGTACCGGTGATCACGTACTTGCTATGGTCAATGATTTACACGTAATATTTGGAAAGGGTCCCGGCGGACTATCTGTTCCGAATGACGACGAGGGACGCGAACCCATGTGGAAGAAGAAATCTATATTTTGGGACCTACCCTACTGGAAACACATAGATGTCCGCTCTTCAATCGACGTGATGCACGTGACGAAGAACCTTTGCGTGAACCTGCTAGGCTTCTTGGGCGTGTATGGGAAGACAAAAGATACACCGGAGGCACGGGAGGACCTGCAACGTTTGCACGAAAAAGACGGCATGCCTCCAAAGCAGTATGAAGGTCCTGCCAGCTACGCTCTTACCAAAGAAGAGAAGGATATCTTCTTTGAATGCCTGCTCAGTATGAAGGTCCTGTCTGGATTCTCGTCGAATATAAAGGGAATAATAAATATGGCCGAGAAAAAGTTTCAGAACCTAAAGTCTCATGACTGCCACGTGATTATGACGCAACTGCTTCCGGTTGCATTGAGGGGGCTTCTATCGGAAAACGTTCGATTAGCCATTGTTATGCTATGTGCATTCCTCAATGCAATCTCTCAGAAGGTGATCGATCTAGAAATCCTACCAAGGCTAAGGAGTGATGTGACGCAATGTCTTGTCAGTTTCGAGCTGGTGTTCCTACCATCCTTCTTCAATATCATGACGCACGTCCTAGTTCATCTAGTCGACGAGATTTTCATTCTGGGCCCCGTATTTCTACACAATATGTTCCCCTTTGAGAGGTTCATGGGAGTTCTAAAGAAATATGTCTGTAACGGCGCTAGGCCAGAAGGAAGCATCTCCATGGGCCATCAAACAGAGGATGTCATTGGGTTTTGTGTCGACTTCATTCCTGGCCTTAAGAAGATTGGTCTACCTGAATCGCGGTATGAGGGGAGACTGACTGGAAAAGGCACGATCGGAAGGGACTCAATAAAATGCAGGGACGGACATTCTTGGTCTCAAGCACACTACACAGTTCTACAGAACTCTATCTTGGTGGCCCCGTATGTCGATGAACACAAGAACAGTCTGCGCTCCAAACACCCGGAGGAGTGTGACGACTGGATTACACATGAACACATCAGGACTTTCGGCTTTGGTACCGGTTGGTGCTACGAACCGGGACCAATGCTCTGGGTATATAACTGGCACTTAGAAGTTTTCAGTTCTCATCTCGCCATTTGCCCCCCACGATGCCGGAGACGACACCGACGCCGTCAGGCTGCCCAACCGCCGCGCCACACCGCCCGACGACGCCGACGAACTCGCTTCCCCAGCCGGTCGTCGCCGTCTCGGTGAGCTCCCGCGCCAAGTCCTGTCCTTTCCCTCTTGTTTCGCCGCCCACACCGGCCCGCGGCCCGCCGCCGTGGCTCGATCCACACCGGCCCGCCGCCGTGCACACGCTCGGGCCGCCCCTCGCCGCCGGCCACGGCCATGGCGTGGGTGCGTGCTATGTGCCACTCGCCGCCCCTCGCCGCCGCGCGTCGCTCCGGCCGCCCCTCACCGCCGGCCATGGCCATGGACACGGACATGGTGTGGGTGCAGGCGTGTTGTGCCACGGCCAACAAAAAAAACAGAGAAAAAAAACAGACAAAAGAAGACAGAGAAAAAAAACAGAGAAAAAACCTCTAGTCACTTACATGTATGATTTTAGTTCTTTATGTAATTTTAAAGTGTAATTATGTGATTTATTTCAACAATATATAGTTCTTTATGTAATTTTAAAGTGTATAAATATTTATATTTGCTCATTATTTATGTATGATTTTAATTTAAAGCATTTATATATTCCTCATATATGAATATGGTAAATTTCCGTTTTCGATCTGATTCCATTCCGTTACCGTACCGTTTCCGAATCCGCCTAATCCGGTATTCGAATCCGCATTATCCGGTATTCGAATCCGCATCCGTTCCGCTTCCGAATCCGAAAATAAATATGGAATAGGATACGGTATAGAGATTATCCGTCCGAATCCGATCTGGTTTCACCCCTAGTCGAGGGTCGAGGGTCCCCTATTCGAGGGTCGAGGGTCCCCTAGTCGAGGAACTAGGGTCGAGGGTCGAGGGTCCCCTAGTCGAGGAACTAGGGTCGAGGGTTGAGGGTCGAGGGTCCCCTAGTCGAGCGTCGGTCCGGACGTTGGACATTCATGAGAGAGGCGGTCCGGCCCAAACCGTACCCTAGAAGGGTAAAGGGTCGTCGATCGCCGAGGGGTCGAGAGGGTCGATCGTCGAGGGGTCGAGGGGTCAAGGGTCATGTCACGTTTTCCATCAGACATCGGTTGCACGGGTGTCTGGCTCCGGGCGCCATCTTATATAGGTTTATTGTCGTGCCAAAAACTGGTGTCAACACATGCCCCCATGTTTTTCGGCAAAACTTGTATGTTTGGCACACTAATATATCCATGCTATATCATCTTTGTATATTAAGTGTCATGTTGTAATTAATATTTTGCAGAAACTATGGACGATCGTCAAAGAAAGTTAGAAGAAGAAGAGATGTTGGGGGAAATCATCCGCGAAGGACCGTTGTTGGTGGGCGACATCGTCCGGGAAGGAGGTGATGTCTTCCAGTTTTTGAACTTCACCAATGGTCTGGAAGAAGAGGGTGAAGCAGGATCCGGTGATCGGACAGAGGTGGAAGGACATTCTTATGATGGCTCCTGTGAGCGAACGGAGGAAGGAGACCGTGATGACGGCTCCTGTGAGCGAACGGAGGAAGGAGACCGTGATGACGGCTCCGGTGAGCGAACGGAGGAAGGAGTTGTTGGAAAGTCCGGCGAGGTATATATAATAATTAAGCCTGTGCTGACTAGCTAATTGATGCATTAATTGTTTTGGTATGTGTACACATATTAACTCTCTTCTTTCTTCTTTTCTAGCCCTCCGTATCCGGATCGAGCCAAACTTCGGTAACGAGACGAGGCCCGAAGAAAAACTTGCGCCCGGATGAAAGGTTCACGATCACCAGCATCAATAGAGATGGCCAACCGATTGAACCCAGCCGGACCAAGGATGCATTTTCTGCTCAGTGCGGGGTTCTTGTTAGGGACATGATCCCGATCACCATCCACCAATGGAATAAGCCGAAGGTCGGAGACCCTGAAGTGTCTTTTGTCACCGATAGACAGAAAGATGATCTTTGGACCGCGCTGAAGGCAAATTTCACCCTACCGGAAGAGGAGCATCCGGAAAAGCCAGTTATAGAGCAAAAGGTCAAGACTCATGCTCTTAAGAATATGGCAGAGCTATTCAGGAGGTGGAAGAATGAGTTAAAAACAATGTTTGTCGACAAAAAGAAGACTCCAATATTCCAGGGCCGATTTGAGAAGATAAGAGAACAGTGGCCCGCATTTGTGGCCCACAAGACATCGGAGAAGAGTAAGAAGATGTCAGCGATAAACAAACTAAATGCTGCGAAGAAGAAACATCACCATCGCATGGGGTCAGGTGGCTACCACAAAGCCCGACCGTTGTGGGACAAGGCTGAAAAGGACCTTCTTGACAAAGGGGTCGTACCAGCGACATTGAACTGGCCAGAGCGTGGAAGGAATTGGTTCTTCGGGGTTGGGGGAACCTTGGACCCTGAAACAGGGAAGTGATGTTGGACGAACGAACAACTGACGGTACCAATCACCAAGCTTCAGGAGTTAATCGCCAAAACGGAGGCAGGGACGTTCGTTCCCGACAGAGAGAACGATGAGCTCACAATGGCCCTCGGGAATCCTGAGCACCTAGGACGAACACGAGGCACGGCAGGCTCCGTTCCGTGAAAGCATGGGTTTCCTGACGCAGGCGGTTACAAAAGCAGGGAGAGGAAGAGGAAACAGGAGCAAAGCGAAATACAGAACCTGCATGCAAGAGTACAAGCGCTAGAGGAGAGGCATCGAGCTGACGAAGCTACCCTAGAAGCTACCCCGCCATCTCAGCGGAGAAGCAGCGTGGCTTCCACCGAGCTCATTGCGCAGCCTGATTTGACGGCTCCCAGGTACCCCGTGGATGAAATCACGGAGTCTCAAGATTGCCACCTTAAGAAGCAATTGATGATGCACCTCAAACCCACGGTGGCTATCGGCCATGTTGCACCTCCTCGACCCAACGGAACTTTTCACTGTCGTCCGATTCCACAAGGCTATGCTGTTGTGATGGTCGAAGAAATATTGGAGGGATATGAGGAGCTCGAACTTGACTACCCTACCGGCGAAGGGGAAACTCTCCTGGAGAATGCTTTGAGGACTTCATGTCTATGGCCGAAGGAATTCATCAAGCTTCCGAACTGGACGGAGCCTCCGCCTCCTCCTCCTCCGGCGAGTAAGGGCCCGTCTCCTCCTCCGCCTCCTCCTCCGGCGAGTAAGGGCCCGCCTCCTCCTCCGCCTCCTCCTTCGGCGAGTGATCAGGGCACGCCTCCTTCTCCGCCTCCTCCTCCGGCGAGTGATCGGTGCACGCCTCCTCCTCCGCCTCCTTCTCCGCCTGCGTCGGCGCGTCCGAGCAGCCCGTCTCCTCCTCCGCCTCGTCAGCAAGAGCAGAAGAGAGCCGCCGCTGCCGCTCCGGCTGCTCCGGCGCCTCTTAAGCAACAAAGGAAAATAGCAGCCGTCGCTTCGGCGTCTAGCACTACAACCAGTGGCGGGAGGCGATACCAATACGTCTCTCAAGCCTCTTGAGCCGTTACCATACGAGAGGAGCGATGAGGAAAACGCGAAGATCTCTAAAGGCCAAGTGGATGCCTTTTTTAAAAAGAAAAATCCACCTACGGAGGAGAAGATAGATGAGGTGAAATTGAAGCGCACTTTGGATGCCCTGAAGCGACCAGCACCGGCTCCGCTGGATGACAACCATGTCCGCGCTCTTAAAAAAGAAAGTGCAAGAAGCGCGCCGGTCCGGAACCACTGCAACTGACAAAAGGAGAGAACAACAAATTGCAATAGGGAAAAAAATTCCCCAGCTCGGCGAACAGGCGAAACAATCGTGCCCCCCGCTGTAGGTGTCTAGCGATATCGTCGTCGCAAATCTGCCGGCCGGGATAGTGCCCGGTACCAATCCTGCTGATTACCTGCCCGACGATACACATTTTGATGCACTGGAGGTGGACGAACACAAATTCCGGCACGGGTATCCTCTCGTCAGACCTGATCAACAGCTACCAACGATGATGCGAAAATTCCATCAGTGGTACATGGACACCTGCAAGAACTCTGGGTTGGATAATGTGATGATTATGGTTAAAGACAAGCACGACCTCGTTGGAATTGATGTGTTGTGTGTTCCATTTGAGGAGTTATTCCAGCTTTTCAATCAAAAGGCCATCGATAAAGTAATCATCACTTGCTACTGTCTGTAAGTACTAGTTCTTTAATTAAGTCTCTATATATAGCTCAGCTCTTTCATTGCATGTACATATAATTCACTATATCATGCAGATTAAAGATCGTCGAATGCAAGCAAAGAGAAATCTATAATATTGGGTTCATTAACCTAAATCTCTTTCATGAATGGGAGATGAAAAAGAATCCCAAACAAGCCGAGGCCAACTTGCTACAATCATTGCTTCAACATCAAAACAAACAAAAAATAATCTTTCCTTACAACTTCGAGTGAGTGTTATACTGTGCATATTCGGTTTTCCTTTATTTACTCGAGGTTATAGTAATGTAATTGATGAGTTATGCATGCGTGCGCAGCTTCTACTTTATTCTCCTAGAGATTATGCTTGAGGAGGGACTAGTAACCGTCTTAGACTCAAGACGAAAAGATCTCAAGACGTATGCGATCATCACTGAAATGCTTAAGAAGTAAGTTCAATCGATCATTATCGCACCATTTCGGCAACTTTGTTCATTTCATGATATCAGGTAATAATTATTTTCTATGTTTGGCAGGGTTTGGATACCGTTCACCACAAAATCTCCGGGACTGCCGAAGGAGATGAAATTTACACGCCCGAAAGTAAGTAGTACTAGCTAGTTCCGCGCATCTCCCATTATATTGATTCTAGCTAGTTTCATCAATACCATTTATATAATGCTTGATTATCAGTTTGATTGACCTCTATTTTTCGTAAAGTGGTTGTGGCAGTAAGAAGCGACTAATCTTTGTGGATACTACGTATGCGAGTTCATCTACAACGCGACGATCTCTAAGCAGGGCGGCTACTCTAAAAAAGGATTTTGATGTGCGTAAGCAATAATATTCACAATTTTATTTTATCACCATCATTTGTGTTGAGTTTCATTCATATATATGTATTGACCCCCTTCTTTGAATTAGCTTCGGGAGCTGCAGGAACAACTCCTACCACAAGATCGCATAATAGCTATTTAAGAGGAATTGGCGGGATTCTTTCTTGAACACGTCATCAGGAAAGAGAGAGAATACCATATGGAACTTGATTTCAGATGTTAGAGTATTGTAAGAGATCTTATATTGTATATATGTAGCCAGTAGCGTCGGATAGATATACGAAAACTTGTTGTTCGAACAATCTCACTTCTCTCTGTATATGTTCATGACGATCTTCTCTACTTAATGATTTAATTCCTTCATTTGCTTATTAGCTAGCATGTCGAGTCCTCTCTATACGTATAGTACGTAGCGTCGACCAAGCACGGAGATAAGAGAGGACACCTCTCTCTATTAGCTAGCTAATACAATATATTAAACCCCAAAATTAATCCTACAAAACCCCCATCCCCCTCCCCCTCTAAAAAAAAAACAAAACCCCAGCCACGGAACTGCTGACGCGTGGATGCATTTTGGTCCCGGTTGGTGCTACCAATCGGGACAAAAGGCCCTCCTGCCCGGGCATGCCGCAGAGGCCACGTGGAGCCCCATCTGTCCCGGTTCGTAGGCAAACCGGGACTAAAGGTTTTGGGCATTAGTAACGACCCTTTAGTCCCGGTTCCGAAACCGGGACAAATGGTCCTCTAGAACCGAAACAAATGAGCCTTTTTCCATACCTCCATGTTACGCTGCACAGGAGGTCTCGCGAGAGTCTCCTTGATCGACTTCCACTACTCGTCAAGGCGAATGACTCTGTCTGCAATGCAATCAGGGCCGGGTCTTCTATGCGTCCACTCTCCCGTGCATTGTTCCTTGCGAGCCATAGTTCATACCACGCCCTCATCACCATCCTCTTCTCCTCATCCGATGCAGCTACCAGCCAATCAAGAACCCATGATCGCATGTTGTCCACCCTCTCGATATGTTTGGGCAGCAGCGCCAGGGGCGCCCCAACTCCTTTACCAAGGACTTACCAGAACTGCAGCGAGTGAGGGCAGCGCCACATCCGATGAATTATTGTTTCTTCTCTCCCACAGGCAATGCAGCAGACCCCTGGCTTCACATGCCGTCGTAGTAATTCTGCCCCTACAGCCAACCCATTTTTTAGCATACGCCATCCATGGATTTTGACCTAGCTTGTTGGGGACGTCCGAGGCCCAAAGTTCCATCCAGCTCCGATGATTAGCCACCGAACTTGACGAGGAGGCCAGTGCCTTCCTCGCCGCATTCAGCGCCATTCCCATGTGGTACGCCGACCGGACGGAGAAAACTCCATTTTTGGTGTAGTTCCACGCCCGGAAGTCCTCCTTGCCCCACTACCAGAATAACCAAATATGCCGACGGCCAAAACAATGCCGACGGCCCTCCATCGGTCTAGTCGTAGCTATGCCGACAGCCTGGTCCTGGCTGTCGGCGTATACAGGCCATCGGGCTACCCCGATCTAAGCCGACAGCTGCCGTTGGCACACAAAGGCTGTCGGCCTAGATGCGAGCACGCCGACAACGGCCATCGGCATACACTTGCCGTCGGCATACTCGTGGACCCGACGACCCCATGTGCCGGGCGGCTAACGTCGTCAGACCTATGCCGACGGTGGAGACGTGCGGCCGTCGGCATAGGTCCGCATGCCACGTCACCGATCCGCGGCGCACTGTCCAGCGTATATGCCGACGGTTGTCGTCGGCATACCTGCTACGTCAGCGATCCGTGGCACGCCGCTGCCTCCCGTGCTACAAACATGCCAAGTACCTCCCGTGCTGCCTTCGACAAGCCCTGTCCTTTCCACCCCATTACCTTTCCTCTGGACGATTCTCTAACATGTTCGAAACACCCGTCCTTAGACTTGCCCACCATGGTTGGTAACCCCAAATACTTTTCATTAAGGGCCTCTGATTGAATTCCCACTACGTTCTTAAGGTTAGCCTTGGCCTCATCATTACATCCTTTTCCAAAAAAGATAGACGACTTCTCCAAGTTCACTCTTTGTCCCGATGCCTCCTCGTACGTGAGTAGGATCTGCCGAAGTCGCTCCATGTTCGTCTGGGATGCCTCGAGGAAGACAATACTATCGTCCGTGAACAGTAGGTGTGTGACCGTGGGGCCAGAGCGCCCAAAAGACACACCCTGTATTTCCTTCTCCCGTTGTGCCTGTTTGAGAAGCGCCGAGAAACCCTCTGCACAAAATAAGAACAAATAGGGGAGATGGGGTCTCCTTGACGCAAACCTCGGGTAGGGAGAAAACCATCTGATAGACAACCATTGAGTTTCACCGAGAATCTGGCTGGGGTGACGCATCTCATAACCATGGCCGTCCATGACTGAGAAAAACCCAACTTAGTCATCATCTGTTGAAGAAAGGACCACTCCATCCGATCATAAGCTTTCATCATATCAAGCTTAACGGCACACAACGGTTTCTTCCTTTTCCTCTTCCGGATGGCATGCACACATTCGTATGCCACAAGGACATTGTCAGTGATAAGCCTCCCCGGAACAAACGCACTTTGCTCCTCCGAAATCAAGATAGGCAGCACGACTTTAAGCCGGTTAGCAAGAACCTTAGCCGCGATCTTGTACAACACATTACACAGACTAATCGGTCTGAATTGAGATAGCATCTCCGGCGCCTTCACCTTGGGGATCAACACTAATATCGTGTCATTGAATCCTTTTAGAATCTGTCCCCCACCTAGGAATTCACGGATCGCTTTGCAAACTTCTTCTTTCACCAGAGGCCAGTGCCGCTGGTAGAAGAGGGCTGGCAGCCCGTCCGGCCCAGGCGCCTTCGTGGGACCCATTTGGAAGACAGCCCTTTCGATCTCCTCGTTGGTAATAGCAGCATCCAATTTATTATTCATTGCATCCGTGTGACTGCCACCTGAATGTTATTGAGAATCTGCTCCGTATTTGAAGTGCCCTGGGTGGCGAACAGCAGCGAGTAAAAATCCCTAGCCATCTCCCTCATTCCCATATCATGAGAGCATTTCGTTCCATCCGGCCGAAGCAGCGACTTGACCGTGTTTTTCCTCCTCCTGTGAGAAGCACGGTTCTGGAAATACTGTGTGTTCTGGTCGCCCGCTCTGAGCCATTCCACTCTTGATCTCTGCCTCTTCATAATCTCTTCTCTCAAATATACTTCACGTAGCTTTCCCTCCACTGCTCTAATCTTAATTATGCATGCGTTCTGTAGACATTCTTTCCTCCTCACCTTTGAGTTGTTTAATCTGCCTGCGTACCGATCCAAAGACCACCCGGCCCCACTCACGCATGCGTCCTGTGACGCCGTGTAATTTGCCGACCAACGCATGCAGGCCCTGTTTGGCCGTGACTCTCCGCCTCCCATGCCTCGTTAATCATCGTATCATACTCTTCATGCCGCGTCCACATTTCCTCAAATTTGAAACTCCTAGCATTAGCCGACCTCTCCTCCCTGATCCGGATGGCCAGTGCCATGTGGTCGGACTCTTCCGTAAGAATATGTTCCACGGTGGAACCTGAATAACAAAGATGCATAAAATCATTGTCCAACCTCACCTGAACATTATCTGGGGGGTCGCGTTTGTTATCGTAAGTGAAAGGATAGCCGTTAAAACCCATGTCCGCCAGTGCGCACATGTCTAGACACTCCCTGAACGCCTCCATTTGGTTCAGGTTCCGCTCGTTCCCTCCACGCTGTTCGGACTGTTCGAGGGCCTCATTAAAATCGCCAGCACAAATCCACGGTAAGTTATCTTGCCCTTTCAGATATCGCAATGCATCCCACGTCTTCTGTCTCAGCTCCGTTCTAGATTCCCCATAGATCCCAGTGAATCTAAAGGTCCTATTATCATACGTAATTGATGCGTCAATAAGTACTGGCTCCATGGTCTAACAGAGAACTCCACACCATCCCTCCACCACAGTGCAAGCCCACCACTCCTCCCCCTACTACTCACGGCCACCACATGACGAAAACCTAGGCTCCACTTCAGTCTATCCATAGGCGCCGCTTTCTTTTTTGTTTCTGACAAAAAGACCACCGTTGGGTTGTAGGACCGTACCAGGTCTCTCAGTTCGCTCACTGTCGAGTCCAACCCCAGTCCACGACAATTCCAGACCAGGATATTCATTGCTCTCGGTGGCCCTACGCCCTAGCAGGGTCCGCCAATCTCACGTCATTCTCTTCCAGACGATCAAAAACGTTTGTTGTCCTCTGTCTCTTCTCACGAGTCTCCGAGTCCTTGTCACCATACCTTCCTTGCTCACCTTTAGGGACCCACATCTGCTTGGGGCGTCTCTTCCTTGACATGTCTCTTTCATAATCCCAGTTGTCCAGATGACGATAAGAGGACTCCCCTTTCCTCGGCTTGCCAACATAGTACCCATGCTTCCTTCTCCTATCATCATGACCCGGGTCACTGTTGTGCATTGACTCTTTCCCCCTCTGCTCAAACTGACTGTCCATGTGTTTGTTTCTATCATGTTGCTTGTCAACGAGCTCTTGCCTCAGATTCATCTCCCTCTTTTCCTCTAAATCTTGCCTCAGGTCTCTACTTAGTGAATTCTCACCTTTGCTTTTCTCCTTATTCGGACTGCTTACCACATCCTTGCTGTCCCCCCTCCCCCCCACCAGTGTGGGATTGTTCAGATTTTGAGAAATATGAGTACAGGTTACGCTTCGTTGGGACGTCCCTTACTGACGCGAAGAACCGCGCCTGCTCACCCTCGCCAATGCGAGATGAGCCCCCACTGTTAAAACTGCTTGGAGAACCACCGAAACCACCCCCCTTATATCCTGTATTACGCCCAGGGGAGGCCCTGAGCCACTCTCCCCACTGCGAGGCTTTATCCACAGGTGGGTCACAAACACCATTAACATGAACCAACCACACTCAAAGCAGAAGTGTGGTATTTTTTCATAGTGAAAATCATACCACACGTGCCTTCTTTGTCCTCTGCCGATTCAAACAACGGACCAAAGGCTCGTACACTGAAATCTTTGCCCTGACTCTTAGGTATTGCCCCTTAGCAAAACCATCTTTATCCACATCAACTTTGATCACCTCACCCAGCCAGTTCCCAAGGGCAAGCCCAAATTCCTCACATCTCTTGTCCAAAGGCAAATCTTTAACTCCGACCCATGTTTCGACTGTGTCAAATACCATCTCTGACGGTCTCGTCTTGCCATCATAGTCCTTCAGTATGAGCACGCTGAAATCATACTCTCAAGGACCATTGTTCCTCGCGTGCTTCCAATCGCCCTCTCCACTGACGTGCACCAGAAACAGATTCTCTCCGAGGTCATGGAACTGTGCTTCATGGTGTAGGCCCCAGGCTCTATGCATGGATTTCTCCGGCGCATGATGATCTCAACGCCGACTGTATCCATATAGCTTTAGCGGTGTCATTGGCCAAAGCCTTGTACTCTGCCTCAGTACTTGAGCGAGAAACCGTAGGTTGTTTGCGTGAACTCCAGGATACCAGATTGGGTCCAAGGAAAATGGCAAAACCGCCCGTGGAGCGACGATCATCAGGACTGCCCGCCCAATCTACATCAGTGAATATACTCAGCCCCATAGATGTAGAGCGCCGGAAGCGCAAGCCAGTGGACACAGTGCCTCGAATATATCGAAGAATGCGCTTCACTGCCTCATAGTGAGCGGTAGTAGGCTGCGACAAGTATGACACACCTTGTTGACAGCAAAAGACAAGTCGGGACGGGTCAGGATGAGATACTGAAGACCCCCAACAAGACTCCTGTACTTGAAAGCATCCTCAGAGCTCAGCGGTTTTCCTTGTTCTCGAGTCAATTTGTCAGAAGTAGACATAGGAGTAGTAACAGGCCCACAGTGCTCCATGTTGGCCCGGTGCAAGAGATCAAGAGCATATTTGTGCTGCGTCAACACCATACCCTCAGAGTTATAAGCAGCCTCAATACCAAGAAAATACTCCAAGCGCCCAAGGTGATAGGAAAAGAACCAGAAAGAGTGGCAACCAGCTTCTCAACAGCAGACGAAGAGGAGCCAGCCAAGACGATGTCATCCACATAGACGAACATATATATCACAACTCCCTGATGATCGAAGATGAACAGAGAAGTATCCGCCTTGCTAGCAACAAAACCTAGCTGATGAAGCTTGTCACTCAAGCATGCATACCAGGCAGGGGGCGACTGTTTGAGACCATAGAGAACACACTGGAGCTTGCAAACATACTGAGGACACCGCGAATCCTCAAAACCAGGAGGCTGTTGCATGTATACTTCCTCAAAGAAAACCATGAAGGAAGGCATTACTCACATCAACCTGACGAAGGCATCAACCACGAGAGACAACAAGAGAAAGCACCAGGCGAACTGTGACTGGTTTAACCACAAGGCTGAAAGTATCATGATAATCTATACCGTACTACTGTGTGAAGCCGCGTGCTACAAGCCTCGTCTTGTATTTATCAACTGAACCATCAGGAAGAAACTTAGTTTTGAAGATCCACTTGCTGCCAACAATGTTAGTGCCAGGTGGACGGGGTACCAATATCCACATCTTGTTCGCCTGAAGAGCCGCGAACTCAGCCTCCATAGCAGCACGCCAAGCCGGCTCAGAGAGAGCGGTGCGATGAGACGCAGGTTCCACCATAAACGCCCGGCAGCGATAAGGATCATACCGAACCGTACCATCCCGATACACCTTGGGACGGGAGATACCATTATGCTGTCGCGTGACAACAGCCCGTGGTGGTTCGGCAGCGGGAAGTGCTGGAGACGACGGGGGTGGTGAAGCAGGTGACGACGAGTGCAACGAAGTGGACCCATCATGGGCCGGAGATGCGGGCGAGGGCAAGCTGGGCGAAGGAGACCCGTCGTAGGTCGGCGATGCAGACGACCGCCTAGGCGACGAAGAACGCGAACGTGGGCCGCGGTCAGAGACTGGGGCCGGCGTGTCGACCAGGGCGGGGTCAGCGGCGTAGGAGGCCGCACCAGGGATGGCCTGCGTGCCTGCATGGGAGGCGGGCCCGGGCGTGCCGTCCGAGGCATGCAGAGGTGGTAGCGCCAATGGTGAGGCATGCGGAGGTGGTGGCGCCAATGGTGCATGTACGTCGATCGGCAGCAGGGACGCAACGGGAACCTGCATAGGAGAAGTAACGACAACACCAGGTGTATTATCCGGTAACAAGGTAATGTCATAACTACGCGTGTCGGTGCTCTGAGTAACTGGTTCATCAGATGGAAACGACACTGGAAGGAGTTTGGAAACATCAACAGTGGCATCGGGAGTGGCATAGGGAAACACCGTCTCGTCGAACACGACGTTGCGATAGATGTAAATACGACCAGTGGAGCGATCAAGGCACTTATAACCTTTATGCATGGGACTATAACCAAGAAACACACACATCCGAGAGCGAAACTCGAGTTTACGTGAATTAACTTACGCAAACTAGGTCAACATGCATAGCCAAATGTGCGGAGAAAAGAGTATTCAGGAAGCATGTTAAGGAGGCGAAACACATGTGTGGCATTGTTGATAACAGGTGTAAGCATCCTATTGATGAGATAGAAAGCAGTAAGAAATGCCTCATCCCAAAACCGCAGAGGTAGAGAGGAATGCGCGAGGAGAGCTAAACCCGTCTCAACAAGATGACGATGCTTGCGTTCAGCGATACCATATTGTTGAGAAGTATGCGGACAAGACACACGATGAGCAATGCCGGTGCGCTGAAAATAACCATGGAGACGGTGATAGTCACCCCCCAGACGCTCAACATGTGTTTGAAAAGTGTAAAAGATGCTCTCAACATTAGACTTATGTTTGATTAAGTATATCCAGCAATAGCGACTATAGTCATCAATGAAACTATCATAGTACTTAAAACCCCCGGAAGAGGGCAAAGCAGGCCCCCAAGCATCGGTGTGAATAAGCTCAAGTGGTGATGTAGAAACACGGATAGAATAATTATATGGTAATTGGTGACTCTTAGCACGCTGACAAGCATCACACACGGAAGACTCAATGTTTGAGGAACAAGACAAGTTATTTGAACTAACAATGGTATGAACTATTTTATTTGAAGGATGACCAAGACGTGGATGCCGCTGCTCGGTAGTTAGCCTAACGCCGGAAGACGCATGATGTCCAGAAGCTATGGCGCGGCTGAATGGAAGATGGTAGAGGCCGCCACGACTCCTACCGCGAAGAAGAATTTTCTTCGTGACCTTGTCCTTGACACAGAAAAAGAATTTATGAAACTCAACGAAGATTTTATTGTCAGAGACAAGGCGATAGACAGAGAGCAAATTATTGCTAAGTTCAGGAACAAGAAGAATATTTTTAAGTTCAAGTGGAGCAGATGATCCAGGTAAACGAGAGTGACCAACATGCGTAATAGACAAACCTGCACTGTTGGTGACTTGCACTTGATCCATGCCGGTGTAGCGCTCCTGGATGTTCATCTGGCTAATGTCATTGGTGAGGTGGTCGGTGGCGCCGGTGTCGAAGAGCCAAGGCTGGCTAGGGCCAGGTTGGGAAGAGGCAGAATTTCCAGCACGGTTGTCATCGTACTGGAACGCGTGATTGTAACGTTGCTTGCACTGAAGAGCCTCATGCCCCCAGTACCTGCAAACTTGACAGCGGGGGCGCTCGCGACGATTGTTGCGCCTGGCACCGCCGTTGCCCTGGCCACCTCCGCCGTTGCCGCCACCCCCCCTGGTTGGAGCGGTTGCCACGGGAGGCCTGCTGTTGGCCGCCGTTATACAGATCGCCTCGTTGCGGGCCAGTAGGGTGGCCTCTGGAGCGGCCGGCGTTGGTGGTGTCGGCGAAGGGACGCCCCCCTCCACTGCCATCGCCTTGTCGCGCCACGGCGTTAGCGGAGGTGGAGAACTCGGGGACGTAGGCGTTCTGCTCCTTGAGAGACGCATAGGAGAGAAGCATGGAGTAGAAGTCCGACAGGGTGAGATTGTCGGCGCCGGCGGCAGCTAGCACCGTGAGAGAATGCTGGAAGGACTCGTACTAAGGCCCGAGACCGACGACGATGGAGTCGATTACCTCAACATCGGAGAGAGGCGACCCCACCTGGGCCATGGCGTCCGCGAAACCCTTTATCTTGTGAAAGTAGGAAGCGGCGGTGAGGTTGTTCTTCTTCAGCATCGAGAGTTGACGACGCATCTGGCGCACCCCTGCCCTATTCTGCGCCGAGAACATGGACTCAAGGCACGCCCATACGGAGGACGCGATGGTGCGGCCAATGACATGGCCGAGGATCTCCTCCGTCATGGAGCCGACGAGGATGCTGAGAACCCGCTGATCCGTGTAGAACCACAAGGCGTAGTCCGGATTGGGCTTGGTCACGGCCTTGGAACCGTCTCCTTCGACGCTCCTGGCCGGAGGCGCACGGCAGGAGCCGTCCAGGAAGCCGTACCATCCCTGGCCGGCGATGTTGGGGACGACCTGCATCTTCCAGAGAAGAAAATTAGTGCGATCTAAACGCACTGTGATGTTGTTGATGTTGTGGCCGGGTGGGGGCGGAGATGATGGCGCCGGCGGGGATGGATGAGGTGGAGGGCAAGGCCAACGCGCCGGCGGAAGTGGAGAGCTGCAACGCGAAGGAGGTCATCGCGATGGACTGCTGCAGCGGCGGCACGCGGGTGACGGCGGTTGCAGCGAGAGAGACGGCGGTGACGGAAGCGCGGGCGCGGGCAGAAACCCTAGGTTGGGTCGGCCTGCTCTGTATACCAACTCAAAAATATTATTTCCGTGGTTAGCCCGAACCGGTTGGCCTCTCTTTATA
The DNA here is from genome assembly GCA_022496015.1 of Hordeum marinum. Lineage (NCBI taxonomy): Eukaryota > Viridiplantae > Streptophyta > Magnoliopsida > Poales > Poaceae > Hordeum > Hordeum marinum. The sequence goes on along the minus strand of CM039676.1, from coordinate 515,405,674 downwards.
TTAATATATAGATCAACTTGTACAACAAGAAAATACAACGATATAAGATACCGGAATATATACATATACGTACACATAACAACTACAACTCTAACATGCATATGCCAAAATTCTTGTCCCCGAGGATGTCGCCGGAGGAGAGAACAACAAGGCCATCACAGAAGGCCTCCAGAACATACAACTCACGAGGTTGATCAAGTCGCGCGACGGACAGCAGCTGATCGGCGGCGGCCCGGTGTTTGAAGGGGACGATCTCCTGGGAGGCGCCCAAGTTGTTTCGGCCGTAGAGGGACTCGCCATTGCGGACGTAGAGGAGGGGGAGGCTGGGCTGCCGGGCGTGGTGAGAGAGCAGGAAGTCGCAGGCGGAGGTGGCTCGGCGCCAGGCCCGGCAGACGGCACGGCAGCGGAGGAGACATTTGGGGGGCAGGCGGATGAAGATCTCCCAGATGGCGATCTCATCCGGGAGGCCGCTGTGGAGAAGCGCCGCCCCTGCTCTTGTGGCCTTCGCCATGGCCGCCGTCCTGGTTACCGATCTATCGTGGTCGTGACTCGTGAGGATCTGGTTCTCTCTGTCTCTCTCTCTCTCTCGAAACGGATAGGAATATAGTTGGGCCAGAATGTCCATTTGAGCCCAAAGAACTTCACCGTATCCATGCATTACTATCCTATTCCCCTCTCGTTAGGGTTTTTCATCCTCTCGGCGCGGCGGCGGCTGACCCGTTGAGATCGTTTTCTCCCCTGCTTTCCTCTCCTCGCCGGCGATCGCTGGGCTTGCAGGCCTCGGTGGGGTGCGGTACGAAGGAAGTGTTAGGGTTCATACCGCCCGCGTAACGTAAGAAACCTCGGGCTAGAGAAACCATGGATACGGCTGCATCGAGTTCGGCCTCGGCCGCTTCTAATCTGGCAGCGATGATGGAGGAATTGGGGCTGAAGGAAGACAAGCTCCAGGACGTAATCGTGAATGACAGTGAGCTACAACCTGAAGCAACTCGGTGGATGGCGATCGCTAGGGTTCACTCGGATAAAACCTACAGCCAATACTGGTTCTATAGGAACATGCGAGTGGCTTGGGACCTCGCCCAGGAGGTGAAGATCAGGCCATTGGAGGAGAACTTGTATACGATGCAGTTTTCGTGCCTTTGGGATTGGGAGAGGGTGATGGAACAAGCCCCCTGGAACTTCAAGGGCAAAGCAGTGATCTTGGCTGAGTATGATGGCTTCACCAAACCCTCTTTCATGGAACTCAACAAAATTGATATATGGATTCAGATTCATGACCTCCCGGATGGATTCTTCCCCAAAGTTAAGGCTCTCTCTGCTACAGTGGTTCATATATGCTGAACCAAGATCCCAAGATTTTGAGGGGAATTTTGCTCGGGTCCGTGTCAAAATAGACGTCACCAAGCCTCTCAAGAATGCTGTCTCTCTTGTGGTGAGGAAGAAGGATGGCATGGAGCGTGTGAATTAAATATGAGAGACTTCCTGATTGGTGTGCCGTGTGCGGCTACCTGGGTCACCAATTCAAGGAGTACGGCGACGGCGTTCATCTCCCCAAGGCCTTGGTTTTCAAAGATCTGAAGGCGACCTGGTCCAGGGGTCTTGGAAACGGTCCGGGTGACAGTAAAGGAACAAGCAGCGGCTGGTAGAGGCGGGGGCAGAGCGAACTCACAGCGGTCCCAGTACAAATTCAATGGAGGAGCAGCGACAGAGTAGTGGAGCTACTGAACCGGATAGTGCAATGGAAGAAGCCGATTAGAATAAGAAGAGAGGTGCACTGGTAACCGGTGTTCCAAAAGCTGCTAATGTTGTGCCACCTCTGATGGACCAGGGCAACAAACTTCGGTTGTCGCCTCCTCCAACAGATCCAAGCAGTCCTTCCACACAGGAGCCAAAGAGGACCAAACCTAGTCCATCCATCAGCGACTCGTCTACCCCAAAGAGTGTAGTTCTTACCAAAAACCTTTATGCGCGTCTGGCGGGCCCCAACAGTGGGTCGCGCCGAGCGCAATGAGTACCCTAGTGTGGAATTGCTGTGGGGCTGGCAAACCCGCGACAGTTCGAGAGCTTCGGGATCTTTCGAAGCAGTATGCCCCCTCTATAGTTTGCATTCTTGAAACACAAATAGAGGGATGTCGAGTGGAAAATTTATCCGGTTCTTTAGGGTACAATAAAAGTTTCGCTATAAGCAGTAGTGGTAGAAGTGGTGGACTAGGAATATTCTGGAATGATGAAATAAATTTGGAAGTTATTGGTTATTCTGAGTATCACATTGATGTTACTGTTGATGCGAGCACTGCACGCACGGGATTTTACTTACAGTTTTTACGGAGGTGGTTAGCTGGGCTAATATGATTGGATGAAATTATGACGAGGGGCTCACACCCCCTGAAAATTTGGGGGGGGGGGGGGGGGGGAAGAGATCGTGTAAAAGGTCCGTAATGAGCCCGTGAGTGTAGTATTATTGCTGTTGATGCTATGGTTGAGACTTAAACGAGGATCACATTTGTATATGGTGATGCTCAGGTCAGTGAAAGACACAAGACTTGGGATATGCTTGGAGGTATAGCAGGTCTGAGAGACATGTGGTGGGTGGTGAACTGGTGATAGGAGATTTCAATGAAGTGCTTCTACCAAACGAACACGACGGAGTGGGCCAGATAAGTCAGGCACAAATGGAGGCGTTTCGGCATGCTCTGGATACATGCGGGCTGTCAGACATAGGCTACCAGGGGTTGCAATGGACCTGGGAGAAGAGAGTAGCGGGGGGCTCCTTTACCCGCGTGAGACTGGATAGAGCAGTGGCCAACCCAGCCTGGGTGTTGGCGTTCCCGACATCCACGCTCGAGCATAAAACAACGTCCAGCTCTGATCATGTTGCACTGCTACTTCGTTTCTCCGACGTGCATGCATGCAGACGGGTCCCTCGGCCTTTTAAATACGAGGTCTGTTGGGAAAGGTCATTGGAGGTGGATGGGAGCGGGCCCCAGGAGAAACAGTGCAGGGCGTCCGTGATAGATAAACTACAGGATCTTTCGGCTGATCTTTCTACCTGGGACCGCGTACAATTTGGCAATGTCAAACAGGAGATCGCTAGACTAAAAAACGAGTTACAAATTATGCGATCTGTCCAGTGAAGAACGGGTCCATCTCGCCAAGAAACCAACATCACAGATCGGCTAGTGGAGTTGTACCACCGTGAAGAAATTCTATGGAGACAGAGAGCCCGAGTTGATTGGTTGATTTACGGGGACAAAAACACGTATTTCTTTCATCTTCGAACGAGCGGGCGCGGGAGAAAAAAAATCAGATTAAAGCACTACAACCTCCGGATGGGCAGCTGACTGAGAATGTTGCAGAGATGGAGGCACTCACCACATCCTTTTACAAAGAGTTATACACGACGGAGGGGATACGAAATATGGACCAGGTCCTAAACTAAGTTCCAGTCAAGGTGACACAGCAGATGAATAATATGTTGAATGCACCATATACACAGGAGGAGGTAAAAACCGCACTCTTTCAGATGTTCCCAATCAAGGCCCCAGGCCAGATGGGTTCCCAGCCCATTTTTTCCAGCGACACCGGGAGGTGTGTGGCAGTGATGTCACCAAGGTGGTTCTGAAAATTGTGGAGGGGACGGAGTCTTCATCTTGCATCAATGAAACTGTGTTGGTATTGATACCCAAGGTAAAAAACCCTACACAACTATCCCAGTTCCGTCCCATCAGTCTATGTAATGTACTCTATAAGATTGCTTCCAAGGTGATTGCTAACCGTTCGAAGTCAGTACTTCCTGAGATTATTAGAGGAGCAATCAGCTTTGTGCCAGGTAGACTGATCACAGACAACATAATTACAGCGTATGAATGTTTGCACTTTATGAAGCGCAAGAAGGCAAAGAAGCACCAAGCTTGTGCTCTGAAGCTTGACATGATGAAAGCCTATGACAGGATTGAGTGGCCCTATTTGAAGGCCATCATGTTAAAGCTGGGATTCACTAACAGATAGGTGGATATTTGATGAATTTGGTGTCTACAGTAAAGTTCTCAGTCATGTTCAATGGCAAGAAGCTTGAGAAATTTTAGCCATCCCATGGAATTAGACAAGGGGACCCAATATCTCCATACTTGTTCTTGTTAGCAGCAGAGGCCCTGTCATGCCTGTTAAAATCAAAAGGAGAGTCATCAAACTTGCATGTTCTACAAGTGGCACCTTCGGCGCCACCAGTTAACCATCTTTTATTCGCTAATGACAGCCTATTGTTCTTCAAGGCAAATAGTGATGGGGCGATGGAGGTGAACAATGTTCTTGAAAGTTACTATCAGGCCTCGGGACAACGGGTAAACCTTTCAAAATCCTCTATTTTTTCAGCAAAGGTGTTCCTGGGAGTACAAGGCTATTAATAAAGGGGTTACTAAATGTGCCAAATGAAACACTTAATGAAAAATATTTGGGTATGCCTTCTGATATTGGGAGCTCTAAAAACAGCGCTTTCAAGTTCTTGAAGGACCGGCTATGGAGTAAGGTCCAAGGTTGGCTTGAGAACACACTATCATCCGCGGGTAAGGAGGTTTTGGTCAAGTCAGTGGCCCAAGCTATACCAGTCTTTTCCATGTCTTGTTTTAAGCTTCCAAGAGGTCTATGTGAGCACCTGAATATGCTGATCAGGAGATTCTGGTGGGGGAGTAAGAATGGCAAGAGGAAGCCGCATTGGGTATCGTGGAAAACAATGACTCAACCTAAAGCTATGGGAGGGCTAGGGTTTAAGGACTTTGAGCTCTTGAACTTGGCTATGTTAGCCCGACAAGCATGTCATCTTTTGCAAAATCCTAACACCCTGTTTGCCCGCCTCCTAAAGAGCATATACTACCCAGACTCTTCTATATTGCATGCAGAATTGGAAGGTCACACCAGCCAGGTATGGCGAGCAATGGTCGAAGGGAGGGATACACTAAAAATTGGGTTGATCCGACGCATTGGAAACAGGACTACCACCAAAATCTGGGAAGATACATGGCTACCTAGAGAGGAGAATATGAGACCATCCAGATGTAGGGTTGCCGATCCTCCAACGTTGGTCTCGGAATTGATTGACGGTGCAAACGCGACATGGAATAAGGCCCGGGTCGAGGAGGTCTTCTTACCCATGGATGCCAGAACTATAATGAGCATTCCACTGTGTACGCGAACGATGACTGATTTCTGGAGCTGTCAGTTTGAAAAGCAGGGGGTGTTCACAGTCAAATCAGCCTACAATATGCTAGTTGCGACCAGACAATGGAGAGAGGCGTGGCTCGAGGGTTCATTGGGATCTTCTAGCACAAATATGGAAGCAGGATCCTGTAAACTGCTCTGGAAAGTTCAGGTCTCGGCTAAAATCAGAATGTTTCTATGGAGGCTGTCAAATCATTCTCTGCCCACCGAAGACGTGCGCGCTCAACGGCACATGTCGGACTCTCCTTCATGCGGCCTGTGTGGTTCGCCAGATTCATGGAGACATTCGTTGGTAAGCTGTACTACATGAAGATGTACCTGGGCTCTAGTAGATGACAAACTGGCACAGTCTCTGATCTCTACATCTGAATCGAGTGCAAAACAATGGCTCTTCACACTTCAGGAAGTATTACCGCATGAGAAGTTTGTCCTTCTTTCAGTAACTCTATGGGCTATATGGACTGCTGGTCGGAAGGCGATCCATGAGGGAATCTTCCAAACTCCACAACAGCGCCGAGCCGGCAAAATTCGGGGCCTAGTGCAAAACTCTAAAATGAGGCCCTATAAGACTAAAAAAAATTGAATTTTCAAACAAATATAACATATATGCCAGACTATCTTACATAGAAACTAGATATATGAAAAAAGCATACCTACTAAACTCCCGGTTGCATTAAATTTATTTGAACAACATCATTCTTTGAGGATTCTTCGAAATAAAATCTTCAATAATAACCTCATAATCAATCTTCTCCAACACTTCACTCTCAAGTGATATTGTGGCCAAATCGTTGAGCCTTTGTTGTGTCATCGTAGTACACATATAGGACTCCAATAGCTTCAATTTAGAAAAGCTTCGTTCTGCCGATGCAACCGTCACAGGAATGGTCAACAAAACTCTATATGCAATACTTGCATTGGGAAAGCAATCATGCCGCTTTAAAAAATTCAGAACTTCAACAGGCCCCATATTTCCATTTGGAATGAAATCTTTAAGAAGCTTCAACTCAACATAGAGTTCATTGGCATCAATGTCAGATTTTCTATCTTCATTGGTGTGGTTGTCCGCTTTTTTATCCATAAGGGCAGCCTCAAGATTAGCACAAGAAGATTTCAAGCTATCATTATCCAATGACTGATTTTTTTCAGAGGTAAATAAGAAACCAAAAATTTTCTGATAACCCTCATATTGATCAAACCTGGTTTTCAGTGACGAAATCGCTTGATCAACAAGAGGTATAAAATAATTGATTCGAAATGATTCCTCTGCAGACTGTGTGGCAACAATTGTGTCATCTGGGTTCTCATCAAACTGTTTCTTTCTTTTAATTTCTCGCCTTTTCGGAAATTTTGCAGCAATATCCAACTCACGTGCAATTCCCTTTGCTATCTCCAATGCTTTTAAGAAACCAGTTTCCTGTACCCCTCGAAAAAAGTCATCAGCCCTTGCACTTTCTCAATAGCAACATCAATAAGCATATCCTTTGCTTGCAAGGTTTTGCTTACCAAATTAACAACAGACAATACCTCATACCAAATAACTATCGCCACTATAAATTCATAGTCCCCAAGTTCATTTTTTGCCAAACCTAATGCCTGGCTGCTTGTCATTGGATCCTTATCAGTTTCAGATACCTGAAATAAAAGAAAGTAAATAAATGTTATAGTTTGATGCAGAAATAGAACAAAAGAAACTACATCATTATCAATATTAAAATATTTGTACATGAAGTAGAGCCTCTCGAATGTCAACACATTGGAATCTGATAGATTTAACACTTTCAACACGATTCTCCCAACGCGTAGCTGACACTGACTTGAGTGTCCATCCTGATATGTTTTCTTTCAGAATATGCCACTTCTTGGTAGAATTAGCAAACGTTGTATAGATGCGTTGGATGATTCCAAAGAAGTCTTTAGCTCTACCACGTGTCTTGGCCATGTCACAGAGTGTTAAATTAAGGCTATGGCAACCACAAGCAGAATAGAAAGCTCTAGAATTCACATCCAAAAGTTTTCTTTGTACCCCTTGATGCTTTCCTTTCATATTTGATCCATTATCATAACCTTGTCCTCGCACATCATTTATGTCAAGATCAAGCAGCTTTAGTTGATTCTCTAGCACATCAAAAAGTCCTTGCCCGCTTGTATCATTTACATCTAGAAATCCTAGAAAGGATTCTTCTATGCAAACATGACTTGAAGATAAATCCACATATCTTATAATTAAAGACATTTGCTCTTGGTGACTTGCATCAGGGGTACAATCAAGTATGACCGAGAAATACTTTGCATGCTTTATTTTCTTAATAATTTCAGACCTAATAGAAAAAGCAAGCAAGTGTAGCAACTCATTCTGAATCTTATAATCCAGATAATGGGCATGGGTTTCTTCATTTGTAATACGACGAACATGCTCCTGAATAACAGAGTCAAATTCAGCCAACATCTCTACCAAACCCAAGAAATTACCATTACTATCTTCATACAACTTGCTGTTACTACCACGAAAGGCTAGACTATGCTTGGCAAGAAATTTCACAATGCACACAATTCTAAATAATACCTTTCTCCAGTGGTCCTTTTCTTTCTCAAGTTGTCGTTGAGCAGCTTTATCAATAGTCTGATGCTTTCCCAATCTACTACGCAACTCATACCAATTGCTCATATTCAAAACATGATATGCACTTGTCTCATGCTCTTTTAATCTATTGATAATATGCGTCCAATCATTACAACCGTCATTTGCCAACTGACCTTTTCGCTGCCCTTTTGTAAATAATTTGCAAGCAAAGCAAAAAACTTTATCGAGCTCTTTGGAGTAGACAAGCCAATCCCTATCATATTCCTCTCCATTTGACATAAATCTAGTATAGAATATCACAGAAAACCTTCTAGAATATCTGTCTTTGGGACCTTTCTTAATTGATAAGTCTCTTCTTGGACCCTTTTCTGCTAAAATGTCAATTTGCTTCTGATCAAGAGAACCCCAGTATCTTGGATCAAATATATCAGGCTGAAAGGAATCCGCAACAGGTGAATTCTGGCCGGAATCTTCCTCTACCTCAACATTATTTTCTGTCTCAGTCTGGTCTGCTTTAGGATCAATGTAAGGAACGATAGCAAGTGCAAGGGTTGAAGAATCAACATCAGCTGACTGATTATCGGAGGACACTTTAGGTTTCTTTTTAACAAACCTATCCATTGATCCTTTTTGAGATTGAATTAATCCTTCTTCCTTTTCTTTTCTCTTACGCTTTTGATAACCAGATTGATGCTTTCCCATGTTAGCTCCTACAAAAAAGATGAACAGAGGTACACCACAATTTAATAAATTTGGGAAGTGAAATTGAAGAACAGGTAGAGTACCGTCTAGTGCTGTAGGGCATCTACTAGAGAAGAACCGGGCAAAAAAAAAAGCAAGACGATACATGCCAGAGAAAGGATCGCTCCACTTGTGACCTGTGGATGATCACTTGATCAGCCTGTGGATGATCAATGGAGATCGATCAGATTCGTCGGAAGACTCGGCATCGGCAACAGCGACACGGAAAGAGGCGGCGAGCCGGCAGACGAACTGACGCGTCGCTTCACGTCGGGCGTCTAGCATCGCTTGGTCGTCGGGTCAAATCAATGATCGAATCATGGCTCAGTTTCAGCCTTTGTTAGATTGATTTTTGATGATTCCCGTGAGGCGTGAGGCCGTCACAGGAGCCAAGAAGTCTGGCCGTTTTGGCCCATTACGTTCCAAAGTTCTAAGGTAAGTCAGTTTTGATTTTTTTTAAAGCAAAATATACATAGGCCTATACTAAAATTTGGGGCCCCTAAAAAAATGGGCCCTGTGCTGATGCACAATTAGCACTCCTGCCCGCCCGGGCCTGCTCCACAAGCCACTTTTTCCCTCGTCCGATGTTTCATAGAGGATCTTGAAGCCATCAGGGAACCTAATCCTGTGCAGCAGCCGACCGCAAGCCGCAACAACACCAGACAAAGATCAAAGGCCCCCCTCAGGGGTTTGCGAAGATACACGTCGATGCGGGCGTCTTAAAGGGAAGAGAAGGCTCGGTAGCCGCAATCTGCCGTGACGTGAATGGCACCTATCTGGGAAGCTCGGCTTTGGTTATCGAAGGAGTTGACGACCCAGCAACGTTGGAGTCGATGGCATGCAGGGAGGGACCTGCCCTAGCACAAGACCTAAACATCCATGATTTCGTTATTGCATGTGATTCCAAGCAGGTAGTCTTTGACATAGCAAGAGGAAACCGAGGGCGGTATGGTGCAATAATTGAGGAGATCAAGCTTACTTCTTCTCTTTTAAAGTGTATTTTTGTTTTCGAGAGTCATGCTGCAAATTATGAAGCACATAGTCTAGCCAAGTTTTCTCTTCGTCGAGGTCAGGGACGCCATGTTTGGTATGGCCAACCACACGACCTAAACTGTATCCCACTATCTGTGGATTTTGAGTAATAAATTTGGCTTTACCCCTCAAAAAAAGAATTTTTTAAAACCAGTATATAAGACCTGGACTCTCTAAAATAAAATTAGGCAATATAGTGCGGGTATCGATCAAACGTTGGGTTCAGCGAACACCCCCCCGCCCCGCTAGGGTGACTCGGGGGGCGGTAACCCTAGACGCGCCTAGACGTCCTTCATCCCCCGCCTCCCATCGCCGCCGCCTGAGGCAGTCGTCTGGCAAGCCCTGGATGCCACCAACTTCAGCTGCTCTCTGCTTCGCTCGGGGGACTTCGGATCTTGGGCGGCAACCCCTTCTACTGAGGCACCACCGGCTTAGCAGCGGACAATGGTACGGGTGTTGGTCCTGACGTTCCTGGCCGTGCGGGCGCCGACATCTCGGAGGACAAGGGTGTGGCATGTTGGCTGTCCCGGTGCTCGTAAGCGCTAGATCTGGCGTCTCCTTCCCTCCCCTATACAGCGTGCTCTCCCCATCCGGTCTGCTCGTACATCCATGGGTAGCCTGGTGATGCTGGTGATGGGGAACCTAGTCCGGGCGAAATCCCTGGCCAACCAAGGTCGGCCAGGTCGGCGGCAACGCCCACTCCCACTTCTCCTAATTCTCCCAGGCGAAAGCCCTATCTTTGTTGGGTGGCGGCAACATTGTATCGTTCTTGAAGGCACCGTTTCGGGAGCTTGGTGGTGGCGGCGGTGGTGCCCTCCTTTGTTCTAGATGAAGCTTTTCTTCCCCTGGTTGATGGACATGGGTAGCAGTGGTGTTCTGCTCGAGGAGAAGCTAGCTTTGGTAGCTCGTTTGGGGTGCCCTGACGCACTTTATATGGACATTTTCTGGCGGCATCTGCCATTGTTCTTGGGGGAACGAATCCATCTCGCACCGGTGCGACGCCTTTCGATCTAGGCTAGGAGGTTGTGTCCTTCTTCAGAGATGGATTTGGTTGGATGTGTCGTGCCATGGTCCGTATTAGCTTGGCAATGGCATTCTCCGATGGTGTCGGTGTCCTTTTCTCCTCTTGAGCCGGAGTGTTATTATTCCTGGCGCTCCGTTCACAGTGAAGGACCTCGGCTTCTACGGCTTCATGCTTTAGTGTGTATCTTCTTTGTTTGTAGCTTGTGAGGCCTAGTTTGCTGCTTTTCAGCGTGATCGTATCTTTCTGCTGTGTATTTTTTTTCTCGTTTCCTATGGGCATTTTCTTGTAATCTTTAATGGCTTTGTGTGACATCCCAAGTGATGTCCGTACCTTATTTGGCATGTAACCCCATGTATGAACCTTGTGTCATGAGCCTAATGTTTGAATTGCACATTGTCATCCTTGTGTTGTTTGCATTCATGCATCATGTCATCCATCTTATCAATCATCATGCATTGCTTGTTCTCATGTGTCTTCATATGATGTGGTGTGTGTGCCTTGTGTGGTTTTGTTATTTGAGTGTGCTTGGATTCATATGTGCTCCTCTTCTTCTTCCCTCTCTTCTTTACCTCAACATCACCTTCCATCTCCCCCCTCTCTTCATTTTAATATTATGAGCAGATTTAACTTGCTGTTTTAATTGTTTAAAAATGTTCAATAGGTAGCCCTCGACGTCCGCGCCTTCCCTAGGGTTTCTTCTCCCTCGCCGCCGCCGCTCTTCCCCTTCTTCCTCCTCCTCCTTATCCCTCTTGCTTCTTCTTCCGTCTCGGGTTCAGAGAGGTAAGTGGGTTCAGAGAGAGTGGAGATCGACGGCCTCGTCGCCGGCGTCGCCTCCGGTGGTGCCCGTCGCCGTCAAGATGGCCTGCAACGTTCCGGAGCTGGCCGCATCCCGTTCCCGGTGCTAGGGGTGAGGAGCACCCCTGTAGGGCCATGCCATCGTCGCCGTCGTCCGCAAGCGAGGGAGCTCCGCTGCCGCCTCCTTCATCTTCTTCCTCTCCGTCGCCGCCGTCAAGATGGCCTGCAGCGTTCCGAAGCCGGCCGCGTCCCGTTCCCGGTGCTAGGGGGTGAGGAGCACCCCTGCAGGGCCGTGCCGTCGTCGCCATCGTCTGCAAGCAAGGGAGCGCCGATGCCGCCTCCTTCATCTTCTTCCTCTCCGTCGCCGCGTCCCGCATCGCCGAGAAGCCCCTCGGTGAGCAGCCAATCCCCACAGCCTTCTCTTCCTTGCGTAGACCCGCTCTCGCCGCCGTCGCGTTCTGCCTCCGTCGTGCCCCGAGCCGAGCAACAGCTCGAGCTCGAGCCCCTCCTCGCCACCGATGCAGTCACATTTGAGCCGAGGAATGGATTCCCTGTAGATCCCCGTTTCGATCCCGCCCGTTCGCGCTGTCGGAGCGCCCCCGTGGTGGCCGGGATCGCCGCCGCCAGTTCCTGTCGCCGGTGTGGTTCTCGTCGTCATTTTCGTCAGTTAGCTGCTTGTGTGTGTGTACTAGTGGCGAAGCTCTCCTCCTTTGTTAACGCTCGGCGCTGTAGCGCGATAGTAGCGCCTATGTGTGGAGACCAGGAGGTCTCGGGTTCGATCCCGAGCCCCTCCCTTCTTTTTTTGTGCTTTTCCTTTTTCTTATTTTGTGGTTTTTCTTTGTTTTGTTTGTTCTTCCTTGCATATGTGTGTTTGTGGCAGAATATATATGTGTATGTATGTATGTATATATGTGAGTGTGTGTATGTGCAAGTGTATGCATATGCATGTGTAGTGTAGTGATGTGTGTGGGCTTGGAAGCACTTGTGGGATGTTGTGGTTGTGAGTGCATATGCATGTGCACATATATATGTAAGCATGTGTAGAGTTAGGTGTGGTGGTGTGTGTGCTTTGCACATACACATATGTTTGTGTATGTTAAGTGTTGTGTGTAGGTGTGCAAGTGAGTTGTTCATATGGGTGTGTGGTGCACCATGTATGTGTGTGTGTGTGTTTAGCTTGTGTATGTGACATGTATATTTGCAAGTGTAGTGTAGTGAGTGTAGGTGTATGTGTAGTGTGTGTGTAGGTTTGAGTGGTGTGTAGGTGTGTGTATGTGTATGTGGGCATACATGTATGAGAAGTGCATGTGTGCCTATATACACACATGCTTGAGTGTGGTGTGCTTGTGTGTGTGGTGTGTAGGTGCAATGAGAGGTGTGTGTATGTTATACATACACACACATGTGCAAGAGTAGCTCCATGTGTAGGTATTCTCTCTTATGTGCATATGAGCATAGTTTCTCTTCTAGCTAATTTCATTCTTGCAAATGATGCTATTCCATGATATAATGTTCCTAAGATGCTATTTAACCATTTCCAACAAGTATCAATAGAGTACATGCCCTTTTGGGCCATTTTCATTAATGTGCATAAATGTGACAAGTCACCCATGTCTTAGGAGGTCATTTTTCGACCTAGGATTTCTCCCACTTGCTCCAAGCAAGTATAGGAGTATGAGTAATGATTTTGTGGTAGAATCAACCCAGGAATCCATTGGAACTCTCAGATTTCACTTTGGAGCTAATTCATAAATCTTTCATTTTAGCTGATATGTCATTTTGTCATTTTTGCATAATTAATCCATGCTTGCTTTGGGATATGTGTCAACTAGAAAGTGCTAGTATTTTGTATCTAGTATGCCATGGTATTTTTTTTAACATGAGAATCATCCACATAAGTGGGAACCATGCTGTTAGTGACCAACTTTATGTTCCTGTTCAACATGCTTAAAAATGACTAAGTCTAGGAATCTGCTGATATTTTTATGCCATGAAGAGTGGGTTGTATCTAGTGATATGTTTGGATTTTGCTCATGCTCAGTGTTAGTTACTTGTAGTAGATATTGCCATCTAACATCCTGTTAATTTTCATGCCAATAGGAGCTATCTATCATATTTAACCAATGCTATCAACTTGCTACTTTATTAACCCAGATTCTAGAAAACTGGAATTATCACTAAGTCCCAGAAAACTGATTCATCATGTCAACTTGATAGTTCATGCATATTGATGTGTGGCTCCTTTGCTGTTTGTGTAGTTAGATAAGTTGATATATATGTTGAGTAGATTCTGTCAATATCTTGTTTGTGGATGTAGGCTTCCTGTGGCTCAACTTGTGAGCTTTAGAAGTTGCTATGTTGCTATTTAGTCGCAGATTTGGTGTTTTATTGTTTTGTGATTTGTGGGAGCTATACTCCATGGAATTGATTTATTATTGAGTCTGTTGTGATTGGTTTTTAATCACCTATCCATTGGCTACCTTGTAATGCCAAGAATTAGCCCAGGTCTTGGTTGACCTGTGTTTTGCCTCTGTACCTTGTCGTGAGCGTATCTTGAGAACCGTAGCTCCGTTCCTTGCGTTCCATATATGTATTCCTATCGATTTTGCATGAAGCATCCATATTTGCCATGTTAATGCATGTCTAAATAAATTAACATGAGGTTCTGTCCAGATTCATTAATCTACAAACTTTGCATGTGAAACTTGACTAGTTTTGGATTGCCATGTTAAATTCTTCATAAAAAGAATCATGCATCATCTTGGTTGTGCATTGCACCTTGGTTGGAGATTTTTTTGCTGTTTCTCTTAAGTAGACATGAGTGTCGATACTGAGTTCAAGGACCCTGGAGAGTACCACTACGAGGATCCCGCTACTTGTTCCGCTGAAGAACCATCAGGCAAGATGATCGTACCCGGATCCCGATACTATTTTTGCTTGCTAGTTTCTTGCTATTATTGTTACAATTGCACTACCTACCACCTGATATCAGCCCCCATGTTGCCTTGACAGCCTCTAACCTCCACATCCTAGCAAACTTTGATTGGCTAGGTTACCGCTCCTCAGTCCCTCTTATAGCATTCTTAGTTGCAGGTGCAGGTTGTTCCATGTGATAACATGGATTGGATATCACAATATTCATTTATTTAATTTAATGCACATATATATCTTGGTATTGGTAGAAGTCTTGGCCTTTTGCTAAGTGATTTGTTAAGCTGTTATAGCCATTAGTTCCTTGTTACCGGTGTTATGTTTTCCATATTTTACGCTCCTAACACGCTCGGGTTGTTATGGGGACCCCCTTGTTTATTTGGTTGAGATTAAAACTTGTCTGGCAAGACCCAACATTGGTACTACATTTGCTAATAACTTAATAAACTTGCATAGGGCTTTGCAACTCCGTGTTTAATTTAATCAACCCCCGGGCCAGTGCTCCTCATGAGTGTTGGTCCAACCCAGAGCAGCGTATTAACACCGCCCGGGGCAACTCGGTGATTGGCTGGTAACCATCGCTCATCTGTCGTGTCCTGGGAACAAGATACGCGACTCTTATCGGGTTCGTCGACACGTCGGGTGGTCTTGCTGGATTTATTTTACCTTTATCGAATGTCTTGCGTGTGGACTCTGACTTTCTTTGGGTTTTCTCGAGGTGTTGGAATTCCTTTGGAATTACCGATGATGACCACGAGATCCGTGGTCGAGGCTATTCCCGCGGAGTGTGGTTATTTGTGTTGGACTAGTTGGAGCACCCCTGTAGGGTTAAATCTTTCGGAAAGTCATGCCCACGGTTATGTGGTAACTTGTATATTTGTTTAACACCCGGTTCTAGTAAACTTGAAGTAAACTCTAATAAAATACACCAACTATATGAGTAACCGTGATCGTCTCTGCTCGTGAACATGATCCGAGAGAGAACACGGTGGGGTTATGATTGACGTAAGTAGGTGTTCAGGGTCTCATAGAGATTATGTTAGAATCGACCGCTTAACGTAGACCACTCACATTTACTTTCTTGTTGCGTAAGTTAGCCACCATAATAATGCTTAGTGCTGCTGCAAACTAAACACCACCCCCTTCCAACCTTAAGCTTGAATAGTTTCAGTACCGGGGCACTTGATAGCTGAGTCCTCTGTGGTTCACAGTTTACTACAACAATCCAGGTACATGTGCAAATGAATATGTTCAGGATGATCTTACCCAGCTGCAATGGGACTATGATGAAGAAAGAAGCCGTATGTACATGACATACCCGGATGAGTAGAGGACCTGGTCGTGATCTTGGGGCAGCTTGATAGTGTCATCGCAACTGCTTTTATCGTTTGTTTTCGTCCGTAGTCAGACCCTGTGTTCGTCTTGATGTTATGAATTGAGTGATATTGTAAGTTAGCATGTGGCAAGTGTAAGCCAATCTGGTATACTCTTCCTTTCTATAATGTATGTTGTGATGATGCTTATCTTGCTAACGGCAAGATGCGCTTCTATCCCTTACGAGGCCCTCATGCCTTAAAATGGATAGGCGCGCATCTTGGGCGTGACAGTTTGTTAATTTATGATGGAAGACAACGAAGAAGAAGAGGATGACGATAACTACCCTCCCCCTGAATACGATGATGCTGCAATGGGGGAAGCTGAAGATCAAGAGGAACCAAACGATGTGCCCGATGATGATCCTCGCTGGGTCATTGTTAATGCACAGAGAGAATGCGAAAGTGAAAGGGAGAAGTTGAAGTTCGATCGCATGTTAGAGGATCACAAAAATGGGTTATACCCAAATTGCGAAGATGGTAACAAAAAGCTCAGTACCACACTGGAATTGCTGCAATGGAAGGCAGACAATGGCGTATCTGACAAGGGATTTAGTTCGCTACTGAAAATAATGAAGAAGAAACTTCCAAAGGATAACGAATTGCCTGACAATACGTACGTAGCAAAGAAGATTCTATGCCCTCTAGGATTGGAGGTGCAGAAGATACATGCATGCCCTAATGACTGCATCCTCTATCGTGGTGAGTACAAGGAATGGAACGCATGCCCGGTATGCGGTGCATTGCGGTATAAAATCAGAAGAGATGACCCTGGTGATGTTGAGGGCTAGCGCACCAGGAAGAGGGTTCCTGCCAAGGTGATGTGGTATGCTCCTATAATACCACGGTCGAAACGTCTGTTCAGAAACAAAAAGCATGCCGAGTTGATGCAATGGCACAAAAAAGACCATAAGAAAGACGGGAAGTTGAGAGCACCCGCTGACGGTTCGCAGTGGAGAAAGATCAAGAAAAAGTGGAGCGACCTTACAGGTGACCCGAGGAACGTATGGTTTGGTTTAAGCGCAGATGGCATTAATCCTTTTGGGGAGCAGAGCAGCCAGCATAGCACATGGTCTGTGACTCTATGTATGTATAACCTTCCTCCTTGGTTGTGCATGAAGCGGAAGTTCATTATGATGCCAGTGCTCATCCAAGGCCCTAAGCAACCCGGCAATGATATTGATGTGTACCTAAGGCCATTAGTTGATGAACTTTTACAGCTATGGAATGGAAGAGGTGTACGTGTGTAGGATGAGAACGATCAGGAGGAATTTGACCTACATGTGTTGCTGTTTGTAACCATCAACGATTGTCTTGCTCTCAGTAACCTTTTAGGACACACAAACAAGGAATACCACGCATGCACACACAGTTTAGAGGACATCGACAATATATATTTGGACAAATGCAGGAAGAATGTGTAACTGGGGCATCGTCGATTTTTTCCGACCAACCATCAATGTCGAAAGAAAGGAAAGCATTTCAAAGGTGAGGCAGATCACCGGAAGAAGTATGCCCTCCATACTGGTGATCACATACTTGTTAGGGACATGATCCCGATCACCATCCACCAATGGAATAAGCCGAAGGTCGGAGACCCTGAAGTGTCTTTTGTCACCGATAGACAGAAAGATGATCTTTGGACCGCGCTGAAGGCAAATTTCACCCTACCGGAAGAGGAGCATCCGGAAAAGCCAGTTATAGAGCAAAAGGTCAAGACTCATGCTCTTAAGAATATGGCAGAGCTATTCAGGAGGTGGAAGAATGAGTTAAAAACAATGTTTGTCGACAAAAAGAAGACTCCAATATTCCAGGGCCGATTTGAGAAGATAAGAGAACAGTGGCCCGCATTTGTGGCCCACAAGACATCGGAGAAGAGTAAGAAGATGTCAGCGATAAACAAACTAAATGCTGCGAAGAAGAAACATCACCATCGCATGGGGTCAGGTGGCTACCACAAAGCCCGACCGTTGTGGGACAAGGCTGAAAAGGACCTTCTTGACAAAGGGGTCGTACCAGCGACATTGAACTGGCCAGAGCGTGGAAGGAATTGGTTCTTCGGGGTTGGGGGAACCTTGGACCCTGAAACAGGGAAGTGATGTTGGACGAACGAACAACTGACGGTACCAATCACCAAGCTTCAGGAGTTAATCGCCAAAACGGAGGCAGGGACGTTCGTTCCCGACAGAGAGAACGATGAGCTCACAATGGCCCTCGGGAATCCTGAGCACCTAGGACGAACACGAGGCACGGCAGGCTCCGTTCCGTGAAAGCATGGGTTTCCTGACGCAGGCGGTTACAAAAGCAGGGAGAGGAAGAGGAAACAGGAGCAAAGCGAAATACAGAACCTGCATGCAAGAGTACAAGCGCTAGAGGAGAGGCATCGAGCTGACGAAGCTACCCTAGAAGCTACCCCGCCATCTCAGCGGAGAAGCAGCGTGGCTTCCACCGAGCTCATTGCGCAGCCTGATTTGACGGCTCCCAGGTACCCCGTGGATGAAATCACGGAGTCTCAAGATTGCCACCTTAAGAAGCAATTGATGATGCACCTCAAACCCACGGTGGCTATCGGCCATGTTGCACCTCCTCGACCCAACGGAACTTTTCACTGTCGTCCGATTCCACAAGGCTATGCTGTTGTGATGGTCGAAGAAATATTGGAGGGATATGAGGAGCTCGAACTTGACTACCCTACCGGCGAAGGGGAAACTCTCCTGGAGAATGCTTTGAGGACTTCATGTCTATGGCCGAAGGAATTCATCAAGCTTCCGAACTGGACGGAGCCTCCGCCTCCTCCTCCTCCGGCGAGTAAGGGCCCGTCTCCTCCTCCGCCTCCTCCTCCGGCGAGTAAGGGCCCGCCTCCTCCTCCGCCTCCTCCTTCGGCGAGTGATCAGGGCACGCCTCCTTCTCCGCCTCCTCCTCCGGCGAGTGATCGGTGCACGCCTCCTCCTCCGCCTCCTTCTCCGCCTGCGTCGGCGCGTCCGAGCAGCCCGTCTCCTCCTCCGCCTCGTCAGCAAGAGCAGAAGAGAGCCGCCGCTGCCGCTCCGGCTGCTCCGGCGCCTCTTAAGCAACAAAGGAAAATAGCAGCCGTCGCTTCGGCGTCTAGCACTACAACCAGTGGCGGGAGGCGATACCAATACGTCTCTCAAGCCTCTTGAGCCGTTACCATACGAGAGGAGCGATGAGGAAAACGCGAAGATCTCTAAAGGCCAAGTGGATGCCTTTTTTAAAAAGAAAAATCCACCTACGGAGGAGAAGATAGATGAGGTGAAATTGAAGCGCACTTTGGATGCCCTGAAGCGACCAGCACCGGCTCCGCTGGATGACAACCATGTCCGCGCTCTTAAAAAAGAAAGTGCAAGAAGCGCGCCGGTCCGGAACCACTGCAACTGACAAAAGGAGAGAACAACAAATTGCAATAGGGAAAAAAATTCCCCAGCTCGGCGAACAGGCGAAACAATCGTGCCCCCCGCTGTAGGTGTCTAGCGATATCGTCGTCGCAAATCTGCCGGCCGGGATAGTGCCCGGTACCAATCCTGCTGATTACCTGCCCGACGATACACATTTTGATGCACTGGAGGTGGACGAACACAAATTCCGGCACGGGTATCCTCTCGTCAGACCTGATCAACAGCTACCAACGATGATGCGAAAATTCCATCAGTGGTACATGGACACCTGCAAGAACTCTGGGTTGGATAATGTGATGATTATGGTTAAAGACAAGCACGACCTCGTTGGAATTGATGTGTTGTGTGTTCCATTTGAGGAGTTATTCCAGCTTTTCAATCAAAAGGCCATCGATAAAGTAATCATCACTTGCTACTGTCTGTAAGTACTAGTTCTTTAATTAAGTCTCTATATATAGCTCAGCTCTTTCATTGCATGTACATATAATTCACTATATCATGCAGATTAAAGATCGTCGAATGCAAGCAAAGAGAAATCTATAATATTGGGTTCATTAACCTAAATCTCTTTCATGAATGGGAGATGAAAAAGAATCCCAAACAAGCCGAGGCCAACTTGCTACAATCATTGCTTCAACATCAAAACAAACAAAAAATAATCTTTCCTTACAACTTCGAGTGAGTGTTATACTGTGCATATTCGGTTTTCCTTTATTTACTCGAGGTTATAGTAATGTAATTGATGAGTTATGCATGCGTGCGCAGCTTCTACTTTATTCTCCTAGAGATTATGCTTGAGGAGGGACTAGTAACCGTCTTAGACTCAAGACGAAAAGATCTCAAGACGTATGCGATCATCACTGAAATGCTTAAGAAGTAAGTTCAATCGATCATTATCGCACCATTTCGGCAACTTTGTTCATTTCATGATATCAGGTAATAATTATTTTCTATGTTTGGCAGGGTTTGGATACCGTTCACCACAAAATCTCCGGGACTGCCGAAGGAGATGAAATTTACACGCCCGAAAGTAAGTAGTACTAGCTAGTTCCGCGCATCTCCCATTATATTGATTCTAGCTAGTTTCATCAATACCATTTATATAATGCTTGATTATCAGTTTGATTGACCTCTATTTTTCGTAAAGTGGTTGTGGCAGTAAGAAGCGACTAATCTTTGTGGATACTACGTATGCGAGTTCATCTACAACGCGACGATCTCTAAGCAGGGCGGCTACTCTAAAAAAGGATTTTGATGTGCGTAAGCAATAATATTCACAATTTTATTTTATCACCATCATTTGTGTTGAGTTTCATTCATATATATGTATTGACCCCCTTCTTTGAATTAGCTTCGGGAGCTGCAGGAACAACTCCTACCACAAGATCGCATAATAGCTATTTAAGAGGAATTGGCGGGATTCTTTCTTGAACACGTCATCAGGAAAGAGAGAGAATACCATATGGAACTTGATTTCAGATGTTAGAGTATTGTAAGAGATCTTATATTGTATATATGTAGCCAGTAGCGTCGGATAGATATACGAAAACTTGTTGTTCGAACAATCTCACTTCTCTCTGTATATGTTCATGACGATCTTCTCTACTTAATGGTTTAATTCCTTCATTTGCTTATTAGCTAGCATGTCGAGTCCTCTCTATACGTATAGTACGTAGCGTCGACCAAGCACGGAGATAAGAGAGGACACCTCTCTCTATTAGCTAGCTAATACAATATATTAAACCCCAAAATTAATCCTACAAAACCCCCATCCCCCTCCCCCTCTAAAAAAAAAACAAAACCCCAGCCACGGAACTGCTGACGCGTGGATGCATTTTGGTCCCGGTTGGTGCTACCAATCGGGACAAAAGGCCCTCCTGCCCGGGCATGCCGCAGAGGCCACGTGGAGCCCCATCTGTCCCGGTTCGTAGGCAAACCGGGACTAAAGGTTTTGGGCATTAGTAACGACCCTTTAGTCCCGGTTCCGAAACCGGGACAAATGGTCCTCTAGAACCGAAACAAATGAGCCTTTTTCCATACCTCCATGTTACGCTGCACAGGAGGTCTCGCGAGAGTCTCCTTGATCGACTTCCACTACTCGTCAAGGCGAATGACTCTGTCTGCAATGCAATCAGGGCCGGGTCTTCTATGCGTCCACTCTCCCGTGCATTGTTCCTTGCGAGCCATAGTTCATACCACGCCCTCATCACCATCCTCTTCTCCTCATCCGATGCAGCTACCAGCCAATCAAGAACCCATGATCGCATGTTGTCCACCCTCTCGATATGTTTGGGCAGCAGCGCCAGGGGCGCCCCAACTCCTTTACCAAGGACTTACCAGAACTGCAGCGAGTGAGGGCAGCGCCACATCCGATGAATTATTGTTTCTTCTCTCCCACAGGCAATGCAGCAGACCCCTGGCTTCACATGCCGTCGTAGTAATTCTGCCCCTACAGCCAACCCATTTTTTAGCATACGCCATCCATGGATTTTGACCTAGCTTGTTGGGGACGTCCGAGGCCCAAAGTTCCATCCAGCTCCGATGATTAGCCACCGAACTTGACGAGGAGGCCAGTGCCTTCCTCGCCGCATTCAGCGCCATTCCC
The DNA here is from genome assembly GCA_022496015.1 of Hordeum marinum. Taxonomy (NCBI): domain Eukaryota; kingdom Viridiplantae; phylum Streptophyta; class Magnoliopsida; order Poales; family Poaceae; genus Hordeum; species Hordeum marinum. Next base: position 515,383,965 of record CM039676.1, on the reverse strand, counting down.
ATGTGGTACGCCGACCGGACGGAGAAAACTCCATTTTTGGTGTAGTTCCACGCCCGGAAGTCCTCCTTGCCCCACTACCAGAATAACCAAATATGCCGACGGCCAAAACAATGCCGACGGCCCTCCATCGGTCTAGTCGTAGCTATGCCGACAGCCTGGTCCTGGCTGTCGGCGTATACAGGCCATCGGGCTACCCCGATCTAAGCCGACAGCTGCCGTTGGCACACAAAGGCTGTCGGCCTAGATGCGAGCACGCCGACAACGGCCATCGGCATACACTTGCCGTCGGCATACTCGTGGACCCGACGACCCCATGTGCCGGGCGGCTAACGTCGTCAGACCTATGCCGACGGTGGAGACGTGCGGCCGTCGGCATAGGTCCGCATGCCACGTCACCGATCCGCGGCGCACTGTCCAGCGTATATGCCGACGGTTGTCGTCGGCATACCTGCTACGTCAGCGATCCGTGGCACGCCGCTGCCTCCCGTGCTACAAACATGCCAAGTACCTCCCGTGCTGCCTTCGACAAGCCCTGTCCTTTCCACCCCATTACCTTTCCTCTGGACGATTCTCTAACATGTTCGAAACACCCGTCCTTAGACTTGCCCACCATGGTTGGTAACCCCAAATACTTTTCATTAAGGGCCTCTGATTGAATTCCCACTACGTTCTTAAGGTTAGCCTTGGCCTCATCATTACATCCTTTTCCAAAAAAGATAGACGACTTCTCCAAGTTCACTCTTTGTCCCGATGCCTCCTCGTACGTGAGTAGGATCTGCCGAAGTCGCTCCATGTTCGTCTGGGATGCCTCGAGGAAGACAATACTATCGTCCGTGAACAGTAGGTGTGTGACCGTGGGGCCAGAGCGCCCAAAAGACACACCCTGTATTTCCTTCTCCCGTTGTGCCTGTTTGAGAAGCGCCGAGAAACCCTCTGCACAAAATAAGAACAAATAGGGGAGATGGGGTCTCCTTGACGCAAACCTCGGGTAGGGAGAAAACCATCTGATAGACAACCATTGAGTTTCACCGAGAATCTGGCTGGGGTGACGCATCTCATAACCATGGCCGTCCATGACTGAGAAAAACCCAACTTAGTCATCATCTGTTGAAGAAAGGACCACTCCATCCGATCATAAGCTTTCATCATATCAAGCTTAACGGCACACAACGGTTTCTTCCTTTTCCTCTTCCGGATGGCATGCACACATTCGTATGCCACAAGGACATTGTCAGTGATAAGCCTCCCCGGAACAAACGCACTTTGCTCCTCCGAAATCAAGATAGGCAGCACGACTTTAAGCCGGTTAGCAAGAACCTTAGCCGCGATCTTGTACAACACATTACACAGACTAATCGGTCTGAATTGAGATAGCATCTCCGGCGCCTTCACCTTGGGGATCAACACTAATATCGTGTCATTGAATCCTTTTAGAATCTGTCCCCCACCTAGGAATTCACGGATCGCTTTGCAAACTTCTTCTTTCACCAGAGGCCAGTGCCGCTGGTAGAAGAGGGCTGGCAGCCCGTCCGGCCCAGGCGCCTTCGTGGGACCCATTTGGAAGACAGCCCTTTCGATCTCCTCGTTGGTAATAGCAGCATCCAATTTATTATTCATTGCATCCGTGTGACTGCCACCTGAATGTTATTGAGAATCTGCTCCGTATTTGAAGTGCCCTGGGTGGCGAACAGCAGCGAGTAAAAATCCCTAGCCATCTCCCTCATTCCCATATCATGAGAGCATTTCGTTCCATCCGGCCGAAGCAGCGACTTGACCGTGTTTTTCCTCCTCCTGTGAGAAGCACGGTTCTGGAAATACTGTGTGTTCTGGTCGCCCGCTCTGAGCCATTCCACTCTTGATCTCTGCCTCTTCATAATCTCTTCTCTCAAATATACTTCACGTAGCTTTCCCTCCACTGCTCTAATCTTAATTATGCATGCGTTCTGTAGACATTCTTTCCTCCTCACCTTTGAGTTGTTTAATCTGCCTGCGTACCGATCCAAAGACCACCCGGCCCCACTCACGCATGCGTCCTGTGACGCCGTGTAATTTGCCGACCAACGCATGCAGGCCCTGTTTGGCCGTGACTCTCCGCCTCCCATGCCTCGTTAATCATCGTATCATACTCTTCATGCCGCGTCCACATTTCCTCAAATTTGAAACTCCTAGCATTAGCCGACCTCTCCTCCCTGATCCGGATGGCCAGTGCCATGTGGTCGGACTCTTCCGTAAGAATATGTTCCACGGTGGAACCTGAATAACAAAGATGCATAAAATCATTGTCCAACCTCACCTGAACATTATCTGGGGGGTCGCGTTTGTTATCGTAAGTGAAAGGATAGCCGTTAAAACCCATGTCCGCCAGTGCGCACATGTCTAGACACTCCCTGAACGCCTCCATTTGGTTCAGGTTCCGCTCGTTCCCTCCACGCTGTTCGGACTGTTCGAGGGCCTCATTAAAATCGCCAGCACAAATCCACGGTAAGTTATCTTGCCCTTTCAGATATCGCAATGCATCCCACGTCTTCTGTCTCAGCTCCGTTCTAGATTCCCCATAGATCCCAGTGAATCTAAAGGTCCTATTATCATACGTAATTGATGCGTCAATAAGTACTGGCTCCATGGTCTAACAGAGAACTCCACACCATCCCTCCACCACAGTGCAAGCCCACCACTCCTCCCCCTACTACTCACGGCCACCACATGACGAAAACCTAGGCTCCACTTCAGTCTATCCATAGGCGCCGCTTTCTTTTTTGTTTCTGACAAAAAGACCACCGTTGGGTTGTAGGACCGTACCAGGTCTCTCAGTTCGCTCACTGTCGAGTCCAACCCCAGTCCACGACAATTCCAGACCAGGATATTCATTGCTCTCGGTGGCCCTACGCCCTAGCAGGGTCCGCCAATCTCACGTCATTCTCTTCCAGACGATCAAAAACGTTTGTTGTCCTCTGTCTCTTCTCACGAGTCTCCGAGTCCTTGTCACCATACCTTCCTTGCTCACCTTTAGGGACCCACATCTGCTTGGGGCGTCTCTTCCTTGACATGTCTCTTTCATAATCCCAGTTGTCCAGATGACGATAAGAGGACTCCCCTTTCCTCGGCTTGCCAACATAGTACCCATGCTTCCTTCTCCTATCATCATGACCCGGGTCACTGTTGTGCATTGACTCTTTCCCCCTCTGCTCAAACTGACTGTCCATGTGTTTGTTTCTATCATGTTGCTTGTCAACGAGCTCTTGCCTCAGATTCATCTCCCTCTTTTCCTCTAAATCTTGCCTCAGGTCTCTACTTAGTGAATTCTCACCTTTGCTTTTCTCCTTATTCGGACTGCTTACCACATCCTTGCTGTCCCCCCTCCCCCCCACCAGTGTGGGATTGTTCAGATTTTGAGAAATATGAGTACAGGTTACGCTTCGTTGGGACGTCCCTTACTGACGCGAAGAACCGCGCCTGCTCACCCTCGCCAATGCGAGATGAGCCCCCACTGTTAAAACTGCTTGGAGAACCACCGAAACCACCCCCCTTATATCCTGTATTACGCCCAGGGGAGGCCCTGAGCCACTCTCCCCACTGCGAGGCTTTATCCACAGGTGGGTCACAAACACCATTAACATGAACCAACCACACTCAAAGCAGAAGTGTGGTATTTTTTCATAGTGAAAATCATACCACACGTGCCTTCTTTGTCCTCTGCCGATTCAAACAACGGACCAAAGGCTCGTACACTGAAATCTTTGCCCTGACTCTTAGGTATTGCCCCTTAGCAAAACCATCTTTATCCACATCAACTTTGATCACCTCACCCAGCCAGTTCCCAAGGGCAAGCCCAAATTCCTCACATCTCTTGTCCAAAGGCAAATCTTTAACTCCGACCCATGTTTCGACTGTGTCAAATACCATCTCTGACGGTCTCGTCTTGCCATCATAGTCCTTCAGTATGAGCACGCTGAAATCATACTCTCAAGGACCATTGTTCCTCGCGTGCTTCCAATCGCCCTCTCCACTGACGTGCACCAGAAACAGATTCTCTCCGAGGTCATGGAACTGTGCTTCATGGTGTAGGCCCCAGGCTCTATGCATGGATTTCTCCGGCGCATGATGATCTCAACGCCGACTGTATCCATATAGCTTTAGCGGTGTCATTGGCCAAAGCCTTGTACTCTGCCTCAGTACTTGAGCGAGAAACCGTAGGTTGTTTGCGTGAACTCCAGGATACCAGATTGGGTCCAAGGAAAATGGCAAAACCGCCCGTGGAGCGACGATCATCAGGACTGCCCGCCCAATCTACATCAGTGAATATACTCAGCCCCATAGATGTAGAGCGCCGGAAGCGCAAGCCAGTGGACACAGTGCCTCGAATATATCGAAGAATGCGCTTCACTGCCTCATAGTGAGCGGTAGTAGGCTGCGACAAGTATGACACACCTTGTTGACAGCAAAAGACAAGTCGGGACGGGTCAGGATGAGATACTGAAGACCCCCAACAAGACTCCTGTACTTGAAAGCATCCTCAGAGCTCAGCGGTTTTCCTTGTTCTCGAGTCAATTTGTCAGAAGTAGACATAGGAGTAGTAACAGGCCCACAGTGCTCCATGTTGGCCCGGTGCAAGAGATCAAGAGCATATTTGTGCTGCGTCAACACCATACCCTCAGAGTTATAAGCAGCCTCAATACCAAGAAAATACTCCAAGCGCCCAAGGTGATAGGAAAAGAACCAGAAAGAGTGGCAACCAGCTTCTCAACAGCAGACGAAGAGGAGCCAGCCAAGACGATGTCATCCACATAGACGAACATATATATCACAACTCCCTGATGATCGAAGATGAACAGAGAAGTATCCGCCTTGCTAGCAACAAAACCTAGCTGATGAAGCTTGTCACTCAAGCATGCATACCAGGCAGGGGGCGACTGTTTGAGACCATAGAGAACACACTGGAGCTTGCAAACATACTGAGGACACCGCGAATCCTCAAAACCAGGAGGCTGTTGCATGTATACTTCCTCAAAGAAAACCATGAAGGAAGGCATTACTCACATCAACCTGACGAAGGCATCAACCACGAGAGACAACAAGAGAAAGCACCAGGCGAACTGTGACTGGTTTAACCACAAGGCTGAAAGTATCATGATAATCTATACCGTACTACTGTGTGAAGCCGCGTGCTACAAGCCTCGTCTTGTATTTATCAACTGAACCATCAGGAAGAAACTTAGTTTTGAAGATCCACTTGCTGCCAACAATGTTAGTGCCAGGTGGACGGGGTACCAATATCCACATCTTGTTCGCCTGAAGAGCCGCGAACTCAGCCTCCATAGCAGCACGCCAAGCCGGCTCAGAGAGAGCGGTGCGATGAGACGCAGGTTCCACCATAAACGCCCGGCAGCGATAAGGATCATACCGAACCGTACCATCCCGATACACCTTGGGACGGGAGATACCATTATGCTGTCGCGTGACAACAGCCCGTGGTGGTTCGGCAGCGGGAAGTGCTGGAGACGACGGGGGTGGTGAAGCAGGTGACGACGAGTGCAACGAAGTGGACCCATCATGGGCCGGAGATGCGGGCGAGGGCAAGCTGGGCGAAGGAGACCCGTCGTAGGTCGGCGATGCAGACGACCGCCTAGGCGACGAAGAACGCGAACGTGGGCCGCGGTCAGAGACTGGGGCCGGCGTGTCGACCAGGGCGGGGTCAGCGGCGTAGGAGGCCGCACCAGGGATGGCCTGCGTGCCTGCATGGGAGGCGGGCCCGGGCGTGCCGTCCGAGGCATGCAGAGGTGGTAGCGCCAATGGTGAGGCATGCGGAGGTGGTGGCGCCAATGGTGCATGTACGTCGATCGGCAGCAGGGACGCAACGGGAACCTGCATAGGAGAAGTAACGACAACACCAGGTGTATTATCCGGTAACAAGGTAATGTCATAACTACGCGTGTCGGTGCTCTGAGTAACTGGTTCATCAGATGGAAACGACACTGGAAGGAGTTTGGAAACATCAACAGTGGCATCGGGAGTGGCATAGGGAAACACCGTCTCGTCGAACACGACGTTGCGATAGATGTAAATACGACCAGTGGAGCGATCAAGGCACTTATAACCTTTATGCATGGGACTATAACCAAGAAACACACACATCCGAGAGCGAAACTCGAGTTTACGTGAATTAACTTACGCAAACTAGGTCAACATGCATAGCCAAATGTGCGGAGAAAAGAGTATTCAGGAAGCATGTTAAGGAGGCGAAACACAGGTGTGGCATTGTTGATAACAGGTGTAAGCATCCTATTGATGAGATAGAAAGCAGTAAGAAATGCCTCATCCCAAAACCGCAGAGGTAGAGAGGAATGCGCGAGGAGAGCTAAACCCGTCTCAACAAGATGACGATGCTTGCGTTCAGCGATACCATATTGTTGAGAAGTATGCGGACAAGACACACGATGAGCAATGCCGGTGCGCTGAAAATAACCATGGAGACGGTGATAGTCACCCCCCAGACGCTCAACATGTGTTTGAAAAGTGTAAAAGATGCTCTCAACATTAGACTTATGTTTGATTAAGTATATCCAGCAATAGCGACTATAGTCATCAATGAAACTATCATAGTACTTAAAACCCCCGGAAGAGGGCAAAGCAGGCCCCCAAGCATCGGTGTGAATAAGCTCAAGTGGTGATGTAGAAACACGGATAGAATAATTATATGGTAATTGGTGACTCTTAGCACGCTGACAAGCATCACACACGGAAGACTCAATGTTTGAGGAACAAGACAAGTTATTTGAACTAACAATGGTATGAACTATTTTATTTGAAGGATGACCAAGACGTGGATGCCGCTGCTCGGTAGTTAGCCTAACGCCGGAAGACGCATGATGTCCAGAAGCTATGGCGCGGCTGAATGGAAGATGGTAGAGGCCGCCACGACTCCTACCGCGAAGAAGAATTTTCTTCGTGACCTTGTCCTTGACACAGAAAAAGAATTTATGAAACTCAACGAAGATTTTATTGTCAGAGACAAGGCGATAGACAGAGAGCAAATTATTGCTAAGTTCAGGAACAAGAAGAATATTTTTAAGTTCAAGTGGAGCAGATGATCCAGGTAAACGAGAGTGACCAACATGCGTAATAGACAAACCTGCACTGTTGGTGACTTGCACTTGATCCATGCCGGTGTAGCGCTCCTGGATGTTCATCTGGCTAATGTCATTGGTGAGGTGGTCGGTGGCGCCGGTGTCGAAGAGCCAAGGCTGGCTAGGGCCAGGTTGGGAAGAGGCAGAATTTCCAGCACGGTTGTCATCGTACTGGAACGCGTGATTGTAACGTTGCTTGCACTGAAGAGCCTCATGCCCCCAGTACCTGCAAACTTGACAGCGGGGGCGCTCGCGACGATTGTTGCGCCTGGCACCGCCGTTGCCCTGGCCACCTCCGCCGTTGCCGCCACCCCCCCTGGTTGGAGCGGTTGCCACGGGAGGCCTGCTGTTGGCCGCCGTTATACAGATCGCCTCGTTGCGGGCCAGTAGGGTGGCCTCTGGAGCGGCCGGCGTTGGTGGTGTCGGCGAAGGGACGCCCCCCTCCACTGCCATCGCCTTGTCGCGCCACGGCGTTAGCGGAGGTGGAGAACTCGGGGACGTAGGCGTTCTGCTCCTTGAGAGACGCATAGGAGAGAAGCATGGAGTAGAAGTCCGACAGGGTGAGATTGTCGGCGCCGGCGGCAGCTAGCACCGTGAGAGAATGCTGGAAGGACTCGTACTAAGGCCCGAGACCGACGACGATGGAGTCGATTACCTCAACATCGGAGAGAGGCGACCCCACCTGGGCCATGGCGTCCGCGAAACCCTTTATCTTGTGAAAGTAGGAAGCGGCGGTGAGGTTGTTCTTCTTCAGCATCGAGAGTTGACGACGCATCTGGCGCACCCCTGCCCTATTCTGCGCCGAGAACATGGACTCAAGGCACGCCCATACGGAGGACGCGATGGTGCGGCCAATGACATGGCCGAGGATCTCCTCCGTCATGGAGCCGACGAGGATGCTGAGAACCCGCTGATCCGTGTAGAACCACAAGGCGTAGTCCGGATTGGGCTTGGTCACGGCCTTGGAACCGTCTCCTTCGACGCTCCTGGCCGGAGGCGCACGGCAGGAGCCGTCCAGGAAGCCGTACCATCCCTGGCCGGCGATGTTGGGGACGACCTGCATCTTCCAGAGAAGAAAATTAGTGCGATCTAAACGCACTGTGATGTTGTTGATGTTGTGGCCGGGTGGGGGCGGAGATGATGGCGCCGGCGGGGATGGATGAGGTGGAGGGCAAGGCCAACGCGCCGGCGGAAGTGGAGAGCTGCAACGCGAAGGAGGTCATCGCGATGGACTGCTGCAGCGGCGGCACGCGGGTGACGGCGGTTGCAGCGAGAGAGACGGCGGTGACGGAAGCGCGGGCGCGGGCAGAAACCCTAGGTTGGGTCGGCCTGCTCTGTATACCAACTCAAAAATATTATTTCCGTGGTTAGCCCGAACCGGTTGGCCTCTCTTTATATTAATATATAGATCAACTTGTACAACAAGAAAATACAACGATATAAGATACCGGAATATATACATATACGTACACATAACAACTACAACTCTAACATGCATATGCCAAAATTCTTGTCCCCGAGGATGTCGCCGGAGGAGAGAACAACAAGGCCATCACAGAAGGCCTCCAGAACATACAACTCACGAGGTTGATCAAGTCGCGCGACGGACAGCAGCTGATCGGCGGCGGCCCGGTGTTTGAAGGGGACGATCTCCTGGGAGGCGCCCAAGTTGTTTCGGCCGTAGAGGGACTCGCCATTGCGGACGTAGAGGAGGGGGAGGCTGGGCTGCCGGGCGTGGTGAGAGAGCAGGAAGTCGCAGGCGGAGGTGGCTCGGCGCCAGGCCCGGCAGACGGCACGGCAGCGGAGGAGACATTTGGGGGGCAGGCGGATGAAGATCTCCCAGATGGCGATCTCATCCGGGAGGCCGCTGTGGAGAAGCGCCGCCCCTGCTCTTGTGGCCTTCGCCATGGCCGCCGTCCTGGTTACCGATCTATCGTGGTCGTGACTCGTGAGGATCTGGTTCTCTCTGTCTCTCTCTCTCTCTCGAAACGGATAGGAATATAGTTGGGCCAGAATGTCCATTTGAGCCCAAAGAACTTCACCGTATCCATGCATTACTATCCTATTCCCCTCTCGTTAGGGTTTTTCATCCTCTCGGCGCGGCGGCGGCTGACCCGTTGAGATCGTTTTCTCCCCTGCTTTCCTCTCCTCGCCGGCGATCGCTGGGCTTGCAGGCCTCGGTGGGGTGCGGTACGAAGGAAGTGTTAGGGTTCATACCGCCCGCGTAACGTAAGAAACCTCGGGCTAGAGAAACCATGGATACGGCTGCATCGAGTTCGGCCTCGGCCGCTTCTAATCTGGCAGCGATGATGGAGGAATTGGGGCTGAAGGAAGACAAGCTCCAGGACGTAATCGTGAATGACAGTGAGCTACAACCTGAAGCAACTCGGTGGATGGCGATCGCTAGGGTTCACTCGGATAAAACCTACAGCCAATACTGGTTCTATAGGAACATGCAAGTGGCTTGGGACCTCGCCCAGGAGGTGAAGATCAGGCCATTGGAGGAGAACTTGTATACGATGCAGTTTTCGTGCCTTTGGGATTGGGAGAGGGTGATGGAACAAGCCCCCTGGAACTTCAAGGGCAAAGCAGTGATCTTGGCTGAGTATGATGGCTTCACCAAACCCTCTTTCATGGAACTCAACAAAATTGATATATGGATTCAGATTCATGACCTCCCGGATGGATTCTTCCCCAAAGTTAAGGCTCTCTCTGCTACAGTGGTTCATATATGCTGAACCAAGATCCCAAGATTTTGAGGGGAATTTTGCTCGGGTCCGTGTCAAAATAGACGTCACCAAGCCTCTCAAGAATGCTGTCTCTCTTGTGGTGAGGAAGAAGGATGGCATGGAGCGTGTGAATTAAATATGAGAGACTTCCTGATTGGTGTGCCGTGTGCGGCTACCTGGGTCACCAATTCAAGGAGTACGGCGACGGCGTTCATCTCCCCAAGGCCTTGGTTTTCAAAGATCTGAAGGCGACCTGGTCCAGGGGTCCTGGAAACGGTCCGGGTGACAGTAAAGGAACAAGCAGCGGCTGGTAGAGGCGGGGGCAGAGCGAACTCACAGCGGTCCCAGTACAAATTCAATGGAGGAGCAGCGACAGAGTAGTGGAGCTACTGAACCGGATAGTGCAATGGAAGAAGCCGATTAGAATAAGAAGAGAGGTGCACTGGTAACCGGTGTTCCAAAAGCTGCTAATGTTGTGCCACCTCTGATGGACCAGGGCAACAAACTTCGGTTGTCGCCTCCTCCAACAGATCCAAGCAGTCCTTCCACACAGGAGCCAAAGAGGACCAAACCTAGTCCATCCATCAGCGACTCGTCTACCCCAAAGAGTGTAGTTCTTACCAAAAACCTTTATGCGCGTCTGGCGGGCCCCAACAGTGGGTCGCGCCGAGCGCAATGAGTACCCTAGTGTGGAATTGCTGTGGGGCTGGCAAACCCGCGACAGTTCGAGAGCTTCGGGATCTTTCGAAGCAGTATGCCCCCTCTATAGTTTGCATTCTTGAAACACAAATAGAGGGATGTCGAGTGGAAAATTTATCCGGTTCTTTAGGGTACAATAAAAGTTTCGCTATAAGCAGTAGTGGTAGAAGTGGTGGACTAGGAATATTCTGGAATGATGAAATAAATTTGGAAGTTATTGGTTATTCTGAGTATCACATTGATGTTACTGTTGATGCGAGCACTGCACGCACGGGATTTTACTTACAGTTTTTACGGAGGTGGTTAGCTGGGCTAATATGATTGGATGAAATTATGACGAGGGGCTCACACCCCCTGAAAATTTGGGGGGGGGGGGGGGGGGGGGGAAGAGATCGTGTAAAAGGTCCGTAATGAGCCCGTGAGTGTAGTATTATTGCTGTTGATGCTATGGTTGAGACTTAAACGAGGATCACATTTGTATATGGTGATGCTCAGGTCAGTGAAAGACACAAGACTTGGGATATGCTTGGAGGTATAGCAGGTCTGAGAGACATGTGGTGGGTGGTGAACTGGTGATAGGAGATTTCAATGAAGTGCTTCTACCAAACGAACACGACGGAGTGGGCCAGATAAGTCAGGCACAAATGGAGGCGTTTCGGCATGCTCTGGATACATGCGGGCTGTCAGACATAGGCTACCAGGGGTTGCAATGGACCTGGGAGAAGAGAGTAGCGGGGGGCTCCTTTACCCGCGTGAGACTGGATAGAGCAGTGGCCAACCCAGCCTGGGTGTTGGCGTTCCCGACATCCACGCTCGAGCATAAAACAACGTCCAGCTCTGATCATGTTGCACTGCTACTTCGTTTCTCCGACGTGCATGCATGCAGACGGGTCCCTCGGCCTTTTAAATACGAGGTCTGTTGGGAAAGGTCATTGGAGGTGGATGGGAGCGGGCCCCAGGAGAAACAGTGCAGGGCGTCCGTGATAGATAAACTACAGGATCTTTCGGCTGATCTTTCTACCTGGGACCGCGTACAATTTGGCAATGTCAAACAGGAGATCGCTAGACTAAAAAACGAGTTACAAATTATGCGATCTGTCCAGTGAAGAACGGGTCCATCTCGCCAAGAAACCAACATCACAGATCGGCTAGTGGAGTTGTACCACCGTGAAGAAATTCTATGGAGACAGAGAGCCCGAGTTGATTGGTTGATTTACGGGGACAAAAACACGTATTTCTTTCATCTTCGAACGAGCGGGCGCGGGAGAAAAAAAATCAGATTAAAGCACTACAACCTCCGGATGGGCAGCTGACTGAGAATGTTGCAGAGATGGAGGCACTCACCACATCCTTTTACAAAGAGTTATACACGACGGAGGGGATACGAAATATGGACCAGGTCCTAAACTAAGTTCCAGTCAAGGTGACACAGCAGATGAATAATATGTTGAATGCACCATATACACAGGAGGAGGTAAAAACCGCACTCTTTCAGATGTTCCCAATCAAGGCCCCAGGCCAGATGGGTTCCCAGCCCATTTTTTCCAGCGACACCGGGAGGTGTGTGGCAGTGATGTCACCAAGGTGGTTCTGAAAATTGTGGAGGGGACGGAGTCTTCATCTTGCATCAATGAAACTGTGTTGGTATTGATACCCAAGGTAAAAAACCCTACACAACTATCCCAGTTCCGTCCCATCAGTCTATGTAATGTACTCTATAAGATTGCTTCCAAGGTGATTGCTAACCGTTCGAAGTCAGTACTTCCTGAGATTATTAGAGGAGCAATCAGCTTTGTGCCAGGTAGACTGATCACAGACAACATAATTACAGCGTATGAATGTTTGCACTTTATGAAGCGCAAGAAGGCAAAGAAGCACCAAGCTTGTGCTCTGAAGCTTGACATGATGAAAGCCTATGACAGGATTGAGTGACCCTATTTGAAGGCCATCATGTTAAAGCTGGGATTCACTGACAGATAGGTGGATATTTGATGAATTTGGTGTCTACAGTAAAGTTCTCAGTCATGTTCAATGGCAAGAAGCTTGAGAAATTTTAGCCATCCCGTGGAATTAGACAAGGGGACCCAATATCTCCATACTTGTTCTTGTTAGCAGCAGAGGCCCTGTCATGCCTGTTAAAATCAAAAGGAGAGTCATCAAACTTGCATGTTCTACAAGTGGCACCTTCGGCGCCACCAGTTAACCATCTTTTATTCGCTAATGACAGCCTATTGTTCTTCAAGGCAAATAGTGATGGGGCGATGGAGGTGAACAATGTTCTTGAAAGTTACTATCAGGCCTCGGGACAACAGGTAAACCTTTCAAAATCCTCTATTTTTTCAGCAAAGGTGTTCCTGGGAGTACAAGGCTATTAATAAAGGGGTTACTAAATGTGCCAAATGAAACACTTGATGAAAAATATTTGGGTATGCCTTCTGATATTGGGAGCTCTAAAAACAGCGCTTTCAAGTTCTTGAAGGACCGGCTATGGAGTAAGGTCCAAGGTTGGCTTGAGAACACACTATCATCCGCGGGTAAGGAGGTTTTGGTCAAGTCAGTGGCCCAAGCTATACCAGTCTTTTCCATGCCTTGTTTTAAGCTTCCAAGAGCTCTATGTGAGCACCTGAATATGCTGATCAGGAGATTCTGGTGGGGGAGTAAGAATGGCAAGAGGAAGCCGCATTGGGTATCGTGGAAAACAATGACTCAACCTAAAGCTATGGGAGGGCTAGGGTTTAAGGACTTTGAGCTCTTGAACTTGGCTATGTTAGCCCGACAAGCATGGCATCTTTTGCAAAATCCTAACACCCTGTTTGCCCGCCTCCTAAAGAGCATATACTACCCAGACTCTTCTATATTGCATGCAGAATTGGAAGGTCACACCAGCCAGGTATGGCGAGCAATGGTCGAAGGGAGGGATACACTAAAAATTGGGCTGATCCGACGCATTGGAAACAGGACTACCACCAAAATCTGGGAAGATACATGGCTACCTAGAGAGGAGAATATGAGACCATCCAGATGTAGGGTTGCCGATCCTCCAACGTTGGTCTCGGAATTGATTGACGGTGCAAACGCGACATGGAATAAGGCCCGGGTCGAGGAGGTCTTCTTACCCATGGATGCCAGAACTATAATGAGCATTCCACTGTGTACGCGAACGATGACTGATTTCTGGAGCTGTCAGTTTGAAAAGCAGGGGGTGTTCACAGTCAAATCAGCCTACAATATGCTAGTTGCGACCAGACAATTGAGAGAGGCGTGGCTCGAGGGTTCATTGGGATCTTCTAGCACAAATATGGAAGCAGGATCCTGTAAACTGCTCTGGAAAGTTCAGGTCTCGGCTAAAATCAGAATGTTTCTATGGAGGCTGTCAAATCATTCTCTGCCCACCGAAGACGTGCGCGCTCAACGGCACATGTCGGACTCTCCTTCATGCGGCCTGTGTGGTTCGCCAGATTCATGGAGACATTCGTTGGTAAGCTGTACTACATGAAGATGTACCTGGGCTCTAGTAGATGACAAACTGGCACAGTCTCTGATCTCTACATCTGAATCGAGTGCAAAACAATGGCTCTTCACACTTCAGGAAGTATTACCGCATGAGAAGTTTGTCCTTCTTTCAGTAACTCTATGGGCTATATGGACTGCTGGTCGGAAGGCGATCCATGAGGGAATCTTCCAAACTCCACAACAGCGCCGAGCCGGCAAATTCGGGGCCTAGTGCAAAACTCTAAAATGAGGCCCTATAAGACTAAAAAAAATTGAATTTTCAAACAAATATAACATATATGCCAGACTATCTTACATAGAAACTAGATATATGAAAAAAGCATACCTACTAAACTCCCGGTTGCATTAAATTTATTTGAACAACATCATTCTTTGAGGATTCTTCGAAATAAAATCTTCAATAATAACCTCATAATCAATCTTCTCCAACACTTCACTCTCAAGTGATATTGTGGCCAAATCGTTGAGCCTTTGTTGTGTCATCGTAGTACGCATATAGGACTTCAATAGCTTCAATTTAGAAAAGCTTCGTTCTGCCGATGCAACCGTCACAGGAATGGTCAACAAAACTCTATATGCAATACTTGCATTGGGAAAGCAATCATGCCGCTTTAAAAAATTCAGAACTTCAACAGGCCCCATATTTCCATTTGGAATGAAATCTTTAAGAAGCTTCAACTCAACATAGAGTTCATTGGCATCAATGTCAGATTTTCTATCTTCATTGGTGTGGTTGTCCGCTTTTTTATCCATAAGGGCAGCCTCAAGATTAGCACAAGAAGATTTCAAGCTATCATTATCCAATGACTGAATTTTTTCAGAGGCAAATAAGAAACCAAAAATTTTCTGATAACCCTCATATTGATCAAACCTGGTTTTCAGTGACGAAATCGCTTGATCAACAAGAGGTATAAAATAATTGATTCGAAATGATTCCTCTGCAGACTGTGTGGCAACAATTGTGTCATCTGGGTTCTCATCAAACTGTTTCTTTCTTTTAATTTCTCGCCTTTCCGGAAATTTTGCAGCAATATCCAACTCACGTGCAATTCCCTTTGCTATCTCCAATGCTTTTAAGAAACCAGTTTCCCTGTACCCCTCGAAAAAAGTCATCAGCCCTTGCACTTTCTCAATAGCAACATCAATAAGCATATCCTTTGCTTGCAAGGTTTTGCTTACCAAATTAACAACAGACAATACCTCATACCAAATAACTATCGCCACTATAAATTCATAGTCCCCAAGTTCATTTTTTGCCAAACCTAATGCCTGGCTGCTTGTCATTGGATCCTTATCAGTTTCAGATACCTGAAATAAAAGAAAGTAAATAAATGTTATAGTTTGATGCAGAAATAGAACAAAAGAAACTACATCATTATCAATATTAAAATATTTGTACCTGAAGTAGAGCCTCTCGAATGTCAACACATTGGAATCTGATAGATGTAACACTTTCAACACGACTCTCCCAACGCGTAGCTGACACTGACTTGAGTGTCCATCCTGATATGTTTTCTTTCAGAATATGCCACTTCTTGGTAGAATTAGCAAACGTTGTATAGATGCGTTGGATGATTCCAAAGAAGTCTTTAGCTCTACCACGTGTCTTGGCCATGTCACAGAGTGTTAAATTAAGGCTATGGCAACCACAAGCAGAATAGAAAGCTCTAGAATTCACATCCAAAAGTTTTCTTTGTACCCCTTGATGCTTTCCTTTCATATTTGATCCATTATCATAACCTTGTCCTCGCACATCATTTATGTCAAGATCAAGCAGCTTTAGTTGATTCTCTAGCACATCAAAAAGTCCTTGCCCGCTTGTATCATTTACATCTAGAAATCCTAGAAAGGATTCTTCTATGCAAACATGACTTGAAGATAAATCCACATATCTTATAATTAAAGACATTTGCTCTTGGTGACTTGCATCAGGGGTACAATCAAGTATGACCGAGAAATACTTTGCACGCTTTATTTTCTTAATAATTTCAGACCTAATAGAAAAAGCAAGCAAGTGTAGCAACTCATTCTGAATCTTATAATCCAGATAATGGGCATGGGTTTCTTCATTTGTAATACGACGAACATGCTCCTGAATAACAGAGTCAAATTCAGCCAACATCTTTACCAAACCCAAGAAATTACCATTACTATCTTCATACAACTTGCTGTTACTACCACGAAAGGCTAGACTATGCTTGGCAAGAAATTTCACAATGCACACAATTCTAAATAATACCTTTCTCCAGTGGTCCTTTTCTTTCTCAAGTTGTCGTTGAGCAGCTTTATCAATAGTCTGATGCTTTCCCAATCTACTACGCAACTCATACCAATTGCTCATATTCAAAACATGATATGCACTTGTATCATGCTCTTTTAATCTATTGATAATATGCGTCCAATCATTACAACCGTCATTTGCCAACTGACCTTTTCGCTGCCCTTTTGTAAATAATTTGCAAGCAAAGCAAAAAACTTTATCGAGCTCTTTGGAGTAGACAAGCCAATCCCTATCATATTCCTCTCCATTTGACATAAATCTAGTATAAAATATCACAGAAAACCTTCTAGAATATCTGTCTTTGGGACCTTTCTTAATTGATAAGTCTCTTCTTGGACCCTTTTCTGCTAAAATGTCAATTTGCTTCTGATCAAGAGAACCCCAGTATCTTGGATCAAATATATCAGGCTGAAAGGAATCCGCAACAGGTGAATTCTGGCCGGAATCTTCCTCTACCTCAACATTATTTTCTGTCTCAGTCTGGTCTGCTTTAGGATCAATGTAAGGAACAATAGCAAGTGCAAGGGTTGAAGAATCAACATCAGCTGACTGATTATCGGAGGACACTTTAGGTTTCTTTTTAACAAACCTATCCATTGATCCTTTTTGAGATTGAATTAATCCTTCTTCCTTTTCTTTTCTCTTACGCTTTTGATAACCAGATTGATGCTTTCCCATGTTAGCTCCTACAAAAAAGATGAACAGAGGTACACCACAATTTAATAAATTTGGGAAGTGAAATTGAAGAACAGGTAGAGTACCGTCTAGTGCTGTAGGGCATCTACTAGAGAAGAACCGGGCAAAAAAAAAGCAAGACGATACATGCCAGAGAAAGGATCGCTCCACCTGTGACCTGTGGATGATCACTTGATCAGCCTGTGGATGATCAATGGAGATCGATCAGATTCGTCGGAAGACTCGGCATCGGCAACAGCGACACGGAAAGAGGCGGCGAGCCGACAGACGAACTGACGCGTCGCTTCGCGTCGGGCGTCTGGCATCGCTTGGTCGTCGGGTCAAATCAATGATCGAATCATGGCTCAGTTTCAGCCTTTGTTAGATTGATTTTTGATGATTCCCGTGAGGCGTGAGGCCGTCACAGGAGCCAAGAAGTCTGGCCGTTTTGGCCCATTACGTTCCAAAGTTCTAAGGTAAGTCAGTTTTGATTTTTTTTAAAGCAAAATATACATAGGCCTATACTAAAATTTGGGGCCCCTAAAAAAATGGGCCCTGTGCTGATGCACAATTAGCACTCCTGCCCGCCCGGGCCTGCTCCACAAGCCACTTTTTCCCTCGTCCGACGTTTCATAGAGGATCTTGAAGCCATCAGGGAACCTAATCCTGTGCAGCAGCCGACCGCAAGCCGCAACAACACCAGACAAAGATCAAAGGCCCCCCTCAGGGGTTTGCGAAGATACACGTCGATGCGGGCGTCTTAAAGGGAAGAGAAGGCTTGGTAGCCGCAATCTGCCGTGACGTGAATGGCACCTATCTGGGAAGCTCGGCTTTGGTTATCGAAGGAGTTGACGACCCAGCAACGTTGGAGTCGATGGCATGCAGGGAGGGACCTGCCCTAGCACAAGACCTAAACATCCATGATTTCGTTATTGCATGTGATTCCAAGCAGGTAGTCTTTGACATAGCAAGACGAAACCGAGGGCGGTATGGTGCAATAATTGAGGAGATCAAGCTTACTTCTTCTCTTTTAAAGTGTATTTTTGTTTTCGAGAGTCATGCTGCAAATTATGAAGCACATAGTCTAGCCAAGTTTTCTCTTCGTCGAGGTCAGGGACGCCATGTCTGGTATGGCCAACCACACGACCCAAACTGTATCCCACTATCTGTGGATTTTGAGTAATAAATTTGGCTTTACCCCTCAAAAAAAAGAATTTTTTAAAACCAGTATATAAGACCTGGACTCTCTAAAATAAAATTAGGCAATATAGTGCGGGTATCGATCAAACGTTGGGTTCAGCGAACACCCCCCCGCCCCGCTAGGGTGACTCGGGGGGCGGTAACCCTAGACGCGCCTAGACGTCCTTCATCCCCCGCCTCCCATCACCGCCGCCTGAGGCAGTCGTCTGGCAAGCCCTGGATGCCACCAACTTCAGCTGCTCTCTGCTTCGCTCGGGGGACTTCGGATCTTGGGCGGCAACCCCTTCTACTGAGGCACCACCGGCTTAGCAGCGGACAATGGTACGGGTGTTGGTCCTGACGTTCCTGGCCGTGCGGGCACCGACATCTCGGAGGACAAGGGTGTGGCATGTTGGCTGTCCCGGTGCTCGTAAGCGCTAGATCTGGCATCTCCTTCCCTCCCCTATACAGCGTGCTCTCCCCATCCGGTCTGCTCGTACATCCATGGGTAGCCTGGTGATGCTGGTGATGGGGAACCTAGTCCGGGCGAAATCCCTGGCCAACCAAGGTCGGCCAGGTCGGCGGCAACGCCCACTCCCACTTCCCCTAATTCTCCCAGGCGAAAGCCCTATCTTTGTTGGGTGGCGGCAACATTGTATCGTTCTTGAAGGCACCATTTCGGGAGCTTGGTGGTGGCGGCGGTGGTGCCCTCCTTTGTTCTAGATGAAGCTTTTCTTCCCCTGGTTGATGGACATGGGTAGCAGTGGTGTTCTGCTCGAGGAGAAGCTAGCTTTGGTAGCTCGTTTGGGGTGCCCTGACGCACTTTATATGGACATTTTCTGGCGGCATCTGCCATTGTTCTTGGGGGAACGAATCCATCTCGCACCGGTGCGACGCCTTTCGATCTAGGCTAGGAGGTTGTGTCCTTCTTCAGAGATGGATTTGGTTGGATGTGTCGTGCCATGGTCCGTATTAGCTTGGCAATGGCATTCTCCGATGGTGTCGGTGTCCTTTTCTCCTCTTGAGCCGGAGTGTTATTATTCCTGGCGCTCCGTTCACAGTGAAGGACCTCGGCTTCTACGTCTTCATGCTTTAGTGTGTATCTTCTTTGTTTGTAGCTTGTGAGGCCTAGTTTGCTGCTTTTCAGCGTGATCGTATCTTTCTGCTGTGTATTTTTTTTCTCGTTTTCTATGGGCATTTTCTTGTAATCTTTAATGGCTTTGTGTGACATCCCAAGTGATGTCCGTACCTTATTTGGCATGTAACCCCATGTATGAACCTTGTGTCATGAGCCTAATGTTTGAATTGCACATTGTCATCCTTGTGTTGTTTGCATTCATGCATCATGTCATCCATCTTATCGATCATCATGCATTGCTTGTTCTCATGTGTCTTCATATGATGTGGTGTGTGTGCCTTGTGTGGTTTTGTTATTTGAGTGTGCTTGGATTCATATGTGCTCCTCTTCTTCTTCCCTCTCTTCTTTACCTCAACATCACCTTCCATATCCCCCCTCTCTTCATTTTAATATTATGAGCAGATTTAACTTGCTGTTTTAATTGTTTAAAAATGTTCAATAGGTAGCCCTCGACGTCCGCGCCTTCCCTAGGGTTTCTTCTCCCTCGCCGCCGCCGCTCTTCCCCTTCTTCCTCCTCCTCCTTATCCCTCTTGCTTCTTCTTCCGTCTCGGGTTCAGAGAGGTAAGTGGGTTCAGAGAGAGTGGAGATCGACGGCCTCGTCGCCGGCGTCGCCTCCGGTGGTGCCCGTCACCGTCAAGATGGCCTGCAACGTTCCGGAGCTGGCCGCATCCCGTTCCCGGTGCTAGGGGTGAGGAGCACCCCTGTAGGGCCATGCCGTCGTCGCCGTCGTCCGCAAGCGAGGGAGCTCCGCTGCCGCCTCCTTCATCTTCTTCCTCTCCGTCGCCGCCGTCAAGATTTCCTGCAGCGTTCCGAAGCCGGCCGCGTCCCGTTCCCGGTGCTAGGGGGTGAGGAGCACCCCTGCAGGGCCGTGCCGTCGTCGCCATCGTCCGCAAGCAAGGGAGCGCCGATGCCGCCTCCTTCATCTTCTTCCTCTCCGTCGCCGCGTCCCACATCGCCGAGCAGCCCCTCGGTGAGCAGCCAATCCCCACAGCCTTCTCTTCCTCGCGTAGACCCGCTCTCGTCGCCGTCGCGTTCTGCCTCCGTCGTGCCCCGAGCCGAGCAACAGCTCGAGCTCGAGCCCCTCCTCGCCACCGATGCAGTCGCATTTGAGCCGAGGAATGGATTCCCTGTAGATCCCCGTTTTGATCCCGCCCGTTCGCGCTGTCGGAGCGCCCCCGTGGTGGCCGGGATCGCCGCCGCCAGTTCCTGTCGCCGGTGTGGTTCTCGTCGTCATTTTCGTCAGTTAGCTGCTTGTGTGTGTGTACTAGTGGCGAAGCTCTCCTCCTCTGTTAACGCTCGGCGCTGTAGCGCAATAGTAGCGCCTATGTGTGGAGACCAGGAGGTCTCGGGTTCGATCCCGAGCCCCTCCCTTCTTTTTTTGTGCTTTTCCTTTTTCTTATTTTGTGGTTTTTCTTTGTTTTGTTTGTTCTTCCTTGCATATGTGTGTTTGTGGCAGAATATATATGTGTATGTATGTATGTATATATGTGAGTGTGTGTATGTGCAAGTGTATGCATATGCATGTGTAGTGTAGTGATGTGTGTGGGCTTGGAAGCACTTGTGGGATGTTGTGGTTGTGAGTGCATATGCATGTGCACATATATATGTAAGCATGTGTAGAGTTAGGTGTGGTGGTGTGTGTGCTTTGCACATACACATATGTTTGTGTATGTTAAGTGTTGTGTGTAGGTGTGCAAGTGAGTTGTTCATATGGGTGTGTGGTGCACCATGTATGTGTGTGTGTGTGTTTAGCTTGTGTATGTGACATGTATATTTGCAAGTGTAGTGTAGTGAGTGTAGGTGTATGTGTAGTGTGTGTGTAGGTTTGAGTGGTGTGTAGGTGTGTGTATGTGTATGTGGGCATACATGTATGAGAAGTGCATGTGTGCCTATATACACACATGCTTGAGTGTGGTGTGCTTGTGTGTGTGGTGTGTAGGTGCAATGAGAGGTGTGTGTATGTTATACATACACACACATGTGCAAGAGTAGCTCCATGTGTAGGTATTCTCTCTTATGTGCATATGAGCATAGTTTCTCTTCTAGCTAATTTCATTCTTGCAAATGATGCTATGCCATGATATAATGTTCCTAAGATGCTATTTAACCATTTCCAACAAGTATCAATAGAGTACATGCCCTTTTGGGCCATTTTCATTAATGTGCATAAATGTGACAAGTCACCCATGTCTTAGGAGGTCATTTTTCGACCTAGGATTTCTCCCACTTGCTCCAAGCAAGTATAGGAGTATGAGTAATGATTTTGTGGTAGAATCAACCCAGGAATCCATTGGAACTCTCAGATTTCACTTTGGAGCTAATTCATAAATCTTTCATTTTAGCTGATATGTCATTTTGTCATTTTTGCATAATTAATCCATGCTTGCTTTGGGATAGGTGTCAACTAGAAAGTGCTAGTATTTTGTATCTAGTATGCCATGGTATTTTTTTAACATGAGAATCATCCACATAAGTGGGAACCATGCTGTTAGTGACCAACTTTATGTTCCTGTTCAACATGCTTAAAAATGACTAAGTCTAGGAATCTGCTGATATTTTTATGCCATGAAGAGTGGGTTGTATCTAGTGATATGTTTGGATTTTGTTCATGCTCAGTGTTAGTTACTTGTAGTAGATATTGCCATCTAACATCTTGTTAATTTTCATGCCAATAGGAGCTCTCTATCATATTTAACCAATGCTGTCAACTTGCTACTTTATTAACCCAGATTCTAGAAAACTGGAATTATCACCAAGTCCTAGAAAACTGATTCATCATGTCAACTTGATAGTTCATGCATATTGATGTGTGGCTCCTTTGCTGTTTGTGTAGTTAGATAAGTTGATATATATGTTGAGTAGATTCTGTCAATATCTTGTTTGTGGATGTAGGCTTCCTGTGGCTCAACTTGTGAGCTTTAGAAGTTGCTATGTTGCTATTTAGTCGCAGATTTGGTGTTTTATTGTTTTGTGATTTGTGGGAGCTATACTCCATGGAATTGATTTATTATTGAGTCTGTTGTGATTGGTTTTTAATCACCTATCCATTGGCTACCTTGTAATGCCAAGAATTAGCCCAGGTCTTGGTTGACCTGTGTTTTGCCTCCGTACCTTGTCGTGAGCGTATCTTGAGAACCGTAGCTCCGTTCCTTGCGTTCCATATATGTATTCCTATCGATTTTGCATGAAGCATCCATATTTGCCATGTTAATGCATGTCTAAATAACTTAACATGAGGTTCTGTCCAGATTCATTAATCTACAAACTTTGCATGTGAAACTTGACTAGTTTTGGATTGCCATGTTAAATTCTTCATAAAAAGAATCATGCATCATCTTGGTTGTGCATTGCACCTTGGTTGGAGATTTTTTTTGCTGTTTCTCTTAAGTAGACATGAGTGTCGATACTGAGTTCAAGGACCTTGGAGAGTACCACTACGAGGATCCCGCTACTTGTTCCGCTGAAGAACCATCAGGCAAGATGATCGTACCCGGATCCCGATACTATTTTTGCTTGCTAGTTTCTTGCTATTATTGTTACAATTGCGCTACCTACCACCTGATATCAGCCCCCATGTTGCCTTGACAGCCTCTAACCTCCACATCCTAGCAAACTTTGATTGGCTAGGTTACCGCTCCTCAGTCCCTCTTATAGCATTCTTAGTTGCAGGTGCAGGTTGTTCCATGTGATAACATGGATTGGATATCACAATATTCATTTATTTAATTTAATGCACATATATATCTTGGTATTGGTAGAAGTCTTGGCCTTTTGCTAAGTGATTTGTTCCGCTGTTATAGCCATTAGTTCCTTGTTACCGGTGTTATGTTTTCCATATTTTACGCTCCTAACACGCTCGGGTTGTTATGGGGACCCCCTTGTTTATTTGGTTGAGATTAAAACTTGTCTGGCAAGACCCAACATTGGTACTACATTTGCTAATAACTTAATAAACTTGCATAGGGCTTTGCAACTCCGTGTTTAATTTAATCAACCCCCGGGCCAGTGCTCCTCATGAGTGTTGGTCCAACCCAGAGCAGCGTATTAACACCGCCCGGGGCAACTCAGTGATTGGCTGGTAACCATCGCTCATCTGTCGTGTCCTGGGAACAAGATACGCGACTCTTATCGGGTTCGTCGACACGTCGGGTGGTCTTGCTGGATTTATTTTACCTTTATCGAATGTCTTGCGTGTGGACTCTGACTTTCTTCGGGTTTTCTCGAGGTGTTGGAATTCCTTTGGAATTACCGATGATGACCACGAGATCCGTGGTCGAGGCTATTCCCGCGGAGTGTGGTTATTTGTGATGGACTAGTTGGAGCACCCCTGTAGGGTTAAATCTTTCGGAAAGTCATGCCCACGGTTATGTGGCAACTTGTATATTTGTTTAACACCCGGTTCTAGTAAACTTGAAGTAAACTCTGATAAAATACACCAACTATGTGAGTAACCGTGATCGTCTCTGCTCGTGAACATGATCTGAGAGAGAACACGGTGGGGTTATGATTGACGTAAGTAGGTGTTCAGGGTCTCATAGAGATTATGTTAGAATCGACCGCTTAACGTAGACCACTCACATTTACTTTCTTGTTGCGTAAGTTAGCCACCATAATAATGCTTAGTGCTGTTGCAAACTAAACACCACCCCCTTCCAACCTTAAGCTTGAATAGTTTCAGTACCGGGGCACTTGATAGCTGAGTCCTCTGTGGTTCACAGTTTACTACACCAATCCAGGTACATGTGCAAATGAATATGTTCAGGATGATCTTACCCAGCTGCAATGGGACTATGATGAAGAAAGAAGCCGTATGTACATGACGTACCCGGATGAGTAGAGGACCTGGTCGTGATCTTGGGGCAGCTTGATAGTGTCATCGCAACTGCTTTTATCGTTTGTTTTCGTCCGTAGTCAGACCCTGTGTTCGTCTTGATGTTATGAATTGAGTGATATTGTAAGTTAGCATGTGGCAAGTGTAAGCCAATCTGGTATACTCTTCCTTTCTGTAATGTATGTTGTGATGATGCTTATCTTGCTAACGGCAAGATGCGCTTCTATCCCTTGCGAGGCCCTCATGCCTTAAAATGGATAGGCGCGCATCTTGGGCGTGACAGTTTGTTAATTTATGATGGAAGACAACGAAGAAGAAGAGGATGACGACAACTACCCTCCCCCTGAATACGATGATGCTGCAATGGGGGAAGCTGAAGATCAAGAGGAACCAGACGATGTGCCCGATAATGATCCTCGCTGGGTCATTGTTAATGCACAGAGAGAATGCGAAAGTGAAAGGGAGAAGTTGAAGTTCGATCGCATGTTAGAGGATCACAAAAATGGGTTATACCCAAATTGCGAAGATGGTAACAAAAAGCTCGGTACCACAATGGAATTGCTGCAATGGAAGGCAGACAATGGCGTATCTGACAAGGGATTTAGTTCGCTACTGAAAATAATGAAGAAGAAACTTCCAAAGGATAACGAATTGCCTGACAATACGTACGTAGCAAAGAAGATTCTATGCCCTCTAGGATTGGAGGTGCAGAAGATACATGCATGCCCTAATGACTGCATCCTCTATCGTGGTGAGTACGAGGAATGGAACGCATGCCCGGTATGCGGTGCATTGCGGTATAAAATTAGAAGAGATGACCCTGGTGATGTTGAGGGCTAGCGCACCAGGAAGAGGGTTCCTGCCAAGGTGATGTGGTATGCTCCTATAATACCACGGTCGAAACGTCTGTTCAGAAACAAAAAGCATGCCGAGTTGATGCAATGGCACAAAAAAGACCATAAGAAAGACGGGAAGTTGAGAGCACCCACTGACGGGTCGCAGTGGAGAAAGATCAAGAAAAATTGGAGCGACCTTACAGGTGACCCGAGGAACGTATGGTTTGGTTTAAGCGCAGATGGCATTAATCCTTTTGGGGAGCAGAGCAGCCAGCATAGCACATGGTCTGTGACTCTATGTATGTATAACCTTCCTCCTTGGTTGTGCATGAAGCGGAAGTTCATTATGATGCCAGTGCTCATCCAAGGCCCTAAGCAACCCGGCAATGATATTGATGTGTACCTAAGGCCATTAGTTGATGAACTTTTACAGCTATGGAATGGAAGAGGTGTACGTGTGTAGGATGAGAACGATCAGGAGGAATTTGACCTACATGTGTTGCTGTTTGTAACCATCAACGATTGTCTTGCTCTCAGTAACCTTTTAGGACACACAAACAAGGAATACCACGCATGCACACACAGTTTAGATGACATCGACAATATATATTTGGACAAATGCAGGAAGAATGTGTAACTGGGGCATCGTCGATTTTTTCCGACCAACCATCAATGTCGAAAGAAAGGAAAGCATTTGAAAGGTGAGGCAGATCACCGGAAGAAGTATGCCCTCCATACTGGTGATCACATACTTTATATGGTCAATGATTTACAAGTAATATTTGGAAAGGGTCCTGGCGGACTATCTGTTCCGACTGACGATGCAGGATGCACACCCATGTGGAAGAAGAAATCTATATTTTGGGACCTACCCTATTGGAAAGACCTAGAGGTCCGCTCTGCAATCGACGTGATGCACATGATGAAGAATCTTTGCGTGAACCTGCTAGGCTTCTTGGGAGTGTATGGGAAGACAAAAGATACACCAAAGGCACGGGAGGAATAGCAACATTGCATGAAAAAGACAGCATGCATCCAAAGCAGTATGAAGGTCCTGCCAGCTACGCTCTTATCAAAGAAGAGAAGGAAATCTTCTTTGAATGCCTGCTCAGTATGAAGGTCCCGTCTGGTTTCTCATCGAATATAAAGGGAATAATAAATATGGTAAAGAAAAAGTTCCAGAACCTAAAGTCTCATGACTGCCACGTGATTATGACACAACTGCTGCCGGTTGCATTGAGGGGGCTTCTACCGGAAAACGTTCGATTAGCCATTGTGAAGCTATGTGCATTCCTCAATGCAATCTCTTAGAAGGTGATCGATCCAGAAATCCTGCCAAGGTTAAGGACTGATTTGGTGCAATGTCTTGTTAGTTTCGAGCTGGTGTTCCCACCGTCCTTCTTCAATATCGTGACCCACGTCCTAGTTCATCTAGTCGACGAGATTGCCATTCTGGGCCCTGTATTTCTACACAATATGTTCCCCTTTGAGAGGTTCATGGGAGTCCTAAAGAAATATGTTTGTAACTGCGCTAGGACAGAACCAAGCATCTTCATGGGCCATCAAACAGAGGATGTCATTGGGTTTTGTGTTGACTTCATTCTTGACCTTAAGAAGATTCGTCTCCCTCAATCGCGGTATGAGGGGAGACTGACTGGAAAAGGCACGCTAGGAGCGGACTCAATAATATGTAGGGATGGGCATTCTTGGTCTCAAGCACACTACACAGTTCTACAGAATTCCACCTTGGTGACCCCGTATGTCGATGAACACAAGAATATTCTATGCTCCAAACACCCGGAGCAGTGTGACGACTGGATTACACATGAACACATCAGGACTTTCGGCAGTTGGTTGCAAACACGTCTCGTGGCAACACTGTTTCTGATGAGCTATACTCGTTCGCTAGGGGACCATCTTCGACTGTATTGACTTACAAAGGGTACGAGATAAATGGGAATACATTTTACCTGATCGCCCAAGATGAAAAGAGAACCAACCAAAACAGCGGTGTCCGCTTTGATGCAGCAACCAAGAGGGTGAAGGACACATATTATGTTGGGGAACGTTGCATGGGAAACAAAATTTTTCCTACGCACACTCAGATCTATCCATGGTGATGAGCATCTACGAGAGGGAGAGTGGATCTACATACCCTTGTACATCGCTAAGCGGGAAGCGTTAAGAAACGCGGTTGGTGTAGTCGAACGTCTTCGCGATCCAAATCGCTGAGCGTCCCGCGGTCTCATCACGATCCGTCCCATGAACTCGTCACTATCCGTCCTGTGAACTCATCGCGATCCGTCCCGCGAACTCATCACGAACCGTCTCGCGATCTTGATCACGGTCCTTCCGATCTAGCGCCGAACGGACGGCACCTCCGCGTTCAGCACACGTACAGCTTGATGATGATCTCTGCCGTCTTGATCCAGGAAGAGGGAGCGGAGGGGAGAAAGAGTTCTCCGGCAGCGTGACGGCGCTCCGGCAATGGTGATGGAGCTATTTCGGTAGGGCTTCGCCTAAGCACTGCAGAAAACCGATCTAGAGGAGAAACTATGCACTAGAGGATAGGGTTGCACGTGGCTGAAAAATCATCTGCAAAAACCCTCAAATTTCTAATATATATAAGAGGAAGAGAGGAGGCTTGGCACAAGGGGAAATCCCACTAGGAGGCTTCGGTCAAAGCTAGGGAGGAGAGTCCTTCTCCTCCTCCACTCCTAGTAGGACTAGGACTCTTCCTTTTTTGCCTTTTTGCCTTTTTCCACCTTTTCTCTTTGGGCCTTTCTTTCCCAGCCGCATGGACCTTGTGTACGACTTCCACCAGCCCACTAAGGGCTGGTATTCACTCTCCCACAGCCCATGAAGCCTCTTGGGTCGAAATACCCCTCCCGATGGTCTCCTGGTACACTACCGGCACTCCCGGTACACTACCGATGAGCCCGAAACTTTTCCGGTGACCAAAATAGGACTTCCTATATATCAATCTTTACCTCCGAACCAATCCAGAGCCCCTCGTGACATCCGGGATCTCATCCGGGACTCCGAAAAACCTTTGGTCACCACCATACATAACTCTATACTATCGAAACGTCACCAAACCTTAAGTGTGCAGACCCTGCGGGTTCGAGAACTATGTAGACATGACCGAGACACCTCTATGGTCAATAACCAATGGCAGGACCTGGATGTCCACATTGGTTCCTACATATTCTACGAAGATCTGTATCGGTCGAACTCTATGTCAAGGATTCAGTTAATCCCGTATGATGTTCCCTTTGTTCTTCGGTATGTTACTTGCCCGAGATTCGATCGTCGGTATCTCCATACCTAGTTCAACCTCGTTACCGGCAAGTTTATTTACTCATTCCGTAATACAAGATTCCGTGACTAACACTTAGTCACATTGCTTGCAAGGCTTATTGTGATGTTGTATTACCGAGTGGGCCCTGAGATACCTCTCTGTCACACGGAGTAACAAATCCTAGTCTTGATCCATGCCAACTCAACAGACACCCTCGGAGATACCTGTAGATCACCTTTATAGTCACCCAGTTACGTTGCGATGTTTGATACACACAAGGCATTCCTCCGATGTCTGTGAGTTGCATGATCTCATGGTCATAGGAACATATACTTGACATGCAGAAAACAGTAGCAATAAACTGACACAATCATATGCTACGTTTGTAGTTTGGGTCTTGTCCATCACATCATTTTCCTAATGATGTGATCCCGTTATCAAATGACATCTCATGTCCATGGCTAGGAAACCTTAGCCATCTTTTGATCAACGAGCTAGTCTATTAGAGGCATACTACGGACATGGTTTTGTCTATGTATCCACACATGCATCTAAGTCCCCGTTCAATACAATTATAGCATGGATAATAAGCGATTATCATGAACAAGGAAATATGATAATAACTAATTTATTATTGCCTCTAGGGAATATTTCCAACATATTATGGTTATATAGTGGACATATGGGAACTTGGCTATGGACATGATTTCAAGGTCCCTTTGTTTCAGTGCAAATGGGTCAATCTGTCAAGAGGCGGGGTACAGGAAGACCCACAGTACGGAATGACAACAGTGGATCTGAACAATCTTGGGTACACAGACGAACCATTCATCCTAGCCAATGATGTGGCACAGATTTTCTATGTGAAGGACATGTCTACCATACCGAGAAAAAGAAAATACAAGGAAGCGAATACATCATACGATGAGCCAAAACGCCACATAGGTCTTTCAGGAAAAAGAGACATCATGGGATTATAGGGCAAGACAGATATGTCTGAAGATTATGAAAAGTTTCATGAAATTCCTCCCTTCAAAGTCAAGGCTCAGCCAAGCACCCTGTTAAACGATGAAGATTATCCATGGTTACGGCGCAATAAGTAAAGGACACAAGAGAAGAAAAAGTGAAGACTTTCTCTCCACAACTATATCATTGAAGTGACATGTGAAGAAATGAAATGTCTTTTGTAACACATGAGTTTTCGTCCGACACCCTAAATGAAGTCAGAGATTTTCCGTTTTGTACATGAAGTGCATCTAGTTTTTGCCGTACCCGTCTCAACTTTTTATGACATGCTATGTGGGTGAAATGATGATATCATGCCAACTTTCAACCTTTTCAGAGTTCATTTGAAGTGCTTTTCAATTTCAGGGTTATTTAGCTCAAAAAATCAGTAAGTGCATGAAAAATACCAAATGAAGTCAGAAAGGGTTGAAAATTGATGATGTGGCTTTGAATGGTGCATTTTGAACACACAAAAAGTCTGGAGTTCAACTGAGTTCAAAAAAATGAAATTCCTTTGTAACAGATGAGTTTTCGTCCGAAACAGTGATACTTCGAAATAGATTGTCCATTTTGTACACGAAGTGCGTCCAGTTTTTGTCGTAACCCACTCAACTTTCTAGCACATGCTATATGGGTGAAATGATGATACCATGCCAACTTTCAACCTTTTCAAAGTTCGTTTGAAGAGCTTTTTAATTTGTTTCAAAACATCGTGGGAGTGGAGTTCAAAAAAGAATCAGCTAAAAAGCTTTTATAAACCTCTAGTATTTTTGAAAAAATAATTATATAAAAATTATGCAACTAAAATTATTAAAGGATTTTTTGTTCACAACATTAATAGCAAAAAGAATATAATGATAAAACACACTGGAAATAAATAAAGCAAGAGACAATCAAAGTATTTATTTGTTAAAAAGAATAAACTAAAATAACAGAAGAAAAATACTGGAATTTTTTTAAAATAAATAAATAAAGCAAAAAACGAAATAAAAATACTGGAAAAAAATAAAAAAATGCCACCTATTGGGCCACCACGGCCTGAATATGACTAGAAACCCACCAAACTTGTTGGGCCAGGATTCAGGCCCGTAGAAGGCCCAGTTGGCCCATAGGCATAGACAGATTAGGCCCGAAA
Organism: Hordeum marinum; assembly: GCA_022496015.1. Lineage (NCBI taxonomy): Eukaryota > Viridiplantae > Streptophyta > Magnoliopsida > Poales > Poaceae > Hordeum > Hordeum marinum. The sequence continues at coordinate 515,353,519 of CM039676.1, read as the reverse complement.
GCCTACAGTTGAAAGGATCTCGAGATGGTGTGTGCAGCAGCGCTTATAAACCACTCTCGAGCTCTCTTGGCTAGCGAGGTGGAACTAAAGATTTGGCCCCGGGCAGAACCACCCTTTGGTCCCCGTTGGTGGCACTAACCGGTACCAATGAGGCCATTTCGTTCTGGTTGATGGCACCAACCAGGACCAATGCCCACCTTTAGTCCCGGTTGGTGCCACCAACCGGGACCAAAGGTCTCTGCTTCCCGCCCTTTGGGTTGCCGAAAAGAGACCTTTGGTCCCTGCTTCCCGCCCTTTGGGTTGCCGAAAAGAGACCTTTGGTCCCGGTTGGTGGCACCAACCGGGACTAAAGGTGGGCATTGGTCCTGGTTGGTGCCACCAACCGGGACCAATGCGCTGGGTATATAAGTAGAACTTAGGAATTTTCAGTTCTCATCTCGCAGTTCCCCCCGAAGACGCCGACCTCCTCGACGCTGCCAGGTGTTGGGGAACGTCGCATGGGAAACAAAAAAATTCCTATGCACACGCAAACCTATCCATGGTGATGAGCATCTACGAGAGGGAGAGTGGATCTACGTACCCTTGTAGATCGCTAAGCGGGAAGCGTTAAGAAACGCGGTTGGTGTAACCAAACATATTCGCGAACCAAATCGCTGAGCGTCCCGCGATCCCATCTCGATCCGTCCCGCGATCCAATAACGATCCATCTCGTGAACACATCACGATCCGTCCCGCGACCTTGATCATGATCTGTGCCGCGAACTCATCACGATCCGTCCCGCGATCTCGTCACGAATCGTCTCGTGGCCTTGATCACGATCCTTCCGATCTAGCGCCGAACGGACGGCACCTCCGCGTTCAGCACACGTGCAGCTTGATGACGATCTCCACTGTCTCGATCCAGCAAGAGGAGGTGGAGAGGAGATAGAGTTCACCGGCAGCATAACGGCGGTCTGGTGATGGTGGTGGTGGAGCAATTCCGGCAGGGCTTCGCCTAAGCGCTGTAGAAATCAGATCTAGAGGAGCACCGGTGAAACGGGTAGCACGTGGCCGTAAAATCTGTCCAAAAGCCACCCAATCCACCAGTATATAAAGGAGGAGAGGAGAGGGAGGGCTGGCGTAGGAAAAAAACCCATAGGGGTCGGCCGAACTAGAGGGGGAGGAGTCCTACTCCTCCTCCACTCCTAGTAGGAGTAGGACTCTTCCTTTTTAGCCTTTTCCACTTTTTCCTTTAGGACTTCCTCTCCTGCGCCATGGGCCTTTGTGGTTGGTTTTCCCAGCCCACTAAGGGCTGGTTAACACTCTCCGACAGCCCATGGTCCTCTTGGGGTCGAAATACCCCTCCCGAAAGCCTCCCGGTACACTACCGGCACTCCCGGTACACTACCGATGAGCCCGAAACTTTTTCGGCGACCAAACTGAGACTTCCTATATATGAATCTTTACCTCCGGACCACTCTGAAGCTCCTCATGACATCCGGGATCTCATCCGGGACTCCAAAAAACCTTCGGTCACCACCATACATAACTCTACACTAACAAAACGTCACCGAACCTTAAGTGTGCAGACCCTGCGGGTTCGAGAACTATGTAGACATGACCGAGACACCTCCACGGTCAATAACCAATGGCGGGACCTGGACGTCCACATTGGTTCCTACCTATTCTACGAAGATCTTCATCGGTCTAACCTCTATGTCAAGGATTCAGTTAATCCCGTACAACGTTCCCTTTCTTCTTCGGTATGTTACTTGCCCGAGATTCGATCGTCGGTATCTCCATACCTAGTTCAACCTCGTTACCGGCAAGTCTCTTTACTCGTTCCGTAATACAAGATCCCGCAACTAAAAATTAGTCACATTGCTTGCAAGGCTCATTGTGATGTTGCATTACTGATTGGGCCCTGAGATACCTCTCCGTCACACGGAGTAACAAATCCCAGTCTCGATCCATGCCAACTCAACAGACACCATCGGAGATACCTGTAGAGCACCTTTATAATCACCCAGTTACGTAGCGATGTTTGATACACACAAGGCACTCCTTCGATATCTGTGAGTTGCATGATCTCATGATCATAGGAACATATACTTGACATGCAGAAAACAGTAGCAATAAACTGACACAATCATATGCTACGTTTGTAGTTTGGGTCTTGTCCATCACATCATTCTCCTAATGATGTGATCCCGTTATCAAATGACATCTCATGTCCATGGCTAGGAAACCTTAACCATCTTTTGATCAATGAGCTAGTCTATTAGAGGCATACTAGGGACATGGTGTTGTCTGTGTATCCACACATGTATCTGAGTTTCCAATCAATACAATTATAGCATGGATAATAAACGATTATCTTGAACAAGGAAATATGATAATAACTAATTTATTATTGCCTCTAGGGCATATTTCCAACACCAGGCTGCCCCGACGCCGTCGCCGTTGCCCGTGCCCGTGCCCTGCCCCCCGAGCCCACGTCACCGCCGTCCGCCGCCCACGCCGTCGCCGTCCGCCGCCCACGCCATCGCCGTCGCCCGTGCCCGTGCCCTTCCCCCGAGCCCACACCGACTCCATTCATCGCCCACGATGTCGCCGTCCGCCGCCCGTGCCCCAGCCCGCCCCCACCGTCGTCGTCGCCCTCGCCGGCCGCCCCGGCTATGAGCCGACGCCACCACCCCTTGTATTTATTTTCATATGTATATGTTGTATATGTTTTTTTTCATGTATATGTATATATGTTCATGTATATGTGTCATGTGTGTATATGTTCATGTATATATATGTTCATGTATATGTTTTTTTTTCATGTATGTGTATATATGTTCATGTATATGTGTGTATATGTTCATGTAAAAAGTCTTCGTTGTTTTTCATATGTACGAAAATGTAGAGTGAAAACGAAAACAAACATATAAGAAAAAAAGTAAAAAATGAACAAGGAAAAGAAAACCGCTCACCCGACCAACTATCGAGGCCACCCAAACCCTAGAAGAAAGAGCGTCGTTGTCGATCTACCTCCTCCTCGATAACTTCGACAGGAGGGGGGACGTCGGACATGCATGAGTGAGAGAGGCGGTCCGCTCGCCCGACCAACTATCGAGGCCACCCAAACCCAAGAATAAAGAGCGTCGTTGTCGATCTACCCCCTCCCCGATAGCTTGGACATGAGAGGGGACGTCGGACATGCATGAGAGAGAGGCGGTTCGCTCATCCGACCAACTATCGAGGCCATCCAAACCCTAGAAGAAAGAGCGTAGTTGTTGATCTACCCCGTCCCTACCCGATAAACTCTCGAGGCCACCCCAAATCCTAGAAGTGTTGTCGAGGCCATCCCAAACCCTAGAAGCGTTGTCGAGGCCACCCAAATTTACCAAGTTAAATGAAGAAAACTCTGGTAACATAGATTTATCAAGTTAATTGGCATGTTGCAATATTTGCAGAAAATATGGATACAAGAGATGAAGAACAAGAACAGTTTTTAGGGGACATAATCCACGGCGGACGTGATATCTTGTCGTTTCTTAACGACACCGATGGTCTAGAAGGAGAGGATTATGACGGCTCCGCTGATCGAACAATGGAAGAGGAAGGATATGATCATGATGGCTCCGGTGACCGAATGCCGGAGGAAGAAGGAGACCATGATGATGGCTCCGGTGACCGATCGGAGGAGGGACTGTTGCAAAGTCTGGCGAGGTATATCTATTAATTAAGCCTGTGCTGACTAGCTAATTGATGCATTAATTGTTTTGGTACGTACATATATTAATGAACTCTTCTTTCTTCTTTTATAGCCCTCCGGATCGAGCCAAACTTCGGTAACGAGACGAGGCCCGAAGAAGAGGTTGCGCAAGGATGAAAAGTTGACAATCACAGCACTCGCGAACGTTGGCCATCCGATTGAACCCAAGCGGACCAAGAACACATTTTCTGCTCAGTGCGGAGCTATTGTTAGGGACAACATGCCAATCAGCATCAAGCAATGGACTAAGACTGAGGATGGCGCCCCTGATGGTGATTATGTCACCGATAGACAGAAAGAAGATCTTTGGACCGCGCTGAAGGCAAATTTCACCCTACCGCCAGAGGAGGATTCGAATAAGCTAGTTATAGAGCCACTGGTCAAGGCGTGTGCTCTTAAGAAGATGGCATATCTATTCAGGAGGTCGAAGAATGAGTTGAAATCAAAGTTTGTCGACAAAGGGAAGACTCCAGAAGTCATCGGCCGATTTGAGAAGATAGGAGATCACTAGCCCGCATTTGTGGCCTACAAGAAATCGGAGAAGAGTAAGAAAATGTCAGAGACAAAAAAGAACAATGGTGCAAAGAAGCAGTTTCACCATCACATGGGGTCAGGTGGCTACCTTAAAACCCGGCCGTTGTGGGACAAAGCTGTGGATGACATGATTGCTAAAGGGGTCGTACCACAGACATCAAACTGGCCAGACCGTTCAAGGACTTGGTTATTCAGGGTTGGGGGATCTATGGACCCTTAAACAGGGAAGTGTCGTTGGACAGACGAGCAACTTGCAATACCCATGAACAAGCTTCAGAACTATATCACCGCAGCGCAGGAAGGGACGTTCATTCCCGACAGAGAGAAGGACGAGCTGACTGAGGCCCTAGGGAATGCTGAGCACCCTGGACGAACAGGAGGCACACCAGGCTCCTTTCCGTGGAAGGTTGGGTTTCCCAACGCAGGCGGTTACAGAAGCCGGGAGAGAAAGAGGAAAGCGGAGCTGAGCGAAATTTAGAAGCTCAATGCAAGACTACAATAGCTAGAGGAAGCCGAGAGCCAGCGAGCTGCCGGCCAACCATCTCAGCAGTACGAAGCTACCCCACCATCTCAGCGGAGAAGCAGCGTCGCTTCCATGGAGTCCGTTCAACCCGACTTCACGTCTCCCAGCTACCCCGTGGATACTATCAAGGAGGCTCAACATTGCGAGCTTATGAAGAAATGTCGGAACCTCACTTTCAAGGCGACCGTCGGCTCTGTTGCACCTCCTCAACCCAACAGAACTTTTCACTTCCATCCGATTCCACATGGCTATGTTGTTGTGATGGTGGATGAAGTAATGACAGAATTTGAGGAGCTCGAGCTTGACTACTGTACATGTGAAGGAGAGAATAAGCTGGTTCGTGCCCTGAGGAGTATATGTCTATGGCAGAAGGAGTACATTAAGCTTCCAAACTGGACGCCTCCGCTTTCTCCTTCTCCTCAGGTGAATCAGGGCACTCCGGCTCCTCCTCCTCCTTCGGCGAGTGATCAGGGCACACCGCCTCCTTCTCTGGCTCCTCCGGCGCGTGGGGGCACTCCGTCTCCTCCTTCGCCTACTCCGGCACGTCGGAGCAGTATGCCTCCTCCTCAGCCTCGTCGGCAACGGCGGAAGACATACGCCGCCGCTACGGCTGCTCTGGCGCCTTGTAAGCAACGACGGAAGGGAGTCGCCGCCGCTCCGGCGGCTAGCAGTACAAGCATAGGCAGGAGGGGATACAGATACGGTCCATCTCTGAAGCCTCTGAAAAAGTTACCATATGAGAGGACCGAGTCCGAAAACAAGGAGATAAGTCAGGCCGAAGTGAGGGACCATTTTGCAAAGAAAACTCTAGCTCCGAAGGAGAAGATAGATCCGGTGAAAGAGATGCGCACTATTGATGCCCTAAAGCGACCACCACTACCTCCGCCGGATTCCAACTTTGACCGCTGTATTAAAAATACATATCAAGATGCGCGGCAGTCGGGAAGTACTTCCAGTGATGTAAGGTTAGCAGAACGAAGAAGTGGGAAAAAATGCCCCAGCTGGGCGAACAGGCGAACCAATCATGCCCCCCGCTCAAGGTGTCTAGCGATATCGCCTATGATCATCCGGGGATGGTGCCCGGTACCAATCCTGATGATTACATGAGCGATGATGTACTGTTTCAAATTCAGCCGTTGGAGGCGGACAAATTCAAATACCGGTACGGGCATCCTCTCGTCAAACCTGATCATCCTCCTCTAACTACGATGATGCGAAGATTCCATGAATGGTACATGCAAACCTGTCGCGAGTCTGGGAAGGATTCTTTGTTACTCTCAGTTAAAGAGGAGCACGACCTCGTTGGAATGGATATGTTGAATATTGAATTTGAGGAGATATTCTAGTTATACAATCAAAAGTTTATCGACAAAACAATCATGACTTGCTACTATCTGTAAGTACTACTTCTGTAATTAAGTCTCTCTATGTATATAGCTCAGCTCTTTCAATGCATGTATATATATATAATGATCCTCACTACTATATTATGCAGATTGAAGATCGTCGAATCCAGAAAAGCACAAATGTATGACATTGGGTTCATTAACCCAAATGTCATCCATGAGTATAATTTCAAAATTATCCCACACAAACCGAGGAAAACTTGCTAGAATCGTTGCTTAGAAATCAAAACAAAGGGACAATACTCTTTCCTTACAACTTCAATTGAGTGTTACTGTCTTGTGCATATTTGATTTCCCTTATTACTCGAGATTTATAGTAATGTAATTGATGAATTATGCATGCGTGCGCAGTTTTCATTTTATTCTGCCAGAGATTCAGGTTGACTGGGGAGTAGTAATCGTCTTAGACTCGAAACGAAAAGATCCCCGGGAGTATGCGGACATGACTAAAATTTTTCAGAAGTAAGTTCAATCAATCATTATCGCATCATATCGGCAACTTTAATTTGTTCATTTCCTGATATCGACCTAGAAAATAGAACATCTAAAGTTTCTAATGATAATTTTTTTGTAATATATGCCTCTTATTAAGTTGGTCAAACTGATGACCTAGGTACACGTGCATGCCTTCTAAACTGTGACGGAGGTAGTAGTCAGCCCCGTCGATGAGGGTGTTCGAACTGATCGATGGAACAGGGCCCCCGAATTCCCCAGGCCCCCATATTTTTTCTGCTGTATAGGTCTAGTATTTTCCATAAAAAAAATCCAATATACGCTGGATTTCTAGAAGCCAGAACTAGCAGGCCACGATCGCTAATTTTGCAGGGCCAACACCAACGAAACCTCTAGCAGCCCCGCACGATCGCTAATATTTGTTTTTCGAAAAAAGGCCACGATGGGCGATCGCATCAAACAGAAAAAGGTTGCGTACAAGAAAAAGAAAGAGGCCCCGATCTGAATACGAGTCGACCTGCAGACTAGCCATCGGTTCCGGTCTTCCAGAGTGACGTCGCTCGCCGGTCGCCGCCACATCCAGATTTGTTTCCTTGCTCGATCCAGAGCGATCGATTCCTGTCTTATTTGCCGTTCGTCCACCCACCCAGTACATCGGCCAATCATCTTTTTGTTCGGCTCCTGGTGATCGCCGATCTTCTTCGCCGTTCGTCCACGGTCCAGTGATCAGGGAGCACGTGAAGCCTGAAGGTATCATCGCCACAAGTTTGCAACCTTGTGTAGTCATGTTGAATTTTTTTATTAATGTATTGATTTATGGACAGGCGAATCATGACAAATAGAAGGACAAAGTGTCAATCCGGTGCCGAAAAAAAGAGGAAAAGAGAAAGATTAGAAGCAGCGGCTCAGTCTCAAAAGGGTTCTTTAGATAGATATGTTGTGAAAGAGTCGCAAGTTAATTCTGAAATTCAAACTCCAATTCCCAATATTGATGATAGCCATGGTCATGATGCGATAGAGGTTGATGCTCACACTGCAGAATTTGATGAAGGGGATGCTAATATCGATGATGAAGGCGATGGTGCTAATATTGGCGATGACACTAGTGTTGAGAATGAAGGTAATGCCAATACTATTGACAGTGACACCAATACTTCTTTTCATATTGATATATATGACCCAAGAAATTGGGATGGTCTCGATCAAAAAATGATTGATATTTTGGTGCAAAAGGGTCCTAAAAAGGACTTATCTATTGACCATGGTCCTAGAGGCACTAGAAGGTTTTCTGCATTGCATTACAATAGAGCTCTACCAAATGGAGAAACGTGTGATAGAGAATGGCTTGTATACAGTAAAGAGCTTGACAAAATATTTTGTTTCTGCTGCAAATTATTGAGAAAGGGGCTTGTGAGAGGAAGTTTAGCAAATGATGGTTTCAATGACTGGATGCATCTCAGCAATAGACTTAAAGAGCATGAAACTAGTAGAGAACATGTCACAAATATGAGCACATGGTATGACTTGCGTATGAGGTTGCAGAATAATCAAACAATTGATAAAGTTGCTCAGCGAGAACTTGAAAAGGAAAGGGAGCATTGGAGAAAAGTTTTGTATAGGATTCTTTTGATTGTTCAATTTCTTGGAGAGCACAACATAGCATTTCGTGGCAGCAATAGCAAGTTGTACCAAGACAGCAATGGCAATTTCTTAGGACTGGTTCAAATGTTGGCTCAGTTTGACCCGGTTATGAAAGAGCATCTTGACCGCATTATCAATGATAAAACTCATGATCATTATCTTGGTCCTTCCATCCAGAATGAGTTGATAACTTTGCTAGCTACGGCAATCAGGACTGAAATCATTGGAAAGGTAAAAAAGGCAAAATACTTCTCGGTTTTACTTGATTGTACTCCTGATGCAGGCCACCAAGAACAAATGTCCTTGATAGTAAGGTATGTCGATACATCTTCTGGTTCTGTTTGCATTGAAGAATCTTTCTTGGGTTTTTTGGATGTGAATGATACCACTGGGGAAGGATTATTTGATGTTTTACAAGAGGAATTTAAGAGGCTTGATCTTGATATAAACAATGTGAGAGGACAAGGATATGATAATGGGTCGAATATGAAAGGAAAACATCAAGGGGTAAAAAGTAGACTTTTAAAGATAAATCGAAGAGCTTTTTATTCAGCTTGCGGTTGTCATAGCCTAAATTTGACACTATGTGATATGGCAAGTTCTTCTCGTAAATCAATTGAATTTTTTGGAGTTATCCAGCGCATCTATACAACATTTTCTAATTCTACTAAGAGGTGGAAAATTCTTAAGGATAATATTAAAGGATTAACTATCAAGTCACTGTCAGCTACTCATTGGGAGAGTCGTGTTGAAAGTGTTAAGGCTATAAGGTTCCAAATCTCAGATATAAGAGAGGCTTTGCTACAGGTGGCTGAAACTGATAAGGATCCATTGGCAAGTAGTGTAGCTAAATCATTAGCGGAAAATTAACTTGGTGACTTTGAATTTTTGGTTTCTATAATCATTTGGTATGAAATATTATCTTCTATTAATTTGATCAGCAAGCAACTGCAATCAAAGGATATGCTTATTGATATTGCAATTGAGTCGGTACAGGGGCTGATTTCCCTTTTCACCAAGTATAGAGAAACCGGCTTTTTAAAAGCACTGGAAGCTGCGAAAGAAATTGCAATTGAGATGGATATTCATGTAGGGTTTCCAACCAATCGTAAAATCAAAAGAAAAAAACAGTTTGATGAGGGTGCTGATGATACATCAATTGTTTCACAATCTGCGGAGGAGTCATTTAGGATCAATTATTTTATACCTATTGTTGATCAAGCTATAGCTTCACTTACCACGAGATTCGAACAATATCAGGAGTATGAAAGTACTTTCGGTTTCTTGTTTACTTCAGATAGGTTGCGCTCCTTGGATGATATGAGTTTGTTGGATGCTTGTCTTAATCTTGAGAAAGCACTTACGTGTGGAGATCATAGAGATATTGACGGAGCAGAATTGTGTGATGAGTTAATTTTCATCCAAGATTTACTTGAGAAATCTATGGGTCCTCTTGATATTCTGAAGTTTTTGGAGAAGCGCCCATTTTATCCTTTTGCTAATATTGCATACAGAATTCTGTTAACCATTCCTGTTATTGTTGCATCTGCGGAAAGGAGCTTTTCTAAACTCAAGTTGCTGAAATCTTATATGCGTACTATTATGACACAAGAAAGACTTAGTGGATTGGCGACAATTGCACTTGAGAATGATGTCTCGGAGAAGATTGACTATAAAGATATGATTGAAGATTTCATTTCAAGAAATACTAGACGGATGATGCTTTTCGGCAGAACTTGAGGTTTGTTTATTATTTTAGTGATACATTACTCTATTAGCAGTAATATTTGATATATTTTTGCATATGTATGAAATAGTACATTTTGAAGTTATCTAATAAAATGAACGATATGTTTTGTTTTTGTTATACCGTTGTATGATTTTTTTTTAAATGAGCCCCCATTTTACAATTCGCACCGGGGCCCCCAATTTTTAAAGACGGCCCTGGTAGTAGTATATGATACTCCCCGTTACAACCAGCCTTAAAAATAGCCATCCGAAAGGGTGTATAATTGATAAGCGCTTCAAAAAGAGCATGAAGTAAGAGCGGAGTAGCAGTCGTGGTCATGTACAATGAAACCCGACAAGTCTTGATGATGAAGGGGGAATGCTACTCCTCAACTCTACTCGACTGGACGGGGACCAATCCGTAGAAAACGAGTGACCCATTCACACGATTGTAGCCGAGCAATTGCACAGTTTTTCGGGATCTAAACTTTGCTAACTCCCGCTACTCCATTCAAAATACTTGGGAGCATAGATTTCAATTTTCAAATCAAACTAAGAAGAAAAGAAAGAAAACCCCCACCTAACCTAACCGGCTTGCCCGCGTTCTTCCTCCTCCTGTCCTTGTTCTCACAGCTGTCGCCGCCACTTTCCATTTCGCCGCCCGCCGCCGATGCTCCGCCCTCCCTGTGGCCCCTCACCTTATTTCCCATGACCCGGAACGAGCCTCCGCTACCACAACGGAGCTTATGGATCCACGACGGAGATCTGGCTCCACAACCTCGCGCCGAGGGAGGAGGACGACCACAACATGGATATGGAGCTTCTTCTCCGCAACCACGCATAGGCAAAGGTTCTTTTCCATCATCTTATCTCGATGCTGGCCCGACAGCAACGACCACTGCCATGGACTTCTCCTTGAGCGCCCAAAATACTAGCCCCTCTCTGGCACCTCCACCCATGGCGACCGAGTTGGGGGAGATCTCAATTATCCTCCCCGGCAACAAGAGCATGACCAGGATCCTCTTGGTACTGGAATTATAGGATCACTAATATGACCACTCCCATTAAATAATATGTTTTCCATTTTGAAATATGATGTGTGTTATAAGTATTGAGGTTGAATGACATTTCATTGGATGTTGTAACACCTTACTTTGCTATATTATTTCTATTGAGAATGTGCTAAAGAGCCTAATGATCAAGTGTGTGTGTGTATGTGTGTGTGTGGGGGGGGGGGGGGTTTGGCTAGATCTCCGGCTGGATAAGCTGGAGGGATTAAGTCAAACTGTCAAAGGTGGGGCCACATTACCAACGTACATGACCCTCTACCTAATTACCATGCGATGATCGATGGTGCCCGAAACCAACTCTGGTTTGGGTACCTTGTCGCCGATGCCACATATAAAAGGACGGTGAGTTTCGGTTCTTGGCTTGATTGATTTATTCATGTCCAAATCACTAGCTCCCCCAAAAAATTCATTTAAAACCTAACTGGTATGGCGAGGTGTTGTGCGACGGGAAGACCCTCTCCTACCTCTTCTCCAATGCCAGGGCAGTGCCGACAGTGTGCGGGGATGTTGTTATCCGCTTCGTATGACTGCGCTGAGCCTGCATCAACACCCATTAGAAGTATGTCTCTCATCTATCTCTCTGTCTAATCATGATTAGGTGATTCAATGCCTAGGCGCAATGATCGTGTCACGTAGTCCTAACGATCTAATCCTAACAAAGCCGGCTCCGGCGTGGAAGCGGTGACAACGGTGCGTTTTCAGCTCGCTCGCGCGTGTGGGGTGGTCGTTTCTTTGTCTTGACGCCTCAATGTAATTTCTTTTAGGTGTGGTCAGGAGTTCTAGGGGAGAGGAACGCCCCCGCATCGCTCCGCACGAGCGACACGGGTGGCGAACAAGCCACCGCCGACAGCCGTCCTCTCGCCGTCTTCCCTCCTCGCCCCGCCGGAACGCGCCGCCGGGCAAAGCACGTGTGGCAGCGGCGGCGGCGGGGCTACTTACTCTCGGCGCGGTCGTCCCTGCGGCTGGCACGTGCGGGCTATGATGCATTGGTCGTCACGCAGGTCGAGATGGGGATCTGGAGCACCTCTCCTCTGACGGAGCAGCGGATCCGGGGCCCTTGCGCCCGGATCTGGTGGGCGAACGGCCGTCGGTCTGTGGCGGCGCCCCTCGTGGCGTGACGACCCATGCTGCCCTGACCACTCCGGTCAGGTTCGGGTGCGGGCGCGTGAAGCTCTAGGACGCGCGGATATGGCGCATATCTAGCGCGGGCTGGAGCTGACGACACGGGGCTGCGTGGATCTGGCCCAGTCGCCAGTGCGCGAGGTGGAGGGGAGGTGCGGGTCTGAGCAGGCGCATGTAGCTCGCCACTGCAGCGAGCGGGCTGGGCGGTGGTGGGCCGGATCTGGCAAGCTGGTGGTCGGATGCAGCAGAAGGCGGTGGATCCGGCGTGCAGGAGTGCAGCGAGCAGGAGGCCGTGCAGATCTGGCACGGGGCGACGTGTGGTGACTGCGGCCGGTTTCCGAGCGCGGGCGGTGATGGCAGGTCCACGACGGCCGCTGTGGTGGGCGTGGCGTGACGGCTAGGCTGCTTGGCTGGTTGCCGGCAGGTGGAGGGGCAACGTCGGCTGTTGATGGTGCCCAGGTGCCGCTTGTCGGAGTAGGGAGACTCCGACCGCGGTTGGATGCGGGGTGCAGGACCCGATCTGGTCTTTGCAGGTCCGTCGTAGAGGAGGCTAGCTGGTGGCCCAGCACAGCGGTGGCGCGCTTGCTGTGTGGGGGCACGGGTCGACCTCATCCTTTTGCGTGGGAGTGGCTGCTCCGGGTGAAAGCCTGGCCGGTGCTAGCCGGCCGACGGTGACGGCGCCCGTGGGCGTCGTTTATCCTCCTTGGAGGCATCGTCGAAATTGTTCACAACGTTTGCTCCCGGATCACTCTCTTCGGGTGAAAGCCCAGATCCTGCCATAGGGTCGGAAGATGGCGTCGTCTTCCACATCGTTCCCCTCTTTAGGACGCCATATTGAAGATTTTGATCCCTCTGGTGCTTCCTATGACTAGACGTGCACGATGACTTTTGTGGCAACGATGACGACTGTGCAATGTCGAAGGCGTGGTCTTGGTCATGGTAGTCGGTCTTCTTCTCCGGCGTGTTCGTGGGAGTGCCTCGACTGGCGGTTGCTACGAAGTCGAAGCCACGGTGGGGGGCCGGTGGTATACGATGACGCAGGACTGGTAGCTCATTCGGTGATCCTCCGTGACGCCATGCTTGCCTTGTTTCCTTCACCGTGCATCGTTGGAATCGGAGCTTCGCTGTCTAGTATGGTTTGTACGGTGTGATGTGTTGTAGCTCTTTAGGGCAGTTGTTTTTCTTTTTCTTTGATCTTCGGATCTTTGGTCTTAGGACCTTCATCATCTTGTTGTTTACCGCTGCTTTCTGCTATTATCAATGAATGTCAACGATGTTGGATCTTTCAAAAAAAAAATGTTTTAGGTTTGAGGTCCTTTGTACTAGTGGGTATCCTTTCTGATTGATCTGGGGGCTGTTTCGCAAAAAAGAAAAAAATTTGACTTACTACTAGCTAGTTTGACTCTTTCTTTGTGGAGTCTGCATTGTATAAACTCTCACCCACTACCACTAGTATATGTACCCAAGCTTGGTTACGTGAGGCCCGCAGAGGCAGCTTGCTAGCTACAACCGGGCGAAACATAGAATGTCCTTTCCGCTCAAGCAGCTTGTCCCATGTCTGTGTGGCATCCTCATCCTCCTATCGATCATGTTGTTTTCCCACGCCAAGGCGCAGCCGTGCCAAAGCCCCGAGTCCGATCAGGATCGGCTCAGGAGCAACTACACCATAGGCTACGTCGGCCCCGAATTCTATATGATCGATAAGAATTCCGGGGTCGTCCGCAACCTCTCCCACTCGGACGGGAATAACACCGAAGTGTTGTCCATCTCCTGATCTCCATCATCGATCAATGGATACGACTCTGGCAAATTCGCCGCGACGGCGGCGACGGGCTGGATGTCGACAGGGCGTCGTTCAGCGCCACCATCGCATATCAGCCGCCGTCCAAGCGGGGTAGCCTCTCCTTCCTCACCCTCCCTTCAGGGCTAAACACCTCCTTGCTGATCAGGCAACTGTCGGCCAGAGATGCTGGCCCGCTCGAGCTCACCGGATCTGGTGGTCAAGAGGCTACATCCCGGAGGGCCGACCTCAACGGCAGCACCGTCGCTATCAGGATCGGTGTGCTGTCTAATCTTACGGTCACTCAGTACTATGATGACATCATGGTTGTGGATATCACTATCGATCCGGTGGCAGATAAATACACCTTGTGGATCGACTACAACCGTGTGGATCGCAGCCTGTCGGTCTACGCGGATGTTCAAGCCAATCCAAAGCCTGACAACGCCATAGCTGTGGTAACGGTGGAGCAGGTACGCAACTCCTGAGTTCGCTGGAACGCGACGATCGAGGTCCTCCCTTACCACTACATCGACAACGGCGGAGGCTTCTCAAGGAAGGTCACCATCCTGTATTCCCTCCTCGGATCCGTAGCTACCACCGCCGTGATTGTTACACTTTTCCAATAACTTGACCGCATAAGCCGATTGACATAGGGAAATCTCACCGGAGCTTTGCTTCACTTCGATGCGCAAGTAATAGCTGAGTAATCCCAGATCGCTCATGCTAAACTTGTTCTTCATTTGCGCCTTGAAACATTCAATCTCTTGTACGCTATCTCCGGTGATAATCAGATCGTCGACATAAACTCCCACTAGCAGGTTTGAGCCTTTGGAGTTCTTTGTATAGACTGCGTGCTCAAGGGGACATCTCTTGAATCCGAGCGAGACCAAACTTCGGTCTAACTTTGAGTTCCAAGCTCTTGGCGCTTGCTTCAATCCGTAAAGTGCCTTCTTGAGCTTGTAAACTTTCCCTTCTTCGCCTTTTTTCTCGTAACCGAGGGGTTGTTCTACGTACACTTCTTCTGTGAGATCACCGTTGAGAAAAGCGGATTTAACATCCATATGATGAACCTTCCAATCCTCTTGTGCTGCCAAAGCTAGGAGCACTCTCACCGTCTCGAGTCGAGCAACCGGTGCAAACACCTCATCGTAGTCAACTCCTTGACGTTGTACGTAGCCCTTTGCAACGAGTCTTGCTTTGTACTTCACAATAGCACCCTCCGTGTCCTTCTTTAACTTGTAAACCCACTTCAAACCTATGCCTTTTGGTTCAGAGGTCGGGTTATCAAAGTCCACGTGCCATTGCTCTCAATCGCCTTCATCTCATCATCCATGGCGTGCATCCAGCTAGGACTTTTCCTTGCCTCTACGAAGTTCGACGGCTCCTCAACTCCGAGCAGACATAGTCCGGAGTACTCGAGCGTAACTGGCTTTGTGTACTTGTAGACTTTCTTGAGGGTCTTGTAGCGGCGAGGCCCGGAGGAGTCCGTTGTGGCTTGCGAAGGAGGCGACACAAATTGTGTCGGTGTTGATGCACTTGAGGACGACGGCTAAATCTCGGGCGTGTCATCGACATCCGTGTCATCGAGGTAGTCGTTGTGACCGTGACCATCATCTTGATTGTCGTTGTCACTATGCGCCTCGTTGTCGATGTCGTCGCCGAGATCTCCACTTGTGTCGTGCACGTCGTTGTCGCTATCACTTTGCGACCCATGTGCGTCGTTGTCGGTGTTGGCACCATGATGATCACTATCATTGTGGTCACCTTGGTTGGGCGTCTTGCTAACCACCTGGACGTCTTCCCCTGCATCATCATCAGGAAACTCAACTGTGAATATGTTACCGTTTGGAGCATCGTTGGCTGCTTCGCTCCAATTCCACGCTTTGTTTTCTTCAAACACGACGTCGCGTGAAATCCGTAGACGCTTGGTTTGTGGATCATAGAAGCGGTATGCCTTGGTGCCGGAACTGCTCTCGTATCCGATGAACACCATCTTGGTGCTACGATCGGCAAGCTTTGAGAGATGCGGCTCCGCCGTCTTCACATGCGCCACGCACCCGAACGTCCGTAGATGAGACACATTCGGCTTGCGTCCGTAAATTGCTTCATACGGAGTCTTGCCAATCACCGCCTTCGTTGGAGCCCGATTGAGAAGATAGACCGCCGTCGAGACAGCTTCTCCCCAAAAAGTCCCCGGCAGGTTCTTGCTCTTGAGTAAACTCCTTGCCATGTCAACGACGGTTCGATTGCGCCTTTCAACAACCCCGTTCTGCTGCGGCGTATAAGGTGCCGTGAGGAACCTTTTTATGCCAATCTTCTCGCAGTAGTCGTTGAACTCGTTCGACGTAAACTCTCCGCCGTGATCTGTCCGTAGAGCGGGAACCTTCAACTTGTGTTCCATCTCCGTTGCAGCCTTCAGCTTCTTGAATGCTTCAAACGCCTCATCTTTAGATCGTAGGAGAACGACCCACATATATCTCGAGTAGTCATCTACCACAAGGAAGAAGTACTTCTTTCCTGCGTGAGTTGCCGGGGTGATAGGGCCACAAAGATCACCATGGAGCAGCTCGAGTGCATCACTTGCACGATAGGTAGACTGAGCAGGGAACGGCCTACGGTGCTGTTTTCCAACCAAGCACCCGTCACATACTCGATCAACATGGTCGATAAATGGCATCCCGGATACCATCTCCATCTTTGACATCTTCTTCAAGGCGTAGAAGTTAACGTGTCCAAATCTAGCATGCCATAACCACGAATCATCATCACTCTTGGCGAGCCAACACTCCAGTTGAGATTGATCAAGGTTGAGGATATAGAGTCTGTTCCGTGTGCGATTAACACGAGCCAGCACGTTTCGGAGGTTGTCGAAGATCGTCATCACTCCGTTCTCGATATTCACCTTGCATCCATTCTCGTCAAGCTTCCCGATAGAGATGATGTTGTTGCGAAGCCGTGGGATGTAGTACACTCCGGTGAGTATGCGATGTTCACCTGTGAGACCCTCGAAGAGGACAGATCCTTGCCCGCAAATCTCCACAGCTGAACCATCACCAAACTTGACCGAGCCTTCAACATCATATTCCAGCTCGAGGAATTTCTCCTTGCACCCCGTCATGTGGTTACTGGCACCCGTGTCGAGATACCACGACACGTTCTGATCCCCGGATAGCTTTGGTGTCACTTTCTTCTCATGAAGTAGCACCTTCCGGCTTGGTTTCACAACCACCGTTTCAGCGAGATCACAAACTTCGGCCATCAGAAGACCTGGACCTTCGCCTTCTTGCTTCGCCAAATTTGCCTTGATCTCCCACTTGTTAGGCTTCGGACAATCCTTTGCAAAGTGACCCATCTCGTTGCAGTTATAGCACTTGACCTCGGATAAATCCAAGTTCCGTGGCTTCCGCCCTTTAGATTGGTCCGCCTTACCACGACCTTGTGGCTTGCCTTTGCCTTTGCCTTTTCCGGTTTGTCCATCGCGCTTCGCGTTGCTTGAGCTTTCGCCACCGTCACGCCTTCCTTTGCTACTTGGGGCCTCCCAATCTGTGCGCGAGTACATGAGTTGGTCACTACCTCCTCCTTTGCCTTTCCGACAGCCACGAGCATTCTCTTCCCACGTTCGCAGGCGTCCGATCGCCTCCGTTATGGTCATGTCGTCGATGTCGTAAAGCTGCTCGAGCGTGCCGATGATGTATGTGAATTTGTCAGTCACTGAACTGAAAAATTTCTCCACAATCTCGGTCTCCTCGAGCTTTGCACCAAGCGCACGGATCTCTCCCACCAGAGTAGTAAGACGCATGGCATAGTCGTTCACCGATTCAGTTTCCTCCATCTGCAACTTGTGAAATTGGCGCTTCAGCACTTGTGCCCGAGCCTTGGTGACGCGATCTTCTCCGATCCTCATCTCCTTGAGTGCGTTCCACGCCTCTTTTGCCGTCTCAAACTCCGTCAATGTCATCAGCACGGAATCCGGCACGGACTGGGCTATGGCGGCCATGGCACCTTCGTCGCACTCCTCGTCGACGTCGTCGTCCATGATTGCCTGCCACACTCGAAGAGTTCGGAGAATAATCTTCATCTTCACCGCCCACACGCCATAGTTGGCGTCGGTGAGCATCGGGTACTGGATGGGGATGTTGCGATGCGCCTGGACGTTGGCGCCGCCCGTTCCTCCACCACTGCTCGCGGACTTGCCACTCTTCTTCACCTTGTCGCCGTTCTTGTTCACCTTGGAACCGCCTTTGCCGGACTTGACCGACTCAGCGTCGCTGTCCGTCATCGTAGATCGTAGATCATCGAGGCTCTAGATACCAATTGTTGGTTTCGAACTCTAGATCAAAACACCCAGGTGCTGTGTATGTACGTACAAGCTAGCAATAACACAAGCACACTGCTTAATTGATGAACAGTGTGCACGTCTTGCTCTGAAGCACGTCTTGCCTGGGCTAGCTAGATCAAGCGAATCGAACGACGTCGACGGCGAAACCTCACGGAACAAACCACAGCGAATCGATGGCCAAAGGCTCGTGTCGAGCCTTCCAATAGTGATGGCCGTCGGCCTGGCGTGCTACTTCAACTCGAGGTACCGGCGGTGGCACAAGGACCTGGACCAACTCGCGAGATCCATGGAGCGCCTACCCGGGGTGCCCACCAAGGTGGAATTTGCTGACATCAAGAAGGCCACCGGCAACTTCCACGAAGCCATGAAGCTCGGGGCAGGTGGGTTCGGCACCGTGTACCGGTGCACGCTCCCGGCCGCCGCTTCAAAGACGGAGCGACCGATGGATGTCGCGGTCAAGAGGTTCACGCGCGACGTGCAGAACCGCTGCTACGATGACTTTCTTGCCGAGGTCAGCATCATCAACCGGCTGCCCCACAAGAACATCGTCCCCTTTGTCGGTAAGTTACACCTTTTCTCTTTAAAACATGAGTAGATCACCAGTCTCTGCTCCAACTTATTGCCGAGTATCCGTTGCGGTACAAAGGGAATCCAAAGGGCAAAAAGGCTTGGGGGAGCCACAGTTCCAGCAGGCTAAAAACCTACAACACAGACAACCAGATAGAAATACGTGCAGCGTCGCACTAATCCTGTTAATAAATTGATGTCCACACTTGTTTTCAATATATAAGTCAATCACCTCAAAATGTAGCCATAAGATTTAATTGCGTAAAGTATGCAAAATTAATAAAAATTTATCTGTGTTTGTTTTCTTCCCATATGGTTATACAGAATGAGAGTGGGAACAAGTATGGTTAATTGGTTAGATGTTGACCTTGGTGCTTTAAAATGGTGAGATCTGAAAAATTCATAGATGTTGTGGTTGAAAACAGTACTTTTATTACACACAATTTTACTTGACCAAATCAGAGATTAGCCATCAGATTGCAAAAAGTATACAAATTTAATAAAGTGGTATCAGTGTTTGTTTTGTTCTTATACGGTAATACCGAATGCGAGTGGTAACGAGTATGGTTAGTCATGACCTTGGTGCTTTAAAATGTTGAGATTCGGAAAATTCGCAGATGTCATGGTTGAAATCAATCCTTTTATTACACATAATCTTATTTGACCAAATCACATATTAACCATAATATTCCGTAAAGTATGCAAATTTAATAAAATTGCATCAGTGTTCGTTTTGTTCTGATATGGTAATACCGAATGAGAGGTGGAACCAGTATGGTTAGATGATGACCTTGGTGCTTTAAAATGTTGAGATTTGAAAAATTGATAGATGGTGTGCTTGAAATCAATCCTTTTATTACACACAATCTTACTTGGCCAAATTATAGATTAGCCATAAGATTGCAAAAAGTATGCAAATTTAATAACATTGTATCAGTGTTTGTTTTATTCTTATATGAAAATACCGAATGACAGAAGTAATGTGTATGGTAAGATGGTGACCTTGGTGCTTTAAATGTTGAGATTTTACTACTTCATTGATGGAGTGGTTGAAAGCAATATTTTATTACACGTAATTTTATTTGATTAAACCATAGATTAGCCACAAGATTGCAAAAAGTACGAAAGTTTAATAAAATCGTATTAGTGTTTGTTTTGTTCTTCTACAGTAATACCGAATGGGAGTGGGAACAAGCATGGTTCGATGATGATCTTGCTTCTTTATAATATTGAGATTTGACAAATTCATAGATGGCGTCACTACTAGTGGAAAATCTACTAGCGGTGGGGGTGAAAGGATTAACAGTAGCGGGGGGGGGGGGGGGGGGAGGGGGCGCTACTGCTAGCTCGCTACAACTAACTAGTAGTAGTATCGCGGGTGACACCCGCACAACTAAATTATCTGTAGAGTGTGTCTGGGTCCCGAGTTGCTACTGTAATTTTTAATTTTAAAAAATTCTCGATCCCGTGCGTGATATAAATGGAGGAGGAGGTGGGCATGGGAAGGAGCGTCATGGAGAGCCTAGGGACAGATGGGGACGAGGGACGTGACAGAGAAGGGATTCGGGTGAGGAGATGGGAATTTTAGGGGAGGAGACACGCTGTTGAAAAAATCCTATAGTAGCGCAGGGGTTGTACACCACACTACTACTATAGTCTATCCGCGGGGGGGGGGGGGGGGCACAGTGGAGACCACTTAGTACCAGCACAGTGATTATAGCTCACGGTACTATTATCAACTTAGTAGCAACGTGGGGTTCATACCCCTCGCTATTAGTTAGTAGGAGCAGCATGACCATGTTACCTCGCGCCACCAGTAATTAGCTTTCTATAGGTTTTTTGCTTGTACTGCGTGGTTGCAAGACATCTTTTATTACGCACAATCTTACTTGACCAAAAAAATAGATTAGCCATAATATTGCAAAATGTATGCAAATTTAATAAAGTTGTATCAGTGTTTGTTTTATTCTATATGGAAATATTGAATTAGAGTGGTAACGAGTACGGTAAGATGATGTCCTTGGTGCTTTAAAATGTTAAGATTTGACAAACCCCTAGATGACGTGGTTGAAAGTAAATACTTTTATTACACATAATCTTATTTTATCAAATCACAGACTAGCCAAAAGATCACGAAAAGTATGCAAGTTTCATAAAAGCATACTAGTTTTTTTTTACTCTACGGTAATACCGAATGAAAGTGGGAACAATTATGGTTAGATAATGTCCTTGGTGCTTTAAAATATTGAGATTTGACAAGTTCATATACACACAATCTTACTTGTATGAATAATATATTAGCCATAAGATTGTGAAAAGTATGCAAATTTTAAAAAGTCTTATCAGTGTTTGTTTTGTTCTTCTACGGAAATACCGAGTGAGAGTAGTAACGAGTATGCTAAGATGATGACCTTGGTTCTTTAAAATGTTGAGATTTGACAAATTCCTAGATGGCGTGGTAGAAAGCAGTACTTCTGTTACCCATAATCTTATTTGATCAAATCATAGATTAACCATAAGATTGCATAAAGTATGCATATTTAATAACATTGTATCAGTGTTTGTTTTGTTCTTCTATAGTAATACTGAATCAGAGTGGGAACAAGTATGGTTAGATGACGACCCTAGTGGTTTAACATATTGAGTTTTGACAAATTCATAGATAACATGGTTGAAAGAAAAAATTATTGCATACAATCTTACTTACCAAATCATTGATTACCCAAAAGACAGTGAAAAGTATGCAAATTTAGTAAAGTTATGTTAGTGTTTGTTTTGTTCTTATACGGAAATACCGAATGAGAGTTATGTCAGTGTTATAGTGAGAGTTATAGGCAACCTTCGTGCTTTACAATGTTGAGTTTGACAAGTTCATTGATGGCGTGGTCGAAAGCAATCCTTTCATTACACAATCTTACTTGACCAAATCAAAGATTACAATCTTACCTGACCAAATCATAGATTAGCTGTAAGATTGCAAAAAGTATGCAAATTTAATAAAGTTTTATTAGTGTTTGTTTTGTCCTTATATAGATATGCTGAATGAGAGTGGTAACCAGTATGGTTAGATGTTAACCTTGCTGCTTTAAAATGCGGAGATTTGACAAATTCATAGATGGGGTGGTTGAAAGCAATCCTTTTATTACACATAATGTTCCTTGACAAATCATAGATTAGGCATAAGATTGTGAAAAGTATAAAAATTGAATAAAATTGTATCAATGTGCGTTTTGTTCTTATATGGTTATACTGTATGAGAGTAAGAACTGAGTATGGTTAGATGATGACCTTGGTGCTTTAAAATGTTGAGATTTGACAAATTCATAGATGGCGTGGTTGAAAGCAATCCTGCTATTACACATAGTCTTATTTGACCAAGTTATAGATGATGAGCCATATTATTGCGAAAAGTATGCAAATTCAATAAATTGTATATGTGTTTATTTTGTTCCTACATTGTTATACCGAATGAGTGTGAGAACGAGTATGGTTAGATGTTGACTTTGGTGCTTCAAAATCTTGAGATTTGAGAACTTGATAGATGGGGTTGAAAGAAATCCTGTTATTACACAAAGTCTTATTTTGCGAACCTGTAGATTAGCCATAAGATTACGAAAAGTATGCAAATTTAATAAAATTGCATCACTGTTTTTCTATAGGGTTGTACCGAATGAGAGTTGGAAAGAGTATGGTTAGATGTTGACTAAATTTGACAAATTCATAGATGACGTGGTTGAAAGCAATCCTTTTATTACACATAATCTTATTTGACTGGGAGTACGGCGGGCAACTTACTTTGCCTGAACCTTCCATTTTTTTTAAAGGGCTAATGTAATGCAACTACCATTTTTTTCCTATATACACATAATTTCTAGCTTGTACTCCCTCCGTCCCAAATTAAGTGACTCGACTTTGTACTAATTTTGCATTGAATTTTGTATAAAGTTAAGTCTCTTATTTTGAGACGAAGGGATTAATATATTATCTACCCTAGTCTCATTTTCCATCGTGTGAGACCCTACCCAGAAGATGACACGTGTTTACCACTCATCTTAAAGCATCTTCTTCTCTAAAGACACCCCCCGGCCGAACAGTCTATTTCATGGAGTTCAGACTGTCTGCATCTTATCTCCTTAAGGAAAATTAGGACCCAGCTTCATCTAGCAACGCTACAAAGTCAAAGCCATGAATTGAGTAGAACCAATCTCTTTATTGTAGCATTCACGCTCTGTGTTCTCTTCCAAAACAACACCATCGGAGGCTACTGGCTGCTAGTGTTTTTCGTATACTAGCTGTCTTGTCGTTGAACGGAATTCCAGCCGGCTCGCCGGCCGCCGAGGCCTCGAATCAACTTGTTCTCGTGGAAAAAGACAAACATCTCTGATTTGACAAAGAGGGCTGGTCGTGTGGACATTAACGGTCCAGCAAAAGAAATGCTACATCAACTGGACATTTTCCACCGGTGCAACTTACGCGTGACTGGGACGCCCACTGTAAAATCAGGGAGGTTACTTTGAATCACGGTGGGGATTAGTCCGTAGTTCAATCCGTAGGGACTTTATTTATTGTATATGTAAGTCTAGCTAGCAGTAAACCTCCTTTTCAAAAAAAAAAAATCTAGCTAGCAGTAATTCTTCACATTACTTATATATAGAACTACACGAAGGAATAATTTCTCATGTTATATGTATACAAATGTACCTGTATTTTCAGGGTGGTCTTATAACAAAGGAGAGCCACTACTGGTGTTCGAGTTCATGACCAACGGCAGCTTGGACCAACATCTCTTCCCCAAAGTGAATGGCAGCGGGCTACAACAGCTGCAACGCACTGGCACGGCCATTCGGCAATGGGCCACCCGCTACGGGATCGTCAGGGACATTGCCACCGGCCTTCACTACGTCCACCACGAGTACGAGCCGATGGTGCTCCACCGTGACATCAAGGCGAGCAACGTGATGCTAGACTCCAGCTATCGGGCCCGCCACGGTGACTTTGGCCTGGCCTGCACCGTCGATGTGGATCGGAACTCCGCCACCGGCGTCGCCGGCACGTGGGGCTACATTGCGCCGGAGTACGCCATGTGCGGCAAGGCGACGCGGCAGACCGACATATAAGCCCTCGGGGTACTCATCCTCGAGGTCGTCACCGGCCAGCGGGCGCTGATTCCACGGGCGGTGGACGAAGACGACGCACAAATCACGAATAGAGTGTGGCGCCTCCACCGTGAGAGGAGGCTAATGGAGTGTGTCGATGCCGTGCTGACCGCTGGTTCTTCTCCGGACCAGGAGCCGCTGCACGCTGGAGGTGACGCCGAACGCCTGCTTCTCCTGGGCTTGGCGTGCAGCAGCCCAAACCCGTCAGACCGTCCGAGCATGCCCGAGGTGGTGCAGGTCATCGCCAAGTCAGCGCCGCCGCCGGAGGTGCCTCTCATGAAACCAATATTCATGTGGCCGCCGCCGGATGATGATAGCGCGGGCACATGGATGACGAATAATCTGGACGGGGCCATCGCCAGCACCGAGCGCCAGTCGCTGACGGCGGTGTCACACAGGCGGGCTACCGGAGGACATGCCTCGTTTCAACTGGAGCCATCCGTTTACGTTACTGTGCCCAGTGCTCTCGGCTCCGGCGAGAGGTCGAGCAGAGCATAGCATAGCATCCTCCGCATATCAAACGGATGTATGTATATGGTCAGTGTTAGACATATAATCGCCCGCACAGTGCCATCTGCGCTTAGGTCCGGTTGTTGCATCCGATTCCGAGTTTGTGTTACAGTATATAATCAGTTTTGCTGTCATAAATATTGTACATCTACATCTTATGTCATTGATTTTACGCGAATATTCTTGTGGCTATTTTATGTTTTTTTTTCTTTTTCATATATTGTACTCCTACCTTGTAGATCGATCCAACTCAATGAGCCAACTTTTGCTAAGAATCCATCTTAGCTCAGCACATCGCTGCATCGGCCAGGCGAAATCTACCCACCATCCAAAAAGTACTCTGCCAAGGATTCCTTGATGACCTTTATGAAAACTCTACAAGGTGAGGCTCATGCACGTTTTGGCAGTCTCCTAAGAACACTCACAGAAGGCAACGACTTTATTTAGAGTGTCGAGAACCTTCGTATAGATATAGAGAAAAAGAGAGAGTCGAAATCATCAAGCACGAACTCCACGAAGAAAGTGCCGTAAGGGCTTAACTTGAGAAATCCATATATTCACATCAAATTGACTTTCTTAAAACCAATGATGCTTTGATGATGGCTGTTGAGTCAAGGGATGTACTTAAGGCGAAACATTATAAGCTCCTAGTTGATCATGCTACACTTGTTGAGGAACATGAGGTCCTTGTGAAAAGTCCCAAGGTTGTCAAATATGACCTTATGACCCTCATCGATTATTATGCTCAACTTAAAGCTTCCACCCTTAAGGATCTTGCTTCCACCCTTCACATTGAATTGCATGTAATACTTGTACTGCTAAACCCGTTCTTGATTGCTCTTCTCTTTGAGAGAATAATAAGAAGTTGATAGACCAAATAGAAAAAGGGTTTGTGTCCTGCATTTAAGGGGAGAAAAATCTCAATGACCTCTCGAGCAACGAAAAGAGGCTTGTTACCAAGAGGGAATTCAATTTCACCTCTCTACAAAGAAGAAGAAGAACAACAACAACAGCAGTGGTGGGGAAGCCCCCTTCCCCCCCCCCCCCAACGATCGGCCACCCCCATTATCTCTATTATTAAAGGGCAGTCAACCGTCGTCGTCCTCGTCGTGATGGTTCCACCTCCTCCATCTCTCCTCCCTTCCCTCGTTTCTTCCATCCCCGCCCGATGAGAAGGAAAAAAGAAAAAGGAAAATGAAACAGACCCACGATGCCACAACCCACGAATGCACGTCATCCTCAACTCCTAGACTCCGTCGCTCCCGATCTCATCTCTCTCACCGCTCCAATTTTTAGGGGGGGGGGGGGAAGGTGGTTGCGACTCCCTAAAGATGGAGTAAGGTTCTCCTCGTCTAGCTCTGACTTGACGGTGCGTCTACCGTTGTTAGAGGGCGTGTGGAGGGAGTCTCTAGAGGATCTCGTAGGATTTGGTCGGTATTTGTCTTCGGTGGATTTGGTTAGATCCGGTCTTCGCTCCTCTAAGTTCACGTGTTTATAAGTTGGATCTGTCTGATCTATACTTCTCTTACTCATCGATCGTTGATGTTTGTTGTGCTGGTCCTTTGTGGCCTTAGCATGATGACTTCTTATGTGTCTACTACAATAAGCTTTTCTCTGCTGTGATGCGGTAGGGGCAATGATGGCAACTGTCTTACTCCAGTTTTTATAGTCTTCACTAGGGGGTCTACGGGTGTAATATCTATAACTTTTATATTCATTGTACTGTCATAATATTTGATAAATAGAACCATAAGATTCCCTAAATAAAAACGATATGAAATGTGGGCCACAACCAGCCTGAAGGCAACACTCTGCATACCTACTCATTCTGGCCCGCCCCACTGGCCTGGTAACTTTGTGGACCAGTTTGGTTACCTCTCCCTTTTCATAGTATGGAGTATCATTCAATTTCCAATTCGACGCATTTTACGTTAAATAGGCACCAGATCGCACAAGGCAATCGCAAAGGGCCAGCCCATTTAGCTACATGTTGCTTCCCTGGTTTTCTAAACTTTCCGATCCAGTTTGGTTTTCTTTTTTTTTTCTTTTTTCTGTTGTTTCTTTTACTGAGTTTTCTTTTGTTTTATATTCTTTGAAATATTTTCATTTGATAAAGTTTCAAATTTTAAAGTTGTTCATAATTTCAAAAATTACTTGTGTTTTAAAGGAATGTTAAATTAGAAAAACATATGTCAAAAAATATTTTGTCTTCTTGAAAAAAATTACGCTTTTCAAAATTAGTCTTTTCTTCTAATGTTCGGAATTTCAAAATAATCATCATTTTAAAAATTATTCATGATTTTAAAAATTGTTGGTGTTTTCGAGAAAACAAATTCCCACGAGATGAGAAAATTTTAAAAAGATATCACTTTCTTGAAAAACATATTTACATATTTAGAAAAAATCCTGAATGTTTAAAAACCGGAATGGAAAAATACTATAGTCTCCGTCTGCTATAGTACCCGGCCTGCAATAGTGAATCTTGTTATATCGTAATAAAAAAATAGTACATCCTGTTACATTCGTCTCGCTACAGTGCAAATCAAAGGAAAGAGAATCCAGCACCAGCTGGAAGCAGGTAGCGTACGTCCTGACCTGTTGATTAGCCACTACTAGGTGAGCCTGCATGATATCCATGGAGGTACCACTCGAGGGCCACATACAAATGGCCACCTAACCTAACTAACCATGGGTGGCATAACATAATTATGGATTCGTAATCCAGTGCTAGGGAGCTTAGCATGATAACCTGACATAATTAATGGTCAGGCCTGACATCTCTCACTCTCTCTCTCTTTGTATAGCATCACATGGCGCCACCCAGGTCTACTAGGTGAGCCTGCTTTTTTTTTTCCTAAAGGAAAGTACCTACATTTGTTCCACGTCATAGACAAGGTGTACAGATCTAACCGCCTACATTTGTTTTTTTGTTTTCTTAGAATAACCGCCTACATTTGTTGTATGATGGGTTGTCTTCGTTTTTGAGTCCCAAATAATTTATTCAACTTGAGCAACAACACTCATCCCTTCCCAGCAAAAAAAAAAAAGTAACTCATCTCTCGTACCCCAACTTTTTTACTACTCCCTTCGTCCCATAATGTAAGACATATTTTAACATTAAATGACTTACATTATGGGACGAAGGGAGTAGCAAATAGCGGGAAGCTACCATAACTAAGGTTTGTGGTTTGTTTCCCGTAAAATTTTCATTTTGTAATTACCCAAAAAGAATCGTGTTTACTCTATTTTTTTTTGAAGAAAAGGGGTTTCCCCTGCTCCATATATAGAATGAAGCAACAAACGGTTCACAGTATCCGATTCTGCCTATCATGGACAGAACAGGGAACAAGAAAATAACAGGTCTACAATACTATTTTTATTACAAGGCGAGTTCACTGGGAAGAGAGATGAACTACATCCTGCAACTCACAGCTCCCCCATCAAATCAATCATCTCCAAGCGATCCTGAGCAACTCCCCTTTGCACTTGTCCAGCAGAAGAATGCAGCGCCGTAGAAGCACAGATTGAGTGGCATCGAAGAGCACACTCCATTGTTGCAGAAAGCTTTTTAGACGAGCAAACACGAAGCCCATACTTCTCCAGCTTCTCCCCTGAAAGCAAAAATCATTCCTTAATGTCCATAAACTCCATAAGGAGGAAACAACAACCAAATTCAAAACTTTCTTGGTTTTATGCATTTGCCACAAGGCAATAATATCATCAAGCTGGACAGTTATATCAATATCAAAGCATATAGCCACATAATTCCATATATGTTTAGCTACAATACAGTCCAAGAACAAATGCTAGACTGATTCATTTACCGCGCAAAACAAGCAAGTAAGATCATCTACATTTCTCCTCTTGTTCAGGTTATCACGAGTAAGCACTTTGTTGTAAACAAGCAACCAAACGAAAACATGTATTTTCTGGTGGCAGAGGATTTTCCATAGTGTGTCCCCAACCCTCGAGCGCACACCCCCAAAATTGATGGCCATGTAGAAGGATTTAACAGAGTATTTTCCATTGGCCTCCAAGGTCCAAGTGGGGCAGTCAGGTGCATCAGAGAGCTGCACCTGCTTGACACTGGCAACTAGCTTATGCCAAAGGGCAAGTCCTTCCTGGTCAACATTCCTCCTAAAAGATAGTTTGAACTCCTCTCCATCCCAAACTTCTGCCACACAACAATTTTACTGATTGCAGATGGAGAATAACCTCCAAAACTGTACTGTGAGGGAACAATCCCCCAACCATATATCATGACAGAAACTAATATTACGACAATTACAAACTTTCCATTTATAAAACACTTTAGCACCCGAGATTGCCCGTGTAAAACCTTTCCAAAAAGGAGATTCCACATTATTCCTAGCCCACAGCACAGTTGGACTGCTAGTGTTATATTTGTAGTCTAACAACTTTTTCCAGTTTTTGTCTCCTGCCTTAGAGTATCTTTTACCCCAGGAGGGCAATAAAGCCATATTGAAGTCTCTCATATTAGGGATCCCAAGTCCTCGAAAGCTTTTGTGTCTAGAAACCAGACCCCAGTTGACTAAGTGGTACATGCACTAGTGGAAAAAGGCCCATTTGTCCTGGTTTGTAAGGCCCATTTGTCCCGGTTCTATAACCGGGACTAATGTGTCGGGACTAAAGCCTATAAACTTTAGTCCCGGTTCGCTTACAAACTGGGACAGATGGGGCTACACGTGGCCGCTCCGCCGAGCCCAGGCAGGAGGGCCTTTGGTCCCGGTTGGTAACACCAACCGGGACCAAAGAGCGTCCGCGCGTTAGCAGCTGAGGAGCTGTTTTTTTTTAAAGAGGAGGGGGGGTTGAGGGTTTTGGACGGTTAATTTAGGGGTTTCATATATTTTGTTAACTAGCTAATAGAGATAAGTGGTCTTTCTTATCTCCGTACTTGGTCACGACGCTACGTACTATACGTATAGATAGAACATATAACACTATTTAATCATCATTTTTGTCAACGAGACATCATACAACAAGTTCATCACTAGTCATAATCACAACTCCTTCTCCTCATCATTATCAACTCTAACACATTGTAGCACATAATAACACATTGTACCTAGGACCTACGTACTCCTATCTCGTAGGACCTACTCTACCCTCTCTTAGGTACAATATCATAAAGATAGGCCCTGACTCTCCATTATGGAGAACGGAGATCATCCTGTCTCCCATTCTTGACCTAGGCACAATGTTGCTTCCAAGTGGCTCTCTACGATTGAGCATACATTTTTTCAAATCTTTGATTGTCATGACTCCATCGCTTTTAGAAATCCGGTATGGACAGGAGTGATGCGTAGGCTGACCTGGCCGTGGTGGCCCTAAGCTCGTAACAACGCGACCTCTCAGAGACGTTAGATGAGGCACAGAATCCTCTGGGATTTTCTGTTGAAAAACATAGTAATAACTTTGTAGTTAGCAATGTTGTTTCGTTTTAGAAGAATTTATGCAAAAGATGCACGGATGTCGTAATAGTAAAATTAAAATCTTACCATGCAATCTCCATGGATGTTACCGTAGTACACTATGTGCACTAGTGGCACGTATTGACCATAATGTGCAAGAGTTTGATAATATATATTGTAATTCTCCAGATGACTAAGAAATGCGGTAAGATGATCTTTCTTCTTATAAGTTAATTCTGCTTCATCACTGTAGTAGTAGGTTCTGTCTACCATCTTCCGTACATTTTTTGAAAGAATGAAAATAAGTTGTCAATGCGAATAAGTTGTCAACAATTTTTAAATAAACAATATAAATTACTTAATAAATATGGTTGAGAAACTCACATAATGGTAGAACTGGAGGCGTTTGCACATCGACCCAGATGTCTATATTACCTTCAATTTCATCTTCCGGACTAATATCAAAGGTGATAAGCATATTAGGCTCAAATGCATAAGCCTTGCATAGTGCTTGCCAAGTTTAACAATCAAAATAACAATAGGTGTCTGCATGGTATAATTTAACGCAAAATTAAAACCGTGCTCAGTCCTCAAGTGAACTATCTTTACCTCCATATTGTTTTTAGTATTGAAACCAATCTTATCCAAAACGGCAATTCTTGCATGGCAGGGGATACTCTAGTAGGATAGTAAAAACTTAAAATTAATTATAAGTTGAAGAAAAAGAAGTAGAAGTCATACTTAATTACGAAAAAAGACTTGTCATTGTGACTTATTGTATCCACTTCGAAGGTCTCGTCCAGCATCATGCTGAAGCGTCTACCATCAACTAGGAAAGTCTTGTCACACAGGCCGCGCTCGTCTTCGCAGTATTCGCACATAGCGAATTCCCTTTCGTCGTCAGACATTTCCTATGTTCATAGTTGAAACATTTAAAATAAATCAAAGGAAACTACGATAAAACTGATCAACACACAGATCACTATTACTCAATATGCAACGGGTTGACTTTAGGTCTGTTGAGTCTTTCCTTCCTAAACTCTCATCTCACGTATATGGTGGGCACTCCCTCTGATATTGCGACCGTCGGTGATGGTGGCTCCTCCATTCATCCCAGAGTGCATTACATCAAAATGTCTAACACATTGGAACGAAGGAGAAGCGACCCCACGACAACAGTCGGGATTCTTCCTCTTATATATATATATATAGTGGACACTCTCCCTCACTGAAAGACACACAAGGAGCCGAAACAGACCTAAAGTTAACCCGTTTCATATATCGAGCAATGACATAGAAAAAATTCCCTATGTTTTACCGGAATGACTTGCAAATTACAAATACATTTATAATGAACTCGAATATAATATCACTAATACATCATCCTGAATAAGCCAGTTCAAGAATTACGGCACGCTTTGGATCCTAATGCGTGTGTGACTTTCGCTCCATCGAGGCTTTCCTTAAGTAACTCTCATATCTCATAGTGTGTTGATGCGCTCTCTCTAACACTGATATGGTGGTGTATATATGTTGGTGGGCACTCTCTCACAGTAATAGTTCGACCGCCGGTGATGGACACCCCCCTCTTCTCTTCTTGCGCAATATATTGACGAGTATATCGCAAAGAAGAGAAAAAAGAGGAGGCGCCCCCCACGACAACAGTGAGGATTCCTCCATCAAGAACACACATGAAAGTCACAGAGGAGCAACGACAGACCGAAAGTCACACACGCATTATACCGATAAAATATCACAAATACATTAATATTTATAATGAACTCGAATATAATATCACTAATACATCATCCCGAATAATCCAGTTAATGCATCATCAAATATTAACTAATACATCTCGAATATTATCATATAAGATCACTAATACAGATCGAATATCCTAGAATCCAAAGTGGAGGACGGTGAACTCGGTTCACTAGCGGTCTCTGAGTCGCTGGCGGTGGACACCCAAAGGTAAGGAAACATCACAGGATCATAACTCAGGTGAGATTTCTGAAGGATCTGCCAGGTATTATCGAACCGGGCGTCCAACGCCGCCATGTAGCGACGGACGTGCCCGCTCCCTCCGCACCGAAACTGGCCCGCGTGACCGCTACCACAGAAGGTCCGGGTCGACGATGATACCTGGATTCCTCACCAACCTCCGAGCCCGGGAAGGTAGCATCTCCCAGTGCCAGTCCGGAGGAGCCCAGTCCCGGACATGGCGCCTATCATGCAGGCTCTCGCGGACTATTCGGCGACGAGGATGCAGGCCGGGCCTCGTCGACAAAGTCCTAGGAGAACGTTTTCTTATTGTTTAATCACTATTTTTTCATAAAACCCAATTTTTTCTGTAATCTAACATACACATACTAATTTTTCTTAAGACTCCTAATAATTAAATAAAACATAAAACAACTAAAACATAAACATTCATCATATAAACATAAACCCTAAGGCTCACACATAGGGCGCATAAAATCAGTAGATAAAACAAGCAAAATGGTATTAGTGATGAAAGCAGTTTTTAAGATACGATGTTGATTTTAGCTAATGGCCAGTTATATCTATATTAGCATGATGCAAATTTCCTATGTTCATAGTTGGAACAATAGACAACATTACAACAATAGACTAAATGTTTAATCAACTAATTTTTATTATGTTCATAGTTGAAATAATAGACAACATTACAACAACAGACAAAATGTTTAATCAAATAATTTTTCCTAAGGCTCACAGCGGCGGCGGCGGCGGCTGGGCGGCGACGGGGCGGTGACGGGGAGGCGACGGGGCGGCGACGAAGAGGGCGACGGTGATGGGGGCGGCGACGGAGAGGGCGACGACGACGGGGCGGCGACGGAGAGGGCAACGGCGGGGCAGGGCCGCGTAGACAACGACGGGCAGGGGCGCGGCGACGGCATCGGGGCAGTCTGGCGGCGTCGGTGTCATCGTGGGCGAGATGAAGAATGCTGAAAATCCTAAAGTGTCAGCTTATATAGCCAGAGCATTGGTCCCAGTTGGTGACACAAACCGGGACCAATGCCACCTTTAGTCCCGGTTGGTGCCACCAGCCAGGACCAAAGCCCTGTTTTCAGCAGCCCAAAGGGCGGGAAACAGGGACCTTTGGTCCCGGTTGGTGGCACCAACCGGGACTAAAGGGGGGCATTGGTCCCGGTTGGTGCCACCAACCGGTACCAATGGTCCCTTTTCGTCGGCCGGCGGGGAAACAGGGACCAAAGGCCTGGTGTAGCAGATGTTTAGTCCCACCACGCTAGTCGAGGGGAGACAGCACTTGTTTATAAACCCCGATGCGCTTGACCTGTCAAGCTCCTCTCATAGTGAAAATAGATGCCCTTATACATGAAATTCGACCTAAATTCAAAATGCTAGTTAGGTGCCTAACTAGCACTTTTAATTTAGGTTGAATTTCAGTGTAAGCGCATCTATTTTCACTTTTGCTATTTTTTATGTTATTTTTTTGCTATTTTTCCTGCTATTAAATATTACTTTGTTTTAACATTATATTCAATTTGGTAATTATTAGGTTTTATATAACTTTAGTTTCAAAAATACTAGAGGTATATAATTTTAGTTATTGTACAAAACGGACAGTCTCTTTCGAAGTATCAGGGTTTCGGACGGAAACTCAGTTGTTACAAAAGGCATTTCATTTTCTCAAACTTATTTGAACTCCACGCTTTTTGTGTGTACAAAATGCACCATTCAAAGCCACATCATCAATTTCAAACCCTTTCTGACTTCATTTGTTATTTTTCATGTAGTTATTGATTTTTTTAGCTAAATGATCGTGAAATTGAAAAGCACTACAAATGAACTCTGAAAAGGTTGAAAGTTGGCATGGTATCATCATTTTACCCACATAGCATGTGCTAAAAAGTTGAGAGGGTTATGGCAAAAGCTAGATGCACTTCGTGTACAAAACGGACAGTCTCTTTCGAAGTATCAGGGTTTCAGATGGAAACTCATCGGTTACAAAAGGCATTTCATTTTCTTGAACTTATTTGAACTCCAGGCTTTTTGTGTGTTCAAAATGCACCATTCAAAGCCACATCATCAATTTTCAAACCTTTCTGACTTCATTTGTTATTTTTCATGCAGTTATTGATTTTTTTGAGCTAAATGACCCTGAAATTGGAAAGCACTACAAATGAACTCTAAAAAGGTTGAAAGTTGGCATGGTATCATCATTTCACCCACATAGCATGTGCTAAAACATAGTGTGTCAAAAACCATTACAGAACATCAGGAATACAGAAGTGACCAAATTAATAGAAGTTCATCATCACATTAAAACCAAAGTAGATACATAGTTGTCATTGTTGAACAACATATAGCTCTCTACAACATCTATTTAAAACATACAGCGAAACTACGTAAAATATTAAATGGAACAACAAATGCAATCATAACCGCTACTAAGGTACCAATTGATCCAACGACATAATGATATCAAGCCTCAGTATGAATGGCATATTTTCTAATCTTTCTAAGCTTCAAGCGCATTGCATCCATATTGGTCTTGTGATCGTCGACGATATCGACAACATGCAACTCCAATCCCATCTTGTCATCTTCAGTTTCTTTTCAATTTTTCTTTCAAATGATCGATTACTTTTTCAGCTTGTGTTAACTTCTCGAGCAGAATTGCATAGTCGGTTGGAATTTCTGGTTCAACTACTTCCTATAGATAAAAACATCTACGTCAAGTTGGTGGCATAATTAATTTTCATAGACATTAGATGTGTGAAATAGTTATATAAAAGATAACATACCACATCTGAATCATAGACAGGACGAGGGCCGACGTGGGCAGATACCATAACCATGGCAATATATAATAACAAACAATAATAAAAGTAAGAAAATCATACGAGTAAGTATATTTTCTTTTAGCAAGAAGATAAGATCAAGAGGCTCACCACGCGCGGGCGATCGACGGCGGTTTCAGGATGGGGACGGGGCAGGACGGACCGTAAAACGTAGACAAATCTTGACGAAAATGGAGTTTGGACAAGGAGCTTCGAGAAGACAAATCTTAAGTTTGACTTGGGAATTTCATCAAACACATCATGTGCATAGAAGGTGAGCTAGAGCACCACAAAGCTCTCCCCTCGCCGACCTGAAAAACAGAGCAAAGTGGAGTGCTCTGCTCACTGGCGAGGGGGTATATATAGGCATCTCATTGGTTCCGGTTCGTGGCTAGAACCGGGACTAAAGGACCCCCTTTGGTCTCAGATCCAGCCAGGAACCGGGACCAATGGTTGTGGGCTAGGAGCAAGGCACATTGGTCTCGGTTCGTGTCTGGAACCGGGACCAAAGGTTCCAGACGAGCCGGGACCCATGCCCCACGTGGCCCGCCCGGCCCCCTGGCCTCACGAACCGGGACTGTTGCCCCCATTGGTCCCGGTTCGTGACTGAAACGAGACTAATGGGCTGGCCCGGCTCGATGTTGGAAATATGACCTAGAGGCAATAATAAAATGGTTATTATTGTATTTCCTAGTTCATGATAATTGTCTATTATTCATGCTACAATTGTGTTAACCGGAAACTGTAATACATGTGTGAATACATAGACCACAACATGTCCCTAGTGAGCCTCTAGTTGGCTAGCTCGTTGATTAATAGATGGTCACGGTTTCATGATCATGGATATTGGATGTCATTGATAACGGGATCACTTCATTAGGAGAATGATGTGATGGACAAGACCCAATCCTAAGCATAGCACAAGATCGTGTAGTTCGTTTGCTAAAGATTTTCAATGTCAAGTATCGTTTCCTTAGACCATGAGATTGTGTAACTCCCGAATACTGTAGGAATTCTTTGGGTGTGCCAAACGTCACAAGGTAACTAGGTGGCTATAAAGGTACGCTATGGGTATCTCCGAAAGTGTCTGTTGGGTTGACACGAATCGAGACTGGGATTTGTCACTCCGTGTGACGGAGAGGTATCTCTGGGCCCACTCGGTAAGACATCACCATAATGAGCTCAATGTGACTAAGGAGTTAGCCACGGGATGATGTATTACGGAACGAGTAAAGAGACTTGCCGGTAACGAGATTGAACAAGGTATAGGGATACCAACGATCGAATCTCGGGCAAGTACCATACCGATAGACAAAGGGAATTGTATACGGGATTGATTGAATCCCTGCCATCGTGGTTCATCCGATGAGATCATCATGGAGTACGTGGGAGCCAACATGGGTATCCAGATCCTGCTGTTGGTTATTGACCGGAGAGGTGTCTCGGTCATGTCTACGTGTCTCCCGAACCCGTAGGGTCTACACACTTCAGGTTCGATGACGCTAGGGTTATAGGGAAATGGTATAAGTGATAACCGACGGTTGTTCGGAGTCCCGGATGAGATCCCGGACGTCACGAGGAGCTCCGGAATGGTCCGGAGGTAAAGATTGATATATAGGAAGTCCAGTTTTGGTCACCGGAAAGTTTTCGGGCTCATCGGTATTGTACCGGGAGTGCCGGGAGGGTGCCGGAGGACCCCCGGGAGGGGTGTGACGACCATAGGACTACATGGGCCTTTAGAGGAGGTGTGCCAGCCCATATTGGTCCAGCCAATACCTCCTAGAAAGGCCCATGCGGCTGGGATCTAGAGATAAGGGCAAAAAGGGTTTGAAAGGAGGAGATCCACCTCCCTTGTGGGAGGTGGACTCCTCCCCCACTTCGGCCGAACCTCTCCTCCTTGGAGGAGGGGCCAAGCCAGCCCTCCCTATCCCTCCTCCTATATATAACCAAGGGTTTTGCCTCCTGAGAACAGATCTGAACTCTCTCTCTCATGGCAAAGCCCTACCTATCTTCTTCCTCCTCCGCAACGCTTGGCGAAGCCCTGCCGGAATACCTTGCTACTCCACCACCACCACGCCGTCGTGCTGCTGTTGGAGCCCTTCCTCAACCTCTCCTTCCTCCTTGCTGGATCAAGGCATAGGAGATGTCAACGGGCTGCACGTGTGTTGAACGCGGAGGTGCCGTCCGTTCGGCACTTGATCGGATCTACCGCGATCTGAATCGCTGCGAGTACGACTCCATCAACCGCGTTCTTGTAACGCTTCCGCTTAGTGATCTTCAAAGGTATGAAGATGCAATCTCTCCCCTCTCGTTGCTAGTTTCTCCATATATAGATCTTGGTGACACTTAAGAATTTTTTTGATTTACTACTACGTTTCCCAACAGTGGCATCATGAGCTAGGTCTATGCGTAGAATCTATGCACGAGTAGAACACAAAGCAGTTGTGGGCATCAATTTTGTTAATATGCTTGTTGTTACTAGTCTTATCTTGATTCGACAGTATTGTGGGATGAAGCGTCCCGGACCAAGCTTACACGTACGCTTACGTGAGACCGGTTCCACCGCCGGACATGCACTAGTTGCATAAGGTGGCTAGCGGGTGTCTGTCTCTCTCCACCTTAGTCGGATTGGATTCGATGAAAAGGGTCCTTATGAAGGGTAAATAGCAATTGGCATATCACGTTGTGGTTTTGGCGTAGGTAAGAAACATTCTTGCTAGAAACCTAGAGCAACCACGTAAAAACTTGCAACTACAAATTAGAGGACGTCTAACTTGTTTTTGTAGCATATGCCTTGTGATGTGATATGGCCAGAAGGATGTGATGCGATGCATTGTGATGTATGAGATTGATCATGTTCTTGTAATAGGGTTCACGACTTGCATGTCGATGACTATGACAACCGGCAGGAGCCATAGGAGTTGTCTTATTTTATTGTATGACCTGCGTGTCAATCATAAATGCCATGTTATTACTTTACTTTATTGCTAAGCGTTAGCCATAGTAGTAGAAGTAATAGTTGGCGAGACAAGTTCATGAAGACACAATGATGGAGATCATGCTGAGGGAGATCATGGTGTCGTGCCGGTGACAATGATGATCATGGTGCCCCGAAGATGGAGATCATAGGAGCAAGATGATATTGGCCATATCATGTCGCTATATTGATTGCATGTGATGTTTATCATGTTTACATCTAATTTTCTTAGAACGACGGTAGTAAATAAGATGATCTCTCAATAATATTTCAAGAGAAGTGTTCACCCTAACTGTGCACCGTTGCTAAGGATCGTTGTTCCGAAGCACCACGTGATGATCGGGTGTGATAGGTTCTAACGTTCGCATACAACGGGTGTAAGCCAGATTTACACACGCGAAACACCTAGGTTGACTTGACGAGCCTAGCATGTACAGACATGGCCTCAGAACACGGAAGACCGAAAGGTCGAACATGAGTCGTATAGAAGATACGATCAACATGAAGATGTTCACCATGGATGACTAGTCCGTCTCACGTGATGATCGGACACGGGCCAGTTGACATGGATCATGTATCACTTGGATGACTAGAGAGATGTCTATCTGAGTGGGAGTTCATTGAAAAATATGATTATGTGAACTTAATTATCATGAACTTAGTCTAAAATTGCCTTTAATATATATATTGTAGATCCAAAGGCCAACGCAAATGTCAACCTCAATTTCAACGCGTTCCTAGAGAAAACCAAGCTGAAAGATGATGGAAGCAACTATGCGGACTGGGTCCGTGGCTTGAGGATCATCCTCATAGCTTCCAAGAAACTATATGTCCTTGATGCACCGCTAGGTGACCCACCCCTTCTCCCAGCAGAACAAGACGTTGTGAACGCTTGGCATTCTCGCTGCGATGATTACTCCCTTGTTCAGTGCGGCATGCTTTACAGTTTAGAACCGGGGCTCCAAAAGCGTTTTGAGAAACACGGAGCATATGAGATGTTCCAAGAGCTGAAACTGGTTTTCCAAGCTCATGCCCGGGTCGAGAGATATGAAGTCTCCGACAAGTTCTTTAGCTGTAAGATGGAGGAGAATAGTTCTGTCAGTGAACACATCCTCAAGATGTCTGCGCTTCACAACCGCTTGACTCAGCTGGGAGTTAACATCCCGGATGACTCGGTCATTGACAGAATCCTCCAGTCGCTTCCACCTAGCTACAAGAGCTTTGTGATGAACTACAACATGCAAGGGATGGAGAAGTCCATTCCTGAGTTGTACTCGATGCTGGAATCAGCGGAGGTCGAGATCAAAAAGGAGCATCAAGTGTTGATGGTAAATAAGACCACTAGTTTCAAGAAAGGAAAGGGTAAGAAGAACTTCAAGAAGGATGGCAAAGCTGTTACCGCTCCCGGTAAGCAAGTTGCCGGGAAGAAGAAGAACAAGAATGGACCCAAGCCTGAGACTGAGTGCTTTTATTGCAAGAGTGCCGGTCACTGGAAGCAGAATTGCCCCAAGTACTTAGCGGATAAGAAGGACGGCAATGTTAAAGGTATATGTGATATACTTGTTATTGATGTGTACCTGACCAGCGCTCGTAGTGGCTCCTGGGTATTTGTTACCGGTGCAGTTGCTCACATTTGTAACTCCAAGCAGGAGCTGCAGAATAAGCGGAGGCTGGCCAAGGACAAGGTGACGATGCGCGTCGGGAATGGTTCCAAGGTCGATGTGATCGCTGTCGGCACGCTACCTCTACATCTACCTTCGAGATTAGTTTTAAACCTTAATAATTGTTATTTAGTACCAGCTTTGAGCATGAACATTGTATCTG
Source organism: Hordeum marinum (assembly GCA_022496015.1). Lineage (NCBI taxonomy): Eukaryota > Viridiplantae > Streptophyta > Magnoliopsida > Poales > Poaceae > Hordeum > Hordeum marinum. Next base: position 515,313,883 of record CM039676.1, on the reverse strand, counting down.
GATCTCGCTTGATGCGAGATGGCTACTCATTTAAATCCAAGAATAATGGTTGTTCTATTTATATGAGAGAAATGTTTTATGCTCATGCCCCGCTGGTCAATGGTTTATTTTTGATGAATCTCGAATGTGATGTTACACATGTCCATAGTGTGAGTACCAAAAAGTGTAAAGTTGATAACGATAGTCCCACTTACATGTGGCACTGCCGCCTTGGTCATATTGGTGTCAAACGCATGAAGAAGCTCCATGTTGATGGAGTTTTGGAGTCACTTGATTTCGAATCATTTGACATGTGCGAACCATGCCTCATGGGAAAGATGACCAAGACTCCGTTCTCCGGAACAATGGAGCGAGCAACTGACTTGTTGGAGATAATACATACCGATGTACGCGGTCCAATGAGCGTCGAGGCTCGCGGAGGCTACCTTTATGTTCTCACCCTCTCTGATGACTTGAGTAGATATGGTTATGTCTACTTAATGAAACACAAGTCTGAAACCTTTGAAAGGTTCAAGGAATTTCAGAGTGAGGTCGAGAATCAACGTGACAGAAAAATAAAATGCCTACGATCTGATCGTGGCGGAGAATATTTAAGTCACGAGTTTGGCACACACCTTAGGAAATGTGGAATTGTTTCACAACTCACGCCGCCCGGCACACCTCAGCGAAATGGTGTGTCTGAACGTCGTAATCGCACTCTATTGGATATGGTGCGATCTATGATGTCTCTTACCGACTTACCACTATCATTTTGGGGATATGCATTAGAGACTGCCGCATTCAATTTAAATAGGGCACCGTCTAAATCCATTGAGACGACACCGTATGAATTATGGTTTGGTAAGAAACCTAAGCTGTCGTTTCTAAAAGTTTGGGGATGCGATGCTTATGTGAAGAAACTTCAACCTGAGAAGCTCGAACCCAAAGCGGAAAAGTGCGTCTTCATAGGATATCCCAAAGAGACTATTGGGTATACCTTCTACCTACGATCCGAGGGCAAAGTCTTTGTTGCCAAGAATGGATCCTTTCTCGAGAAAGAGTTTCTCTCGAAAGAAGTAAGTGGGAGGAAAATAGAACTTGATGAGGTAATTGTACATCCACTCGAACCGGAGAGTAGCGCAGCACAGGAAGTTGTTTCTGTGGAGCCTACACCGGCAAGAGAGGAAGTTAATGATGATGATCATGAAGCTTCAGATCAAGCTGCTATTCGAAGGTCCACTAGGACACGTTCCGCACCAGAGTGGTACGGCAATCCTGTCCTAGAGATCCTGTTGTTGGACAACGGTGAACCTTCGAACTATGAAGAAGCGATGGCGGGCCCGGATTCCGACAAATGGCTTGAGGCCATGAAATCCGACATAGGATCCATGTATGAGAACAAAGTATGGACTTTGGTGGACTTGCCTGATGATAAGCGAGCCATTGAAAACAAATGGATCTTTAAGAAGAAGACTGACGCGGACGGTAATGTCACCGCCTATAAAGCTCAGCTTGTCGCTAAGGGTTATCGACAAGTTCAAGGAGTTGACTACGATGAGACTTTCTCACCCGTAGCGATGCTAAAGTCTGTCCGAATCATGTTAGCAGTTGCCGCATTTTATGATTATGAGATCGGGCAAATGGACATCAAAACGGCATTCCTTAATGGCTTCCTCAAGGAAGAACTGTATATGATGCAGCCGGAAGCTTTTGTCGATCCTAAAGATGCTAACAAGGTTTGCAAGCTCCAGCGCTCCATCTATGGGCTGGTGCAAGCATCTCGGAGTTGGAACATTCTCTTTAATGAGGTGATTAAAGCGTTTCGGTTTGTACAGGTTTATGGAGAACCCTGTATTTACAAGAAAGTGAGTGGCAGCTCTATAGCATTCCTTATACTGTATGTGGATGACATGCTGATAATGGGAAATAATATAGAACTCTTGGAAAGTATAAAGGCCTACTTGAATAAGTGTTTTTCAATGAAGGACCTTGGAGAAGCTGCTTACATATTAGGTATTAAGATCTATAGAGATAGATCGAGACACCTCATTGGTCTTTCACAAAGCACATACCTTGAAAAGATATTGAAGAAGTTCAATATGGATCAGTCCAAGAAGGGGTTCTTTCCTGTGTTGCAAGGTGTGAGATTGAGTACGACTCAATGCCCGACCACGGCAAAGGATAGAGAAGAGATGAGTGTCATCCCCTATGCTTCAGCCATAGGCTCTATCATGTATGCCATGCTGTGTACCAGACCTGATGTGAACCTTGCCATAAGTTTGGTAGGGAGGTACCAAAGTGATCCCGGAGCGGAACACTGGACAGCGGTCAAGAATATCCTGAAGTACCTGAAAAGGACAGAGGGCATGTTTCTCGTATATGGAGGTGCCGAAGAGCTCGTCGTAAAGGGTTACGTCGACGCTAGCTTCCACACAGATCCGGACGACTCCAAGTCGCAAACCGGATACGTGTATATTTTGAATGGAGGGGCAGTTAGCTGGAGCAGCAGCAAGCAAAGCGTCATGGCGGCATCTACATGTGAACCGGAGTACATAGCTGCTTCGGAAGCAGCGAAGGAGGGATTCTGGACGAAGGAGTTCATCACCGACCTAGGAGTGATTCCAAATGCGTCGGGCCCGATGACTCTACTCTGTGACAACACTGGAGCTATTGCCCTTGCGAAGGAGCCCAGGTTTCACAAGAAGACAAGACACATCAAGCGCCGCTTCAACTCCATACGTGATTACATTCAGGAGGGAGACATAGATATTTGTAAAGTGCATACGGATCTGAATGTCACAAATCCGTTGACTAAACCTCTCTCACGAGCAAAACATGACCAACACCAGAATGCTATGGGTGTTCGATTCATACAAATGTAACTAGATTATTGACTCTAGTGCAAGTGGGAGACTGTTGGAAATATGCCCTAGAGGCAATAATAAAATGGTTATTATTGTATTTCCTAGTTCATGATAATTGTCTATTATTCATGGTACAATTGTGTTAACCGGAAACCGTAATACATGTGTGAATACATAGACCACAACATGTCCCTAGTGAGCCTCTAGTTGGCTAGCTCGTTGATCAATAGATGGTCACGGTTTCATGATCATGGACATTAGATGTCATTGATAAAGGGATCACATCATTAGGAGAATGATGTGATGGACAAGACCCAATCCTAAGCATAGCACAAGATCGTGTAGTTCGTTTGCTAAAGCTTTTCAATGTCAAGTATCGTTTCCTTAGACCATGAGATTGTGTAACTCCCGGATACCGTAGGAATGCTTTGGATGTGTCAAACGTCACAACGTAACTGGGTGGCTATAAAGGTATGCTACGGGTATCTCCGAAAGTGTCTGTTGGGTTGACACGAATCGAGACTGGGATTTGTCACTCCGTGTGACGGAGAGGTATCTCTGGGCCCACTCGATAAGACATCATCATAATGAGCTCAATGTGACTAAGGAGTTAGCCACGGGATTATGTATTACGGAACGAGTAAAGAGACTTGCCGATAACGAGATTGAACAAGGTATTGGGATACCGACGATTGAATCTCGGGCAAGTACCATACCGATAGAAAAAGGGAATTGTATACGGGATTGATTGAATCCCTGACATCGTGGTTCATTCGATGAGATCATCGTGGAGTACGTGGGAGCCAACATGGGTATCCAGATCCCGCTGTTGGTTATTGACCGGAGAGGTGTCTCGGTCATGTCTACGTGTCTCCCGAACCCGTAGGGTCTACACACTTAAGGTTCGATGACGCTAGGGTTATAGGGAAATGGTATAAGTGATTAACGAAGGTTGTTCGGAGTCCCGGATGAGATCTCGGACGTCACGAGGAGCTCCGGAATGGTCCGCAGGTAAAGATTGATATATAGGAAGTCCAGTTTTGGTCACCGGAAAGTTTTCGGGCTCATCGGTATTGTACCGGGAGTGCCGGGAGGGTGCCGGAGGACCCCGAGAGGGGTGTGACGACCATAGGACTAGATGGGCCTTTAGATGAGGTGTGCCAGCCCATATTGGGCCAGCCAAGACCTCCTAGAAAGGCCCATGCGGCTGGGATCTAGAGATAAGGGCAAAAAGGGTTTGAAAGGAGGAGATCCACCTCCCTTGTGGGAGGTGGACTCCTCCCCCACTTCGGCCGAACCTCTCCACCTTGGAGGAGGGGCCAAGCCAGCCTTCCCTCTCCCTCCTCCTATATATACCCAAGGGTTTTGCCTCTTGAGAACAGATCTGAACTCTCTCTCTCACGGCGAAGCCCTACCTCTCTTCTTCCTCCTCCGCAGCGCTTGGCAAAGCCCTGCCGGAATACCTTGCTACTCCACCACCACCACGCCGTCGTGCTGCTGTTGGAACCCTTCCCCAACCTCTCCTTCCTCCTTGATGGATCAGGGCGTAGGAGACGTCATCGGGCTGCACGTGTGTTGAACGCGAAGGTGCCGTCCGTTCGGCACTTGATCGGATCTACCGCGATCTGAATCGCTGCGAGTACGACTCCATCAACGGCGTTCTTGTAACGCTTCCGCTTAGCGATCTTCAAAGGTATGAAGATGCAATCTCTCCCCTCTCGTTGCTGGTTTCTAAATAGATAGATCTTGGTGACACGTAGGAATTTTTTTGATTTACTACTACGTCTCCCAACAGTGGTATCAGAGCCAGGTCTATGCGTAGAAGCTATGCACGAGTAGAACACAAAGCAGTTGTGGGCGTTGGTTTTGTTAATATGCTTGCCGTTACTAGTCTTATCTTGATTCGACGGTATTGTGGGATGAAGCATCCCGGACCAACCTTACACGTACGCTTACGTGAGACCGGTTCCACCGCCTCACATGCACTAGTTGCATAAGGTGGCTAGCGGGTGTCTGTCTCTCCCACCTTAGTCGGATTGGATTCGATGAAAAGGGTCCTTATGAAGGGTAAATAGCAATTGGCATATCATGTTGTGGTTTTGGCGTAGGTAAGGAACGTTCTTGCTAGAAACCTATAGCAACCACGTAAAAACTTGCAACTACAAATTAGAGGACGTCTAACTTGTTTTTGCAGCATATGCCTTGTGATGTGATATGGCCAGAAGGATGTGATGTGATGCATTGTGATGTATGAGATTGATCATGTTCTTGTAATAGGGTTCACGACTTGCATGTCGATGACTATGACAACCGGCAGGAGCCATAGGAGTTGTCTTATTTTATTGTATGACCTGCGTGTCAATCATAAACGCCATGTTATTACTTTACTTTATTGCTAAGCGTTAGCCATAGTAGTAGAAGTAATAGTTGGCGAGACAACTTCATGAAGACACAATGATGGAGATCATGATGATGGAGATCATGGTGTCGTGCCGGTGATAGTGATGATCATGGTGCCCCGAAGATGGAGATCATAGGAGCAAGATGGTATTGGCCATATCATGTCACTATATTCATTGCATGTGATTTTTATCATGTTTACATCTTATTTGCTTAGAACGACGGTAGTAAATAAGATGATCTCTCAATAAAATTTCAACAGAAGTGTTCACCCTAACTGTGCACCATTGCTAAGGATCGTTGTTCCGAAGCACCACGTGATGATCGGGTGTGATAGGTTCTAATGTTCGCATACAATGGGTGTAAGCCAGCTTTACACACGCGAAACACTTAGGTTGATTTGACAAGCCTAGCATGTACAGACATGGCCTCGGAACACGGAAGACCGAAAGGTCGAACATGAGTCGTATAGAAGATACGATCAACATGAAGATGTTCACCATGGATGACTAGTCCATCTCACGTGATGATCGGACACGGGCTAGTTGACATGGATCATGTGTCACTTGGATGACTAGAGACATGTCTATCTAAGTGGGAGTTCATTGAATAATTTGATTATGTGAACTTAATTATCATGAACTTAGTCTAAAATTGCCTTTAATATCTATATTGTAGATCCAATGGCCAACGCAAATGTCAACCTCAATTTCAACGCGTTCCTAGAGAAAACCAAGCTGAAAGATGATGGAAGCAACTATGCGGACTGGGTCCGTGGCTTGAGGATCATCCTCATAGTTTCCAAGAAACTGTATGTCCTTGATGCACCGCTAGGTGACGCACCCCTTCTCCCAGCAGAACAAGACGTTGCGAACGCTTGGCATTCTCGCTGCGATGATTACTCCCTTGTTCAGTGCGGCATGCTTTACAGTTTAGAACCGGGGCTCCAAAAGCGTTTTGAGCAACACGGAGCATATGAGATGTTCCAAGAGCTGAAACTGGTTTTCCAAGCTCATGCCCGGGTCGAGAGATATGAAGTCTCCGACAAGTTCTTTAGCTGTAAGATGGAGGAGAATAGTTCTGTCAGTGAACACATCCTCAAGATGTCTGGGCTTCACAACCGCTTGACTCAGCTGGGAGTTAACATCCCGGATGACTCAGTCATTGACAGAATCCTCCAGTCGCTTCCACCTAGCTACAAGAGCTTTGTGATGAACTACAACATGCAAGGGATGGAGAAGTCCATTCCTGAGTTGTACTCGATGCTGAAATCAGCGGTGGTTGAGATCAAAAAGGAGCATCAAGTGTTGATGGTAAATAAGACCACTAGTTTCAAGAAAGGCAAGGGTAAGAAGAACTTCAAGAAGACGGCAAAGATGTTGCCGCACCCGGTAAGCAAGTTGCCGGGAAGAAGAAGAACAAGAATGGACCCAAGCCTGAGACTGAGTGCTTTTATTGCAAGGGTGCCGGTCACTGGAAGCGGAATTGACCCCAAGTACTTAGCGGATAAGAAGGATGGCAATGTTAAAGGTATATGTGATATACTTGTTATTGATGTGTACCTGACCAGCGCTCGCAGTAGCTCCTGGGTATTTGATATCGGTGCAGTTGCTAAATGACCCTGAAATTGAAAACCACTACAAATGAACTCTGGAAAGGTTGAAAGTTTTCATGGTGTCATCATTTCACCCACCTACCATGTGCTAAAAATTTGAGAGGGTTACGGCAAAAGCTGGATGCACTTCGTGTACAAAACGGACAGTCTCTTTCGAAGTATCAGGGTTTCGGATGGAAACTCATCGGTTACAAAAGGCATTTCATTTTCTTGAACTTATTTGAACTCCAGGCTTTTTGTGTGTTCAAAATGCACCATTCAAAGCCACATCATCAATTTTCAAACCTTTCTGACTTCATTTGTGATTTTTCATGCAGTTATTGATTTTTTTGAGCTAAATGACCCTGAAATTGGAAAGCACTACAAATAAACTCTAAAAAGGTTGAAAGTTGGCATGGTATCATCATTTCACCCACATAGCATGTGCTAAAAAATAGTGTGTCAAAAACCATTACAGAACATCATGAATACATAAGTGACCAAATTAATAGAAGTTCATCATCACATTAAAACCAAAGTAGATACATAGTTGTCATTATTGAAAACATATAGCTCTCTACAACATCTAATTAAAACATACAGGGAAACTACGTAAAATATTAAATGCAACAACAAATGCAATCATAACCGCTACTAAGGTACCAATTGATCCAACAACATAATGATATCAAGCCTCAGTATGAATGGCATATTTTGTAATCTTTCTAAGCTTCAAGCGCATTGCATCCATCTTGGTCTTGTGATCGTCGACGATATCGGCAACATGCAACTCCAATCCCATCTTGTCATCTTCAGTTCTTTTCAATTTTTCTTTCAAATGATCGATTTCTTTTTCAGCTTGTGTTAACTTCTCGAGCAGAATTGCATAGTCGGTTGGAATTTCTGGTTCAACTACTTCCTATAGATAAAAACATCTACGTCAAGTTGGTGGCATAATTAATTGTCATAGACATTAGATGTGTGAAATAGTTATATAAAAGATAACATACCACATCTAAATCATAGACTGGACGAGGGCCGACGTGGGCGGATACCATAACCATGGCACTATATAATAACAAACAATAATAAAAGTAAGAAAATCATACGAGTAAGTATATTTTCTTTTAGCAAGAAGATAAGATCAAGAGGCTCACCACGCGCGGGAGATTGACGGCGGTTTCAGGACGGGGACGGGACAGGACAGACCACCAAACGTAGACAAATCTTGACGAAAATTGAGTTTGGACAAGGAGCTTCGAGAAGAGAAAGCTTAATTTTGACTTGGGCATTTCATCAAACACCTCATGTGCATAGGAGGTGAGCTAGAGCACCAAAAAAGCTCTCCCCTCGCCGACCTGAAAAACAGAGCAAAGTGGAGTGCTCTGCTCACCGGCGAGGGGGTATATATAGGCATCTCATTGGTTCCAGTTCGTGGCTAGAACCGGGACTAAAGGACCCCCTTTGGTCCCAGATCCAGCCACGAACCGGGACAAATGGTTGTGGGCTAGGAGCAAGGCACATTGGTCTCGGTTCGTGTCTGGAACCAGGACCAAAGGTTCCAGACGAGCCGGGACATATATATAGACGTGTCGGGATTAAGCCCAATGAAAGGGAGATTTGCATTTCCACGGTCACCCACCTTGTCGCTACCATCGAGTGTCTGGTGAAGGACTCGTCCCAACGACCGGAATTGAAAATAGTCTACACCCCGGCCTCTGATCACCAAGACTTCATCGGCGAACTACACGCCGGAATCTGTTCTAAAGCCGGACCGTCATCAGTCCAAGATCAATCACACAATTCGCAGTCCGTGATTACGAACACCCAATGTGGCATGGGGTCGAATGATTCGAGTATCGCACCAATTCACCCACCACCACTGACAATGATTCCAGTATCGCACCAAAGCCAGCATCTTCAGACTTTCGGGACATCAAACAATTACAAGGAGAGTCAGTCCAGACTTTTGGGCCAGATTCCTACTCGCTAGAAGCAGAGAAAAAGGTCTCAGTGACCAAGATATAATGGCAAATTTCAGTCGCAATTGCCACGATGAAGGGATTCTTAACGCCCTGGCTCGCCGACGCATTCGTGACTTTTCGGAGTTGTCCGAATTGGTACAAAAATATTGTGCCATGGAAAGCGCTTGGCAATCTGAACGGATACCTCCAAAGCGGCCAGCCAGATTCGAACCCACCTAAAAAAGAAACAGGCCCCTTTCAGGGGTCAGTACTGTCCTTGATGGACTATTGGATAAACCCTGCCGCATACATTCTGTATTCCTGAACATAAGCCCGACTCACAGCCTTAAATCTTGCTAGGTCGTCAGGCAGGTCGCAAAGAGTGGTGAGGCCATCCTTGGGGCGCTTCCGCCGAATAGGCGCTCTTCATCTTCACCCGAATACAATGCCGAAGTTTGAACGGTCTACGAAACGTTCGCCTCGAGGAACTAGAGGAAAAGAGATCTTAGAGAACTCAAACAGGTCTACCATGTGGCATCTAAAAGTGCATGGGCAGACATACCCATCACCTTCGGAGATATCGACCGACCAACCATTCTTTCCGGTCATTCACTAGCCGCACTAGTCCTGAACCCCATCATTGATGGCTACAGGTTACATAAGGTGCAATGGACGGCAGGAATGGTTTAAACCTAATCTACGTAGGCACCCTGGAAAAAATGCAGTTCGACCAATCTCGCATCGAGCATAGCAACACGATTTTCCGGGGAATTATTCCAGGGAAAGAGGCGCGCTATTCAGAACGTGTCATCCTGGACGTAGTGTTCGGCACGCCCAAAAACTACCAATCCGAAGAGCTTCTCTTCCACATCGTGCCTTTCCCAAGTGGCTACATGCCCTATTGGGACGTGACGCCTTCACAAAATTCCAGGCTATACCCCATTATGGGTACATGAAACTCAAAATGCCAGGACCAAACGGGGTGATCACAATCACCAGTGATCCGAATATCGCCCTTAGGGTCGACAACAAAACGGCGGTGCTCGCCCTCGAGGCACTCACCGAGACCTTCGCTGCAGAAGAACTAATCGCATTGCGGTCAACGGTTGACAAGGATGACATTATCCTCAGCAAAAGGACCAAGCCCACGTCATTTAAACCCGTAGAGGAAATCGTTAAGTTTCAAGTGCATCTGACGGACCCCCACTACTGGAATTAGTGACTTTGCTGTCTGCCAGATCTTTGCCGTCTGCTGGCAGATGCCAATAAACCTCTTTGCCGTCTGCTTTGGCAAGGCAGACGGCAAAGAGCTGGCTGATGGCAACGTCACTCTTTGCCATATACTAGCTGGTCTGTGTAGCTACTGTGGCATTTGGTGCTGCTGGTTAACTCCATACATGTTGTATAGCTACTGTGGCATTGGTCATTGCTCAATGTTGCCTCTGGGTTGCATATAGCCATATACTAGCTGGTCTGTGTAGTTGTGCTCCTAATCCATATGTGTGTGTTTTGCTGTTGTTATGATGCTTGTGATACTGCTATTGGTGTCTACTAAGATTCCATTATGCTGCTGTCCTGGTGCTCTCTTTAGACATTATACTGTTGTTGAAGAAGAAGTAGAAGAAAGATAGGAAATAAAAGAAAAGGACAGCCCGACACCCCGACCTCGACCCCGACACCCCCGACAACCCTGACACCCCGACACCGACACCCCAGACACGACACCCCCGACACCCCGACACCCCGACACCCCTGACACCCCCACACCGACACCCCGACACGACACCCCGACATGGCACACCGACCCCGACACCCAGAGACCCCGACACAGCACCCCGACCCCGACACCCCTGACACCATGACACCCCCGACACCCCTGACACCCCGACACCGACACCCCAGACACAACACCCCCGACACCTCGACACCCCTGACACCCCGACACCGACACCCCGACACGACACCTCAACACGGCACACCGACCCCGACACAGCACCCCGACCCCGACACCCCAACACACGATGAGATATGAGTGTCCTCAATCATCAGTCTGTAGGTGTCTTCAATCATCAGTCTTTTGTGTGTGTCCAGTAGCTAGGCAAGATGAGTGATCGTGGGCCGATGTACATCGATATAATGCGTGTGTGACTTTCGGTCCGTCGAGGCTTTCCTTAAATAACTTTCATGTGTGTTCCTGATGGAGGAATCCCAACTGTTGTCGTGGGGGCACCTCTTCTTTTTTCTCTTCTGTGCGATATACTCGTCGATACTTTGCACGAGAAGAGGAGAAAAGAGGCGTCCATCACCAGCGGTCGAACTATTACTGTGAGAGAGTGCCCACCAACATATATACACCATCATATCAGTGTGAGAGAGAGCGCACCAACACACCATGAGATATGAGAGTTACTTAAGGAAAGCCTCGACGAACTGAAAGTCATACACGCATTATACCGATGTACACCGACACGACACCCCAACACCCCAACACGACACCCCCGACCCCCAACACCTCTTCGGCCTCCTGTTGACCGAAAGGGTGCTCTTCGGCCTTCCAGAGGCCGACGGGGTCATATATGCATATAATTTCCGATTTTGTTATGAAAAACATCATATATATATTTGTTTTTATCGGGTGGATTTAAATGTGCAGTTGTTTCGTCGCTGCGAGGGTTTCGTGTTCGACGATCTCCCCGTGCGTTCGACGAGCTCCGCCCCTGCATTTGTGGGTGAGCACAAATGACATCTCCTCCTCCCCCTTCATTTGCTCTGTTCTGATCTTCGTGCCGATGAAACTTGTTAGCTGTAGGTACATTGAATCATCAGTATGCGTGAACATTATGCGTCTCCCATTCGAAAGGGTTACATCTATAAATATGCATACATTTGCATATTTATAACCGTGATTGTTTCGAATTTTCCAACATTATCCATGGACAGCCCGAGTATGTGTAGATTGGGTTCGTTTTCCCATATGCTATGCTCCGGATCCGATGCAGAATTTCGTCAGTGCCTCCTTGTTGTTCTCCGGGTACATATCCTCTCTGCTTATTGCCGAGACATGTATCAGGAGAACAGCGGGGAGGTGCTGCCGAAATTTGCATCGGATCCAGAGCAGAGCATGGGAAAACGAACCCAATCTACACATACTCGGGTGGGATTAGGACCTATCTTTACCTACTAACATCTTGGTTGCATCGACGTAATGAAACTGACAAACTCTATTAACTGATGAGTATGGTTTGCTGAATTATGTATATATTTTGTGTGTGTCCAGTAGCTAGGCAGGATGAGTGATCGTGGGTGGATGTACACCGGTCACACTAGTCAGAAAGACATGACCCGTGAATGGTTAACAAAAACCAAGGAGTTTGTGAGAGTCGCATTTGCAAATGGACACAAAACAACCTCGTGCCCTTGTGTCGATTGCGACAACTATAAGAGGAAGTCAGAGTTTGAAATGATCAAACACCTACAGAAGTGCGGTTTTATGCCTAATTATACGGTCTGGACATTTCATGGTGAGTCTGCCCAACGTGCCAGAGCCGAGGTGCTTCGTCGTCGCACCGACGAGCATGGTACCGGGATCGAAGACATGGTGCAAGACTTTGATGATGCTCAGGATTCGGACGATGAGATGGAGGAATCTGCAAAGGTATTTTATGAAATGTTGGAGTCTTCAAAACGTCCTCTCCACGAGCACACTGAGCTTTGTCAGCTGGATGCCATCTCGCAAGTAATGGCTCTAAAGGCTCAGTTCAACCTGGGTAGAGAATGCTACGATGCGATTATGACGATATTTGGACGCTTTCTACCCAAAGGCCATGTATTGCCACCAAACCTGTACCAGTCGGACAAAATCCTACGTGCGCTTAAGATGACCTATGAGAAGATAGATGCTTGTGAGAATGGATGTGCCTTATTTAGGCTTCAGTATGCGGGCTTGAACTATTGCCCCATTTGCAATGCTTCCAGGTATGTTCTGGTAGACAACGGTATGGGTGACAAGAGTCAGACCAAAATCCCCATTAATGTTCTTCGGTATCTGCCAATCATACCAAGAATTCAACGGCTTTTCATGGTCGAAGAGACGGCTAGACAGATGACGTAGCATAAATTGGGCAAAAGAACAGAACTGGATGCAAACGGGAATCCGATGTTGGGACACACTTCGGACGCTTTTGGGTGGAAGCACTTCGATGCATTACTTAAGGATAAAGCGGCAGAACCAAGGCATCCTTGAGTTGCCATCAGCATGGATGGGTTCAATGTGTATGGTATGACGGCAGCACAATACAGTTGTTGGCCTGTATTTGTCATTCCACTCAATCTCCCCCCCCCCCCGAGAGATTATGAAAAGAAAGAACATTTTCCTGACCCTGATAATTCTAGGGCCCAAATATCCGGGGACGAATATGAATGTGTACATGCAACCGCTTAAGGATGAATTGCAAGAAGCCTGGGATAATGGGATCAAGACAAACGACGCCGCTACAAAAAAGAACTTCAAAATGCATGTGTGGTACATGTACTCGATGCATGACTTGTCGGCGTATGCGCTATTCGTTGGCTGGTGTGTGCATGGAAGGTTTTCGTGCCCCACATGCAAGGCTGCTCTTCAGTTCCATTGGCTGGAGGCGGGTCGCAAGTTTTCTTGCTTCGACATGCATAGACAGTTCCTGGATCCTGACCATAAGTTCAGAAAAGACAAGAAGATCAATTTCATCAAAGGTAGAGTTGTCAAAAACATTGCACCACCTGCGTTGACAGGCCAATAGATCCTGGATCAAATAAACGCTCTCGAGCCGGATCCAAATCATCCAGGGTATTTCAAAGGGTATAATACGGAACACGCCTGGACTCACAAGATATGTTTGTGGGATCTGCCTTACTTCAAAGACCTCCTTTGACCACACAATATCGACGTGATGCACACTGAAAAGAATGTCGCGGAGGCCCTTTTTGGTACATTGTTCAGCATAGAGGGGAAGTCAAAGGATAATCCTAAGGCTAGAGTCGACCAGGAGGCTCTATGTGATAGACCGTTACAAAACATTCGACAACCGAAAGGAAAGAAGAAATGGAGGAAGCCAAAGGCATGGTTCAATCTTGGAATGCCAGCTATGAGGGAAATGATCTTGTGGGTGAAATTGTAGTTGATGTTCCCCGATGGGTATGCAGCGAATCTAAAGAGGGGAGCGAGTCTTGAAAAATTGAAAATATTTGGTCTCAAGAGTCATGATTGGCACATATGGCTTGAGCGGGTAATGTCAGTGATGTTGTGTGGCTTTATCCCTAAGGATGAATGGCTAGTACTGGAAGAGCTGAGCTATTTCTTCCGTACTCTTTGTGTGAAAGAACTATCGCCTGACGTGCTAGACGAACTGGAAGAATTGGCGCCGGAGTTGATCTGCAAGTTAGAAAAGATATTTCCACCGGGCTTCTATAATCCAATGCAGCATTTGAATTTGCATCTCCCGACTGAGGCAAGATTGGGGGGGGCGTGCAAAATCGTTGGTGCTTCTCAACTGAGAGGATGCAGAAGACGTTCGAGCAAAATGTAAAAACAAACGTAGAGTTGAAGCATCGATGGCCGAGGCATTCATTACTGAGGAGGCGGCAAACTTTGTGACAGCACACTACACAGCCCAGAATCATCATTTGCATAATCCGAAGCCTCGGTACAATGATGGCGACCGTGAAAAAGGTCGATCCAACCTCAGCCTATTCAAAGGGAAGCTCGCACCAGCCGGTGCTTCGAAATCAATAGGGTTGGATGTCGAAGAATGGCGGACCAAGCATGGAGTAAGTTCTTGGTACATTGTTTGGCAACTTCTAATTCCTTTGAAATGCTCTTATTCCTAGATATATATGTGATACAGTCGATACGTCGCCAAATTCTCGGCTAGAGCGGTGATCCAAAAGGATTCCATCGAAGAGTATGAGCTTCTGGCCAAGCATGGAGGTGCCTATCCCGGTTTCATCTCTTGGTTCAAGCAAATGGTAATTTCCATTAATTAGACGATTTCATTTCTTCGCCTAGTTTGCGGGTAATGCAACAATCCTTTGGTATTGAACTTGTAGGCTAATGTAGAGTCTATGGACTCCGAACTGAGACAAGTCGCTAATGGTTTTAACTTTAAGGTTCGTTCATTTAACAAATACAACATCAATGCGTATCGCTTTCATACTTTTGGCAAAGAGCTATCTATGGCTGACCTAAGGACTACAAATTGTTGTGTCTCCGCTATCAGCGAAGGAGGGGTCGAGTATTATGGAAGAGTTGAATTAATTTATGAACTTACATTCTTTGGTGAAAACCCACCAAACGTCGTAGTCTTCAAATGTTATTGGTTCCAGCCGAAGGAGACTAGAAGGATTCATGAACATATAGGGCTAGTCGAAATCAAACAAAGCACCCTTTTGGATGTTCCCGATGTCTATATTACGGCTCAACAGGCGACCCAAGTTTTCTATCTACCATGGGCCTGCCAAACGGATCCAAATTTGAAAGGTTGGGATGTCGTTTATGATGTGCCGCCACATTTTAGACCACCTCCCCTCAATGAAGATGATTATGAACCTCACATTAACCCAGACACATATGAAGGAGAATTCTTCCAAGAAACACGTGTTTCCAAAAAACGCTTCAAGAACCGCTCTACTTCACCCCAGAACATTGAGGTTAACGGCGACAGTGAACCCGACTTCACCCCTAAGCAGGAACAAGAAGAGACGGAAGAAGAAGAGGTTACTGCTGCGAATGACCTGACAATGCTTGACCGATTACATAGAGGCCTTCCACATGTTGATGCATTTATTGATGATGCTGATGAGCACGTCATTACTGATAGTGATGATGATTATGCATTTATTGATTCCGGAGCATATATAGACGATGAAGATTAATATTAGTAATGTGAGGTATTATATTATTATTATGTACATTTATATTATAAATTAGTTCATGTTATTAGGTATTCAATTTTTTTATGTTGAACTAATTTCGTTCACTCTTTGTCGTTGCAGGTGTTGACAGATGGTGGGCGAGGGTCGAGAGCGCTCTGAACCTCCTTCCTCGGCACGTGCTGGGAGGGGTGCTATTATTCCACCCAAGCAGCTCCGGAGAGCGCTGGTACACAGCATGCAGACACCGGCGGGCGCTTCTTCTTTGACCGGGAGAGGTCGGGGAAGACGAAGAGAGGTGCTAGAGGTAGGAAGGCTGCTGCGCCTTCCTCGCCGCCACCCCCATCTGATTCTGCCGACCACGGGAGTGCTCTGTCTCAGGTGGACCTGTCTGACTTAGACCCGTCTCGGACTCCGGTCCACGAGCCTCGGGTCGACGAGCCTCGGGTGACCGAGCCTTCGTCCCAGGAGACTCCGGTCCCAGGGTCTTCATCCGAGGAGACTCGGGTCCCAGAGTCTTCGTCCCACGTGACTCCGGAGACCAGTGGCCATGCTGATGGTGACGAGGACAATTACTTGTCTGAGGACACCTATAGCGAGGGCGTGTTGGTTGAGGAGGGCAAGAAGGTCTACCGGCGTGGTTGTACAAAGCTGCCTCTTGTGCCGACGACCCGCGAGCAGAGGTGGTTGATTGCGCCTAATGCGGAGAGGTAAGTGCATTTACTCTTTTTTAACCTTTTGCCTTCATGTTTCGTCAAATTAATATCTAATGTGTTGGCCTTGTCCTACTGCAGGGGTTGGAAATACGAGCATGGTGTCCGCAGGCCCAACCAGGTCCTTGGTGTGCTTCTCCGGCAACACTTCCCAGGGAAGGTCGAGTTTCCCGGTGAGTCTCCACAGGTAGCACTGACCTGGGAGCTGTACAGGGGTGCCCCGGCCCCGCCGGAGCACATGGTCGACGGTGTCTTGTGCAAGACGGTGGATGACATTGTGATCCGTCGTTTTTGGGTAATTTCTCCTTCTCAACAACACCTAGTGATTGTACTAATCAGTGTCTAATGTGTTGTCTTGTTTGATTGCAGACCTTCTACAGGTGTCTTGAGGAAGACGAGGCGAGAGCGGCTGTTGTTCTCGAAGCAGAGTGCAAGCGCCTACTTCATAACTTACGGCACGAGGCTCGGGTGCAGGCTATTCGAGACTACTACGCCTCGAGTAACATTAGGAGGGCCAAGAAGAAGTGCCGCAATAATTATCTGAGTAAGGATAAGTTTATGAAGGTAATTATCTATTCTTAAGGCCTTGTACTTAGCTTCTTTGATTTGATTCGTAGGCATAGCGCTGAAATTTCTCTTGTCTAACTTAGGTGCCCTCGAGATGGTGTGCGGATAGGATGGACTGTTAGGAGGCATTGGTGGATGAGTGGTGCTCTCCCGGATGGCTAGCCGAACACAACAAGGCCAAGGAGAAGCGTGGCCAAATGAAAGGTGTGCCACACCATCAAGGGAGCTCCAACCTGTTTGAGTTCGGGGATCACTGGGATGTGGTTTGGTTCATGATTCATGCAATTTCATTCTTCATGCTAGCTTGAGCCCTTAACTAATATTTTGTTCACCTCTTTTAGGCGTGACACAACAAGAAGGAGGTGCCACCTCTATTCGACCTCTGTGCCATGGCCCATACTGCCTCGTACAAGAAGGCCAAGGCATTCTCTGAGGATGAACTCGATCATCCAGAGAGCTTCAGCAACATCTCCTCCCACAACAAGCTCGTGAGGTACAGAGATTTTGGGAAGGCGAGGAATGAGGAGGATTTCAACCCGAGCCAGAGTCCTTTTGATCCAGAGCTCGGGATGATATCTGGTGGTGGGAGGCCCCATGGCTTGATAGCCATTGGGGATGGACTGATACGTTGTCCTAGAACTCTCCCGGAGATCAAGAAGCGCCAGACGAGCTCTGATCCTAAGATAACGCCTCGTCCATGGCCAATGGATCTCGCCATTGAGGCTAGGGCCTAGGAGCTTCTGGCGGAGGCAAACAGGCAGGCGGCACAGAGGGAGAGGGACATGGAGGAGAGGACGGCTAGGCTATTGGAGGAGGAGAGGAACCGGAACGACGCATCTCATCGGGCCCTATACGAGCTCCTCATTATAAGTTTCTCCTACATATTAGCCAAATCATGCACGTAATGTTCGTTTCATCACTAACTAATATGAATGACTCATGAAAACAAAATGTGCAGACCATGTGCTAGAACAATGGTCAGACCGCTCCGTCGATGCCCCGTATTGCTATAGCACCCACGGTGAGTTTCATTTAAATGGTCATTAGTTATTAGTATTCACATTTGAGTTGCATTATGCTAAGGAGACATTGCAAATGATCATTGGTGCAGCGTGCCTCCCGACAAGTATCGACCGATCCTTCTGCGTCTGCCGCAACCCCGACTGGTCCTTCTACATCTCACCCTGGCCCAAACCCTACCGGTCCTTCTCCTCCATGTTGATGGTAAGTTTTCCCAAGTGTTTTCATTAACAAATGCATACTTAGCTTAATAAATGACCTACTTAGCTCCAAAATAACCTATACTTAGCTTATTTTCATCAAAAATGACTTGATATGCTTAGTTAGCAAGAAAATGGTATATTCTACCTAGGATAGCTATAAAATGACCTATACTTAGCATTTTTTCCTCCAAAATGACTTGATATGCTTAGATAGCTAGAAAATGGCATTAGTAGCTAGTATATCTCAATAATGATCTATAGCTAGTTCATTTATGACATAATATGCTCACTTAGGTAAAAATGGCATAATAACCTTGGTTTACCTCCAAAATGACCTATACTTAGCTTATTTTCCTCAAAAATACATAATAACCTTACTTACCTGCAAAATGATATATTCTACCTGGGATAGCTATAAAATGACCTATACTTAGCATTTTTTTCCTCCAAAATTACTTGATATGATTAGTTAGCTACAAAATGGCATTACCACCTTGGAGAAGAGGAGAGGAGAGGAGAGGAGAAAAATAAATAGAAGATAAGTTCTTCTTCTTTTTTTCTTCATTTTCTTCTTCTTCTTCTAACTATATCTTTCCTACTTTGCAGATTTGCTATAGATGTGGAAGAATGCATTGATGGACTGTACTCTTCTACTTCTGCTACCTTTATGTTTATGGAACACTTGTTTTGGATACATATGTTTGGATATGTTGTTGGAAACCATATTGTGTGTTGTTGGAAACTTGTATATCTGTTGGACTGTATGTTGGAACTTAATTATTGGTCCACCTATGCTTGTTTCAACTTATTTGGTATGCTTGTTGGAACTTGTTGAATGATATGTATGTTCTGGATATGTATATGTTGGATATATATGAATTTTCTGTCAAATTGAATGATTCTAAGAAAAAACAAAAAAATAGGGGCTATATGGCCACTTTGCCGTCTACTGGCAGACGGCAAAGAGCTTTGTCGTCCACCAGCAGACGGCAAAGTGGCCACGTGGCAGCTGCCTGTGCAAACTGGGACTGGACTAGGTGGGTTCTTTGCCATCCGCTGGCGGACGACAAAGACCTAAGGTTCTTTGCCGTCTCGGACGGCAAAGAACCCACCTAGGCCAGCCCTAGCTATCAAAAAAAAAGGTGCTTTGCCGTCCGCTGGCAGACGGCAAAGAACTAAGGTCTTTGTCGTCTGCCAGCGGACGGCAAAGCACGCCGTTAAGCCCCCTAACGGAGCTAAGTGCCCACGTGTGCCGTCCAAGCTCTTTGCCGTCTGCCAGCAGACGGTAAAGAACCTAAGGTCTTTGCCGTCCGCCAGTGGACAGCAAAGCGGCCTTTACCGTGGATTATTCAGCCGGATGGTTTGCCGTCCGCTGGCGGACGGCAAAGTCTTTGCCGTTCGGGGTTTATGCCTTTGCCGTCCGGGATGGCGGACGGCAAAGTACATGTTTCCTGTAGTGCCCAATAAGACAGCGTCCATCGGAGCTCAGCTTGATCCCATAGTGGATGAGGCACTGCGAACCTTTCTACGGGAAAATTGGGATATCTTCGCCTAGCATCCGTCAGATATGCCCGGAATCCCACGACGGCTGGCAGAACATAGCATGAAAATCATTGCAGGCTTCAAGCCCGGTAAGCAGACTCTGCGCCGCTTCTACGAACCCAAACGACAAGCTATAGGTGAAAACTTAGCCAAACTGCTAGAGGCCGGATTCATTCGGGAGATTAAGCATCCTGAATGGTTGGCAAATCTTGTGATTGTACCAAAGAAAGATAAGTCATGGCGGTTGTGCGTCGATTTTAAAGACCTCAATAAAGCTTGCCCTAAGGATCCATTCCCCATACCGCGCATAGACCAGATCTTTGATGCCACAGCCAGACATGATTCATTGTGTTTCCTTGATGCTTATTCCGGATACCATCAAATCAAAATGAAGGAACCCGACCAAGCGGCAACCACATTCATCACCCCCTACAGGCCATTTTTCTTTAACACGATGCCCTTTGGGCTAAAAACACTGGGGCTACATACCAGCGCATGATCCAGACTTGTCTTGACACAGGTCGGTAAGACAGTCGAGGCATATGTGGACGACGTGGTAATTAAAACCAAGCACGCCAGCCAGCTGATCGATGACCTATGGCAAACCTTCGCCAACCTACGCGAGTACGACTTACGACTCAATCCGGAAAAGTGTGTATTCGGAGTTCCCTCTGGCAAACTGCTTGGATTCATCGTCTCCCATAGAGGAATAGAAGTGAATCTGTCTAAGATGCGTTCTCTATCGGAACCTGCAATTCCCACAGAGCTAAAGCGTGTCTAGAGGCTGGCAGGTTTTGTTGCGGCGTTAAGACGCTTTATATCCTGCCTCGGAGAGAAGGCTTTAATGCTCTATAAGCTGCTGAAATGGACCAACAACTTAGAATGGACCAACGAAGCAGCGGCTGTGTTATAAGACATTAAAGTATTACTAGCAACCAACCTCATACTCATAGCACTAGGCGCCGGTGAGCCCATGTTATTATACATATCGGCCACCAACCAAGTCGTTAGCGCAATGCTCGTCGTTGAATGAGATGAGGAGGGACATAAATTCCAGACTCAGAAGCCGGTCTATTATGTGTCAGAAGTACTAACACAGTGGAAGTCCAGAAACCCGTGCTACTAGAAGACAACCTACATAGTATTTATGGCATCACGGAAACTCAGACACTACTTCCAAGAGTGTGCGGTAACGGTAGCATCCGAAGTACCCCTGAATGATACCATCAACAACAGGGATGCCACCGGCCGCATAGCCAAGTGGCCCATCGAGATCCTTCCCTTTGAAATAACCTACAAGCCACGCAGTGCCATAAAATCGCAGGTATTGGCAGACTTCCTGGTTGAATGGACAGAGGCCGAGCTCCCTAAGGAATATAGTGCATACACCCATTGGACAATGTACTTTGTTGGATCCAAAACCTTGGCCGGACTAGGGGCTAGAGTTATCATCACATCCCCCACAGGCGACAACTTGTGATACGTGTTGCAAATTATGTATGCCGACTCCAACAATGCAGCCGAATACGAAGCTCTTTTACATGGTCTTTGGATGGCAGTTTCAATGGGCATACGACGGCTGGAGGTACAGGGAGACTCCAACTTGGACATCTCCCAAATCAATGGCGAATTCGACGCCAAAAACCCAAAGATGGCGGCGTACAGAAACTCCGTCTTAAAAATATCCGCACGGTTCGAGGGGTTGGAAATTCACCATGTCACTCGCGACAATAACCAAGCTGCCGATGTACTGCCCGCATGGGGGCTAAGCGCGACCCTGTCCCAAGAAACACCTTCCTGGAGCGGCTCTTTAAGCCATCTGTGGTTTCGTAGGACGATCACAAGGGCATCGGTCTAGATACGGTGGAAGAGGATGTTCCCTAAATGAACCAGACGATCAAATCATTGGCGGCTCCCTAATGGATGAAACGCCTTCGTCCCATGAAGTCACGGCGGTAATCGCGCCATGGACAGAGCCCTTCCTCGTCTACCTTCTTCACAAGGAACTCCTCGGCGACATGACAGAGGCGCGACACATAGTTCGGTGATCCAAGACCTACAAAGTACATGAGGGTGAGTTATACAAGAAAAGCACCACCGGAATATTACAGTGGTGCATATCTGAGGAACAAGGACGGGAGCTCCTAGGCGAAGTCCACGCAGGTATGGGCAGCCACCATGCCGCGGCAAGAGCCTTAGTTAGCAAGGCCTTCCGAGTTGGTTTATTTTGTCCTACAGCTCGGGCGGATGGCTAGTCACTTGTCAAACACTTCGTGGGTTGTCAACTTTTTGCAAATCAAAGCCACATGCCCCCAACAGCTCTTCGGACTATTCCGATAACCTGGCCTTTTGCAGTCTCGGGGCTAGACATTGTCGGACCCCTTAAAGGGGGGGACCAAGAAGAATAAATACCTATTGGTCATGCTTGACAAGTTCACCAAATGGATAGAGGCAAAGCCCGCCAAATCGGCCAAGTCCGGACCAGTGATCGACTTTATCTCCTGCGTGGTACACCGTTACGGTGTCCCGCACAGTATAATAACGGACAATGTATCCAACTTCATGGACCAAGAGGTCAAAGACTGGTCCGCAAAAATGGGCATAAAGCTCGATTACACATTAGTATATCATCCGCGGACCAATGGACAAGTCGAACGAGCAAACGGCCTCATCATGAGCGGCATTAAGCCGCGTTTGGTCCAATCTCTTCATGAGTCTGACTTTCATTGGGTGGAGGAGCTTGACTCCATTTTATGGGGTCTACACACCACCCCGAACAGATCAATGAGATACACATCGTGCTTCATGGTCTATGGTGCAGAAGCAGTCCTCCCCTGCGACATTATTCATGACGCACCAAGGGTGCGCATGTACGAGGAAAAGGTGGCCGAGTTAGATCAGCAGGACGACCTGGATGCCTTAGAAGGAGACCGCGACATAGCTCGAGCTGGCTCTAATTTTTACCAACAGCAGGCCGACGTTACTAGAGTAGGGAGGTCAGGGCAAAGGCATAATGTAGGCGAACTCGTCCTACGGCTCTCGGAGAAGCAGAAGCATAAACTAACCCCAAATTGGAAGGCCCCTTCATAATCGATGAAGTACTCGCAGGAGGAGCTTACCGTCTCTGGAGCCTGACAAACAACCGCCTTGAACCAAATCCATGGAACGCAGGTCGTCTTCAGCGCTTCTACGGATAAACAGGTGTCGTCACATTCTCTAGCACTTTTTGTTTTTCTTCCTCTTTTCTCCTTCCCATCCCACTTTGTTGTTTGGTAGGATTGAATTTTTTCCTTCTCTCCCTATGATCGGTTCAATCGATCTTGTAGTAAAATTGTCGGATTACACCCTTAAGTGTTGAAGTCCAAGCACTGTACATGGGGGATTCCTTTCGAAGCCAACTCTTTTATATTATTATAAGCATTCACCCACACTTATTGTGTACACACTTTTATTTTCTCACGTTCAAGCCATCATATGCATCAATTCGAACTAAGACTTTGCCAAGCTAGGTTGCCTCGCTCCTGTGTTTACCCTCTACATTCCCCGATTGTTCGGCTAGAGGGTAAAGGGAGCACCTCTGCAGTTGTTACGACCGGGTCATCCGGAAACATACCTCAGACGGGTGAAGCCGAAAGCTAGCAATCTTACATACACAATTGGTCGGCCGTGGCGGAAGTAATTAACACGGCTATGGTAGTTATCACCATTGCTTGGGATTTCTTACTTCTTAAAAGCCCTGATATGTCGCCAATGTATCTACTTTTCCAAACTCTTTTGCCCTTGTTTTGGACTCTAATTTGCATGATTTGAATGGAACTAACCCGGACTGATGCTGTTTTCAGCAGAATTGCCTTTGTCTTATTTTTGTGCAGAAATAAAAGTTCTCGGATCGTCCTGAAAATTTATGGAGAGTACTTTTGGAATTAATAAAAAATACTGGCACAAGAATTAACCAGAGGGGGCCACCTACAGGCCACAAGCCTGCTAGGCACGGCCACCCCCCTGGCCGTGCCGAGTGGGCTTGTGGGGCCCTCGTGGCTCCTCCGACCTCCTCTCCAGCTCCATATAACCCTATTTGTCGAGAAAAAAATCAAAGAGAAGAGTTCATCGCGTTTCACGATACGGAGCCGCCCCTATCGCCTGTTCTTCCTCGGGAGACCCGATCTGGAGTCCGTTTTTGGCTCCAGAGAGGGGAAATCAACGCCTCCATCATCACCAACCATCCTTCATCACCAATTCCATGATGCTCCCCATCATTCGTGAATAATCTCATCGTAGGCTTGCTGGACAGTGATGGGTTGGATGAGATTTATCATGTAATCGAGTTAGTTTTCTTAGGGTTTGATCCCTAGTATCCACTATGTTCTGAGATTGATGTTGTTATGACTTTGCTATGCTTAATGCTTGTCACTAGGGCCCGAGTGACATGACATCAGATCTGAACCTATTATGTTTTCATGAATATATGTGTATTCTTGATCTTATCTTGCAAGTTGTAGACACCTATTACGAGTTATGATCCGCATCCCCCAGGGTGACAATAACTGGGATTCTTTCTGCTGATTACCGTAATTTGAGGAGTTCATGTATTCACTAAAAGCTAATGCTTTGGTCCAGTTCTCTAATAAAAGGAGGCCTTAATATCCCTAAGTTTCCAATAGGACCCTGCTGCCACGGGAGGGTAGGCCAAAAGATGTCATGCAAGTTCTTTTCCATAAGCACGTATGACTATATATGGAATACATGCCTAGATTACATTGATGAATTGGAGCTAGTTCTGTGTCACCCTATGTTATAACTATTGCATGATGAATGCCATCCGACATAATTATCCATCACTGATCCATTGCCTACGAGCTTTTCACATATTGATCTTTGCTCAGTTACTTTTTCGTTGCTACTATTACAATCATTACAAACTGCTACTATGACTTGCCACCGTCACCGTTACTACCATATTACTTTGCTACTGAACACTTTGCTACAGATATTAAGTCTCTCAGGTGTGGTTGAATTGACAACTCAGCTGCTAATACTCGAGAATATTCTTTGGCTCCCCTTGTGTCGAATCAATAAATTTTGGTTGAACTCTACCCTCGAAAACCGTTGCGATCCCCTATACTTGTGGGTTATTAAGACCTTTTTCTGGTGCCATTGCCGGGGAGCATAGCTTTATTCTCTGAGTTACTTGGGATATATATCTGTTGATCACTACGAAGAATCTGATAGATCCAAAAAACAAGATCTATCCCTCTACTACGACGGGAGGTAAGGAACTGCCATCTAGCTCTACACTTGATTCACCTTCTGTGATGAGTAGGTTTGCGACACCACCTCCTGCTAGTAATTCTGATATGTCACAAGTAATTGATGTTGCTAAATCTACTATGCATGATGCTTATGATGATACTTTGCTTGATGATACTGTGCCATTGGGTGAATTCTTGATGAACAAATTGCTAAAGCTAATGCTGAAACTGATAATATTTCTGAATCTGATGAAATTATTTAAACTGAACACTATGATTCACCTGATAGACCTAGATCTCCTAGATATGAATTGCCTGATATACCTGAGGGTTATGTTATGGAAGGAGAGATAGCTAGGGACTTTCTTGCTTGTAAGGATAGAGATGATCTTAAGAAATTGCTTAGCAAGTGGAAGGAAAAATCTCTGAATGCTAGAATGAAATATGATCCTGAGTTTTCTACTTCACCTATCTTTGTTACTGATAAGGATTATGAATTCTCTGACAATCCTGACTTAATTACTTTGGTTGAATCTGATCCTTTCCATGGTTATGAATCTGAAACTGTTGTGGCATATCTTACCAAATTGAATGATATAGCCACCCTATTTACTCATGAGGAAAAAATTTGCTACTACTATATTCTTAAGTTGCTTCCTTTCTCATTAAAGGTTGATGCTAAGAAATGGTTTAATTCTCTTGTTCCTGGTTGTGTGCGTAGTCCCCAGAACATGGTTTATTACCTCTCTCAAAAATATTTTCCTACCCATAAGAAACAAGCTGCCTTGCAGGAAATATTTAACTTTGTGCAAATTGAAGAAGAGAGTCTCCCACAAGCTTGGGGGAGGCTTCTCCAATTACTTAATGCTTTGCCTGATCATCCTCTCAAGAAAAATGAAATACTTGATATCTTTTATAATGGACTAACCGATGCTTCTAAGGACTACCTAGATAGTTGTGTTGGTTGTGTTTTCATGGAACGAACTGTTGAACAAGCTGAATTACTATAGAATAATATATTGAGCAATGATAATGATTGTACTATTCCCGAACCACCTCCAAAGCCAACTCCAAAGAAAAGAGGTATTCTATTCCTCGGTCCTGAAGATATGGAAGAGGCAAAGAAATCTATGAAAGAAAATGGTATTAAAGCTGACGATGCTAAGAATCTACCACCTATTGAAGAAATACATGGTCTTGATAACCCGACACAGGTAGTAGAGGTAAATTCTCTTAGTAGATTTGATGAAAGAGATATTCCTTATAATAAGTCTGCTAGCCAATGCTTGGATGAATTTGATAATTTTATTGTGAAGCAAGAAAATTTCAATGCCTATGTTAGTAGACAATTGAAACATAATGCTTATATGCTTGATCGCTTGGGTGATTATTTGAGTAGAACTATCAATGATCTTAAGCTTATTAGTAAACATGCTTCCATGGTAACCACTCAAGTAGAACAAGCACTTAAGGCTCAAAATGATTTGCTTAATGAGATGAATAGTAAAGACAATGAGCATTCTGTTAAATTTGTGACTAGAGGTGGTAGAATGAATCAGGAACCTTTGTATCCTGACGGCCATCCAAAGAGAATTGAGCAAGATTCTCAGAGAGTTAATACTGATGCACCTATTCCTTCCAATAAGAGTAGGAAAAAGAATGATGATACTACCTTGCATGCTGCTAGTGAACCTATTATAGATGCGTCTGAGAATCCAAATGATATTTCTATTTCTGGTGCTGAGACACAATATGGTGATGAACATGAGCCTAGTGATAACATTAATAATGATGTTCATGCTGGTGCTCAACCTAGTAATGATAATGATATGGAGATTGAACTTGTTGATGATCTTGATAACCCATAACCTAAGAATACAAGATATGATAAAAGAGACTTCATTGCTAGGAAACATGGTAGAGAAAGAGAACCATGCGTTCAGAAACCTATGCCCTTTCCTCCTAAACCATCCAAGAAAAAGGATGATGAAGATTTTGAGCACTTTGCTGAAATGCTTAGACTGGTCTTTTTACGTATGCGATTGACTGATATTTTGAAAATGTCTCCTTATGCTAAGTATATGAAAGAAACAACCTCAAGTTCACAGTATCAACTCTATTGAAAAAATTCCAACAATTATTATTGGAGACTTTGAGTTCCCTCTTCCAACTATCAACAAGAAATATGATATACTTATTTTTGGGGAAATGCATATCCCCATTGAGGTAACTTAGTGTTATTCGAAAATCTTTGGTTTCATGGTATTCGAAAGAAGTTTGTTAATAAGACTTGATCAACCGTATTGATGGTTTCCTTTTGATGAGCATGAGATGGATGAATTTAGAAAGCACAACTTCCTGCACCTAACTTTTACTTTCTGTTACCTAGATGAAATTAAGCAAAAATGTTATTATTTTTCTATTTTCTGAATTGTCTGTGCAATAGAAAAATAACGTGAAAATAAAAGTTCCCAGAATTCCCTGAAAATTTAGTATGATTTTTTCTGGAATATTAAAAAAATGGCATTGAGAATGCATCAGGGGGCTGCACTAGTGCACCACAAGCCTGCAAGGTGCGACCACCCCCCTGGGCGTGCCCTTGTGGCTTGTTTGGGTCCCACGTGCCCCCCCTCCACTTATTCCAGCACCCATTCACTTCATCTTCCTCCAGAAAAAATCCCACCATTGCTCAAACCCGTGTTCTAGCTCATCTTGCTACCATTTTCGATCTCCTTGCTCAAAGCTCCATTTGCAAAACTGTTTTAGGGGATTGCTCATCGGTATGTGACTCCTCCAATGGTCCAATTAGTTTTTGTTCTAGTGACTTATATATTGCGAATTTTTACTGTTATGGTGACCTTGTTCTTAAGCTTGCATGTCAAATTTGTATGGTCCCAAGTAGTTTTGATGCATAATATAGTCTCTAGGCACTTGAGGGAGTAGTTGCTATGAGTATTGTTGAGTTTTGTTCACCTTTATTTTCACTCACTAAAAATTTCAGAAATTTTTCAGCAAAAGAAAAGATGTTGAGAAGATTACTAAGAGGTTCTTCAAGACGAGGCTCTAAGGAAGATGAAAATGAAATGAAGGAGAAACCCAAATATAATCTTCCTCACGTAGCAGAAATTCGACCATGTGAATGGCCGTGTGACACATTCTTGAGGGCGGCTGGAATTTATGAAGATTTCTATTATTAGGCCGAGAATGCAGGCATCACCGACTTCCTCAACGATAAGTGTGACCACTATCTCTTGCTCACTAAATTTTCACTTTCATCCTAGGGAAGACCCTCCAACAGTCGAACTTCACTTATATGATGTGCCTAAGAAAATGAACCTTAATGATTTTTGCAAAGTTTGCAAGATACCCTATGAGGGCAGCATCAGGGAACCACGTCCTCGAGACATGGAAGATTTTATTGCCGCAGTCACTGTACGGGAAGAGAGAGGCGTGTCAAAGGCGAGAGCAGCTAGTTTACATTTTCCTGTGCTGTGCTATTATTCATTATTTGCGAGAAGATGTTTAGTTGGTCGTTCGGAGAGTGGTAGCATTAGTGCTCCTGACCTTGCTATTTTACGCCATGCTTTATTTGTTGACAGAACCTTTAGTCCGGGCTCTATGGTGGCCCAACGGTTGAACACCAACCGTTCAAAGGGGCCTATATTCGGACGTATCTATGCATCTCGTTTAGCTAAACATTTTGAGATACCCATTAGGCTTCACGAGAAAGATGAAAAGCTGATACCCGCAAAGTTTCTAGATTATGACTGTATGGTAGCCCATGATTTTTTAAGAAGAATAATTATAAGAGGCTGCTTTACAATTTAGTATTTAGACAGGGTACGTGTGAGATTATTACTCTGCCCGCTTCTTCTCTATTCGATATTCATTCAGGTAGGTACACTTTTATGCCCGAACACATCTATCGATATTGGGGTTTCTCGCAACCCCCAACACCTGAGAAAGCACTGGCTCTAGATCCATATTAGACCCCGGTCTTTCAGTGGGAGCCACAGGAGATTGCTAATTAGTGGAACCCTCAGTGTCCTCTGGAGTATCCCAGAGAAGGTTATTTCCACCCATAGCCCTAGACCAACTTAGGCCAAAAGCCTAAACTTGGGGGAGTACGTATTTCTCACCGACATTACATTCATGTTCACACACTTATTTCAGTTGTCGATGTTCATACTTTTTCATTGTACTATCCATGGTAGTTTATTTTCTTCTTTATGCTTTCTTCTTGTGAGTTTAATTAACTTTGAGGAAGATACAACAAAATTAGTTCTAGATTTATTTCCTAGTTGCTTAGTTGTAGCATTAACAAGAAAACCCCAAAACTCGTTCTTTTTTTGCTTGTTGGGAGTTTTCCCGTGTAAATAATTTTCCTTTCTTTTCTTTAGATCTTAAGGACAAGACCACGATGATGTGTCGAGTAGCTCTCATATGCACTCTAGTTTATCTTACAAAGAGCCCATCTTGACTTGTCTTCTCCTTTTGTTTATTGTTTGCAGATTCTAGCTTAGTCCAATGCACGTGCACTCTTATTATTATTCACATTGTTCGGTCATGCAAGTGAAAGGCAATAATGACGATATTTTATGAAAAGATTGAGACGGAGAAAAGCTGGTATGAACTCGACCTATCTTGCTTTTTTAAATATGCATCGTTCCGAAATCAGCACATTATGGGTTGAACATGTTTGCAATGACAATTAGAGATTATAGTTATTCATGCCATGCTTAATTAGCTAGGAGTGGATAATGGTTCATCTTGAGTGCCAACATGTGCGTTAAAATGGTTATGATGTAGTACGATAGAATGGTATCCTCCTCTGGATGATTCAAGTGGCTTGACTTGGCACATGTTCATGCATGTAGTTGAAACAAATCAACATAGCCTCCACGATATTTATGTTTACAGTGAATTATATCCTACTCATGCTTGCATTCAATTTTGGTTAATCTCGAAGCATATTGATGACTGTGTCGCTCTCTAGTTCGTCGCTCCCCAGTCTTTTGCTAGCCTTCACTTGTACTAAGCGGGAATATTGCTTGTGCATCCATCTCAATAAACCCAAAGTTGTTCCATATGAGTCCACCATATCTACCTATATGCAGTATTTACCTGCTGTTCCAAGTAAATTTGCATGTGTAAACTTTAAACCTTCAAATAAACTTTATGTTTTGCATGCCCAAATCGCTCATGTGGCGACTGGGGGCTGTTAGTATCTTCCATGCTAGGTGGGTTATTCTCACGATATGTGTTAATTCACTATCATTCACGAGAAAGTGGCTGGTAATCAGGATGCCTAGTTCCATGCTCAAAATAAAATGCAAAATATAATTAAACAAAAATCCCCCAGGACTATGTTTGTATGGACGGTACCCGTGAATTCGGCCCGTCGTGGAGTGTGATTGATTGATGGAGGGGGAGTAAAAACTTTACCATTCTGTTTGGGAACCGCCTATAATGTATCTAGCATGGAAGATATTGAAAACCTCTTGGTATTTATGTGAGCAACGAAAGCATGCCGCTCCAAAGTCATTACCTATATCTGTTTTGAAAGCTTCAGCTCTAGCACGTCTGCAAATCAATGCTTCCTTCTGCGAAGGGTCTTTCCATTTACTTTATTGTTGAGTCATCATCCTCTTATAAAAAGCACCAGTTAGAGAGCACCATTGTCATTTGTATGCCTTGCTATTAATGGATATTGAGTATGAGCATGACTAGATCTCCCTCACCGTGAATTACAATGTTTAGTCAGTCCTTGTTCTCCAGAGGTGCTCTGCATTTATGTTTTGCGGTCTCCGAAAGGGCTAGCGAGATACCATTATGTCATATTGTATCATGATTGTTTTGATAAAAATTGTGTCATCCGAGACTTGTTATTATTGCTCGCTAGTTGATTATGTCACTGCCATGAGTAAATGTGAGACCTAAGTGTTATTGTGAATGTGGTTAGTTTATAATCTTTGCTGAAAATCTGAACATAAGTTAGACATATTTACAATAGCGAGATCAAGCAGAGTTTGTAACAGTTTTTCTTTATCACTTTCAGTTTATCAACTGAATTGCTTGACGACAAGCCAAGGTTTAAGCTTGGGGGAGTTGATACGTCCCCAACGTATCTACTTTTCCAAATTCTTTTGCCCTTGTTTTGGATTCTAATTTGCATGATTTGAATGGAACTAACCCAGACTGACGTTGTTTTCAACAGAATTGCCTTGGTGTTATTTTTGTGCAGAAATAAAAGTTCTCGGATCGTCCTAAAAATTTACGAAGAATATTTTTGGAATTAATGAAAAATACTGGCGCAAGAATTAACCAGAGGGGGGGCACCTGCAGGCCACAAGCCTGCTAGGCACGGCCACAACCCCTAACAGCACCGAGCAGGCTTGTGGGGCCCTCGTGGCTCCTCTGACCTCCTCTCTAACTCCATATAACCCTATTTGTCGAGAAAAAATTAGAGAGAAGAGTTCATCACGTTTCACAATACGGAGCCGCCGCCATCGCCTGTTCTTCCTCGGGAGACCAGATCTGGAGTCCGTTTTGGGCTCCGGAGAGGGGAAATCGACGCCTTCATCATCACCAACCATCCTTCATCACCAATTCCATGATGCTCCCCATCATTTGTGAGTAATATCATCATAGGCTTGCTGGACGGTGATGGGTTGGATGAGATTTATCATCTAATCGAGTTAGTTTTGTTAGGGTTTGATCCCTAGTATCCACTATGTTCTGAGATTGATGTTGCTATGACTTTCCTATGCTTAATGCTTGTCACTAGGGCCCGAGAGCCATGATTTCAGATCTGAACCTATTATGTTTTCATGAATATATGTGTGTTCTTGATCTTATCTTGCAAGTTCTAGACACATATTATGAGTTATGATCCGCATCCCCCAGGGTGACAATAATTCGGTTCTTTTCGGTGATTACTGTAGTTTGAGGAGTTCATGTATTCACTAAGTGCTAATGCTTTGGTCCGGTTCTCTATTAAAAGGAGGCCTTAATATCCCTTAGTTTCCAATTGGACCCCGCTTCCATGGGAGGGTAGGACAAAAGATTTCATGCAAGTTCTTTTCCATAAGCACGTATGACTATATATGGAATACATGCCTACATTACATTGACGAATTGGAGCTAGTTCTGTGTCACCCTATGTTATAACTGTTGCATGATGAATGCCATCCGACAAAATTATCCATCACTAATACATTGCCTATGAGCTTTTCACATATTGATCTTTGCTCAGTTACTTTTTCGTTGCTACTGTTACAATCACTACAAACTGCTACTATCACTTGCCATCATTACCGTTACTACCATACTACTTGGCTGCTGAACACTTTGCTGCAGATATTAAGTCTTTTAGGTGTGGTTGAATTGACAACTCAGCTGCTAATACTCGACAATATTCTTTGGCTCCCCTTGTGTCGAACCGATAAATTTGGGTTGAATACTCTACCTTCGAAAACTGTTGTGATCCCCTATACTTGTGGGTTATCAAGCCCCTAGCCGCATACTAGCAGTATGCAGCCTTCTACCTACGACCTTCATAGAACCCTGAAGAAAGGTATCGATAGGGGTACTATTTTCCTTGGAAGATGTTTCTTACGCTAAGCAGTAATATAACAATTCTCCTTGTGTGATTTCTGTCCGTTCGCACCACATGGCCTGATTGCCTGGTTCCCCTAACACAGTTAACTCTTTTAGGGTGACAAATCACGAGGAACACTCCCGAGCTCTTCGCACGGGAGGTAGAAGCCGATGGCCGGTTAAGACAAAGTTTGCAACATAGATGGAGTAACAACTCGATTGTTCTTACATAAGTATGCATAATTATACATTCGGCTGTTGATTGACATTATCGATTATAGTGTATAGGGAGATGTCTTCTTGTGAAAGGCGGGCGGCAGGCATCACCTGGTCATACACCAGGTGGAGCGGCACTTCTTGCCCATCTAAACCCACTGGACCACCCTAAGCCATATGCTCAGGATTAAGTCCGGTGTAACAGGTCTTGATCATCGTCCATGCTTGACGTGCTCCCTCCTGGCAAGCCGATGTCTTCCAAAGTTTGAACCTACTTCGGGCTCCCTTGAATCGATCAACTAGTGCAGTCATTCCTTCCGGAGGTTGTTCGGTAGGCCATAGTGACTTTACCATACTTTTCGTCGCTTTTCGAGCAAGCTCGTGAAGAGCAGATAACTCCTTCAGCAGATTCCCCCGGTAGGATCCGATCTCCTCTCTTCAAAACGCCCAGACAGGAGGCCTATACATGAGGCAAAGACATGCTTCTTTTGCTTTCTCCATACGAAGTACTAGCTGATGTTAGAATCACACTTATCGAACATGCCCTTCTGTAGTTTCTGGTTTTCTTCTTGGGCCTGGACCAATTGAGCTTTCAAATTCTCAATTTCTTCGTCCTGCTGTTCCTTTTCTTCCTGGAGGCATTTCAAAACACGCCAGCCAGCCTCGTGCTGGGACTCGGCGTACTGTTGAGATTCTCGGGCTTCATCCAGCTCCTTTTTGCATATGCCCTATTGATTCGGCTGCTAATCCTTGCTTCAGCATGGAAATTTGCTAGAAATTAGCAACACTGGTATACTCACCATGGGCATCCCGGGTTAAGCTCTTCACTTGCGCCAGCTCTGCCTTCACAAATTGCACCTGTGATCAGCTATCCTCCAGCTCCTTGTCCAGTTGTTCATTATGTTGCTTTGAAGCCTGCATCAGTAGTAAAACAGCACAAAGACCCTTAATTCGGTTGTTCCGAACCAATTTAAGGCTCGGGGGCTACTGGGTTTACATGAGTGTTCGGACTCTTTAAAACCGATTACTTACCTACAAGCTGGCCGATATCAACTTTATGGCCTCTCCGAACCCAGCTCGGGCAGCACCAATGTGCGCGTCCGCTGTGCGTAGGGCACCGAACTTTTGTTCGGAGAATACTGGGTGGCGCAGGGCCTCCCGTCGCCGCCGATGATTCATGGCGCTTCCCTCTTCCGATTTGGTGACAAACATGGCATCGGCAGAATCGGTGGGAGCCGGATTGGCCATGGGGGCCTTGGTGGTAGGTTCGACAAGATCCGTAGCTCTGGAATTTTGAGCATCGTCGAGCACCTTGGCAACCTCTTGGGCGGGAGAAAACTGGGCATTTCACCTGAGTATATCGGTATAGTAACTATCGTAAGTCTCTATTTATTGTGACAGTAAGCAGACAGCCGAACAAAATACCTTTGGGTTGAGCGAGCAGACGAACTCGTTCTCGTAGCCGGCTTGTTGGTTGGGTCCCTGATGGCTTCCGATCCGGGCATTGTTTTGGTTGTTGGTGTATGGCGCGTGGATCAACGGCACTTGGGAGCAATAGCCGACGTGTTCGGATCATTGTTGGATGCTGGCCTCTTGCGGGATGAGTTCTTCTATCGGGACCCCGATCCTAAGGCATATGATTCCATGCTGTAACAAGCCACATCACTTTGCGGCCTCACACACGGTACTCCACAGCTGCCACCTTACCTTGGCCGGGACCGTATGCGTCTTTTGGCTCACGTATGTGAACACGACGCTGGCAATCACACAACAAAGAACCCGGGCCGACATAACTAGTCATAGAACCCAAGTGGCACATCCGTACGGAAACAGGCATACATAACCCAGCAATGCATGTGTCGGCCTCACACGTGTGCAGACGAGTCATAGCAAGTTACAAGGACTCCATTACGTTGCGAGACACGAATGTCATCACTGCACGTAGACGAGTCGTAACAGGCTACAGGGACTCAATTACATGCGAGACATTTCCCCGACGGGACAGACACAGCAGCAAAGAAGGATACATGTCGGTCAATCAATGTGTCCGGAGCAGTAGCAAGCTACCATGGCTCGGTGGAAGCACAAAGAGGCAGTTTCCCGTAAAGAGTACTACTAAAGGCACACGACTAGGTGTCGGATCCCATACATACCGTTGCACGTCACACGTACGCACGACATGCCCGATATGCATAGATACAACCATGGCATCACAACATAACCATTCAATAACATGACTTTTATTTAAGAGGCTCGGAAGAGCCATGCATAATATGTTCTTACAGATAGGGGTCACATGACCCGGCACTCAAGTCATACAAACATAGTCATACAAGCCAGCGGAAGCTTAAGCTGTCTGAGTACAGACGGCAAAATATAAAAGAGGCACACGGCCTGACTATCTACAGCCCACCACACGGGCAAGATCGTAGCTGGGACACCAGCTATTCGGCATCGTCAACGTCTAGATAGAACCCACCTGATGGGTCCTGGTTCTCTTCTGCAACATTAATTAAGCAAGGATGAGTACAATCGTACTCAGCAAGTCTTTAAAACAGACCTAGTCTATTTATGCTCATGTATCAACAAAGGGGTGGTGGAGTTTATGCAGAATGCCAGCTTTGACTCATGGCTATCCTACACTACTTAGTTCTAGACTCTTAGTTACAATTTTAGTTATCGCACACGAGTCCACTAACTCCATCACAATAGACCACCATGGACTCACCTTCCCCTTCCGGAAGAGTGCCATCCACGGTACTCACACTTGTTTTGAGATTTTTAGAAGTATCCATTTGGTTATCTATGAACAGCATAAGTTCTCCAAGTAGTCCATATCCGCGGACGCGGCTATTGAATAGTTTCATAACCCTGCAGAGGTGTACTTCTTCACACACGCTCTCGCCACTTATCGCTGTGTGCTCATAAAACCATGCACCTCGGCAACCTTCAAGCAGATGCCCAGCAAGGGAGTCGGCCACGACCGTCAATCACATAAGACCTCTAGTCCAGGCTACCGCCTATTTGAGACTGACCCGCACGGAAGTCCGGCCGAAGTTTCTGCTACGGTCCCAAACGATGTGCACAGGGTTCCCAAGCCCATTATTCGGGTGACCCTTGGTACACCGTGCCACTGCCTACCACGTCGTAGCCCACCCCGAGGGTCAGCGCTACGCACGGCCTCCAGCATGCTATAAACACCAGAAACTACTTGCAATACCTGGACCAAAGACTAAGCGACTGATAAGTCGAGAGGGGTCAAGTTACCAGAACCCAATGTGTGGTGGTATCTCGTCTTGGATCACAAACGCGGAACCCAGTTCCTAAGAACGGTCCTAATGAGACAACCCACTATGTACTCCTACATAACCTCTCATCGCTACCTTTACCAAATCGTATTCATTATATGCTCATCACTTCGCACAACAATGTTCCACTCAGTTCATCACCCAGATGAAACAGACCTGACATACTCTAAGCATAGCAAGCATAGAAGGCAAAGTAAGCTAAGCACATCATGGCACAAGCATCTACCAGGTATGCTAGGTTGCAAGGTTTAGCTATTTACTGTGACAAGATCAGGTCATGCATAAGAATAGGATCATCTACCGTGTATGACTGACATGTGATCGTTTGTCCTAATGCAATAAATGAGAGCAGGAGCGAGAGAATGGGATGTTATCGGAATGATCAATGGGGTTGCTTGCCTTGCTGGGTTGCGGAAGAGTTCTCTCCTTCGTCGGGGTACGGAGTAGTATCCTCCGGATTAGGGCCTACCGCAATGCAGATGAAAGCATTCAATACAAGCAGATGCAACAATATGATGCATGATCATGGTATAATGGTGTGCATGGATGAGCTAAGGTAACTAGTGGTCATGTCAATTTGAAATGAATTTGAATATAGGTTCAAAGTTGTTCTCATTTCAATTCTATATATTGACCTAATGCTAAAATGTCCATGTTCGCCTATTTAGGTTGCTTTAACATGTATGAGAATAGCACCATTGGATTCATTGGATTTTTCTGATAAATTTTCATATATAAATTATTTTCATCTGACTTAAAGATTAATTTATATGATTTTTCAAAGTTTTAAATAATTTTTGGAATTATTTTTGAATAGGAAATTGACTTATTGCATCAGCATGATGTCATGATGACATCAACTGGTCAGCTGACCCGGCCCAGAGTCAAACCTGACATGTGGGGTCCACATGTCAATGACTCATTTTCTTAACTATTAAAATTAACACTAATCCTAACTAATTAACAAGCCTGGGCCCACATGTCAGTGTCTATTTAGCTTAATTAATTAAATTAATTAACTTATTCTTAAACAGGGATTAACCAGAGGCTGGCCCCACCTGCCAGGGGTCAACCCCATGGTCAAACTGACCAGGGTCACCGGCGACGAGCCGCCGGCGACTCCAGGAACGGCGGAGGGGCTCGGAAACCCACCCCGAACGTCCAAATCCATCGCAGATGGTCTCAAACGGGAGCCTATGCACGCGCACGTCCATCTGGGCACATCCCCGAGCCTAGGATGGCCTGGAACGTCGCCGGCGACGACCTTGGCGGACGGCGGCGCTCGGGCTCCGGTGAAACTACGGCTACAGACCTCATCGACACGCGTTCACAGCACCTACGGGACCTACAGGACTCTACGAACTCGATGACATCCTCCGAATGACCTACTGGTCACCGGAGCTGTCATCGGCGACGAGAACGGCGGCGACCGGAACTCGGGCTCGAGCCAGAGCTTAGCCACGGGCCTATAGAAATCGAACGGAAGGAGAGGGGAAATGCTCGGGGGCTCACTGCGGGTGCTGAGGCGACGAACTTGAGCTCGGGGACGGCCTGATGGCGAAGAATCGACGGCCGCAACCTTCTGACCCGAGGAGGAAGAAGAGGTCAGGGTTCCCTCGATGGAGCTCTAGGCGGCGATTCCTTCGGCGAGGAGGACCAGGGGGTCGAGGCGGAGCTCCTGCCTTCTCTACAGCAAGGGGGATGGACGGAGGCGAGCAAACGGCGGCGAGCTATGGGGCGACCATGGCGGAGCAGAGAGGAAAAGAGGAGAGAGCAGGGGAACAGAGGGAGAGAGCGGCGGGAGAAGCGGCTCGGTGCTTATCCCCGGTGTTGCGCTGGCGAGGGAGGGGCCAGGCAGGCAGGTGGCGTGGCACCACCGGCGTGTGCGCGCGGCGACCACACGCCGTGCCGACTGGACACCAGGAGGACGAAGACCCTCCTGGGCCAGATAGGCCACCAGGTAGCTCCCTCTCTCTCTTTTCTTTTTCCTTTATTTCTGTTTTCTGATTTCTTCTGACATTTGTTTATTTCTTGCAGGTCCAAATACCCTTTCAAATAATTCCAAAACTTTTATATATTCAAATTTGAATATTTCAAACTTGTATAAAAAATTTCAGATTATTTTGAAAACAGTGATAATGATAATGTTTTTATTTGTCATTTTCAGAGACTTAAATAATTAATTTAAATTATTTCAAATGTTCAAATAATTGGAATGGTCCCTGGTATATCCATGCCCTTAATTATCACACATAGGGAACATTTTTTATGGGCATTTTGGATTTGTTGAAATTTCATTTATGTGGAATTTCTTTAATTCATGAATTGCTTAGGGTTTCTTTCTTTCTCCCCATTTCATGTTGATGCAATTGATGATGATGATGATGCAAACACATTGCTAGCCTGGACACTTGCTAGGGTTGTGACATCTTCTTCTTGTTCTTGTTGGTTGCAGGAATGGAGAACGATCCAAGGTAATCGGCTATAATAGACATGTGAGATCGGCCAGGCTCTCCTGATAAAAGACTCTGTCTTCAAACTCAATTAGAAGATCCGGGTCCTCGTGAAAACCCGGATCATCATCACGCGAATAATCTTCGGGCTAGGGAGCTGGACAGTTGACTGTCTCGATGAAGCTCCTCCATTCCTATTCACGTAAGGTTAAAAGGTTTTGGTCAAATAAAGGACGAAATGGAAACCCCAAACTATGTTCGCAGAAGAGAAAGGCTTACCCATTCAATGGGAGTATGGCTTGAATACCCTTCCTTGGTCGACCGCCAAATAAAATCTTCTTGCTCTCCTTTATACAGGTCGGCAAGTGTGGTGGCCTACGTTGTCTGATTGGCAGGTCCCATTCTTTGAGAGCGCGTGGTGTGGCTTGTCCCGTTGTAGTGCCACAGGGGATGTATCCTGTGTTGGAGAGGCTGCACGCACCGGGTGATGGCGGCGGCCATGACAGCGATCTTGGTCAGGTTGTGGTGGGCAAGTATCCGCACTTGAGCCGCCAATTGTTGCACTTCAACGTTGTCCTCTTGGGACGAACTCTTCGGCCGCCAGTTGTACCTTTTCTAAAGGAGTGTTAGAGTACTCGGACAGACCTCTCTGTGCTGGCTCGAACAGGGGGACGTCTTCAATATAAAACCAGTCCGAAGTCCACTCTTTGGATTCTTTCAGTGTGCCCACCGGATACACCGTCCCTCCTATGTGGCATACTTTGGCCCCGCCGACCACCAAAATTGTCTTGTCTCGAGTTCGAGGGACAAGGCAGAAATACTTCCTCCCTAGGTCGAAATGCGCTTCGCAGCCCAGGAACATCTCGCAAAGGGCTACTGAGCCTGAGATGTGCAGAATGGAACCCGGGGTGAGGTGGTGGAGTTGTATCCATAGAATTCCAGCAATCCCCTCAGGAACGGATGGATGGGAAACCCGAGGCTTCGCAGGAGAAAGGGCACGAAGCATAAGCTTTCCCCCCTTTGAGGATTGGGGAAACGCTCTGCGAAGACTTTGTTATTATAAGAAGATAAACCTACGAGGGTCACCGCCAGATCCGAAGAGGGGAGATACCCCTGGGTCTCCAGGTTGTGTAGCCGCAAGAGCGATACGGAGCAGCTGGTCCAGTCCCCGGGACGGGAGCCGTAGGGGCGCGAGGAAGAGATGGGGGTGCTCGCCATGTTTTTCGTTGCGATCTTCCATTAGGAGTTTTTTCTGATGGGGAGGAGGAGAAGGATGTGGTCTAAACCACGATTCTATTTGTTTAAATGGGTGTAGCCTCCCTTACGGGAGGGTAACACTATAAAAAATCACTAAAACGCTCACGTCCCCACGACGCGCGAAAATCGAGGAAAGCTGGCGGTTATTATAATGGACCTGAAAAGCTCGTGACGCTTGGGATTTTGTCGATGACTGGTCGGTTGTCGAACAAGAAGGAGTATGGGACTCGCCTTGCAAGCCGAAGATTATGAAGATTATCCGGATATACATCGGCGTTGAAGACTAGTCCGGGGGCTACTGAGGGAGTCTCCCGGATTAAGGGGTCCTCGGATGGCCGACCTTTTTCCCATGGGCCGGACTATATGGGCCACAGAGTGACTACTAGGTGATCAAGGGCCCCGTCACCAGGCTGGAAGCTTCAAGGAGCCATGGCATGTCCTCCAAGTTGTCAACCGTAGATAGGCATTTTTATCTCTTTGGCATGTAACCGACCATGTGTAAACCCTATAGGGACCCTCGGCACCTATTTGGCCGGAGGGTTTTACATTGTAGAGACAGAACAACTCATCTAGGGTTTAGCTCTTTGATCTCGAGGTAGATTGACTCTGTAACCTACACATCATCAATACAATCAAGCATGACATAGGGTATTGCCTCCATAGGAGGGCCCGAACCTGGGTAAAACATTGTCCCCTTCGTCTCCTGTTACCATCGATTCTAGTCTCACTTCTCGGGACCCCCTACTCGAGATTCGCCGGTTTTAACATCGACACCCGAGCCACACTGAAGATTTCTCCTCTGCAAGCTCGACCTCCAAGCTCCATTTTCCTCAAGATTTGTCTAGGTTTGGCGGTCCGTCCTGTCCCGTCCCCGTCCTCACCGCCGTGGATCGCACGTGCCGATCTTGTTGCTAGCACCATCGTGGTGAGCCTCTTGTTCTTATCTTCTTTGTAAAAGAAAATAATAATCTTACTTGTATGATTTAGATAGATACTTGTAAAATTTTCTTAGTTTTATTATTG
Organism: Hordeum marinum; assembly: GCA_022496015.1. Lineage (NCBI taxonomy): Eukaryota > Viridiplantae > Streptophyta > Magnoliopsida > Poales > Poaceae > Hordeum > Hordeum marinum. Next base: position 515,273,026 of record CM039676.1, on the reverse strand, counting down.
TTTGTTATTATATAGTGCCATGGTTTTGGTGTCCGCCCCCATCCGCCCTCGTCTTGTCTATGGTTCGGATGTGGTATATTATCTTTTATAACAATTTGTTTCATTTAGTGTTTATGACAATTATGCCGATCAACGTGACATAGATGTTTTTATCTAGGAGCTATGTGAACCGGAAATTCCAACTGACCCTCTTGTCGAGAGGTTAAATTTAGTTGAAAAAGAAAACAATTTCTTGAAGAAAAAATTGAAAAGAATTGAGGAGTAGAAGATGGAATTGGAGTTGCATGTTGCCGATGTCATCGAAGATCACAAGGTCAAGATGGATGCAATGCGCTTGAAGATTAGAAAGATTAGAAAATATGCCATTCATATTGAGACTTGGTATCATTATGCCCGAGAGGCAATAAATAAAGTGTTTATTATTATATTTACTTGTTCATGACAATCGTTTATTATCCATGCTATAATTGTATTGATTGGAAACACATTACATGTATGGGTAAATAGACAACACTTTGTCCCTAGTATGCCTCTAGTAAACTAGCTCGTTGGTCAAAGATGATCAAGTTTCATAGCCATTGACATTGATGTCATTTGATAACGGGGTCACATCATTAGGAGAATGATGTGATGGACTAGACCCAAACTACAAACATAGCATATGATCGTGTCAGTTTATTGCTACTGTTTTCTGCATGTCAAGTATATGTTCCTATGACCATGAGATCATGTAACTCAAGGATACCGGAAGAGTGCCTTGTGTGTATCAAACATCACAACATAACTGGGTGATTATAAAGGTGCTCTACAGGTATCTTCGAAGGTGTCTGTTGAGTTGGCATGGATCAAGACTGGGATTTGTTACTCCGTGTGACGGAGAGGTATCTTAGGGCCCACTCGGTAATACACCATCACAATAAGCCTTGCGAGCAATGTTACTAAGTGTTAGTCATGGGATCTTGTATTACAGAACGAGTAAAGAGACTTGCCGGTAACGAGGTTGAACTAGGTATGGAGATATCGACGATCGAATCTCGGGCAAGTAACATACCGAAGAACAAAGGAAACATCATACAGGGTTAACTGAATCCTTGACATAGAGGTTCGACCGATAAAGATCTTCGTAGAATATGTAGGAACCAATATGGACATCAGGTCCCGCTATTGGTTATTGACCGTAGAGGTGTCTCGGTCATGTCTACATAGTTGTCGAACACGCAGGGTCTGCACACTTAAGGTTTGGTGACATTTCGGTAGTATAGAGTTATGTATGGTGGTGACCGAAGGTTGTTCGGAGTCCTGGATGAGATCTCAGATATCACGAGGAGCTCCGGAATGGTCCGGAGGTAAAGATTGATATATAGGAAGTCCTATTTTGGTCGCCGGAAATTTTTCGGGCTCATCGGTAGTGTACAGGGAGACCATCGGGAGGGGTATTTCGACCCAAGAGGCTACATGGGCTGTGGGAGAGTGAATACCAGCCCTTAGTGGGCTGGGAGAAATCCCACACAAGGCCCATGCGGCTGGGAGAGAAAACCCAAAGAGATAAGGTGGAAAAAAGGCAAAATAGGAAGGAATCCTAGTCCTACTAGGATTGGAGGAGGATTCCTCGTCTCCCACTTGGTTTGGCTGACCCAAGGGCTGGCTCCTTGGGAGCCAAGCCTCCTCCTCCTCTCCTCCTATATATACTAGAGGATTTTAGGGTTTTCACACAGAATTTTTCAGCCACGTGCTACCCGTTCCTCCAGTGCATAGTTTCTCCTCTATATCGGAATTCTGCAGTGCTTAGGCGAAGCCTTGTTGGAATAGCTCCACCACCATCGCCGGAGCACCGTCACGCTGCCGAAGAACTCTTCTACCTCTTCACTCCTCTTGCTGGATCAAGAAGGCGGAGATCGTCATCAAGTTGTACGTGTGCTGAACGCGGAGGCGCTGTCCGTTCGGTGCTTGATCGGGACGGATCGTGACTGGATCGCGGGACGCTCGGCGATTTGGATCACGAAGACGTTCGACTACACCTACCGCGTTTCTTAACGCTTCCCGCTTAGCAATCTACAAGGGTATGTAGATCCACTCTCCCTCTCGTAGATGCTCATCACCATGTATAGGTCTTGCGTGAACGTAGGAAAATTTTGTTTCCCATGCGACGTTCCCCAACAGTGGCATCATGAGCTAGGTCTATGTGTAGATGAGATCTCGAGTAGAACACAAAGAGTTTGTGGGCGTTGATACTTATATTGCTTCCTCCCTTGGTCGTGTTTTGGTTCAGCGGTACTGTGGGATGAAGCGGACCGGACCAACCTTACTCGTACGCTTACGAGAGACCGGTTCCATCGACTGACGTGTAACTTCGTTGCACAAAGATGGCTGGCGGGTGTCTGTTTCTCCTACTTTAGTTGGATCGGATTCGACAAAGGCAGTCCTTGAGAAGGTTTAAAAGCAACTAATGTATCACCGTTGTGGTTTATGCGTAGGTGTGAATTGTACTTGCTAGATACCCGTAGCAGCCGCGTAAAACATGCAACAACAATTAGAGGACGTCTAATTTGTTCGTGCATTGTATTTTGTGATGTGGTATGGCCAATTACATGATGTGATATATGTGATGTATGAGATGATCATGTGTTGTATAGAATATCACGACTTGCATGTCGATGAGTATGGCAACCGGCAGGAGCCATAGGGTTGTTTTTAATTATTGTATGGCATGTGTGTCAATCATTAAGTGCTATGTAATGCTTTACTTTATCGCTAAAACGGTAGAAATAGTAATACAAGCATGATGGGCGTGACAACCTCGATGGTGACACGTTGATGGAGATCAAGATGATGGATATCATGGTGTCGTGCCGGTGACAATGGAGATCATGCTGGTGCTTTCAAGATGGAGATCAAAAGCACAAGTCCATGGCCATATCATGTCACTTATGATTTGCATGTGATGTTAATCCTTTTATGCACCTTGTTTTGCTTAGGACCACAATAGTATTATAAGGTGATCCCTCACTTAAATTTCAAGATGAATTGTGTTCTCCCCGAGTGTGCACCGTTGCGAAAGTTTGTGGTGTCGAGACACCACGTGATGATCGAGTGTGATAGACTCTACGTTCACATACAACGGGTGCAAGCCAGTGTTGCACATGCAGAACACTCGAGTTAAACTTGACGAGCCTAGCATGTACAGACATGGCCTCGGAACACAAGAGACCGAAAGGTCAAACATGAGTCATATAGTAGATATGATCAACATGATGATGTTCACCATTGAAACAACTTCAACTCACGTGATGATCGGACTTGAGTTGGTGAATTTGGATCATGGGACACTCAGATGACCTGAGGGATGTCAATTTGAGTGGGAGCTTTAGTAATTTGATTAACTAAACTCATTATCTTGAACAATAGTCTAAGTAACCTTTGCATATTTATGTTGTAGATCAATGGCTCGCGCAGTAGCACCCCTGAATTTTAATGCGTTCCTAGAGAAAGCTAAGTTTAAAGATGATGGAAGTAACTTTGTTGACTGGGCTCGTAACTGAGGATTATCCTTACGGCTTCCCAAAAATCATATGTCCTTAATGCACCGCTTGGTGGCTAACCAGAAGACATGTCTTCCGAGGACGTTAAGAACGCTTGGGAGGCACATTCTGGAGATTACTAAATAGTTCAGTGTGCAATATTGTATGGCTTAGAACCGGGACTTCAAAGACATTTTGAATGTCATGGAGCATATGAGATGTTCCAAGAGTTGAAGTTTATCTTTCAGAAGAATGCCGGATCGAGAGGTATGAGACCTCCAATAAGTTATATGCTTGCAAGATGGAGGAGAATGGGTCTATCAGTGAACATATACTTAGAATGTCTGGGTATTCGACTCATCTAGCGGAGTTGGTAATTGCCCTTCCGCGAGAGGCGATCACTGACAGAGTTCTTCAATCACTGCCACCTAGTTACAAGAGCTTTGTGATGAACTATAACATGCATGGGATGAACAAGCCAGTCGTCGAGCTGTTTGCGATGCTAAAAGTCGCTGAGTCTGAAATCCAGAAAGAACATCAAGTGTTGATGGTTAATAAAACCACTAGTTTCAAGAAGAATGGCAAGGGCAAGGGCAAGGAGGGTAAATCAAAGAAGGATGGCAAAGTAGTTGCTACTCCTATAAAGAAGCCCAAGGCTGGACCTAAGCTAGAAACTGAGTGCTTTCATTGCAAGGGAACTGGTCACTGGAAGCGGAACTGCCCCAAGTACCTGGCTGACAAGAAGGCGGCCAACGAACAACAAGGTATATATGATATACATGTTATTGATGTGTACCTTACTAGCTCTCGTTGTAGTGCCTGGGTATTTGATACCGGTTCGGTTGCTCACATTTGCAACTCAAAACTGGAACTACGAAATAGACAAAGGCTGGCAAAGGATGAAGTGACGATGCACGGGGAAATGGTTCCAAGGTTGATGTGATCGCCGTCGGCATGCTCTCTCTTCGATTACCATTGGGATTAGTGATGAACCTGAATAATTGTTATTTAGTGTCTGCGTTAAGAATGAACATTATATCTGGATCTTGTTTATTGCGAGACGGTTACTCATTTAAATCAGAGAATAAAGGTTGTTCTATTTATATGAGTAATATCTTTTATGGTCATGCACCCAATGTGAGGGGTTTATTCATATTGAATCTTGATAGTGATGACACACATGTTCATAACATTGATGCCAAAAGATGTAGAGTTCATAATGACAGTACCACTTTCTTGTGGCATTGCCGTTTAGGTCATATTGGTGTAAAAGGCATGAGGAAGTTCCATGCTGATGGAATTTTGGAGTCACTTAATTTTGAGTCACTTGACACATGTGAACCATGCCTCATGGGCAAAATGACTAAAACGCCGTTCTCTAGAACAATGGAACGGGCGAGTGACTTATTGGAAATCATACATACTGATGTGTGCGGTCCAATGAATGTTACAGCGCATGGTGGATATCGTTATTTTATCACCTTCACTGATGACTTAAGTAGATATGGGTATATTTACTTAATGAAACACAAGTTTGAAACATTTGAAAAGTTCAAGCAATTTTAGAGTGAAGTTGAGAATCATCGTAACAAGATGTTTAAATTCCTGCGATCTGATCGAGGAGGTCAATATCTGAGTTATGAGTTTGGCAATCACTTAAGACAGTGTGGAATTGTTTCACAGTTGACACCGCCTGGAACACCACAGCGTAATGGTGTGTCCGAACGTTGTAATCGAACCTTATTAGATATGGTGCGTTCTATGATGTCTCTTGCTGATTGGCCACTATTGTTTTGGGGTTATGCATTAGAGACAACTACATTCACTTTAAATAGGGCACCATCAAAATCCGTTGAGACGACGCCATATGAACTATGGTTTGGCAAGAGGCCAAAGTTGTCGTTTCTTAAAGTTTGGGGATATGATGCTTATGTCAAAAAGCTTCAACCTAAAAAGCTAGAACCCAAAGCGGAGAAATGCGTCTTCATAGGATACCCGAAGGAGACAGTCGGGTATACCTTCTATCTCAGATCCGAAGGCAAAGTGTTTGTCACTAAGAACGGAACATTTCTCGGGAAAGAGTTTCTCTTGAAAGAATTGAGTGGGAGGAAAATATAGCTTGATGAGGTTATTGAACCTTTACTTCAACCAGAAAGTAGCGCTGCGCAGAAAGATGTTTCTGTGGAACCTACAATGGTTGAAGAGGAAGTTAATGATGATGATCATAAAGCTTCAGATCAAGCTGCTATTCAAACTCGTAGGTCGACAAGGCCGCGTGCTACTCCTGAGTAGTACGGCAACCCTGTCTTGGAGGTCATGTTGTTGGATAACAATGAACCTACGAGCTATGAAGGAGCGGTGATGGGCCCGGATTCCGAGAAATGGTTAGAGACCATGAAATCCGAGATGGGATCCATGTATGAAAACAAAGTATGGACTTTGGAAGTATTACCTGAAGGGCGAAAGGCCATTCAGAACAAATGGATCTTTAAGAAGAAGACAGACGCGGACGGTAATGTCACCGTCTATAAAGCTCGACTTGTGGCAAATAGTTTTTCACCAGTTCAAGGAGTTGACTACGATGAGACCTTCTCACCCGTAGCGATGCTTAAGTCTGTCAGAATCATGTTGGCGATAGCTGATTATTTCGACTATGAAATTTGGCAGACGGATGTCAAAACAGCGTTCGTCAACGGTTTCCTTGAGGAAGAGTTGTATATGATGCAACCAGAAGGTTTTGTCGATCTAGAGAATGCTGACAAAGTTTGCAAACTCCAGCGATCCATTTATGGGCCGGTGCAAGCATCTCGGAATTGGGATAAGCGTTTTGATGAGGTGATCAAAGCGTTTGAGTTTATACAAGTTTATGGAGAAGCTTGTATTTACAAGAAAGTGAGTGGGAGCTCTATAGCGTTTCTAATATTATATGTGGATGACATATTGCTGATTGGAAACAATATAGAAATGTTGGAAAGCATGAAGGAATATTTCAACAAGAGTTTTTCAATGAAGGACCTAGGAGAAGTTGCTTTCATATTAGGCATTAAGATGTATAGAGATATATCGAGACGCTTAATAGCACTTTCACAGAGCACATACCTTGATAAAGTTTTGAAGAAGTTCAAAATGGATCAGTCCAAGAAGGGGTTCTTGCCTGTGTTACAAGGTGTGAAGTTGAGTAAGACTCAATGCCCAGTGACTACAGAAGATAGAGAAAAGATGAGTGTCATCCCCTATGCTTCAGCCATAGGCTCTATCATGTATGCAATGCTGTGCACAAGACCCGATGTCAGCCTTGCCATAAGTATGGCCAAAAGGTTTCAAAGTGATCCTGGAATGGAACACTGGGTAGCGGTCAAGAATATCCTTAAGTACCTGAAGAGGACTAAGGAAATGTTTCTCGTTTATGGAGGTGATAAAGAGCTCGTCGTAAAGGATTATGTAGATGCAAGCTTTGACACTAATCCGGATGACTGTAAATCACAAACCGGATACATATTTATTCTCAATAGGGGAGCGGTAAGCTGGTGCAGTTCCAAGCAAAGCGTCGTAGCCGATTCGACATGCGAAGCGGAGTACATAGCAGCCTCGAAGGCACGAAGGAAGGTGTCTGGATGAAGCAGTTCATGACAGATCTTGGAGTAGTGCCCAATGCACTGAATCCAATGAACCTGTTCTGTGACAACACTGGTGCCATTGCTCTGGCCAAGGAACCAAGGTTTCACAAGAGGACCAGACACATAAAGCGACGCTTCAACTCCATACACGATTACATCGAGGAGAAGGACATAAATATTTGCAAAGTGCGCATGGATCTGAATGTTGCAGACCCATTGACTAAACCTCTTCCAAGGGCTAAACATGAACAGCACCAGAATTGCATGGGTGTTCGATTCATTACAATGTAAATCACATAGTGATGTGAACTAGATTATTGACTCTAGTGCAAGTGGGAGACTATTGGAAATATGACCTAGAGGCAATAAATAAAGTCCTTATTATTATATTTCCTTGTTCATGATAATCGTTTATTATTCATGCTATAATTGTATTGATTGGAAACACATTACATGTGTGGGTAAATAGACAACACTTTGTCCCTAGTATGCCTCTAGTGAACTAGCTCGTTGGTCAAAGATGGTAAAGGTTTCCTAGCCATTGACACGTGATGTCATTTGATAACGGGGTCACGTCATTAGGAGAATGATGTGATGGACAAGACCCAAACTACAAACGTAGCATATGATCGTGTCTATTGTTTTCTGCATGTCAAGTATATGTTCCTATGACCATGAGATCATGCAACTCACGGATACCAGAAGAGTGCCTTGTGTGTATCAAACGTCGCAACGTAACTGGCTGACTATAAAGATGTTCTGCAGGTATCTCCAAAGGTGTCTATTGAGTTGGCACGGATCAAGACTGGGATTTGTTACTCCGTGTGACGGAGAGGTGCCTCAGGGCCCACTCAGTAATACAACATCACAATAAGCCTTGCGAGCAATGTGACTAAGTGTTAGTCACGGGATCTTGTATTACAGAACGAGTAAAGAGACTTGCCAATAATGAGGTTGAACTACGTTTGGAGATATCGACGATCGAATCTCGGGCAAGTAACATACTGAAGAACAAAGGGAACATCATACGGGGTTAACTGAATCCTTGACATAGAGGTTCGACCGATAAAGATCTTCGTAGAATATGTAGGAACCAATATGGACATCCAGGTCCCGCTTTGGTTATTGACCGTAGAGGTGTCTCGGTCATGTCTACATAGTTCTCGAACACGCAGGGTCTGCTCACTTAAGGTTTGGTGACGTTTTGGTAGTATAGAGTTATGTATGGTGGTGACCGAAGGTTGTTCGGAGTCCCGGATGAGATCCTGTACATCACGAGGAGCTCCGGAATGGTCTGGAGGTAAATATTGATATATAGGAAGTCCTATTTTGGTCGCCGTAAAAGTTTCGGGCTCATTGGTAGTGTACCGGGAGAACATCGGGAGGGGTATTTCGACCCAAGAGGCTACATGGGCTGTGGGAGAGTGAATACCAGCCCTTAGTGGGCTGGTGGAAGTCCCACACAAGGCCCATGCGGCTGGGAGAGAAAACCCAAAGAGATAAGGTGGAAAAGAGGCAAAATAGGGAGGAATCCTAGTCCTACTAGGATTGGAGTTGGATTCCTCCTCTCCCACTTGGTTTGGCTGACCCAAGGGCTGGCTCCTTGGGAGCCAAGCCTCCTCCTCCTCTCCTCCTATATATACTAGAGGATTTTAGGGTTTTGGCACAGAATTTTTCAGCCACGTGCTACCTGTTGGGGATATAACCCCACGGTGAGACCCGCCCTGGAGGGCTCCGTGTTAAACCAGACGGCTCGTAGCCAGCCCAAGAGTGAGCCGTGAAGACTGGAGGGCCCAACAAGCATAGCGGCTCACAGGATGGGCCGGCGGGGTGGCCTGGATGAGAAGACCCAGGTGTGTAAGCCGCCCGGGGACAACTTGGTCAGGATAGGCAAGAGAAGATAGAGGCAGACTCGGATATGTAATGAGAGTCGGCCACAACTTGTATCACCCGTGGTCTTGACCTCCTATATAAAAGCAACACCCGGGGAAACTTAGAGATCAGGTTATCGAGAACTAGGTCAAGCTTTGGCTCCCTTGTAATCGATACAAAAGGCAATGCATCATAAGCAGGACGTAGGCTATTACATCACCATGAGGGGCCGAACCTGGGTAAACTCGTGTCCTTCGTCCCCGCCAACCCCTTTGAGTCCATGACGTTAGTGATGGCCTCGAATCCAAGTCCGTTCACCCGGACATCTGCCGTGATAAATCCACGATAGTTGGCGCCCACCATGGGGCTCACGCTTGGTGGTGTTGATTTCTCGAAGGGCTCTCTCTCGGGGCTCGAAGGATACGTGGTCGGAAGGATCAGCAAGAGTTTCTGTGGCCGGCTCTACATCGACGATGTCGGCTGGGTGCTTGATGCTGAGTCCGTGGAGTATGGATTCCAGGTTCCATTCGGCGGGATCCACGTCTTCATCGGAAGGGTTGATGGATCTACACACGGGCCGGACGTCTGCACCGACATCATCGAGCCGGCTCGGTGTCTGCGACCTGCGTGTAACATGCATCCTGCCCATGCTAATCCGGGTCAGAAGCATGTCTTCGTAGGCTTCACTCAAGGTACGGGTCTGGAAGCTTCCGGATCACAAGAAACTTCCGTATGTTCAGGGGACGAATCTTCAAGTGGAGAAATGGAGTCGGTGTACCAGCTCCGCAACGGTGGCCTTGGGGGCTACGGCGACGTCTGCCTTGAGTCGGATTGCTCTGAGTCGGATGGTCTTGAGCTTCCGGTTCATGCTGCCGTGTTCATGGCGGGGTCAGCCCCAGGCACGAGTAGTACAGCCGCGGAAGCCGCCACCTCGGGTGATAACCCGCCGTCGCCGGCTCAAGTTCTTGTGGAGCTGATGGACGAGCTCGCGGCTTTAATGGCCACTAAGGTCACACCAGATAATCAAGCAGCTCAGAATTTAGAGATCACAAGGATCAAGGGCCGGAGGACAGAGGAACAGCAAAGGATGGCTGGGCTAAAGATTCGGATGGAGGAAGAGGCAGAACGTATCAAGGCAGATGCTTTCCGTCTAGGGCTGGAGCAAATATCTGCAGCAGCGGTACATCGAAGGAGGCATCAATCCCATCTACCAGAGTGCTATGAAGCAAGGAACCACTTCAATACTCCTGGTGCGGGGGCGAGTAACAGACGTGCCCGAAAGCCACCCGACGGAGCGACTAGCGACTCATCCGGCCCGGCATAACCAAGCTTCACCTGGTGGCTTTCCAACGCCGGCGGGTCATTATTCTAACCCGACCGAGAATATGGTGGCAGCGGCCACCCGGCTTGAGACAATTCCTATCCCGGATGAAGCACCCTTTGCAGAGGATGTGCGGAACACCATCGGGTACCTACACATGGTCGTGGCCCAGCAGGAGAAATATACTCACAGCCGGAGCCGTGTTCATTCAACCTCTCTCCCCAACCGCAGCTTTAGCCGGCTCTACGAGTCACCAGCAGGTTCCAGCTGCAACCGGCACAAAGAGATTCTGACGGACCACCGTCCAGGTAGAGACATGTCAGCATTTGTAAACCATGCGAGAAGCCCGCAAGAGGCGCCAGCTAGGCCGGCTTACCAGGAGCCCGTGCCTTCCGTTTCGGTAGGGGCAGGAGTAAACTCCATGACGGTAGGGCTGCCGTGTTTGTCACCGGCTCTGCGGAGCGAACGGCTGCCGAAAGATTTCAAAGGGTCCCGCAAGGTCCCAAATTATACCGCTGATTTACCCCGGGAGGCCTGGGTGGAGAGTTACGAACTGGCCATGGAGATACTGGATGTCAGTGAAGCGGTTTATGCCAAGTATTTCATCATGATGCTTGAAGGCCCGACTCGCACGTGGCTAAAGGGGTTATCACCTAATACCATCAATTCATGGGCGGAGCTCGAGGCCCGGTTCATTAAAAACTTTCAAGGGATGTGCAAGCAGCCTATGACCATTGTGGATCTTGATCACTATGTCCAACAGGAGAACGAGTCGTCCCATCATTGGGTACGGCGGGTCTCGACAATCATCCACTCCTCAGAGCAGATCACGGCGGCCCAAGCGGTACTGATCTTGGAGAAGAACTGCCATTTTGTTCCTCTGAAACAGAAACTTGGCCGGCTCAAACGTATGGGTGAGGACATGGGAGAGCTCATGACGGCTCCCACGAAATATGCCGACTCTGACAGTATGAAAGATCCGGGTTCTCATGATGAGAAAGTTGGCCAAGGTAAGAAGGGCAATCAAGGCAAGGGTGCGGCAAACAATGGTAGCTAGAGCAAACGTAAGAATCCAGAGGCCGGGTCAGAGCTGGTGGCTAATACAAACACCCAGTAGAATTACCCCGAAGGCAATAGGTGGTTTAGACCGCCCTTTGGCAGGGATAGCTCTTCCTCGAACATGGAGGAGTTACTTAAGCAACCTTGTCCAAATCATAGTCTGCCTGATAAGCCGGCAAACCATACATGGGATAATTGCAATTTCTTGCAGAAGTACAAGCGGTATTTCACACAACCTAACAATCGAGATGGTGGTCCGCCAAGCGGCTCAGGACATGACGGGTCAGGAGCTGGGTTTGGTTCTGGCGGCTTAGGGTCCAGTCATCCGGGCCACCGTCATCCGGGTCAGGATAATCAGGGGGGACACCAGCTGCATTCTGGTAACAATAATAAACAACAACAGCGTAATCAGTCTGGTTTTCAGAGTAATCCGAAGCAGCTTAGCTCCGGGCAGTACCACGTTTTCACGACCGGTCTCAACAAACGGGACCAGAAGTTGCGAAAGCGGGCAGTTAATGGGGTTGCATCGGCTCTTTCGCAGTACTTAAAGTGCTCTGAATATGACATAACTTGGAGCCGAGAAGATCACCCGCCGCGTGTCGATGACCCGAGGCGTCTGGCTTTGGTTGTAGCCCCCCAGGTGGGCGGATATATGGTGAACAAGGTGCTTATGGATGGCGGCACCAGCATAAACATCCTTTATTATGACACTTTCCGGCGGATGAAGTTGCTTGACACGGATTTAAAACCTTCATCCACCGTCTTTCATGGTGTGGTTCCGGGTAAGCCGGCGCATCCGATGGGCAAGATTTCGTTGGAAGTGGCTTTTGGCGATGAGTACAATTACAGGGTGGAATCCTTGTGGTTCGAAGTGGTCAAGATCAAGAGTCCTTATCATGGGTTATTTGGATAGCCGACTTATGCTAAGTTCATGGCTAGGCCCTGCTATGTTTACTTGCAGCTCAAGATGCCCGGCTTAAACGGTACCATTACCGTTCATGGTAACCGAAATACGGCTATTGAGTGTGAAGAAGGAGACGCGGCTTACGCAGAATCCAGTTGCGCCCAGGAGGAACTTAAGTTCTATAAGGAGAATGTTGATCTGGAGGATATGACCCCGCTGAAAAGGCCCACCACGGAGGTTGATCCGCCCCTCAAGTTTTCAGCGGATGATACCAAGACAGTAGATTTCACTCCGGGCGACTCATCTAAGCAGTTCATCATTGGAGCTCACGTGGATCCCAAATAGGAAAGCACGCTCATCGAATTCATCCATGAGAATCGGGACATCTTCGCATGGAAACCTTCTGACATGTCGGGTGTACCGAGAGAGTTTGCTAAGCACAACCTTAAGGTGGATCCAAAGTTTAAGCCAATTAAATAGTTTTTGCGGTGGTTCAATGAGGAGAGGCGCAAGGCTATTGGGGAAGAAGTTGCCCGGCTTTTGGCAGTGGGTTTTATCATTGAAGTTTTTCACCCGGAATGGTTGGCTAACCCGGTGCTGGTGCTAAAAAAGAATGGCACATGGCGTATGTGTGTGGACTACACGGACCTTAACAAGGCTTGTCCGGCTGATCCATTTGCTCTCCCTCCTATTGATGCTACAGCGAGGTGTGAAAGTTTGTGCTTCCTGGATGCATACTCAGGTTATCATCAAATCAAGATGGCGGTTAAAGACCAGGAGAAGACGGCTTTTATTACACCCTTTGGGGAGTTCTGTTATGTCTTTATGCCTTTCGGGCTCAAAAGTGCCCAGGCGACTTACCAACGATGCGTGCAGAACTACCTTCACAGTCAGATTGGCCGTAATGTTCATGCTTATGTAGATGACATCATGGTCAAATCTAGAAAGAATGAGACTCTCTTGGAGGATTTAAAGGAAACTTTTGATAATCTCCGGGTCTACAAGATGATGCTTAACCCGACTAAGTGTGTCTTTGGTGTTCCAGTGGGCAAGCTTTTGGGTTTCCTGGTCTCTGAGCATGGTATCGAGGTTAACCCGGATAAAATCAAGGCTATTACCTCTCTGGGAGAGCCGGCTTGCATTAATGATGTTCAGCGCTTGGCAGGGCGAATTGCTGCGTTGAGCCGGTTCATAAGCCGTCTTGGAGAGAAGGCTATTCCTTTATATCAAATGATGAAGAAGACAGACAAATTTGTCTAGAGTAAAGCGGCGGGTGAAGCACTTGAGGCGCTTAAAAAACAACTCACTCAGCCGCCAGTGCTGGCCGCCAGTGTTGGCCGCTCCGACTAAAAAAGAACCGTTACTCCTTTATGTGGCGGCTAATAACCGGGCAGTAAGTGTTGCAATCGTGGTCGAGCGCAAGGAGGCCGGAAAGGAGTATCCAGTGCAAAGACTGGTTTATTATATCAGTGAGGTCCTGATAGAGTCTAAGCAAAGGTATCCACATTGGCAGAAGCTGGTATACGGGGTCTTCATGGCCAACCGCAAGTTAAAACACTATTTCTTAGGGCACCAGATAACTGTGGTCAGTTCTGCTCCGCTAGGGATATTATCCAGAACAGAGAAGCCACAGGAAGGATTGCTAAGTGGGCATTGGAGCTAGGACCTCCCAATGTAAAATATGTGCCTCGCACAGCTATCAAGTCCCAAGCCCTTGTGTATTTCATAAATGATTGGACGGAGTGTCAAGCTCCCGAGGAAAAGCCAGATAACACATATTGGACTATACACTTCGATGGATCCAAGCAATTAGAGGGATCGGGGGCAGGAGTTGTTCTGACATCCCCCAAGGGTGATAAGTTTTGTTATGTGCTCCGGCTGATGTTCCCCTACACTAACCATGCGGCTGAATATGAAGCTTTGCTTCATGGTCTTCGGTTAGCCAAGGAGATGAATTTGAGCCGAGTCAGGTGTTTGGGCGACTTAGATCTAGTGGCTCAGCAAGTTTCTGGCACTTGGGATTCCAAGGACCCGTGGATGGTGGCTTACCATCAGGCGGTTGATATTATTGCGGGTCATTTGAAAGGATATCAGGTAGATCACATTGATCGTCGCAGAAATGAGGCGGCTGATGCCTTATCACGGTTAGGCTCTCAACGAAAGCCGGTGCCACCCATTGTTTTTCTAGACGTCTTACACCATCCGACTGTCAAGATACCTTCAAAAGAAGATTTGGTTGTTCCTGACCCGGAGACAGAATTAGTGGCGGCTCTGCATGCTATCCCAGATTGGACTATTCCCTATTTGGCCTATTTGACCTGGGGCAAGTTACCTGAGGATGAAGACCTAGCCAGAAAGATCACCCGGCGTTCTAAGTCCATGACAATAGTCAATGGTGAGTTGCATAAATGCAGTGCGACGGGAGTTTTCCAATGGTGTGTTTCACCAGAGGAGGGCCGGCAGATCTTGAATGAAATCCATACTGGCGATTGTGGACACCATGCTGACTCGAAATCTTTGGTGGCCAAGGCTTTCCGGCACGGGTTTTTCTGGTTGACGGCTCATAAAGATGCAGAGGACCTAGTCCGTAAGTGCGACGGTTGTCAGAAGTTTGGCCGGCGTGCTCATATCCCGGCTCAGGAGTTAAGGATGATACCAATTACTTGGACGTTTGCGGTCTGGGGGCTTGACATGGTGGGACCTTTCAAGATATCCAAGCATAAGAAAACACACCTCCTGGTTGCTGTGGACAAATTTACCAAGTGGGTAGAGGCAGAGCTGGTCAGCAAATGTGACGTGGCTACGGCGGTTTTATTTATCAAAAAGTTGATCTACCGTTTTGGTTACCCACACAGCATCATCACTGATAATGGTACAAATCTGTCCAAGGGGGCTATAAAAAATTCTGTGACGAAGAACATATCCGGCTTGATGTTTCAGCAGTGGCGCAACCACAATCCAACGGTCAGGCGGAGCGTGCCAATTAGGAAATTCTAAGTGGGATTAAACCACGGCTTATGGTTCCTTTGCAGCAAACGCCCGGGTGTTGGGTAGAAGAATTACCCTCCGTTTTATGGAGCATCAGAACCATCCCTAACAGATCCACGGGTTTCACGCCTTTCTTTATGGTGTACGGGGCCGAGGCAGTTTTGCCCAATGACATCCGGCATGACTCGCCAAGGGTGGCGGCTTACGTTGAGACGGACAATGAGACTGCACATCAAGACGCATTGGATGCTCTAGAAGAGGCACGAGAACTAGCAGAGGCTCGGTCGGCAATTTCTCAACAAGACCTGCGTCACTATCACAGCCGCAGGGTCAAGACCCGGACGTTCCAGGAAGGCGACTTGGTGCTCCAGCTGATTGAGGACCAGACAAATATGCATAAGCTCTCTCCTCCATGGGAAGGACCTTTTGTAGTCAGCAGAAATCTCAACAATGGGTCATATTACCTCATCGATATCCGAGATGACTCAGATACGGCGGGTCAGGAGACCCGCCGGCCGTGGAACATCGTGCATCTCCGGCCTTATTTCACTTAAGGGTGTAGAGACCCTTCATTGTACACTATCATTGTACATGTCACAGTTATATCAAGAGGTATCACTGCAAAAGCAAAATCCCGGCTCAGGAAAATGAGTCACGGCACCAGGCGTTATGCCACAAAAAAAACCAGCTCAGGAAAATGAGTCGTGGCGAGGGCGGCTTCTTACCTTTGGGTACAGCTTCTAACGCCTATCCGTCGGCGTCGTACGCCGTACTGCTAAAGGGGGCTTCTTACCGACGGGTATCGCTTCTAACACCCTATCGGCCGGCTTTATGCCAAATTTCCGGCTAACACGTTTAGCCGCGGTTGTGAGGGTTTTTTACCGACGGGTATCTAACACCTCACAACCGGCGAGGGTGGCTTCTTACCTTCGGGTACAGCTTCTAACGCCTATCCGCCAGCATTTACACTGTATTATTACCTTCGGGTATAGATTATAATGCCTTTTAGCAGGCCTTATGGCACAAAAATCCGGCTAAGAAAAATTAGTCGCGGCGAGGGCGGCTTCTTACCTTCGGGTATAGCTTCTAACGCCTATCCGCCAGCGTTTACACTGTATATTACCTTCGGGTATAGCTTATAATGCCTCTTACCAGGCCTTATGGCACAAAAATCCGGCTAAGTAAAATTAGTCGCGGCGAGGGCGGCTTCTTACCTTCGGGTACAGCTTCTAACGCCTATCTGCCAGCGTTTACGTTGTATTATTACCTTCGGGTACAACTTATAATGCTTGTTAACTGGCTTTATGCTACAAAACTCCGGTTGACATGATTAGCCGCGGACGGAAATAATGAAGTCCTTTCGACCGACTCTCGACCCAAGAAGAAGAGACAACCGACGGAAATTATTAACTAAAATGCATACAAGGAAGATGACACTTTGAAAGCCGGATTTTTCTCATTTAAAAAGATCAGCATAGCAAATGTCGCAGGACATATATTACAAACGCTCTATGTAGAACCCAAAATTGTGGATCAAGTTTTTCAAGTCCTCTACTACGAGGTAAAGGAGAGCCGGCTATTACAAAGTGGAGCTAATCAACTGGCCGGCGGCTCATCCTGCTCTGGCTCTTTGGGTGCTTGGATCAGAAGGTTGTCCAAGTTCCAGTTGCAGTCAGCTAGAGCTGCAAAAGTCCCTTGTTCAAAGAAGGGAGATGGGTCAAGATCAGAAGCGAAGAGGTCCTTACTGCAGGTGGGCGTCAAGTCCTTCCATTCGTAGAGTGGGCCACGAATTCTCTTCTGGTCAGCATCATAAGCCGCCTGGTAAGTGTCCAAGTCAGCCTCTTCTACTAAGACGGAAGCCAGAAACCTGGAGTCCTCGATGCACCGGATGTAGTCAGCTTTTGTGAACTCAGAGCCGTCATCCTTCTTGGAGGGGAAGTTTTCCGTCATATCAGCCGGAGTAAGCTCCGGAGCGAATGCCAGAGCCCGGCTTATGCCTACGATTGCTCCTTAGCGGGCGGCTGATTTCTTCAATTCGGCAATCTGCTTTGGCATGGTGGAGAAAAGTTCCAAGACCCCTTTGAGAGTTGAAGGGATCTTGTCCTTGTACTGCACAGACTTGATGGTAAACATCGCGTGCAGTAGAATTGCTCCGCCAGGGTATAGATAACCTTTAGAGGCAGTAAGCTGTCGGACGCCAGTTGACGGCTTCTAGGACCTGTATGAGCTAGAGGTTTTAATGATAAGTTGCCAGTTCCAATGATATGACAACAATTAAGGAAAAGTTTTCAAGAGATCACCGAAGAGGGTGGCTCTCATCTTTGTGATATGGCGTTTCAAGGATTGCAGCTCGTTAGAGACGATCATCAACCGCTGATCAGCATCGTCCGCCTGTTTGGTCAGCGTGGCCTTCTCAGACACGGCAGACTCTCTGAAAGTGGCGAACTCTGCCTTGACTTTAACTAGCTCTTCGGTCAAGAGCCGGCATTTCTCATCGGTGGCGCTCCTGGCAGCCTGTTGATTAGCCAGGTTGGTCTTTAATCCAGCCAACTGTGACTCGGCTTCAGTCAAGGATTCCTGCAAACATTTCAAAGCAGAGAGTAAAACAGACAAGTCTCAACTAGATTGCAAGCAATATGCATCACACTTGGGGGCTAATGTCTATTTTTCAGAAGTTCACTATGAAGAGTCCCGACTCAACTTTGAACAAGTTTGAGCCGGCCCTTGGGGATACTATTAGCTCTTTTAAATTATCTTCTCAGAAGTCCCGACTCAACTTTGAACAAGTTTGAGCCGGCCCTTGGAGGCTACTATTAGCTCTTTTAAGTTATCTTTAAGAAGTCCCGACTCAACTTTGAACAAGTTTGAGCCGGACCTTGGGGGCTACTATCGGCTCTTCTGATTATCTTATACAGAATAATTCTATCTACAAGATAACTATGCAAAGTTCCGGCTCAATATGTCGAGAGATTAAGCCGGCATTTGGGGGCTATGAAGGGATATAAGGAGGAAAAGAATACCTCATACTTCCTCTTCATGAGATTAACCAGTTGGAGCTCTAGGTCCCGGCTGGTGGATAGGTGGGTCATATAGCCAGCATGAAGCTCCTCATTTGTCATCTTTTCCAAGGCAGAAGGCTCAAATTCAAGCTTCCTAGAAGCTTCAGCTATTTCACCCTGCTTAGTCAGCACATGAGCCAGGGGAGAATGCAAACCAGCGCCAGTGATTTCAACTTCTGGGCCAGTCGTGTCCTTAGCCGCCTAGGCAGGGCTCAGCGGCTTAGCAGGATTTGTTGGAGGAATAGCCGACACAACATCATCAGCGGTCGGCTCTGCAGAAGCGGCTGGGATATCTTCAGCTGGCCACGAGTCATCCAGCTCCGGCTCTTGGGCAGCAGGGCCAGGGGAGGACTTGTTGGTTTTCCGACGCTTGGCTTGAGCACTGTAAAATGGGAGGATCAGAATCCAAAGGATATTAATGCCGCATAAAGAGTCGGATGTCATAGTGGGAAATGCTTACAGCGGGTTGATCTTGGGAGGCGGCAGAGCGGTCGCCGAAGAGTCGCCGGAAGAGGGTGATTTTTGAGAGACAATTCAAGAAAGATGAGACAGTGTCGAGGTCGTAGAGTGAAATTAATTAAACGGAGATACATACCTCTGCGGGACGTTTCTTCGGAGCTGGCGAGTTTGGCAAGCTGGACATAAGTTCAGTAGAACCAACGCTCTGGGTCTGGCGACGCTCAATCTCCTGTTGCTTCTTCAAAAGAAAATCGGGAGCCAGATAAGCAAGAGGATGAGAAAGAGGAACTTTTCCAATAACTCGCCGCGGCTTCCGGGGGACAAAATATTCTGAGCCGGAAGAAATATAGATTACCTCAGGGGCGTTGGCACGGCTTGTTTCAACATCATCCTGTGAGTAAAACAAGTGTAAGTAAAATAAGGTAATAAAATGGCGGAAAGCAGCCAAGGTTTACCTCTGAGTCGGACGATTGCGGCGGGTGAAACCATCCTTCTTGTGGGGCGGTCTTCTTGGACTTCTTAGCCAGAACTTTCTTCTTGGGCTTCTTCAAGGGAGGAACATACTCCTTCTTCCAGAAATCAGAGTTGGCCTAGAAAGGTAAACCGGTTAAACGGTAATGAGTCAGAAAAGTATAAGTGACAAGGAGAAAAGGGGGTGAAGAGTCGCCTTACATCTGGAGCTGGATTTTGGGCGTTAAAAGGCGCCAGCCAATGGCGCTGCATGATCCGGATGCTTCATGGACAAGGCTCCGGATGGCGGTGGTGATGTCATCCTCTGTCAGGGTTGATTGGCTGAAGCATATTGAGCTATCATACTTGCCTTCGTAGTCACACATGAGCCGGCTTCTATGACTTAAGGGCATAATCCGCCAAGAAATCCAGTAGCGGATCAAATCCAGCCCAGTTAAGCCATTGGCCATGAGGGCCTTGATCTTGGCGTGAGCCGGCTCGTACCTTGCATGTTCTGAAGCTGATAGCCGGCCAGGAAGCTCTGAAGTTGTCTTAAGCCGCGAGGGACGATAACCCGGCAGTGGACGCTCATTCTCAGGAGAGGTATCCTTGCAGTAGAACCAAGTCTTGTTCCAGTCCTTTGGATGACTCGGCATCTGCATGGCCGGAAAAGTAATATCCCTACGCTGTTGGATGAAGATCCCGCCAAGCTGTAGACTCAGACCGGCTTTCATCTCCGTTTGCCGGTTGGCATAGAAAAACTCTGGAAATAACCCCACAGATGGCTTGGCTTGCAGATAGACTTCACAGAGCACTTGAAAATTGCATATATTTGAGACGGAGTTGGGGGCCAAGTCTTAGGGGTGAAGATTGTAAAAGTGAAGGATGTCACAAAAGAACTTCGAGCCAGGAGGCACGAATCCTCACTCGATATGATCAGAGAAGACCACTACTTCGCCTTCTTGAGGAGTGGGCTGCGTTTCATCACCCGGGACCCGCCAATTAAGGACCTCCTTGGAAGGAAGGGTACCCGCGTGAACAAAATCCAATAAGAATTCCTCCATGATGCAAGACCCGACCCAGTTGCATGATTTGGAGGCACGAGACATGCTGGCGGGTTAAAGACTGTGCAAATTAAAAGTATGGCGAGTCAAGAGCAAAACAAATATCTACGACGACTTACAATTTTAAGGGTTCTACAAATGATATGCCATGGTCCGGCTGATGAGAGCCGGAGAGGCCTAGCGAGTCAACAAAGAAAAGAGGAGGAGCGAAAATCGGCTAAGTCCCAGGAAACAGATTTCGTAAAGTTCAGCTAAAATGACAGATCTACAAAAGCAGGAAGAAGGCCTCTATTTTTAGACCTAAGGACGAATAGGCGAGGCAGACGAAACCTAAAATGGCAGGCGGAGTAGGGACCGATCTATGTGTTATTTCTCACCGCCTATTACACAGCGACGCCGCGAGGTCGAGCGACTGTCCGGAGTTCATACGCTAAGGCACAGCCGGTGGCAATGGAGTTCGAGTTCTAAATGACAACGGCAGCGAAAGTTCTATAGAAACCTTACTGAAGACTATTATGGGTCTAAGAGAAGAAGACTTACCGACGACGGCGTGAGGAGTGCGAGATGAACTCTGGTTCGCAACAGGAGGATGCAGCGGCCGGTCAACAGTGAGACGGAGACGGTGCCGGAGCAGGAAGAGTAGGAGCGGAAGTATCGGAGAGGAAGGAGATGACAGCACGAGCGGGAGAAAGGAAATGCCACCCATAGTAGTCCTATTTAAAAGGAAAACGGGGCAAGCGCGAAAATCAAGGCGTCACAAATCATCCAACCGAGACGGACGCCTCGATTTTCGGGCTAACAATTTAATAGAAGGATTTGGCGGTGCGTCAGCAAATCTTTTTTGAAGAGTCCATGTGACGTCACGGCGGGTCGCTACCAGGCGACTCGCCGAAGAACGAAAGAGAAGGATGAAATGAGCAAGCTCAAATCAACCTGGGGCCTAATGTTGGGGATATAACCCCACGGTGAGACCCGCCCTGGAGGGCTCCGGGTTAAACCGGACGGCTCGTAGCCATCCCAAGAGTGAGCCGTGAAGACTGGAGGGCCCAACAAGCGTAGCGGCTCACAGGATGGGCCGGCGGGGTGGCCTGGATGAGAAGACCCGGGCGTGCAAGCCGCCCGGGGACAACTTGGTCAGGATAGGCAAGAGAAGATAGAGGCAGACTCGGACATGTAATGAGAGTCGGCCACAACTTGTAGGTGTTGGGGAACGTTGCATGGGAAACAAAAATTTTCCTACGCACACGCAAACCTATCCATGGTGATGAGCATCTACGAGAGGGAGAGTGGATCTACGTACCCTTGTAGATCGCTAAGCGGGAAGCGTTAAGAAACGCGGTTGGTGTAGTCGAACTTCTTCGCGATCCAAATCGCCGAGCGTCCCGCGATCCAATCACGAACCGTCCCGCGATCTCGTCACGATCCGTCCCACGATCCGATCACGAACGTCCCGTGGCCTTGATCACAATCCTTCCGATCTAGTACCGAACGGACGGCACCTCCGCGTTCAGCACACATGCAGCTTGATGACGATCTCCACCGTCTTGATCCAGCAAGAGGAGGTGGAGAGGAGAGAGAATTCACCGGCAGCGTGACGGTGCTCCGGTGATGGTGGTGGTGGAGCAATTCCGGCAAGGCTTCGCCTAAGCGCTGCAGAAATCCGATCTAGAGGAGCACCGGTGAATCGGGTAGCACGTGGCCGTAAGTTGTGTCCAAAAAACACCCAATCCACTAGTATATATAGGAGGGAGGGAGAGGAGGAGGGCTGGCACACCACAACTCCAAGGAGGAGTTGGCCGGCCAAGGTGGGAGCAATCCTACTCCTACTCCAATCCTAGTTGGAGTAGGATTGCTTCCTATTGGCTGATTTTCTCTTTTTCCTATTTTTCCTTTAGGAAAACCTCTCCCTGCGCCATGGGCCTTTGTGGCTGGGTTTCCCAGCCCACTAAGGGATGGCTAACACCCTCCCACAGCCCATGGACCTCTCGGGGTCGAAATACCCCTCCTGGAGGTCCCCCGGTACACTACCGATGAGCCCGAAACTTTTCCGGCGACCAAACTGGGACTTCCTATATATGAATCTTTACCTCTCGGCCATTCTGAAGCTCCTCGTGATGTCCGAGATCTCATCCGGGACTCCGAACAACCTTCGGTTACCACCATACATAACTCTATACTACCGAAACGTCACCGAAACTTAAGTGTGCAGACCCTGCAGGTTCGAGAACTATGTAGACATGACCGAGACACCTCTACGGTCAATAACCAATGGCGGGACCTGGACGTCCACATTGGTTCCTACATATTCTACGAAGATCTTTATCGGTCGAACCTCTATGTCAAGGATTCAGTTAATCCTGTATAACGTTCCCTTTGTTCTTCGGTATGTTACTTGCCCGCGATTCGATCGTCGGTATCTCCATACCTAGTTCAACCTCGTTACCGGCAAGTCTCTTTACTCGTTCCGTAATGCAAGATCCCGCAACTAACAATTAGTCGCACTGCTTGCAAGGCTTATTGTGATGTTGCATTACCGAGTGGGCCCCGAGATACCTCTCCATTACATGGAGTAACAAATCCCAGTCTCGATCCATGCCAACTCAACAGACACCATCGGAGATACCTATAGAGCACCTTTATAGTCACCCAGTTACGTTGCGATGTTTGATACACACAAGGCACTCCTCCGATATCCGTGAGTTGCATGATCTCATGGTCATAGGAACATATACATTGACATGCAGAAAACAGTAGCAATAAACTGATACGATCATATGCTACGTTTGTAGTTTGGGTCTTGTCCATCACACCAGTCTCCTAATGATGTGATCCCGTTATCAAATGACATCACATGTCAATGTCTAGGAAACCCTGACCATCTTTGATCAACGAGCTGGTTCACTAGAGGCATACTAGGGACATAGTGTTTGTCTATTTACCCACACATGCAATGTGTTTCCAATTAATGCAATTATAGCATGGATAATAAACGTTTATCATGAACAAGGAAATATGATAATAAACACTTTATATATTGCCTCTAGGGCATATTTCCGACAGTCTCCCACTTGCACTAGAGTCAATAATCTAGTTCACATCACTATGTGATTTACATGGTAATGAATCGAACACCCATACAGTTCTGGTGTTGATCATGTTTAGCCCTTGGAAGAGGTTTAGTCAACGGATCTGCAACATTTAGATCCGTGTGTACTTCGCAAATATTTATGTCCTTCTCCTCGATGTAGAAACGGATGGAGTTGAAGCGTCGTTTTATGTGCTGGTCCTCTTGTGAAACCTTGGTTCCTTGGCTAGAGGAATGGCACCAGTGTTGTCACAGAACAGATTTATTGGATTCAGTACACTAGGCACTACTCCAAGATCTGTCATGAACTGCTTCATCCAGACACCTTCCTTTGCTGCCTCCGAGGCCGCGATGTACTCTGCTTCACATGTAGAATCAGCTACCACGCTTTGCTTGGAACTGCACCAGCTTACCGCTCCCCCGCTAAGAATAAATACGTATCCGGTTTGCGATTTAGAATCGTGCGGATCAGTGTCGAAGCTTGCATCGACGTAACCCTTTACGACGAGCTCTTCATCACCTCCATAAACGAGAAACATGTCCTTAGTCCTGTTAAGGTACTTAAGGATATTCTTGACCGCTTGCCAGTGCTCCATTCCAGGATCACTTTGAAACCTTCCAGCCATACTTATGGCAAGGCTGACATCGGGTCTTGTGCACAGCATTGCATACATGATAGAGCCTATGGCTGAAGCATAGGGGATGACGCTCATCTTTTCTATATCTTCTGCAGTCACTGGGCATTGAGTCTTACTCAACTTCACACCTTGTAACACAGGCAAGAACCCCTTCTTTGCCTGTTCCATTTTGAACTTCTTCAAAACTTTATCAAGGTATGTGCTCTGTGAAAGTGCTATTAAGCGTATCGACCTATCTCTATAGATCTTAATGCCTAATATAAAAGCAGCTTCTCCTAGGTCCTTCATTGAAAAACTCTTATTCAAATATTCCTTCATGCTTTCCAGCATTTCTATATCGTTTCCGATCAGTAATATGTCATCCACATATAACACTAGAAACGCTATCGAGCTCCCACTCACTTTCTTGTAAATACAAGCTTCTCCATAAACTTGTATAAACCCAAACGCTTTGATCACCTCATCAAAGCACTTATTCCAACTCCGAGATGCTTGCACCAGTCCATAAATGGATCGCTGGAGTTTGCAAACTTTGTCAGCATTCTCTGGATCGACAAAACCTTCGGGTTGTATCATATACAACTCTTCCTCAAGGAAACCGTTGAGGAACGCCGTTTTGACATCCATCTGCCAAATTTCATAGTCGAAATAAGCAGCTATTGCCAACATGATTCTGACAGACTTAAGCATCGCTACGGGTGAGAAAGTCTCATCGTAGTCAACTCCTTGAACTTGTGAAAAACCCTTTGCCACAAGTCGAGCTTTATAGACGGTGACATTACCGTCCGCGTCCGTCTTCTTCTTATAGATCCATTTGTTCTGAATGGCCTTTCGCCCTTCAGGTAGTACTTCCAAAGTCCATAATTTGTTTTCATACATGGATCCCATCTCAGATTTCATGGCCTCTAACCATTTCTCGGAATCCGGGCCCATCACTGCTCCTCCATAGCTCGTAGGTTCATTGTTGTCCAACAACATGACCTCTAAGACAGGGTTGCTGTACCACTCGGGGGTAGTACGCGTCCTTGTCGACCTACGAGGTTCAATAGCAGCTTGATCCGGAGCTTCATGATCGTCATCATTAACTTCCTCTTCTACCGTTGTAGGTTCCACAGAAACATCTTTCTGTGCTGCGCTACTCTCTGGTTGAAGTAAAGGTTCAATAACCTCATCAAGCTCTATTTTCCTCCCACTCAATTCTTTCGAGAGAAACTCTTTCTCAAGAAATGTTCCGTTCTTAGCGACAAACACTTTGCCCTCGGATCTGAGATAGAAGGTATACCCGACTGTCTCTTTTGGGTATCCTATGAAGACGCACTTTTCCGCTTTGGGTTCCAGCTTTTCAGGCTGAAGCTTTTTGACATAAGCATCACATCCCCAAACTTTAAGAAACGACAATTTCGGCTTTTTGCCAAACCACAGTTCATATGGCGTCGTCTCAATGGATTTTGATGGTGCCCTATTTAAAGTGAATGCAGCTGTCTCGAATGCATAACCCCAAACCGATAGTGGCAAATCGGCAAGAGACATCATAGAACGCACCATATCCAATAAGGTCCGATTACGACGTTCAGACACACCATTACGCTGTGGTGTTCCGGGCGGTGTCAACTGTGAAACAATTCCACACTGTCTTAAGTGACTGCCAAACTCATAACTCAGATATTCACCTCCTCGATCAGATCGAAGAAATTTAATCTTCTTGTTACGATGATTCTCAACTTCACTCTGAAATTGCTTGAACTTTTCAAATGTTTCAGACTTGTGTTTCATCAAGTAAATATACCCATATCTACTCAAGTCATCAGTGAAGGTGAGAAAGTAACGATAACCATCGCGCGCTTCGACATTCATTGGACCGCACACATCAGTATGTATGATTTCCAACAAGTCACTCGCCCGTTCCATTGTTCCAGAGAACGCTGTTTTGGTCATCTTGCCCATAAGGCATGGTTCACATGTGTCAAGTGATTCAAAATCAAGTGACTCCAAAAGTCCATCAGCATGGAGCTTCCTCATGCGTTTTACACCAATATGACCTAAACGGCAGTGCCACAAGAAAGTGGTACTATCATTAACTACTCTACATCTTTTGGCATCAATGTTATGAACATGTGTGTCATCACTATCAAGATTCAATATGAATAAACCCCTAACATTGGGTGCATGACCATAAAAGATATTCCTCATATAAATAGAACAACCTTTATTCTCTGATTTAAATTAGTAACCGTCTCGCAATAAACAAGATCCAGATATAATGTTCATGCTTAACGCAGGCACTAAATAACAATTATTTAGGTTCATCACTAATCCTGATGGTAATCTAAGAGAGAGCGTGCCGACGGCGATCACATCAACCTTGGAACCATTTCCCATGCGCATCGTCACTTCGTCCTTTGCTAGTCTTCGTTTATTCCGTAGTTCCTGCTTTGAGTTGCAAATGTGAGCAACCGAACCGGTATCAAATACCCAGGCACTACTACGAGAACTAGTAAGGTACACATCAATAACATGTATACCATATATACCTTGTTTGTCGTTGGCCGCCTTCTTGTCAGCCAGGTGCTTGGGGCAGTTCCGCTTCCAGTGACCAGTTCCCTTGCAATGAAAGCACTCAGTTTCTGGCTTAGGTCCATGCTTAGGCTTCTTTGTAGGAGTAGGAATTGCTTTGCCATCCTTCTTGGTTTTACCCTTCTTGCCTTTGCCCTTGCCATTTTCTTGAAACTAGTGGTTTTATTGACCATCAACACTTGATGTTCTTTTTGGATTTCAGACTCAGCGACTTTTAGCATCGCAAACAGCTCGGATGATGACTTGTTCATCCCGTGCATGTTATAGTTCATCACAAAACTTTTGTAACTAGGTGGCAGTGATTGAAGAACTCTATCAATGATCGCCTCTTGTGGAAGGGCAATTCCCAACTCAGCTAGACGGTTTGAATACCCAGACATTCTGAGTATATGCTCACTGACAGACCCATTCTCCTCCATCTTGCAAGCATAGAATTTAACGGAGGTCTCATACCTCTCGATCCGGGCATTCTTTTGAAAGATAAACTTCAACTCCTGGAACATCTCATATGCTCCATGATGTTCAAAACGTCTTTGAAGTCCCGGTTCTAAGCCATACAATATTGCACACTGAACTATTGAGTAGTCTCCAGCACGAGCCTCCCAAGCATTCTTAACGTCTTCGGAGGTCATGTCTTTTGGTTGGTCACCAAGCGGTGCATCAAGGACATATTGTTTCTGGGAAGCCGTAAGGATAATCCTCAGATTACGGGCCCAATCAACAAAGTTACTTCCATCATCTTTCAGCTTAGCTTTCTCTAGGAACGCATTAAAATTCACGGGTGCTACTGCGCGAGCCATTGATCTACAATATAAATATGCAAAGGTTATTTAGACTATTGCTCATGATAATGAGTTTAGTTAATCAAATTACTAAAGCTCCCACTCAAATTGACATCCCTCGGGTCATCTGAGTGTCACATGATCCAAATTCACCAACTCAAGTCCGATCATCACGTGAGTTAAGTTGGTTTCAATGGTGAACATCACTATGTTGATCATATCTACTATATGACTCATGTTCGACCTTTTGGTCTCTTGTGTTCCGAGGCCATGTCTGTACATGTTAGGCTCGTCAAGTTTAACCCGAGTGTTCTGCACGTGCAAATCTGGCTTGCACCCGTTGTATGTGAACGTAAAGTCTATCACACCCGATCATCACGTGGTGTCTCGACACGACGAACTTTCGCAACGGTGCACACTCGGGGAGAACACAGTTCATCTTGAAATTTAAGTGAGGGATCACCTTATAATGCTACCGTCCTACTAAGCAAAACAAGGTGCATAAAAGGATTAACATCTCATGCAATTCATAAGTGACATGATATGGCCATCAACTTGTGTTTAAGATCTCCATCTTCGAAACACCGACATGATCTCCATCGTCACCGGCATGACACCATGATCTCCATCATCTTGATCTCCATCAACGTGTCGCCATTGGGGTTGTTACGCCCTGCATGCTTCTACTACTATTGCTACCGTAGCGATAAAGTAAAGCATTAAATAGCGCTTAATGATTGACACGCAGGTCATACAATAATTAAAGACAACCCTATGGCTACTGCCGGTTGCCGTATTCACCGACGTGCAAGTCGTGAAAATCTATACATCACATGATCATCTCATACATCACATATATCTCATCATGTAATTGGCCATATCACATCACAACATACCCTGCAAAAACAAGTTAGACGTCATCTAATTGTTGTTGCATGTTTTACGTGGCTGCTACGGGTATCTAGTAAGAACGATTCTCACCTACGCATAAACCACAACGGTGATACATAGATTGCTTTTCAACCTTCTCAAGGACCGCCTTTGTCGGATCCGATCCAACTAAAGTGAGACAAACTGTCGCCCACAAGCCATCTAAGAAACAAGTTGCGTCGAGGGAACCGGTCTCTCGTAAGCGTACGAGTAATGTCGGTATGAGCCGTTTTACCTCACAATCCCGCTGAACCAAAATCCGACCAAGGGAGGAAGCAATCTAAGCATCAACGCCCACAAACCTTTTGTGTTCTACTACAGATCTCATCGAACCATCAACCTAGCTCATGATGCCACTGTTGGGGAACGTTGCATGGGAAACAAAAAATTTCCTACGCACACGCAAACCTATCTATGGTGATGAGCATCTACGAGAGGAAGAGTGGATCTATGTACCCTTGTAGATCGCTAAGCGGGAAGCATTAAGAAACGCGGTTGGTGTAGTCGAACTTCTTCATGATCCAAATCGCCGAGCGTCCCGCGATCCAATCACGAACCGTCCTGCAAACCAATCACGAACCGTCCCGCGATCTCGTCACGATCCGTCCCGCGATCCGATCACGAACGTCCCGTGGCCTTGATCACAATCCTTCCGATCTAGTACCGAACGGACGACACCTCCCCGTTCAGCACACGTGCAGCTTGATGACGATCTCCACCGTCTTGATCCAGCAAGAGGAGGTGGAGAGGAGAGAGAGTTCACCGGCAGCATGACGGCGCTCCGGTGATGGTGGTGGTGGAGCAATTCCGGCAGGGCTTCGCCTAAGCGCTGCAGAAATCTGATCTAGGTCAAGCTTTGGCTCCCTTGTAATCGATACAACAAGCAATACAACACAAGCAGGACGTAGGCTATTACCTTACCTTGAGGGGCCGAACCTGGGTAAACTCGTGTCCTTCGTCCCCGCCAACCCCTTTGATTCCATCATGTTAGCGATGGCCTCGAATCCAAGTCCATTCACCCGAACATCTGTCGTGATAAATCCACGACGCTACCCGTTCCTCCAATGCATAGTTTCTCCTCTAGATAGGATTTCTGCAGTGCTTAGGCGAAGCCCTGCTGGAATAGCTCCACAACCATCGCCGGAGCACCGTCACGCTGCCGGAGAACTCTTCTACCTCTCCACTCCCTCTTGCTGGATCAAGAAGGCGGAGATCGTCATCAAGTTGTATGTGTGCTGAACGCGGAGGTGCCGTCCGTTCGGTGCTTGATCGGGACGGATCATGATTGGATCATGGGACGCTCGGCAATTTGGATCACAAAGACGTTCGACTACACCAATCGCGTTTCTTAACGCTTCCCTCTTAGCGATCTACAAGGGTATGTAGATCCACTCTCCCTCTCGTAGATGCTTATCACCATGGATAGGTCTTGCGTGAACGTAGGAAAATTTGTTTCCCATGCGACGTTCCCCAATAGTTGGATCAATTGGTACCTTAGTTGCGGGTATGATCGAGAAGGGTTTCATGCCACACTATAATGTTTGGACCAAACACGGAGAAAGAGGGGTTACAATGGAAGACAACGAAGAAGAAGAGGATGATGACAACTATCCACCCCCTGAATACGGTGATGCTGCAATGGGGGGAGCTAAAGATCAAGAGGAACCAGATGATGTGCCCGATGATGATCTTCGTCGGGTCATTGTTGATGCACAGAGAGAATGTGAAAGTGAAAGGAAGAATTTTAAGTTAGATCGCATGTTAGAGGATCACAAAAAAGGTTTGTACCCAAATTGCGAAGATGACAACAGAAATCTTGGTACCACACTAGAATTCCTGCAATGGAAGGCAGACAATGGTGTATCTAACAAGGGATTTGGTTCTCTACTGAAAATAATGAAGAAGAATTTTCCAAAGGATAACGAATTGCCCGACAGTATGTACGAAGCAAAGAAGGTTCTATTCCCTCTAGGATTGGAGGTTTAGAAGATACATGCATGCCCTAATGACTGGATCCTCTACCGCGGTGCGTACGAGGATTTGAACGCATGCCCGGTATGCGGTGCATTGCGGTATAAGATTGGACGAGATGACCCTAGTGATGTTGAGGGCCAGCGCACCGGGAAGAGGGTTCCTGCCAAGGTGATGTGGTATGCTCCTATAATACCACGGTTCAAACGTGTGTTCAAAAACAAAAAGCATGCCAAGTTTATGCGATGGCATAGAAAAGACCGTAAGAAAGACGGGAAGTTGAGAGCACCCACTGACGGGTCGCAGTGGAGAAAGATCGAGAGAAAGTGGAGGGACTTTACAGGTGACCCAAGGAACGCATGGTTTGGTTTAAGTGCAGATGGCATTAATCCTTTGGGGAGCATAGCAGCAAGCATAGCACATGGCATGTGACTCTATGTATCTATAACTTCCTCCTTGGTTGTGCATGAAGCGGAAGTTCATTACGATGCCAGTGCTCATCCAAGGACCTAAGCAACCTGGCAATGACATTGATGTGTACCTATTGCCATTAGTTGATGAACTTTTACAGCTATGGAATGGAAAAGGTGTACGTGTGTGGGATGAGAACGGACAAGAGGAATTTGACCTACATGTGTTGCTTTTTGTAACCATCAACAATTGGCCTACTCTCAGTAACCTTTTAGGACAAACAAACAAGGGATACCACGCATGCACGCACTGTTTAGATGAAATTGAAAGTATATATTTGGACAAATGCAGGAAGAACGGGTACCTGGGGCATCGTCGATTTCTTCCGACCAACCATCAATGTCGAAAGAAAGGAAAGCATTTCAAAGGTGAGGCAGATCACTGGAAGAAGCCCGCCCTTCGTACTACTGATCACATAGTTGATATGGTCAATGATTTACAAGTAATCTTTGGAAAGGGTCGTGGCGTACTATCTGTTCTGAGTGATGCTGAGGGACGCGCACCCATGTGGAAGAAGAAATCTATATTTTGGGACCTACCCTATTGGAAAGACCTAGAGGTCCGCTCTGCAATCGACGTGATGCACGTGACGTAGAATTTTGCATGAACCTGCTAGGCTTCTTGGGAGTGTATGGGAAGACAAAAGATACACCAGAGGCATGGGAGGACCAGCAACGTGTGCACAAAAAATATGGCATGCATCCAAAGCATCATGAAGGTCATGGTAGCTACGCTCTTACCAAAGAAGAGAAGGAAATCTTCTTTGAATGCCTGCTTAGTATGAAGGTCCTGTCTGGCTTCTCATCGAACATAAAGGGAATAATAAATATGGCAGAGAAAAAGTTCCAGAACCTAAAGTCTCATGATTGCCACGTGATTATGACGCAACTGCTTCCAGTTTCATTGAGGGGGCTTCCACCGGAAAACGTTCGATTAGCCATTGTGAAGCTATGTGCATTCCTCAATGCAATCTCTCAGAAGGTAATCGATGCAAAAATCCTACCAAGGTTAAAGAGTGATTTGGTACAATGTATTGTCAGTTTCAAGCTAGTGTTCCCACCATCCTTCTTCAATATCATGACGCATGTCCTAGTTCATCTAGTCGATGAGATTGGCATTTTGGGCCCTATATTTCTACACAATATGTTCCCCTTTGAGAGGTCCATGGGAGTCTTAAAGAAATATGTTCATCACCGTGCTAGGTCAGAAGGAAGCATCTCCACAGCCCATCAAACAGAGGAGGTCATTGGGTTTTGTGTTGACATCTTTCCTGACCATAAGCCGATTGGTCTCCCTCAATCGCGGTATGAGGGGAGATTGACTGGAAAAGGCACGCTAGGACCAAACTCAGTAATATGTAGGGACAGGCATTCTTGGTCTCAAGCACACTACATAGTTCTACAAAATTCTACCTTGGTCACCCCGTATGTCAATGAACACAAGAATATTCGGTGCTCCAAACACCCGAAGCAGTGTGACGACTGGATTACATGTGAACACATCAGGAATTTCGGAAGTTGGTTGAAACACATCTCATGGGTAACGCCACTGTTGCAGATGAGTTGTACTCGTTGGCCCCTCCTCGTCATCGTCGACGTTGCCGCCACCCCTGCCGCCCGTTCTCGTTGTCGCCGCCGCCCCCGAGTCCGTTCTTGTCGTCGCCGCTGTCGTCACTTCCCGTTTTCGTCGCCGCCGCCGTCGCCGAGCCTGACACAGCGCGCCCGTTCTTGTCGCCGCCACCCCGAGCCCGTCCCTGCGCCCCTCCTCGTCATCGTCGACGTTGTTGCTGCCCCTGACGGCGGACGCCGCTCGCGCCACCTCCTCGAGCCCCGTCGTCGCCGCCCGCGCATCCTCCCCGAGCCCGTCGTCGCCGGTGAGCATCTCCTCCTCGAATTTTCTTCATTTTTTTGTATGTTAGATAAAATGCATATTTGTATGTTAGATAAAATGCATATGTGTATTTGTTTTATATTGATATATGGTATATTGATGCATATGTGTATGTTATATTGATGCATATGTGTCCGTTATATTGACGCATATGTTATATTGATGCATATGTGTATTTGTTTTATATTTGAGGATGTTCTTGTTGATGCATATGTGTATTTGTTTACATGTTTAGTTGTTTTATCGTCGGTCGTCAATGATGAGATATCGAGGAGTCCCCGACGATCGTCCGTGAAGGAGACTACCCCCCAATGATCGTCGGTGAGGGAGAGTACCCCCCCCCCCCCGACGATTGTTAGGGACTAGTCTGTGAAGGAGAGTACCCCCCCCCCCCCGATGATCGTCGGTGAGGGAGAGTCCCCGACGATATCGAGGAGTCCCCGATGATTGTCGGTGATGCGATATGATGTTTAATTAGATGTTTAAATGTTTAGTTGCATAGCGTAGCCGTTGAGTCGATGATGCCTGACCAGCATCCTCGTTGTCGACTCGGTGACAACCACCTACTTGAGAGGCGCCATGTCCGGGACTAGGCTCCGTTGGGCTGGCACTGGGAGGTGCTGCCTTCCGGGGCGCCCGGCTTGGTGAGGAATCATGGTCCCGTCGTCGACCCGGAGGTTCTTTGGTGGCGGTCGCGTGGACCACTGTCGGTGTAGAGGGAGCCGGCCCTGCAGAGGTGGTACGTCATTGTGTCAAGGAGGAGGGCGAGCACGTCCGATGCTACATGGCTGCACTGGACGCCAGGTTCTCCAATACCTGGCAGGTTCTTTAGATCTCACTCGAGCTATGATCCCATCATAGTTCCTTCTCTTTGGAAGTCCACCGCCTGCGCCGCTAGACGTCAACTAGATATGTATTAGTGATATTATATAATAATATTTGAGATGTATTAGTCATAATATTCGATGATGTATTAGTGATGCTATTCGATGAGGTATTAGTGATATTATATGATCGTATTGTTGCATTGCCTTATATTGATTTCCATATCTCATGTTTGTATATTGCCATGTCGTAATATTTGCAGAAACTATGGACCACAGAGACAGATTGAATAAGATCCTTCAAGTAAGTTGTCATCGGTGCATAAAGCAATAAGAATTGCTCCTAAATATGTTTGATCTTTATTGTAAGGGAAACAAGCGTTGTACGAATTTGTGATGGCAAAGAAATAAAAGCGATGGACTGCATAATAAAGGTTGCTGTCACAAAGGTCAATACCATGTTGCGTTCTTTTGCATTAAAGGTTTGCGCATCCCAAAACAAAAAGCACATGACAACCTCTACTTCCCTCTGCGAAGGGCCTATCTCTTACTTTTACCTTTTTAGTACTTACCTTTATACAAGAGTCATGGTGGTCTTCACCACTTCCTATATTTCGCCTTTCTCTTTTGGCAAGCATTATGTGTTGGAGAATGATCTAGACGCATATATCCACTCGGATGTGGGTAATCATGAGTTAGACATCACCCTTGAGGTGAATAGTTGGGAGGCAAAACTATAAGACCCTATCTTTTTCTATGTCTGATTAAAGCTTTGATCTCATGGGCACCGCGGTTGTGTCAGAAATTATGAAAGACAAAAAGATGATTGAGTATGTAGATTTGATTTACAAGCTCTTATATTGACTCTTTCTGATGTTATGATAAATTGCTAATTGCTCCAATGACTGAGAGCATAGTTTGTTGGTTGTCAATAGAGTTCTTGGTTCATACTTTATCTTGTGAATGAATTGTTACTCTAGCATAAGAAATCATACACCAAAAAGCATTGTTGTTCCAAAGATGATCATGATGCCCTCATGTCCGTATTTTATTTTATCGGCACCTCTATCTCTAAACTTGTGGACATATTTATCGATCTCGGCTTTCGCTTGAGGACAAGCGAGGTCTAAGCTTGGGGAAGTTGATACGTCCATTTTGCATCATGCTTTTATATTGATCTTTATTGCATTATGGGATGTTATTACACGTTATGGTACAATTTTTATGCCTTTTCTCTCTTATTTTACAAGGTTTACATGAAGAGGGAGAATGCCGACAGGTGGAATTCTGGACTGGAAAAGGAGCAAATCTGGGAGCCCTATCCTGCACAACTCCAAAAGTCCTGAAAAGTTACAGATAATTATTTTGGAATATATAAAAAATATTGGGCGAAACAAATACCAGAGGGGGGCCACCAGGAGGTGACAAGCCTGCCAAGCACGACACCCCCTGGCCCCGCCTGGCAGGTCCCCAACACCCAT
This sequence comes from Hordeum marinum, assembly GCA_022496015.1. NCBI lineage: Eukaryota > Viridiplantae > Streptophyta > Magnoliopsida > Poales > Poaceae > Hordeum > Hordeum marinum. The sequence continues at coordinate 515,238,069 of CM039676.1, read as the reverse complement.
CTTCTGCTATATGGAGGGTTTTAACCTAGAAAAAAACATAAGGAAGCTTTCAGGACGAAGCACCACCGTCTCGAGGCAAAACTTGGACAGAACCAATCTAGAGCTCCGGCAGAGCTGTTCTGCCGGGGAAACTTCCCTCCCGGAGGGGGAAATCGAAGCCATCGTCATCACCAACGATCCTCTCATCTAGAGGGGGTCAATCTCCGTCAACATCTTCATCTGCACCATCTCCTCTCCAAACCCTAGTTCATCTCTTGTATCCGATCTTTGTCCCGAACCTCAGATTGGTACCTGTGGGTTGCTAGTAGTGTTGATTACTCCTTATAGTTGATGCTAGTTGCTTTACTTGGTGGAAGATCATATGTTAAAATCCTTTATGATAATTAATACTCCTCTGATTATGAACATGAACATTCTTTGTGAGTAGTTACGTTTGTTCTCGAGGACATGGGATAAGTCTGGTTATGAGTAATCATGTGAAATTGGTATTCGTTCGATATTTTGATGAGATGTATGTTGTCTCTCCTCTAGTGGTGTTATGTGAACGTAGACTACATAACACTTCACCATTATTTGGGCCTAGGAGAAGGCATTGGCAAGTAATAAGTAGATGATGGGTTGCTAGAGTGACAGAAGCTTAAACCCTAGTTTATGCGTTGCTTCGTAAGGGGCTGATTTGGTTCCATATGTTTCATGCTATGGTTATATTTATCTTAATTCTTCTTTCATAGTTGCGTATGCTTGCGAGAGAGGTTAATCAGAAGCGGGAGGTTTGTCCAAGTAAGGTCAGCACCCAAGCACCGGTCCACCCACATATCAAATTATCAAAGTAACGAACATGAATCAAATGAGCATGATGAAAACTAGCTTGACAGAAATTCTCATGTGTCCTCGGGAGCACTTTGCTTCATATAAGAGTTTGTCCAGGCTTGTCCTTTGCTACAAAAAGGATTGGGCTACCTTGCTGCATCTTTGCTACACTTGTTACTTGTTACTCGTTACAAATTATCTTGTCACAAAACTATCTCTTACCGATAATTTCAGTACTTGCAGAGAATACCCTACTGAAAACCGCTTATCATTTCCTTCTGCTCCTCGTTGGGTTCGACACTCTTACTTATAGAAAGGACTACAATTGATCCCCTATACTTGTGGGTCATCAGCCACTATTAATTATATTAAGCAAGTTTTCCCTGTTGGTAATCTTGATGCTAATCTCCGTCATCTTGGTCACCCTCTTATTCTCCTGGCTAAAAATAGAGGTGTTGCTTATAATTTTGTTTTAGATAAATTTTTGAATAAGCTTCCCCCTTATAAAGTAAACATGCTCTCTCGTGCTGCTCGTCTTTAACTAATTCACTCTGTTTTCTCTGCTATTCCAGTATACTATATGGCCAATATTTTGTTCTCAAAAAGTTTATTGCTAATCTCACGGCTATCATTAGGAATTTTTGGAGGACAGGTATTCGAGAAACAGATTCTAAGAGGAGCCTTTGTCTCAGGGCTTGGAAGGATATTACCAACTCCAAGGCAGAAGGTGGTTTAGGAATCAGAAATTTAAAGGCGATTAATGAAAGTCTTATTCTTGCTGCGGCCTGGAGGTTAGCAAAAAATCCCTTTTCCCATTTATATCGTGTTCTTCAAGCAAAATATTTTCCTACTAGTACCATTTGGAAAGCCACTATTGCCCCTTCGAAATCTGCTTTTTGGGCTTCCATTTTAAAAATGCTTCCTAAGCTCAAAGATCATGCGTTCTACCAACTCACTCAAGGTAATATTTCGTTGTGGAGCATGCCTTGGTGTAATCTCTGGAGTTCCATACATGATTATCTCATTCCTCAACAGACAAGTTTTGTTTATCCTTCTTTGGTTAGAGATCTTTGGCTGCCTGGTTAAAAAGTTGGAACCATCAACTTATTTTCTCTCCTTTTCAGCAGCCTCTTGCTTCTCACATCATTAATACAAAAATTATTGATGATGATAATACAGATTTGCTTTGTTGGGCTTTGGCTCCTCATGGGATTTGCTCTTCCAAACCTGCCTATAATCTCTATTTGCAGGATATTCATTCTCAACCTAGAACTGCTCCTTTTGATGTTTCCTTGGACTTGAATTTTTTTCTTAAAACTATTTGGAAACAGAAAAATTTGCTTCATAAGGTTCAAACTTTTGCTTGGAGACTTCTTAGTTAAGCTTTGACTACGGCAATGAGAGCGGGTCATTTTTCTATTCATATCTCTCAAAACTGTTGTAGATGTGCTCATCAAGAGGATGATATTCATCTTTTCTTTCTTTGTGACTTTGCTAGAGCAGCTTGGTTCTCTTTCCCTTGGATTATTCGATCTGACATTCTTGTTCAAGGGCATTTGACAATGCATTCAACTTTTATTCAACTTGTTTCAATGGGTCATCCCCATGGATCTTTGCAGAATGTTCTAAATTTTTTGTGGTGCATTTGGAAAGCTAGGAATGATTTGCTGTTTGACTACAAAAATTATCTTTCCTATCAAGTCCACATTGTTGCTACTAATATGGATTATGGCTTTCAAGACGAGACCTTCAATTCTCCCAATAAACAAACCTGTGCTAATATTCAACATGATTCTCATAATCTTCCTATACAAGGACACACTCTTAAATCCGATCTGATGATTTTTGGAGCTAAAGTATTTCCATATGCAGCTTTTTGATCATAAAAAATTCCGGGTCATGGACAAGGACAAGACATGTGTGGGTGTGTACTTTTGCATTCCTTCCACCCAAGGAGAAACCAATATTCAGGTTCAAGCTTCAGCTCCTCCTACTTCTACTCCTCTCCAGGAAAAAGTTGTTGCTCTTGCATGTGCAGCTCACTTGGCGGCTTCTCTTAATATTCAGCATCCCACATTCTTGATTGACTGTCCTTTGTTTGCCTCAGTTGTTGCTTCTATAAATATTTCCCATTATGCTACTCCCTAGAATATTAGGAAGGAATTGGCTACTTTTGTTAAGACCACTTTTAATTTAAATCCTCAAGTGTTTCATATTTCTAGGGATTTTAATGGAGTTGCTCACAACCTTGCTCAACAGGTTTTTCGATCTATCGGAGGACCCATTCTGACATGTTTTGCTCATTCTCATGTATCTGCTCCATGTCCAATGACAACCACACTTTCAGATTTTCAACTTGCAGGTATCCAGCTGCATACGGTGTACTGTTTCTAATGCAGCAGAGGTCAAGTTGTTGCTCCACATATAAGAAGTTCATCCTTCAAGATCTTCTTCTCAAGACCTCTTCATTGAGCTAGTCAAGAGAAGGACAATTGCTAGTTCATGTTCTACGATCATGTTGTTCAAGGCATTGAACTTTTGTTCTCTTGCTCTTTTAGGATCCTCATTTCAGCTCACTCTTAGAGATCCTGCTGTTTTTGCACTTCTTCTATTCTTCTGCAGATCCTTGTGTCAGACTTGTACTCCCCTCTAAGTTGAATGGAAATTTGGCACCTTTGGTGCCTTTGTTTGTTAAATAAAACATGGAGCCTGAAACGTCAATGAAAAGTAGGAGTACTTCTTTTTTAGGGGAGCAAAAATTAGTTACCAGGCCTAAGAGCATCTACAACCGAATCCCCTATACCCGCCTCAAACGCTCGGGCAGGCCGCCCGGTCACTACCCGGTATACTTGGTCAAAAGTCGGTCCGGATCGATCCTAAAAAAGCCCGTGGTATAAAACTCAGGCCCGAGCCCGGCCTGGCCCGGCCGTTGGGTCTATTTTTGGGCCCAAGCCCGCCCCGAGCCCGAAAAAGCCCGGCCCGGCTCAGCCGGCCCAGCCCGGTCTAGGTGTAAAACCAGATTTATGCAAGCCCGAGCCCGGCCCGACCCGACCTTCGGGCTTGATTTCCAGGCCCAGCCCGACCCGGGAATTTCGGGTCGGGTCGGGCCAGGCTGTCCATGGCCAGGTATACTGCTCGGTCACTTTTTTTGACCTAGACGGGCCTCTCAAGTGGCCCTCAAACGCCCGGGCTGACCGGCACCCCCCATATCCAGCCCAAATATGAGGCGGGTAAGGGGGCGCCCGGACGCGCCCGGGCATGCCCACCATGTCGGGCTGACGGCGTGGCCCCATACGGACTTGCCGGGAAACCCGACGGTCCAACGACGCCTCGACCGTCGGCGCGGTGTGAACGCCATGTGGTGCCGCGTGGCGCCGCTGAGCCTTCCCGCCTGAGGTCGGGGCCGGCTATTTAAGCCGGCCGACGCCCCCAGCCATAACACATCTGCCTCCTCCCTCTCTCCGTCGCCACCCGAGCCCTTCCGCCTCCTCTCGCTGTTCCCTCTCCGTCAGGATGGTCCGCTGGCTCATCACCACCTACGTGTAGCTGACGCCGGAGCGGCGCCAACAAATCGAGGAGGAGTACCACGCTCGTTGCGTCGCCCGCATCGCTGCGGGTCTCCCTCCGGACTCGCCGGAGACGGAGGAGGAGGAGGTGGAGGAGGAGGAGCCGGAGGCAATGGAGGAGGAGCAGGAGGCAATGGAGGAGGAGGAGCCGGATCAGGAGGCTCCCGGATTGACCATGGCGGAGGCGGACGCGGAGTTCGTCATCGCCCAATAGGATGAGATGGCGGAGCAGCATGCCATCCTTGATTCCATCCGGGATGAGGCCGAGGTGGAGGCCAACCGCCGGCTCATCCGCAGAGGCGGGCGGAAGCCGACGCCCTCTTCGATGAGCTGGATGCCGAGATCGAGGCCGAGGAAGCCGCAACGAAGGGGGCAGCAGCACTGGCGCCGGAGGGAGCGGACCTGTGGCGCCCGCACATCTATCCGTCGGAGGGGACGGAGATCGTTCACATCTCTGACAAAAAGTAGATAGCTTTTAACGTACTACGTAGTTTTTATTCAGTTGTATGACTTTTGTATGGATTTAAGAAAGAAATATGAGATGTCAGGATGCAACGAGTTTTATTTAAGACGTGACCGGTCACTGTTTGCGAGCGTGCGAGGGACCGGATTTACAAGGTCCGGGTGTACACGCTCTAACGCGAGCGTGCACGTCCAGGTACATGAGCAAAGTGTAGTGAAGGTGAGACTAACCAACCGCGCATGAATCTGAACATGAATCTGAACCTGAAGCTGAAGTGGCCGCCGACCGACAAAGGAGAGGAGAGGAGAGGAGCACCAACCAACCAAGCGGCTTCTTCCTTTCTTCACCTCGCCGTCAAGCCCAGGTCTCCGTCTCCTTCTCCTCTCCGTGCTGGACTAGTATATACTCACGCGCTCTCCTCCTCGCCCCCCCACTTGCCTAACTCCTCAACCTCCACCCATACCAGCCAAGCCAGATCTCCACCCACCCGCGCGGCAAGAACCTCCCTCCCTTCCCATCCCGCCGGAGCCATGGCGTTCGACGCCTTCACTGACAAGACCGCCGTCTTCCGCCGCCTCAAGGCCAAGCCCGAGAACAAGGTATCCACCTCTTCTTCCTCCTATCCCCCTTCCCCTTCCCCTTCCTACCTACCGGTTAGCTCAGCCAGCCAGATCTGCGAGCCGCCGCCTCGGTACAGATCTGATCCATATGTGCTTGCTTGCTTGCTTGCTATGTATGCCCATCACAGATGTGCTTCGACTGCAACGCCAAGAACCCCACCTGGGCCTCCGTCACCTACGGCATCTTCCTCTGCCTCGACTGCTCCGCCTTCCACCGCAGCCTCGGAGTCCACATCACATTCGTCAGGTACAATCTTCCTCCAGATCTTACTGCTATTGGATCTGAACGATACATGCCGCACCATGATCAATCCAATTCCAATGCTCGATTCATTCACCAGCAAGCATCCATCCTCTCCTCCCTGCTAGTACATCACCTGATCGACCTAAAACTAATCTCTTTGATGCGTTCGTGTGTGTTCCAATTCCAACCCTAATGGCCAACGTCCGGCCACCTGACATCTGAATGGATTAAACATGGGACCGCCTTTGTGCCCTCGGCGGCAGAGAGCCAAACACTGATGCCCATCTCGTTTCTCATGAAACTAAGGCTAAGATGGACTTTGCAGCATGCTTGCTTGGTCTTTATAGTCCACAAGTGGCACATTGGTGTCCTAGAACATATACATATTCTGCACTCGTAGGCCATTCAACAATCTGGACTTTGTCTGCTTTCAAACTAAATCATCGTTTGTACTATGCTACCTATCTCGGGCCGCCGTAAAGAGTATGAGAGTCATCCTACATTTTCTTTAGTTTCTTAAGAGAGCTCGATGAACACATGATTTTTTTGTTGAGATGGATGTGTGGCCACACAAGGAAGGACCGAATCCGAAATGATGACATACGAGATAGAGTTAGGGTAGTGCCAATTGAAGAGAAGCTTGTCCAACATCGTTTGAGATGGTTTGGACATAGTCAGCGCAGGCCTCCAGAAGCCCCAGTGCATAGCAGACGGCTAAAGCATGCTGATAATGTCAAAAGAGGCCGGGGTAGACCTAACTTGACATGGGAAGAGTCCGTAAAGACAGATCTGAAGGATTGGAACATCACCAAAGAACTAGCCATGGACAGGGGTGCGTGGAAGCTTGCTATCCATGTGCCAGAACCATGAGTTGGTCTCGAGATCTTATGGGTTTCACCTCTAGCCTACCCCAACTTGTTTGGGACTAAAGGCTTTGTTGTGTTGTTGTTGTGTTGTTGTACTACTGATGAATTACACTTTGCATCACCAACTAGTGGTGCATGTCCCCCACAAAAAAACAAAAAAACTAGTGGTGCATGTTTCTCTCTGGGTTGTCTATGTTTGGTCAACTTGCTGAGCTGAGAGAAAACTTTCTTCTGGTATTTGCGAAGTTCCAGGATAACTGCTTGCCGATATCTACCTTTTGTGCCTGCCGCCAGTTTCATGTTGTTTCCTGTCTCTCCTACACTAACTGTGCACTGTGTTTTGTAGGTCAACGAACCTGGACTCATGGACTCCGGATCAGCTAAAGATGATGGCTTTTGGAGGCAACAATCGTGCACATGTTTTCTTTAAACAGCATGGCTGGACAGAGGGCAGTGGCAAAGTTGATTCAAAGTACACATCAAGGGCTGCCGAAATGTACAGGCAGATACTGCAAAAGGAAGTTGCTAAGAGCTCCACCATCAACGTCTTGCCATCATCCCCTGTTGCAGCGTCTCAGCCACCGAATCCATCCGACGACTTCCCTGACTTCAAGCTTGCTGATGCACCAGAAGAGAATACCAATGGGAAGCACGAACCTGTTGTCACCAATCCGCCAAAAGAGCCTGCCCAGGCACCAAAAGCCCCTACACACCCCACTTACGTCAGTTCTGTAAAGAAGCCCCTTGGTGCAAAGAAGCTTGGTGCCAAGACTGGAGGTCTTGGTGTAAAAAAGCTCACTACAAAGGTAATACTGCGAATCAACTGAGTTATTCTTGTTTCTAAATTTAGATATGCATGTCTGAAGTTCTAAAAATAGCATATTACCACTCTTCTATCTGTTGTGCAAACAAAGGACTGACTTTTGCCTAACTTTTCACTTTGTACGACAGTCAAATGAAAGCCTGTATGATCAGAAACCTGAAGAGCCAAAACCTACCTTACCAACAATGACGACTACTTCAACTGCAAAAAGTGGCCCATCCTCGCATTCACGTTTTCAGTATGTGGAAAATGAGACATCAACTGAGTCAAAAACTGGAGGAGGCAACAAGACTGGCCATGTAGCAGCACCAAAAACCTCAGACTTCTTTCACGAGTATGGAATGGATAATGGCTTCCAAAGGAAAACAAACACAGCCTCAAAGACGCAGGTAAAAGCTGGGGTGATGTACTATGATAGTAAGAGTAATCAATCAAAGCATGCAGTATTGCACTAGATTTCCATGGTTCTTATAGCTTCCCTTCTTTTGAGTTGTATGCATCTGTATGTTTCTTATGTGCTTTTTAATCGGATGTCCCCGAAGTGACTTCTTATGTGCTTTTAGTAGGGCACCTTTTTCCTCTGAATTAGTTTGTTGTCTCATCTGTTGTTTCTTGAAGTTAGGGAATCTCTTCTTAGGTTCAGGTTACTCTGCGGTCTGCAAACATTTGCTAACATGTCCTTTGTTTCACAAATGGTCTTTGTATTATTTCACCAAATGATCTGTTTATTCATTCCACACATGCTTTACTCTTTTCATGCGCTTGCTGCTTTTACATAGCTTGTCCAACATCCAAGTGCAAACTCTTTTATTTATTCTGTCTACTTATTTAACACACAACAAGCAGAATCTTACGTTTCTATTCAAAGCTACTGCCTCGATAATTTAGTCGTTTCCCTATATTTTCTTCGCAAAATCTTTGCCAACTGTATGGATAAAGCAAAATATGTGAAAAGCAAAAAACAGAGGGTACAATTTCTCCATGACTTTATATTTTGCCACCTCATGTTTTTAACATAAGCAATTGTTGTTGCAAGTAGGTTTGCTTTAGGATCTAGTTATACTACTATCCATTCTGACTCTTAGTAGTACAATACCTTGCAGATAGAGGAAACTGATGAAGCAAGGAAGAAATTTTCGAATGCGAAAGCAATTTCATCATCACAATATTTTGGGAACACAGACAGAGAACAAAAGGAGGCTCAGTTATCTCTACAGAAGTTTTCGGTATGCACTTGACCCCTCTTTAAGCTACTTAAGTTTTGAGTGTGCATGCTCCAGAATCATAAAAGGAGGCTCAGTGCCATTTCTTCTTATGTTTTATGTGTTGCCTTACTACAGGGTTCATCATCCATATCAAGCGCTGATCTGTTTGGCCGTGATACGAATGATTCTGATCTGGACGCAAGTGCTGCAGATCTCATCAACAGAATATCTTTCCAGGTAAATCCCTTTTACAGTTTCACCATGGTTTTCCATTCCTTGCATATTTAGCCCTGATTTCAAATCCGGTTACTTTTGAAAATCATACTATTGTACTAGTATTCAACCAAACATACGCAAACTGACATACGGACATCTCTAATTTGGTGTCGTTCTTTCTGTAGGCTTCCCAGGATTTATCATCTCTCAAGAACATGGCCGGAGAAACTGGAAAGAAGCTAACATCTTTTGCCTCGAATTTTATTACGGACCTTGACAGAATTCTGTGAGGTGTTGATTGGCTGAAATTGTGGGTGTTTCTCTGGACGCAGTACTGCCCCGAACCGCAGGGCATCTCCGAGTGACTCAAGCATTTCTTGCACAGCTATATAGAGAATATTAGGGGGTTGTTACTATTATCATGAATGTGTATCATTCGCATTGAAATCTTGCTACATTGAAAATATTGTTATTATTCATTTCTTGACAATAGGTGAAAAACATATGATTTTGTACTTATTCCAGCTTGATGTGCCATGATTTTGTTTTGTTTTGTGCTGCTATTGCTTAATGCTAAATAGAGCGATCTCTGTTTTTTATTTTCCTTGCCGTGTGCTGCTAGTCAAGTTCTCTAACCATTAACAGTGAAGGTACTATCAATATAGTTTGTATATTACTGTTGTCTGAAGTCAAACTTTCTAAACTTTTGATCAAATTTATAGAAAAGCTTATGAACTTCTATAATATCAAAACAATGCTATTATATTAGTTATTGAATATATTTTTATAGCATATATATTTCTTAAACTTGTAAATTTAATTTGACCCAGAACAAATGTAATATGCGAAGTAACTCAAAACGGTGGAAGACGTAGTTGTTGCCACAAAATAGAGAAGGCATTGATGACTTCGTACTATCGATTTTGCGGCTGAGCTTTCTCAAAGCATCGCCATCATTTCAATGAACAAATTCATGCATTGTTTCTCAAGGCTAATGAAGAGTATCATGCATATGATATTATCGTATGATTCTATTCCTTTTGTTCCTAAATATAAGTCTTTCTAACGGTTCTACTACGGACTACATACGAAGCAAAATAAGTGAATCTACACTCTAAAATATGTCTATATACATTCATATGTAGTCCGTAGTGAAATCTTTAAAAAGACTTTTATTTGAGAATGGAGGGAACACATCTGTAGTGCATATAGTATTCTAGGTTAGTTTCATATGATAGTCCATTTATTGACATGCATGACGCATAGTAGCACACTATTCAATATGATACGGTACTATCATGATACAGTATGATACTCAACCTTGTCTTTTTTCATTTAATTCCGTGACACCTCATCAAAATTATCTAGTTGGCATGCATGATACTACCTATGATACTCTCATTACAATTAGCCTAAAAAAACTAAGTCATGCATGATGACATAAACTCCACGCAAAACTGCCAATATAATTTAGGTTTATGAGCAATTTAATTCCTTGCATTTTCTCTTTACTTTTTTATGATAAATTTTGTGTGCCAATGTTGGAGGCAACTTTGTGTGAACTTGTGATTGGTGCTGCAAGGGTCGGAGTGGTCGATAGCAATAGATTCTACAATAACGATCGTTCAGCAAGAATCTTGAACACACCAAATTCTCTTCTGTCTCGTTTGTGTCTTGTCTGTTTAAGCAAGTGACGGATGTATCCCAGTTGACACTATTTTTTTGAGTGTTAACATTGTCGCTTTATTTTACTAGCTAACAAAGCTAGGAATGTCATCCGAAATTACATCCAACACAAAATCCAGAGGAACCCCCAATCAAATCTTAAAAGTTCATCCCCTACTTCCTACTTTCGCAAATTTATGTGCGGCAACATTAGTTGATCGACGAACCCAGTCCACTTTGAAATCTGAGAAGGAACTCATCAAAGACTTAATCTCCTGACTTCAGGGACGAACTGTAGCTAGGTTCTTCTGTCGATCCTTGAGCATTCGCACCAACCCTTTGTTGTCTAATTCCAGGTGGAACTTCTCAATCCCTCGCTCTCTTGCAAACTGCACAGCACGCCTGCATGCCAATATTTCAGCTGCTTGAGGGTCCACGACTTCTTTCAAGAAATGGCTAACACCAGTCAATGTATCCAGTTGACACTGATGTGTAACAGTGTATGTATAAGATAATAAGACACAGCTTGACATAGATTTAACTTTATACAATTGAATTCAATTTACAGGCGTATCTTACCAGCCTTGCTTGGCCACTAGTAATATACTACCTGAAATACAAGAAGTTTGTATGCATTTATTAGTATACGTGGACACATGTTACTGAAAGTTTGTGAGATGCCTTAGAGTGTGTGGTTGCGTGCTTTTAAGGCACAAGATCGAAAAGCATGCAACCACACACTCCAAGGCATCTCACAAACTTTCAGTAACATGTGTCCACGTATACTAATAAATGCATACAAACTGCAAGCTAGTAATTACATCCTTAAAATCTTTCGCCGGCAAATATAGGTCATACATCAAGGAGTCTAGTCAAGATCTATACAAAATGAGTCCAATCTACAGAAATAAATCTACAACACAACCCGATAGACACTAGTAGAAAATCGACCTTTTGTCCGCATCATTAGTCTCGGTTGGCTTTTGAACCGGCACTAATGTGATCGTGACGGGGATCATTAGTGCCGGTCCGTGCCACTAACCGGCACTAAAGGTGTGGTGGCAGGCTGGCGTCAGCCTGGGGCCCCACGGGAACCTTTAGTCCCGGTTGGTGGCTCCAACCGCGACTATAGGCTAACCTTTAGTCGTGGTTGGAGCCACCAACCGGGACTAAAGGTCCCCCTATATTGAAACCCTTCGGCGCAAGCCCGAGCAGAGTCCTCTGTTCTTCCCCTTTCCTCTCCTCTCTGTTCTTCCTCTCTTCCTTGAGCTCATCCTCCATTTTTTCCAAAATTTGTCAAGATTTGGAGGCATCCCATCCATCCAAGTGTTCACAAAGGTTAGCAACTTTGTCCTTCCATCTCTCATTGCTAGATTAGCTCTTGCAATCCTCTATAAGTATAGTAATTTGTGGGTTTTAGTTTGTATGTGGTAGTTTATTTGATTTATGCAATTTGAGCTCAAATTAAATTCTTACTTTGCATTTGTAGGTGTGATTTACTTAGTGCCTTCCCGTCCCCGTCCTAACCACCATCGATCGCCCGCACCGTCCCGTCGTCGGCACCACCTTGGTGAGCCTCTTGTTCTTATCCTTTTTATAAAAAAACATGTTGGTAAGATTTAGTTAGTTACATTTATAGTTTTTTTTACCTATATGGTTGTTTGTTATACATAGTGGCATGGTTTTGAAATCCGTCCCCGTCGGTCCTCATCCGGTTTATGATGGGATGTGGTATATACTATTTTTTATAACTCTTTGTTGCATTTCGTGTTTATGACAATTATGCCAATCAAGTTGACATAGACATTTTTATCTAGGAGGTATGTGAACTGGAGATTCCAGCCGACATAGATATTCTTGTCAATAAGTTAAATTTAGTTGAAAAAGAAAACGAGTATTTGAAAGAAAAATTGAAAAGAGTTGAAGAAGAGAAGATGAAACCGGAGTTGTATGTTGCCGATGTCGTCGATGATCACAAGATCAAGATGGATGCAATACGCTTGAAGATTAGAAAATTTAAAAGATATGCCATTGATAGTGAGGTTTGGTATCACTATGCTGTTGAATCAATTGTTACCTTAGTTGCGATATTGATCGCATTTGTTGTTGCATTTAAATGCTTTAGCTAGAGAATTTGTATGTTGTTTTATGAGAACAAGTGTGTATGAACTTTATGTACGAACTTGTATTAATTTGGTGTTTTCGGTGTTGTGTAATGAAGCTGAGTCGGCAATGGATGTACGAGGACCGATGCTCTCCCCAGTTCATTAATGGCGTGCATACTTTTCTGGTTGCGGCTAAGGCAAATAAGCGGTTGGATGGTTTTATGTATTGTCCATGTGCTGGCTGTCAGAATGATCGAAATTACTCTAACTCAAGAACCATTCAAGTCCACCTGTTTGAGTCCGGTTTCATGTTCGGCTATAACTGTTGGACCAAGCACGGAGAAAGAGAGGTCCTAATGGAAGAGAATGAAGAAAAAGAGGATGACGGCAGCTATCCTGGCCATGGGTTCCATGAATACGATGGTACAACAATGGGGGAATAAGTTGAGCCGACAATGCAGGAAAGAGCTGAAGAAGAGGCATCAGATGAGCCCGCTGATGATCTTGGTCGGGCCATTGCCGATGCAAGGAGAAACTGCGCAAGTGAAAAGAAGAAGTTGAACTTGCAGCGCATGTTAGAGGATCACAAAAAAGGGTTGTACCCAAATTATGAAGATGACAATAAAAAGTTGGGTACCACACTGGAATTGCTGCAATGGAAGGCAGAGAATGGTGTATCTGACAAGGCATTTCAAAAGTTGCCGATAATGTTAAAGAAGAGGCTACCAAAGGACAACGAATTGCCAGAGAGTACGTACGAAGCAACTAAGGCCGTCTGCCCTCTAGGATTAGAGGTCGAGAAGATACATGCATGCCCTAATGACTGCATCCTCTATCGCGGTGAGTACAAGGATTTGAATGCATGCCCGATATGTTGTGCATTGCGCTACAAGATCGGCCACGATTGTTGGGAGACGTAGTAGTAAATCAAAAATTTCCTACGCGTTCACCAAGATCCATCTATGGAGAAACCAGCAACGAGCAAGGGGAGAGTGGATCTTCATACCTTTGAAGATCGCTAAGCGGAAGCGTTACAAGAACGCGGTTGATGGAGTCGTACTCGCAGCGATTCAGATCGCGGTAGATCCGATCAAGTGCCGAACGGACGGCACCTCCGCGTTCAACACACGTGCAGCCCGGTGACGTCTCCAACACCTTGATCCAGCAAGGAGGAAGGAGAGGTTGGGGAAGGGCTCCAACAGCAGCACGACGGCGTGGTGGTGGTGGAGTAGCAAGGTATTCCGACAGGGCTTCGCCTAAGCGCTGCGGAGGAGGAAGAAGAGAGGTAGGGCTTCGCCGTGAGAGAGAGAGATCAAATCTTGTCTCAAAACATCCAAAACCTCAAGTATATATAGGAGGAGGGACGTGGAGGGCTGGCTTGGCCTCTACTCCACAGAGGAGATGGCTGGCCGAATTAAAGGGAGAGTCCACCTCCCACAAGGGAGGTGGATCTCCTCCTTTTAAATCCCTTTTGCCTTATCTCCTTATCTCCAGCCACATGGGCCTTTAGCAAAAGTATTTCCCAGCCCAATAAGGGCTGACACACTTTATCTAACAGCCCATGAAGTCCTCTGGTCGTCACACCCCTCCCGGGGGTCCTCCGGCACCCTCCCGGCACTCCCGGTACAATACCGATGAGCCCGAAAACTTTCCGGTGACCGAAACTGGACTTCCTATATATCAATCTTTACCTCCGGACCATTCCGGAGCTCCTCGTGACGTCCGGGATCTCATCCGGGACTCCGAACAACCTTCGGTAATCACGTATACCTTTTCCCTATAACCCTAGCGTCATCGAACCTTAAGTGTGTAGACCCTACGGGTTCGGGAGACACGTAGACATGACCGAGACACCTCTCCGGTCAATAACCAACAGCGGGATCTGGATACCCATGTTGGCTCCCACGTACTCCACGATGATCTCATCGGATGAACCACGATGTCAAGGATTCAATCAATCCCGTATACAATTCCCTTTGTCTATCGGTATGATACTTGCCCGAGATTCGATCGTCGGTATCCCCATACCTTGTTCAATCTCGTTACTGGCAAGTCTCTTTACTCGTTCCGTAATACATCATCCTATGACTAACTCCTTAGTCACATTGAGCTCATAATGATGATGTCTTACCGAGTGGGCCCAGAGATACCTCTCCGTCACACGGAGTGACAAATCCCAGTCTCGATTCGTGTCAACCCAACAGACACTTTCGGAGATACCCGTAGCGTACCTTTATAGCCACCCAGTTACGTTGTGACGTTTGGCACACCCAAAGCATTCCTACGGTATCCGGGAGTTACACAATCTCATGGTCTAAGGAAATGACACTTGACATTGAAAAGCTTTAGCAAACGAACTACACGATCTTGTGCTATGCTTAGGATTGGGTCTTGTCCATCACATCATTCTCCTAATGACGTGATCCCGTTATCAACGACATCCAATGTCCATGGTCATGAAACCGAGACCATCTATTGATCAACGAGCTAGCCAACTAGAGGCTCACTAGGGACACGTTGTGGTCTATGTATTCACACATGTATTACGGTTTCCGGTTAACACAATTATAGCATGAACAATAGACAATTATCATGAACCAGGAAATACAACAATAACCATTTTATTATTGCCTCTAGGGCATATTTCCAACAGTCTCCCACTTGCACTAGAGTCAATAATCTAGTTCACATCACCATGTGATTAACACTTACATCACCATGTGATCATATCATCATGTGATTAACACCCAATAAGTTCTGGGGTTTGTTCATGTTCTGCTCGTGAAAGAGGTTTTTAGTCAGCGGGTCTGCGACATTCAGATCCGTGTGTACCTTGCAAAATTTCCATGTCATATTTGTAGATACTACTCCCATGCTCCACTTGGAGCTATTCCAAATGGCTGCTCCACTATACGTAGCTGGATTTCTACTAAGAGTCATCCGGATTGGTTTTAAAGCTTGCATCATCGTAACACTTTACGATGAACTCTTTATCACCTCCATAATCGAGAAATATTTCCTTAGTTCTCAAGTTACTAAGGCTAACTTTGACCGCTGTCCAGTGATCCACTCTTGGATTACTCTTGTACCCCTTGACAGACTCATGGCAAGGCACACACAGGTGCGGTACACAGCATGGCATACTATATAGAGCCTATGGCTAAAGCATAGGAGATGACACTCATCTTTTCTTTATCTTCTGCCGTGGTCGAGTATTGAGTCTTACTCAATTTCACACCTTACAATACAGTCAAGAACTCCTTCTTTGACCCATCTATTTTGAACTCCTTCAAAAACTTGTCGAGGTATGTCTTCGTTGAAAAAACTTATCAAGCGAATAGATCTATCCCTATAGACCTTGATGCTCAATAAAATAGTAGCTTTATTTGGGTCTTCCTTTGAAAAAAACTCTTTTCAAACAACCCTTCATGCTCTTCTAGAAATTCTACATCATTTCCGATCAATAATATGTCAACTACATATTCTTATAAGAAATTCTATAGTGCTCCCACTCACTTTCTTGCAAATACAAGTTTCTCATAAACTTTGTATAAACTTAAACACTTTGATCACCTCATCAAAGCATATATTCCAACTCCGAGATTCTTGCTCCAGTCCATAGAAGGATCGCTGGAGTTTGCATATTATTAGCATCCTTAGGATTGACAAAACCTTCTGGTTGTATCACATACAACTCTTCCTCACAGAAACCATTACGGAAACCTTGTTTTGTCATCCATCTGCCAGATTTCATAATCGAAAAATGCAGCAACTGCTAACAAAATTTTAATAGACTTTTAGCATCGCTACAGATGAGACAATCTCATTGCAGTCAACTCCTTGAACTTGGCGGAAACTTCTTTGCGACAAGTCGAGCTTTATAAACGGTGACATTTCACCATTAGCGTCTATGTTTATCTCAAAGGTCCATTTGTACTCAATGACCCGCCATTCAACAGGCAAGTCTACCAAAGTCCATACTTGGTTTTCATACATGGATCCTTTCTCGGATTTCATGGCTCCTAGCCATTTGTTGGAATCCGGGCCCACCATCGCTTCTCCATAGTTCGTAGGTTCATCGTTGTCCAACAACATGATTTCCAAGACAGGGTTGTCGTACTACTCAGGAGCAGTACGCGTCCTTGTCGACCTACGAGGTTCGATAGTGACTTGATCCGAAGCTTCATGATCATCATCATTAACTTCCTTTTCAACTAAGTAGGCTCTACAGAAACATCTTTCTGTGTTGCGCTATTCTCTGGTTGAAACAAAGGTTCAACAACCTTATCAAGTTCTATCTTCCTCCCACTCAATTCTTTCGAGAGAAACTCTTTCTCAAAAAGGACCCGTTCTTAGCAACAAACACCTTTTGCGCTTGGATCTGAGATAGAAGGTATACCCAATGTCTCATTAGGGTATTCTATGAAGATGCATTTGTCTGCTTTGAGTTCGAGCTCGCTAGGTGAAAAACCCATTTTCACATAAGCGTCGCAGCCCCAAACATAAAGAAATGACAGCTTAGGCTTCTGTCAAACCATAATTCTCACGGTGTCATCTCAACAGACTTAGATGGTGCCCTGTTAAAGTGAATGGATTTGTCTTTAATGCATAACCCCATAACGATAGTGGTAAAACGATAAGAGACATCATAGTACTCACTATATCCAATAGAGCACGACTACGACGTCCGAACACACCATCACACTATGGTGTTCCAGGAGGCGTGAGCTATGAAACAATTTCCACATTGTCTAAAATTGCATACCAAACTCGTAACTTAGATATTCACCTCCATGATCATATCATAGACATTTATCTTCTTGTCACGATGATCTTTAACTTCACTCTGAAACTCCTTGAACCTTTCAAACATTTCAGATTCGTGTTTCATTAAGTAAATATCCCCATATTTACTCAAATCATCAGTGAAGGTAAAGAAAAACAACGATATCCACTGTGTGTTTCAACACTCATTGGACCACATACATCAACATGTATTAATTCCAATAAGCCACTTGCCCGCTCCATCATATTGGATGACGGGGTCTCAGTCATCTTGCCCAAGAGGCATGGCTCGCATGTCTCAACCGATTCGAAATCGAGTGAGTCAAAAAACATCCATCATCATGGAGTTTCTTCATGCGATTTATACCAATATGACATTACGTGGCAGTGCCACAAGCATGTGGTACTATCATTATTAACTTTGTATCTTTTGGTACCAATGTTATGAATATGTGTACTACCACGATCATGATTCGATAAACCATTTCGAGTGGGTGCATGACCATTGAAGGCATTATCCATGTAAACAGAATAACCATTATTCTCTAACTTATATGAATAACCGTATCGCACTAATCATGATCTAATCACGTTTATGCTCAACGCAAACACCAAATAACATTTATTTAGGTTTATCACAAATCCTGAAGGTAGAGAGAGCGTGCGATGGTGATCACATCAATCTTGGAAATACTTCCAACACACATCGTCACCTTTCACCTAGCTAGTCTCCATTTACTCCGTAGCTTTTATTTCGAGTTGCTAACACTTAGCAACCGAACCGGTATCTAATACCCAGGTGCTACTAGGAGTACCAGCAAGGTACACATCACTAACACGTATATCAAATATACTTCCATTGACATTACCAGCCTTCTTATCTACCAATCATCTAGGGTTTTTCCGCTTCAGCGAACATTCTCCTCATAACAGAAGCACTTAGTCTCGGGTTCGGGCTCAACCTTGGGTTTCTTCACTAGAGCAACAACTGGCTTGCCATTCCTGAAGTTTTTCCCTTCTTGCCCTTGCCCCTTTTGAAACTAGTGGTTTTCACTTAACCATCAACACTTGATGCTCCTTATTGATTTCTACCTTCGTGGTGTCAAACATCACGAACAACTCAGGGATCATCTTATCCATCCCTGGCATGTTATAGTTCATCACGAAGCTCTAGTAGCTTGGTGGCAGTGACTTGGAGAACTGCATTAATCACTATCTCATCTGGAAGATTAACTCCCACTTGATTCAAGTGATTGTAGCACCCAGACAATCTGAGAACACGCTCACCGATTAAGCTATTCTCCTTTATCTTGCAGGCAAAGAATCTTGTTGGAGGTCTCATACCTCTCAACATAGGCACGAGCTTGAGATCACAATCTCAGCTCCTAGAACATCTCATATGTTTTGTGACGTTCAAAACATTTTGAAGCCTCAATTCTAAGCCGTAATGCATGACGCACTGAACTATCACGTAGTCATCAAAAAGTGCCTGTCATATGTTCACAACATCTACAGACAACGCTTGAGGGAGTGATGCAGTTAGCGGTACATCAAAAACATAAGCTTTCTGTGCAGCAATGAGGACAATCCTCAGATCACGGACCCAGTCCGCATTATTGCTACCATCAACTTTCAACTTACTTTTCTCTAGGATTGTATCAATAAAACTGGGGAGCTACAGCGCGAGCTATCTACGACATAATTTGCAAGGACATTTTTAGACTAAGTTCATGATAATTAAGTTCATTTAATCAAATTATTAATGAACTCCCACTTAGATAGACATCTCTCTAGTCTTCCAAGTGATACATGATCCATGTCAACTAGCCCATGTCCGATCATCACGTGAGACGGACTAGTCATCCATGGTGAACATCTCTATGTTGATCGTATCTTCTATACGACTCATGTTCGACCTTTCGGTCTTCCGTGTTCCGAGGCCATGTCTGTACATGCTAGGCTCGTCAAGTCAACCTAAGTGTTTCGCATGTGTAAATCTGGCTTACACCCATTGTATGCGAACGTTAGAACCTATCACACCCGATCATCACGTGGTGCTTCGGAACGACGATCCTTAGCAACGGTGCACAGTTAGGGTGAACACCTTTCTTGAAATTTTATTGAGAGATCATCTTATTTACTACCGTCGTTCTATGCAAATAAGATGTAAACATGATAAACATCACATGCAATCAATATAGTGACATGATATGCCAATATCATCTTGCTCCTTCGATCTCCATCTTCGGGGCACCATGATCATCACTGTCACCGGCACGACACCATGATCTCCATCATCATGATCTCCATCATTGTGTCTTCATGAAGTTGTCTCGCCAACTATTACTTCTACTACTACAGCTAACGTTTAGCAATAAAGTAAAGTAATTACATGGCGTTTATGATTGACACGCAGGTCATACAATAATATAAGACAACTCCTATGGCTCCTGCCGGTTGTCATAGTCATCGACATGCAAGTCGTGAACCCTATTACAAGAACATGATCAATCTCATACATCACAATGCATCACATCACATCCTTTCGGCCATATCACATCACACGGCATATGCTGCAAAAACAAGTTAGACGTCCTCTAATTTGTAGTTGCAAGTTTTTACGTGGTTGCTATAGGTTTCTAGCAAGAACGTTTCTTACCTACGTCAAAACCACAACGTGATATGCCAATTGCTATTTACCCTTCATAAGGACCCTTTTCATCGAATCCAATCCGACTAAGGTAGGAGAGACAGACACCCGCTAGCCACCTTATGCATCTAGTGCATGTCAGGCGGTGGAACCGGTCTCACGTAAGCGTACGTGTAAAGTTGGTCCGGGCCGCTTCATCCCACAATACCGCCGAATCAAGATAAGACTAGTAGCGGCAAGCAAATTAACAAACTCGACGCCCACAACTGCTTTGTGTTCTACTCGTGCATAGATTCTACGCATAGACCTAGCTCATGATGC
Source organism: Hordeum marinum (assembly GCA_022496015.1). NCBI lineage: Eukaryota > Viridiplantae > Streptophyta > Magnoliopsida > Poales > Poaceae > Hordeum > Hordeum marinum. Next base: position 515,217,730 of record CM039676.1, on the reverse strand, counting down.
CACTGTTGGGAGACGTAGTAGTAAATCAAAAATTTCCTACGCGTTCACCAAGATCCATCTATGGAGAAACCAGCAACGAGCAAGGGGAGAGTGGATCTTCATACCTTTGAAGATCGCTAAGCGGAAGCGTTACAAGAACGCGGTTGATGGAGTCGTACTCGCAGCGATTCAGATCGCGGTAGATCCGATCAAGTGCCGAACGGACGGCACCTCCGCGTTCAACACACGTGCAGCCCGGTGACGTCTCCAACACCTTGATCCAGCAAGGAGGAAGGAGAGGTTGGGGAAGGGCTCCAACAGCAGCACGACGGCGTGGTGGTGGTGGAGTAGCAAGGTATTCCGACAGGGCTTCGCCTAAGCGCTGCGGAGGAGGAAGAAGAGAGGTAGGGCTTCGCCGTGAGAGAGAGAGATCAAATCTTGTCTCAAAACATCCAAAACCTCAAGTATATATAGGAGGAGGGACGTGGAGGGCTGGCTTGGCCTCTACTCCACAGAGGAGATGGCTGGCCGAATTAAAGGGAGAGTCCACCTCCCACAAGGGAGGTGGATCTCCTCCTTTTAAATCCCTTTTGCCTTATCTCCTTATCTCCAGCCACATGGGCCTTTAGCAAAAGTATTTCCCAGCCCAATAAGGGCTGACACACTTTATCTAACAGCCCATGAAGTCCTCTGGTCGTCACACCCCTCCCGGGGGTCCTCCGGCACCCTCCCGGCACTCCCGGTACAATACCGATGAGCCCGAAAACTTTCCGGTGACCGAAACTGGACTTCCTATATATCAATCTTTACCTCCGGACCATTCCGGAGCTCCTCGTGACGTCCGGGATCTCATCCGGGACTCCGAACAACCTTCGGTAATCACGTATACCTTTTCCCTATAACCCTAGCGTCATCGAACCTTAAGTGTGTAGACCCTACGGGTTCGGGAGACACGTAGACATGACCGAGACACCTCTCCGGTCAATAACCAACAGCGGGATCTGGATACCCATGTTGGCTCCCACGTACTCCACGATGATCTCATCGGATGAACCACGATGTCAAGGATTCAATCAATCCCGTATACAATTCCCTTTGTCTATCGGTATGATACTTGCCCGAGATTCGATCGTCGGTATCCCCATACCTTGTTCAATCTCGTTACTGGCAAGTCTCTTTACTCGTTCCGTAATACATCATCCTATGACTAACTCCTTAGTCACATTGAGCTCATAATGATGATGTCTTACCGAGTGGGCCCAGAGATACCTCTCCGTCACACGGAGTGACAAATCCCAGTCTCGATTCGTGTCAACCCAACAGACACTTTCGGAGATACCCGTAGCGTACCTTTATAGCCACCCAGTTACGTTGTGACGTTTGGCACACCCAAAGCATTCCTACGGTATCCGGGAGTTACACAATCTCATGGTCTAAGGAAATGACACTTGACATTGAAAAGCTTTAGCAAACGAACTACACGATCTTGTGCTATGCTTAGGATTGGGTCTTGTCCATCACATCATTCTCCTAATGACGTGATCCCGTTATCAACGACATCCAATGTCCATGGTCATGAAACCGAGACCATCTATTGATCAACGAGCTAGCCAACTAGAGGCTCACTAGGGACACGTTGTGGTCTATGTATTCACACATGTATTACGGTTTCCGGTTAACACAATTATAGCATGAACAATAGACAATTATCATGAACCAGGAAATACAACAATAACCATTTTATTATTGCCTCTAGGGCATATTTCCAACAACGATGACCCTGGTGATGTTGAGGGCGAGCGTCCCAGGAAGAAGATTCCTGCCAAGGTGATGTGGTATGCTCCTATAATACCACGGTTGAAACGTTTGTTCCAAAACAAAGAGCATGCCAAGTTGATGCGATGACATAACGAAGACCGTAAGAAAGACGGGAAGTTGACAGTGCCCGCTGACGGGTCGCAGTGGAGAAAAATCAAGAAAAAGTGGAAGGACTTTGCAAAGGATGCAAGGAACGTATGGTTTGGTTTAAGAGCAGATGGCATTAATCCTTTTGGGGAGCAGAACAGAAATCATAGCACATGGCCTGTGACTCTATGTATCTATAACCTTCCTCCTTGGTTGTGCATGAAGTGGAAGTTCATTATGATGCCAGCGCTCATACAAGGCCCCAAGCAACCCGGTAACGACATTGATGTGTACCTAAGGCCATTGGTTGAAGAACTTTTACAACTGTGGAATGGAATCGGTGTACGTGCGTGGGATGCGAAAGATCAGGAGGGATTTGACCTATATGCGTTGCTGTTTGTAACCATCAATGATTGGCCTGCTCTCAGTAACCTTTCAGGACAGACAAACAAGGAATACCATGCATGCACGCACTGTTTAGATGATACCGATAGTACATATTTGGATAAATGTAAGAAGAATGTGTATCTGGGGCATCGTCGATTTCTTCAGAGCAGGCATCCCGTAAGCAAGAAAGGCAAGAATTTTAAAGGTGTGGCATATCACCGGAAGGATTTAAAAGTAATCTTTGTTGGAAATATGCCCTAGAGGCAATGATAAAATGGTTATTATTGTATTTCCTTATTCATGATAATTTTCTATTGTTCATGCTATAATTGTGTTAACCGGAAACCGTAATACATGTGTGAATACATAGACCACAACATGTCCCTAGTAAGCCTCTAGTTGGCTAGCTCGTTGATCAATAGATGGTCACGGTTTCATGACCATGGACATTGGATGTCGTTGATAACGGGGTCACATCATTAGGAGAATGATGTGATGGACAAGACACAATCCTAAGCATAGCACAAGATCGTGTAGTTCGTCTGCTAAAGCTTTTCTAATGTCAAGTATCGCTTCCTTAGACCATGAGATTGTGCAACTCCCGGATACCGTAGGAATGCTTTGGGTGTGCCAAACATCACAAGGTAACTGGGTGGCTATAAAGGTACACTACGGGTATCTCCGAAAGTGTCTGTTGGGTTGGCATGAATCGAGACTGGGATTTGTCACTCCGTGTGACGGAGAGGTATCTCTGGGCCCACTCGGTAAGACGTCATCATAATGAGCTCAATGTGACTAAGGAGTTAGCCACGGGATGATGTATTATGGAACGAGTAAAAGAGACTTACCAGTGACGAGATTGAACAAGGTATGGGGATACCGACGATCGAATCTCGGGCAAGTATCATACCGATAGACAAAGGGAATTGAATACGGGATTGATTGAATCCCCGACATCGTGGTTCATCCGATGAGATCATCGTGGAGTACGTGGGAGCCAACATGGGTATCCAGATCCCGCTGTTGGTTATTGGTCGGAGAAGTGTCTCGGTCATGTCTACGTGTCTCCCGAACCCGTAGGGTCTACACACTTAAGGTTCGATGACGCTAGGGTTCTAGGGAAATGGTTTACGTGATTACCGAAGGTTGTTCATGTTGGGGAACGTCGCATGGGAAACAAAATTTTTCCTACGCACACGCAAACCTATCCATGGTGATGAGCATCTACGAGAGGGAGAGTGGATCTACGTACCCTTGTAGATCGCTAAGCGGGAAGCGTTAAGAAACGCGGTTGGTGTAGTCGAACATCTTCGCGATCCAAATCGCCGAGCGTCCCGCGATCTCATCACGATCCGTCCCACGATCCAATCACGATCCGTCCCGTGAACTCATCACGATCCGTCCCGCGATCTCATCACGATCCGTCTCATGATCTGTCCCGCGAACTCATCACGATCCGTTCCGCGATCTCATCACGAACCGTCTCGCGATCTCGATCACGGTCCTTCCGATCTAGCGCCGAACGGACGGCACCTCCGCGTTCAGCACACGTGCAGCTTGATGACGATCTCCATCGTCTTGATCCAGCAAGAGGAGGTGGAGAGGAAGCAGCGTGACGGCGCTCCGGTGATGGTGGTGGAGTGATTCCGGCAGGGCTTCGCCTAAGCGTTGCGGAAAACCGATCTAGAGGAGAAACTGTGCACCGGTGAAACGGGTAGCACGTGGCCGGAAATTCTGTCCAAAAACCACCCAATACACTAGTATATATAGGAGGAGAGGAGAGGAGAGGCAGACAAGGCCTTTGGGTCGGCCGAAATAGGAGGTGGGAGCAATCCTACTTCACCTCCAATCCTAGTTGGAGTAGGATTGCCTCCTATTGGCTGATTTTCCACTTTTTGCTTTAGGACTTTCTCTCCTGCGCCATGGGCCTTTGTGGCTGTTTTCCCAGCCCACTAAGGGCTGGTTATTATTCTCCCACAGCCCATGGACCTCTTGGGGTCGAAGTACCCCTCCCGGAGGTCTCCCGGTACACTACCGACACTCCCGGTACACTACCGGCACTCCCGGTACACTACCGATGAGCCCGAAACTTTTCCGGAAACCAAACTGGGACTTCCTATATATGAATATTTACCTCCAGACCATTCCGGAGCTCCTCGTGACGTCCGGGATCTCATCCGGGACTCCGAACAAACTTCGGTCACCACCATACATAACTCTACACTACCGAAACGTCACCGAACCTTAAGTGTGCAGACCCTGCGGGTTCGAGAACTATGTAGACATGACCGAGACACCTCTACGGTCAATAACCAATGGCGGGACCTGGACGTCCACATTGGTTCCTACATATTCTACGAAGATCTTTATCGGTCGAACCTCTATGTCAAGGATTCAGTTAATCCCGTATAACGTTCCCTTTGTTCTTCGGTATGTTACTTGCCCGAGATTCGATCGTCGGTATCTCCATACCTAGTTCAACCTCGTTACCGGCAAGTCTCTTTACTCGTTCCGTAATACAAGATCCCGCAACTAACAATTAGTCACATCGCTTGCAAGGCTTATTGTGATGTTGCATTACCGAGTGGGCCCCGAGATACCTCTCCGTTACACGGAGTAACAAATCCCAGTCTCGATCCATGCCAACTCAACAGACACCATCGGAGATACCTGTAGAGCACCTTTATAGTCACCCAGTTACGTTGCGACGTTTGATACACACAAGGCACTCCTCCGATATCCGTGAGTTGCATGATCTCATGGTCATAGGAACATATACTTGACATGCAGAAAACAGTAGCAATAAACTGACACGACCATATGCTATGTTTGTAGTTTGGGTCTTATCCATCACATCATTCTCCTAATGATGTGATCCCGTTATCAAATGACATCTCATGTCCATGGCTAGGAAACCTTAACCATCCTTTGATCAACGAGCTAGTCCATTAGAGGCATACTAGGGACATGGTTTTGTCTATGTATCCACACATGCATTTAAGTCTCCGATCAATACAATTATAGCATGTATAATAAACGATTATCATGAACAAGGAAATATGATAATAACTAATTTATTATTGCCTCTAGGGCATATTTCCAACAGTCTCCCACTTGCACTAGAGTCAATAAGCTAGTTCACATCACCATGTGATTCGCATTGTTATGAATCTAACACCCAATGAGTTCTGGGGCTCGATCATGCTTTGCATGTGAGAGAGGTCTTATAGTCAACGGGTCTGCGATATTCAGATCCGTGTGTACTTTGCATATCTCTTTGTCAAACCGTAAACACTGCTACCACACTCCACTTGGTACTATTTCCAAATGGCTGCTCCACTATACGTATCCAGATTGCTACTACTAGTCATCCGGATAGGTGTTAAAGCTTGCATCGACGTAACTCTTTACGACGAACTCTTTATCACCTTCATAATCAAGAAACATTTCCTTAGTCCTCTGGTTACTAAGGATAATTCCAACCACTGTCCAGTGATCCACTCCTGGACCACTCTTGTAGCCCTTGACAGACTCATGGCAAGGCACACATAGGTGCGGCACACAGCATGGCATAATATAGAGCCTATGGCTAAGGCATAGGGGACGACGTTCGTCCTTTCTCTTTCTTCTGCCGTTGTCGAGCTTTGAGTCTCACTCAACTTCACACCTTACAAATCAGACGAGAACTATTTCTCTGGCTGATCCATTTTGAACTCTTTCAAAATCTTGTGAAGGTATGCACTCATTGAAAGTCTCATCAAGCATCTTGATCTATCTCTATAGATCTTGATGCTCAACAATTAGGTAGCTTTATCCAGGTCTTCCTTTGAAAATCACTTTCCAAATAACCGTTTTATGCTTTCCAGAAACTCTACATTATTTCTGAACAACAATATGTCATCCACATATACTTATCAGAAATTCTATAGTGCTCCCACTCACTTTATTGCAAATACAAGTTTCTCATAAACTTTGTATAAACATCAAAACTTTGATCACCTCATCAAAGCGTATATTCCAACTCCGAGATGCTTGCTTCAGTCCATGGAAGGATCACCGAAGCTTGCACACCTTTTAGCATCCTTAGGCCTGACAAAACCTTCTGGTTGTATCACATACAACCTTTCCTCAAGTAAACCATTAAGGAAACGATGTTTTGACATCCATCTGCCAGATTTCATAATTGAAAACACAGCAACTGCTAACATAATTTCAACAGACTTTTAGCATCGCTACGAGTGAGAAAGTCTCATCATAGTCAACTCCTTGAACTTGTCACAAACATCTTTGCAACAAGTCGAGCTTTACAAATAGTGACATTCACCATCAGTGTCTGTCTTCATTTTAAAGATCCATTTGTACTCAACGACCTGCCGTCCAACGAGCAAGTCTACCAAAGTCTACACTTGGTTTTAATACATGGATCCTATCTCGGATTTCATGGCCTCCAACCATTTGTCGGAATCCGGGCCCATCATCGCTTCTCCATAGCTCGTAGGTTCATCGTTGTCCAACAACATGACCTCCAAGACAGAGTTGTCGTACCGCTCAGGAGCAGTACACCTCCTTGTCGACCTACGAAGTTCGATAGTAACTTGATCCTGAAGCTTCATGATCATCATCATTAACTTCCTCTTCAACTAGCGTAGGCTTCACAGAAATATCTTTCTGCGCTGCGCTACTCTCTGGTTGAACAAAGGTTTAACAACCTCATCAAGTTCTATCTTCCTCCCACTCAATTCTTTCGAGAGAAACTTTTTCTCGAGAAAGGACCCAGTTCTAGCAACTAACACTTTGCACTCGGATCTGAGATAGAAGGCATACCCATCTGTTCTTAGGGTATTCTATGAAGATACATTTGTCCGCTTTGGGTTCTAGCTTATTATGTGAAAACATTTTCCACACAAGCATCGCAGCCCCAAACATTAAGAAATGACAGCTTAGGTTTCTATCAAACCATAATTCACACGGTGTCATCTCAACGGATTTAGATGATGCCCTATTTAAAGTGAATGTAGTTGTCTCTAATGCATAACCCCAAAAATTATAGTAGTAAAACGATAAGAGACATCACAGTATGCACTATATCAATAGAGCATGACTATGATGTTTGTACACACCATCACACCATGGTGTTCCAGGTGGCGTTAGCTGTGAAACAAATTTCACGTTGTCTTAAGTTGTATGCCAAACTCGTAACTCAGATATTCACCTCCACGATCATATCGCGGTCATTTTTATCTTCTTGTCACGATGATCTTTAAAATTCACTCTGAATTTGCTTGAACCTTTCAAACGATTCAGACTTGTGTTTCATTAAGTAAATATACACTATATCTACTCAAATCATCAGTGAAGGTAAGAAAATAACGATATCCACTGCACGCTACAAGACTCACTAGATTGCATACATCAACATGTATCATTTCCAATGAATCACTTGCCCGCTCCATCCAACGGGGTCCTTTAGTCATCTTGCCCAAGAGGCATGGTTCGCATGTCTCAACCGATTCAAAATCGAATGAGTCCAAATATCCATCAGCATGGAGTTTCTACATGCGCTTTATACCAATATGACATTTAGCGGCAGTGCCACAAGTATGTGGTACTATCATTATTAACTTTGTATCTTTTGACATCAATGTTATGAACATGTGTACTACTACGATCAAGATTTCAACAAACCATTCTCACCGGGTGCATGACCATTGAAGGTATTATTCATGTAACCAGAATAACTATTATTCTCTGACTTAAATGAATAACCGTATTGAAACAAACATGATCTAATCATGTTCATGCTCAACGCAAAACACCAAATAACATTTATTTAGGTTCGTCACTAATCCTGAAGGTAGAGAGAGCGTGCGATGTTGATCACATCAACCTTGGAAACATTTCCAACACACATCGTCACCTCACCCTTAGCTAGTTCTCCGTTTATTCCGTAGCTTTTATTTCGAGTTACTAACATTTAGCAACCGAACCGGTATACAATACCCAGGTGCTACTAGGAGTACTAGCAAGGTACACATCAATAACTCGTATATCAAATATACTTCTGTCGATGTTGCCAGCCTTCTTATCTACCAAGTATCTAGGGTTGTTCCGCTTCAGCGACCTCTCACCTCATAATAGAAGCACTTAGTCTCGGGTTTGAGTTCCATTTTTGGTTGCTTCACTGGAGCAGTAACTGACTTGCTATTCATGAAGTTTCCCTCCTTGCTCTTGCCCTTTTCGAAACTAGTGGTTTGATTAACCATCAACACTTGACGCTCCTTCTTGATTTCTACCTTCGCGGTGTCAAACATCGCGAACAGCTCAGGGATCAATACTTCTATCCCTGGTGTATTATAGTTCATCACTAAGTTCTAGTAGCTTTAGTGACAGTGACTTGGAGAACTATATCAATCACTATCTTATCTGGAAGATCAACTCCCACTTGATTCAAGCGATTGTAGTACCCAGACAATCTGAGTACATGCTCAACGATTGAGCTATTCTCCTGCATCTTACAAGCAAAGAATCTTGTTGGAGATCTCATATCTTGCAACAAAGGCACGAGCCTGAGATCACAATCTCTGCTCCTAGAACATCTCATATGTTCCATGACGTTCAAAACGTTTTGGAGCCTCAATTCTAAGCCGTAATGCATGACGCACTAAACTATCAAGTAGTCATCGAAATGTGCCTGTTAGATGTTCACAACATCTATAGACGACGCTAGAGGGGGTGGCTCACCGAGCGGTGCATTAAGGACATAAGCCTTCTGTGCAGCAATGAGGACAATCCTCAGATCACGGACCCAGTCCGCAATTTTTCTACCAACATCTTTCAATTCTATTTCTCTAGGAACATATAAAAATACAAGGGAGCTACAGCGCGAGCTAGTAATCTACAACATAATTTGCAAAGACACTTTGACTATGTTCATGATAATGAGTTCAATTAATCATATTACTTAAGAACTCCCACTCAAATTGACATCCCTCGGGTCATTCGAGTGATACATGATCCAAATTCACCAACTCAAGTCCGATCATCACGTGAGTTAAGGTGGCTTCAATGGTGAACATCATTATGTTGATCATATCCACTATATGACTCATGCTCGACCTTTCGGTCTCTTGTGTTCCGAGGCCATGTCTGTACATGCTAGGCTCGTCAAGTTTAACCCGAGTGTTCTGCGCGTGCAAATCTGGCTTGCACCCGTTGTATGTGAACGTAGAGTCTATCACACCCGATCATCACGTGGTGTCTCAACACGACGAACTTTCGCAACGGTGCACACTTAGGGAGAACACAATTTATCTTGAAATTAAGTGAGGGATCACCTTATAATGCTACCGTCGTCCTAAGCAAAACAAGGTGCATAAAAAGGATTAACATCACATGCAAATCATAAGTGACATGATATGGCCATGAACTTGTGCTTTTGATCTCCATCTAGAAAGCACCGGCATGATCTCCATCGTCACCGGCATGACACCATGATCTCCATCAACGTGTCGCCATCGGGGTTGTCACGCCCTGCATGCTTCTACTACTATTGCTACCGTAGCGATAAAGTAAAGCATTACATAGCGCTTTAATGATTGACACGCAGGTCATACAATAATTAAAGACAACCCTATGGCTCCTGCCGGTTGCCGTACTCATCGACATGCAAGTCGTGATAATCTATACATCACATGATCATCTCATACATCACATATATCACATCATGTAATTGGCCATATCATATCACAACATACCCTGCAAAAACAAGTTAGACGTCCTCTAATTGTTGTTGCAAGTTTTACGTGGCTGCTACGGGTATCTAGCAAGAACGATTCTCACCTACGCATAAACCACAACGGTGATACATAGATTGCTTTTCAACCTTCTCAAGGACCTCCTTTGTCGGATCCGATCCAACTAAAGTGAGAGAAACTGTCACCCGCAAGCCATCTAAGCAACAAGTTGCATCGAGGGAACCGGTCTCTCGTAAGCGTACGAGTAATGTTGGTCCGGGCCGCTTCATCTCACAATCCCGCTGAACCAAAATCCGACCAAGGGAGGAAGCAATCTAAGCATCAACGCCCACAAACCTTTTGTGTTCTACTCGAGATCTCATCGAACCATCAACCTAGCTCATGATGCCACTGTTGGGGAACGTCGCATGGGAAACAAAATTTTTCCTGCGCACACGCAAACCTATCCATGGTGATGAGCATCTACGAGAGGGAGAGTGGATCTATGTACCCTTGTAGATCGCTAAGCGGGAAGCGTTAAGAAACGCGGTTGGTGTAGTCGAACATCTTCGCGATCCAAATCGCCGAGCGTCCCGCGATCTCATCACGATCCGTCCCACGATCCAATCACGATCCGTCCCGTGAACTCATCACGATCCGTCCCGCGATCTCATCACGATCCGTCTCACGATCTTGATCACGATCTGTCCCACGAACTCATCACGATCCGTTCCGCGATCTCATCACGAACCGTCTCGCGATCTCGATCACGGTCCTTCCGATCTAGCACCGAACGGACGGCACCTCCGCGTTCAGCACACGTGCAGCTTGATGACGATCTCCACCGTCTTGATCCAGCAAGAGGAGGTGGAGAGGAGAGAGAGTTCACCGGCAGCGTGACGGCGCTCCGGTGATGGTGGTGGAGTGATTCCGGCAGGGCTTCGCCTAAGCGCTGCGGAAAACCGATCTAGAGGAGAAACTGTGCACCGGTGAAACGGGTAGCACGTGGCCGGAAATTCTGTCCAAAAACCACCCAATCCACTAGTATATATAGGAGGAGAGGAGAGGAGAGGCAGCCAAGGCCTTTGGGTCGGCCGAAATAGGAGGTGGGAGCAATCCTACTTCACCTCCAATCCTAGTTGGAGTAGGATTGCCTCCTATTGGCTGATTTTCCACTTTTTGCTTTAGGACTTTCTCTCCTGCGCCATGGGCCTTTGTGGCTGTTTTCCCAGCCCACTAAGGGCTGGTTATTATTCTCCCACAGCCCATGGAACTCTTGGGGTCGAAGTACCCCTCCCGGAGGTCTCCCGGTACACTACCGGCACTCCCGGTACACTACCGATGAGCCCGAAACTTTTCCGGAAACCAAACTGGGACTTCCTATATATGAATCTTTACCTCCGGACCATTCCGGAGCTCCTCGTGACGTCCGGGATCTCATCCGGGACTCCGAACAAACTTCGGTCACCACCATACATAACTCTACACTACCGAAACGTCACCGAACCTTAAGTGTGCAGACCCTGCGGGTTCGAGAACTATGTAGACATGACCAAGACACCTCTACGGTCAATAACCAATGGCGGGACCTGGACGTCCACATTGGTTCCTACATATTCTACGAAGATCTTTATCGGTCGAACCTCTATGTCAAGGATTCAGTTAATCCCGTATAACGTTCCCTTTGTTCTTCGGTATGTTACTTGCCCGAGATTCGATCGTCGGTATCTCCATACCTAGTTCAACCTCGTTACCGGCAAGTCTCTTTACTCGTTCCGTAATACAAGATCCCGCAACTAACAATTAGTCACATCGCTTGCAAGGCTTATTGTGATGTTGCATTACCGAGTGGGCCCCGAGATACCTCTCCGTTACACGGAGTAACAAATCCCAGTCTCGATCCATGCCAACTCAACAGACACCATCGGAGATACCTGTAGAGCACCTTTATAGTCACCCAGTTACGTTGCGACGTTTGATACACACAGGGCACTCCGCCGATATCCGTGAGTTGCATGATCTCATGGTCATAGGAACATATACTTGACATGCAGAAAACAGTAGCAATAAACTGACACGACCATATGCTATGTTTGTAGTTTGGGTCTTATCCATCACATCATTCTCCTAATGATGTGATCCCGTTATCAAATGACATCTCATGTCCATGGCTAGGAAACCTTAACCATCCTTTGATCAACGAGCTAGTCCATTAGAGGCATACTAGGGACATGGTTTTGTCTATGTATCCACACATGCATTTAAGTCTCCGATCAATACAATTATAGCATGGATAATAAACGATTATCATGAACAAGGAAATATGATAATAACTAATTTATTATTGCCTCTAGGGCATATTTCCAACAGTTCGGAGTCCCGGATGAGATCCCGGACGTCACGAGGAGCTCCGGAATGGTCCGGAGGTAAAGATTGATATATAGGAAGTCCAATTTTGGTCACCGGAAAGTTTTCAGGCTCATCGGTAGTGTACCGGGAGTGCCGGGAGGGTGCCGGAGGACCCCCAGGAGGGGTGTGACGACCAAAGGACCTCATGGGCTGTTAGATAAAGTGTGCCAGCCCTTATTGGGCTGGGAAAGACTTTTGCTAAAGGCCCATGCGGCTAGGGATAAGAGATAGGGCCAAAAAGGATTTAAAAGGAGGAGATCCACCTCCCTTGTGGGAGGTGGACTCTCCCTTTAATTCGGCCGAACCTCTCCTCTTTGGAGTAGAGGCCAAGCCAGCCCTTCACGTCCCTCCTCCTATATATACTCGAGGTTTTGGCTGTTCTGAGACAAGATTTGATCTCTCTCTCTCTCACGGCGAAGCCGTACCTCTCTTCTTCCTCCTCCACAGCGCTTAGGCGAAGCCCTGCCGGAATACCTTGCTACTCCACCACCACCACGCCGTCGTGCTGCTGTTGGAGCCCTTCCCCAACCTCTCCTTCCTCCTTGCTGGATCAAGGCGTAGGAGACTTCAACGGGCTGCACGTGTGTTGAACGCGGAGGTGCCGTCCGTTCGGCACTTGATCGGATCTACCGCGATCTAAACCGCTGCGAGTACGACTCCATCAACCGCGTTCTTGTAACACTTCCGCTTAGCGATCTTCAAAGGTATGAAGATCCAATATCTCCCCACTCGTTGCTGGTTTCTCCATGGATAGATCTTGGTGATCGTAGGAAAATTTTGATTTACTACTACGTCTCCCAACAGTGGCATCATGAGCTAGGTCTATGCGTAGAATCTATGCACGAGTAGAACACAAAGCAGTTGTGGGCGTCGATTTTGTTAATTTGCTTACCACTACTAGTCTTATCTTTATTCGGCGGTATTGTGGGATGAAGCGGCCCGAACCAACCTTACACTTACGCTTACGTGAGACTGGTTCCACCGCCTGACATGCACTTGTTGTATAAGGTGGCTAGCGGGTGTCTGTCTCTCCTACCTTAGTCGGATTGGATTCGATGAAAAGGGTCCTTATGAAGGGTAAATAGCAATTGGCATATCACATTGTGGTTTTGGCGTAGGTAAGAAACGTTCTTGCTAGTAACCTATAGCAGCCACGTAAAACTTGCAACTACAAATTAGAGGACGTCTAACTTGTTTTTGCAGCATGTGCCTTGTGATGTGATATGGCCAAAGGATGTGATGTGATGCATTGTGATGTATGAGATTGATCATGTTCTTGTAATAGGATTCACGACTTGCATGTCGATGAGTATGACAACCGGCAGGAGCCATAGGAGTTGTCTTATTTATTGTATGACCTGCGTGTCAATCATAAACGCCATGTAATTACTTTACTTTATTGCTAAACGTTAGCCATAGTAGTAGAAGTAATAGTTGGCGAGACAACTTCACGAAGACAAGATGATGGAGATCATGATGATGGAGATCATGGTGTCGTGCCGGTGACAGTGATGATCATGGTGCCCCAAAGATGGGGATCAAAGGAGCAAGATGATATTGGCCATATCATGTCACTATATTGATTGCATGTGATGTTTATCATGTTTATATCTTATTTGCTTAGAACGACGGTAGTAAATAAGATGATCTATCAACAAAATTTCAAGAGAAGTGTTCACCCTAACTGTGCACCATTGCTAAGGATCGTCGTTCCGAAGCACCACGTGATGATCGGGTGTGATAGGTTCTAACGTTCGCATACAACGGGTATAAGCCAGATTTACACACGCAAAACACTTAGGTTGACTTGACGAGCCTAGCATGTACAGACATGGCCTCGAAACACAGGAGACCGAAAGGTCGAACATGAGTCGTATAGAAGATACGATCAACATAGAGATGTTCACCATGGATGACTAGTCCGTCTCACGTGATGATCGGACACGGGCTAGTTGACATGGATCATGTATCACTTGGAAGACTAGAGAGATGTCTGTCTAAGTGGGAGTTCATTAATAATTTGATTAGATGAACTTAATTATCATGAACTTAGTCTAAAAAATGTCCTTGCAAATTATGTCGTAGATAGCTCGCGCTGTAGCTCCCCTGTTTTATTGATACGGTCCTAGAGAAAATAAGTTGAAAGTTGATGGTAGCAATAGTACGGACTGGGTCCGTGATCTGAGAATTGTCCTCATTGCTGCACAGAAAGCTTATGTCTTTGATGCACCGCTAAGTGCACCACTCCCTCAAGCGTTGTCTGTAGATGTTGTGAACATATGACAGACACTTTTTGATAACTACGTGATAGTTCAGTGCGTCATGCATTACGGCTTAGAATTTAGGCTCCAAAACGTTTTGAACGTCACGGAACATAAGAGATGTTCTAAGAGCTGAAATTGGGATTTCAGGCTCGGGCCTATGTTGAGAGGTACGAGACCTCCAACAAGATTCTTTGCCTGCAAGATAAAGGAGAATAGCTCAATCGGTGAGCGTGTGCTCAGATTGTCTGGGTGCTACAATCACTTGAGTCAAGTGGGAGTTAATCTTTCAGACGAGATAGTGATTAATGCAGTTCTCCAAGTCACTGCCACCAAGCTACTAGAGCTTCGTGATGAACTGTAACATGCCAGGAATGGTTAAAGTTGATCCCTGAGTTGTTCGTGATGTTTGACACCACGAAGGTAGAAATCAAGAAGGAGCATCAAGTGTTGATGGTTAAGTGAAAACCACTAGTTTCAAAAGGGGCAAGGGCAAGAAGGGAAAAACTTCAGGAATGGCAAGCCAGATGTTGCTCTAGTGAAGAAACCCAAGGTTGAGCCCGAACCCGAGACTAAGTGCTTCTGTTATAAGGAGAATGTTCACTGAAGCGGAAAACCCTAGATTCTTGGTAGATAAGAAGGCTGGTAATGTCGATGGAAGTTTATTTGATATACGTGTTAGTGATGTGTACCTTGCTGGTACTCCTAGTAGCACCTGGGTATTGGATACCGGTTCGGTTGCTAAGTGTTAGCAACTCGAAATAAAAGCTACGGAATAAACGGAGACTAGCTAGGTGAAAGGTGACGATGTGTGTTGGAAGTGTTTCCAAGATTGATGTGATCACCATCGCATTCTCTCTCTACCTTCGGGATTTGTGATAAACCTAAATAAATGTTATTTGGTGTTTGTGTTGAGCATGAACGTGATAAGATCATGATTAGTGCAATACGATTATTCATATAAGTTAGAGAATAATGGTTATTCTGTTTACATGGATAATGCCTTCAATGGTCATGCACCCACTCGGAATGGTTTATTGAATCATGATCGTAGTAGTACACATGTTCATAACATTGGTACCAAAAGATACAAAGTTAATAATGATAGTACCACATACTTGTGGCACTGTCGCTAAATGTCATATTGGTATAAATCGCATGAAAAAAAACTCCATGCTGATGGATCTTTTGACTCACTCGATTTCGAATCGGTTGAGACATGCGAGCCATGCCGTTTTGGGCAAGATGACTCAGACCCCGTCTTCCGATATGATGGAGCGGGCAAGTGGCTTATTGGAATTAATACATGTTGATGTATGTGGTCCAATGAGTGTTGAAACACGCAGTGGATATCGTTGTTTTTCTTTACCTTCACTGATGATTTGAGTAAATATGGGGATATTTACTTAATGAAACACGAATCTGAAATGTTTGAAAGGTTCAAGGAGTTTCAGAGTGAAGTTAAAGATCATCGTGACAAGAAGATAAAATGTCTATGATATGATCATGGAGGTGAATATCTAAGTTACGAGTTTGGTATGCAATTTTAGACAATGTGGAAATTGTTTCACAGCTCATGCCTCCTGGAACACCATAGTGATGGTGTGTCCGGACATCATAGTCGTGCTCTATTGGATATAGTGAGTACTATGATGTCTCTTATCGTTTGGCCACTATCGATATGGGGTTATGCATTAAAGACAAATCCATTCACTTTAAATAGGGCACCATCTAAGTCTATTAAGATGACACCATGTGAATTATGGTTTGATAAAAACCTAAGCTGTCATTTCTTAATGTTTGGGGCTGCGACGCTTATGTGAAAATGGTTTTTTCACCTAGTGAGCTCGAACCCAAAGCAAACAAATGCATCTTCATAGAATACCCTAATGAGACATTGGGTATACCTTCTATCTCAGATCCAAGCGCAAAAGGTGTTTGTTGCTAAGAACGGGTCCTTTCTCGAGAAAGAGTTTCTCTCGAAAGAATTGAGTGGGAGGAAGATAGAACTTGATAAGGTTGTTGAACCTTTGTTTCAACCAGAGAGTAGCGCAACACGGAAAGAGTTTTCTGTAGAGCGTATGTTAGTTGAAAAGGAAGTTAATGATGATGATCATGAAGCTTCGGATCAAGTCACTATCAAACCTCGTAGGTCGACAAGGACGCGTACTGCTCCTGAGTAGTACGACAACCCTGTCTTGGAAGTCATGTTGTTGGACAACGATGAACCTACGAACTATGGAGAAGCGATGGTGGGCCCGGATTCCAACAAATGGCTAGGAGCCATGAAATCTGAGAAAGGATCCATGTATGAAAACCAAGTATGGACTTTGGTAGACTTGCCTGTTGAATGGCGGGTCATTGAGTACAAATGGACCTTTGAGATAAACATAGACGCTAATGGTGAAATGTCACCGTTCATAAAGCTCGACTTGTCGCAAATAAGTTTCCGCCAAGTTCAAGGAGTTGACTGCAATGAGATTGTCTCATCTGTAGCGATGCTAAAAGTCTATTAAAATTATGTTAGCAGTTGCTGCATTTTTCGATTATGAAATCTGACAGATGGATGACAAAACAAGGTTTCCGTAATGGTTTCTGTGAGGAAGAGTTGTATGTGATACAACCAGAAGGTTTTGTCAATCCTAAGGATGCTAAAAAGTATGCAAACTCCAGTGATCCTTCTATGGACTGGAGCAAGCATCTCGGAGTTGGAATATATGCTTTGATGAGGTGATCAAAGTGTTTAAGTTTATACAAAGTTTATGAGAAACTTGTATTTGCAAGAAAGTGAGTGGGAGCACTATAGAGTTTCTTATAAGAATATGTAGTTGACATATTATTGATTGGAAATGATGTAGAATTTTTGGAAGAGCATGAAGGGTTGTTTGAAAAGAGTTTTTCAAAGGAAGACCCAGATAAAGCTACTATTTTATTGAGCATCAAGATCTATAGGGATAGATCAATTCGCTTGATAAGTTTTTTGGACGAAGACATACCTTGACAAGTTTTTGAAGGAGTTCAAAATAGATGGGTCAAAGAAGGAGTTCTTGACTGTATTGTAAGTTGTGAAATTGAGTAAGACTCAATACCCGACCACGGCACAAGATAAAGAAAAGATGAGTGTCATCTCCTATGCTTTAGCCATAGGCTGTATATAGTATGCCATGCTGTGTACCGCACCTGTGTGTGCCTTGCCATGAGTTTGTCAAGGGGTACAAGAGTAATCCAAGAGTGGATCACTGGACAGCGGTCAAAGTTATCCTTAGTAACTAGAGAACTAAGGAGATATTTCTCAATTATGGAGGTGATAAAGAGTTCATCGTAAAGGGTTATGATGATGCAAGCTTTAACACCAACCCGGATGACTCTTAGTAGGAATCCGGATACGTATAGCGGAGTGGCCATTTGGAGTAGCTCCAAGTGGAGCGTGGGAGCAGTATCTACAAGTATGACATAGGAAGTTTGCAAGGTACAAACGGATCTGAGTTTCGCAGACCCATTGACTAAAACCTCTTTCACGAGCAAAACATGATCAAACCCCAGAACTAATTGGGTGTTAATCACATGATGATATGATCACATGTTGATGTAAGTGTTAATCACATGGAGATGTGAACTAGATTATTGACTCTAGTGCAAGTGGGAGACTGTTGGAAATATGCCCTAGAGGCAATGATAAAATGGTTATTATTGTATTTCCTTATTCATGATAATTTTCTATTGTTCATGCTATAATTGTGTTAACCGGAAATCGTAATACATGTGTGAATACATAGACCACAACATGTCCCTAGTAAGCCTCTAGTTGGCTAGCTCGTTGATCAATAGATGGTCACGGTTTCATGACCATGGACATTGGATGTCGTTGATAACGGGGTCACATCATTAGGAGAATGATGTGATGGACAAGACCCAATCCTAAGCATAGCACAAGATCGTGTAGTTCGTCTGCTAAAGCTTTTCTAATGTCAAGTATCACTTCCTTAGACCATGAGATTGTGCAACTCCCGGATACCGTAGGAATGCTTTGGGTGTGCCAAACATCACAACGTAACTGGGTGGCTATAAAGGTACACTACGGGTATCTCCGAAAGTGTCTGTTGGGTTGGCATGAATCGAGACTGGGATTTGTCACTCCGTATGACGGAAAGGTATCTCTGGGCCCACTCGGTAAGACATCATCATAATGAGCTCAATGTGACTAAGGAGTTAGCCACGGGATGATGTATTACGGAACGAGTAAAAGAGACTTACCACTAACGAGATTGAACAAGGTATGGGGATACCGACGATCGAATCTCGGGCAAGTATCATACCGATAGACAAAGGGAATTGAATACGGGATTGATTGAATCCCCGACATCGTGGTTCATCCGATGAGATCATCGTGGAGTACGTGGGAGCCAACATGGGTATCCAGATCCCGCTGTTGGTTATTGGTTGGAGAAGTGTCTCGGTCATGTCTACGTGTCTCCCGAACCCGTAGGGTCTACACACTTAAGGTTCGATGACGCTAGGGTTATAGTGAAATGGTATACATGATTACCGAAGGTTGTTCGGAGTCCCGGATGAGATCCCGGAAGTCACGAGGATTTCCGGAATGGTCCGTAGGTAAAGATTGATATATAGGAAGTCCAGTTTTGGTCACCGGAAAGTTTTCGGGCTCATCGGTAGTGTACCGGGAGTGCCGGGAGGGTGCCGGAGGACCCCCGGGAGGGGTGTGACGACCAAAGGACCTCATGGGCTGTTAGATAAAGTGTGCCAGCCCTTATTGGGCTGGGAAAGACTTTTGCTAAAGGCCCATGCGGCTAGGGATAAGAGATAGGGCCAAAAAGGATTTAAAAGGAGGAGATCCACCTCCCTTGCGGGAGGTGGACTCTCCCTTTAATTCGGCCGAACCTCTCCTCTTTGGAGTAGAGGCCAAGCCAGCCCTCCACGTCCCTCCTCCTATATATACTCGAGGTTTTGGCTGTTTTGAGACAAGATTTGATCTCTCTCTCTCACGGCGAAGCCCTACCTCTCTTCCTCCTCCTCCGCAACGCTTAGGCGAAGCCCTGGCGGAATACCTTGCTACTCCACCACCACCACGCCGTCGTGCTGCTGTTGGAGCCCTTCCCCAACCTCTCCTTCCTCCTTGCTGGATCAAGGCGTAGGAGACGTCACCGGGCTGCACGTGTGTTGAACGCGGAGGTGCCGTCCGTTCGGCACTTGATCGGAGCTACCGCGATCTGAACCGCTGCGAGTACGACTCCATCAACCGCATTCTTGTAACGCTTCCGCTTAGCGATCTTCAAAGGTATGAAGATCCAATCTCTCCCCACTCATTGCTGGTTTCTCCATGGATAGATCTTGGTGATCGTAGGAAATTTTTGATTTACTACTACGTCTCCCAACAATCTTTGGCAAGGGTCCTGGTGCACAATCTGTTCTGAATGATGCTGACAAACGCACACCCATGTGGAAGAAGAAATCTATATTTTGGGACCTACCACATTGGAAAGACCTCGAGGTCTGCTCTGCAATCGATGTGATGCACGTGACGAAGAATTTTTGCGTAAACCTGCTAGGCTTCTTGGGCGTGTATGGGAAGACAAAAGATACGTCGGAGGCACGGGGGGACCAGCAACGTATGCACGGAAAAGACGGCATGGATCCAAAGCAGTTTCAGGGTCATGCCAGCTACGCTCTTACCAAAGAAGAGAAGGAAATCTTCTTCGAATGCCTGCTCGGTATGAAGGTCCCGTCTGGTTCTCATCGAATATAAAGGGAATAATAAATATGGCAAAGAAAAAAATTTCCAAAACCTTAAGTCTCTTGACTGCCACATGATTATGACGCAACTACTTTCGGTTGCATTGAGGGGGCTTCTATCGAAAAACGTTCGATTAGCCATTGTGAAGCTATGTGCATTCCTAAATGCAATCTCTCAGAACGTAATCGATCCAGAAATCCTTCCAAGGTTAGAGAATGATTGGGTGCAATGTCTTGTCAGTTTTGAGTTGGTGTTCCCACCATCCTTATCCAATATCATGACGCATGTCCTAGTTCACCTAGTCGAGGAGATTGCCATTGTGGGTCCTGTATTTCTACACAATATGTTCCCCTTTGAGAGGTTCATGGGAGTCTTAAAGAAATATGTTCATAATCGTGCTAGGCCAGAAGGAAGCATCTCCAAGGTCCATGAAACATAGGAGGTCATTGAGTTTTGTGTTGACTTTATTCTTTACATTAAGCCGATAGGTGTTCCTGAATCGCGGCATGAGGGCAGACTGGGTGGAAAAGGCACGCTAGGAAAGAATTCACTAATATGTCGGGACGGGCATTCTTTGGTGCAAGCAAACTACACAGTTCTACAAAGTTTTGCCTTGGTGGCTCCATATATCGAGCAACACAAGAATATTTTATGCTCCAAACACCCGGAGAAGTCTGACGACTGGATTACACATGAACAAACGATGACTTTTGTCGGTTGGATGCGGCTACGTCTCATGCATGATGACACTGTTGAAGATCACATGTGCTTGTTGTCCAAGTTACCATCTTCGACTATATTGACTTTCAAAGGGTACGAGATAAATGGGAATACATTTTACATGATCGCCCAAGATAGAAAGAGCGCCAACCAAAACAGTGGTGTCCGCTTTGATGCAGCAAACAACAATGGGCCAAAGGACACATACTATGGTTACATAGAGAAGATATGGGAACTTGACTATGGACTTGATTTGAAGGTCCCTTTGTTTAGGTGCAAATGGGTCAATCTGACAGGAGGCGGGGTAAAGGAAGACCCGCAGTACGGAATGACAACAGTGGATCTCAACAATCTGGGCAATTTGAGGAAGCCCATTATTGGAATATACAAGCCAAGTTCTATAAAGAAAGATTCCCACTAGTATATGAAAGTGAAAAAATAAGCGACTCTCTAACATGAAGATCATGGTGCTACTTTGAAGCACAAGTGTGGCAAAAGGTAGTAGCAACGTCCCTTCTCTCTTTTCTCTCATTTTTTTGTTGGGCATCTAAGGCCTCTTTTATTCATTTTTTTTGTTTGGGCTTCGTTGGCCACTTTTATTTTTCATAAAGTCCGGAACTCTCATCCCTACCAGTAAGGGAATCATAGCTTCCATCATCCTTTCCTCACATGGGACATGCTCTATAATGAAAATCATCACACTTTTATTTACTTATATCTGAAAAGGAAAATTACAACTCGATACCTATGAGAAAATATGAATTTATGCAATATGGAAGTGATAGTGTGCATGTCATAAAAGGAAACGGTGGAAGTTGCATGTCAATATATCTCGGAATGACTATGGAAATGCCATAATAGGTAGGTATAGTGGCTGTTTTGAGGAAAGATATATGATGGCTGTTTTTAGGAAGGTATATGGTAGCTGTTTTGAGGAAGGTATATGGTGGCTGTTTTGAGGAAGGTATTTGTTGCACCGGCAAAAGTTGCGCGGTACTAGAAAGGCTAGCAAAAGTGGAAGGGTGAGAGTGCGTATAATCCATGGACTCAACATTAGTCATGAAGAACTCACATACTTATTGCAAAAGCCTATTAGTCATTGAAGCAAATCATTAAACGCATGCTCCTAGGGGGGAGGGTAGGAGTTAACCATCGCGCGCCCCCGACCCTCACACAAAGGTCGACAATCTATAAACAAGTCATGCTCCGACTTCCTTACATAGCGGTTCAGCATACGTGCATGCTACGGGAATTAAAAACCTTTACACAAGTATTTTTACCAAATCACAATTTACTTCCTAACATGTCTCTTAACATTACCATCTTTATATCTCAAAACTTTATGCAAGGAGTCAAACTTCTCATAAATACTCAATGCACTTAATATGGAAGTTTTTATTATACCCCTTTTGGATTCCCATCATATTAGGACTAAATTCATAACCTAGACCAATTACCATGTTGTTTTTAGAAACTTTCAAAATAGTATAAGTGAGGTACGAGAGTTCAAGTATTTCTATAAAACGAAAACACCACCGCCTCTAAAAGTATAAGTGAAGCACATAGAGCAAAATTGCCCAACTCAAAAGATATAAGTGAAGCACATAAAGTATTCTAATAAATTCACGATTCATCGTGTCTCTCTCAAAAGATGTGTGCATCAAGGATGATTGTGGCAAACTAACAAGCAAAGACTTATATCATACAAGACGCTTCAAGAAAAACACATATCATGTGGTGAATAAAAATATAGCCTCAAGTAAATTTTCCGATGGATTGAAGGCGAAAGAGAGGATGCCTTCCGGGGCATCCCCAAGCTTAGACTTTTTGGCATCCTTGAATATGACTTGGGGTGCCTTGGGAATCCCCAATCTTAGGCTCTTGCCACTCCTTATTCCATAGTAAATGCAAGAGATGAGTTTGTGATGGGTACTTGGTAGGCTAGATGGGTATCCTCCCCCCGCAACGACACCATAAATCCTTCTTGGTACCTCTTGAGCATGCGTTGGTTTTCCCTTGAAGAGGAAAGAGTGATGCAGCGAAGTAGATAAGTATTTCCCTCAGTTTTTGAGAACCAAGGTATCAATCTAGTAGGAGGAACAATCAAGTAACCAATGGATGCACCTACACAAATAATCAAACTCTTGCACCCAACACTATAAAGAGGTTGTCAATCCCTTCGCGGTTATTTGCAAAGATTAGATCTGATAGAGATAGATGTAATGAGTGCGAAAAGTAAAAGGTAAATAAATTGAAGAAAATATAGATATGAAAATATAAGATGGAAAATAGACCCGGGGGCCATAGGTTTCACTAGAGGCTTCTCTCTTGAAGGCAAATATCATGGTGGGTAAACAAATTACTATCAAGCAATTGATAGAAAAACAAATAATCATGTAGTTATCCAAGGCAATGATCATGCATATAGGCATCACGTCCGTGACAAGTAGACTGAAACGATTCTGCATCTACTACTATTACTCCACACATCGACGAACTCATGTCTGCATCTAGAGTATTAAGTTCACAAGGAACAGCGTAACACATTAAGAAAGTTGACATGATGTAGAGGGATAAACTCAAGCAATATGATGAAAATCCATCTTGTTAACCTTGATGACAACAATACAATATGTGCCTCGTTACCCCTACTTTGTCACTGGGTGAGGACACCGCAAGATTGAACCCAAAACCAAGCACTTCTCCCATTGCAAGAATTACCAATCTAGTTGGCCAAACCAAACCAATAACTCGAAGAGACTTGCAAGGATATGAAATCATGCATATAAGAAATCAGAGGAGATTCAAATAAGATTCGTGGATAATCTGAACATAAACTCACAATTCATCAGATCTTGACAAACACACCATAAACGAAGATTACATCGGATAGATTTCCATGAAGATCATGAAGAACATGGTATTGAAGATCAAAGAGAGAGAAGAAGCCATCTAGCTACTAGCTATGGACCCGTAGGTCTGTGGTGGACTACTCACGCATCATCGGAGGGGCAATGGAGTTGATGTAGATGCCCTCGTGATCGATTCCCCCTCTGGCAGATTACCGAAGAAGGCCCCAAGATGAGATCTCTCGAGAACAGAGGCTTCCGACGGCGGAAAAGTATTTTCGTGGCTTGTCCTGATGTTGGGGTATTTATAGGCCAAAAATTTGTGTTAGGAGTCCTACCAGGAGGCGACAAGCCTGCTAGGCACGTCCAGGGGGACGCCTAGCAGGCTTGTGACGCCCTGACACATCCCTTGACGTGCACTTCAAGATTGGATGACTTGTTTCCTTTCAGAAAAAATCCTTCCGAAGGTTTTATTCCGTTTGCACTCCGTTTAATATTTCATATCTGCAAAACTCAAAAATAAGGGAAAAACAGAAATTGGCACTTGGCTCTAGATTAATAGATTAGTCCCAAGAATAATATAAAATAGCATATTAATGCATATAAAACATCCAAAATAGATAATATAATAGCATGCCATCATAAAAAATTATAGATACGTTGGAGATGTATCAAGGTCTAAGTCATCGAGTTCAAAGGGGTTGAAGGCGGGTCTTGGGTCCCTGTCAGGTGGCCGAGGCGCTGAGGCGGACGGAGGTTGGAGAACCACCAAAGTGCAGTTGGCGTCAGCGCCTCGCATGCTCGGCACCGGTGCCTCAGAGTGTCGCCGTGGGCGCCTCGCCTACTCCGCTTGTACTGTGTGTGGAGCATAAATTCACTGTTTGACCCTTTTTCGTTAGTTTAGCACGATCTGACCCTGTGTGTAAAAGTTTTTGGTTCTGGTCTTTTTTTCATGAGAAATTCACGTTTGTTTGATGCGAAAAAATGTGTTACTCTTCCGTCATAGTAGGGACCTGCATGCAAATACTAACACATCCTACCGCCAAAGACCGTGATGGTAGGGTCTTTTTCACATGAATAGACGTGTCAGCATAGGTAAGTCGTACCGGCAAAGGCCTTGACGGTAGGATGTGTTACTCTACTGGCAAAGACAATAACGATAAAACCATACATGGTGGTCGGATAGCACATGATGCCTTCCGGATTTCCATCCAACTAAAGTGATCCTCTTTAAATTCACCGGTTGAAGAACTGGTTACAAGTTAGTCCAATATATTGCTATGCACTCTATATGCCAACTTCGTCAAAAATATTCTTTTAGAATCAAATTAACATGTACAATCGTCCTCCCTTTCTTCCTTGACCAAAATACCTAAGATCAGCTCGACATCTTGTGGCCAAAATATCTGCTGCACAAGCTGAACATCCCATGTTTCAGTATATATATGGATCAATTAACTCGTCAGCCGTTGTGATAATGGACTGTCAGCCTTTGTGATCTGATCTTTTCTTGATGAGAAATTCACACCTGTTTGATGCGAAAAAGATGTGTTACTCTACCGCTATAGTAAGGACCTGCATGCAAATACTAACACATCCTATCGCCAAAGACCGTGACAGTTGGGTCTTTTTCGCATGAACGGACGTGACCGCGTAGGTAAGTCGTACCGGCAAAGGCCATGCAGGTAGGATGTGTTACTCTACTGGCAAAGACAATAACGATAAAAAAATGTCCAAATCCGAACAATTTTGCACATAAGGTTAAACCATACTCCCTTTGTTTTAAAATTCTTGTCTTAGTTTTTTCTAAATATGGATGTATCTAATCACGTTTTAGTATTATATACATCCGTAGCTAGACAAATCTTAGACAATTTTTTTTGAAACGGATGGAGTACTAAATTAACTAAAAATGGTCAAAAAGTGAATTTGTCAGTGTGTGAGTAGTCTCGCCTGTGTAGGCAGCGAGTAGAAGTGGCTGGTACCTTCTCCTGGGCTAAGTTTGCTGCTGCGCTGCTGCCGGTAGTCCTGTTGGTCACATGCGCGTGTATGCTAGTATTTCTGTCATATAACAATTAACTATATTCCCTCCGTTCACTTTTCTAAGTCGTTTCAGACAAGTAAAAGTAAGTTGTTTTGCATTCTGTCCTAAATCTCTACGGCGCCTTATAAAAGTGAACAGAGGGAGTACATAATATTTTGCAGACAATTTTGGGTGTACATCTGTACACCCAGGTGTACATCTGTACACCCAGGACCCAAGCTGGATCCGCCCATGGATGGAACTAACTAATCAGAGGGATGCTATGAAATGGACACTAATTAAAAATGGGACCTACATTGTTAAAACCTCCTATAGACACCTAACAGAGAATGGTGTAAGATATCCACATAACTACATGTGGAAAACAAAAAACGCCAGCTAGAGTTGAAGTTTTTGTGTGGCTAATGCTTAAAAATAGTATCATGACTAGAGATAATATGTAAAAAAGAGGATGGCCTAGAGATAAGAAATGTCCTTTCTGCATGCATGATGAAAGCATATATCATCAATTTTTGCAATGTTCTTTTCACAAAATGTCATGGAATATAATACAATGTGCTTTTGGCTTGACTAATATACTTGACAACATGAATGACCCGTTTAACTATTGGCTGCCTAGTTTCAACTAGCAGGATAAAAAACTGGTGACTGTTGGGGTAGCAGCCATTTGTTGGACAGTGTGGAAACTGAGAAGTGGTGTTATTTTTTTTATAGAAAAAGGCAGGTCACTGGTCCTTGTGTGCCGATAAAATTGTTAATTAAAATGTTACATGATTGGACTATTTTGCAGATAAACTGAAGAGACCGAAGGGTAATGAAGGATGGCGTAAAGAAGTTAAACTTCTTGCTGTACAAGTTTATGAAGATCTACTAGATGAAGGACAAGACACCGAATCACTACTGGGTGCTGAGGGATGTTTGTGGACTTTATCTTTGGCTGAAGCTGGAGATACTTCTCTTTGGACGTTTGCTTTCTTCTTTGTATTTCGGTTCATATCCTAAACTTAATTAGATTATGATTATGTTCCTGTTTGTGAGACTAGTAACTTATATGTGTGTGCTTTGGGATGCACTAGTAAAAAACAGGGCATTGGTTCGGGCCTCGTAATCCCATTAATCCCGGTTCGCTCACGAACCGGGACCAAAGGTGGAAACCGTCCCGGTTCGTGAGCCCGAGGGGCGGCCGGGCCACGTGGGCCATTGGTCCCGGTTCGTCTAGCCCCTTTGGTCCCGGTTTCAGGCACGAACCGGGACCAGTGCGCCTCGCTCCTGGCCCACGACCATTGATACCGGTTCGTGGATGGAACCGGGACCAAAGGAAGACCTATTGTCCCGGTTCCAACCACGAACCGGGACCAATGGTCTGCCTATATAAACCGTCGCCCGCCGCTAGCAGAGTCGTAGAGTGCTCTGTTTTTCTAGGACAACAGTGTTAGAGCTTTGTGGTGCTCTAGCTCACCTTCTATGCACATGAGGTATTCGATGAAATGCCCGAGCCACACTTAAGCTTTCTCCTCTCGAAGCACCTTGTCCAAACTCCATTTTCGTCAAGATTTGTCTAGGTTTGGCGATCCGTCCTGTCCCGTCCCCGTCCTGAAACCACCGTTGATCGCCCGCGCGTGGTGAGCCTCTTGATCTTATCTTCTTTCTAAAAGAAAATCATACTTATTCCTATGATTTTCTTACTTTTATTATTGTTTGTTATTATATAGTGACATGGTTATGGTAACCGCCCACGTCGGTCCTCGTCCAGTCTATGATTCAGATGTGGTATATTATCTTTTATAACTATTTCACACATCTAATGTCTATGACAATTAATTATGCCACCAACTTGACGTAGATGTTTTTATCTATAGGAAGTAGTTGAACCAGAAATGGATACCGACTATGCAATTCTGCTCGACAAGTTAACTAAAGCTGAAAAAGAAATCGATCATTTGAAAGAAAAATTGAAAAGAACTGAAGATGAGAAGATGGGATTGGAGTTGCATGTTGTCGATATCGTCGATGATCACAGGACCAAGATGGCTGCAATGTGCTTGAAGCTTAGAAAGATTAGAAAATATGTCATTGATAAAGAGGCTTGGTATCAACCCGTCAGGAAGCTTAAGCAAGTTATCAAGGAAGCACTGGAAGGGAGGTTCATTCCCAACAGAGAGAAGGACGAGCTAACTGAGGCCCTCGGGAATCCTGAGCACCCTGGACGAACACGAGGCACGCCAGGTTCCGTTTCGTGGAAGCTTAGGTTTCCCGGCGCAGGCGGTTACAAAAGCCGGGAGAGTAAGAGGAAACAGGAGCTGAGTGTTGTGCAGGAGCTCAATGCAAGAGTACGAAGGCTAGAGGAAGAAGTTATGAGCCAGCGAGCTCCCGACCAGCATCTTGTTCAGGGGCACGAAGCTACCCCAGAAGCTACCCCGCCATCTCAGCGAAGAAGCAGCATGGCTTCCACGGAGCTTCTTCAGCAGCCTGACTTCACGGCTCCTAGCTACCCCGTGGATGCTATCATAGATGGCCAACATTGCGAGCTTATGACGAAATGCGTTAACCTCACCTTGAAGGTGGCTGACGGCTTTGTTGCGCCTCCTCGAACCGACGGAACTTTTCACCACGGTCAGATTCGACATGGCTATGCTGTTGTGCAAGTGGATGAAATAATAGGGGGATTTTGAGGAGCTCGAGCTTGACCACCCTACAGGTTAAGGGGAGACTCAGCTGAGATTTGCTTTGAGGACTACATGTCTATGGCGGAAGGAGCACATCAAGCTTCCGAACTGGACGCCTCCGCCTCCTCCTCCTCCTCTGGATGAAGGCACTCATCCTCCTCCTCCTCCTCCGGCAAGGAATTAAGGCACTCCGCCTCCTCCTCCTACGACGACGAGTGATGAAGGCACTCATACTCCTCCTCCTCCTTCTCTGGCGAGGGATCAAGGCACTCCGCCTCCTCCTTCACCTCGTCCGGCGCGTGACATCGACGATCAAGGCACTTTGCCTCCTCCTCCGCCTCCTCTGACGCGTTCGAGCTGTCCGCCTCCTCCTTCGCCTCCTCAGCAACGGCGCAAGACAGCCGCCGCCGCTCCTCCTCCTCCGGCACGTCGGAGCACTCCGCCTCCTCTTCCGCCTCGTAAGCAACGACGGAAGAGAGACATCGTCGCTCCAACTGCTAGCAGTACAGCGAGTGGCGGGAGGCCATACGAATACGGTCCTAAGTCTCTCAAGCCATTGGAAAAGTTGCCATACGAGAGGACCGCGAAGGAAACCGCGAAGATCTCTCAAGACCAAGTGAGGGCCCATTTTGCAAAGAAAGCTCCACCTTCGAAGCAGACGATAGATCCGGTGGCAGCGAAGCGCACTGTCGAGGCCCTTAAGCGACCACCACCGCCTCTGCTGGATACCAATTATGTCCGCGCTACTAAAAAGGCATATCAAAATGCGGCGCGGATGAGAACTACTTTCAGTGATGAGAGGTTAGAAAAACGAAGAAGTGGGAAAAAAATTCCCCAGCTTGGCGAACAGGCTAACCAATCGTGCCCCTCGCTGAAGGTGTCTACCGATATCGCCGTTGATCATCTGGGGATGGTGCCCGGTACCAATCCTACTGATTACATGAGCGATGATGTACTGTTTGAGCCATTGGAGGTGGACGATTTCAAATACCGGTACGGGAAGCCTCTCGTCAAAGATGGAAGTCCTCCTCTAGGAACGATGATGAGACAATTGCATAATTGGTACATGAAAACCTGCAGCGAGTTTGGGAAGGATTGTTTGATGATGAGTATTAAAGAAAAGCACGATTTCTTTGGCCAGGAGCTGATTCTTGTTGAATTTGACGAGCTTCTCCAGTTTTACAATGAAAAGGACATCGACATACAAATCATGTCTTGCTACTGTCTGTAAGTACTTCTGTAATTAAGTCTCTATATGTAGTTCACCTCTTTTATTGCATGTATATATATAATTATTCTCATCACTATATTATGCAGATTGAATATCGTCGAATGTAAAAAAAGCAGAAATGTATGACATTGGGTTCATTAACCCAAATATCATACATGAAGTGATGGTTCAAATGTATCCCAAATAAACCGAGGAGAACTTGCTAGAATCGATGCTTAAAAATCAAAACAAAGACAAAATACTCCTTCCTTACAACTTCAAGTGAGTGTTACTGTCTTGTACATATTCGGTTTCTCCCTTATTAGTCGAAGGTATAGTAATGTAATTGATGAGCTATGCATGTGTGCGCAGCCACCACTTTATTCTACTAGAGATTAAGCTTGACCGGGGAGTAGTAACCGTCTTAGACTCGAGACGAAATAAACCCGAGTTGTATGCGAACCTCACTGAAATGCTCCAGAGGTAAGTTCAATCGATCATTATCGCACCATATCGACAACTTTGTTCATTTCCTGATATATATCAGTAATTATTCTTTTTGTCTAGCAGGATTTGGAAAAGATTTCACCAAAATTGCTCTGGGACTGCCTACCGAGCTGCAATTTAGACACCTGAAAGTAAGTAATATATACTACCTAGTTCCGTCCATCTCCCATTGATTCTAGCTAGTTTCATCAATATATACCGTTTAGCATGCTTGCTTATCAGTTTGATTGACCTCTATTTCTCGTATAGTGTTTGTTTCAGGAACAAGGGACTAATTTTTGTGCATACTATATTTGCGAATTCATCTACAACGCGACGGATCCTAATAAGCGGGCTACACTGAAAAAGAATATGAAGTGGGTAAGTAAAAATATTCACAATTATATTTTATTACCATCATTTGTGTTGAGTTTCATTCATATACATGTATTGACCCACTTCTTCAATTTAGATGTGGCGGATGCAGGATGAACTTCTACCACAAGATCGCATACGAGCAATTCAAGAGGAATTAGTGGGATTCTTTATTGACCACGTCATCTATAAAGCCGGAGAATACCATATCGAACTTGAAATTAGATGTTAGGGATTGTAACATATGATAGATATACGAAAACTTGTTGTTTGACCAATCTCTCGGAGAAGGAGGAGGTCGATCACTTCTCTCTGTATATGTTCATGACGATCTTGTGTACTTAATGATTTCCTTCATTTGCTTACTAACTAGCGTATCGTGAGTTCTATTTATACGTATAGTACGTAGCGTCGCGACCAAGCACGGCCTAAATTAACCCTCCAAAACCCTCAACCACCCCTCCCTCTTTAAAAAAAACAGCTCCTGAGACCAAAGGCCCTCCTGCCTGGATTCGGGGGAGCGGCCACGTGTAGCCCATCTGTCCCGATTCATAAACGAACCAGAACTAAAGGTCATGAGATTTAGTCCCGACACTATAGTCCTGGATCCAGAATCGAAACAGATGGGCCTCTGAAACCGGAACAAATGGGTCTTTTTCCACCAGTGCTGCTTTCACCTGGAGATGCCGAGTCGCGGGTCTCCCAAGAATGCAAGTCGTCTGCTACCTGGTGTATCTGAGTATGGGGCGGCTGTTGCCTAGTAGATCCTTATCTGTTGATAGATGTCTTTAGTTTTTGCGCTCTCGATGGAGTTAGCAGGCTTAGCCTACGAGCTCCGGGTTTGAGTCGTGCTTCGTGGTGCGAGTTACTGATCCTTGCAAGGCTAGTTTAAAGACAAGTGGTTTCTGATATATAGAAATCGAGAGAAAGCTCTTTTTTTAGAAGGGAATCTCCAACATCATATCACAAATACGAAGTAGGACACAACGAATATATGTGTACGCGTCCATGGACACAGATACGTGAACCGGTCATCCAAATTTGTGCACAAATGAAAGAGGACGCAATATTTTTAACATAGCAAAAGTAGTTTGCGTGATGACTAATTTGGTCATCGGCCAGTCTGGAAGGGTCAAATGGTGGTCAACTCCCTCTACATCCATCTCATCTCTTTCAATTGGAACATGCAAGGCATATTTAGCCACCAAAAACTAGTAAAGCAACATGCCATCTTTTGAATGACAAGATCCTTGTGAGCATGTCATAAACTCTAGAATTCATTATCCGCTTAAATCTAATCGAACAGTAGAAAATATATCAAGATATTTAATGATATTAAAATACTAACATGAAAATATGAAGAAACACAACCACATGCCCACACACAGAGGGAGAGAAAGAGGGTGGGGAGGGAGAGAGAAACAGAGATGTGTGAAAAAATTGTCCCCCTTTCTCAAATTTAAAGTGAATTGGTTTAGGCGTATTCTTAAGGGACATTGTGTGAAAGAGAAAAAGAAAAATGTGACATTAGTCACAACTTACAAGAAATGGAGTGAATGTATAAATACAGTGATAGCCGTTAATATTTTTTCCAGAAATACTAATTAAGATTTATGTGTAGTAAAATAAACTATAAATAAGTATATATGTTTAGTATAATTTTTTTTAACATAGATCAACTAGAGATGAATTAAAATGAAAAGTTTGAAATCACAATTTTGGGTGAAGGTGTATTATCATAATGAAGAGTTAAATAAGAAAATTACTATAATTTTGAACAAATAAGTGGTTCGATTAGAGTTAAGACAACCATTTGAGTTTGTTTATGAACCAACTACTTCAAATAAAAACGTTGACATCGCAACAATGAAATACATTAACGGCAGAGCAAGACAAATTATTATAGACAATGTCATTTTGAGTTTTGTAGATGTGCCACTGGTGATGCAGACGCGCCAATAGTTTTGAGCTAATACCCCCACGCTTAATCGTTGTACCCTGCTAAATGTTCTCTTTGATCTTGGCTAAATGAGAATTACTGATCTAACTAGTGGATGTATTTTCGCAAAGCAACACACTATCCCGGGGTTTATCAATACAAATAATCTTATTTTTCGTCCTTATTAAGGCGAAAGAGTGATCATACTCAACGACATCACATAAGTAATGTAGGTTATCAATAAACAGAGATTGTTTGATACAAATATCAACAATTATTGAGACTCTAATAAGTGTATTCATATATAGATCTCGCACGACACACATCCGTGCAATGAAAGTTGTCTGAAGGTTGAGCTTTTTGAAAGCATTGCCATCCGGCAATGAACATGGCCATGCACGATCAAAATGGGCTCCGTCAAGATTGGCACTAGTATTACTTTGGTTTATTAACATTTGTTCTTGCTTTTTTGTCCTTCACTTTTATCATATTATTTATTTATGTCATTGTTGGAGACAACTTGTTTGATGACTAATTTGGTTCTCGACTGCTTCGTGCTGGAAGGGCCAACTAATGGACAGATTCTATACTAATCATTTGAAGAAAAAGTAGAATATTGCACAAACCAAATTTTCCTCTTCCTGGTAGTTAATGTGTTATTAGTTTAAGCAAGTGACGGATGCACCTAATTGATACTGATGTGCAAGTATCATAGTTGCACACTAATAAAGGTTGTGCTTATTCTAATCCTTAGACATTCTGGAAACTGAAAGTCGAGCTATACAAAAGCTTTGTTTGCTGCTCCAGCTTAAAAAGGCATGCATGGATGTGTAAGTGTGTTGTAGATCTTACACCCACGCAACGCCTAGAACTAAGTTTGTTTGTCGCTCAATCATTCCAATAACACAAGTTCATAGATCACACGCTTAAGCAACGTGTATAGCACAATAGTTTGGTGCTCTAGCATTTTACAATCACACATACATACTTGGATCACACACTCATGCAACGCCTACTGAAATCCCGTAAACGTCAAGTCAATGTGTGTTTGGTATACAAGCAAATTCAGCAAATACATATTACATAATTCAAGAAAGGTGAAGCAAAGTATCACACAAGTCAGGTTATCATTCACACCAAGGAACAGCAAAGATGGACGCACACGGCGGTAATTATTTGAAGAAGAATAAGAATCTTGCACAAACGAAGTTCGTCCCTTCCCGCTCGTTAATGTGTTGCTGGTTTAAGAAAGTGACGGATGCACCTAATTGACACCGATGTCCAAGTATAATAGGTTGCACACTGATACAGATTGCGCCTATTCTAATCCTTAGATACCGCAGAACCAGAAGACCAGCTATTCAAAAGCTATGTTTGTCGTTCTAGATCGCGCACTCATGCAACGCTAGAACTAAGTTTGTTTGTCGCTCAAGCGTTCTAAAGAAACACGTTCATAGATCACACGCTCACACAACGTCTAGAGCCCAATATGTTTGTTGCTCTAGCATTTTACAATCATGCTTACATACACGGATCACAAACACTCATGCAATGCCTACTGAAATCCCGTAAACATGGGTATGGTATCCAAGCAAATTCAACAAATACTACGTGACACGTAATAATTGCTGGTAACGTCAAGTAAACGCAGATCTGGTATCCAAGCAAATTCAACAAATACTACATGGCACATAATAATTATCATAAACGCCAAGTAAACGCGGGTATGGTATCCAAGCGAAATCAACAAATACTACATGGCACATAATAATTGCCGTACACGTCGAGTAAGTGCGGGGTCTGATATCCAAGCAAATTCAACAAATACTACATGACACATAATAACTGAAGAAGGGTCAAGCAGGGTATCACACAAGTCATGTTATCACTCACACCAAAGAACTAGAAAGATGGATGCACATGCCAACAACAATTATTATTGGGACACTGATAAGTATACGCATCTATCAATCCGGCACGGCACGCATCTTTCAGCAATGAGATAGGCGCAGAAGCAAGGCGACAGAGGACACCCGACCCAATCTGAATCAGACGAACGACCGACCGTACGGTCCTCGTCGGCGGCGAAATTTAGAGAGAGGCAAGATCCATTTCTCCTGTAGGTGGACTCTGCTGATGCCGCCGCCTAGGAGTCAGGACTGGGATGAGACGAAGACGCGGATCTGGTCGAGGAAGGTGAGGTGCTGGGGCCGGTCGACGCGGCGGACGTACCCGGCCGCCACCGCCGGCGAGTACTCGGCGTGGCCCCTCCGCCCGCTCCGCGCCCACATCTCCGCCGCGTACCCGCGGTGCGCGTAGTACGCCACCGCGCCCTCCACCTCTTCTGCTACGCCCTCCTCGCCGTCGACGACGACGGAGACGGGGAGGCGCTCGTAGTGCGCGCGGGACACGCCTTCGAGCTCGTCGAGCCGGGCGAGGCCGCGCGGCGTGACGGAGTAGAGCTCCCCGCGGACGCGCTGGCCATCACCGGGGAGGTTGAGGAGGAAGGGGACGCGGTATGGCCCGCAGACGAGCGGGAGGGGCTCCGCGGTGGCGGCGGCGGCCACGAAGGCCGCGTCCCCGGCCCGCGCCAGGTCCTGCAGCAGGCCGTGGTTGGAGAAGCCCCGCTTCAGCGTGCCGTAGGTGAACACCAGCGTCCTCTTCTCCCCCTCCGGCGGGTGCTGAGGATGGTCCTCGGCGGCGCCCATGGGGAAGGGGATGGATGGAGCTGGAGCTGATTGGCAGGGGACGACGAAGGCAGAGGGAGAGATTTGTTTGGTCCGGTCTGGTTTGGTAGGCTGGTGCGGTGGCGGTACATTTATTGGGCACGCGAGGTGGGCTGCTGGTCGACGTGGCGCGGGCCCCACCTCGGCGACCGTAGCTTTCGTCTCGCTCACCTCACCTCGTGACATCCATCCACGGCCCGTCTGTCTCATTCAAACTTTTTTGAAATTTCTGTTTCAGCTTTTTTCAAATTGATACTCCCTCCCCGACTGAAAATACTTGTCGTAAAAGTGGATATATCTAGGATAAGTATTTCCGGATGGAAGAAGCAGTATATTGCAAATTCGGTGGTCTCATTCATCGTGGTTACCTTAGCTGGAGCTGGTCCGACGGAGAAAATATGCATGTTCGGTCGATGAAGATGTTCATGGATGGCATGGTAGATCGGTCCAACCTTCAAACTTCAAACTTCAAGGCTGTGAGTCCGAACAATGGGGAGTGAGAGCATCTCCAGCCGTCGGTCCATAGGGATCAATTTTAATGTCGCCTGGAGCGAAGCTGGCGCTAAAATCGGTCTGAGGGGCTCGGTTTCTCAGTCGCCGCCCTACGGGCGTCCCCAATCGCCGCTTTCAACCCATTTAAAGTCATAAAACCGGCACAAAGTTCGATTTTCATTTAAAAATATATTACAAAACTAGGAAACAAAACTACGTCGACTACGTCGTCGTCCGCCGCCGCCGTCCCGTCATCCGCCGCCGCATTCTACATGCCGAGAAGCTTGTAAAAATTGGTGTAGTCGCCGTCGTCATCGCCGTCGCCGTCGCTGTCGTTGTCGTCCTGCGCGCCGTGGCCGCCGTCCCTGCTGCAGCCCTGTCCTGTGTCGCCGAAACGGTGCTTGTCGGGGTTGAAGGGCCGTGGCGCATCGCCATCGCTGTCATCGTCGAGGATGATCAGGCCGGCGAGCTCCTCCTCGCGGCGGGCACGGTGGCGAGCCTCGATCTCCTCAAGGGCCCGGCGTTGCCGCTCCGTCTCCTCGCGGACGTAGTCATCGCGCGCCCACTTCATGGCCGTCTCGTCGGCGGCGGCCATGTCGAGGTGCTCCTGCTTCACCACCGTCGTGTTGGGGAACGCGACAGAAACAAAAAAATTCGGTATAGCGAGCACGCCCAGGACCACTATGGAGACTACATACAAGGTTTGATCTGATCCGTACCGACTCGAAGCGCAGCGATAGAAGAGTCGGTGGAGATCGTTGGTGCAGATCCCCGCAGCTAGGATTTTACAACCTCCCAACCGCGAGGATGTACTCTCTCGTCGGACAGCCCTCCAGGAGGCGGTCGGACAGTCCTCCGGACGATGTCGCGGACAGCCCTTCGGGAGGACCCTCGAAACTCGAACGGAGACCCGGACAACCCTTCGGCTCTACGAAACTATTTCGCTGCGAGGGAGAGAAGAAGCCAGATCATTGCAATGGCACTTGTATGTGAGAAGGAGTGAGTTTTTGGGCTGCCTCCTCACCCCTATTTATAGGGTGAGAGACTATGGTAAAAACACCAAAATGCCCTCAGATATTTTCACTATTCATAATAGTGATTCCACTATTCATAAATAGTGTTTCCCACTATTCACAATAGTGTTTTCCACTATTTCGTAATAGTGTTTTCACTAGTCATGACATATTTTCTCCCAATAGTGTTTCCCACTATTCATAATAGTGTTTCCGCTATTCACGAGATATTTTCTCCCAAAAAGCACTTTCACTATTCACGACGACATTTTTCAGCGTCCGTTCGAACTGAAAATATTTATGTGGGCTTAGAACATTTCCAGCACCCACTAAAATAATTTTCAATGCGATCCGGAACAATTCCGGATTACTGATTTTCATCTGCGAAATGCATCTGAAGCAGTTCCGGCAGCTCCGGAACATCTCCCGTTTTTCTTTCGAAAAATTCCCAGAAGTTTCCAGAATGATTCTGACACCCTCCAAGAATTATCAGGCATGTGCCGAAACCAATTTGACTTAATGGTATCCCCTGAAACAACTTTTCAGTTTTACCGAAACTGTTCCGGTGTTCTCTGTCCGAAACTTTTCCGGTGTCCGAAACTTTTTCGGTGATTTTCTCTCAGACTCCCTGTCTAGTATTCAGCAGATAGATGACCCTTAAGCGTGTGACCCTATAGGTTCGGTGAAGCATAGACATGACCTGGAACCCCTTCCGATCAATGATCAACATCGGAGCCGTGGACACCCATATTGACCCCTATACCCACACGAATGAATATTCGAGTGAACCTCTAGTTACCGTGTGCTATTCCTATTGCTTCATGATATGTTACAAATACCCAAGGTGAGACATGTTGGCATCCCCGTGGATCAACAACTTGTCCAATATGCCAGTTACCTCGTTACCGATATTGTTCTCTTTTCTCGTTCCCGTGTTCCGGCATCCCCGTGATCAAATCACAAAAGGTCTGGCCAGACGATGATGGATGCCGTGACATCGAGAGGGCCCAGAGATATCTCTCCATCGTCGGAGGAGCAAATCCCATTCTTGAGCTATCCAGTTACTTGACATACTTTTCCATGAACCCGTAAGCCGCCGTAATAGCCACCCATTTACGGATGACGTTTAACAAACCCCAAAGTTCATGAAGCAAGCATGAAGAGACTCGATACTCTCATGGTCTAAGGAATTATGCAAACGTAAACCATCTCTGTGTTATTAACCATTAACTTGTGACGAATGTATCTCATAGCATAACATCAATTCGGATCGATTCAACACAAGTGTTCTACCAACATCGTGCCCTCAAAATTGCCGGCATAGCCATGCCCATGATCAGGAAAACAGGATCATCATGCAATACTTGAGCCAGTCTTAGAGGCAAGACTAGGAATATAATTTACCGTTTATTATACCACGCGTGCACATGAGTTTCCCTCCAAGCCTCATGGATATTGCAGACTCGAGAATCATTGCAGTTATAGCGTGGATCATAAACATTCATTACATACTTGGAGATACAAAAGTAACTGTTATTACTGCCTCTAGGGCATATCTCCTAGACTCCCACTTGCACTAGAGTCATAATCCAGTTACATGGCTTCCCTAACACCAATGGCTATCCGGTGTTGCTCATGCTTTGCTCATGGTAGAGGCTTTGTCATCGGGTCTGACACATTCAGATCCGTGTGAACTTTGCGTACTTTTACTAAACCTTCTTGGACATGATGTCGAATGAGTTTATATTTGCGTTGAATATGCATTGTCTTATGGTGCGAACATGGCTCCCTTGCCTGAGCCACGGTGCCACTATTATCACAATAGATCTCCACCGGGTCCAGAGCACTTGGAACCACACTAAGGTCTTCAAGAAATTGCTTGATACCGATAGCTTGCTTGGAGGCTTCAGAAGCAGCAACATATTCTGCCTCCGTCGTAGAATCCGCCACAGTTTTTTGTTTGGAACTTTTCCAATCAACTGTGCCGCCGTTCAATATGAAAACATAGCCAGATTGAGATTTGAAGTCATCTGGGTCAGTCATGAAGCCTGCATCAGTGTAACAACTTACAATGAGCTCTTCATCACCTCCGTACACAAGGAGTAAATCCTTGGTCCTTCTGTGGTACTTAAGAATACCCTTGACTGTGGCCCAGTGTTCCAATCCTAGATCACCTTTGTA
The DNA here is from genome assembly GCA_022496015.1 of Hordeum marinum. NCBI lineage: Eukaryota > Viridiplantae > Streptophyta > Magnoliopsida > Poales > Poaceae > Hordeum > Hordeum marinum. The sequence goes on along the minus strand of CM039676.1, from coordinate 515,178,603 downwards.
CCGGCTGCTAACACTTAGCGCACAGGAAACATCTGGTCTTGTACATAGCATGGCATACATAATAGAACCAACTGCCGAAGCATATGGAATATCATTCATTTGTACTCGCTCATCGAGGGTCCGAGGACTCTGATTCTTGCAAAGCACTGTGCTAGGTGACATGGGGAGTAGGCCTTTCTTGGAGTTCTCCATGTTGAACCTTTTCAACACCTTGTCAATGTACGTGCTTTGGCTAAGCGCTATTAGGCATCTTGATCTATCTCTATAGATCCTGATGCCCAATACATATGCCGCTTCACCTAAGTCTTTCATTGAAAAACTCCTTTTCAATGAGTCTTTTATTTCGCTAAGAAAATTCACATTATTTCCAATCAACAATATGTCATCCACATACATGATTAGAAATGCTTTTGCGCTCCCACTAAACTTCTTGTAAACACAAGATTCTTCATCGTTCCTGATGAAGCCAAACTCTTTGACCACTTCATCAAAACGAATGTTCCAGCTCCTTGATGCTTGCTTCAGACCATAAATGGCTTTCTGAAGCTTACATACCTTTCCAGCATTCTTAGGATCGACAAAACCTTCTGGCTGTATCATGTATACATCCTGTTTAAGGTTTCCATTTAGAAAAGCCGTTTTGACATCCATCTACCATATTTCATAATCGAAATAAGCAGCAATTGCTAGTAATATCCGAACAGACCTAAGCATAGTTACGTGCGAGAAAGTCTCGTCGTAGTCCACTCCTGGAACTTGCGTGAACCCTTTCGCGACAAGTCTAGCTTTGTGGATAGTAATTTTACCATCCGCGTCCGTCTTTCTTTTGAAAATCCATTTACAACCAATGGGTTTTACGCCATCTAGAAGTTCTTCCAAGTTCCAAACTTGGTTTTCGTACATGGATTCCATTTCGGATCTCATGGCCTTGTGCCATTCCCTTGAGCTAGGCCCCACCATCGCTTCCTTGTAGTGTGCAGGTTTATCGTCTTCAAGAATGAAGATTTCGTTATGAAACCACTCAGGTGGCTGGATAACCCTACTGATCTGCGTGGTTCAGTTACAACATTGTCTGAAGTTTCCGCATCACATGCGACAACTTCCGGCCCAGTTGTAGGGATAATTTGCGGAATTACTTCCGGTTCCTTAGCCATATCAATGGTGGCCGAAGATTCACTAATATCATTAAGTTGTACTGTCCTCCCACTAGCTTCTTTAGCGAGAAACTCTTTCTCAAGAAAGACTCCGGCTTTAGCGACAAACACTTTGTGCTCGGAGGGTAGGTAGAAGGAATACCCAAGAGTGCTTGTTGGATAACCTACAAAGTAACATTTGTCTGATCTGGGATCGACTTTGCTAGGCTGTAAACGCTTTACGTATGCCTCACAACCCCAAATTTTAAGATGCGACACACAAGGTTTCTTCCTATGCCACATCTCATGTGGTGTCGTTTTAACAGACTTAGACGGTGCTTTGTTTAGTGTGTGAGCGGCAGTTTCTAGTGCATGACCCCAAAAAGATATCGGTAGATCTGTAAGAGACATCATCGACCTTACCATGTCTAACAGGATTCGGTTACGTCGTTCCGACACTCCGTTTCTCTGTGGAGTTCCGGGAGGCGTAAGCTGTGAAACGATTCCACGATCACTCAGATGTTGGCCAAACTCGTGACTAAGATATTCGCCTCCATGATTAGACCGCAGAAACTTAATCTTTTTGTCACGATGATTTTCTACCTCATTTTGAAATTCTTTGAACTTTCCAAATGTTTTCGACTTATGCTTCATCAAGTAGATATATCCATACCTACTTAAATCATCAGTAAAAGTTACGAAGTAGAAATACCCACCCCGTGCGACTGTGCTCATTGGACCACATACATCACTATGTATTATTTGCAATAATTCACTCGCCCGTTCAGGATGACCCGTGAACGGCGTCTTGATCATTTTTCCCATCAAGCAAGCTTCACATGTGTCAAATGATTCAAAATCAAAATACGGTAAAACTCCATCTTTATGGAGTCTTTGCATGCGTTTCTTTCCGATGTGGCCAAGCCGACAGTGCCACATAAAAGTGGTAGTGGTATCAGCCTTTTTAAGGCGTTTAGCATTCACGTTAAAGACATCATTTTTACTTTCAAGATTTAGTATGAAAAGGCCCCCAACAATGGGTGCAAATCCATAAAACATATCCTTACAATAAAGTGAACAATCATTGTTCTCAGACTTGTAGGAGTACCCATTGTGTACTAAACATGATCCAGAGATAATTTTTCTACACAACAACGGAGCAAAATAACAGTTACTAAGTTCCAAAATAAATCCTGAAGGGAGACGTAGAGGCATAATGCCGATGGCTTGAGCGGCGATCCCAGCGCCGTTCCCGACACGCATCACGACTTCATTCTTTCCCAGCTTGCGCACCTTCTGAAGCCCCTGTATCGAGTTGCAAATGTGAGCAACCGATCCGGTATCAAATACCCAAGACTTAGAATTTTCTCTAGCAAGCAAAACGTCAATGACATTAACTTGTATAACAATTATACCTTTTCCGGTTTTCCCGGACTTCTTCTCTTCCAGATACTTCTTGCAGTTTCTCTTCCAGTGACCTGTGCCCTTGCAGTAGAAGCACTCAGTTTCATTCTTGGCTCCGCCCTTAGATTTGCGTTGGAAACCGGTCTTACCGGCGCCCTTGCCCTTCTTTGGCTTGCCTTTCTTTTTGAAACTGGCAGTTTTATTCATAAGCAACACTTGCTTGCGATTTTTCTGCAGTCCTCCTTCAGCAGTTTTCAGCATGGCAAGCACCTCATTTGCTGTTTTGTTCATCCCATTCATGTTGTAGTTCATGATAAAACCGCCATAAGAAGGGGAGAGTGAACCTAGCAACAAGTCCATAACATGCTCTTCTGGAAGTGGGAATTCCAGGATTTTAAGCCTTTCAGCGTAGCCAATCATATTGACTACGTGCTCGCTAACTGAACTGCCCTCATCCATCTTGGTCTCCGCCATCATTTTCATGACGTCAAAACGTTCAGACCGTGCATTAAACTTGTAAAGAGCATCCAGATCTTTGATCATATCAAAGGAGTTATGAAATTCAAAGCGTTTTTGAAGCTCTAAACTCATGCAAGACAACATGAGGCACTGCACTAAGTTGTAATCATCATCCTTAGTGACCCAGACATTTTGTATGTCTGCCGCAGCAGTTGCCGCCGGTTTAGGAGGAAGAGGTCCGTCAAGCACGTACACTTTCTTAGCACCCCTGAGGACAATCCTGAGGGTACGGACCCAATCCGCATAGTTGTTTCCATTCGCAGCTAACTTCTCTTTCTCTAACATCGGGCCTAAGTTGAACGCGCTATTGCGAGCCATTTGATCTACAACGGAAAACACAAATTCACTTAGACTTTGTTCATAATGATATTAGCACTAGTGAATAATTTTTTTTTATTCCAAGGTGCGCTCCCACTCAAATCAATATCTCTCAAAATTGATTATGAGCGATTCAAGACCCAGACTTCAATTCATCATCATAGAATCATCATCTCATGATAGGAATTTTAATCGGTAGGCTAACTTGCCGATCACATCTCCATGTGACTCTTGTTCATCTTTCGATGCGTGTGTTCCGAGCTCATGACTTTCATGCCTGAACGTCAAGACAACCAAGTGATATTGCTGCGAGGTCTGTACTCACCCGCCTCACACATCCCTAATCGTTCGTACCCATGCATCCATGGCGCACCCTGAAAAGTTAGGTGCCGTGACGGTGCTACACTTGGGACACTAACTACTTGATATTTTGTGAGAGATCACCCTAATAAAAAGCGTCTACCGCGCAATCAAGAAGGGTGCAACATAAGGGATAAACATCTCAGGCAATTCATAATTAGCATGATATTGTATAGCCCCTTCTGACGGAGAAGTCAAGTATTTCTTCGTCTTCGGCATTCGCATCGGTGTTCACCTTTGCGAAGATTGCCAGCACCTTGTCGATGCACCAGATAATATTGCTATCTCTATAGCTAATAATATAAGTGCATTACATAAGGTTGACACACAGGTCATTAAAGTGCAATCATATGGCTCCAGCCATCATGCCGAATCATGACATGCAGGTCATGTTAATTACACCATATAGCCATCTCATACATAATCAAAATTGAATATGAGCTTTGCTATACCACATCACATGCAAACCATCCTGCAAAACCAAGTTAGACGCCTCTAATCGGTTTATACAAAATTTTATTTTACGTGGCTTCTAAGGTTTTGACTCAAACCGCAGCTACCAACGTTATCATCAAGTATGATAATTCAAGTTTCTAGATTAACTTTCCAGGGTGTATGAAACACGAGATGATAAAATCTCGAGCCCCATACTAAACTTTGTCATACGCGTGACCCCCGTGCAGATCATATCTGCATTGCCCTTTTGTCTGCGAAACATCCATCTTTCTTTTGACTATGGTGGAACCCAAAGAACTGTTAGCACTTCGTTGATCTGTCAATCAGCATACTCAGGAGCAGCATGAAAGGATCGCGGATTGCCAGAACTTTGTAAGATTCCACCATTCCGTCAAGATATGGACTACGCAAATTCACGGGAAGCAACAGGAACATCGGGTAACAGATTTCATCTGCTACCCGCACAAATAATTTTCAGCAATAGATCTCATCTACTACAAAATTATACTATGCAATACCCATACATCTCATGTATTTTAGATAATAACATGCATCTACTCATAACCTGGCTCTGATACCACTGTTGGGGAACGCGACAGAAAACAAAAATTTCTGGTATAGCGAGCACGCCCAGGACCACTATGGAGACTGCATACAAGGTTTGATCTGATCCGTACTGACTTGAAGCGCAACGATAGAAGAGTCGGTGGAGATCGTTTGTGCAGATCCCCGCAGCTAGGATTTTACAACCTCCCAACTGCGAGGATGTACTCTCTCGTCGGACAGCCCTCCGGGAGGCGGTCGGACAGTCCCCCGGACGATGTCGCGGACAGCCCTTTGGGAGGACCCTCAAAAGTCGAACGGAGACCCACACAACCCTTCGGCTCTACGAAACTATTTCGCTGGGAGGGAGAGAAGAAGCCAGATCATTGCAATGGCACTTGTATGTGAGAAGGAGTGAGTTTTTGGGCTGCCTTCTCACCCCTATTTATAGGGTGAGAGACTATGGTAAAAATACCAAAATGCCCTCAGATATTTTCACTATTCATAATAGTGATTCCACTATTCATAAGTAATGTTTCCCACTATTCACAATAGTGTTTTCCACTATTTCGTAATAGTGTTTTCACTAGTCATGAGATATTTTCTCCCAATAGTGTTTCCCACTATTCATAATAGTGTTTCCACTATTCACGAGATATTTTCTCCCAAAAAGCACTTTCACTATTCACGACGACATTTTTCAGCGTCTGTTCGAACTGAAAATATTTATGTGGGCTTAGAACATTTCCAGCACCCACTAAAATAATTTTCAATGCGATCCGGAACAATTCCGGATTAGTGATTTTCATCTGCGAAATGCATCTGAAGCAGTTCCGACAGCTCCGGAACATCTCCCGTTTTTCTTCCGGAAAATTCCCAGAAGTTTCCAGAATGATTCTGGCACCCTCCAAGAATTATCAGGCATGTGCCGAAACCAATTTGACTTAATGGTATCCCCTGAAACACCTTTTCGGTTTTACCGAAACTGTTCCGGTGTTCTCTCTGCGGAACTTTTCCGCTGTCCGAAACTTTTCCGGTGTCCGAAACTTTTTTGGTGATTTTCTCTCAGACTCCCTGTCTAGTATTCAGCAGATAGATGACCCTTAAGAGTGTGACCCTATAGGTTCGGTGAAGCATAGACATGACCCGAACCCCTTCCGATCAATGATCAACATCGGAGCCGTGGACACCCATATTGACCCCTATACCCACACGAATGAATATTCGAGTGAACCTCCAGTTGCCGTGTGCTATTCCTGTTGCTTCATGATATGTTACAAATACCCAAGGTGAGACATGTTGGCATCCCCGTGGATCAACAACTTGTCCACTATGCCAGTTACCTCGTTACCGGTATTGTTCTCTTTTCTCGTTCCCGTGTTCCGGCATCCCTGTGATCAAATCACAAAAGGTCTGGCCAGACGATGATGGATGCCGTAACACCGAGAGGGCCCAGAGATATCTCTCCATCGTCGGAGGAGCAAATGCCATTCTTGAGCTATCAAGTTACTTGACATACTTTTCCATGAACCCGTAAGCCGCCGTAATAGCCACCCATTTACGGATGACGTTTAACAAACCCAAAGTTCATGAAGCAAGCATGAAGAAACTCGATACTCTCATGGTCTAAGGAATTATGCAAACGTAAACCATCTCTGTGTTATTAACCATTAACTTGTGACGAATGTATCTCATAGCATAACATCAATTCGGATCGATTCAACACAAGTGTTCTACCAACATCGTGCCGTCGTGCCAGGATCCGTCTTCGGCCTGACAAGGCGGAGGTGGCCACTGGGAGGTGAGGGTTCGTGGTGGCGGCCCTCATTGATGGTGATGCCCCTGGCGCTGCGACCACTGCGCCGGAGTGGGGTCGAGTCGGGCTCGGCCTTCACGGCGATGGGAGGCGTGCGTGTTGCGCCGGAGGAGTGGGAGGAGTGTGACGACGAGAAGGACGACGTCTCCATGCGCCGCGGCATCCACGACGTGCCGTCCTGGCGGGAGATTGAGGTCAGCTCCGTCGGGTACTCGAGGCGCGACACATTGCCGCCCTCGATGTGCTCGAGGACGGCCTCAAGCATGCGCCCGGGGACGCCCCACCAAAGGCGGCGGCCCTCGCTGTTGTTGCAGCCACGCGCAGGGCCGTCGTTGGTGGAGGCGAGCTGCTCCTGGCGGCAGCGCTCGAAGTACGTCGTCGAGAGGTTCTGCTGTCTGGGGCGTACCTCGTCTACCGGCACGCTTCCTCGGAGAGGGAGGACCGGATCCGGGCGATCTCGGCGCGCTGCTCGGCTCCGGTGGGCACCGGTGGCACGGGGACGCCGACGGCGCTGAGCCTCCAAACGCCCGGCGCCCGCGTGTCAGGCGGCGTTGGGTACTTCGCCTCGTACAAGAGGCGGGCCTCGACCTCATGGAGGTGCCGACAGCCGAAACCATTGTGGGCCGTGCCGTCGCATGGGTAGCGCTCCGCCATCGGAGGAAAGTAAGGGGAGAGGATATCGCCGCGGCAAGAGAGAAGGGCGTCGGCGGCGGGGGTTTGGGGGGCAGGCGAAGGTGTGGCGGGGCATCGGCGAGGGGTCGGCTTTTATAGGGGCGATGGGGCGCGTGGAGAGGGGAGGTGTGGACGCGCGTAGCCCTGTACTGACGACATCGTCCGTGAACGCCGCCTCGTGAACCCGCCGCATCAATGGAAGGCTGACCGGCGGCAGCGCGGTAGCTTTGCATTGATTCCCCACGGGAAACCGAGGCGACAAGGACGACGACGCCGCGCGGTCGCTGACTCGGTGGGCCCACCCCCAACGCGCCGGACTCAGGTTGGGTACGCCGGTGCAAATTTTGACCCGAACCGACGAAAAATGGGCTCCTGAAGACGATACTGGACCGATTTTCGCCTGCTGACGATAAAAAATGCCCTTCAGATGCGCGGGGGAGGGGTGGAAAGGGGGAAGCTCTGAGGCCTGTGTCACGTCGTGGGCGGCCGGATGAGAACAAGAAAACGTGAAGACGTCCAGGTGCGCCGTACCACCGCACGTGACAGAGATTCTCTCTTCTGCCTTAGATTCCCAAGCACGGTGTGTACGGCCGTTAGCTTGCACGAACCTCCGTCTCAACCACGCCGCACATCGGTGAAGAACAATAATCTCACCCGAATCGACCAAACCAAGCAAAGATATATGCGCCAAGCTAAAAATAAATATGTGTGCGCCACAGCTACATCCTACACGGGCAACTCCTTCCATTCCATTCCAAGGAGACACTCTCAGAGGACTTGGATTGGATTATGATTCCGGCTTCTCCCCCCTCTCGTATAGGTGACGAATTAAAATTTTAATTTTAAAACATATAGCTATTATGAAATAGCATTAGATCCTAGTGACTGAGCTTAGGCTATGTAAAAAAAAGTGGGAGGGCCGCGTCGTGCAAATCAAGAGTGTCCAAGCCGGTCTCCCCCCTCCCTCCCTTTAGCCCTCGTATTTCTTCCGGGCCAAAGCACAACTGTCGCCTCCTTGTATAGATCAGGTTGATGATGCTATTTTTTTTTAGGGAAGGCCATCATGGCTAGCTTTATTAACTTAGAAAGGAATTACATCATCCACGATGTTTGAGACAAGACAGCCCGGGGGCTCGTCCATCCAATGATTACAAAGTTTATTACAATAACGGTAATCCGCTAGCACATGCGCCGCTTGGTTTGAACTATGATAACAATGCTTAAATTTGACCTTCCCAATGAAAGACGAAATGTCCACACATTCAGCTAAAATTGCAGCAGCTTCATCCACTAGTAGAAAACCCCTCCTTTCGTTCAGGGTAGGAATTCACATTTGTCTACGCATTCGTTCCGGTTCTTTAGGCCAGTGCAGCGTCGAGCCCCCTGGGGCATTCGTCCCGGTTTTTTAGTCGGCTCGTCCCGGTTCCTGGCATCAACCGGGACCAATGCCTCGATGTCTGCCACGTGGCGTGCGCAGGGGCATTGGTCCCGGTTCATGCCAGGAACCGAGATGAATGCCCCCTTGCCTATAAATACTGCATCCAGACCCCCTCCCTCCTCTCGCTTTTTTTCTAGGAGGTGTGAGAGAGGTGGGTGCTAGTGTGTGTTCTTTTTGCTATGCACACGAGGTGTTCGACGAAATACCCGAGCGACACTTAACTTCACAAAAAATGGTATCTTCGACCGAGGTTAGAAAACTTATCCATTTCATCTATAATTGATACAAAAATGTTATATTTGTCGATGTACTGTGGTCATTTCGCTATTGAAGATGTTATTGTTGTAATGGTACGTTTTTGATAAACTTAATTATACGATGTAGATGGATGCACGGCAGCGATGGATGTACGGTGACCGACGCACTTCCGAGTACAGGGCCGGCCTGGATGAATTTCTCGTTGTAGCTCAGGCTCACAAAGAGAATGGATTTATGTGTTGCCCATGTGTTGACTGTGGGAACGTCAGGGAGCACTCTTCCTCGAGAGTCCTTCACAGCCACCTGCTTCGGAGAGGTTTCATGCGCAGCTATAATTGTTGGACCAAGCATGGAGAGAGAGGGGTTGTGATGGAAGACAATGAAGAAGAAGAAGAAGAGGATCCTATGTTCCCCGAATACGGTGATACTGCAATGGAAGACAATGCAGAAGGAGGTGATCAAGAATGGGCATCAGATAAGCCCGATGATGATCAAGAATGGGCATCAGATGAGCCCGATGATGATCAAGAACGGGCATCAGATGAGCCCGATGATGATCTTGGTCGAGTTATTGCTGATGCAAGGGAAGACTGTGAAAGTGAATTGGAGAGGTCGAAGTTGGACAACATGTTACAGGATCACAAAAAGTTGTTGTACCCAAATTGCGAAGATGGCAGCACAAAGCTCGGTACCACACTAGAGTTGCTGAAATGGAAGGCACAGAACGGTGTGACTGACAAAGCATTTGAGAGTTTACTTAAAATAATGAAGCCGAAGCTTCCAAAGGATAACGAATTGCCTGATAGCACGTACGAAGCAAAGAAGGCTCTCTGCCCTCTAGGACTAGATGTGGAGAAGATACATGCATGCATTAATGACTGCATCCTCTACCGCGGTGAGAAGTACGAGAATTTGGATAAATGTCTGGTATGCACTGCACTGCGGTATAAGATCAGAGCAGATGACCCTGGCGATGTTGACAGCGAGCCCCCCCGTAAGAGGGTTCCTGCCAAGGTGATGTGGTATGCTCCTATAATACCACGGTTGAAACGTCTGTTTAGAAATAAAGAGCATGCCAGGTTGTTGCGATGGCATAAAGAAGACTGTAAGAAAGACGGAAAGTTGAGACACACCGCTGATGGGTCACAGTGGAGAAAAATCGAGAGAGACTTCCCAGACTTTGCACGCGAGGCAAGAAACTTATGGTTTGGTCTAATTACAGATGGCTTTAATCCTTTCGGAGAGCAGAGCTCCAATCACAGCACCTGGCCCGTGACTCTATGTATCTACAACCTTCCTCCTTGGTTGTGCATGAAGCGCAAGTTCATTATGATGCCAGTGCTCATCCAAGGCCCAAGGCAACCCGGCAACGACATTGATGTGTACCTAAGACCATTAGTGGAAGAACTATTACAGTTGTGGGGCAAACCAGGTGTACGTGTGTGGGATGAGAAGGAACAAAAGCCATTTGACCTACGGGCGTTGCTTTTCGTAACCATCAATGATTGGCCTGCTCTTAGTAACATTTCTGGACATACAAACAAGGGATACAATGCATGCACACACTGTTTAGATAAGATTGATAGTGTATATTTGGATAAATGTAAGAAGGTTGTATACCTGGGGCATCGTAGATTTCTTCCGATGAATCATCCCGTAAGAAAGAAAGGAGGCAAACATTTCAGAGGTGAGGCAGATACCCGGAAGAAGCCTGACCTCCGTAGTGGTAATGATGTATTCGGTATGGTCAAGGACCTAGAAGTAATCTTTGGGAAGGGTGATGGCAGCCAACCTGTTCCGAACGGCCCTAATAAGCGCGCACCCATGTGGAAGAAGAAATCTATCTTTTGGGAGCTACCATATTGGAAAGTCCTACATGTCCGCTCTTCAATCGACGTGATGCACGTGACGAAGAATCTCTGCATCAACCTGCTATGCTTCCTGGGCGTGTATGGGAAGTCAAAAGATACACCAGAAGCACGAGAGGACCAGCAACGTATGGAAGACCCAAAAAACAAGCACATGGATACAGGGCGTCATTTCTTAAGCAGCTACGCTCTTACCAAAGCAGAGAAGGAAATCTTTTTTGAAGTCCTTTACAGTATCAAGGTGCCGTCTGGCTTCTCGTCGAATATTAAGGGGATAATAAATATGACAGAGAAAAAATTCCAAAACCTGAAGTCTCATGACTGCCACGTGATTATGACGCAGTTGCTTCCGATTGCACTGAGGGGGCTTCTACCGGAAAATGTTCGAGTACCCATTGCGAAGCTATGTGCATTCCTCAATGCAATATCTCAGAAGGTAATCGATCCAGATAGTCTGGCAAGGTTACAGAGGGATGTGGTCCAATGTCTTGTTAGTTTTGAGTTGGTGTTCCCACCATCCTTCTTCAACATTATGACGCATCTCCTGGTTCACCTAGTAGAAGAGATTCATATTCTCGGTCCGGTATTTCTACACAATATGTTCCCCTTTGAGAGGTTCATGGGAGTCTTGAAGAAATATGTTCATAACCGTGCTAGGCCAGAAGGAAGCATCTCCAAGGGCTATGGAACAGAGGAGGTCATTGGGTTCTGTGTTGACTTTATTCCTGACCTTAAGACGATTGGTGTTCCTGAATCGCGGCATGAGGGGAGACTGAGGGGAAAAGGAATGCTAGGAAAGAAAGCAATGATACCCAGGGACGGGCATTCTTTCACTAAAGCACACTACACGGTTCTACAAAATTCCACCTTCGTGGCTCCGTATATCGAGGAACACAAGAATATTGTACGCTCCACAAACCCGGGGAAGGATGACACATGGATTAAAGTCAAACACATGGAGACTTTCGGAAGTTGGTTGCAAGCACATCTTATAAATGACATCACTATTGAAGATCAGCTCTACATGTTGGCCGGGTCACCATCTTCGACTATTGGGACTTTTCAAGGGTACGAGATAAATGGGAATACATTTTATACGGTCACCCAAGATAAGAAGAGCCCCAACCAAAACAGTGGTGTCCGCTTTGATGCAACAAACGAGAATGGGAAAAAGGACACATATTATGGTTACATAGAGGAGATATTGGAACTTGACTATGGACCTTCTTTTAAGATCCCTTTGTTTAAGTGCAAATGGGTCAACCTGAATGGAGAAGGGGTAAAGATAGACCCGCTGTACGGAATGACAACAGTGGATATCAACAAAATTGGTTACAATGACGAACCATTTGTCCTAGCCAATGATGTGGCTCAGATCTTCTATGTGAAGGACATGTCCTCCAGACCGAAGAAAAGAAAAAATAAGCAACCAGATAAATCATATGATGAGCCGAAGCGTCACATAGTTCTTTCAGGGAAAAGAACCATCGTGGGAGTCGAGGACAAGACAGACATGTCTGAAGATTATGATAAGTTTGCTGAAATTTCGCCCTTCACAGTGAAAGCTGACCCAACCATCCCGTTAAATAAAAAAGATTCTCCATGGTTACGTCCGGAGCGATCGTAAGCAAGGGTTCATGGACTTAACGGAGTGATGTATAATAATGTATTGAACCTCTAATGTAAATCTATGTAATGTTATTAGTTGTGTTAGGGTATTGAACCTTTGAGTGAATATTTGGCATGTACAACCCTAAGAACACTTGTAAACACATGATATGCCAAATCCTTGCTTCTGGTGCCATCCCGACGCTCCAAAACAATGGCATGAAGTCCCAAAACAATGGCATGAACCACCCGTACACAAGATCCTCTCTCGTTCGTCGGTTCGGGGACCTTCAGCCTATAAGTACTCAGACTCGAAGAGAGAAATCGATGCCGGTGAAGACCCAACAACAAGAGTGAGTGAATATTTGGCATGTACAACCCTAAGAACACTTGTAAACACATTGGTATGCCAAATCCTTGCTTCTGGTGCCATCCCGACGCTCCGCAGCCTCTCTCCGGTGAAACCCTAGCCCCGCTGGAGAGAACAACCCCTCTCCGGTGAAGCCCTAGGAAGTACCAAAACATCATAAGTGAGTTTAATTTATCTTTCTGATCATTTTGATATAAAACTTGCAATTTTCAGAATTTATTGAATTATTTGATATTTTCTCCATTTCTTAAATGAATTAATTCAAATTCAAATAATTTTGAATTTTGAATTTCACTAAATATGTTTGAAAGTAACATACTTAGTTAGTTTATAATTTTCTAAATGTTTTGGTAGTTTTTTCATATTTTTCTGATTATTGAACTAGCAGATAATCTGGCGGGAATTTTTGAAAATATGAAACTTTAAAAAAAAAACAGGGCATTCATCCCAGTTATTGCTAACAACCGGGATGAATGCCCCTCTTCGCGCCGTTCCAGATCTAGGTCATTCGTCCCGGTTGTAGGCAACAACCGGGATTAATGGGTGGGGTATTCGTCCCGGTTATTGCCAACAACGGGGACGAATGGGTCATTCATCCCGGTTATTGGCAACAACCGGGACGGATGCCCCTCCCCACGTACTTAAGCGGCCCCCTCCCCTTCTGTCGCAAGGATCAGCGCGAGGAGGACGACTCGACGCCGGCAGGCTGCCCAACTCCCGCGCGCCGCCTCTTCCTCGCCGTCGCCATCGTCGCCACCCCCCTCGCGCGCTCCGCGGCCGCCCTCCTTTCTCTCTCCGTCACGCCTCTGCCCCCGCGTCGCCCGCACGTACATCGTCGCGGCGCCGCGCCACCGTGCTCGCCCGCGTCGCCGGCGGCCACCTCGCCAGCGGCCACCTCTCCCCCGCGGCCGCCTCCTCCCGCAGGTAAAGGCCTCCCCCTCCCTCCCCCTCCCTCCCCCTCTCCATATCCATCCTTGTTTAGATTTAGTTTAATTTAGTTTTTAGTTTAGTTTAGTTTTAAGTTTAGGTGTAGGTTTAGTTGTGTTAGTTTTTAGTTTAGTTTAGTTTAGTTCTTAGTTTTTAGTTTAGATTTAGTTTAATTCAGTTTTTAGTTCAATTTAGTTTTTAGTTTAGTTGTGTTAGTTGTTAGTTTAGTTTAGGTTTAGGTTAGTTGTTTAGATTTACTTTAGTTTAGTTGTTAGTTTAGGTTAGTTTAGTTTAATTAGTTGTTAGTTGTTAGTTTAGTTGTTAGTTTAGTTTAGGTTTAGTTGTTAGTTTGGTTGTTATCTTAGTTAGTTGTTTAGGTTATGGACCCAAACTTGCAATTATGAATGTCGAATTATGAATTCTTGTGCATTGACACTAACTTGCAATTTTTAATTTGCAGAAATTATGGACCCAAACTTCAGAGACGAAGATGCGGAAGAAATGGTCGCGGATGTTATCCGCGGGCCCGGGGGAGACCCAGATGTCTCCGAGTGGATGAACAACTCCGGTGAGGGAGATCCGGAGCTCGCCCGAAGAGACGGCTCTGGTGAGGTAGATCTGGAGCTCGCCCAAAGAGACGGCTCCGGTGAGGGAGAAGCCTACGACATCGTCGGGGGAGAAGCTGAGGGCTCCCATGAGAGAGAAGCCGACGGTTCCGGTCGAACCTTACAAATTAGAAACTCCGGCGAGGTGCATATATATATATGTTAATTAAATGAAGCATTTGTTTTCTATATACATGTATTAACACTCTTTCTTATATATTTTAGCCATCCGGATCTAGCAAATCCACCGGAAAGAAGACTAAACAAGGCGGAGCCCAGAAGTTGAAAGAGCATGAAAGGTACAGGATCGAACAGATCGCTGTAGACGGCGCGCCAGAGCTTCCCGAAGTTGTTGCCCAAAAATATGTGAAGCAATGCGGAGTGCTTGTTAGGGACCACATCCCGATCACCGTTCGGGAGTGGCATAAGCCAAAGGAGGCTCTCGGAATTTCATATGTCGGCGACAAAGCCAAAGAAAAACTTTTTGAAAAGATGTTGGCTAATTTCACCCTACCGACGCCGAAGGTTACTCAAGATGAGTTGGATGAGAATGAGGAGGATCCTGAATTGATCTTAGAGCGAAAGACCAAAGCCTTAGAGAATTTGGTCAAGGCGTTCACTTTTAGGAAGATGGCCGAGCAATTCAAGAGCTGGAAGAAAAGATTGAACCTTGACTTTATCCAGAAAAACAAGACTCCGGATTTCACAGGAACGTATGAGAAGATAAAACCGTACTGGGAAGAATTTGTTGAGTACAAGAAGTCGGAGGAAGCTCTGGAAAAGTCTAAAAAAAATAAGATAAACGCCGCTAAAAAGATCTATCACCATACTATGGGGCAAGCTGGCTACAAGGGTAACATGCCTAAGTGGAATAAACTTGAGGACCACTTGCTTGCTAAGGACATCGTTCCAGAGACGTTCTACTGGGACCAACGGACAAGGTCTTGGTTTTTTGGCCATGGGGGCACGTTGGACTCAGAAGGGAAATGCATCTATAATGTAAGACATGAAGAAGATCCTCTACCCATCGATGCTATCAGAGAAGCAATAAAGGCTGCTAAAGAGGGGAAGTTCCATCCAGATGGAGAGAACGACGAGCTCACCCGCGCCCTTGGGAATAAGGAACACTATGGACGGACACGAGCCACAAAAGGCTCTGTTCCGTGGAAACATGGGTTTCCCCAGGAGAAGAAGAAATATCCGGATAGAAGCCGTCAGAGGAGAAAGGATTTGGAGGCAGCTGAAGCACGTAATCGGGTAGACCGGTGGACTAGCATTGAAGCAGAATTAAAGCGGCAGCGGGAGCAATCAGAGCGGCAGCAGGAGAAAATTGACAGACTTAGCCAGCAGCAAGGTAACACCCAATCTCAGCAGGAAATGGAAGCCGCCACCATCTAATCGGAAGAGTAGTGTTGCTTCCACGCAGCTCCAGGGTGATGATGGTGAAGATGCACCGCTGATGATGCACCCGGTGGATCATATAACGGAGATGACATCGTGTGAGCTGCATGTGAAAGTCGTCAACAATATAACCATTAAGGCGGCGGTTGGCTATGTGAAACCAGCTGGCCCTAAACCAACACACCATTGTCGGCCAGTTCAACCGGGCTACGCTGTTGTCGGGGTGGATGAAGTTATGACCGGATTCGAGCGGGTGCAGCTTGACTATCCTGAAGGTGAAGACGGGGAGGTGACTGAACTTGGAGACGCCAAGAACTTGAGCATTCTATGGCTAAAGGAACACATCGTGTTTCCTAATTGGACGCCAAGGCCAACGACTGATCGGAGTAGCCATCCTCCTTCGCCGCAGCCTCAAGACCAGTCTCCAGCGGAACGGTCGTCTTCATACTCTCCGCCGCGCTCGGCGTCTCCAGCGCGTGCGTCTACGCCACCGCGTCAGCCGTCTCCAGCGCGTGAGTCTACGCCGCGGCGGCAGCCGTCTCCGCCCATGAAGTCTGATCAGAGCAGCTCAAAGCGGAGGAGAACCACCGCATCACCGAACCGTCAATTGTCGCCCCTCCCAAGAGTACCACATCCGAATCTACCCAAGTTACCTTACCACTGTACTCCAAAGGAAACCCAGGAGATCGCAAAGGCCGAATATGAGGCGTGGAAATCTAAGGAGAAGTCGCCGAAAGAGCCAGATTTCCCAAACACCGAAGAAGACAAAGCCCGAGCGTTGAAAATGGTGAAGAACCTTCATCAGCCCGAGCCGAGTCTCATTCCTGACTATGACCGCTCTATTCTTAAGGCACACGATGAAAAGAAGTGGTCGAAGAAGAGTAGTACCGGAAGCCGGAAATGCGGGAAAACAGTTGACCAGCTCGCACAACAGAAAAATCGATCCATCCCCCTGCTCATAGTGCATTCCAATCCCGAGGTGGGGCCGAGCACAGGCGCAGGCGAGGAACTTGACCCGGAGTTTATTGCACCGTACGGAGAAGTGGCCGCTGCTGCGGGTATGTCCATTGCGCAATATCTCCAAACCTTAGATGTCTTCCCCTCTTCTGATTTTGAGCACCCATATCGGCACGGGCATCCTCTAGTCAAACCTGGGGAGGAAAATGATCTACCAACAAAAATGCGAAGAGTGCATAATTGGTACATGGAAGCCTCGGAGCACTCTGAGGGATGGATAACGATGGAAGTTAGAAACGAGCATCACGGTTATGGATAAAGGTTAATTCTGATTGAGTTTGACGAACTATATCAGTTATTCCAGCTAAAGGCCCTCGACAAATCTATCGTTAGTGCGTATTGTCTGTAAGTATTTATTTCACTGTAGTTAAGTCTCTAGCTAGCTCACCTCGTTCATTACATTTTTATAATAATACTCACTATATTATAATTGCAGAATGAAGATTCTCGAATGCAAAAGAGGACACATCTATGACATTGGGTTCATTGACCCATATTGGGTTAATGAAGCAACTCTTCTCATAAATCCAAAGGAAACAGAAGATTCAATTGTGAAGGCGTTAAGGCTTCATGAAACCAAGAGGGAAATACTTTTTCCTTACAACTTCAAGTGAGTGTTATTTGTCCGGTAAACATTTTTTTTTGCTTACTCGATGATAAGTGTATAACTGATGAGTTATGTTTGCGCAGCTTCCACTATATTCTTCTAATATTTGAAAGTGACAATGGAAAAGTACTGGTAGTGGACTCAAAACATAAACCCCTTAAGGACTGGGAGGACATGCAGGAACTGATCCAACGGTAATTTCAATCTTTATGACACTATATCGACAAGTTTCGTTTATTTTCTGATAACTGACTTAATTCATTTTCTTTGCCGGACAGCGCTTGGAAACGGTTCACAGCAAACGCTAGGGGTGAATGGAAGGAGAAGCTTAAATTTCAACATTTGAAAGTAAGTGGTACTAGCTATATCCACGCATCTCCTTGATTATAGTTTCGATACCATTATAATGTTATATTATAATTTTGATTGAAACCATGTTCTTGTAAAGTGCTTGAACCACGGAGATGGGAATAACTTATGTGGATACTATGTCTGCGAGTTCATGCGTCAGACGACATGCGCCAAGCTGGGCAGAGATTTAGAAAAACTTCGTGTACGTCAACCATCACTTTTATCTTATTACCATCTATTGTCTTTAATTAGATATTGACCACTCTTCTTTATATTAGAACGAGCGGCTGCGGGACGGTCTTCTACCAAGGGATCGCCTACGAGCAATTCAAGAGGAAATTTGCGGATTCTTAGACGCAGAGGTCCTAACACCAGGAGGGGAATACTATGTCAGCACCAACTATGCTCGACGAACTTGATGTTCGAATTCTTAGATGCATAGTACTTACCTGTATATTCGAGTTATGGTGCATGGTGGTGTATTAGAATAATTATAGGAAAGAGTACAAACTTGTATATTCTTCACTCCTTACTTGTATATTCGATTCATGGTGCGTAGTTACTTGTATATTCTTCAACTATATTCTAATGCGATCACCATATAGTTGTATATTCTAATGCGATCAGCAAACTTGTATATTCTAATAAAATGGAATACAATAAAAAAACGTGGTCGTGTATTAGATGCAGAATACTTATGGGAAACAAATAGGAAAAAAATACAACAAACCAAACCCTAAAAGGAAAACAAGAAAAAGAAGAAGAAAAAATTCTGTCCTGGCAGAGGGCATTCATCTCGGTTCGTATTACGAACCGGGACAAATAGTCCTGGCCAGGGACCAGCCCATGCCCCCACGTGGACGCCCCATCCATCCCGGGTCCTGGTACAACCAAGACGAATGGGTTGGGCATTCGTCCCGGCTGCCCCATCCCGGTTGGGCAACCGGGACAAAAGGCCCCTTAAAAACCGGGACAAAAGGGGGGTTTTCTACCAGTGATCCCACCATCTTGTCTGGCCATCACAAGATTCAATTACTATCAACGAGTCCGACTCCACCTCCACCCGCGGGAAACCTAGCGAGCTTGCAAAGTTCAGACCATTCCACATTGCCAGCGCCTCGGTCACAACCACGCTGGCTGTATAAGGAATATAGATACATTGAGCAGCTAGAAAGGATTCATTCGCATCCCTGATCACCGCTGCAGTAGCTCCTACTCCTTCTGCCATATAAAATGTTGCGTCAACATTTAGTTTTACGAACCTGGGCTCCGGCTTCTTCCATCTATCTTGCACTGATACAATATTCTTTGCATCTGCTTGATGAAAATTATTAGCTATAGCAATAATCGACATTGGCCATTTGAAAGGAGGTGCGGGAGAACCATTATGAGTGATCTCACGTCGAATCCACCAAAGATACCATCCTCCAATCGCAATGAGTTGCTTCACATCCAGGTTGGGCTTGAGCGCCACTTGTCTTGGTGGATCTAAGAGAATATGTTCCAGGATGATCGACCCAGAGCGATCAACCATTTTCACTTCATTAATATAATCCAATATTCCTAGGCATGACCAGAGCTCAGTAGCATGGGAACATTCAAAAAGAAGGTGCTTCACATCCACAACCGATCGGTGACATATAGGACAAGCTCCATCTGACCCAATATGCCTATTAGTGATTATGGATTTTAGAGGTAAAATGCCATGAAGTGCTCGCCAACAGAAGATTTGAACTTTACGTGGGATTTGGAGCTTCCACAATGTACTCCATACTTCTGGTGTGCTAGACCTTCCTGGCTGCGCTGGCACATTTGCACGTGCCCTGAAAGTTTGAATCCATTGAGTATGGTAAGCTAAGCGGACTGAAAAAACACCTCTACGATCTGGATGCCAAGCTATAAAATCCTCAAAGGCATTGAAGTTAAGTGGGATTTTCAAAATCCTGCGGACATCAACAGGGTTGAAAATAGAAGTAATTAAATCTTCGTCCCAACTTCCACTTGTGGGGTCGATGAGATCATTAACAGTAGTTACGACAGTATGTCCACGCAGGGTAATCACCATTCTGTCTGCACTGCTTGGAACCCAAGGCCCTCCAGATGTTCACTTTCTCTCATGTCCCAATTCGCCAAATGTACCCCAGTTTGAAAGT
Source organism: Hordeum marinum (assembly GCA_022496015.1). Taxonomy (NCBI): domain Eukaryota; kingdom Viridiplantae; phylum Streptophyta; class Magnoliopsida; order Poales; family Poaceae; genus Hordeum; species Hordeum marinum. The sequence goes on along the minus strand of CM039676.1, from coordinate 515,158,779 downwards.
TTCTAAGCCCTTCATAATACTCTGCCATGTAAAAGAAGCCCCATTTTTAAGAGTTTCCTGTAAGAAGCTCCCATTAGGAAAGTACTTTGCCTTTAGTACTCTTGCACACAATGACTCCGGATTATTTAGTAATCTCCAGCATTGCTTAGACAACATTGCCAGATTAAGGGAATATAGATCTCGGAATCCTATTCCCCCTTCACTCTTCGGATAGCAGAGTTTCCACCAACTATACCAATGCATTCTCTTATGTTCTTCATCACCCCCCCCCCACACACACACACAAGAACTGGGAAATTAAGTCTGTTATCTCTTGGCATATTCCTTTGGGTAAACTAAAGACTGACATAGCAAAAACAGGAATAGCTTGTGCCACAGACTTGAGAAGGATCTCCTTCCCTCCCATGGATAACTGCTTTTCCATCCATGCTTTGAGCCTCTCCTTAATCGTTTCAACAAAGTTCTTAAAACAATCACTTCTATCCGCCCCCACCATTGCCGGTAGCCCAAGATATTTATCTGACAAGGCTTCAGTATCAATGTGCAGCAGTTGACATATTTCGGCCCTAAAGACAATGGGAGTATTAGGGCTAAAGAAGATACTCGACTTAGCAACACTCACCAATTGCCCCGAGCTTTGACAGTAGGTATCCAGAACATGCTATAAGGAAGCTGCATTAAGCGTGTCAGCCTTCATGAGAATTAGAGAGTCATCAGCGAATAAGAGGTGTGATACTGATGGTGCATTCCTGCACACTCTAATCCCTTCTATGCCACCAGCTTCTTCTTCGTACTGCAAAAGACTGGATAGACCTTCTGCACAAAGAAGGAATAGATAGGGGGAGAGGGGGTCCCCTTGCCTGATCCCCCTTGTCGGGCTAAAACCTTATGTTTCCTGTGAATTAAATCTCACCTTATATGTTACATATTTCACACATTCCATAATCAATTAAAACCATTGTTCATGAAAACCTAGTTTGATCATCATGTCTTGTAGAAAGGACCACTCCACTCTATCATAGGCCTTGTGCATATCAAGCTTTACTGCACAAAAACCAGATTGGCCAGCCCTTTTATTCTTTATCTTATGCACACATTCATATGCAATCAAGATATTATCCATGATCATTCTCCCAGGCACAAAAGCACTTTGAGTAGGGGAAATAATTTCAGGAAGTATATTTTTCAGCCGTAGAGCTAGCATTTTGGAAATGATCTTGTAAAGAACATTACAAAGACTGATAGGTCTGTATTGTATTACCAGATCTGGAGACTCAGTTTTGGGGATCATCACAATGGTGGTATCATTTCATTCAGTTGGGATCTTCCTTGAATTAATGGCCAACAGAACCTCATGGGTGATTTCATCTCCAATTATATGCCAATATTTCTTAAAGAAAATTGCATGCAGACCATCAGGACCGGGTGCTTTAATGTCACCAATACTTGAGATCGCCTTCTTTACATCCTCTGCTGTATATGGGGCCATAAGAAAATTGTTCATTTGGTCCGACACCTTGTGTTGGACTCGTTCCAAAATAACAGGATATGTTTGCTGTACTTCAGAGGAGAACAGATTAATGAAATAGTTTAAGATATGCGCATTTAGTTCAGCAGTTCCTTCCAGCCAATTCCCAGACTCATCCTTCAATCTCTTGATAAAATTCCTTTTCCGCCTTGCTGTAGCAAAGGCCTGAAAGAAGGCAGTGTTATGATCCCCCGCTTTTAAGCATGTAGCTCTGGACTGCTGTCTGGCTTGGATCTCTTCTAATTCCAACAGGTACTCAACTAGTTCTGAGAGTACTCTTCTCTTCTCTTCACTATCATCATCCATAGGCCCCGCCATGACCTTTTCAAGTTCTCGTTGTGCTTTTCGGAGCCGTTTTTTTGGTTTTTTTAGGACCCGTTGGTCCCAATCATGGAACCGATTATGCATTTTATTCAACTTCTCATAAATCGTGTTAATACTTGGATCGGCTGTAACTTCATTCCACGCCTCCGTTACTGTCTCGTGAAAGCTCTGTTCTCTCAACCACCGTGCCTCAAACCTCTTCACATGTACATTGTTTGGGCTAGCAGCCGGTTGCATGTAATACTTTGTATCCACCAGTAGTGGCCTGTGGTCAGAGTGGTTGAATTCCAAGTTCTGCAGTGCCTCCTGGGGGAACAGGCTCGCCCATGCATCATTCACTAATCCTCTGTCTAACCTTTCTCTTATCCTCCCACGACGCCAAGTAAAAGGATCTCCAAGAAACCCCATGTCATGTAGCTCGCAGTCGTCAATTGCTTCTTGAAAAGCTTGCATATATTGAGCTGGTTGGGGTTACCCCCTTCCTTCTCATGAAGGAACTAAATTTCATTCAAGTCGCCAATCAAGAGCCACAGCAGGGATTGACTTTGATGGAGTTGCCGCATACGGGACCAGGTTAGGTGTTTATTCGCCCACCTGAACTCGCCGTACATTCCAGTCAAACGCCAAACTGGATTATTATTATTATCCTCGATTATTACATCAATGAACATAGGGTCCAAAGCAAGTCTACGGACTTTGATATGATTATTCCAAAATAGGACTAAACCACCACTTCTACCATTACTCGTGCACACCAGTTTCTGATGCATCTTCATTCTTCTCCTTAAGCATTCAGTCGGATAGCTGTCAAGGTGGGTCTCCGACAAAAACACCATCTCAGGGCTACAATTTCGCTGGACATCCAGCAAAGCACGAACTGTCGGGGCGTTCCCAAGCCCCCGGCAGTTCCGACATAAGAGTTTCATTGCGCCCGGCAGTCCCCTCCTCGAGGGGCCGCCGATCTTTCATTTCCTGCTTCTTTAGTATCTCCCTCTACATTACTCAGAGCTTCTCCATTTTCTCCTCTAAGTTTTTTCCTATTTGCATTCTTTTGTGGGGTGTTTACTTGGTTCGAGGAGTTACCCAGTTGGTCATCATCACCTTCAAAGCAATTCACTAAGTTTTCTACCACCATTTTTACTAATTTGCCAGCTGGAACAATAGCCAAAATCTGGTCTGGCATTACTGCGCTTGAGTCTTCAGCCGTCCTTTTCCCCAACAGATTCCCTGGGGGGGGGGGCGCTTTATCCACCATGGATTCGGACACACTATCAGCAGCAGTTCCTATACTTAGAGCCTCACTTGCACCTCTCATTCTTACATCCTGTCCAGATACTGTATTGGCTGGTGCTACAACATTCCCATTATCCCCATTCCTCCCTCCTGGGGTATATAGTGCATTAATCCTCCAGCTTCCAGTATTCGGGGCATTGGGGTCTGGCTGCATATTGCGTCCTCTCCCAAATCCTCTTCCTCCTTCATCCAAACCATCATCCATCTCACTTCGTCTGCCTCCACTCCCTCGGCCTCCTCGGCCTCCTCCTCTTCCTCTCCTTGGTGCCAGTATGAAGTCACCCCATTCAAATTTTGTTTTATCATGCTCTCCAGTGCCGCATTCTTCATGCTAGTGTCCCATGAATCCACACTGATTGCAAAAAGTTGGAAGCTTCTCAAATTTAACTAGGTACTTCTCAGATTCTCCAGCCCTAGTTATCCCAACAGCTCGTGTTAGTTTCTTATTCACATCCAATCTTACTCTGAGTCGGATGAATTCACCTATAAAGCCATTAGGTAAAGTTACTTGGACCTCTTGAACTTCTCCAATCCTACTGGCCAGATTTTTCAAAGCTGATGTACTCTTAAGGACTCCATCAGGTAGCTTGTGGATTTGACACCATGTCTCCAATTTATCCAGCTTCACCTTTTCTGGATTTGAAAAGCCATCATATTCAGTAAGCGGCAATGCCAAGCCTTTAAAATCCCAAGGTCCCTGGTGCATCGCTTTGTTCCAATCCCCCAGACAGTTGAATTGGATAGAAAACAAATTCGCATTGATCCTCCTCCAGACAACCTGAGTCGCCGGGTTCCAGGCTGCTTTCATGTCCGCGATCAAAGCACTCTGGCTAAAGCTTTTTGCAGTCAATAGCCGGCCTAGGGCTAGCCACTTTGGCTTGATTTCCTCTACATCATTCTATTCTTCCCAGATTAGGTCATCTATCTCCTCATCCTGCAGATTCAGACTCTCCAGGAGTTTTGCCGCTTCCTCCGATCTCCGGTCTCCCGATCCACTACTAGCACCCGTGTCCGCCATGGTACCCGTGGACGGACCTCCAAAACCAAAAACCTAAGCCGCGTGCTTACTAACCCCACGGGCAGGCCCGATGGGAAGAAGGAGGCAGGCGGGGAAGAAGGATCCTTTGTCTTGCGGGATCAGTCCCGTCGATGGTGGGAACTCGCGGTGGCGGCGCCACCGGAGGACTGGAGAACCCTAGTCGCAGTTGATGATGCTATTAGTTGTGTTCCCTACACGCAATTTATGCATACCTGAACTGGTTGTTCGTTTAAAACGTAAAGCATTGTTCGAGTGCACGCAAGTGGGACTGATTCCTACTAGGCCCCTTCTCAAAAGAACAAATATGCAACATATTTTAGTACAAGTTAAAGGTCATATTTGGTTCATAACTAGATAATACCATACTTTTCTCACTATGTATAGTCGTAGCAAATAAAAAAAGTGAGGCCAAAAAATTGACCGCCACAAGTGTCGATACGGTAAAATTTTGTGCCACATTGAATAGGACATGTTGTCAAGGAAGTGCGGCATAGTACATAACTATGAGTGTAGAACAAACAATTAATGCTATCCATGAGCATCAGCCAGACTTACGGTTATGACAAAGTTTGTCAATCAAAGAACGATATTCTAAACGTGCCCTATGCACTAGAGGGGCAGCTAAAGCAGAAAACGAATACATTATAATTATAATCCTCAGCCATACTACCGGTTTTGGTAGGCATTAGTTAGTTCACGGTACAACTAGTGTTTGTTAACTGATTGAATTTCAAACTATTCGAATGCTAAGTAACAACCTATGAAATTTTGGACCCCGATAAATACAGAATGTTGGGATTTTAAGCATGACATCCCGAACGTTTTTTCATGACAACTTTAATTAGTTGACACGAAAGTTAAGAGATTTAAGCACATCATCCCCCAATAAGATATTTTTTGGGGAAAGGAAAATTATATATGCCGCTCAATCGACAATGCTCAACTCGCTGCGACGTTGATTTTGTAGAATTAGAGTACTCTCTCCATCTAAGTATAAGTCTTGCACGTCCATGTAGGTCGTCAATTTAACCAATTTAATAAGAGACATATATTACAAAAGATATATCATCAGAAATTTTAAGTGTTCTATTTTCTAATGATATAATTCTTATGTTAAATATTATATTTTATATAAGTCAAATTAACAATCTAGATACACGTGCACACCTTCTAACTGGGGAAATACCTTTGATATGTGGTGCGCTGCGACGCTCCTCATGCCTTTGCTCGTGTTGCTATGCTGCTAGACAATGCGCATACGACGAGCCAATAGGGACAGCGAGTCGGTAGGGAGGGGTCGCCTGACTGCAGGTTTGAGGCCAAATGCCAGTGGCCAGGGGTTGCTCTTGCTCCTTGTTGTGTTTTTGTGCGGCTGCCGGTGTTGCTCATTGCGACAAGCTCGTTCATGGGCCGAGTCACCATGTCTTGGGCTTGATCGATTTGTGTAGAGGCAATGTGACGCTTAATGGACTGTAGGTGATCGATTTGAGAGAAACATGCGTATTTTCACAGGGCACAGGTGCCCGGGGTAGGAATTTATGTGTCTTTCATACATTACACCACGGTGTTATTAATTGCTCATGGTGGAAATTGTGGTTGATTGGAATTGATCAAAGGTTTGCATATGTTCTTTGGACTTGAATAATTAAACTCAACAAGGTGCTGGTTACGGTTATAATGAAATACATCATGTTGTTATAATACATGTTGAAAATATACCCGGATATAGTATAAACCGGAGAAGTTGGGCTATGCGGGTCAGCTCTACGTATTGAATAGCCTACAGTTTAAACATGTATTAATACAGTTTAAACATGACGTATGACTCACACATACGTGCAAAGGGATAAGAAGGAATTTGACTCGAAAACTAGTCGGTTATGATCGTGGTTGGTTAATTCCATTAGAAGTCTAACTGAATTTTATCTGAATACATATTTGAACTATCAGGAAACTGAGTATAAATATGTCCTTACCCTCTAATCTCAAATAGGCATTGTGAGCTGCACCACGAACTTGGCGGAGGAATTCGTGCCATGTTATTTTTTACATTGGCATCGGATCAGATTGCTTAGAGTTTTGACGGCCATAACAAATTTCTATTTTACAGATTGGGGAAAGGACGTCATCCTCTTGCTATTTTTTTCCGGGAGGAAACAACTTCCGCTGCGTACTCCTCCCAAATATCCGGAAACGAGCGGCTCGCTCGATCTAGGAAACCCTCGCTTGGCATAACCGCCGCGGCCATCGCATAGCCGTCAACGCCGCGGCCGTCGCCTCGCCGTCACCGCCGCGACCACCGCCTCGCCGTCTCCGTCGTGACCGCCGCCTCGCCTCCTCCTCCGCGAGTCTGTGTCGCCGTCTCCATAGCGACCGCCAGCTCATCGTCCACCAGCCGGGAAATCCGATCTGCAGAGTTTGTTGTTGCTCCAAATTTCTCTGCTTCGACGACCAAACGAGCTGCCGTCGGCTGCTCGGAACCTGCAAGTCACATGTGAGTTTGCAACTACTACTCTATACGTTTGGAATTTGTTGCCACGGTAATTACCATCCCCAATGGCTTTCAACAGTGCGTTTGCTGAGTTACTTGAATCTTGTAAATTGGATGGATCAAATTTTACCGTCTGGAAGAGAAAGATTATGTTTCTCCTCACTGCTGAAAACATTGATCACATAATAACTCAGTCTAAGCCAGCCCAACCATCGTCTGAAGCTAAAGAGGAGGAAAAGGAAAGCTACCGTGAGGAGATTACTCAGTGGACTAAGGACAACAAAAAGGCTAGAGTGTTTATGCTCGGTTCGATGTCAAATTCTCTAGCCGGAGAGTATGAATCAGAGGAATCAGCTCGCAAAAATAATGAGGAGATTAGAAAAGGATTTTGGAGAAGTTTCACTTATCAAAGTTCTTAGCTTGGTGAATCTATTTTTGACTGCGAAGATGACAGAAACCACTGTTGTTAGTGCACATCTGGATAAATTGTGTGTGTTAGTAGAGGAACTGAAAAATGCAAGGGACCCTTTCCCTGAAGAAGTTCAAGTCATGGTTGCTCTTAACTCTTTGCCAAACTCTTGGGAACAATTTAAAATATCCTTTTGTCATACTAAGCGTGTGCTAAACATGAGGACTCTCAGGCATCATGTACTCATGGAAGAAGACATGAAGTCCACACAACGGAAAGAAAGAAGGTCTCAACATGATGAACTACACCTTGGTTAGGACAAGTCTTCAAACAAGACAAATTGGCAAAAGAGGAAACATGGGACAGATCTGAGGGATAAAATAAATCAGAAGCGCGATAGGAATGATTACAATGGAAAAAACTCAAATCAGAAGACTCACAAGAGGAATTTTAACTGCCATAATTGTGGTGAAAAAGGACACTTCAGATCTGAGTGCACTAAGAAGAGGAAGCCAGATGAGAAGAGGCATAACAACTATCAGTTCATCTTCTCCTCCTCAATTCTTTTCAATTTTTCTTTCAAATCCTTGTTTTCTTTTTTTTACTAAATTTAACCTCTCAAAAAGAGGATCGGGGTCGGCTGCTTTTTCAGGTTCACATACCTCCTAGATAAACACATCTATGTCATGTTGGTCAGTTGACATGTTGACATGAATATAATTTGTGATGGACCATTTGTGTTGGCTCAATTTTCACTGGCAGACCGGTTTGCTAGGCTATATGTTGTGGACTCGCTTGTAGAATAATGGTGATTTGATATGATAAAATAGTACCTATCACCCTTGAGATGCATTGTTTGAGTTATTTTTATGAGATTTATGTGATGGTACTGGGTAACCGGGGTCTGAGTTATTTTTAGCAACTTGTCTGAGATTTCTGTGATGGTACTGGGTAACCGGGGTCTGAGTTATTTTTAGCAACTTGTCTAAGATTTCTGTGATGGTATTGGGTAACCGGGGTCTGAGTTATTTTTAGCAACTTGTCTGAGATTTATACGAGGATACTAGGTAACCGGGGTCTGAGTTTTTTTAAGCAAGCTGTAAATCCGCTACCAATTTGTAATGGTTGCCAAAAAGTTTGTCCCCAGCCACCTATATATCCACCCCCTCACCGTGCCAAGTCACCAACACAGCCCACCTCGACCTCGCCGCCGCTCCCAGATCCGCGTCGTCGCCGCCGCCGGCGTCTCCCTCCCTCTCTCGATCTCAGTCTCCAGGAGAGACGTGATGGCATTGCCGCTGCCCCGCGCTCCCTGCCTGCTGCTCCTCCTCGTGGTCGTGGTGGCGGCCGCGCAGAGCCCCATCTCGCAGCTGCCGTCGCCGCTCCTCCGCCACGACGCCGACTCAGACAACGACAACGGATCCGCTGCGTCCCCCGTCCCCGCGAGCTCCCCACCGGCGCCCACCGACCCGTCCCCCGCCGAGACCCCCTCCTTCGCGCACTCCGCCGCCACTTCACCCCTCGCCCCTGTCGGCGACAAGGAAGGCGACGCCGACGATTACAACAAGAAGAAGAAGGAGAAGGCCCCGGCGGCGATGGAGGTGAAGGCCGGAAGTGGCAGCGTGGAGGAGCAGCCGCAGAAGGCCAAGAGGCGCGGCAGGAGGAAGGCCGGCGTGTTCCATTACCGCTACAAGGTACATGTGTTGCGCCCTGAAGGCTTGTATTTCCGGCTAGAGGATGGACGGTAAGAGGTTTCTTCATTGGATTTGCACCCAAAATTTGGTAGTTTTCAAAAATTGGCAATTTTGGCTTGGAACAATTTTGGCTTGTATTTATTAAGTGATCTGGACTTGTATCCTTTGAACGACCACGGCCAGGACACCCATCTGGTTTCAATTTCAACACGGGGTGTATGCAATAAAATAACTAGGATAAAAAACATTGATAAAACTACCGATGCGTCGTACAGCGTGCTAACACATGGAGGGAGGCGCACGTCGAGCCGGCCGACAAAGCCGGCTACAGGACGTACATAGTCCTTCTGGAGCCACCGGCAGGACGCCAACACATGGATGCGGATGCTCACAGAGCATGGCACCAGTCCTTCCTGCCGTCCTTGAAGACGGCCCTCGGCAAGCCGCGACTGCGGCGGTCGTACCGGACCCTCGTCCACGGCTTCTCTGCGCTTTTGACGGACGCGGAGGTGAAGCGGGTCTCCGCCAAGCCGGGATTCGTCCGGGCCTTCCCCAACGTCATCCGGTACCTGCAGACCACGCGGACCGCGGAGGCCGGCCTTCCTCGGCCTCTCCTACCAAGGGGAGGAGTCGCCCCAAGATCTGGGATGTTAAGGTATAAAAATAGATCTTAGTTTGTAAGAGATAATTAGTTGAATCATTAAAGTGGATTTTAATTACTTCTCATTGTTACATGCTATAATTTCTATGCATGCAAATTTTAACATGCATTGTGATTATGTTTGCAACTAATAAAATTATATTCATGACCCGTGGCAACGCATGGGCATTATACCAGTCATCCTTGAGAGTTGAGATGCATTGTTCGAGTTATTTTTAGCAACTTGTCTTAGATTTGTGTGATGGTACTGGGTAACCAGGGTCTGAGTTATTTTTAGTAACCTGTGTGAGATTTGTGTGATGGTACTGGGTAACCGGGATCTGAGGTTATTTTTAGCAACCTGTGTGAGATTTGTGTGATGGTTCTGGATAACCAGGATCTGAGTTTTTTTAGCAACCTGTAAATCGGCAGCCAATTTGTAATGGTTGCCAAAAAGTTTGTCCCCAGCCACCTATATATCCACCCCTTCACCGCGCCAAGTCACCAACACAGCCCACCTGGACCTCGCCGCCGCTCCCAGATCCGCATTGGCCGCCCTGCCTCGTCGTCGCCGCCCCGCCGTCTCCCTCCCTCTCTCTCGATCTCAGTCTCCAGGAGAGACGCGATGGCATTGCCGCTGCCCCGCGCTCCCTGCCTGCTGCTCCTCCTCGTGGTCGTGGTGGCGGCCGCGCAGAGCCCCATCTCGCAGCCGCCGTCGCCCGGCGCGCCCACCGCGTCCCCGCTATCGGCCATGTTGCACCTCCTCGACCCAACGACACTTTTCACTGTCGTCCGATTCCACAAGGCTATGCTGTTGTCATGGTCGAAGAAATAGTGGACGGATATGAGGAGCTCGAACTTGACTACCCTACCGGCGAAGGGGAAACTCTCTTGGAGAATGCTCTGAGGACTACATGTCTTTGGCCGAAGGAATTCATCAAGCTTCCGAACTGGACGGCGCCTCCGCCTCCTCCTCCTCCGGCGAGTAAGGGCCCGCCTCCTCCTCCGCCTCCTCCTCCGGCGAGTAAGGGCCCGCCTCCTCCTTCGGCGAGTGATCAGGGCACGCCTCCTTCTCCGCCTCCTCCTCCTGCGAGTGATCGGTGCACGCCTCCTCCTCCGCCTCCTTCTCCGTCTGCGTCGGCGCGTCCGAGCAGCCCGTCTCCTCCTCCGCCTCGTCAGCAAGAGCAGAAGAGAGCCGCCGCTGCCGCTCCGGCTGCTCCGGCGCCTCTTAAGCAACAAAGGAAAATAGCAGCCGTCGCTTCGGCGTCTAGCACTACAACTAGTGGTGGGAGGCGATACCAATATGGTCCATCATCTCTCAAGCCTCATGAGCCGTTACCATACGAGAGGAGCGATGAGGAAAACGCGAAGATCTCTAAAGGCGAAGTGGATGCCTTTTTTAAAAACAAAAATCCACCTCCGGAGGAGAAGATAGATGAGGTGAAATTGAAGCGCACTTTGGATGCCCTGAAGCGACCAGCACCGGCTCCGTTGGATGACAACCATGTCCGTGCTCTTAAAAAGAAAGTGCAAGAAGCGCGCCGGTCCGGAACCACTGCAACTGACAAAAGGAGAGAACAACAAATTGCAATAGGGAAAAAAATTCCCCAGCTCGGCGAATAGGCGAAACAATCGTGCCCTCCGCTGCAGGTGTCTAGCGATATCGTCGTCGCAAATCTGCCGGCCGGGATGGTGCCCGGTACCAATCCTGCTGATTACCTGCCCGACGATACACATTTTGATGCACTGGAGGTGGACAAACACAAATTCCGGCACGGGTATCCTCTCGTCAGACCTGATTAACAGCTACCAATGATGATGCGAAAATTCCATCAGTGGTACATGGACACCTGCAAGAACTCTGGTTTGGATAATTTGATGATTATGGTTAAAGACAAGCACGGCCTCATTGGAATTGATGTGTTGTGTGTTCCATTTGAGAAGTTATTCCAGCTTTTCAATCAAAAGGCCATCGATAAAGTAATCGTCACTTGCTACTGTCTGTAAGTACTACTCCTTTAATTAAGTCTATATATAGTTCAGCTCTTTCATTGCATGTACATATAATTCACTATATCATGCAGATTGAAGATCGTCGAATGCAAGCAAAGAGAAATCTATAATATTGGGTTCATTAACCTAATTCTCTTTAAGGAATGGGAGATGAAGAAGAATCCCAAACAAGCCAAGGCCAACTTGCTACAATCGTTGCTTCAACATCAAAACAAACAAAAAATAATCTTTCCTTACAACTTCGAGTGAGTGTTATACTGTGCATATTCGGTTTTCCTTTATTTACTCGAGGTTATAGTAACGTAATTGATGAGTTATGCATGCGTGCGCAGCTTCCACTTTATTCTCCTAGAGATTATGCTTGAGGAGGGACTAGTAACCGTGTTAGACTCAAGACGAAAAGATCCCAAGACGTATGAGATCATCACTGAAATGCTTAAGAAGTAAGTTCAATCGATCATTATCGCACCATTTCGGCAACTTTGTTCATTTCCTGATATCAGGTAATAATTATTTTCTATGTCTGGCAGGGTTTGGGTACCGTTCACCACAAAATCTCCGGGACTGCCGAAGGAGCTGAAATTTACATGCCCGAAAGTAAGTACTACTAGCTAGTTCCGCGCATCTCCCATTATATTGATTCTAGCTAGTTTCATCAATACCATTTATATAATGCTTGATTATCAGTTTGATTGACCTCTATTTCTCGTAAAGTGGTTGTGGCAGCAACAAGGGACTAATCTTTGTGGATACTACGTATGTGAGTTCATCTACAACGCGACGATCTCTAAGCAGGGCGGCTACTCTAAAAAAGATTTTGATGTGCGTAAGCAATAATATTCACAATTTTATTTTATTAGCATCATTTGTGTTGAGTTTCATTCATATATATGTATTGACCCCCTTCTTCGAATTAGCTTTGGGAGCTGCAGGAACAACTCCTACCACAAGATCGCATAATAGGTATTCAAGAGGAATTGGCGGGATTCTTTCTTGAACACGTCATCAGGAAAGAGGGAGAATACCATATGGAACTTGATTTCAGATGTTAGGGTATTGTAAGAGATCTTATATTGTATATATGTAGCCAGTAGCGTCGGATAGATATACGAAAACTTGTTGTTCGAACAATCTCACTTCTCTCTGTATATGTTCATGACGATCTTCTGTACTTAATGGTTTAATTCCTTCATTTGCTTACTACCTAGCATGTCGAGTCCTCTCTATACGTATAGTACGTAGCGTCGACCAAGCACGGAGATAAGAGAGGACACCTCTCTCTATTAGCTAGCTAACACAATATATTAAACCCCAAAATTAATCCTACAAAACCCTCATGCCCCCCCTCTCAAAAAAAAACCCCAGCCCCGGAACTGTTGACGCGTGGATGCATTTTGGTCCTGGTTGGTGCTACCAACCGGGACAAAAGGCCCTCTGCCCGGGCAAGCCGCAGAGGCCACGTGGAGCGCCATCTGTCCCGGTTCGTGGGCAAACCGTGACTACAGGTCCCCCCCTCTCTCGAAAAAAAACCCAACCCCGGAAATGCTGACGCAGGGATGCATTTTGGTCCAGGTTGGTGCTACCAACCGGGACAAAAGGCCCTCTTGCCCGGGCAAGCCGCAGAGGCCACGTGGAGCCCCATCTGTCCCGGTTCGTGGGCAAACTGGGACTAAAGGTTTTGGGCATTAGTAACGATCCTTTAGTCCCGGTTCCGGAACCGGGACAAATGGCCCTCTAGAACCGGGACAAATGGGCCTTTTTCTACTAGTGACCCGACACCCGCTCACCCGGTACCCGCATCAAATAAATTGCATCTCATCCTCATGGTGGTAGTGTAATCTCCTCATACCTCTCACACACGCACCAGCATGCGCACACACACGCACATCAAACACACAAGACAATAAGAGCCATGATAGAGATTTTTTTACTGAAAAAAGATAAAATAAACAACACAACTTATTCTAAGGAAGAATGGACTAAGGGCATTGGTATTACCCTAAAACAAGAAAGACAGTGAAAAATAATAATATAAATAGGACACAACTTGCGTACAAATTATACAGAACTTGCATTGTTTCAAGATATGCAAGAAAACCATAAGTTATTCTAAAACAAAAATATTAAAAAAAATAAACAACGTAAGTTATTCTAAGGAAGAATGAACTAAGGGCATTGATATTACCCTAAAGAAGAAAGAAAATGAAAAAAAAAACATTTATAAAAATTGTGATAAAACTTGCGCACAAATTATAGAGAACTTGCATTGTTTCAAGATATGCAAGACAATCATATACTATTGTAATCTTCACACTGCATGATTTGCATACATATTGACATTGTATAGTAATTGCATGTATGCATCCATATTATATTCAATTTTCAAACATTACGATGGTATTGAGATATAATCATTTTTCAATACGTCAAAAATAAACCATACACACGGACGCACAGACGCACCCCCCCCCCCCCCACACACACACTTGAGAATCCATTGGGATTTTTCCATTCAGCATCAATGAATAAAGATATAATAAGAAAACATATTTTGTATTGACTCAATTTGTTATTTAAATACCTAATACAAAACTAAGTAGGTTTAGAAGATCTCACGATCAAATACATCGCCGCATGTATAAATATAGGTGAAAATCTAACGGCCAAAAACTCTCCTAAAAAACAAAGACATAATATAAGTAAAAAAGTAAACTAATATTATTCTAAGGTTGAATGAGTTAAGGGCATTAATATTACCTAAAAGAAGAAGAAATAATAATAATAATAATAATAATAATAATAATAATAATAATAACTGAGAAATATAGGTGAAAATCTAACTGTCAAAAAGTCTCCTAAGAAAGAAAAACATACGAAAAAATAAAAATAAAAATATTTTTATTTCTTGGATAGAATAAATTAAGACCTACTATTATCCATCCGCGTGGGGGGGGGGGGGGATGGTTGATTTTAATGGATTCTGCAAATTTACAAGTTCTTGGAAGAAAATCAGATGAACAATAACTTAACGAAGATTAAGACTAAGCAGTGCATACATATCAGAGTAGCAGCAAAGTCGTCATGATGACTTGAAGCGTGCACAGGAATCAGCATTGTAGTAAAACATGCGAACTTAGTGATGATTTTGTTAAGTTTAGCTTGACTGAAGACAGACAAAAGAAAAATGAGAATGACAAGTTGAGTGAGGCAAATTCTTCAACACAGATGCAGAAATTTAAAGGGGTTGATTAATAGAACGAGGTTGCTTGGTGAAGACTCATGATTTGTTCAACACAGATGTAGAATTAAAGGGGTTGATTAATTTATATTGTTTATTTAAAAATAGTTGACAACTTATTTGCATTTACAGCTTATTTTCATTCTTTAAAAAATGTACGAAAGATGGTAGACAGAACCTACTACTACAAAAGCAGAATTAACTTATAAGGAGAAAGATCATCTTACCACATTTCTTAGTCATCTTGAGAATTACAATAGCAATTATCAAACTCCTGCACATTATGGTCAATACGGCCACTAGTGCACGTGGTGAACTACGGTAACATCCATGGAGATTGCATGGTAAGATTTTAATTCTACTATTACGACATCCGTACATCTTTTGCATAAATTCTTCTAAAACTAAACTATATTGCTAACTACAAAGTTATTACTATGTTTTTCAAGAGAAAACCCCGGAGGATTGTGTGCCTCATCTGATGTTTTCGAGAGACCGCGTTGTTGTTACGAGCTTAGGGCCACCACGGCCAGGTCAGCCTACGCATCACTCCTGTCCATAGCGGATTTCTAAAACCGATGGAGTCATGACAATCAAAGATTGGAAAAAATGTATGCTCAATCGTAGAGAGCTACTTGGAAGCAACATTGTTCGTAAGCCAAGACTAGGAGAAAGGATGATCTCCGTTCTCCATAATGGAGAGTCAGGGCCTATTTTGTTTTATGATATTGTACCTAAGAGAGGGTAAAGTAGGTCCTACGAGATAGGAGTACCTAGGTCCTAGGTACAATGTGTTATTATGTGCTACAATGTGTTAGAGTTGATGATGATGATGAGGAGGAGGAGTTATGATTATAACTAGTGACCAACTTTTTATATGATGTCTCATTGACGAAAATGATGATTAAATTGGGTTATATGTTCTATCTATAAGTGTAGTACGTAGCGTCGTGACCAAGCACGAAGATAAGAGAGACCACTTCTCTCTATTAGCTATTTAACAAAATATATGAAACCCCTAAATTAACCCTCCAAAACCCTCAAAACCCCACCTCTTTCCAAAAAAAACAACCACTCAGCTGCTGACGCGTGGATGCTCTTTGGTCCCGGTTGATGTTACAAACTGGGACCAAAGGCCCTCCTGCCTGGGCTCCCCACAGAGGCCACGTGGAGCCCCTTCTGTCCCGGTTCGTAAGGGAACCGGGACTAAAGGTTTTGGGCTTTAGTCCCGACCCTTTAGTCCCGATTCGGGAACAGGGACAAATGAGCCTTACGAACCGGGGCAAATGGGCCTGTTTCTACTAGTGCTACTGGACTTCATGACAATTTTCCTGGTTCGAGGATCCTTCACAATAAAACCATGAGGAAAGAATTCAACAGATACGAAATTGTCAATAGTAAATTTGCGAACAGAAATTAAATTCGTGACTACGGAGGGGGAAACAAGAACATCACGAAGGGTGAATTGGTGAGGGTGAAGGGTGGTATAACCGATGGATGTGATCGGCATGTGGTGACCATTGCCAACAAGTATACTAGAGGGAGCATGTTGTAATGAAGAATGAAACGAGGTAAGATTACCAGGGTTGCCGGTGACGTGGGAGGAGGCGCTAGTATATATCCATGTACCACTCGGAGCCACGGGTGGGGAAACCGGCGTTACTGTAGGCGGCGTTGATCATCGCGAGCTGATCCCAAGAAGGTGGAGCTGGCTGGTGCACTGGCGGTGCAGAGAACGGCGCAGGTGGAGGTGGCGGCATCATGGGGTAGGCCTGGGCATGACTGCCAGGCCCGGGACCGAGGACGCCGGCTGTATTGGGAGGCACCCAGCCGGTCCATGGGGAGGGCAAAGCCATGCCGTAGGGGGCGAAGTAGCCCATGAACAGTTGTTGGAGCGCAGCACCACGACCCTGAGAGTCGCGCGACCACGCCCACGGCCACGGCCGCGGTCGCCGTTGCCGCCGCCACGAGGAGCGGAGCCGTTGTTGGAGCCGGGAGCATTGGAGCCGCGACCACCTGGGCCGTGGGGCACGCCGCGATCACCGGAGCGGTCACCGCGGTAAGCACCGCGATCAGCGCCGGCGCCATGAGAGCCGCCCGTGGTGAGGGTGAGTGCGGATGCGCTCTCTTCGGCAGCGCGGTGGGCGAGAGACTCCTCAGAGAGAAGAAGCCGGGAGAGGATGACGTTGAAGGGCGGGAGGGACACGGTGTCGCCAAGTACGATGCGAATCGTCGCAAAGCGCTGGTCGAGCCCATGGAGGAGCTACATGGAGAGATCCGCCTCGGAGACGGGCTGTTCGACGTCGGCGAGCCCATCGGCAAGGAGCTTGAGGCGCTGGGCGTACTCGGCGACAGAGAGGTCGCCTTGTTTCAGGTTGCGATACCGCCGGTTCAGCTGCATGTAATTGGTCGCGCGATTGGCGAGGAAGAAGTCGTGGATGCGACGCCAAAGCTGGTAGGCGGTGGTGGTGGCATCCATGGGAAGCAGGTCGAGCAGGGAGTCGGCGGCGACGGAATAGATCCACAGGGCGATGTGAACATCCGCGGCGCGCCAGAGATCATCAGGGGACGACGGAGGCGCCTGCTGAACATTATGAGCAGCGTTGTATTTGAGAAGAACGAAGAGGAAGAAGGTACGCCATTTTGTGGTAGTTGTGCTGCGCCGGATCAAGTTTGAACTTGATGTGATTGCCGATGTGGTCGTTGAAGAGGTTGCCATAGCGAGAGGCACGAGGAGCGGCGATGGTGACCGGAGGTAGGGTGCTGGTGAACATGGGGGCGGCCTAGGTGGACAGGAGCGCCGTGAACTGACCAGCGGGCGGCGGCACGGAGAGCTGGGCGCTGGGGAGGGGAGGAGAGAGCTCAGCAGAGAGGCCCAGAGAGGCAGGCGGGGGAGGACCGGGGAGGAGGCAGACGAGGTGGCCGGGGCGGTGAGGGAGGCAGCAGCAGGAGGGGTGGGGTGGTCGTGCTCGTCAGCCATTGGGGCGTCTGATACCATGATAGACTGAATAATCTTCGTGTATATTGATCTGATGGAGATTACAACATACTATATGCAGAGAGAGTCCTAACCGCACGCCCTATACAAGAGGCACGATGGCCTTGGCGTGAGTGGAGATCCCAGAGAAAAGGAGGGAGTACAACAGAACGTGACAACGTACACATGAAATACAAATACATGTTAACATGCTCAAATAGCTACACATGCATTAGTCTTTACATTGGTTTCGTTTGGATTCTTGAGTTCTCATTTGTTTGAAAGAGCATCTTTCACTTCTTAAATATGTTCATTTACATTGGCAGATGATGACCACATATATTTTAGTAGTCCTGTTGTACAAGTTTGATCAATTGTCATCTTCCAAGTTATTGGCCCCTAAATACATTTGTTTTCACTTGTCCTTTGCTCTTAGGAAATCTGGTTGAAGCTATATTGCAGCTTTATAGAAGGAAGTTGGAGGCAACATTGAAAGAGACCAGTCATGTTCTTCTTCCAGGTATGAAGAAAAAAATCTGACTAGAAATTTCATGACCTGCCGTTGCTTTTATATTTCCTTGTGTTCTTGTTGTATCGGAAGACATGATTGACATCTATTTCAGGAATTGCATCCACTTCAGCAATTTATAGATTTTGCTTTATTTGTTCACATGAAGATATGTTTACTTATTGCTATCATATAAGTCAATAGCAATAGGCAATGATTGCAAGGTTTATAGGTACTATGCATGTGTGTTGTAATTTTGTTGATTAGTATGTTTCCTTATTCCGTATTGCCAATATGTTGCTTCCAAATTTAAATATGACATATCTATTCTACTACCTATATAAACACCCATATGTGGAAGATCCAAACCATCTCAACCATCTATCCATGAGATCTAAAGCTCCAAAACGTTTCAATGTTTGAGCGTAACAAGCCACTGATCCCACCGATCCCACATGTCGATCACTAATCCCTCCATACCCCTTCATACTAATCAAACTTCCCGACCACAACACGCACCACCCCTTACTCATGTTAATAGATGCAAGCACAAAATGCCGCCGCCGCCCTACTCCTCCTCCTCTGCTGCCGCACGGAAGTCGCCGCCTCCCTCTCTCATCGAGCGCACGATCGCCGACCTGATTGAGAGGTAGACAAGTCAGTAAGTTTCCTCCTTCACTCTCCTCCTGTTGCGTGGCTGCTTCACCCTGGTCCATGTTGTCACCCCGACGTTTCAGGTGAACAGAGTAGCCATGCCAAATTGACCTATGTTGCCGACCCGCTTGGTTGTATGTAGCTCTTGCCTCGACCGACGCGTCCCCTCCATCCGGCGACGGTGCGACCATCATGGTGGACGCGGTTCTGCATGGCTCCCACAGATCCAAGGGCAAGACCAGATACTACGACGGCACCAACTGCAGGTTTTCGCCGCTGAAAGGTATACCTCCACCGAGACCATTGTCTAGAGGGTAAGCAGACGAATCCATGTATTATTTAGCTTATGATTTGTGATCTATGGTGGCGTGGGATAATGTTCTTCTTCGTTGGCTCTTCCCAGCTCTATCGCGGAAACGCTGCAGCTCGTTTCTCAATGTTGAACTTTGTCTTCTAATAGCTGATATATGCCTTCTATATTATATTTTATGCCTTATTTAAGGTTTAATTTCCAATATATTACAGGTACAACTTCGAGTATATTATACAGGGAGTTGCTTCCTTAATCGAAGTAGGTGCAAAAAAATGTCAAGGACCGGGATTATTTCATTCTAGAAAGGAAAAGGTAAAATGAAGATGAATGATGCCTCTCTCAATACCACGGTGTGCCACTATTACATGTTTGCTGACTTTTGAACCGAACCGCAATGATTTGGTACATCATCTATTATTTCCTTTATATGATACCAGTTTTTCATATCATAAGAATAATTCCTTAGCTTTGTTTTTTATATATGCAGGTTGACGATTCTTAAGTTGATGGGTTGGGGCTACAAACTGAAGTAATTCCTCTGTGCCTTTGTACTGTGGAGTTTTGGGGGTGGGGAATTCGTACTATGGAGTTGGGCACTGAACTTTCATGCAAATGAGGCATAAGATAGATCACATGTACGCAGAGTATTGGAGATCCAGGCCCTTTATTTTCCTTTAGAGTTGGGACGTATTAAACATAGCATGGCTCACTGAATATTGCTTGGGGCAATACTGGCAAGCAACACAAAACTGGATGATAGGTCCTGATAGGACAACCATATGCTTCATGAGGAAACTGTGAACCAATGGCACAATCTTGTATTCCCTCAATGGGCTTGTTCATGCTTATGGACAAGTGGACATAGCATATATCTTTGCCTTCTCCTGATATGACAATAGTCATTTTGTACTCATGTAACTTCATATGGGATTAAGGATATGACAATGTGCCTTTTTTCTGCAGGCATATTCATGCTTTTGGAAGCATTGATTTAACCAAAAGAGTGTAGGGTTTTATAATATGGTTCTCATCAATGGGATTTAAAAGGACAAAATGTTATGAAACATGTGTATATTTTCCTTTTTATAATTTTGATGAACGGCAGCAGCAGCTTAGGAACAATGAGAATAACCATCCTTGACTTTGACTTTGTAGAGAAACATGCTTAGGTGTATTACAAGGTAGATTTTCCATATTATAGTTTTCCTTCAAGTTAATATGAGTATAAGTTCTTCGCAAAAAAAAAATGAGTATAAGTTGGTTTGAAATATTTTTCACTACTACTACAGGACTATCTTTTCAATGCACACGCTTACTAGTCTTATTAACCGGAAGAAAGAAAACGCCATGCCAGCGAACGCCGCAACCGCAGTCCAGTGCCTCCCAACGCCGGCCAGCACAATCATCCACGTAGCCGTCGTAGGTGAACTTGGCATGACGGCCAGATCGTCGGATGCCCGGAGGTAGTTGTAGAGGACCTGTATGTAGGACTGAAGCACAAGATCCCCAAGGAAACCATGCGCATCGCACGTCCGTGAAGCCAAGAAATTGGTGGCTGGAGCAACAACACTTGTACAGTTACTTCATCTGTAAATTAATATAAGTTACTTTCTCTGTAAACTAATATAAAAGCATTTAGATAACTATAATAGGAATCTAAACGTTTTTATATTAGTTTACGAAAGAAGTACAACGCAACAGCAGGAGCCGATCGAGTTTTGATCCTAGGGTTCAGTTTCGTCACTATATTCAAGAAAGATTAAAATACGGTCAGTGAGGTTGCTGAAACGTGTCACTCTACGGTCGCTGGTACCGTATCCAATGTATTTAGCTGACGTGGCAAACGCACCCATTTTTTTTCTAAAATTCTGTCCAACACCTTGTCTACGTCCACCGCTGCACCACACCCCGCCCTCCCAAGTCCGAGCGCTGCCGCCGCTCTTGAACGCCTCGTCCGTTGTGAAGGTCATCCTGGCGTGAGAGGAGGCGGTCTTGATTCGACTCGTCCCCAACCACCATGTTTGCCATCGTCGACTCAGAATTCCACCCTACCGCGCTCCTCGGCTCGCAGCCATGGACTCAGCGCGCAGAGCTGCGGGGACGTCGGATCGGCCTACATGCGTATGCCATTGCCCACCGATCAACGATCATGATGCGGGGCCGCGCCAGTTGTTTTCTGCCGCCGATGCCGTAGAGTTCCGTTCTTTTCCACCGTCGATGCCATGAAGTTCCACGGGGTCGGCGAGGATTGCAGGACTTAGTCAACTTATGCCACGTCAGGCAGAATACGTTGGATACGGTAGACGTGACCGTTGAGTGACACATTTTTGCAACCTCGGTGACTGTATTTTCACCCTTCCTGGATACAGTTATGAAAGTGAACCCTAGGTACCCTACATGTAATTTACTCGCAGCGCCCTTCCGACTTCCGTGCATGCGTGTGCAGGGTGGATCTCTGATAGCACGTTCGTTAAATGTGAACTATATATCAATGTTTTTTATCCTAGTTATTTTATTGCATACACCCCGTGTTGAAATTGAAACCAGATGGGTGTCCTGGCCGTGGTCGTTCAAAGGATCCAAGTCCAGATCACTTAATAAATACAAGCCAAAATTGTTCCAAGCCAAAATTGCCAATTTTTGACAACTACCAAATTTTGGGTGCAAATCCAATGAAGAAACCTCTTACCGTCCATCCTCTAGCGGGAAATACAAGCCTTTAGGGCGCAACACATCTAGCTTGTAGCCGTAATGGAACACGCCGGCCTTCCTCCGGCCGCGCCTCTTGGCCTTGTGCGGCTGCTCCTCCACGCTGCCACTTCCGGCCTTCACCTCCATCGCCGCCGGGGCCTTCTCCTTCTTCTTCTTGTTGTAATCGTCGGCGTCGCCTTCCTTGTCGCCGGCAGGGGTGGGGGGTGAAGTGGCGGCGGAGTGCGCGGAGGAGGGGGACTCGGCGGGGGCGGGTCGGTGGGCGCCGGTGGGGAGCTCGCGGGGACGGGGGACGCAGCGGATCCGTTGTCGTTGTCTGAGTCGGCGTCGGGGCGGAGGAGCGGGGACGGCGGCTGCGAGATGGGGCTCTGCGCGGCCGCCACCACGACCACGAGGAGGAGCAGCAGGCAGGGAGCGCGGGGCAACGGCAATGCCATCGCGTCTCTCCTGGAGACTGAGATCGAGAGAGGGAGGGAGGGAAGGAGACAGCGGCAAGGTCGAGGTGGGCTGTGTTGGTGACTTGGCGCGGTGAGGGGGTGGATATATAGGTGGCTGGGGACAAACTTTTTGGCAACCATTGCAAATTGGTAGCCTATTTACATGTTGCTAAAAAAAACTCAGACCCCGGTTATCCAGTATCATCACACAAATCTCAGACAAGTAGCTAAAAATAACTCGGACCCCGGTTACCCAATACCATCACACAAATCTCAGACAAGACCCGGTTACCCAGTATCATCACACAAATCTCAGACAAGTTGCTAAAAATAACTCAGACCCCGGTTACCCAGTACCATCACACAAATCTTAAACAGGTTGCTAAAAATAACTCAGATCCCGGTTATCCAGTACCATCACACAAATCTCACACAGGTTGCTAAAAATAACTCAGATCCCGGTTACCCAGTACCATCACACAAATCTCACACAGGTTGCTAAAAATAACTCAGACCCCGGTTACCCAGTACCATCACACAAATCTCAGACAAGTTGCTAAAAATAACCCGGACAATGCATCTCAACTCTCAAGGATGACTGGTATAATGCCCATGCGTTGCCACGGGTCATGAATATAATTTTATTAGTTGCAAACATAATCCCAATGCATGTTAAAATTTGCATGCATAGAAATTATAGCATGTAACAATGAGGAGTAATTGAAATCCACTTTAATGATCCAACTAATTATCTCTTACAAACTAAGATCTATTTTTATACCTTAACATCCCAGATCTAGGAAGCGTTATAACGAAGTGCAAGATAAATGGGCCAAATCATCCGAAAATGCAATTCGGCTCTCGGTCTAGAGGAACCTGGAATCTTGACCGACTAGATGCCTCGCGATGTGCGCACAACCTTGTATTCCATTTAGTATTCGATGGACAGATATCCACTTGGACCTCACCCAACACATTTAATATATGACGTCGGCAGATGGGAGGGTCGATTCTGTCCCACCTGCACAAACAGCCGTCCACGCTCGTGCCCCTCACCGAACCCCACTTAACAAGTGTCGCTGTCGTCTTCCTTCATACGCCACCAAACCAAAATATCCGCAACTACGCACAGCTCCATCCACAACGCCAATGGCTTCTTCATCTTCTTCCAGCCAGCAAAAGTCTCCACAGGAGATGTTGCCATTCATTCCATGCCCGTATTGTCAGGGATAAAATGTTGTCATTCATGTGCGGGACAACTAGATCAAGGCCGGGCCCTCGTTTCTACAAGGGTATTCGAAAAGATGTAAGTTTTCTGCCATGTCTCCATCGATGTCTCCTGAGACATTGCCACATTGCAACGTATAGTTCAATGTCTTGCATTAACACAAAACAAAAATATGATGTACTCTTGAAGCAACCAACCAATGCATTTATCCTTCCATCCTAACTAAAAAATGTACGACTTGATGAAAAATATGCATGAACCGCTCACTCATTCAATTTGCTACAAAGCCATCTGTAATAAAATGCATTTTATCACATTTCTAAAGTAAAGTAATTTTTTCACTTAGACATTGGTAACAGACCACCACCAACCCCCATCCACATATGCTGCATAATATAAGTGACAGGGTCTAACTGAACTATCAACTCTTACCGGCTTGTTATCCACAACATTTACAAAATCCCCCAAAAAATATTTTTTTGAAATATGATGTCCAAGAACAATCATCCGAACAAACTGAGGCCCCTACCCAAACAAAAAAAGGAGTTTCTTGCTCACGTTAATTTTATGCACCAAGTATAATCCAAATAGGAATACGTAGCAGTAAAACTGATGAATAGTGGCCTAAACCGGATGAGCTGGAGTTTTGTTGAAGGTAGAGTACCACCATCAATCCACATCATAACCGTATTATGTCATTCAATAACTCATCACACTGGTTGAATTCATCCTGATCGATGCTATTGTTGCTGGATCGATGCCATCCCTGCCTAAAGAGCTGCATACTGACCAATGTTTTTCCCATGCCTTCTTGCCTAGAAGAACGCATCCTAATCGAAGTTTTCCCCATTAAATACATGCCTTCCTGCCTATAAGAAACAAACATGAGCTTCTCTGAATTGTAAGGAGCATTAACTTATGTACAGATAGATTTTCTTGGTATTACCTCTTTGTTTTTTTAAAGGGTATTACCTCTCAGCTGAAACCAAGGATTACCAATAAACAGCTTGTGTATCTTAATAGTAGCATATGGACAAGGTTCGTTCGATGAACAAATAATAATTGCAATATCTCTATGCTGAACAATTTTAATGCCTAACGCAAGTGCAAAGATTATCTATCACGGGCATATTGACCTTCATGTTACTCACAAAGACGAATGATTGTGTATCTCAGGAAAAATTGCTATCTATGATAGAGAATGAAGCAGGGAGTAAAAAGATGAGAATAATTTATCAATTAGTATAGAAAACTAACCATGAGAAGATTTGACATCGCCTCCAGCAGGGACATGATCGAACTTGATGGCTTAGGTATCGTACAAGCCTTAGGAATCACATTGTTTGCTTCTATTCGGACTGGACCAATATGTGAGTAATCAGATGCATACCCACCCTTGAAGGCTACGCAGAGTCCGGGTACTCTTCCTTCGATGTACACAACAACATATGCCTGTGCCACCGCGCCTTCTCCCTGGCGGCACCGTCTCCCTTGACGAGCTCAGATCCGAGTAGCCGTTGGTAGAGTAGTAGTTCTGCTGTCCATACATGTTGTCGTACCGGCACAGGGGCACGGCCATGCGGCGGCCGAGTGAGGCCTACGACGGAGTACCTACCGCAGCTGCAGACCTCGACCTCCTTGGCGTTTGACCACTTGTCCACGTCGAAGGCCGTGGAGACGCTCCCGTCTGCGATGTGCAGCGGCACCGACACGCACGGTATGTGGCCGCTCCTGAACTTCTCCGGCGGTGTCATGAAGCAACTGCTACCTTCTCACCTCCCGCACCAACTTGAGCGTGTCCCGATCTAGGGTCCAGGACCTCCGTGAACAACATCGCCGGTATCCAAATGGCCAGCCGCCCTACCACACCACCAACAAAATCCACACACCAAATCAGCGAGGCACACAAATGCGCGTCCATAAATCGCGACGACTGAAAAAAGCTCCCCAAAATGCCGGTGGACGAGACTCGCTCATACGGAGAGTTGTATGTGGAGAGTTTTGATTAGAAGGGAAGTGTTGATATTTGTTCGTTTGCTTGGCTGATTGTGTTCGCTGATGAAAATGCAGTAGAAAGAGGATTTGTTTGTCATGATTTAGATGTTAATGTCCATAAAAATCCATTATTTGTTTCCTGAAAATCTATTATTTGTTTCCTAAAATAAATTGCACTAATGAGAGGGATCGGTTGATTTGAATAAGTTAGGAAAGTTAGATTAAAATCTATTATTTGTTTCCTGAAAATCTGTTATTTGTCTCCTAAAACAAATTGCATTAATAAGAGGGATCGATTGATTTGGATAACTTAAGAAAGTTAGATTCATGATTTATTATATGTTAGGAAAGACCTGGTTTATAATAAAGAGTGAGGAGAAAAATAAACCGGTGGACCAGGTGGGGATGGAGGGATGAGAGACAGAAAAAGACCATACGAAAGTGGAAGACGAGAAAAAAACATGGATTCAACCAACTGAACATTTAGAAGTAGAGATAGGTACGAGTAGATTATCATATCAAATCACCATTATTCTACCAGCAAGTCTACAACACAGAGCCTAGCAAACCGGCCTGCTAGTGAAATTTGAGCCAACACGAATGGTCCATCACTAATTGTTTTCATGTCAACACGCCACGGCGAACTCTTCTCTGCCCAGTAAGAAAAAGGCAGCAGAAAAATGAAGAGCCGCGTTTCAACTCCCGGGCTCATCTGCATCCGTGCTGACAAAAAAATGAAACAAATATTAGAAAAATTCAAAAAATTCTAATTTTTTGGTGCGGTACATAATTTGATGCGGGAGCAGATGAGCCCGTGCTCAGACTTGGATTTTCACAGGAAAATGCCTGAATGATTGCTCATTAGCTTATCTGACCAGAGTCAAACGGTTGTCGGCTGTTTAGTGGTCTGGTACTTTGGGTGTTTCCCTTTCCACCCTTTCTTCTTTCGCTGCTCCTCGGGTGGCGGTGGTTCCTCGGTCGCCTCGACGGTGAACGGGGGATTAGAGGATCTTCTTGGTGTTGCCGACCTGCGTGTAGGAGAGTATCAGATATATTATAAAAATTCAATGAAAGTACAAAGTATCTCAAACATAATAAAAATTACATCGATATTTTGAGACCATCAAACGACCATAACTGCCGCTAGAACGAGTTGTCGACATGTTGTTGTCGCTTGCTTGACCTTGTCGTTGAGAGCCAGGAAGTCTTCATGGGTGTGCCCCTAAGGACCAATGCCCTGAAGGTATAGCCTTGAACCTTTGTCTGTGGACTTCACGAAGCACTTCCTGTCGTGCCTACGGAGTTCACTCTGAAGATGAATACCGGTTGCTAATGGAGAGTCATGGTGAGGGTGATCGACCGCAGGGTCACCCTTGATCATGGTTGGGCCAACCTTGCCGCGGTTCACCATATCAGGATCAGGTACATTGTGACGTTCAAGTTGCTGACCCAAACACCATGAAGGTGATCATCTTCAATGACGATGCCGTGGAGGTGGTCACCAGTGCAAGAAGCACGATGAGGCCTTCGTCGTGACCGCCTAAATGACCTCTGTTGCTAGTTATGTGTTGGTTGTTATTGTACTATGTGAATTTTTATGTGTGGTTAATACTTTGATGTGCGCTTAAGTTTGTTCTGATTGCTCTATTTTTGTGCCTCTGGTAACCTCAGTACATCGACGAGGAGGTTATCATAGTATTGTCCCGCATGTAACCAAACAACCGGACTTGGCTTTTACCTCAAACAAGCCCTTAACCAAAAAGTCTGCCTTCCGTTTCGACACATGCATACTAGAAGGGATGCCATCAACCAATCAACATGCAGATGTTAATTTTTGTCTGCATTTATTTAACTAGGCTCAACTGAAACAATTATGTAAGAGCATCTTCAATAGATGATGTAAATTTGGAGATGTAAAACTAGGTGTTGTATAATTTACATCACCAAAAAGTGCTTTTTACATCTCCAAAAAAGACGCAACTCCAACTGATGATGTATATTTGTGATGTAAAACTCTAACTCCAACAGATGATGTATTTGAAGATGTAAATGCACTTAACCTATTGTTGAAACTGTCGAAACCGAACAACAGAAAGTTCAGTGATTTGCTCGGCAAACAAGTGGCCTGGTGTTGTCGCTCGAGATCATGGTTGTGGCGGGGCGGTGACTGAACGGGGTCGGGACGACCAGACGGACAGGTCAGGAGGGGTCAGGGCGGGTGGACGAGGTCATGGCGGAGCCAAGCGGCAGCAGCCGGGGGCGGTGGCGGTGCGCTAAAGCGGACGGCAGGGCGGCGGTGGCCGAGCGGGAGGATAGGGATTGGGGGCATGATGGTGGAGTCAAAGAAGGCAGCAAGGTCATCGGCGGCGGCCATGACGGCGGCGGCCGACGGGCGAGAGGCGGACGGCGGCTGGTCACGCGCAATGGGAAAGAACTAGCGGTTGGGCGGTTGGCAGACGAATGGTTTTTTATATTTCCTAAAGCTGAAGATATAAATTTGCAACACAAAGGGATATAGGATACATCTTCAGAAGGTGGTGATGTAATTTTTTTTACATCTACATCATCTGTTCAAGTAGCGTTTTTAGGCCTTGAAAATGCAAAAAATAATTATTTTTACATCTACATCATCTATTGGTGATGCTCTAAACGGGTAAAATAACTATGCATGCAACCATCAAACGCATCCAGGATTATTTTTTTTGCGGGGGAAACGCATCCAAGTTTTTGTCTGCGGGGGAAACACATCCAAGTTTTTTTTTTGGAGCAATCACGTATTTCATATATATTAAATAAACATAATACAATTAGTACAAACATACATGGAGATCATCGGACAAACAAGATGAAGATAAATGTCCCTTAAACTATGCAGAAAGGATCTAAAAAAAATAAAATTTAAAACAAAGTTTGCTTAAGGTCTCTGCACATATTGAAGCCAACAACTGCTACCAAATTCCAGCGTCGCCGAGGCACTCGCCGAAAGAGAAGTACAGCCTCCAACATCTCAAGATCGAGGGCAGCGGCATCGCCAAATTGGCTTTTAAAGCCGATGAATAGACCCGCTGCAAGCAGTCAGGCACTTGTCTCTGTGGCATGTCAACCGGGAAACATCCCCATGCTGGCCTAGACCCGAATCCATCGCTTCCCACCGATGAAGTTGGGGAAGAACGCTGAAACCACTGCCATCGGACCACAAATCCCACTTCTGGACTAACATCTTGTCCTGGCCCATGGCGCCGCTGCCAAAGATGAGAGCCATAGACGACACAACAAACAACTAATCTCACTGTCTCAAATAGCCAACAATAAAACGAGGCTACCGACTTCTTGACGCCGCCATAAAGGTCGTCGTTGTGGTGAGGAAGAAGCCGAAGCAAATTTATTGGACGCAGCACCAAACAAAACGCAAATCCTACATAAACAAACACCATGGTTGAGAAACGACATCCTCCCCCTCCACCCACCGCCGGGCGGAGGCCGTGGACTCATCGGCGTTCTGAAAGGAACCGTCGGCGTCGTCTCCCGATCGCCTTTTCCTGGGCGGCTGGAAACGAAACGATGCGGACAGGTCGTGGAGTGTTGGCGATAAACGCATCCAAGTTGGAACACCTGCGTGGCCGTATCACCATATACACCTGCGTGGCCGCCGCCGCCACGGCCGTCCCGCTGCCGCTCGTCTGCGGGCCCTACCGCGTCCCCTTCCTCCTCAACCTCCCCGGTGACGGCCAGCGCGTCAAGGGCGAGCTCTACTCGGTGACTGCCAGGGGCCTCGCCCGGCTCGACGAGCTGGAGGGCGTGTCCCGCGCGCACTACGCCCGCCTCCCCGTCTCCGTCGTCGTCGAGGGGGGACAGGAGGTGGCGACGGAGGGCGCGGTGGCGTACTACGCGCACCGCGGGTATGCCGCGGAGATGTGGCCGGCGGTCGCTGCCGGGTACGTCCGCCGCGTCGACCGGCCCCAGCACCTCA
Organism: Hordeum marinum; assembly: GCA_022496015.1. NCBI lineage: Eukaryota > Viridiplantae > Streptophyta > Magnoliopsida > Poales > Poaceae > Hordeum > Hordeum marinum. Next base: position 515,129,319 of record CM039676.1, on the reverse strand, counting down.
CCTTCCTCGATCAGATCCGCGTCTTCGTCTCATCCCAGTCCTAGACGCCAGATTTGGTCCTCGGTCTCGATTTCGCTAGCTCCTAGCCGCATCGCCGCCGACGAGGACCGTACGTTGTTCCTATGTTTCAGATTGCGACGAGGACCGGACGGTCAAGCTCTTCATCTGTTTCAGATTGGGTCTTGTGTCATGTTGCTTATGCGCTTATCACATTGCTAAAAGATGCGTTCCATGCCAGATCGATAGATTGGTACACTTATCAGAGTACCAATACTTCTTGGCAGGCATGTGCATCGATCTTTGTTTTTCCTTGTGTGAGTGATAACCTAACTCGTGTGATACTACTCTACTCTACTTCACCCTTCTTCTTCAATTACGTGTCGTGTATTTGTTGTTTTTCTTTGTGTGAGTGATAACCTGACTCGTGTGATACTACTCTACCCTACTTCACCCTTCTTCTTCAATTACGTGTCATGTATTTATTGTTTTTCCTTGTGTGAGTGATAACCTGACTCGTGTGATACTACTCTACTCTACTTCACCCTTCTTCAATTACGTGTCATGTATTTGTTGAATTTGCTTGGATATCAAACACACATATACTCGACGTTTACGGGATGCCCGACAAGTAGCCAAGTATTCAGTACGCACAAAAACGATAGAACGATGAATTAACTCGACTTTAGGCATTGCGTGAGTGTCTTGATCTATAAACACGTGTTTTTAGAAAGCTTGGGTGACAAAAAACAAAAACAAAAACTTAGTTCGAGGCGTTGTGATCTACTTTCATAGTTCCTAAGTATAAGTCTTTTTAGATATTTCAATATGAACTACTCCCTCCGTTTCAAAATATAAAATCATTTTTTACACCATACTAGTGCCAAAAATGTTTTTATATTATAAAACAAAGGAAATACATATGAACTAAATGTGTGAACTAAGCTCTAAAATACGTCTATATACATTCATATGTAATAAGTATTGAAATCTCTAAAAAACAATTATATTTAGAAACAGAGGGAGCACAACACGTCCATGTATGCCTTTGTAAGCTTGACCGACAAACATAACTTTGTATAGCCTGTCTTTCAATTTCCAGATTATCTAAGGATTAGAATAAGCACAACCTTTATTAGTGTGAAACCTATTATACTTGCACATCAATGGCAATTAGGTGCATCCGTCACTTGCTTAAACTAATAATACAAACAAGGAAGTGGAGAATTTGGTTTGTGCAAGATTCTTCATCAAATGATTTAGTATAGAATCTGTTGCTGTCCACCAGTCGACCCTTCCACCAATCGACATTTAAATGGGGCCTTGGCATGACGAATTTCCGGCTGTCTACTATAACAAGTTTTATCTGGTTCCGGTGAGGAAGGGGCGACGATGGCGGCGTGCCTTCGGCTCGCTTCAGTGCTTGTAGTCGTCGCTAGGTGGTCTATGAATTGGAATGTAATTTTTATTATCTCTGGTGTTTGTTGTACTGCCATGTAATGCTTGAAGATGAATAGATCGAATGTTTTCCAACAAAAAAAGGTATGAAGGATTTTCATAAAAAAAACATAGGAACAAGGATTTCATAGCAAAAAAAATTCACTGATGCATTCTGTTTGTAGGAAATGCATACAAAAATTTCATAGAAATACTATTCATTCCCCGTGTTTTTTGATGAAACTACAAATCCACTCCAAATGCATTTTGCGCATAGGAACAAGACAAGTGAATTCTTTAGGATGAGAAATGCCATCCTATCAAAATCATATACTACTTTTAATTCCTACATTTTGGTTTTCTCAATGAGTCCTTGGTCATCACATAAGTTGCCTCCAACAATGACATAGCCAATATGATAAAAGTGAAGTGAAAAGCAAGTAAAATTTGAGACAACTTTCATTGCATGGATGTGTGCCATGCCATATTGATCGATCGATACTTCTCAGAGGGCGGTGGGGTTAGTATTTCTCGTCATGTGTCAAGATTTAATGTTAGGTGCTTCAGATCTATGCAAGAGTTCAACAACGACGACTATAACTTCAGGGTATTGGTCCTTAGGGGCACACCCATGAAGAATTCCCGGTCCTCGACGACAAGGTCAAGCTAGCTCTAGTGGCGGAGCGGTGACAACAACATGTCAACAGCTAGTTCTAGCAGTAGTTGTGGTTGCTTGATGGTCTCGGAATATCGATGTATTTTTTATTATGTTTGAGATACTTTGTACTTTCATTGAATTTTCATAATATATGTGATACTTTGTTCTCACATTTTGGCATTCCGAATAGTACTTATTGTTGGAAATATACCCTAGAGGCAATAATAAATAATTTATTATCATATTTCCTTGTTCATGATAATCGTTTATTATCCATACTATAAATTGTATTGATCGGAAACACATTACATGTGTGGGTAAATAGACAACACTCTGTCCCTAGTATGCCTCTAGAGAACTAGCTCGTTGATCAAAGATGGTCAAGGTTTCCTAGCCATTGGCATGTGATGTCATTTGATAACGGGATCACATCATTAGGAGAATGATGTGATGGACAAGACCCAAACTACAAATGTAGCATATGATCGTGTCAGTTTATTGCTACTGTTTTTCTGCATGTCAAGTATATGTTCCTATGACCATAAGATCATGCAACTCACAGACATCGGAGGAGTGCCTTGTGTGTATCAAACGTCGCAACATAACTGGGTGACTATAAAGGTGCTCTATAGGTATCTCCGAGGGTGTCTGTTAAGTTGGCATGGATCAAGACTGGGATTTGTTACTCCGTGTGACGGAGAGGTATCTCAGGGCCCACTCGGTAATACAACATCACAATAATCCTTGCAAGCAATGTGACTAAGTGTTAGTCACGGGATCTTGTATTGCGGAATGAGTAAAGAGACTTGCCAGTAACGAGGTTGAACTAGGTATGGAGATACCGACGATCGAATCTCGGGCAAGTAACATACCGAAGAACAAAGGGAACGTTATACGGGATTAACTGAATCCTTGACGTAGAGGTTCGACCGATAAAGATCTTCGTAGAATATGTAGGAACCAATGTGGACGTCCAGGTCCTGCCATTGGTTATTGACCGTAGAGGTGTCTCGGTCATGTCTACATAGTTCTCGAACCCGCAGGGTCTGCACACTTAAGGTTTGGTGACGTTTCGGTAGTATAGAGTTATGTATGGTGGTGACCGAAGGTTGTTCGAAGTCCCGGATGAGATCCCGGATGTCACGAGGAGCTACGGAATGGTCCGGAGGTAAATATTCATATATAGAAAGTCCCACTTTGGTCGCCGGAAAAGTTTCGGGCTCATCGGTAGTGTACCGGGAGACCTCCGGGAGGGGTATTTCGACCCAAGAGGCTTCATGGGCTGTGGTAAAGTATTAACCAGCCCTTAGTGGGCTGGTGGAACCTCCACATAAGGCCCATGCGGCTGGAATAAAGAGACCCAAAGGAAAAAGGTGGAAAAAGGCCAAAAAGGAGCAATCCTAGTCATGTCCTCCTCTCCCTCCTTGCCTTGGCCGAATCCAAAGAGGGCCAGCCCTTGCGGCCAGCCTCTCCTCTCCTCCTATATATATTGGTGGAATAGAGGGTTTTTGCACTAGTTTTTCCGGCCACGTGCTACCCGTTCCACCGGTGCATAGTTTCTCCTCTAGATCGTATTTCCGCAGTGCTTAGGCGAAGCCCTGCCAGAATTACTCCACCACCATCGCCGGAGCGCCATCATGCTGCTGGCGAACTTTTTCTCCTCTCCACTTCTTCTTGCTGGATCAAGACGGTGGAGATCGTCATCAAGCTGCACTTGTGCTGAACGCGGAGGTGCCGTCCGTTCGGTACTAGATCGGAAGGACCGTGATCAAGGCCACGAGACGATTTGTGATTGGATCGCGGGACGGTTCGTGATGTGATCGCGGGACGGATCGTGACGAGATTGCGGGACGGATCGTGATTGGATCGCGGGACGCTCGGCGATTTGAATCGCGAAGACGTTTGACTACACCAACCGCGTTTCTTAACGCTTCCCGCTTAGCAATCTACAAGGGTACGTAGATCAACTCCCCCTCTCGTAGATGCTCATCACCATGGATAGGTTTGCGTGTGCGTAGGAAATTTTTTGTTTCCCATGCAACGTTCCCCAACAGTGGCATCATGAGCTAGGTTGATGGTTCGATGAGATCTCGAGTAGAACACAAAAGGTTTGTGGGTGTTGATGCTTAGATTGCTTCCTCCCTTGGTCGGATTTTGGTTCAGCGGTATTGTGAGATGAAGCGGCCCGGACCAACATTACTCGTACGCTTACGAGAGACTGGTTCCCTCGACGCAACTTGTTGCCTAGATGGCTTGCGGGTGGCAGTTTCTCTCACTTTAGTTGGATCGGATTCGACAAAGACGGTCCTTGAGAAGGTTGAAAAGCAAATTATGTATCATCCTTGTGGTTTATGCGTAGATGAGAATCGTTCTTGCTAGAAACCCGTAGCAGCCACGTAAAACATGCAACAACAATTAGAGGACGTCTAACTTGTTTTTGCAGGGTATGTTGTGATGTGATATGGCCAATTACATGATGTGATATATGTGATGTATAGAATTTCACGACTTGCATGTCGATGAGCAACCGGCAAGAGCCATAGGGTTGTCTTTAATTATTGTATGACCTGCGTGTCAATCATTAAGCGCTATGTAATGCTTTACTTTATCGCTAAATGGTAGCAATAGTAGTAGAAGCATGCAGGGCGTGACAACCCCGATGGCGACACGTTGATGGAGATCAAGATGATGGAGATCATGGTGTCGCGCCGGTGACGATGGAGATCATGCCGGTGCTTTCAAGATGGAGATCTAAAGCACAAGTTCATGGCCATATCATGTCACTTATGAATTGCATGTGATGTTAGTCCTTTTATGCACCTTGTTTTGCTTAGTACAACCGTAGCATTATAAGGTGATCCCTCACTTAAATTTCAAGATAAATTATGTTCTCCCCGAGTGTGCACCGTTGCGAAAGTTCGTCGTGTTGAGACACCACGTGATGATCGGGTGTGATAGACTCTACGTTCACATACAACGGGTGCAAGCCAGTGTTGCACGCGCAGAACACTCGGGTTAAACTTGACGAGCCTAGCATGTACAGACTTGGCCTCGGAACACAAGAGACCGAAAGGTCGAACATGAGTCATATAGTAGATATGATCAACATGATGATGTTCACCATTGTAACCACCTTAACTCACGTGATGATCGGACTTGAGTTGGTGAATTTGGATCATGTATCACTCGGATGACCGGAGGGATGTCAATTTGAGTGGGAGTTCTTAAGTAATATGATTAATTGAACTCATTATCATGAACATAGTCAGTAGTGTCTTTGCAAAATATGTTGTAGATTACTTGCTCGCACTATAGCTCCCTTGAATTTTTATATGTTCCTTGAGAAATAGAGTTGAAAGATGATGGTAGCAATATTGCGGATTGGATCCGTGATCTGAGGATTGTCCTCGTTGCTACACAGAAGGCTTATGTCCTTAATGCACCGCTCGGTGCGCCAACCCCTTTAGCGTCGTCTGTAGACGTTGTGAACATCTGACAGGTACGTGCTGATGACTACTTGATAGTTTAGTGCGTCATGCATTACGGCTTAGAACTGAGGCTTCGAAACGTTTTGAATGTCACGGAACATATGAGATGTTCTAAGAGCTGAAATTAGGATCTCAGGTTCGTTCCCTTGTTGCGAGATATGAGATCTCCAACAAGATTCTTTGCCTGCAAGATGAACGAGAATAGCTCAATCGTTGAGCATGTGCTCAGATTGTCTGGGTGCTACAAACGCTTGAATCGAGTGGGAGTTCATCTTCCAGATAAGATAGTGATTGATATAGTTCTCCAAGTCACTTTCACTAAGCTACTAGAACTTGGTGATGAACTATAAAATGCCAGGGATAGAATTAATGATCCCTGAGCTGTTCGCGATGTTTGACACCGCGGAGGTAGAAATCGAGAAGGAGCGTCAAAGTGTTGATGGTTAGTCAAAACCACTAGTTTCGAGAAGGGCAAGAGCAAGGAGGGAAACTTCATGGATAGCAAGTCAGTTGCAGCTCCAGTGAAGCAACCCAAAGTCTAAACCCAAACCCGAGACTAAGTGCTTCGATTATGAGGAGAACGGTCGCTGAAGCGGAACAACCCTAGATACTTGGTAGATAAGAAGGCTGGCAAAGTCGACAGAAGTATATTTGATATAAGTGTTATTGATGTGTACCTTGCTAGTACTCCTAGTAGCACTTGGGTATTGGATACCGGTTCGATTGCTAAATGTTAGTAACTCAAAGTAAAAGCTACGGAATAAACGGATACTAGCCAAGTGTGAGGTGACGATGTGTGTTGGAAATGTTTCCAAGGTTGATGTGATCAAAATCGCATGCTCTCTCTACCTTCGAGATTAGTGACGAACCTAAATAGATGTTATTTGGTGTTTTTGCATTGAGCATGAACGTGATTAGATCATGTTCATTGCAACACGGTTATTCATTTAAGTTAGAGAATAATGGTTATTCTATTTACATGAATAATACCTTCAATGGTCATGCACCCAGTAAGAATGGTTTGTTGAAACTTGATAGTAGTAATACACATGTTCATAACATTGATGCCAAAAGGATACAAAGTTAATAATGATAGTACCACATACTTGTGGCACTACCGCTAAAATGTCATATTGGTATAAAGTGCATGAAGAAAATCCATGTTGATGGATCTTTGGACTCATTCGATTTCGAATCGGTTGAGACATGCGAACCATGCCTCTTGGTCAAGATGACTAAGGACCCCGTTTTCTGTTTAGAAGCGGGAAGTGATTTATTGGAAATGATACATGTTGATGTATGCAATCCAATGAGTCTTGTAGCGTGCGGTGGATATCATTATTTTCCTAACTTCATTGATAATTTGAGTAGATATAGTAAAACACAAGACTGGATCGTTTGAAAGGTTCAAGCAAATTCAGAGTGAAGTTTAAAGATCATCGTGACAAGAAGATAAAAATGTTTGCGATGTGATTGTGGAGGTGAATATTTGAGTTACAAGTTTGGCATACAACTTGAGACAAAGTGAAAGTTGTTTCACAACTCACGCCACCTGGAACACCATAGTGTGATGGTGTGTACGAACGTCATAGTCGTGCTCTATTGGATATGGTGCTTGCTATGATGTCTCTTATCGTTTTTTCTACTATAATTTTGGGGTTATGCATTAGAGACAACTACATTCACTTTAGATAGGGCACCATCTAAATCCGTTGAGAAGACACCATGTGAATTATGGTTTGATAGAAACCTAAGCTGTCATTTCTTAATGTTTGGGGTTGCGATGCTTGTGTGGAAAAACTTTTCACCTAATGAGCTCGAACCCAAAGCGGACAAATGCATCTTCATAGAATACCCTAAAGAACAGTTGGGTGAACCTTCTATCTCAGATCCAAGCATAAAATGTTTGTTGCTAAAACTGGGTCCTTTCTCGAGAAAGGGTTTCTCTTGAAAGAATTGAGTGGGAGGAGGATATAACTTGATGAGGTTACTGAACCTCTGCTTCAACCAGAAAGTAGCGCAATGCAGAAAGATGTTTCTGTGAAGCCTACGTTAGTTGAAGAGGAAGTTAATGATGATGATCATGAAGCTTCGGATCAAGTTACTATCAAGAAAATAGAGCTTGATGAGGTTATTGAACCTTTACTTCAACCAGAGAGTAGCGCAGCGTAGGAAGTTGTTTCTGTGAAGCCTACGTTAGTTGAAGAGGAAGTTGATGAATATGATCATGAAGCTTCGGATCAAGTTACTATCAAACCTCGTAGGGCGACAAGGATGTATACTGCTCCTGAGCGGTACGACAACCCTGTCTTGGAGGTCATGTTGTTGGACAACGATGAACCTATGAACTATGGAGAAGCGATGATGGGCCCGGAAACCAACAAATGGTTAGAGGCCATGAAATCCGAGAAAGGATCCATGTATGAAAACCAAGTATAGACTTTGGTGGACTTGCTCGTTGGATGGCAGGTCGTTAAGTACAAAAGGATCTTTAAAATGACGACAAGCGCTGATGATAAATGTTACCATTTGTAAAGCTCGACTTGTTGCAAAGTAGTTTACGACAAGTTCAAGGAGTTGACTGCGATGAGACTTTCTCACTCGTAGCGATGCTAAAGTCTATTGGAATTATGTTAGCAGTTGCTGCATTTTTCAATTATGAAATGTGGCAGATGGATGCCAAAACATCGTTTCCTTCCTTAAGGAAAGGTTGTATGAGATGCAACCAGAAGGTTTTGTCAGTCCTAAGGATGCTAAAAGGTGTGTGAGCTTCAGTGATTCTTCTATGAAACTGAAGCAAGCGTCTCGGAGTTGGAATATACACTTTGATGAGGTGATCAAAGTTTTTGAGTCTATACAAAGTTTACGAGAAACTTGTATTTGCAATAAAGTGAGTGGGAGCATTATAGAGTTTCTGATAAGTATATGTGGATGACATATTGCTATTCGAAAATGATGTAGAATTTCTGGAGAGCATAAACGGTTGTTTGAAAAGAGTTTTTCAAAGGAAGACCTGGATAAAGCTACCTAATTGTTGAGCATCAAGATCTATAGAGATAGATCAAGATACTTGATGAGACTTTCAATGAGTACATACCTTGACAAGATTTTGAAAGAGTTCAAAATGGATCAGTCAGAGAAAGAGTTCTCGCCTGATTTGTAAGGTATAAAGTTGAGTAATACTCAATGCCTAGTGACTGCAGAAGATAGAGAAAAGATGAGTGTCATCCCCTATGCTTCAGCCATAGGCTCTATCATGTATGCAATGCTGTGCACAAGACCCGATGTCAGCCTTGCCATAAGTATGGCCAGAAGGTTTCAAAGTGATCCTGGAATGGAGCACTGGACAGCGGTCAAGATTATCCTTAGTAACTAAAAGACTAAGGAGATGTTTCTCGATTATGGAGGTGATAAAGAGTCCGTCGTCAAGAGTTACGTCGATGCAAGCTTTAACACCAATCTGGATGACTCGAAGTAGCAATCTGGATACGTATAGTGGAGCAGCCATTTGGAATAGTACCAAGTGGAGTGTGGTAGCAGTGTTTACGGTTTGACATAGAAATTCGCAAAGTACACACGGATCTGAATGTCGCAGACCCGTTGACTATAAGACCTCTCTCACATGCAAAGCATGATCGAGCCCCAGAACACATTGGGTGTTAGATTCATAACAATGCGAATCACATGGTGATGTGAACTAGATTATTGACTCTAGTGCAAGTGGGAGACTGTTGGAAATATACCCTAGAGGCAATAATAAATAATTTATTATCATATTTCCTTGTTCATGATAATCGTTTATTATCCATGCTATAAATTGTATTGATCGGAAACACATTACATGTGTGGGTAAATAGACAACACTCTGTCCCTAGTATGCCTCTAGAGAACTAGCTCGTTGATCAAAGATGGTCAAGGTTTCCTAGCCATTGGCATGTGATGTCATTTGATAACGGGATCACATCATTAGGAGAATGATGTGATGGACAAGACCCAAACTACAAATGTAGCATATGATCGTGTCAGTTTATTGCTACTGTTTTTCTGCATGTCAAGTATATGTTCCTTTGACCATGAGATCATGCAACTCACAGACATCGGAGGAGTGCCTTGTGTGTATCAAACGTCGCAACGTAACTGGGTGACTATAAAGGTGCTCTATAGGTATCTCCGAGGGTGTCTGTTAAGTTGGCATGGATCAAGACTGGGATTTGTTGCTCCGTGTGACGGAGAGGTATCTCAGGGCCCACTCGGCAATACAACATCACAATAAGCCTTGCAAGCAATGTGACTAAGTGTTAGTCACGGGATCTTGTATTACGAAACGAGTAAAGAGACTTTCCAGTAACGAGGTTGAACTAGGTATGGAGATACCGACGATCGAATCTCAGGCAAGTAACATACCGAAGAACAAAGGGAACGTTATACGGGATTAACTGAATCCTTGACGTAGAGGTTCGACCGATAAAGATCTTCGTAGAATATGTAGGAACCAATGTGGACGTCTAGGTCCCGCCATTGGTTATTGACCGTAGAGGTGTCTCGGTCATGTCTACATAGTTCTCGAACCCGTAGGGTCTGCACACTTAAGGTTTGGTGACGTTTCGGTAGTACAGAGTTATGTATGGTGGTGACCGAAGGTTGTTCGGAGTCCCGGATGAGATCCCGGATGTCACGTGGAGCTCCGGAATGGTCCGGAGGTAAAGATTCATATATTGGAAGTCCCAGTTTGGTCGCCGGAAAAGTTTCGGGCTTATCGGTAGTGTACCGGGAGTGCCGGTAGTGTACCGGGAGACCTCCGGGAGGGGTATTTCGACCCAAGAGGCTTCATGGGCTGTGGGAATGTATTAACCAGCCCTTAGTGGGCTGGTGAAAGCTCCACATAAGGCCCATGCGGCTGGAATAAAGAGACCCAAAGGAAAAAGGTGGAAAAAGGCCAAAAAGGAGCAATCCTAGTCCTACTAGGATTGGAGGAGGAGAGTCCTCCTCTCCCTCGTTGCCTTGGCCGAATCCAAAGAGGGCCAGCCCTTGCGGCCAGCCTCTCCTCTCCTCCTATATATATTGGTGGAATAGAGGGTTTTTGCACTAGTTTTTCCGGCCACGTGCTACCCGTTCCACCGGTGCATAGTTTCTCTTCTAGATCGTATTTCCGCAGTGCTTAGGCGAAGCCCTGCCGGAATTGCTCCACGACCATCGCCGGAGCGCCATCATGCTGCCGGCGAACTCTTCCTCCTCTCCACTTCTTCTTGCTGGATCAAGACGGTGGAGATCGTCATCAAGCTGCACGTGTGCTGAACGCGGAGGTGCCGTCCGTTCGGTACTAGATCGGAAGGACCGTGATCAAGGCCACGGGACGATTCGTGATTGGATCGCGGGACGGTTCGTGACGAGATCGCGGGACGGATCGTGACGAGATCGCGGGACGGATCGTGATTGGATCGCGGGACGCTCGGCGATTTGAATCGCGAAGATGTTCGACTACACCAACCGCGTTTCTTAACGCTTACCTCTTAGCGATCTACAAGGGTACGTAGATCAACTCGCCCTCTCGTAGATGCTCATCACCATGGATAGGTTTGCGTGTGCGTAGAAAATTTTTTGTTTCCCATGCAACGTTCCCCAACACTTATGTCATCTCCCAATGACAGTTTAGGACATGCTATCGCTGCAAGATTTTGATCTCTTGCAACACTACCGTTTATATCTATGATGCAATGCTATTGTTTATATCTCATCAAGAGCTTGTGATTTTGAGTTTATATCTAATCAAGTGCTTGCGTTGATGAAAAATATCTGACAATGGCGACATGATGCTGCGACCGACGGCCTGAACAACAAGAGTCACATGAAGATCCTGCTCAAGTGGATGTGGGGGAGGAGGATCGTCAAGTCCGCCTCCACGAAGGTCGACAACACCAAGAAGTTCCTCTAATCCCTCGTTCACCACGGAGGCGACCGAGGAGCCATCGCCACCCAAGGAGCAGCCAAAGGAAAAAGGGTGGAAAGGGAAACACCCAAAGTACCAGACCAAGAAACAGCCGGCATGCCGGTGAGTTTCTCTACTTCAAGATGCCTGGAGTGGATCTTTGTAGATGAAAATTTTATGAAAAGATGTGTGTCCTGGATTGGACGTGCGGCATCATCTGGGGGCAGGCTTACTTTGCTGAACTCTTCCCTATCTAGCTATATTACTATATGTCAATGTTACTTCTGCCCAAAACCTTTATTGAGAGGCTGGATAAACGTAGAGTAATGTTTTAAATAGCGGGCTATGCAAAATAGCGGCGGGCCTCCAAATCAGCTATAGCGGAGCTATAGCGGGCTATAGCAGGCTATAGCGGCATATTTGTACATGATATCATTTAGCGGCAACCTGCTAAAAAGGCTATAGCAAGGCTATAGCGGGGCTATAGCCGGCTATTTAAAACTATGACGTAGACGCCGTTTTTTCTGGTATAGTGCGGATGGGCGCAAACGATATCATCTGGTGCACTAGAGTAGAATTTTTCGTTCGAGAAATAAAGGGGGACTGGGAGTGAAAGATCTCCGTTAACAAAACAAAAGTCTGTTGGTCAAATGGTGGTGGAAACTTGATACACAGCAAGGGCTGTGGCACGATGTTATTAAGGCAAAGTACCTGAAAAAGGATACGGTAGCCTGAGTCAAATGCAGATTTAATGATTCCTCCATCTGGAAATCAACTATGAAAGTTAAGGAATACTATATGAAGGGTAGAGTTATTCATATTAATGCGGGAGATGTGGCCAGGGTGTGGCAGGATCCTTTGAATGGACTGGCCCCTCTTAATGCACAATTCTCTGAATTGTATATCATTCGCACCTATCCTGAAATGACTGTTGTCCAATGGAAAGAGGGTGAACAGTCAGATCTATTTCGTAGACGGCTTCATCCACATCTAGATGCTATGAAAAATGAGATGCAAGGCATTCTAGATATAATTATTCTGGCGGAGGGCTCGAATAGTATTGGCTGGGCTCGAGGACCCAAACTCAAATTCACTACTAAGTCGATGTATGCTCAACTTGAAAAAAATATCGCAGGCTGTGACTACAGATGGATATGGCAAGCAAAAATACACCTTAAAATTAAGATCTTTTTTGTGGCAATTGTTTCAGGATGCTGTGCTTACTAGGGATGTCATGGCAAGACGAAACTGGCCTGGTAACTCTCGTTGTTCGTTCTGTAATGATAGGGAAACATCTCAGCAGTTGTTCTTCCTTTGCCCTCTGGCTAGGGTGGTATGGAGAACGGTGCGATCTGTCCTGGGAACTGATTTATGTCCAAATAATTTGTGGCAATACTTCTCTTGGTGCTTTGTATTCTTACATGATGGAGCAAGGTTTTATACTTTTGGTTTGGCGGCGATGTGCTGGGCTATCTGGAACAGCTGTAATCGGGCCACTTCTGAATACAAATCTCCTAAAACCCCTTTTGATGTTGTCTTTTCGGCTTGTGTTTTCTTGAAATACTGGGCATGGCTTATGAAGGGTGATGATTGTGAAGCTATAATGAGGGGCGCCATGTTGCTGCAAGAAAATGCTGAGAACATGATGAGGATCTGCGCTGCGGCTGCTGAAGAAACGACCACAAGCCGATGGATATGATTGCCACTTCATTGTTGTTTTCTATGGGTGTATTTTGGGCTCTTCTTTTGCTCCTGTGTGAGCTGCTGGTCGGTTATTGAAACTTGTAGGCCCCTATCTTGCTGCTGGTACTAGGAGTTTCTGGTAGTATGTGGTGTCGTTGGATTTTCGCCGCACAACAAGTGTCTCGCGGGTGAGCTCTTGAAGTGGGTTTCCCGGTGATGCCGAACTTGCTCTCCCTTTCCCGTCTCCTTTAACTTGAACTTGTGTATTTCCGTTATTCAGTTAATGGAAAGGGATTATGCCTGGTTCAAAAAAAAAAAAAAACAGTCGGCAGCCGTTTGACTCTGGTCTGATGAGCTAAAGAGCAATCATTCAGGCATTTTCCTGCTGCTGTTTTTTTACTTGGCACAGAAGAGTTCGTTGTCGCATGTTGACATGAAAACAATTTGTGATGGACCTTTTGTGTTGGCTCAAATTTCGCTGGCAGGTCGGTTTGCTAGGCTCTGTGTTGTAGACTCACTGGTAGAGTAATGGTGATTCAATATGATAATCTAGTACTTCCTCCGTCCAGGTGCATAGGGCGTCTAAGTAAATCCAGATATTTCAAGAATGTAAGTCGCCATTGTTATTAAGTGTTGCATACATACTGCATTATCAGTCGAAATGATTTTGTGATTGACAAGAGTGAGCCTAGAAGGTTGACGATTCACTATCCATATAAGAGGTGTAGGTGAAGGTTGCATGCCTCCCGTATAAATAGAAGTAAATGTATTCATGTATTTAATTTTGCGCCCAACATTAGTTTTAGTACTCCTTGGTCACTTTTTTGATACACTTGTTTTGTTGGATTTCAGGTCAAAGCGAACCCACGTATGCACACTTGCCCATCTAAAGGGGAAAAGCCCAAACAACAGAAACAGAAATGGTTGCCCACTTAATAATTCATAAAATTAAGCAAGGACCTACCATGAAATGAGCAGCAGAACATGGCAAGGGAGCTTAAGCTATGCAAAAAAGAACAAGCCACGTTGTGCTAACAAGAGGGAGCAAGAGCCAAAGTGTCCAAGCCGGCCTCTCCGACCTTGGGGAAGCACACGCTATCGAAGGTTTGCCCTCACAATCGTCGTCGCATTTGTATAGATAAGGTTGGTGATGCTATTATTCCATCAGTTCTAAATACAAGATCTTTTAGAGATTTTACTATAAACTACATACGAAGCAAAATAAATAAATCTATATTTTAAAATATGTCTATATATTCTGTATGTAGTCCATAGTAGAATCTTTAAAAGGTCTTATATTTAAGAACAGAGGGAGTACTTGTCTTCGGTGTGCATTTAAATTATGCTTAGCGGAATTGGTTGTTCATTTGAAACGCGTCAACACAGGATCTATTGTTAGAAAGCACACGCGTGAGATCGATGATTCTACCGGGTCCCTTCTTGGGAGAAAAAATATGCAACATATTTTGGTAAAACGTAATATTTGGATCGTAGCTAGGTAATATCACGCTTTTCTCACTATATATAGTTGTACAAATAAAGAAAGTGAGTTGACCAAATTGATCGCCACAAGCGCTACTATGGATCTCGGCGGCACGGAGCTACGGAGTTTCGGCGGTAGACGCATGTGGATCGATATGTGCAGGATGGTGGCGTTGTCTGGCACCGTGGTGACGTCGACAGTAGGCCTGGTATGGTCGATGCATCAGTCCCTGTTCTGGAGATGGATCGATGGAAGACGGCGGTGACAGCCTGTGAGAGTGCGCCAGACCGGTGTGTGCCTTAGACCCAGCATTGCGGCTTGGTTAGGGTCTCTGGCTTTAGATGTTAGACTATGGTGCGACTCTGTTTGAGTTTTGGCTCGGACAATCGGCACCACTTCATCAAGTGGATATGGGTAGCGACATATGTTGTTGAAATGGTGACTTCAGACTATCTGATATACTATTTTATAAGGTCTTTATGAATAATTAATTAAATGGATGGATGCGTCGCCCAGATAAAAAGGTCGGATGTCAGCCTCCTTTAAAAAAAATGGTTGAAACAATACTACGAATGAGCATCTGACACACTTAGGTTATGACAAAGTTTGTGAAACGTATGGTTATTAGCCAAACATAGCCTAAACGTGCCCCTACATATGCCTTAGGGCCTGATACGGGGCACACCCATGTGCGTCAATCTTTCACGAATTGAAGATGGATTTGTGAGGGAGCGCGAAGAACACGAAGAGCACGAGGATAAAATCACAAGAGGAAAACGCTCAAGAGCGATCCACGATGACACATGCATTAGAATCATCCGAGTACATGAGAATCACGGTCCACAAACAACCAAAGAATACACGTAACGGTAGTCTCCTCGCTCCGAAGGAGGAGGTCTTGAATCCCAAGGGGATCTTCCCTTAGAGGGGCCTTGGCATCACTCCAGATCTTCTCACGTAGAGGGAAGTCGCTCCACGAGGGAAGGGAGATAATGGAGCTAGGCTCAACAAGTGTATTCGCTAAACCTAAGCTAACCCTAGGAAGAGGAGAGGAAGGAGAATATATAGTAATAGACGAAACGAAGGGGTACATGGGCCAAAGCCCGCGGACCTGTGTGCAGACAGGGTCCGGACGTCCGGACGTGGTCGGACGTCCGAGGCTTCACGGCGGTCTGGAGGTGCCCGGTCGTCCGAGGATTCGGCTCTGGTTGGGGGTTCTTGGATTTTCGGGGCGCGTCGGACGTCCGGCGGCCGGTCGTCCGGAGGTCTTCGGTCTTCCAAGGATTCGGTGCGGGTGCCGGGGCGTCGGATTTCCAGACGGGTCCGGTCGTCCGGGTGCTGGAGCATGTCGGGCGTCCAGTCCGGGTCGGATGTCCGTGCGCTGGAGCGTCCTGGAGTTCCCTGGCGAGGTCGGTCTTCAGACGTCGGACGTCCAAGGCTGTCCGGATGTCCGAGGATGGCCGGACGTCCGAGAGTTGTGCCTTGTCCACAACTTCTCCCTTTTCCTTCCAAGCTTGACGTCCTTCGTGTCCGCTTGCATGTCTGACGTCCGAGCACCTGAGTATACAGAGGACTTTCGTCTGAGGTAGTGACCATGTCTCAAGTGGATCAAGCGGTGGTTGAGCAAGGAGATATGTCACCTCGGCTTCCATAGCGCGTGCATGGGCTCTTGTCGTGGGACCACTTGACGGTGTAGCCTTCATGGGGATGATAGAGGGATGCTCTGCATCATCTCCCCCCTTGGGGAAGATCCTTCATTGGATCAAGATCTTCATCACCATAAAAAGGGGATTGATCCGTGGCATTGAAGGTGTCACTCATGTTGTACTTGTCGCGGGGGATGTCGATCTTTTAGGCATTGTTGTTGGAGCGGGCCAACACCTTGAAGGGGCCGTCGGCATGAGGGAGTAGCTTGGACTTGCGTTTGTAGGGGAAGCGGTCCTTGCGTAGGTGTAGCCACACACGATCACCGGGCTCGAACACCATGGGGTGCTTGTTGAGGTTGCGCTTGTTAGTGACGCATTCCACTTGACGTTCCATAGTGCGCCTTGTATCTTCATGCATTTTCTTGATGTAGGTTTCCCTTGCACTTGCGTCCATGTTGATGCGTTCATGGAGTTGTAGAGGAAGGATGTCCAATGAGGACAACGGGTTGAAGCCATAGACCACTTCGAAAGGAGACTTGCTATTGGTGGAGTGACTTGCGCGATTGTAGGCGTACTCGGCGATGGGCAGACATTCTTCCCATTCCGTGATGTTCTTCTTGATCAACACGCGAAGTAGGGTGGAAAGCGTCCGGTTCGTCACTTTCGTTTGTCCATCGGTTTGTGGATGGTATGCTGAAGAGAAGAGAAGCTTGATTCCGAGCTTGGCGCATAGGGTCCTCCAAAATTAGCTCAAAAACTTGACATCACGATCGGAGACAATGGTCTTGGGGACACCATGTAGTCGCAAGATGTCCCTACAAAAGAGATTCGCAATATGTGAAGCATCATCTATCTTGTTACATGGAATGAAATGAGCCATCTTGGAAAAGCGGTCCACAACGACAAAAACGGAATCATGGCCATTTTTTGTTCGTGGCAAACCAAACACAAAATCCATACTAATGTCTTCCCAAGGTTGGAAAGGTATATGTAAAGGCATATAAAGACCATGGGATTGAGCTTTTGACTTAGCTTTGCGGCATGTAGAGCATCAGTTGGTGAAGCATGCAACATCACGAAACATCTTGGGACAAAAGTACCTGTTGGAGAGTGTGGCATACGTCTTTTCACGTCCAAAGTGACCCATAAGTCCTCCACTGTGATCCTCTTGCAAAATCAACAAACAAAGAGAAGACTCGGGTATACACAACTTGTTAGCACGCATAAAATAGCCATCTTTCATATTATAGTTCTCCCAACAAGTTTTCTCTTGGCACATAGTGTAAGGATTAGCAAAATAGGCATCATGCTCATACAAGTCTTTGATGTGCTCAAAACCAATAGCATTCAATTCAAGTTGAGTAACTAGCATGCATTTGCGGGAAAGGGAATCTGCCACAATGTTTTCCTTACCCTTGATGTATTTGATGACATAAGGGAAGGACTCAATAAATTCACTCCATTTAGCATGCCATTTGTTCAACTTGGTTTGACCTTTCAAGTATTTAAGCAGTCATGGTCGGTATGGATAACAAACTCATGTGGTCGCAAATAGTGTTCCCACACATGCAAAACTCTCACCAAAGCATACAATTCTTTTTCATAGATGGGGTAGTTAAGTTGATCGCCAGATAGTTTCTCACTAAAATACGCAATAGGACGCTTCTCATGCATAAGAACACCACCTATTCCATTACCACTAGCATCACAATGCACTTCAAATGTTTTAGCAAAGTTGGGCAAAGCAAGCAAAGGTGCATGAGTGAGCAAATTTTTAAGTTCATGGAAAGCGTTGTCTTGTGTAGGACCCCAAATGAATGGTGCATTCTTCTTGCTCAAAGCATGGAGAGGCGATGCAATAGTGCTAAAGTCTTTCACAAAACGGCGATAGAAACCGGCTAGTCCTAGGAAGCTACGCACTTGTTGCAAATTCGTTGGTATGGGCCAAGTTTTAATAGCATCAATCTTAGTTTCATCTACATAAACGCCCTTAGAAGATACTACAAAACCCAAAAAAACTACTTTCTCAACACCAAATGTGCATTTCTCCATCTTTGCATAGAGTTGTTCCTTTCTAAGGATTTGCAAAACATCATGAACATGTGTAGCATGCTCCTCAAGAGACTTGCTAAAGACAAGAATATCATCAAAATATACCACAACACAATATCCTATGAGTGATCGCAAAACATAGTGCATGACACGCATGAAAGTACCCGGTGCTTCGAATAAGCCCATGGGCATAACCAACCATTCATAGATACCAAGTTTAGTCTTGAATGCGGTTTTCCACTCGTCACCCTCTTGTATGCGAATTTGGTAGTAACCACTTTTTAAGTCAATCTTTGAAAATATAGTGGCACCACTAAGTTCATCTAGCATATCATCTAAATAGGAATGGGATGATGGTAGCGAATGGTGATAGCATTGATTGGCGGCAATCGGAACGCATGCGCATACTACCATCTTGCTTAGGCACTAGTATCACCGGGACCGCACAAGGACTCAAACTCTCACGTACATGCCCTTTGTCTAGGAGTTTTTGGACTTGCCTTTGTATCTCCATTGTTTCTTCGGGGTTGATGCGATAGGGAGCCTTGTTAGGAAGCGGTGCTCCGGGAATGAGGTCGATGCGGTGTTCGATCCCTCGTTTTGGTGGTAGTCCCGGGGGTAGATCATCGGGAATAACATCATGGAATTCCTGCAACAACTTAGATAACACAAGAGGAAGATATTGTGACGGGTTAGTTCGAACAACTTCATCTTTGCACACAAGTACATAGTGAAGAACGGTCGATGGGCTCTCAGTCACATCCCTCAAATCTCTTTTGGTGGCTAAAAGAACTATATCTCTCATGTCCCTCATCGTGGAGTCACTCATTTTTGGCTTGTGTCCCTCACTCTCTTTGAGGTGAATCACTCTCTCACTTTTATCTCCACGATGGGATGAATCTTGCTTGTTGGCGATGACTTGACTTGGAGTCATTGTGCAGAGCACATATTGCTTGCCCTTCATCTTGAAGCTCTATTGATTCGTTTGACCATTGTGTGTGACACCATAGTCAAATTGCCAAGGTCTACCAAGTAGGAGGTGGCACACGGACATTGGAACCACATCACACTCCAAAGTGTCTTCATAAGCGCCTATCCCGAAGGAAACTTCCACAGTGTGGTCAACTTGGAGGGTTCTAGTGTCACTAAGCCGTTGGACCTTGTAGGGACAAGGGTGCTTTTTCTTGACCAATTGTAGCTTGGAACAAAGGTCTTCACTTGCCAAGTTGTGGCAACTCCCTCCATCGATGATGACCTTGACGGACTTTCCTTGGGTGCCCGCCTTGGTGTGGAAAATGTGGCAACATTGGTCCTCGTATTCTTGTTGTTGGAGCGTCAAAACTCTGGAGACAATGAGAGCGGGGCTTGATATGTCTCCGTCATATCTACTTTTCCAAACTCTTTTACCCTTATTTTGGACTCTAATTTGCATGATTTGAATGGAACTAACCCGGACTGACACTGTTTTCAATAGAATTGCCTTGGTGTTATTTTTGTGCAGAAATATAAGTTCTTGGATTCACCTAGAAATTTATGGAGAATATTTTTGGAATTAATAAAAAATACTGGTGAAAGAATCAACTGGAGAGGGGCCACCACCTAGTCACAAGCTAGGGGGCGTGCCCCCCTAGGGCGCGCCCCCTGTCTTGCGGGGCCCCTGCTGCTCCGCCGACCTCAATTCCACTCCTATATATTCCTATTCGGGGAGAAAAAAATTAGATAGAAGAGTTCATCGCGTTTTACGATACAGAGCCCCCGCCACCTCCTGTTCTTCCTCGGGAGGGCAGATCTAGAGTCTGTTTTGGGCTTCGGAGAGGGGAAATCAACGATGTCGTCATCACCAACAATCCTTCATCACCAATTTCATGATGCTCTCCACCATTCATGAGTAATTCCATCATAGGCTTGCTGGACGGTGGTGGGTTGGATGAGATTTACCATGTAATCGAGTTAGTTTCACTAGTCGAAAACATGGCTTTGGTCCAAGCCTGAAATCCCATTAATCCTGGCTCACTAACGAACCAGGACCCATGGGGGCATCGGTCCCGGTTCGTGAGGCCAGGGCGCCGGCCGGGCCTCATCGTCCATTGGTCCCAGTTCGTCTGACCCCTTTGGTCCCGGTTCCATACACAAACCGGGACCAATGGGCCTCACTCCTGGCCCACAACCATTGGTCCCGGTTTGTGGCTGGAACCGGGATCAAATGGTGTCCTTTAGTCCCGGTTCCAGCCACAAACCGGGACCAATGGTTGGCCTATATATACCCCCTGCCCGCAAGCAGAGCAGTGCACTGCTCTGTTTTTTTGGCCGGCCGTGGGAGAGCTTTGTGGTGCTCTAGCTCACCTCCTATGCACATGAGGTGTTCACTGAAATGCCCGAACCACACTTAAGATTTATCCTCTCGAAGATGCTTGTCCAAGCTCCATTTTTCTCAAGATTTGTCTAGGTTTAGCGGTCTGTCTTATCCCGTCCCCGTCCTCACCGCCGTCGATCACCCGTGCCCATCTCGACGCCAACACCACCGTGGTTAGCCTCTTTTGTTATCTTCTTTCTAAAAGAAAAAAGTTCTTACTTGTATGATTAAGATAGATACTTGTGTAATTTTCTTACTTTTATTATTGTTTGTTATTATATAGTGCGATGGTATTGGTATCCGCCTCTGTCGGCCCTCGTCCTGTCTATGATTCGGATGTGCTATATATTATCTTTTATAACTATTTGTTTTATGTAGTGTTTATGACAATTATGCCGACCAACGTGGCATATATTTTTTAATCTATGAGGTATGTGAACCGGAAATTCCAACCGACATAGAAATTCTTGTCAAGAAGTTAAATTTGGTTGAAAAGAAAACAATTACTGGAAATAAAAATTACAAAGAGTTGAAGAGGAGAAGATGAAATTGGAGTTGAATGTTGACGATGTCATCGACGATCACAAGATCAAGATGGATGCAATGCGCTTGAAGATTAGAAAGATTAGAAAATATGCCATTCATACTAAGGCTTGGTATCATTATGCCATTCGATCAATTTGTACCTTAGTTGCGGTTATTATCGCATTTTTTGTTGCTTTTAAATTTTATAGTTTCAATGTATGTTTTAATTAGATGCTCTAGAGAGCTATATGTTGTTCAATAATGAG
Source organism: Hordeum marinum (assembly GCA_022496015.1). Classification (NCBI taxonomy): domain Eukaryota; kingdom Viridiplantae; phylum Streptophyta; class Magnoliopsida; order Poales; family Poaceae; genus Hordeum; species Hordeum marinum. Next base: position 515,107,805 of record CM039676.1, on the reverse strand, counting down.
AACTATGTATGAACGTTATGTATTTATTTTGGTCACTACTGTACTTTGGCTTTAATGTGATAATGAATTTCTATTAATTTGGTCACTTCTCTATTCATGATATGTTGTAATGTTTTTAATACACTTTATTATATAATGCACGCAGATGAACCGACAATGGATGTACGGTGACCGACGCACCTCCGAGTATATTAAGGGTCTGCATAATTTTCTCGAAGCGGTTGAGGAAAACAAGCAGAATGGTTTTATGCATTGTCCATGTACTGTCTGTGAGAATACGAAGGCTTTCTCCAACTCTAAAACCCTGAACTTCCACCTGCTTGAGAAGGGTTTTATGCCACACTATAATGTTTGGAGCAAGCACGAATAAAGAGGGGTTATGATGGGAGACAACGAAGAAGAAGAGGATGATGACAACTACCCGCCCCCTGAATACGGTGATGCTGCAATGGGGGAAGCTGAAGATCAAGAGGAACCAGACGATGTGCCCGATGATGATCTTTGCCGGGTCATTGTTGATGCACAGAGAGAATGCAAACGTGAAAGGGAGAAGTTGAAGTTCGATTGCATGCTAGAGGATCACAAAAAAGGGTTGTACCCAAATTTCGAAGATGACAACAGAAATCTTGATACCACACTGGAATTGCTGCAATGGAAGGCAAACAATGGTGTATCTGACAAGGGATTTAGTTCCAAAGGATAACGAATTGCCCGACAGTACATACGAAGCAAAGAAGGTTCTATGCCCTCTAGGATTGGAGGTGCAGAAGATACATGAATGCCCTAATGATTGCATCCTCTACCACGGTGCGTACGAGGATTTGAACGCATGCCCAGTATGCGGTGCATTGCGGTATAAAATCAGAAGAGATGACCCTGGTTATGTTGAGGGCCAGCGCACTGGGAACAGGGTTCCTGCCAAGGTGATGTGGTATGCTCCTATAATACCATGGTTGAAACGTCTGTTCAGAAACATAAAGCATGCCGAGTTGATGCAATGGCACATAAAAGACCGTAAGAAAGACGGGAAGATGAGAGCACCTGCTGACGGGTCGCAGTGGAGAAAGATCGAGAGAAAGTGGAGTGACTCTACAGGTGACCCGAGGAACGTATGGTTTGGTTTAAGTGCAAATGGCGTTAATCCTTTTGGGGAGCAGAGCAATAAGCAAAGCACATATTATGGTTACATAGTGGACATATGGGAACTTGACTATGGACATGATTTCAAGGTCCCTTTGCTTCAGTGCAAATTGGTCAATCTGTCAGGAGGTGGGATAAAGGAAGACCCATGGTACGGAATGACAATAGTGGATCTGAACAATCTTGGGTACACAGACGAACCATTCGTCCTAGCCAATGCTGTGGCGCGTGTTTTCTATGTGAAAGACATGTCTACCAAACCGAGAAAAAGAAAAGATAAGGAAGCGAATATATCATATGATGAGCCAAAGCGCCACATAGTTCTTTCAGGAAAAAGAGACATCGTGGGATTGGAGGGCAAGACAGACATGTTTGAAGATTATGAGAAGTTTCATGAAATTCCTCCCTTCACAGTCAAGACTGACCCAAGCACCCTGTTAAACGATGAAGATTATCCATGGCTACGGCGCAATAAGCAAAGGACAAAAGCAAAGAAAAAGTTAAGACTTTCTCTCCACAACTATATCGTTGTAGTTACATGCGAAGAAATGAAATGCCATTTGTAACAGATGAGCTTTCGTATGAAACCCTGATACTTTGAAAGAGATTGTCCGTTTTGTACACGAAGTGCATCCAGTTTTTGCCGTAACCCTCTCAACTTTTTATAACATGCTATGTGGGTAAAATGATGACACCATGCCAATTTTCAACCTTTTCAGAGTTCGTTTGTAGTGCTTTTCAATTTCAGGGTCATTTAGCTTTAAAAAAATAGTAAATGCATGCAAAATACCAGATGAAGCCAGAAAGGGTTGAAAGTTGAGAATGTGGCTTTGAATGGTTCATTTTGAACACACAAAAAGTCTGGAGTTCAAATAAGTTAAAAAAAATAAAATACCCTTGTAACAGATGAGTTTTCGTCCGAAACCCTGATACTTCGAAAGAGATTGTCCATTTTGTACACGAAGTGCATCCAGCTTTTGCCATAATCCTCTCAAATTTTTATAACATGCTATGTGGGTGAAATGATGATACCATGCCAACTTTCAACCTTTTCAGAGTTCATTTGTAGTGCTTTTCAATTTCAGTGTTATTTAGCTCAAAAAAAATCAGGAAATGCATGAAAATACCAAATGAAGTCAGAAAGGGTTGAAAATTGATGATGTGGCTTTGAATGGTGCATTTTGAACACACAAAAAGTCTAGAGTTCAAATAAGTTCAAAAAATGAAATTCCTTTGTAGCAGATGAGTTTTCGTCCGAAACGCTGATACTTCGGAAGAGATTGTCCATTTTGTACACGAAGTGCATCCAGTTTTCGTCGTAACCCTCTCAACTTTTTAGCACATGCTATGTGGGTGAAATGATGATACCATGCCAACTTTCAACCTTTTCAGAGTTTATTTGTAGTGTTATTCAATTTCAGGGTCATTTAGCTCAAAGAATAAACTAATAGCAAAAAGAATGAACTAGAAAGATTTTATGTAACTCTAATAGCAAAACGAATGATCTAAAAATAATCACGTAAAATATTCTGTTATGATCAACTAAAACAAAACTATAATATTCTTCAATAGCAAAAAGAATCAACTAAAAAGCTTTTATAAAACTCTAATAACAAAAGGAATCAACTAAAAATCTTTTATAAAGCTCTAGTATTTTTGAAACAAAAATTATATAAAATTTACGCAATGAAAATTATCAAAGTATTTTTGTTCAAAACATTAATAGCAAAAAGAATTTTCATAACTAATTTTTTGGTTAGAAACTTTAATAGCAAACAAAAATAACCAAATTTGTTTTTGATTAAAACAGAAATTTAAAATAACCTAAAACTTACCAAATTGACTATAGTGATAAAACACAGTAATATTAAATAGCAGGAAAAAGAATCACTCAAAAATCTGTTTTTTAAGTAAAGTTATTCACAAACCTGTGATTCACACAAATTTAAAAAAAATTCAAATTTAAACTATTCAAATTTTAAAACTAATGTCACTAACAAAAAGTTTATAATTTTTGTGACCTACAAGCAAAAAGAATTAGTGAAAAACTGTAAGTAGGAACAAAATAAAATAAATAAAGCAAAAAACAAAAAAAACTGGATTTTTTTATAAAAATGCCATCTACTGGGCCACCACGGCCTCAATACGACTAGAAACCCAACCAGCTTGTTGGGCTACGATTCAGACCCGCAGAAGACCCAATAGGCCCACAGGAAGTGACAGATTAGGCCCGGAAGCCTGTAGTTGAGAGGAGCTCGAGAGGGTGTGCGCAACAGCGCTTATAAACCACTCTCGACCTTGCTCAGCTAGCGAGGTGGGACTAAAAATTTGGCCCTGGGCAGCACCACCCTTTGGTCGCCCCTTTAGTCCTGGTTGGTGCTACCAACTAGGACCAAATGTCCCTGTTTCCTGCCCTTTGGTCTGGGTATATAAGTAGCACTTAGGCTGCCTAGACTTTTCAGTTCTCATCTCGCCCCCGCCCCCGATGCCGCCGACGAAATCGATGCCGCCAGGCTGCCTAGACTGTAACGCCCCAGACACACCCGCCGGTAGTCGTTACTCCTGGCGGGATCTAGACTGGCCTCACAGATCAATACTAGTCTTTTCTACCCACTTTGTCCTCACTCATGCGCACCCGCGATCAACTTCCTGATTGGTCACCCATCCTAGAACTACTCCAAGCCAAGCACGCTTAACCTGAGAGTTCTGTTTGAATGGGCTCCCGGAAAAGAAGGAATTCCTTATCGATATGAGTAGTCTATCATCCCTAATAAGCCAGGCTATCACATACACCGCCACTCAGAGGAACCGGCGTCCTCGTCGGGTCACAGGAACGTTCCCTCTTGGCACAAACGTCTGTGCTTCCACTCCGATACATGTGTCATTCTGTGTGCCATGATGGGTCACAAACTTCATGAACAACATGACCCCGCACCGATACATGTGTCATTCCGTGTGCCACGACGGGTCACAAACTTCATGAACAACATGACCCCGCACCTGTCGGCAAACATCCGTGTAACCGCGAGGGTCGGCTCTGATACCAACTTGTAACGCCCCGAACACACCCGCCGGTAGTCGTTACTCCTGGCAGGATCTAGACTGGCCTCACAGATTAATACTAGTCTTTTCTGCGCACTTTGTCCTCACTCATGCGCACCCGGGACCAACTTTCCGGTCGGTCACCCATCCTAGAACTACTCCAAGCCAAGCATGCTTAACCTAAGAGTTCTGTTTGAATGGGCTCTCGGAAATGAAGGAATTCCTTATCGATATGAGTAGTCTATAATCCCTAATAAGCCAGGTTATCACATAGATGCCGCCCGCCGCTCCCCCATCACCGTCGAGCCCTGCTCTGACGCCGTCAGGTGGCTCCACCTCGCCATCATCACCATCGCCGAGCTGCCTCGATGCCGTCCCCTTCCCTCCTCTCCCCCCGTGCCCCGACGCTGCTGCCCGCCGCGATGCCGCCGCCGCCGCCCCGGCCGTGCTCTGCTTGCCGCGCCACCGCCGCCGCCTCTGCCTTTTTTTGTTCTTATGTATGCATTGATGTATATGTATGCAGATGTGTTTGCAGATGTATATGGATGATCCATGGATATGTATACATTGATGTATAATTTTTTGTTCATATAAATTTTTTTGTTCATAGATTTTTTTTTGTTCATAGAAAGTTTTTATATATGATCCATGGATATATGAGCAATGATGATGTTGTTGATGATATGAGTTCTTTGATGAAATGATGATATGATATATATATAGTTCTTTGATGATGATGATATGATATATATATAGTTCATTGTGTTGATATATAGATTATTTTCATTATGGTGATATATATAGATTATTTTCATTATGGTGATATATATATTATTTTTTATTTAGAATTTTTCTGTAGATGATATGATGATGATGATGATGATGATATATACAGTTCTTTGATTGTGATGATAGATGATGATGATATATATAGAGAGTTCTTTGATTGTATGAAAACTTGATCAATTTTTTGTTCATAGAAATTAGTTAAAATTTACCAAGTTACTAAGTTAAAATGTTCATATATTCAAAATGAGTTAATTAAAAGACTCACCGATAACTTCGACATGAGGGGGGACGTCGGACATGCATGAGTGAGAGAGGCAGTCCGCTCGCCGACCTACTATCGAGGTCACCCAAACCCTAGAAGAAAGAGCATCATTGTCGATCAACCCCCTCCCCGATAACTTCGACATGAGGGGGGACGTCAGACATGCATGAGAGAGAGGCGGTCCGCTCGCCCGACTAACTATCGAGGCCACCCAAACCCTAGAAGAAAGAGCGTCATTGTCGATCTACCCCCTCCCCAATAACTTCGACATGAGGGGGGACGTCGGACAGGTCATGTGGATTTTTTTGTTCATATAGAAGACTGTTGTAACATAGATTTATCAAGAATACCCCCATTATGGATGTGCACAAGTTGATCCAATTTTTTTCTAATCTCATATATATATATATATATTCTTCTATATGTCACGTTGTCTGTCAAAGTATTCAAGAAATCCATGGCTTCATCATTAGCGGGAAGTAACAGGCGTATGATGCTACGAAGCTCTTCAAAGTTGTTTTGGAACGGAGTTCCGGATAGAATAATGCGCTTTTTGGTACGAATTTTAGCAAAGGCCTTCCAAATAGCAATATTCGGAAGGCTCTTGCTGAACTTCGTACCAAAAAGCTAATTAATTATCCTATCCGGGACTCTGTTCCAAAACAATTTTGGAGAGCTTCGTACCATTATGTGCTTGTTACTTCCAGCTAATGATGAAGCCATGGTTTTCTTGAATCCTTTGACACTAGACAACGTGACATATAGAAGGGTAGATGAGATCAGGAAAAATATGGACTATTTTCTGCACATCCAGAATGGTGCCATTTTGTTAAGAGAATCCCTTGTTTGACATTCATGAGAGAGGCAGTCCGGACGTCGGACATTCATGTTTGTATATTAATTGCCATGATGTAATATTTGCAGAAACTATGGATCAAAGAGACTTGGAACAAGAACAATTGTTGGGGGAGATAATCTTCGCCGGACGTGATGTCTTGTCATATCTCAATGACACCAATGGTCTGGAAGGAGAGGATGACGACTCTGGTGATCGAACAATGGAGGAGGAAGGACATGATCATGATGGCTCCGGTGACCAAATGCCGAAGGAAGAAGACGACTCCGGTGACCGAACATAGGAGGGAGCTTTTGCAAAATCCGGCAAGGTATATATATTAATTAAGCCTGTGCTGACTAGCTAATTGATGCATTAATTGTTTTGGTATGTACATATATTAACTCTTCTTTCTTATTTTATAGCCCTCCGGATCGAGCCAAATTTCGGTAACGAGACGAGGCCCGAAGAGAAGGTTGCGCAAGGATGAAAGGTTTACGATCATAGCACTCGCAGACGATGGCCTACCGATTGAACCCAAGCGGACCAAGGCCTGCCGATTGAACCCAAGCGGGCCAAGGAGGCATTTTCTGCTTAGTGTGGAGCTATTGTTAGGGACAACATCCTGATCAGCATCAATCAATGGAATAAGCCTAACGACGACGACATCCCTAAAGGTGATTATGTCAGCCATAGACAGAAAGATGATCTCTGGACCGCGTTGAAGGAAAGTTTCACCCTACCGCCAGAGGAGGATCCGAATAAGCTAGTTATAGAGCCACTGGTCAAGGCGTGTGCTCTTAAGAAGATGGCACATCTATTCAGGAGGTGGAAGAATGAGTTGAAATCAAAGTTTGTCAACAAAGGGAAGACTCCAGAATTCATCGGTCGATTTGAGAAGATAAGAGATCACTGGCCCACATTTGTGGCCTACAAGACATCGGACAAGAGTAAGAAAATATCAGAGACAAACAAGAACAATGCTGCAAAGAAGTAGTATCACCATCACATGGGGTCAGGTGGCTACCTTAAAGCCCGGCCGTTGTGGGACAAAGCTGAGAATGACCTGATTGCTAAAGGGGTCGAACCACGGACATTGAACTGGCCAGACCGTTCAAGGACTTGGTTCTTTAGGGTTGGGGGAACTTTGGACCCTAAAATAAGGAAGTGTCGTTGAACGGACGCTTGCAATACTCGTAAAGAAGCTTTAGAAGTATATCACCGCAGCGCAGGAAGGGACGTTCATTCTCGACAGAGAGAAGGATGAGCTGACTGAGGCCCTAGGGAATGCTGAGCACCCTGGACGAATATGAGGCACACCAGGCTCCGTTCCATGGAAGGTTGGGTTTCCCGACGCAGGAGGTTACAGAAGCCGGGAGAGAAAGAGGAAAGCAGAGCTCAACGACATGCAGAAGCTCAATTCAATACAAAAGCTAGAGGAACTTGAGAGCCAGCGAGTTGCCGGCCAACCATCTCAGTGGCACGAAGCTACCCCAGAAGCTACCCCGCCATCTCAATGGAGAAGCAGTGCGGCTTCCACGGAGCCCATTCAGCCTGACTTCATGGCTCCTAGCTACCCCGTGGATACTATTATGGAGGCTCAATATTGCGAGCTTATGATGAAATGCCGGAACCTCACTTTCAAGGCGTCTGTCGGCTCTGTTGCACCTCCTCGATCCAACGGAACTTTTCACTGCCTTCCGATTCCACATGGCTATGCTATTGTGATGGTGGATGAAGTAATGGAGGGATTTGAGAAGCTCAATCTTGACCACTCTACAGGTGAAGGGGAGAATCAGCTGGTTCGTGCTCTGAGGAGTACATGTCTATGGCAGAAGGAGTACATCAAGCTTCCAAACTGGATGCCTCCGCCTCCTCCTCCTCCTCCTCCGGCGAGTCAGGGCACTCTGCCTCCTCCTCCTTCGCCTCCTCCTCCTCCTCCTCCGGCGAGTGATCAGGGCACTCCGCCTCCTTCTTCGGCTGCTCCGACGCGTGAGGGCACTCCGTCTCCTCCTTCGCCTACTCCGGCGTGTTGGAGCAGTCCGCCTCCTCCTTCGCCTCGTCGGCAACGGCAGAAGACAGACGCCGCTGCTCCGGCTCCTCTGGCGCATCGGAGCACTCTGCCTCATTCTCCGCCTCGTCAGCAACGACGGAAGAGAGACGCTGCCGCTCCGACGGCTAGTAGTACAAGTAGAGGCAGGAGGCAATTCAGATACGACCCATCTCTCAAGCCTCTGGAAAAGTTACCATATGAGAGGACCGAGCAGGAAAACGAGGACATATGTCGTGCCCAACTGAGGGACCATTTTGCAAAGAAAACTCCACCTCCGAAGGAGAAGGTAGATCCAGTGAAAGTGAAGTGCACTATCAATGCCCTGAAGCGACCACCGCCGCCTCCGTCGGATTCCAATTTGACCACGTAATTACTAAGACACATGCTGAAGCACAGAAGTCGGGAAGTACTTCTAGTGCTGCAAGAGAAAAAAAACAAAGAAGTGGGAAAACAATTCCCTAGCTCGGCTAACAAGCGAAGCAATCGTGCCCTCCGCTCAAGGTGTCTAGTGATATCACTAATCATCTGGTGGTACTACCCGGTACCACTCTTGATGATTACCTGCCCGATGATGTACAGTTTGAAACGGCTGAGGTAGTAGACGTCTTTAGATACGAGCACGAGAAGCCTCTCGTCAAACCTAATCATCCTCATCTAACAATGATGATGCAAAAATTGCATGACTGGTACATGGAAACCTGTAGGAAGTCTGGGACCAACAGTTTGATGATCGGAATTAAAGAAGAGCATGACTTTCCTGGAGTCGACCTGCTGCCTGTTGAATTTGTGGAGTTATTTCAATTATACAATCAAGAGGCCCTCGACAAACAACTCATACCTTGCTACTCTCTGTAAGTATTACTTCTATAATTAAGTCTCTAGATCAGTTCGTTCATTGCATGTATATATAATTATCCTCACTTTATTATGTAGATTGAAGATGGTTGAATGCAAAAAAGAACAAATCTATGACATTGAGTTCATTAGCCCAAATACCGTATTTGAATGGTTGGTACGAAAGGAGGCCATGATACCGAGAACAACTTGCTAGAAATGTTCCTTAGACATCAAAACAAAAGGGAAATACTCTTTCCTTACAACTTCAAGTGAGTGTTACTGTCTTCTGCATATTCGGTTTCGCTTACACGTGGTTAAGTAATGTAATTGATGAGTTATGTGTGCGCAACTTCCACTATATTCTGCTATCCATTAACCTTGATGGGGCATTAGTAACTGCCTTAGACTCACTCCGTAAAGAGCCCAAGTATTATGCGGACATGACTACAATGCTCCAGAAGTAAGTTCAATCAATGTCGGGACCATATCGACAACTTTCGTTCATTTCCTGATATCAAGTAATCATTTGATTTGCCTGCCAGGGTTTGGAAAATGTTCACCGCTATGGTTTCGGGTCTGAAGAAGGAGCTGCAATTTACACACCCCAAAGTAAGTAGTACTAGCTAGTTCCGTGCATCTCTCATTGATTCTAGTTTCATCAATACCATTATCATGCTTGCTTATCAGTTTGATTGAACTCTATTCCCGTAAAGTGCTTGTTGCAGGCACCCAACACTCATTTATGTGGATACTACATATGCGAGTTCATTCACCACTATACCTCTGAACGGGGCTCCTCTGAGAAACAATTTGAAGTACGTAAACAATATTCACAATTTTATTTTATATATTACCATCAATTTTGTTGATTTTCATTCATATATATGTATTGACCCCCCTCTTTAAATTAGATCTGGCAGATGCGGGATGAACACCTACCACATGACCGCATACAAGCAATTGAAGAGAAATTGGCGGGATTCTTTCTTGACCACGTCATACCTGAACATAGAGAATACCATGTGAAATTGAAATGGTTGTAAGGGATGTTATATATTGTACATATGTAGCAGTGTCGGATAGATATACGAAAACTTGTTGTTCGACCAAGCATGAAGAAAGAGATGTCACTTCTCTCTATATATGTTCATGACGATCTTGTGTAATTAATGGTTTCCTTTATTTGCTTACTAGCTAGCGTCGAGTTCTCTCTATATGTGTAGTAGCTAGCGTCGACCAAGCACGGAAAAACAGAGGTCACTTCTCTCTATTAGCTCGCTAACACAATATGAAACCCCTAAATTAACCCTCCAAAACCCCAAAACTCCCCTTCCAAAAAAAACCATCGCCTGCAAGCTGCTGACACATGGCTGCCTTTTGGTGCTGGTTGGTGTAACCAACCGGGAATAAAGGTCCTCTTGTCTGGGCTCCCTGTAGCGGCCACGTGGATCCCCTTTGGTCCCAGTTCATAAGCGAACCAGGACTAAAGGTTTTGGGATTTAGTCCTAGTTCCAGAACCGGGGCTAATGGGCCTCTGGAACTGGGACAAATGGGTCATTTTCTAGTAGTGTTTTGTTAGGGTTTGATCCCTAGTATCCACTATGTTCTGAGATTGATGTTCCTATGACTTTGCTATGCTTGATGCTTGTCACTAGGGCCTGAGTGCCATGATTTCAGATATGAACCTATTATGTTTTCATGAATATATATGTGTTCTTGATCCTATCTTGCAAGTTGTAGACACCTATTACGAGTTATGATCCACATCCCCCAAGGTGACAATAACTGGGATTCTTTCCGGTGATTACCGTAGTTTGAGGAGTTCATGTATTCACTAAGTGCTAATGCTTTGGTCCAGTTCTCTATTAAAAGGAGGCCTTAATATCCCTTAGTTTCCATTAGGACCCCGCTGCCACGGGAGGGTAGGAAAAAAGATGCCATGCAAGTTCTTTTCCATAAGCATGTATGACTATATATGGAATACATGCCTACATTACATTGATGAATTGGAGCTAGTTCTGTGTCACCCTATGTTATAACCGTTGCATGATGAATGCCATCCAACATAATTATCCATCACTGATCCATTGCCTACGAGCTTTTCACATATTGATCTTTGCTAAGTTACTTTTCCGTTGCTACTGCTACAATCACTACAATACTGCTACTGTCACTTCTGCTACCGTTACCGTTACTCCCGTACTACTTTGCTACTGAATACTTTGTTGTAGATATTAAGTCTTTCAGGTGTGGTTGAATTGACAACTCAGCTACTAATACTCGAGATTATTCTTTGGCTCCCCTTGTGTCGAATCAATAAATCTAGGTCGAATACTCTACCCTCGAAAACTGTTGCGATCCCCTATACTTGTGGGTTATCAAGACTGTTTTCTGGCTCCGTTCCGGGGAGCATAGCTCCATTCTCTGAGTCACTTGGGATTTATATATGTTGATCACTATGAAGAATCTGAAAGATGCTAAAACAAAGATCTACCCCTCGACTACGCGGACAGGTAAGGAACTGCCATCTAGCTCTGCACTTGATTCACCTTCTGTTATGAGTAAACTTGCAACACCACCACCTGCTAGTAATTCTAATATGTCACAAGTAACTGATGATGTCACTTCTGTTATGCACGATGCTTACGATGATACTCTGCTTGATACTACTGTGCCACTGGGTGAATTTCTTGATGAACAAATTGCTAGAGTCAATGTTGAAACCGATGATATCTCTGAATCTGATGAAATTATTAAAACTGAACACTATGAGACACCTGCTAGACCTAGCTCTCCTAGATATGAATTGCCTGATATACCTGAGGGTTATGTTATGGAAGGAGAGGTAGCTAGGGATTTTCTTGCTTGTAAAGATAGAGATGATCTTAAGAAATTGCTATGCAAGTGGAAAGAAAAATCTTTGAATGCTAGAATGCAATATGATCCTAAGTTTGCTACTTCACCTATCTTTGTCACTGATAAGGATTATGAATTCTCTGTCGATCCTGAGTTAATTACTTTGGTTGAATCTGATCCTTTCCATGGATATGAATCTGAAAACTGTTGTGGCACATCTTACTAAATTGAATGATATAGCCACCCTATTTACTCAAGAGGAAAAAATTCGTTATTAATATATTCTTAAGTTGTTTACTTTCTCACTAAAGGGTGATGCTAAAACATGGTTTAATTATCTTGCTCCTGGTTGTGTGCGTAGTCCCCAGGATATGATTTATTACTTCTTTAAAAAATATTTTCCTGCCCATACGAAACAAGCTACCTTGTAGGAAATATTTAACTTTGTGCAAATTGAAGAAGAGAGTTTCCCACAAGCTTGGGGGAGGCTTCTCCAATTACTTAATGCTTTGCCTGATCACCCTCTCAAGAAAAATGAAATACTTGATATCTTTTATAATGGACTAGCCGATGCTTCTAGGGACCACCTAGATAGTTGTGTTGGTTGTGTTTTCAGGGAACAAACTGTTGAACAAGATGAACTACTATTGTATAATATATTGAGCAATGATAATTATTGGACTATTCCTGAACCACCTCCAAAGCCAAATCCGAAGAAAAGATGTATTCTATTTCTCAGTCCTGAAGATATGTAAGAGGCAAAGAAATCTATGAAGTAAAAAGGTATTAAAGCTGAAGATGTTAAGAACCTACCCCCTATTGAAGAAATACACAGTCTTGATAACCCGACACAGGTAGTAGAGGTACATTCTCTCCATAGATTTGATGAAGGCGATATTCCTTATAATAAGTCTGTTAGTCAATGAATGGATGAATTTGATAACTTTGTAGTCAAGCAAGAAAATTTCAATGGTTATGTTAGTAGACAATTCAAACATAATGCTTACATGCTTGATCGCTTAGGTGCCTATATGAGTAGAAATATCAATGATCTTAAGCTTATTAGTAAACATGCTTACATGGTAACTACTCAAGTAGAACAAGTACTTAAGGCACAAAATGATTTGCTTAGTGAGATGAATGGTAAGAACAATGATCATTCTGTTAAAGTTGTGACTAGAGGTGGTAGAATGACTCAGGAACCCTTGTATCCTGAGGGCCATCCTAAGAGAATTGAGCAAGATTCTCAGAGAGTTAATACTGATGCACCTAGTCATCAGAGTAATAGTAGGAAAAAGAATGACGATAGGACTTTGCATGCTGCTAGTGAACATGTCATGGATACACATGAAAACCCAAATGATATTTCTATTTCTGATGCTGAGACACAATCTAGTAATGAACATGAGCCTAGTGATAATATTGATGATGAGGCTGATGTTGATGCTCAACCTAGTAATGATAATGATGTGGAGATTGAACCTACAGTTGATCTTGATAACCCACAACCTAAGAATAAAAGATATGATAAAATAGACTTTATTGCTAGGAAGCATGGTAGAGAAAGAGAACCATGGGTTCAGAAACCCATGCCTTTCCCTCCTAAGTCATCCAATAAAAAGGATGATGACGATTTTGAGCGCTTTGTTGAAATGCTTAGAACTATCTTTTTGCGTATGCGCTTGACTGGTATTCTGAAAATGTCTCCTTATGCTAAGTATATGAAAGATATTGTGACAAATAAAAGAAAGATACCGGAAGCTGAGATTTCCACCATGCTTGCTAAGTATACTTTTAAGGGTGGAATACCAAAGAAACTAGGAGATCCCGGAGTACCTACTATACCATGCTCTATTAAAGGAAATTATGTTAAAACTGCTTTATGTGATCTTGGAGCTGGTGTTAGTGTTATGCCTTTCTCTTTGTATCATAGAATTGATTTGAATAAGTTGACACCTACTGAAATCTCTTGACAAATGGCTGATAATCAACTGCTTTACCCGTCGATATTTGTTAGGATGTGCCTGTTGTGGTTGCAAACGTTACTATCTTCATAGACTTTCTTATTCTTGATATTCCCAAGAACGATTGTATGTCGATCATCCTTGGTAGACCCTTTTTGAATACTGTAGGGGCTGTTATTGATTGCAACAAGGGCAATGCCACTTTTCATGTTCATGGCAATGAGCATATGGTACACTTTCTAAAGCAACAACCTCAAGTTCACAGTATCAACTCCATTGAAAGGTTTCAACGATTATTATTGGAGGTTTTGAATTCCCTCTTCCTACTGCCAAAAGAAATATGATATACTTATTGTTGGGGACATGCATATCCCCATTGAGGCAACCTAGTGTCATTCGAAAATTCTCCGGTTCCGTGTCATTCAAAAAAAGTTTGGCAATAAGACTTGATCAACCTTATTAATGGATTCTTTTTGATGGGCATGAGATGTATGAATTTAGGAGGCACAACCTTTTGTACCCAACTTTTACTTTATGTTATTTAGAATAAATAGAGTAAAAAGGCTATTATTTTCTGTTTTTCCGTTTTATCCGTGCAATAGAAAAATGACCTGAAAATAAAACCTCAGAATGCCCTGAAAATTTAGTATGATTTTTTTGGAGTATTTTAGAATTTTTGGCACTGAGAACACATCAGGGGGCTGCACCAGTGGGCCACAAGCCTGCAGCGCGCGCCCGCTGGCTTGTGGGTCGCATGTGCGGCCCCCTCACTTATTCCAGCCACAATCCACTTTGTCTTCCTCCAGAAAATCCCACCATTGCTCAAACCCGTGTTCTAGCTCATTTTGCTACCATTTTCGATCTCCTTGCTCAAAGGTCCATTTGCAAAACTATTTTAGGGGATTGCTCATCGGTATGTGACTCCTCCAATGGTCCAATTAGTTTTTGTTCTAGTGCTTTATATATTGCAAAAAAATTCTGCTGTGGTGACCTCGTTCTTGAGCTTGCATGTCAAATTTCTATGGTCCCAAGTAGTTTTGATGCATGATATAACCTCTAGGCACTTGTGGGAGTAGTTGCTATAAGTTTTCTTGAGTTTTGTTTACCGTTATTTTGAGTTACTAAAAATTTCAGAATTTTTTCAACAAAAAATGTTGAGGCGAATGTACCAAGGTGGTTCCTCAAGCAAGGAAACTCCGAGACTCGCGATACGTGAGCCCGATTTTGAACCACTGATGGAAGCCCAAGAGCAGCCTTGTGAATGGCCGTCGGATCAATTCATGGTCCATGCCGGATTCAAGCAAGAGTTTTACGCGTATATATGAAATGCTGGCCTTGAAGACTTCATCTCAGATCAGTGCGGGCAATATTATCAACTTGATGATGTTGGGGAACGTCGCATGGGAAACAAAAAATTTCCTACGTACACGCAAACCTATCCATGGTGATGAGCATCTACGAGAGGGAGAGTGGATCTACATACCCTTGTAGATCGCTAAGCGGGAAGCGTTAAGAAACACGGTTGGTGTAGTCGAACATCTTCGCGATCCAAATCGCCGAGCATCCCGCGATCTCATCACGATCCGTCCCGTGAACTCATCACGATCCGTCCCGGGATCTCATCATGATCCATCTCACGATCTTGATCACGATCTGTCCCGCGAACTCATCACGATCCGTTCCGCGATCTCATCACGAACTGTCTCGCGATCTCGGTCACAGTCCTTCCGATCTAGCGCCGAACGGACGGCACCTCCGCGTTCAGCACACGTGCAGCTTGATGATGATCTCCACCATCTTGATCCAGCAAGAGGAGGTGGAGAGGAGAGAGAGTTCACTGGCAGCATGACGGCGCTCCGGTGATGGTGGTGGAGCAATTCCGGCAGGGCTTCGCCTAAGCGCTGTAGAAATCCGATCTAGAGGAGCACCGGTGAAACGGGTAGCACGTGGCCGTAAAATCTGTGCAAAAACCCTCTATTCCACTAGTATATATAGGAGGAGAGGAGAGGAGGGCTGGCGCAAGGAGAAAACTCCAATAGGAGTCGGCCGAATTTAAGGGGGAGGAGTCCTACTCCTCCTCCACTCCTAGTAGGAGTAGGACTCTTTCTTTTAGCCTTTTTCCCACCTTTTCCTTTAGGACTTTTGCCTCCTGCACCATGGGCCTTATTGTGGACGTTCCTCCAGCCCAATAAGGGCTGGCTATAACTCTCCACAGCCCATGGACCCTCTGGGGTCGAAATACCCCTCCCGGAGGTCTCCCGGTACACTACCGGCACTCCCGGTACACTACCGATGAGCCCGAAACTTTTCCGGCGACCAAACTGGGACTTCCTATATATGATTCTTTACCTCTGGACCATTACGGAGCTCCTCGTGACATCCGGGATCTCATCTGGGACTCCGAACAACCTTTGGTCACCACCATACATAACTCTACACTACCGAAACGTCACCAAACCTTAAGTGTGCAGACCCTACGGGTTCGAGAACTATGTAGACATGACCGAGACACCTCTACGGTTAATAACCAATGGCGGGACCTGGACGTCCACATTGGTTCCTACATATTCTACGAAGATCTTTATCGATCGAACCTCTATGTCAAGGATTCAGTTAATCCCGTATAACGTTCCCTTTGTTCTTCGGTATGTTACTTGCCCGAGATTCGATCGTCCGTATCTCCATACCTAGTTCAACCTCGGTACCGGCAAGTCTCTTTACTCGTTCCGTAATACAAGATCCCGTAACTAACACTTAGTCACATTGCTTGCAAGGCTTACTGTGATGTTGTATTACCGAGTGGGCCCTAAGATACCTTTCTGTCACACGGAGTAACAAATCCCAGTCTTGATCCATGCCAACTCAACAGACACCCTCGGAGACACCTGTAGAGCACCTTTATAGTCACGCAGTTACTTTTTGACGTTTGATACACACAAGGTACTCCTCCGATATCTGTGAGTTGCATGATCTCATGGTCATAGGAACATATACTTGACATGCAAAACAGTAGCAATAAACTGACACGATCGTAAGCTACGTTTGTAGTTTGGGTCTTGTCCATCACGTCATTCTCCTAATGATGTGATCCCGTTATCAAATGACATCTCATGTCCATGGCTAGGAAACCTTAACCATCTTTCGATCAACGAGCTAGTTCACTAGAGGCATACTAGGGACATGGTTTTGTCTATGTATCCACACATGCATTTAAGTCTCTGATCAATACAATTATAGCATGGATAATAAACGATTATCATGAACAAGGAAATATGATAATAACTAATTTATTATTGCCTCTAGGGCATATTTCCAACAGTCTCCCACTTGCACTAGAGTCAATAATCTAGTTCACATCACCATGTGATTCGCATTGTTATGAATCTAACACCCAATGAGTTCTGGGGTTCGATCATGCTTTGCATGTGAGAGAGGTCTTATAGTCAACGGGTCTGTAAAATTCAGATCCGTGTGTACTTTGCAAATCCTTATGTCAAACTGTAAACACTGCTACCACACACCACTTGGTACTATTCCAAATGGCTACTCCACTATAGGTATCCAGATTGCTACTACGAGTTATCCGGATTGGTGTTAAAGCTTGCATCGACATAACTCTTTACGACGAACTCTTTATCATCTCCATAATCGAGAAACATCTCCTTTAGTATTTTAGTCACTAAGGATAATGTTGACCGCTGTCCAGTGATCCACTCCTGGATCACTCTTGTACCCCTTGACGGACTCATGGCAAGGCACACACAAGTGCAGTACACAACATGGCATGCTATATAGAGCCTATGGCTAAGTCATAGGGGACGATGCTCGTCCTTTCTCTTTCTTCTGCCGTGGTCGAGCTTTGAGTCTCACTCAACTTCACACCTTACAAATCAGGTGAGAACTCTTTCTCTAACTGATCCATTTTGAACTCTTTCAAAATCTTGTCAAGGTATGTACTCATTGAAAGTCTCATCAAGCATTTTCATCTATATCTATAGATCTTGATGCTCAAAAATTAGGTAGCTTTATCCAGGTTTTCCTTTGAAAAACACTTTTCAAACAACCTTTTATGCCTTCCAGAAATTCTACATTATTTCCGACCAACAATATGTCATCCACATATACTTATCAGAAACTCTATAGTGCTCCCACTCACTTTATTGTAAATACAAGTTTCTCGTAAACTTTGTATAAACTACAAAAACTTTGATCACCTCATCAAAGTGTATATTCCAACTCCAAGATGCTTGCTTCATTCCATGGAAGGATCACCGAAGCTTGCACACCTTTTAGCATCCTTAGGACTGACAAAACCATCCGGTTGTATCACATACAACCTTTCCTCAAGTAAACCGTTAAGGAAACGATGTTTTGACATCCATCTGCCAGATTTCATAATTGAAAATGCAGCAACTGCTAACATAATTCCAACAAACTTTAGCATCACTATGAGTGAGAAAGTCTCATCGCAGTCAACTCCTTGAACTTTTCACAAACATCTTTGCAACAAGTTGAGCTTTTACAAATGGTGACAATACCATCAGCGTTTGTCTTCATTTTAAAGATCCATCTGTACTCAACGACCTGCCGTCCAACGAGCAAATCTACCAAAGTCTATACTTGGTTTTCGTACATGGATCCTATCTCGGATTTCATGGCCTCCAACCGTTTGTCGGAATCCGGGCCCATCATCGCTTCTCCATAGCTCGTAGGTTCATCGTTGTCCAACAACATGACTTCCAAGACAGGGTTGTCGTACCACTTAGGAGCAGTAGACATCCTTGTCGACCTACGAAGTTCGATAGTAACTTGATCCTGAAGCTTCATGATAATCATCATTAACTTCCTCTTCAACTAACGTAGGCATCACAGAAACATCTTCCTGCGTTGCACTACTCTCTGGTTGAACAATGGTTTAACAACCTCATCAAGTTCTATCTTCCTCCCACTCAATTCTTTCGAGAGAAACATTTCCTCGAGAAAGGATCCATTTAAGCAACAAACACTTTGCACTTGGATCTAAGATAGAAGGTTCACCCAACTAATCTTAGGATATTCTATGAAGATGCATTTGTCCGCCTTGGGTTCGACCTTATTAGGTGAAATCATTTTCCACACAAGTGTCGCAGCCCCAAACATTAAGAAATGACAGCTTAAGTTTCTATCAAACCACAATTCACACGGTATCATCTCAACGGATTTAGATGGTGCCCTATTTAAAGTGAATGTAGTTGTCTCTAATGCATAACCCAAAAATTATAGTAGTCAAACGATAAGAGACATCATAGCACACACCATATCCAATAGAGCATGACTATGATGATCAGACACACCATCATACTATGGTGTTCCAGGTGGCGTTAGTTGTGAAACAAATTTCACATTGTCTTAAGTTGCATGCCAAACTCATAACTCAGATATTCACCTCCACGATCATATCGCAGTCATTTTTATCTTCTTGTCACGATGATCTTAAACTTCACTCTGAATTTGCTTGAACCTTTCAAACAATTCAGACTTGTGTTTCATTAAGTAAATATACACTATATCTACTTAAATCATCAGTGAAGATAAGAAAAAAATGATATCCACTGCATGCTACAAGACTCACTGGATTGCATACATCAACATGTATTATTTCCAATGAATCACTTGCCCGCTCCATCCAACGGGGTCCTTTAGTCATCTTGCCCAAGAGGCATGGTTCGCATGTCTCCACCGATTCGAAATCGAATGAGTCCAAAGATCCATCAGCATGGAGTTTCTTCATGCGCTTTATACCAATATGACATTTAGCGGCAGTGCCACAAGTATGTGGTACTATCATTATTAACTTTGTATCTTTTGACATCAGTGTTACGAACATGTGTATTACTATGATCAAGATTTCAACGAACCATTCTCACTAGGTGTGTGACCACTGAAGGTATCATTCATGTAAACAGAATAACCATTATTCTCTAACTTAAATGAATAACCGTATTGCAATAACCATGACCTAATCATGTTCATGCTCAACGCAAAACACCAAATAATATTTATTTAGGTTCGTCACTAATCTTGAAAGTAGAGAGAGCGTGCGATGTTTGATCAAATCAACTTTGGAAACATTTCCAACACATATCATCACCTCACCCTTAGCTAGTTCTCCGTTTATTCCGTAGCTTTTATTTCGAGTTACTAACATTTAGCAACCGAACCGGTATCCAATACCCAGATGCTACTAGGAGTACTAGCAAGGTACACATCAATAACTCGTATATCAAATATACTTTTGTCGATGTTGCCAGCCTTCTTATCTACCAAGTATCTAGGGTTGTTCCGCTTCAGCGACCGCTCTCCTCATAACAGAAGCACTTAGTCTCGGGTTTGAGTTCAACTTTGGGTTGCTTCACTGGAGCAGCAACTGACTTGCTATCCATGAAGTTTCCCTCCTTGCTCTTGCCCTTCTCGAAATGAGTGGTTTGATTAACCATCAACACTTGACGCTCCTTCTTGATTTCTACCTTCGCGATGTCAAACATCGCAAACAGCTCAGGGATCAATATTTCTATCCCTGGCGTTATATAGTTCATCACCAAGTTCTTAGTAGCTTAGTGACAGTGACTTGGAGAACTATATCAATCACTATCTTATCTGGAAGATCAACTCCCACTCGATTCAAGCAATTGTAGCACCCAGACAATCTGAGCACATGCTCAACTATTGAGCTTTTCTCCTTCATCTTGCAGGCAAAGAATCTTGTTGGAGATCTCATATCTCGCAACACGGGCACAAGCCTGAGATCCTAATTTCAGCTCTTAGAAACATCTCATATGTTCCGTGACGTTCAAAACGTTTTGGAGCCTCAGTTCTAAGCCGTAATGCATGACGCACCAAACTATCAAGTAGTCATCAGAACGTGCCTATCAGATGTTCACAACACCTATAGACGACACTAGAGGGGTTGGCGCATCGAGCGGTGCATTAAGGACATAAGCCTTCTGCGCAGCAATGAGGACAATCCTCAGATCACGGACCCAGTCCGCAATATTGCTACCATCATCTTTCAACTCTATTTCTCTAGGAACATATAAAAATTCAAGGAAGCTACAGCGCGAGCTAGTAATCTACAACATAATTTGCAAAGACACTATTGGCTATGTTCATGATAATGAGTTCAATTAATCATATTACTTAAGAACTCCCACTCAAGTTGACATCCCTCCGATCATTCGAGTGATACATGATCCAAATTCACCAACTAAAGTCTGATCATCACGTGAGTTGAGGTGGCTACAATGGTGAACATCATCATGTTGATCATATCTACTATATGACTCATGTTCGACCTTTCGGTCTCTTGTGTTCCGAGGCCATGTCTGTACATGTTAGGCTTGTCAAGTTTAACCCGAGTGTTCTGCACGTGCAAATCTGGCTTGCACCCATTGTATGTGCACGTAGAGTCTATCACACTCGATCATCACGTGGTGCCTCAACACAACAAACTTTCGCAACGGTGCACACTCGGCGAGAACACAATTTATCTTGAAATTAAGCGAGGGATCACCTTATAATGCTACCGTTGTCCTAAGCAAAACAAGGTGCATACAAAGGATTAACATCACATGCAAATCATAAGTGACATGATATGGCCATGAACTTGTGCTTTTGATCTCCATCATGAAAACACCGGCATGATCTCCATCATCACCGGCATGACACCATGATCTCCATCATCTTGATCTCCATCAATGTGTCGCCGTCGGGGTTGTCATGCCCTGCAGCTTCTACTACTATTGCTACCGCTTAGCGATAAAGTAAAGCATTACATAGCGCTTAATGATTGATATGCAGGTCATACAATAATTAAAGACAACCCTATGGCTCCTGCCGGTTGCCGTACTCATCGACATGCAAGTCGTGATAATCTATACATCACATGATCATCTCATACATCACATATATCACATCATGTAATTGGCCATATCATATCACAACATACCCTGCAAAAACAAGTTAGACGTCCTCTAATTGTTGTTGCAAGTTTTACGTGGCTGCTACGGATATCTAGCAAGAACGATTCTCACCTACGCATAAACCACAATGGTGATACATAGTTTGCTTTTCAACCTTCTCAAGGACCGCCTTTGTCGGATCCGATCCAACTAAAGTGAGAGAAACTGTCACCCGCAAGCCATCTAAGCAACAAGTTGCCTCGAGGGAACCGGTCTCTCGTAAGCGTACGAGTAATGTTGGTCCGGGATGCTTCATCTCACAATCCCGCTGAACCAAAATACGAGCAAGGTAGGAAGCAATCTAAGCATCAACACCCACAAACCTTTTTTGTTCTACTCGAGATCTCATCGATCCATCAACCTAGCTCATGATGCCACTGTTGGGGAACGTCGCATGGGAAACAAAAAATTTCCTACGCACACGCAAACCTATCTATGGTGATGAGCATCTACGAGAGGGAGAGTGGATCTACATACCCTTGTAGATCGCTAAGCGGGAAGCGTTAAGAAACGCGGTTGGTGTAGTCGAACATCTTCGCGATCCAAATCTCCGAGCGTCCCGCGATCTCATCACAATCTGTCCCGTGAACTCATCACGATCCGTCCCGCGATCTCATCACGATCCATCTCATGATCTTGATTATGATCTGCCCCGCGAACTCATCATGATCCGTTCCGTGATCTCATCACGAACTGTCTCGCGATCTCGATCACGGTCCTTCCGATCTAGCGCCGAACGGACGGCACCTCCGCGTTCAGCACACGTGCAGCTTGATGACGATCTCCACCATCTTGATCCAGCAAGAGGAGGTGGAGAGGAGAGAGAGTTCACCGGCAGCATGACGGTGCTCCGGTGATGGTGGTGGAGCAATTCCGGCAGGGCTTCGCCTAAGCGCTGCAGAAATCCGATCTAGAGGAGCACCGATGAAACGGGTAGCACGTGGCCATAAAATCTGTGCAAAAACCCTCTATTCCACTAGTATATATAGGAGGACAGGAGAGGAGGGCTGGCGCAAGGAGAAAACTCCAATAGGAGTCGGCCGAAGCTAAGGGGGAGGAGTCCTACTCCTCCTCCACTCCTAGTAGGAGTAGGACTCTTCCTTTTAGCCTTTTTCCCACCTTTTCCTTTAGGACTTTTGCCTCCTGCGCCATGGGCCTTATTGTGGCTGTTCTCCAGCCCAATAAGGGCTGTCTATCACTCTCCACAGCCCATGGACCCTCTGGGGTCAAAATACCCCTCCCGGAGGTCTCCCGGTACACTACCGGCACTCCCGGTACACTACCGATGAGCCCGAAACTTTTTCGGCGACCAAAATGGGACTTCCTATATATGAGCCTTTACCTCCGGACCATTCCAGAGCTCCTCGTGACGTCCAGGATCTCAACCGGGACTCCGAACAACCTTCAGTCACCACCATACATAACTCTACACTACCGAAACGTCACCAAACCTTAAGTGTGCAGACCCTGCGGGTTCGAGAACTATGTAGACATGACCGAGACACCTCTACAGTCAATAACCAATGGCGGGACCTAGACGTCCACATTGGTTCCTACATATTCTACGAAGATCTTTATCGGTCGAACCTCTATGTCAAGGATTCAGTTAATCCCGTATAATGTTCCCTTTGTTCTTCGGTATGTTACTTGCCCGAGATTCGATCATCGGTATCTCCATACCTAGTTCAACCTCGTTACCGGCAAGTCTCTTTACTTGTTCCGTAATACAAGATCCCACAACTAACAATTAGTCACATTGCTTGCAAGGCTCATTGTGATGTTGTATTATCGAGTGGGCCCCGAGATACCTCTCCGTCACACGGAGCAACAAATCCCAGTCTCGATCCATGCCAACTCAACAGACACCATCGGAGATACCTGTAGAGCACCTTTATAGTCACCCAATTACGTTGCGATGTTTGATACACACAAGGCACTCCTCCGATATCCGTGAGTTGCATGATCTCATAGTCATAGGAACATATACTTGACATGCAGAAAACAGTAGTAATAAACTGATACGATCATATGCTACGTTTGTAGTTTGGGTCTTGTCCATCACATCATTCTCCTAATGACATGATCCCGTTATCAAATGACATCTCATGTCCATGGCTAGGAAACCTTAACCATCCTTTGATCAACGAGCTAGTCCATTAGAGGCATACTAGGGACATGGTTTTGTCTATGTATCCACACATGCATTTAAGTCTCCGATCAATACAATTATAGCATGGATAATAAACGATTATCATGAACAAGGAAATATGATAATAACTAATTTATTATTGCCTCTAGGGCATATTTCCAACAGCTGATTCCTTCATGCGGAGGTTTGAATTTTCATCCAGGCGTAATACGCATTCCATTCTATTTAATCTCTATGATGAATCCTATACTATGGACCTAGAAGATTTCAACCATGCATGCAAAATTCCACAATGGGGCAGCCATAGTGATCCTCACAAAACTGAATATAATGATTTTCTTGCTAGTATCACTATGGGAGAAACTAGAAAGATTACACAGGCTACCTTGGGGAGTATTCACTTTCCTACTATACATTATTTTGCTCTCTTCATAGGTAGATGTATTAACGGTAAACATAACCATAGCCACCTTTGCGTACCTGATCTTAGTATTCTTAAGAGTGCGGTCATGGGCGATAGACGATATAACCTGGGGGCTATTATTGCTAGGAGGCTACATAAAAATGCTAAGGAAAGAGATTTATTTGGCGGGATTATACCACTCATGTAGGTAATTACCTTGGGGAACCCATAAGGGAGAATGATATTGAGTTACACCCTGGTTTTCTTGATTATGAGGCTATGGTGCGCTACCAGTTTCTTGAAAGAAACGAACAATCCCTCCTGTACCGACTAATTTTTGACACACAACATGCTGTCCATATTACCCTTCCTACTCCTGCCTTCTTTAACTTTCAGGAAAAACGGAGACACTTTATAACCAGAGAGGAGGCAAACGAGTACGAGAGAGAGGCGGAAGCCGCTTGCCTCTGTGTTGCAGCCGCTCAAGCAGTAGCCACCGCAACCCAGTATAACCCCAACTATGACTTTGGATATTATTCGATCCAGCCATGGCCCTAGACCAACTTAGGCCAAAAGCCTAAGATTGGGGGAGTACGTATTTCTCACCGACATTACATTCATGTTCACACACTCATTTCAGTTGTCAGTGTTCATACTTTTTCACTATATCATCCATGGTATTTTATTTCCTCTTTTCATTTTCTTCTTGTGTGTTTAATTAACTTTAAGAAAATCCAAAAAAAATGTTTAGCTTTACCCTTTAGTTTGTCTAGTTGTAGTGTTAAAAGAAAACCCAAAAAGATTTCTCGTTCTTCTTTTGCTTG
This sequence comes from Hordeum marinum, assembly GCA_022496015.1. Classification (NCBI taxonomy): domain Eukaryota; kingdom Viridiplantae; phylum Streptophyta; class Magnoliopsida; order Poales; family Poaceae; genus Hordeum; species Hordeum marinum. Next base: position 515,082,654 of record CM039676.1, on the reverse strand, counting down.
TTGGGAGCTTTACCGCGTAAATAGTTTTTCTCGTTCTTGTTTTGAAATTTCTTTCCTTTGGGTCGAAAGGATAAGACCACAATGAAAATGTTGAGTGGCCCTCATATGCACTATTGTTTACTCTACAGAGAGCCCATATTACCTTGCCTTCTCCCTTGAGTTATTGTTTGCAGATTCCAGCTTAGTCCAATGCACATGCACTCTTATTATTATTCACACCGTTCGGTCGTGCAAGTGAAAGGCAATAATGACAATATATGATGAAATGATTGAGATGGAGAAAAGCTGGTATGAACTCGACTTATCTCATTTTTGAAAATATAATTAGCTCATCGTTCTGAATTCATCTCATTATAGATGAAACATGTTTGCAATGACAATTAGAGATTATAGTTATTCATGCCATGCTTAATTAGCTAAAAGTGTATAATGGTTTGTCTTGAGTGCCAACGTGCATTTTAAAATGGTTGTGATGCAGTATGATAGGATGGTATCCTCCTCTGAATGATTCAAGTGGCTTGACTTGGCACATGTTCATGCATGTAGTTGAAACGAAATCAACATAGCCTCCACGATATTTATGTTCATGATGATTTATATCCTACTCATGATTGCATTCAATGTTGGTTAATCTCAAAGCATGTTTATGACTGTTGTCGCTCTCTAGTTGGTCGCTTCCCAGTCTCTTGCTAGCCTTCACTTGTACTAAGCAGGGATACTGCTTGTGCATCCATTTCCAAAACCTAAAGTTGTTCCATATGAGTCCACCATATCTACCTATATGTGGTATTTACCCACCGTTTCAAGTAAATTTGCATGTGCCATACTCTAAACCTTCAAGTAATATTCCTTTTTGTATGCTCATGTAGTGACTAGGGGCTGTTAGTATCTTCCATGTTAGGCGGGTTATTCTCACGAAATGTGTTGATTCACTATCATTCAAGAGAAATTGGCTAGTATTCGGGATGCCCAGTTCCATGCTCAAAATTTAAATCAAAATATAATAAAACAAAACTCCCCCACGATTGTGTCTGTATGGACGGTACCAATGAATTTGGCCCGCCGTGGAGTGTGATTGATTTGGTGGAGGGGGAGTAAAAACTTTACTATTCTGTTTGGGAACCGTCTATGATGTATCTAGCATCGAAGATACCGAAATCTCTTGGTTGTTATGTTGGAAATGAAAGCATACCTCTCAAAATCATTATTCATCCCTGTCTTAAAAGGTCGAGCTCTGGCATCTCTGCAAATCAATGCTTCCCTCTACGAAGGGCCTATCTATTTTATTTTACTATTGAGTCATCATCCTCTTATAAAAAGGCACCAGTTAGAGAGCACCTCTGTCATTTGTATGCTTTATTATTAATTGATATTGAGTATGATTGTGACTGGATCTCTTTGTTGGGGTCGCATGGGAAACAAAAATTTTCCTAAGCACACGCAAACCTATCCATGGTGATGAGCATCTACGAGAGGGAGAGTGGATCTACGTACCCTTGTAGATCGCTAAGCGGGAAGCGTTAAGAAGCGCGGTTGGTGTAGTTGAACTTCTTCGCGATCCAAATCGCCGAGCGTCCCGCGATCCAATCATGAACCGTCCCGCAAACACATCATGATCCATCCCGTGAACTCATCACGATCCGTCTCACGATCTGTCCCGCGAACTCATCACGATCCGTTCCGTGATCACATCATGAACCGTCTCGCGATCTCGATCACGGTCCTTCCGATCTAGCGCCGAACGGACGGCACCTCCGCGTTCAGCACACGTGCAGCTTGATGACGATCTCCACCGTCACGATCCAGCGAGAGGAGGTGGATAGGAGAGAGAGTTCACCGGCAGCGTGACGGCGCTCCGGTGATGGTGGTGGATCAATTCCGGCAGGGCTTCGCCTAAGCGCTGCAGAAAACCGATCTAGAGGAGAAACTATGCACCGGTGTAACGGGTAGCACGTGGCCGGAAATTCTGTCCAAAAACCACCCAATCCACTAGCATATATAGGAGGAGAGGAGAGGAGAGGCATCCAAGGCCTTTGGGTCGGCCGAAATAGGAGGTGGGAAGCAATCCTACTTCACCTCCAATCCTAGTTGGAGTAGGATTGCCTCCTATTGGCTGATTTTCCACTTTTTTCTTTAGGACTTTCTCTCCTGTGCCATGGGCCTTGGTGGCTATTTTCCCAGACCACTAAGGGATGGTTATTATTCTCGCACAGCCCATGGACCTCTTGGGGTCGAAATACCCCTCCCGGAGGCCTCCCGGTACACTACCGGCACTCCCGGTACACTACCGATGAGCCCGAAACTTTTCCGGAAACCAAACTGGGACTTCCTATATATGAATCTTTACCTCCGGACCATTCCGGAGCTCCTCGTGACGTCCAGGATCTCATCCGGGACTCCGAACAAACTTCGGTCACCACCATACATAACTCTACACTATCGAAACGTCACCGAACCTTAAGTGTGCAGACCCTGCGGGTTCGAGAACTATGTAGACATGACCGAGACACCTCTACGGTCAATAACCAATGGCGGGACCTGGACATCCACATTGGTTCCTACATATTCTACGAAGATCTTTATCGGTCGAACCTCTATGTCAAGGATTCAGTTAATCCCGTATAACGTTCCCTTTGTTCTTCGCCATGTTACTTGCCCGAGATTCGATCGTCGGTATCTCCATACCTAGTTCAACCTCGTTACCGGCAAGTCTCTTTACTCGTTCCGTAATACAAGATCCCGCAACTAACAATTAGTCACATTGCTTGCAAGGCTTACTGTGATGTTGTATTACCGAGTGGGCCCTGAGATACCTCTCCGTCACACGGAGTAACAAATCCCAGTCTCGATCCATGCCAACTCAACAGACACCATCGGAGATACCTGTAGAGCACCTTTATAGTCACCCAGTTACGTTGCGACGTTTGATACACACAAGGCACTCCTCCGATATCCGTGAGTTGCATGATCTCATGGTCATAGGAACATATACTTGACATGCAGAAAACAGTAGCAATAAACTGACACGATCATATGCTATGTTTGTAGTTTGGGTCTTATCCATCACATCATTCTCCTAATGATGTGATCCCGTTATCAAATGACATCTCATGTCCATGGCTAGGAAACCTTAACCATCCTTTGATCAACGAGCTAGTCCATTAGAGGCATACTAGGGACATTGTTTTGTCTATGTATCCACACATGCATTTAAGTCTCCGATCAATGCAATTATAGCATGGATAATAAACGATTATCATGAACAAGGAAATATGACAATAACTAATTTATTATTGCCTCTAGGGCATATTTCCAACAGTCTCCCACTTGCACTAGAGTCAATAATCTAGTTCACATCACCATGTGATTCGCATTGTTATGAATCTAACACCCAATGAGTTCTGGGGCTCGATCATGCTTTGCATGTGAGAGAGGTCTTATAGTCAACGGGTCTGCAATATTCAGATCCTTGTGTACTTTGCAAATCTCTATGTCAAACCGTAAACACTGCTACCACACTCCACTTGGTACTATTTCCAAATGGCTGCTCCACTATACGTATCCAGATTGCTACTACGAGTCATCCGGATTAGTGTTAAAGCTTGTATCGACGTAACTCCTTACGACGAACTCGTTATCACTTCCATAATCGAGAACCATCTCCTCAGTCTCTTAGTTACTGAGGATAATCTTGACCGCTGTCCAGTGATCCACTCCTGGTTCACTCTTGTACCCCCTGACAGACTCATGGCAAGGCACACACAGGTGCGGTACACAACATGGCATAATATAGAGCCTATGGCTAAGGCATAGGGGACGACGTTCGTCCTTTCTCTTTCTTCCACCGTTGTCGAGCTTTGAGTCTCACTCAACTTTCACACTTTACAAATCAGGCAAGAACTCTTTCTCTGACTGATCCATTTTGAACTCTTTCAAAATCTTGTCAAGGTATGCACTCATTGAAAGTCTCATCGAGCATCTTGATCTATCTCCATAGATTTTGATGCTCAACAATTAGGTAGCTTCATCCAGGTCTTCCTTTGAAAATCACTTTCCAAATGACCGTTTTATGCTTTCCAGAAACTCTACATTATTTCTGATCAACAATATGTCATCCACATATACTTATCAGAAATTCTATAGTGCTCCCACTCACTTTATTGCGAATACTAGTTTCTCGTAAACTTTGTATAAACATCAAAACTTTGATCACCTCATCAAAGCATATATTCCAACTCCGAGATGCTTGCTTCAGTCCATGGAAGGATCACCGAAGCTTGCACACCTTTTAGCATCCTTAGGCCTGACAAAACCTTCTGGTTGTATCACATACAACCTTTCCTCAAGTAAACCGTTAAGGAAACGATGTTTTGACATCCATCTGCTAGATTTTATAATTGAAAACATAGCAACTGCTAACATAATTCCAACAGACTTTAGCACCACTACGAGTGAGAAAGTCTCATCGTAGTCAACTCCTTGAACTTGTCACCAACATCTTTGCAACAAGTTGAGCTTTACAAATAGTGACATTCACCATCAGTGTCTGTCTTCATTTTAAAGATCCATTTGTACTCAACGACCTGCCGTCCAACGAGCAAGTCCACCAAAGTCTACACTTGGTTTTCATACATGGATCCTATCTCGGATTTCATGGCCTCTAACCATTTGTCAGAATCCGGGCCCATCATCGCTTCTCCATAGCTCGTAGGTTCATCGTTGTCCAACAACATGATCTCCAAGACAGAGTTGTCATACCACTTAGGAGCGGTACACATCCTTATCGACCTACGAAGTTCGATAGTAACTTGATCCTGAAGCTTCATGATCATCATCATTAACTTCCTCTTCAACTAACGTAGGCTTCACAGAAACATCTTTCTGTGCTGCGCTACTCTCTGGTTGAACAAAGGTTTAACAACCTAATCAAGTTCTATCTTCCTCCCACTCAATTCTTTCGAGAGAAACATTTCCTCGAGAAAGGATCCGTTTAAGCAACAAACACTTTGCACTAGGATCTGAGATTGAAGGTTCACCCAACTGATCTTAGGGTATTCTATGAAGATGCAATTTGTCCGCCTTGGGTTCGAGCTCATTAGGTGAAAACATTTTCCACACAAGTGTCACATCCCCAAATATTAAGAAATGACAGCTTAGGTTTCTATCAAACCATAATTCGCAGGGTGTCATCTGAACGGATTTAGATGGTGCCCTATTTAAAGTGAATGTAGTTGTCTCTAATGCATAACCCCAAAATTATAGTAGTAAAACAACAAGAGACATCATAGCACGCACCATGTCCAATAGAGCATAACTATGATGTTCGGACACACCATCACACTATGGTGTTCCAGGTGGCGTTTAGTTGTGAAACAACTTTCACATTGTCTTAAGTTGTATGCCAAACTCGTGACTCAGATATTCACCTCCACGATCATATCGCAGTCATTTTTATCTTCTTGTCACGATGATCTCTAAACTTCACTCTGACTTTGCTTGAACCTTTCAAACGATTCAGACTTGTGTTTCATTAAGTAAATATCCACTATATCTACTCAAATCATCAGTGAAGGTAAGAAAATAACGATATCCACTGCACGCTACAAGACTCACTAGATTGCATACATCAACATGTATCATTTCCAATGAATCACTTGCCCGCTCCATCCAACGGGGTCCTTTAGTCATCTTGCCCAAGAGGCATGGTTCGCATGTCTCAACCGATTCGAAATCGAATGAGTCCAAATATCCATCAGCATGGAGTTTCTACATGCGCTTTATACCAATATGACATTTAGCGGCAGTGCCACAAGTATGTGGTACTATCATTATTAACTTTGTATCTTTTGACATCAATGTTATGAACATGTGTAATACTACAATCAAGATTTCAACAAACCATTCTCACTGGGTGCATGACCATTGAAGGTATTATTCATGTAAACAGAATAACCATTATTCTCTAACTTAAATGAATAACCGTATTGCAATAAACATGATCTAATCGTGTTCATGCTCAACGCAAAACACCAAATAACATTTATTTAGGTTCGTCACTAATCCTGAAGGTAGAGAGAGCGTGCGATGTTGATCACATCAACCTTGGAAACACTTCCAACACATATCGTCACCTCACCCTTAGCTAGTTCTCCGTTTATTCCGTAGCTTTTATTTCGAGTTACTAACATTTAGCAACCGAACCGGTATCCAATACCCAGGTGCTACTAAGAGTACTAGCAAGGTACACATTAGTAACTCGTATATCAAATATACTTCTATCAATGTTGCCAGCCTTCTTATCTACCAAGTATCTAGGGTTGTTCCGCTTCAGCGACCGCTCACCTCATAACAGAAGCACTTAGTCTCGGGTTTGAGTTCAACTTTGGGTTGCTTCATTGGAGCAGCAACTGACTTGCTATCCATGAAGTTTCCCTCCTTGCTCTTGCCCTTCTCGAAACGAGTGGTTTGATTAACCATCAACACTTGACGCTCCTTCTTGATTTCTACCTTCGCGGTGTCAAACATCGCGAACAGCTCAGGGATCAACATTTCTTTCCCTGGCATTTTATAGTTCATCACCAAGTTCTAGTAGCTCAGTGACAGTGACTTGGAGAACTACATCAATCACTATGTTATCTGGAAGATCAACTCCCACTCGATTCAAGCGATTGTAGTACCCAGACAGTCTGAGCACATGCTCAATGATTGAGCTATTCTCTTTCATCTTGCAGGCAAAGAATCTTGTTGGAGATCCTATATCTCGCAACTCGGGCACGAGGCTGAGATCACAATCTCAACTCTTAGAACATCTCATATGTTCTGTGACATTCAAAACGTTTCGGAGCCTCAATTCTAAGCCGTAATGCATGACGCACTAAACTATCAAGTAGTCATCGAAACGTGCCTGTCAGATGTTCACAACATCTACGGACGACACTAGATGGGGTGGCGCACCGAGCGGTGCATTAAGGACATAAGGCTTCTGTGCAGCAATGAGGACAATCCTCAGATCACGGACCCAGTCCGCAATTTTGCTACCAACATCTTTCAATTCTATTTCTCTAGGAACATATAAAAATACAAGGGAGCTACAGCGCGAGCTAGTAATCTACAACATAATTTGCAAAGACACTTTGACTATGTTCATGATAATGAGTTCAATTAATCATATTACTTAAGAACTCCCACTCAAATTGACATCCCTCGGGTCATTCGAGTGATACATGATCCAAATTCACCAACTCAAGTCCGATCATCACGTGAGTTAAGGTGGCTTCAATGGTGAACATCATTATGTTGATCATATCCACTATATGACTCATGCTCGACCTTTCGGTCTCTTGTGTTCCGAGGCCATGTCTGTACATGCTAGGCTCGTCAAGTTTAACCCGAGTGTTCTGCGCGTGCAAATCTGGCTTGCACCCGTTGTATGTGAACGTAGAGTCTATCACACCCGATTATCACGTGGTGTCTCAACACGACGAACTTTCGCAATGGTGCACACTCGGGGAGAACACAGTTCATCTTGAAATTCAAGTGAGGGATCACCTTATAATGCTACCGCCGTACTAAGCAAAACAAGGTGCATAAAAGGATTAACATCTCATGCAATTCATAAGTGACATGATATGGCCATGAACTTGTGTTTAAGATCTCCATCTTCGAAACACCGGTATGATCTCCATCGTCATCGGCACAACACCATGATCTCCATCATCTTGATCTCCATCAATGTGTTGCCATTGGGGTTGTGGCGCCAGCCCTGCTTCTACTTCTATTGCTACCGCTTAGCGATAAAGTAAAGCATTACATAGCGCTTAATAATTGACACGCAGGTCATACAATAATTAAAGACAACCCTATGGCTCCTGCCGGTTGCCATACTCAACGACATGAAAGTCGTGAAATTCTATACATCACATGATCATCTCATACATCACATATATCTCATCATGTAATTGGCCATATCACATCACAACATACCCTGCAAAAACAAGTTAGACGTCCTCTAATTGTTGTTGCATGTTTTACGTGGCTGCTACGGGTATCTAGCAAGAACGATTCTCACCTACGCATAAACCACAACGGTGATACATAGATTGGGTTTCAACCTTCTCAAGGACCGCCTTTGTCGGGTCCGATCCAACTAAAGTGAGAGAAACTGTCACCCGCAAGCCATCTAAGCTACACGTTGCGTCGAGGGAACCGGTCTCTCGTAAGCGTACGAGTAATGTTGGTCCGGGCCGCTTCATCTCACAATCCCGCTGAACCAAAATCCGACCAAGGGAGGAAGCAATCTAAGCATCAATGCCCACAAACCTTTTGTGTTCTACTCGAGATCTCATCGAACCATCAACCTAGCTCATGATGCCACTGTTGGGGAACGTCGCATGGGAAACAAAAAATTTCCTTAGCACATGCAAACCTATCCATGGTGATGAGCATCTACGAGAGGGATAGTGGATCTACGTACCCTTGTAGATCGCTAAGCGGGAAGCGTTAAGAAACGCGGTTGGTGTAGTTGAACTTCTTCGCGATCCAAATCACCGAGCGTCCCGCGATCCAATCATGAACCGTCCCGCGAACACATCATGATCCATCCCGCGAACTCATCACGATCCGTCTCACGATCTTGATCACGATCTGTCCCGCGAACTCATCACATCACGAACCGTCTCGCGATCTCGATCACGGTCCTTCCGATCTAGCGCCGAACGGATGGCACCTCCGCGTTCAGCACACGTGCAGCTTGATGACGATCTCCACCGTCACGATCCAGCGAGAGGAGGTGGAGAGGAGAGAGAGTTCAGCGGCAGCGTGACGGCGCTCCGGTGATGGTGGTGGAGCAATTCCGGCAGGGCTTCGCCTAAGCGCTGCAGAAAACCGATCTAGAGGAGAAACTATGCACCGGTGTAACGGGTAGCACGTGGCCGGAAATTCTGTCCAAAAACCACCGAATCCACTAGTATATATAGGAGGAGAGGAGAGGATAGGCATCCAAGGCCTTTGGGTCGGCCAAAATAGGAGGTGGGAAGCAATCCTACTTCACCTCCAATCCTAGTTGGAGTAGGATTGCCTCCTATTGGCTGATTTTCCACTTTTTGCTTTAGGACTTTCTCTCCTGCGCCATGGGCCTTTGTGGCTATTTTCCTATCCCACTAAGGGACCTCTTGGGGTCGAAATACCCCTCCTGGAGGCCTCCTGGTACACTACCGGCACTCCCGGTACACTACCGGCACTCCCGGTACACTACTGATGAGCCCGAAACTTTTCCGGAAACCAAACTGGGACTTCCTATATATGAATCTTTACCTCCGGACCATTCCGGAGCTCCTCGTGACGTCCGGGATCTCATCCGGGACTCCGAACAAACTTCGGTCACCACCATACATAACTCTACACTATCGAAACGTCACCGAACCTTAAGTGTGCAGACCCTGCGGGTTCGAGAACTATGTAGACATGACCGAGACACCTCTACGGTCAATAACCAATGGCGGGACCTAGACGTCCACATTGGTTCCTACATATTCTACAAAGATCTTTATCGGTCGAACCTCTATGTCAAGGATTCAGTTAATCCCGTATAACGTTCCCTTTGTTCTTCGCCATGTTACTTGCCCGAGATTCGATCGTCGGTATCTCCATACCTAGTTCAACCTCGTTACCGGCAAGTCTCTTTACTCGTTCCGTAATACAAGATCCCGCAACTAACAATTAGTCACATTCCTTGCAAGGCTTATTGTGATGTTGTATTACCGAGTGGGCCCTGAGATACCTCTCCGTCATACGGAGTAACAAATCCCAGTCTCGATCCATGCCAACTCAACAGACACCATCGGAGATACCTGTAGAGCACCTTTATAGTCACCCAGTTACGTTGCGACGTTTGATACACACAAGGCACTCCTCCGATATCCGTGAGTTGCATGATCTCATGGTCATAGGAACATATACTTGACATGCAGAAAACAGTAGCAATAAACTGACACGATCATATGCTATGTTTGTAGTTTGGGTCTTATCCATCACATCATTCTCCTAATGATGTGATCCCGTTATCAAATGACATCTCATGTCCATGGCTAGGAAACCTTAACCATCCTTTGATCAACGAGCTAGTCCATTAGAGGCATACTAGGGACATTGTTTTGTCTATGTATCCACACATGCATTTAAGTCTCCGATCAATACAATTATAGCATGGATAATAAACGATTATCATGAACAAGGAAATATGACAATAACTAATTTATTATTGCCGCTAGGGCATATTTCCAACACTCTTTTACCATGAATTACAATGTTTAGTCAGCCCTTGTTCTTTAGAGGTGCTCTGCATTTATGTTTTTTTGTCTCAGAAAGGGCTAGCGAGATACCATTATGTCATAGTGTATCATGATTGTTTCGATAAAATTGTTGTCATCCGAGACTTATTATTATTGCTCGCTAGTTGGTTATACCATTGATATGAGTAAATGTGAGACCTAAATGTTATTGTGAATGTGGTTAGTCTATAATCTTTGCTGAAAATCTGAACATCAGTCAGATATATTTACAATAGCAAGATCAATCAGAGTTTGTAAAAGTTTTTCTTTATCACTTTCAGTTTGTCAACTGAATTGCTTGAGGACAAGCAATGGGTTAAGCTTGGGGGAGTTGATACGTGTCCATCGTATCTACTTTTCCAAACTCTTTTTCCCTTTTTTGGACTCTAACTGGGACAAATGGGCCATTTTCTACTAGTGTTTTGTTAGGGTTTGATCCCTAGTATCCACTAAGTTCAGAGATTGATGTTCCTATGACTGTGCTATAATTAATGCTTGTCACTAGGGCCTGAGTGCCATGATTTCAGATCTGAACCTATTATGTTTTCATGAATATATATGTGTTCTTGATCCTATCTTGCAATTTGTAGACACCTATTACGAGTTATGATCCACATCCCCTGGGTGACAATAACTGGGATTCTTTCCGGTGATTACCGTAGTTCGAGGAGTTCATGTATTCACTAAGTGCTAATGCTTTGGTCCGGTTCTCTATTAAAAGGAGGCCTTAATATCCCTTAGTTTCCATTAGGACCCCGCTGCCATGGGAGGGTAGGAAAAAACATGTCATGCAAGTTCTTTTCCATAAGCATGTATGACTATATATGGAATACATGCCTACATTACATTGATGAATTGGAGCTAGTTCTGTGTCACCCTATGTTATAACCATTGCATGATGAATGCCATCCGACATAATTATCCATCATTGATCCATTGCCTACGAAATTTTCACATATTGATCTTTGCTAAGTTACTTTTCTGTTGCTACTGTTACAATCACTACAATACTGCTACTGTCACTTTTGCTACCATTATTGTTACTCCCATACTACTTTGCTACTGAATACTTTGCTGCAGATATTAAGTCTTTCCGGTGTGGTTGAATTGACAACTCAGCTGCTAATACTCGAGAATATTCTTTGGCTCCCCTTATGTCGAATCAATAAATCTGGGTTGAATACTCTACCCTCGAAATCTGTTGCGATCCCCTATACTTGTGGGTTATCAGGGCTCTAATCGTTGTCGCAAAAGATTTGCGAATCTTCATCTTCATTCACATGGCGATGTATGGCCACTTGCTCCAAATTCTGCATCTCGTCGTCGCTCATAGAGTCATAGATGTCATCGTCGAGGAGGATCATGTTGCATTTGGTTGGACATTTGAAGGTCTTGTGGCTGTGCCCTTGGCATGCGAAACACTTGATGGAGCTTGTCTTGGTGGTAGCATCCAGTGTTGGAGTAGAGGATGAAGCTCTTGTCTTGTAGGTGCTTGAAGTTGGTCGGCTTGATGAAGTCGTCTTGTCCTTGTAGCTTGACTTGTCGCCGATAGGTTTTGTAGATTTTGTGGTTGAAGGTGTTGTTGTCTTAGTAGCTTGAGCACTTAAGTCGTAGGTCTTGGAGGAGAACTTGGAATACTTGTAGTCATCTTGCACTTGTCGTTCCTCCTTGGTTGCTTGATGTACGAGCTCAAGTAAGTTAGAGAATGGTTGGAAGTCGGCTATCTTCTTGACTTGGTAGTTGAGGCCATTCAAGAAGCATGCCATGGTTTGCTCGTCATGTTCCTTGACATTGGCTCGGATCATTGCAATCTCCATCTCTTGATAGTACTCTTCTACCAACTTGGTGCCTTGCTTGAGTTGTTGGCGCTTCTTGAAGAGATCATGGTTGTAGTGTGTAGGCACAAAACGAGCTCGCATGAGATCCTTCATTTGGCCCAAGTGTTGATAGGAGGTTCATCTCTTACTCTTTTCCATTCAATCACTTGTTCCCACTAAATTAGGACATAGTCTTGGAACTCAAGGGAAGCCATGGCTATCTTCTTCTCTTCATCATAGTTGTGTAGGCGAAAGATCTTGTCAACCTTGAGGGCCCATGACAAGTAGTCTTCGGGATCATTGCTTCAGGAAAACTTTGGCATTGTGAACTTGAGCTTGCTGAAGCGTTGTTCATCATTATGGTTGTGATGCAAAATTCTTGATGTGGAGGTGGATCCACATTGTCAATGCCTTGAGCGTGTTGACGTTGATCTTGTCCTTGTCCATCTTCATGGTCAAGGTCGTCGCGATGATCTTGAGGATGGCTATGAGGTGGACGCACTCGGTTGCGCCTCTCTTGATGCTCCTCTTGACGATTGGCTTCTTCCTGTCATTGTCGACAAAGTTCGTCTTGATGTTCTTGGCGAAGTGCTTCTTGCTCGAGATGAGCTTGGCAGTTGCGCTCTTCCAAGGCATGAGTATCTTCTTGTAAAGCGCGATGTGCCTCAAGCGCACATTCATGATGGCGATGTTGTTCTTCTTCTCGGCGTTGTTGTGCTTGTTCTTGTTCTTGACGTTGTTGTTCTTGCTCCAACGCATCTTGATATTGTTGGTGGCGACGATCTCGAGCACGAACACGATCTTGCAATCCATTGCATGAAATGGATTGTCTTGACGGTGACGACCTTGTGGAGAACTTGGGTTGGAGTGTTCGTCGCGATGGTGATGACGTGCTCGTGGACTTGCGTCGTAAGAGTACGTCGTTGAGTGGCGACTTGTGTGACGACTCCGTGTCGATGTAGATGAGGAAGGTGCTCGAGTGACCATCAAGGACCGGAGTTCCTCCATTTGGCTTGAGAACTTGGTGTCAAGGTATTCTCTTGTGCGTGTCTCGGATTCACGCAAGTTGAAGGCGAGTTGGTCGATGCAGTCATTCAAGACATCTTGAGCTTGAGTAATTGCCTTGTGTGCGCCGAAGAAGTGCAACTAGGTGACATGGTTTGATATGTCTCCAACATATCTATAATTTTTGATTGTTCCATGCTATTATATTATCTGTTTTGGATGTTTTATTTGCATTAATATGCTATTTTATATATTTTTGGGACTCACCTATTAATCTAGAGCCTAGTGCTAGTTTCTGTTTTTTCCATGTTTATGAGTATTGCAGATAAGGAATATTAAACGGAGTCCAAACAGAATAAAATCTTTGGAATGATTTTTCTTGGACTAGAAGCAACCCAACAGACTTGGAGACGAAGGCAGGAGATCTGTCACGGCGTCACAAGCCACTAGGGCGCGCCCTAAGGGGGCACCCTCCTAGCTTGTGGGCCCATGGCAGCTCTCCTAACCCTATTCTTTGGCCTATAAATTCCCAAATATTCCCTGGATACTAAATGGAGCCATAAAAATTCTTTTCCTTCGTCGGAAGCCTCTGTTCCCATGAGATCCAATCTTGGAGCCTTTTCCGGTAATCTGTCGGAGGGGGATTCGATCACGGAGGGCATCTACATCAACTCCATTGCCCCTCCGATGATGCGTGAGTAGTTCACCACATACCTTCAGGTCCATAGCTAGTAGCTAGATGACTTCTTCCCTCTCTTTGCTCTTCAATACCATGTTCTTCATGATCTTCATGGAGATCAATCCGATGTAATACTCTTTTGCGGTGTGTTTGTCGAGATCCGATGAATTGTGGGTTGATGTTCAGATTATCTATGAATATTATTTGAGTCTTTTCTGAATTCTTATATGCATGATTTCATATCTTTGCAAGTATCTTCGAGTTTTTGGTTTGGTTTGGCCAACTAGATTGGTAATTCTTGCAATGGGAGAAGTGCTTAGTTTTGGGTTCAATCTTGCGGTGTCCTCACCTAGTGACAAAGTAGGGGTAGCGAGGCACGTATTGTATTGTTGCCATCGAGGATAAAAAGATGGTGTTTTCATCATATTGCTTGAGTTTATCCCTCTACATGATGTCATCTTACCTAATGTGATACTCTGTTCTTCATGAACGTAATACTCTAGATGCAGGAAGGAGTCGGTCGATGTGTGGAGTAATAGTAGTAGATATAGAATTGTTTCAGTCTACTTGACATGGACGTGATGCCTATATGCATAATCATTTCCTTGGATATCTTCATAATTATTCTCTTTTCTATCAATTGCTCGACAGTAATTTGTTCACCCACCGTATTATTTGCCTTCATGAGAGAAGCCTCTAGTGAAACCTATGGCCCCCGGGTCTATTTTCCATATTATATTTTCAGATCTATAAACCAAAAATATCAAAAATATTTTTCTGCAATCTTTTTATTTTTAGCTTTACTTTTTGTTCTAGCAATCCTATCTATCTATCTCTATCAGATATCATCCTTGCAAGTAGCCGTGAAGGGATTGACAACCCCTTTATACAGTTGGGTGCAAGAGTTTGATTCTTTGTGTAGGTACATCGATTGGGGAACTACTTGTATCTCCTACTAGATTGATACCTTGGTTCTCAACAACTGAGGTAAATACTTATCTACTTTGCCGCATCACCCTTTCCTCTTCAAGGGAAAACCAACGCATGCTCAAGAAGTAGCAAGAAGGATTTCTGCTGCCGTTGTCGGGGAGATCTACATCAAGCCTACCAAGTACCCATCACAAACTCATCTCTTGCATTTACATTAGTTGCCATTGGCCTCTCGTTTTCCTCTCCCCCACTCCTAAAACGATTTTCGAAAAGATTTGCCTTTTTATTCACCCTTCTTTCGTTCGTCTTTTCATTTGCTTTTTGCTTGCTTGTGTGTTAGATCGCTTAAACTCATGGCTAGCCTTGCTACTATCGCTAGTACTCCCGAGAATGAAGTTCTTAATTTTAAGCAAAGGGAGGGAGAAAACTTAAAAGAAGCTTGGTATAGAATTTGCAATGCTCAAAATAGATCTACTCGTAAGCAATCTACTACCGTTCTCCTTCGCAATTTTTATGTGGGTGTTTCTCCTTGGAATAGATATGTTTTGGATACCATTACGGGAGGGAATTTCTTGGGAAGCAATACCTTTGATTCTTATAATGCTATGACAAATTTGGTAGGTTCACCCCTGCTCACGGTTAATGAAACAATCTTGACATTGTAACATGTGATGCGAAGGCTTGATATCATTGAAAATAAAGTTGCTACTATAGATCTCATTGAAAACTTGGATAAAAAGATCCATAATCATATCACTCAATATGGATCTAAGGTAGGAGTTACTCTAAAAAACCTAAGGGAAAAGAACCCATAATTAATGAAAATTGGATCAAGATTCCTCTAGAATTGGGAAACTAGAGGACATTATTACCAACTTGGGTTCCGCTTTTGCCTCTGTTCAAACCACTCAAAAATTTCCTCCTTCTAAGACTAACAAGTTTGTTTATGTTCCTAAGAATAAGGGTGAATCCTCTAGTAGAGGGGATGAAGATCTTAAGATGATGAGTATCCACCCTAACTTTATTAATATTGTCCGGGAACCTATTGCTACAAGTGACTTTCTTGATTTCTTGACAAGGAGTGTGATTATTGATAAAACCAAAGAATCTCCTAGGTTCACAAGTGTGCAATTGAGGAGTTGCATACCAAAGATGACAATACCTAGATCTATTGTGTTATGCCGAGCTAGGGGCGTTAAACAATAGCGCTTGTTGGGAGGCAACCCAATTTTATTTTTATGCTTTTGTTTTTGCTTCTATTTTTGAGTTTTCCACACATTATTAACTCTGTAATAATTGTGTTTTCTTATTTAAATTAGTGTTTGAGCCAAGTAAGACCTTTGGGATGGTCTACGGTGTTTGTGGTTTGATTTTGCTGAAAAATAGAAACTTTTGATCGCAGTCCAGGAATTTTTATAAATTCACTGGAATGTGACTTTGATCGGAAATTTTTACACAAGATTGACATACAAATTTCCCTGATTGTCCTAATGTACAAGTTTTGGAGTTACAGAAGTATTCGAAGTCTATAGATTGCTACAGACTGTTCTGTTTTTGACAGATTCTGTTTTCTTTGTGTTGTTTGCTTATTTTGATGTATCTATGGGTTGTATCGGGGGGTATGAACCATGGAGAAGTTGGAATGCAGTAGATATTACACCAATATAAATAAATAATGAGTTCACAACAGTACCTAAAGTGGTGACTTATTTTTCTTATACTAACGGATTTCATGAGTTTTCTGTTGAGTTTTGTGTTGTGAAGTTTTCAAGTTTTTGGTAAAGATTTGATGGACTATGGAATAAGGAGTGGCAAGATCCTAATCTTGGGGATGCCCAAGGCACCCCAAGCCATATTCAAGGATACCAAAAAGCCTAAGATTGGGGATGCCCCGCAAGGCATCCCCCCTTTCGTCTTCAATCCATTAGTAAATCTACTTGAGGCTATATTTTTATTCACCACATGATATGTGTTTTGCTTGGAGCATCTTGTATGATATGAGTCTTTGCTTTTTAGTTTGTCACAATCATCCTTGCTTCACACATTTTTTGAGAGGGACACGTTGAATCGTGAATTTATTAGAATAATATATGTGCTTCACTTATATCTTTTGAGCTAGGTAATGTTGCTCTAGTACTTCACTTATATCTTTTTAGAGCACGGTGGCGTTATATTTTATAGAAATTATTGAACTCTCGTACCTCACTTATATTATTTTGAGAGTCTTTAAAATAGCATGGTAATTGGTTTAGGTTACGAATTTCATCCTAATATAATGGGCATCCAAGAGGGATATAATAAAATCTTTCATATAAAGTGCATTGAATAATATGAGAAGTTTGCTTCCTTGCATATAGTTTTGAGATATAGAGATGGTAATATGAGAGTCATGCTAGTGAGTAGTTGTGAATTGGAGAAATACTTGTGTTGAAGTTTGTGATTCCCGTAGCATGCACGTGTGGTGAACCGTTATGTAACAAAGTCGGAGCATGATTTGTTTAATGATTGTTAACCTTTGTGTGAGGGTCGGGAGCGCACAATGGTTAAATCCTAGCAACCTCTCCCATAGGAGCATGCATCTAATACTTTGCTTCGATAACTAATAGACTTTTGTAATAAGTATGTGAGTTCTTTATTACTAATGTTGAGTCCATGGATTATACGCACTCTGACCCTTCCACCTTTGCTAGCCTCTCTAGTACCGCACAACTTTTGCCGGTGCATCAAACCTACCTTCCTCAAAACAGTCACCATATATTTTCCTCAAAACAGCCACCATACCTACCTATTATAGCATTTCCATAGCCATTCCGAGATATATTGCCATGCAACTTCCACCGTTCCATTTTTTCATGACATGCACCATCACTTTCATATTGCATATAGAGTCATGTTTTGTTTTAGGTATCGAGTTGTAAGTAAATAAAAGTGTGATGATTTTCATTACTAGAGCATTTGTCCCATGGGAGAAAAGTATGATGGAAGCTATGAATCCCTCACAAGTTGGGATGAGTCTCCGGACTTTATAAATAATACAAGAGGCCAGCGAAGCCCCCTAAAAAAGAGAGGCCAAAGATGCCCACCAAAAAAACAGAAAGAAAAGAAAGAAAAAAATGAGAGAAAGAGAGAAGGGACAATGCTACTATCTTTTTCCACACTTGTGCTTCAAAGTAGCACCATGATCTTCATGATAGAGTCTCCTATTTTGTCACTTTCATATAGCTAGTGGAATTTTCATCGTATGCACAACCACTTAGTTTTCTTTTTAAGTCTTTCATACACTTATAGCTCTAGTGCACCCGTTGCATGGCAATCCCTACTCACTCACATTGATATCTATTGATGGGCATCTCCATAGCCTGTTGATACACCTAGTTGATGTGAGACTATCTTCTCCTTTTTCCTTGCACCTCCACCATATTCTATTCCACCTATAGTGCTATATCCATGGCTCACGCTCATGTATTGCGTGAGAGTTGAAAAGGTTTGAGAACATAAAAAGTGTGAAACAATTGCTTGACTCGTCATCGGGGTTGTGCATGATTTAGATACTTTGTGTGGGGAAGATGGAGCATAGCCAGAACATGATTTTGTAGGGATAACTTTCTAAGGCCATGTTATTTCGAAAGGACACAATTGCCTTGTTGGTGTGCTCGAAGTATTACTGTTTTTATGTCAATAGTAGACTTTTGTTTTGAATCTTATGGATCTGAATGTTCATGCCACAATAAAGAAAATTACATGGATAAATATGTTAGGTAGCATTCCACATAAAAAAATCGGTTTTTATCATTTACCTACTCGAGGACGAGTAGGAATTAAGCTTGGGGATGCTTGATACGTCTCCAATGTTTCTATAATTTTTTATTGTTCCATGCTATTATATTATCTGTTTGGATGTTTTATATGCATTAATATGCTAATTTATATTATTTTTGGGACTAACCTATTAATCTAGAGCCTAGTGCTAGTTTCTGTTTTTCCATGTTTTTGAGTATTGCAGTTAAGGCATATTAAACGAAGTCCAAACGGAATAAAATCTTTGGAATGATTTTTCTTGGACCAGAAGTAACCCAACAGACTTGGAGATGAAGGCGGGAGATCTGCCATGGCATCACAAGCCACTAGGGCACGCCCTAGGGGGACGCCCTCCTAGATTGTGGGCCCACGACAGCTCTCCTAACCCTATTCTTCAGCCTATAAATTCCCAAATATTCCCTGGATACTAAAGGGAGCCACGAAAACACTTTTCTGCTGCCGGAAGCCTCTGTTCCCGTGAGATCCAATCTTGGAGCCTTTTCGGGTAATATGCCGGAGGGGGATTTGATCACGGAGGGCATCTAAATCAACTCCATTGCCCCTCCGATGATGCATGAGTAGTTCACCACAGACCTTCGGGTCCATAGCTAGTAGCTAGATGGCCTTTTCTCTCTCTCTCTTTGCTCTTCAATACCATGTTCTTCATGATCTTCATGAAGATCAATCCGATGTAATACTCTTTTGCGGTGTGTTTGTCGAGATCCGACTAATTATGGGTTTATGTTAAGATTATCTATGAATATTATTTGAGTCTTTTCTGAATTCTTATATGCATGATTTCATATCTTTGCAAGTCTCTTCGAGGTTTTGGTTTGGTTTGGCCAACTAGATTGGTAATTCTTGCAATGGGAGAAGTGCTTAGTTTTGGGTTTAATCTTGCGGTGTCCTCACCCAGTGACAAAGTAGGGGTAGCGAGGCACTTATTGTATTGTTTCCATCGAGGAAAAAATGGGGTTTTCATCATATTGCTTGAGTTTATCCCTCTACATCATGTCATCTTACCAAATGCGTTACTCTATTCTTCATGAACTTAATACTCTAGATGCAGGCAGGAGTCGGTCATTGTATGGAGTAATAGTAGTAGATGCAGAATCGTTTCGGTCTACTTGACACGGACGTGATGCCTATATGCATAATCATTGGCTTGAATATCTTCATAATTATTCGCTTTTCTATCAATTGCTCGATAGTAATTTGTTCACCCACTATATTATTTGCCTTCATGAGAGAAGCCTCTAGTGAAACCTATGGCCCCCGGGTCTATTTTCCATATTATATTTTCACATCTATAAACCAAAAATACCAAAAAAATCTTGCTGCAATCTTTTATTACTTTTAGCTTTACTTTCCGTTCTAGCAATCCTATATATCTCTATCTGATCTCATCCTTGCAAGTAACCGTGAAGGGATTGATAACCCCTTTATTGGGTTGGGTGCAAGAGTTTGATTCTTTGTGTAGGTACATCTATTGGGGACTTGCTTGTATCTCCTACTGGATTGATACCTTGGTTCTCAACAACTGAGGGAAATACTTATCTGCTTTGCCGCATCACCCTTTCCTCTTCAAGGGAAAACCAGCGCATGATCAAGAAGTAGCATGGTTGTTCATGTCGTCTTCATTCTCCTCGAAGGTCGGGTTTGACATGATGTTCCTATCCATAGCACTCAACAAGATATGAGTGGAAGAGTGAGAAGACAATACCAATTACCGTTCCAAAAGTTGAAAGTGGATCAAGATCACTCAATGTTCCAGTATGAAAATAGTACAACACATGCACGGTAGTGGAGGATCACTCAATTCTCTAATGCTTATGGAGTACCTTGGTTAGGATAGTGGCACAAATTTCAAGTAATTCGAAAGATAAGATTCAAAAATGTTGAAAGAGATTCGTAAACTTCGCAAGTGAGGCAATGTAGATCAATAGCAATAAGGATAGACGGAAACACATGCACGGTAGAAAATTGAGGTCATGCAACCAAGGATGAGCCAAAATGTGGAATCCACAGAAAATGCTCTTGTTGCACAACACTAGAGAGACGGTAGCACGATTGCTCCAATGGGCACGATACACACTTGTGCACACCCTACTATGAACCAAAAGTTTTGTCTTCCTATTCTCTACTTGCTATGTGTGTATGCGGCACATGTCACTCGCTTAAGTGATCCAAGATGATCAATTATGCCATGCGAATCTTGCGATGCTATTGCTCTCTTGCTCTTTTGCAATGATGTTTTGTATGGTCACAATGCGGGACGTGCACACCGAGATAGCAATTATGTATGTGTGTACTATGTTGTAACACAAAAGATGATACTAAGATATATGCATGCAATTGAAGCTATGTGGAGTATGTATCACTAACGTGCACAAGTAGCATAGACCGGACTCAATGGCTAGTCTCGATAGACAAGTAATGCAAAAAGGCTCAAGGTAACAATGCAATGGCAAGGGGATATAGCAGAAGAGTGAGTCATGGCGGTTACCGTCTTTGCTTATGGTGTGGTTTGAACGAAGAGGTGGTGGCGACGATCCGGGCGATGATGAGCGGCGATGTCGATGAAGAACCACTCCTAATTAGCCAAAACACCTTAGGAAGTGGCGAAGCTCAGGACTCAAAATCTCAAGTGCAAATGGGTTGCGAAAGAGATGGTGGAGGAACAATGCGGAAGAAATGGCGGAGAAACAAAAATTTCGGCCAAAAATTCAGTTTCGTTAGATTTACTCGGACGTCCGGACCAGGTCGATCGTCCGGCGTCTGGTCATCCGACGACTGTCAGTCGTCCGAGGCCCGGTCGTTCGGTGGCTGTCGATCGTCCGGAACCTGCGGGATCCACGGGATGAACTCGAACCAAAGAAAACTTTCGGTCAAAAATTGCAGCGATTTTGCGGATGGAATTGATGGGGAAGGTGGGGGAAAGGTAGATCCACTTGTCCACAATGAAATCCACGGATCAAAATCAACAAAATCTTCTCAAATCCAATGAATCCAAGAAATTTGGGTATGGCTATTTTTGTGGGGATTTTCGAAATTAGGTCAACACAAAACAAAATCGGCTAGAAATTGGGGAAGGGGAGACTCCAAATACACGATCAACATGGCTCTTGATACCAATATGATACGGGACACGTCTGTGTGTGTCGATCTTTCACGAATTGGAGGTGGATTTGTGAGGGAACGCGACGAACACGAAGAGCACGAGGGTAAAATCACAAGAGGAAAACGCTCAAGAACGATTCACAATCACACATCCACTAGAATCACCCGAGTACATGAGAATCACACTCCACAAACAACCAAATGATACACGTAACGGTAGTCTCCTCGCTCCGAAGGAGGAGGTCTTGAATCCCGAGGGGATCTTCCCTTAGAGGGGTCCTTGGCATCACTCCAGATCTTCTCACATATGCTCTCCCTGGCACTAACGTGCCTGCGTAAGTTGGCCGACCCAAGAACGAGCCGAAGAGCCCGCTCACCACGCGTGGTTCCGTGTGTGGTCGATCGGTCGGCGTTGACAGGTTGTGGTTGCCTGGTCGATGATAATTGACTTTGTAAATTTTTTTCCAAAATGTCATAATAAAAACGATTCGAAAAATAACATTCTCCAGGATTTTAAAAATGTTGAGGAAAATTGGAAAAAAAGGTTCACAAGTTTCCGAAAATCTTTACATTTGGAAATGTTTTCAAAATTATAAAAGTAGGCAAAATTGTGAAAAATCGGGAATTTGATAACAGAAAAATAATAAAAATAACGACAAAATTTACTGGGGCAGAAGGCACTAAATAGAGGGTTCGGGCATTCACGAGGCCTAAATGTTTCTGAAAAGAAGAGACAACTACCAGGCCTGGTTGGAGGTTTATTGTCAGCCCACTATGCCGGCCCAGCCTGCTCCAGAGAAAGCGAAGCGAGGGCTGCCGAGGGAGCCGAGTCCGATTATTTCTCCCCCTTTCCCCTCAGCGCCGCCGGTCGCCGCCGCCACCCTCACCGCCCGCGACGAGACATGCCCGCCGGCCGGAAGCGCCCAGCCCCAGCCCCGTTCGCCGGCTTCTCAACCTTCGCCCGCTCCCTCCTCTTCTCCCCCGCCTCCGGCTTCTCCAGGCTGCCTCTCACCAACGCCCCCGCCGCCAAACCCCATCAAGGTAAGCTTCTAAAGCCACAGTTTTTCCTACTGAACTCTCCTCTCACGCCTCGTCTGCTCGCCAGAGACCGCCGGCATGCCGCCGCCGCCTCCCAAGCGCGCGAAGCAGGCCAAGCCCACCAGCGACGAGGAGGAAGAGGAGGAGCGCCCCAGCAGCGACGCCGGCGAGGAGCTCTCAGGCAGCGACGGCGACAGCGACAGCTCTCTGGAGTGCTCGAGCAGCGACGACGAGGACGCGTCCCAGGAGGTGCCTCACTCTTCCCTCCTCTTGTTCATTTACTGTTTCACCGGCAAAGTTTTGATGATTTGCTCCTCGTGTCGGCGCTTGTTGCAGATGGAGACGGTGCAGGCGGACTTCGCCTTCTTCGACCCCAAGCCCACCGACTTCCACGGCGTCAGGCTGCTGCTCAAGACCTACCTCGACTCCAAGCCCTGGGACCTCACAGGCTTCGTCGACCTCATCCTGGAGCAGACTACTGTCGGCACCGTCGTCAAGATGGCCGAGGACGAGGAGGACGACGAAGATGGGGAAGCAAATGGAGGTGACAAGAGCGACGGGGGCGACGACGACGAGGACCTGTTCGGTCTCATTACCGTGCTCAATCTGGGAAGATATGGGGTGTGATGCACAATTGACTCTTGTGTCGTCTCATTAGTTGATACTTAGGTTGATTACAGACTGAACACTTTTGCTGGTGCCTTGCAGGAGAACCGCTGCATCAAGGATCTGAAGGAGTATCTGCTTGCTGTTTGTGGCGACAAGGACACCAAGAAGAAGCTCAAGTCGCTGCTGGAAGAGAAGGCGTCTACTGTCGGCCTGCTGGTGTGTCGGCGATTTGTGAATTTCCCCTATGAAATGGTGCCTAAGATGTATGATTCACTCTTTGACGAGGTTTCCTGGGCGACAGAAGATGAGGTGGGTTATCAGATTGCCAAGCACATTCAGTTTTGTCCATTTTTATGCGTTTAATGAATTTGCAACTGTGCCTGCATGTCTGAAGCCAACACAAGAACTCCAGGACTCGTTCCGGTTCAAGCAGTACCTGTTCCTTGTCAGAATCTTGGAGGTGGGCTCAGTATGCATCATTTTTCCTTTTTCTTATGACAGTTGCCTGCTTTGCTTGAATGTACAAAGTGGCATGTTTAGTTAATCAGTACAGCCAAATGTGGTGGTCTGGTTCAAGTATAACTGTACCCTTGATATTCAAGAGCCTATATTGTTTTTGTAACCTATTCATTCATACCAACAAACTTGTCTCTGTCACTTTGGTCAGAGAAAAACTCCACCAAAGCAGAAATCAAAGAACAACAAAGATGAAGATGAACCTGTTATCTATCCGAAGTTGGAGGACGAAATTTTACGTGAGGTATCAAAACATTCTGCTGAGGTATTAGCTGTTTTTGTATTTCTGTGACAGGTGCTGACACCTTTCTTTTTTTCTCAGCTTAGCACGTGGTCTTTTACTTTCCCAATTCGCGCCGAACAATCAGCACAGCAAGAGGTCAGTTCTGTTTAATCTTCCCATCCTTTATATTATGTTTCAACATGTACATACTTATTTATGATGTGCAAGGTTTGTCTTCTGTTTAGTTTGAAAGACATAACCTCTTATCATGTTCCAAAGAAATAACACTAGTTGTAGACAAGCATGCCTAGTAGTTGGAACTGAATTTTTGTTGCTCTTTCGTTCTGTCTTGAACTCTAGTTCATATTTTTTCTAGTGGCAAACGATTTCAGCACTCCCACTTCCACCAGTCTATCCAAATCCGATGCGGATTACAGCTATCTGCCTGCGGAAATTAAAAAAATGTTGCTCAACACAATCTTTTGTCTGCTGCCTATGCAGCTGAAGAACTACAAGGAGACGGGCCTGGTGATGTGCGTCAAAGCCGACGTGATCCCGAAGTTCCGCAAGAAGCTGGAAGCTTTGGTGTCGGAATAGGCGGGTCTATCTATACTCGCAGGAGAAGAAATCCCAGGTGGGATTTTTCTGCTGTCCTTGGGCAAGACGTAATGGCATTGTGCAACTGTCACCACAGTTGCGGAAAGAGGCTGTTCTGTAGGAAGTGGTCGCTTATGAACTATTCCATACTTTTCATGTTTTCAGTTTTTGCCACAAGATAGATGATATTCATGGAGGGTTTCTTTGGTTGCCTGAAACATGCGTGGGGTGACATTTCAGATTCAACTGAAATCTGAGCTCCATGAAAATGCTAGGGAATGGCATACGTGGAATCCAGAAAAAATGGCAGTGTTTGGCACTTGTGTTGTGTTTGTTACTGAATCTTGGCTTAATCTTTTCGCCGCTGCTAGGCCCAAGGCATGCAGGAGAGGCTGAAAGGTGACCTTGAAAGCTTTCTAGAGCCAATTGTATGACATTTCTTCTTCTTCAAACCGTGCAGGAGAGCTGCATGCCAATTCTTTAAGCAAAATGAAACTATAACGTTGGAGACAAGCAATCGTTGATCCGACGGAAATATATTGTTGGAATAAAATACAATTACACTGGACATCAATTTCGGTCAGATTGAAACAAACTTTGGCCCCTGCAGAAAGAAAAAACACTTCGGCTGCACTAGAGGAGATTTTCAGTGACACTTGAAAAAATATCTAACATAAATGCGAGACAAGTATCAAAAGCTTGTTTATTCAGGAACAGAGTATTATATTTTGAAACACCCCATTCAAAAGATTGTTTATTTCAAACTGACCATAGCTGTACACATATGTTGCACTAGGAGCTAGCTTCGAAACACCACTCAGAAGGTAGTTTAGTACTAATAAGATGCTATGTAGCAACTCATTCACCAAACTCCCGTAATTAGCATACATTATGTAGAAAACATAAAACCGCAAAATCCCCAGACTAATAAGAGTCAATTACATTGGTGGTGTTAGAACTTGAGGTAAACGGTCATTTTGGTGCTAGAAGTTTCGGTGTACATTGAAGTGGTGCAAAAACTTGGCTCGAGCGTGCAAATACGGTGCTAATCATGTGCCCTGATTTTTTTTTTGAAAATCCCTCAAAATATTTCTTTTTACAAAAAAGTACACACTGTTAAAATTGACCGGAAAAAAGGGGAGTCCAGGACTCAAACACACAACCAAACCAGGAAAGCAAACCTGTGAAACCTGTAAGCTATAGCGGTTACCATATCCTCACAGGATAACTGGCTTATATGTATGTTCTTTTGAATAACATTTTTCGTGCAACCTGTATTTAACAGGTACCCATCTGAAGTTTAAATGGGCTGCAGGTATTGCGGCCCATTTTGCACAAGTAATTTTTTGAATATATATTTATAAAGATTCTCAAAAAGTAATAAAAATTATGTTTACATGTTTGTGTGCTATAAATTTTCTATAAATAAATCATGATTAGTAACTAAAAATATTTAAATATACACACATGTATTATATAAAATATTTAGTTAATATGGACATTAAAAATGTATATTAAATAAAAATGTTCATGTCTTATTTTCAAAACATTGGTATATTTATTTTGAAAGCAACCATGTATGAAAACGATATAAATTATTTTTATAACTTGTTTGTGTATTATTTCAAAACACGTTCGTATATTTAAGATAATATTTATGAATTGTAAAAATGTTTATATAATTTCGAATGATATAATATCTTTTATAATTACATTTAGAAATATTATTTTAGTTATACAAACATTTTAGTAATTATAAGCATATTCATATAGTTCATTTTTGGTATAATTAATAATATTCATAGTTTTAGTTTTAAACAGTTGATATGGATATTCAATCATGTGTAGCATTCAAAATATATACTGTTTTCGAATATAATTCATGATTAAAGGATATATACATGTTATTAATTATGGACATTAAGTAAATGTTTGTATTCATCATTTTAAAATTTATATATAAGCCATGATTGTATACCCTTTATTGTATTGATTAAACATTGTATATGATATACATATTAAATGTTTGTATTAATTCAATAGTTTATATATACATGGATATATATTTGAAAGTTGTTATTTCCATAATATTAATGACACAAAAATATTAGAACATATTTTTTTACTTATGTCATATAAAATATCTTATAAAGAATAGCTTGTGAAAAATGGGCTGCAATATCTGCAGCCAATTTAAGCTCCAGATGCGTGTTTGCTAAGTATTTATAGGGTTCTTATCATTGTGGAACAAATCAATGTGTTTGTTGTAGTGGTTTGACTGCCGTTTTGGTAGCCTGAGGTTGCGGGTTTGAAACCTGCCTAACTCCTTTTTTGTAAATATTGACAGACGGGAATCACAGGGCACAAAGAAGAAAAATTCATTGTCCAAAATATTGAAATATTTTTTAGGGGGTTTTCGGGAAAATATATTCGTGGTTCATTGGCTGACAGTGGACCCGCGCGCCTAGTCAGCATAGATTATGTATACAAAACAGGATCTGTACCGTATTTGCACGGTCAAGTCAAGTTTTTACACCACTTCGATGTACACCGTAACTTCTAGCATCAAAGTGACCGTTTACGCCAAGTTCTAGCACCACCGATGTAATTGACTCGACTAATAAATATCCTTTTGAAACATCCTCTACCAAAGGATTGTAAAATTGTTTAAGGGTATTTCTCCTCCCAAGCAGGACAGAAAAGAACTATGTCCATCTTTTCATATGTAGGATCAGATAAGTCGTTTGTCTAGGTAAAATTCCTCCCATTCAAAGGAAATTCTGTCAACCCATCATGTTCTGTTATAACATTAGAAGCAAAGCTCCAATGTTTTTTAATTGTTCACAGTTTATTTTTATATGTATTTTTCTAATTATATTAAAGTTCCCTCCACCAGCCAGGGTATACGATTATCATGGCATCCTAGCTAGCTCATCTAAGAAATCAACTTTCTTTTGAGTCTCAGCATCACCATATAGAACTACCAAGTTTCCAATGAAACTTAGCTTTTCTATTAAAAACCAAAATCGTAAGAAAGTACTCCCCATGTTCAATGCGCATCACATTAAAGTAATCTTTATTAACCGCCACCAGTATGCCCTCTTGGTGGGTTCCAGTGCAAATCAAAATTCCTTCCATTACATAGATTGTGTAGTTCATTTTTAGTGAATTTTTTTAGTAGTTTCCAAAATCCCCACAAAGTCCAATTTGTGATCCATGATCATTTCCCTAACATATCTTTTTTTGGGTCTTTCCCCAATCCCCTTGCATTCCAGAAAACACCTTTCATTTATATATATATTTTTCCCAATAGAATGTCAATCTAGAATTCACCAGCACTGCGTGTGGATGTCTTCATTGGAGCCCAGGAAATGGATTTGGTAATCATTTAGCGTCAGTACATACGTTTGGCTGGACATTGAATTCGTATTGGAAAATAAAAAGCAATTCAGGTCCGTTTTGGCTCCCTCCTACGTTTTGGAGGGGTGGCGCTCCGAATTAGACCGAAACTTGTCCAAAAATGCTAGACCTACGTAAAACTGATACGTAAAGTTACGTGTGAATCTTTACGTACGTGTAGCAAAGCTCAAACTTTCTCTCCCGCAAAACATACTGGTTCAGTCCACCAAACAGAAAAAGCAGCAGCAAGAAGGGAACGGGAGGGGTGAACGAGAGGGTCGACCTAGGTCTTGGCAGCGGCGACCTAGTAGGCAACCAGGCAGGTGGCAGCGGCGACCACCACGACGACCGACGGCGGCCCAGGTCCGTCCCTCCCCTCTTCCCCATCCCTTCTCCCGTCGCCCCCTCGCCATGCATCTTCTCCATCTGGTCGCCCTGTGCCGCGCCCCACCATGCCCCGCCATGGCAGCTCTGCCATGGTGCTCCTCCCTATCCGCGCCCCGCCACTCCCCGTCATGGTAGCTCTACCTGGGTCCTCCTCCCTGTCCGTCGCGCCCACCCCCTATACCCATCTCCAAACTCTCTGTCGCAGGCCATCTTCTTTATGGCACACAGGAGATGCCTTGTACTGTCTGTTACCTGTAACAATTGGTTCATGTGAGGACCTTTCCGATCTCTGTTTTAACCAATTCTGTTTGTTTATATATTGTGCAGATTTGTGAACTGTCTGTCAATCTGCAGGCCCGTTGAAGGTATATGGCTGAAATCCCCGATGTTTTCTATGCATTTGTGCATGTGATGTCTTGTTGTAATGTTTTACATCTAGATAACTGGATTGTACAGCGAGATGTCGGAGCAATTGGATTTTGTTGAGTGGATAAATGAAAAAAAATAAAAGATGAAACAGGAAAATAATTGTTTTGACTAAATTGTTCGTTGAAACATGTGCTGTTGCATTAACATCTGTTTTTTTTGCGGGGGTAAAAAGGAGTATATATTACTCAAGAGCAAAGAAGTTCATCCCTACACATACTAGGGATGTTAGCAGGGCCAGACCGGATCCAAACCACAGTTCGGTCCTCCGTCCTCCCGAAGTTCGCTAATGAATTGCTTACATTATTCTGCTCTCTAGAGATATGAGTAATACGACACTCCCTAAGACCCATAAGACGCTTCACCTCCGTTATTACCATGGCGTACTGAGACCGGTCCTGACCACGGGCATTGATCATCTGCACCGCTTGGAGGCAGTCACACTCAACGATGATGGGCAGGTCCGTCCATTAGTGAGCAAGGGCTAAACCCTCCATGCAACCAGCGAGCTCCGCGTGCAAGGGGTCCGGGCACGACCACAACAATCTGCATGCGGAGAAGAGGATGGCTCCACCATTGTCACTAAGCACCATACCCGACCTGCCCTTCCGTCCTCATGTGAATATGATCCGTCCACGTTGAGTTTAGTCCAGCCGGCCGGTGGGGGACTCCATCTACGTGGAGGTTCCATGCACTTCTTCTCATGCGATATAGGTTGCTCCGCTCCTTCCATTTGCACCACCATCTTCCCTTTGTCCCAGTCCCCCGACGGAAACTGCTGGATACCCAGTAGTGAGGAGACATAACTTTGTAAAAACCTCCGAGACCTCTAGTGGTGGCACTGGCTTTAGGTGTTGGATTTCATTGCGCACGAACCAACACCTCCAGAACAACATGAGAACACGGAGCCAGTCACCTTCATTGCACTCCGCCGTGAGGTTGAGGAACCATTCCGGTCCAGTGTTGCAGACTGACTTAATGTCTGGGATACGCCAAACTTGCGCCATAGCTCGCCATAGATCCACCGCCCTGGGACACCTACAAAAAACGTGGAATGTGTCCTCGCGCTCGAGACCACACAACGGGCATATGTCAGTTACCTCCATATGACGCTCAGCCTTATTGGCCCATGTCGCTAGCGAATTTGTAGCCAACCGCCATCCGAAAACACGCACCTTTGGGGGAGCAGGGCACCCCCAAAATAATGCCCAGACGGCACGTCGCCCGTTCGTGCCCTGCTTGCTGTGATTGAAGAGGGGCGCATCTTGTCCTCGAGCGCCAGCCGGTACGCGCTACGTACGGTGAAGATACCTGTACGTTCAGGCCCCCATGCAAGGAAATCATCGCCAAGCCGTGGGGAGGCCTTAATCTTCAGGATCTCCTGCACATCGACGGGCAGGAAATGCTGGCGCAGCAGGCCCACCTTCCACGCCCCGTGTTCATTGAGGAGTTCACTGACTCGGCGGAGCCGCCATCTACCCTGCTGCGAAATGGGAGGCCGGCCTGTAGGATGCAGTATCCAGGAGTCTCGCCATATCCCGACCGAGTGTCCGTTCCCTATGCGCCATACAAGACCTTTCTTAAGCAGCTCTAGGCCATGCACTATGGATTGCCAAGTCTGTGATGTGTTGGAGCAGAATACTGTGTCCTCTATGCGACCATTAGGGAAGTAGCGAGCCTTCAATACACGCGCACACAAGATCTCAGGATTTGCTAGTATCCGCCAGGCTTGTCTCGGCAACATAGCTTGGTTGAACATTCGGAAGTCCTTAAACCCCATGCCACCATGAGATTTTGGTTTGAGCAAGTGATCCCAAGCCTTCCAATGTGTCTTCCACCTCCCCCTATAGGCTCCCCACCAGTAGCTCCGGACGCGCGAGGTCATAACAAGTGCTTCTTGGGATTACTCATAAGGAAGGTTGGAAGAGCCTACACAATTGCTTTGATAAGGACCTCCCTTCCAGCTTGGGACATCAGCTCACCCCACTGAATAATTCTCTTAGTTAGTTGCTGTTGTAGATTGCAGTTTCCATCTCAAAAACTGACCAGTACAGGTCGGATAGGTACTTTTCCTCAAAGCTCACATTTGCCACCTCCAGTGTATGCACCACATCATGTTTATTGGCCTCAGAGCATCGTGGGCCAAAAAGAATTGAACATTTGGATGGATTAATAAGCTGTCCAGTAGCTCTGGCATACCTTCCTAATGCAAGCTTCACTTGGTTCGCTTCAGCCGCATTAGCACGAAATAAAAGCAGAGTATCATCTACGAACAAGAGATGCGAAATGCCCGGTCTCTGAGCACACACACGAATAGGGGAGATCCGGTGCGCCACAATGTGCTGTCTCAAAATAGCATCCAAACCGTCAACGACAAAAAGGAACAGAAAAGGTGAGAGGGGGTCTCCCTGCCGTAGCCCGCGGGACAGAGCGAAAGAATCTGAGAGGGTTCCATTAAGTTTGATGTTATATCTCACCGAGGTGACACACCTCATTATCCAATTCACCCATCGATGAGAGAAACCCAATTGTTGCATCACTCGCTCCAAAAACACCCAGTCCACCCTATCATAGGCCTTCGAGAGATCCAGCTTATAGGCACAAAAACTCAACTCAGGATCCTTCTCTTGTTTAATAGCATGAAAGCACTCGAATGCAATTATGGCGTTATCAGTTATCAACCTCCCTGGCACGAACGCACTCTGAACCGGGGATACTACCTCATCGAGGATGGGTCGAAGCCTGTTCACTAGGCATTTGGCAATTACCTGATAGATGACATTGCAGAGGCTGATCGGACGAAAATTAGTGAGTCGAGTTGGTGTGTCAATCTTAGGAATTAACACAATAGTGGTGTTGTTCACCCCTTCTGGCATATCCCCTGTTTCAAACAATAATTTCGCTGCATTTATAATGTCAACTTTTAGCACTGACCAGTGTCTTTGGAAGAACCTTGCCGGAAACCCATCAGGTCCAGGCGCCTTCAAAGATCCTATTTGGAACATGGCGTTGGAAATCTCCTCCTCTGTGAACTCCTTACATAGCTCCACATTCATATCCGGAGAAACCTTAGATTGGATCAGCTGTATCACCTCTCCTGGATCAAGAAGCGGGTCAGCTGTAAATATATTCTGGAAATAAGTGTTAACCACTTGCATCATCAGGGAATGTTCCGTGTGGACAATCCCTTGCTCATCAGTCAAACTCTTTATTCTGTTTTTCCTAACCCTCCAAACAGCCTTGCGATGGAACATTTTGGTATTCCGACCCCCTTCCTTGAGCCAGTCAATTCTCGACCTTTGCAACCAGAGCATCTCCTCCCTATACAGCAACTCATTCATTTTATCCATTTCCATGAGAATTTCCCTTCTGTCCGCCTTCATATTTGTCAACTCCTCCAGCCGAGTACGAGATTTTCCCGATTCCCGTGTAACATTGCCAAATGTTTTGTTGATGCAAGTATGCAGATCTGCCATCACACTAGCTAAAGCCTCCCGAACATCACCCAGATTTCTTTTTGTACCTTTGCTGGCCCAGGAGTTGGCGATGATGGCCTCTAGCGCCGGCGACCTTTCCCACATCAGTTCATATCTTCGGCAGCTTGGGAGGCACTGATCTTGTTCCAGCGAGCATTTAAGAAGAAGGGGGCAATGGTCCGATGCCGGCGAGACCAAGTGGGTCACTGAGGCGTGAATGAACATGTCCCTCCACTCATTAGTGGCCACCGCTCGGTCCAGTTGCACTTGGACATTCGCTCGCCCACTCCACCTGTTATCGTATGTAAACGGATGACCTGAAAAGCCAAGATCAGTGAGACCACATGCTTCTAAACAATCTCGAAAATTCAACATCTGCCCAAGAGGTCTAGGAGTTTCAGATTGATGCTCTAAATCCCACATGGCCTCATTAAAATCGCCCATAATAATCCATGGCAAGGTACTCTGCGCGTGCAAACTTCTGAGCTTGTCCCACATGAGATGTCTGTTTTCCTCCCGTGTTCTCCATACACGAATGTAGCTCGCCATAGTGGTGCATCCGCTGAGACACGTAAGTACACACCAATCAATCTTTCATTTGCATCCTGGACATCTACGTATATAAACTCATGTCAAAATAAAGCTAAACCACCACTACGACCATTGCTACTAACGCCTTCAAAACCAGATAAACCTAGCCTATTTCTTAACCGATACATTTTCTCTTTATTTTGCCTAGTTTCACAAAGAAAAACAAGACTCGAGGAGTGCGTCCTGACCAAGGACGCAAGATCACGAACTGTCGAGGGGTTCCCCGCCCCCCCGGCAGTTCCAGCTTATCCAATTCATTGCTCCTGACGGGGCAGCACCGCCTTCCCCGTCAGTTTACCGGCGGCCCCATGGCCGGTCGCCTCCAAGCTTGCCGCACCGACAAGGACCCTCCTGTCCTCATCCTGATCCATGTCCTCCTCACTGTTCAGGACCTTCCCTCTCTTCTCTGAATTGCATTCAGTATCCTTTGAATGAAGCACGATGGCCCCTTGGTCGACTTGAGAATCATCCTCAACAAGTGTTGTGGCGAGTCTCTTCCCAAGCACCGAGTCTGCCTCCTGCATGTGCTGATCCGACTCCGCGGACGAAAAACCCGAAGTAGCGGACAAATTACGCAGCGCTGGGATCATCTCTGAACTACGGAAAGTGAAGCTGCACTCTTGAGTTGGCGCAGGGGCCTTGACTGAGAACGGGATGGGAGCAAACACCCTCCCTCCGGCGAACCCAAAGGATGGGGGCTCCGAAGTGGCCCGTCCAGCTCGGGACCTGCTAGCCTCCCCCGTCTGATCCGCTAGGTGCATGCGCATGGCCAACACACGTAAAGATAGTTCAGCATCGTCCCCTGAAGCGCCAGTACGTTCCCGATCCTCAAAGCCATCGCGAGCATCGACCCTCTCCGGGATGTCCCTGGACTGCTGTGCAGTTTGGTTCCTTTTGCCCCGCCGGTTGTCCCGAGGCCGTCCAAGCACCTCTGATGGCGCATTACTCTCAAAATTGAGGCCCCGTCTTGCCGCTGGTTGTGCTCCAGGTGCAACAAAGGCAGACCTATTCTCAAATTTCCTATACGGTGAGCAACACAGGCCCTCATCATATGCTCGTGTGGGAACTCCCAGCCTCTTTTTTTCACATTGACTATCATCATGCCCAATGAAGCCGCACCACAAACAGTAGTGAGGGACTCTCTCGTACCGTAGCGGGTACACCACCTGTTTTTTTGGATCCCTACCCATAGTGATCTTAGTCTGAAGCCGACGGTTCAGCGGTAGCTCAACTTGGATGCGTAGGAACTCACGGACCCTGCTAGCATCTACCTCGGCGTCCACTTCCTTGATCACACCCAGCAAACCTCCCAAGAAATTACCATATGCCACAGTCTGCTTATCCCATGGGACGTTGAAGACACAGACCCATACAGGAACAACGTTCAAGGAAGCTTTAGAGGGTTGGGCCTCACCATCAAAGGGTCCAACAATGAGTGCATTCCCCTTGTATATCCAGGGACCACCCCGAGCCATGAAGTTGTAATCACCTTATGAGAAGAAAGTCACATCATACCAATTGTTCTTGATCCTGGCAATGTTCAGACCTGTCCTGATTTTCCAAACCTCGCTGAAGTGCACCGTCATATCATCCACGTTTGGCCGCCACTGATTTACGTAGCGACCGAGCAACCTCCAGCGTGGCGGCGCCGCTGCCGGCTCCCCACCACAGGTTCCTCTTCCACCAGCACATCATCATCCAGGTTCACTTCCCCATCAACCCTAACAGCCGGCCCATCTAGACCCACACTTTCCCTCTCATCCCAGTTGCTGGAGTTGTCGATCACTTCGCGATTGCCACGATCTGTCCTCGTTGCACCTGCTCCGACACGATCGCGCCGTCGCCGGACGACTTCGGGTGGGTAGGGATCTCACCGATCCCCCCTTTTTCACCCCCATTGCCGGCAGCCGACATCGAGCGAGAGCACATGTGGATAGCAGCGGAATCTGCAGGGGCGAACAAGGGATTGTTGTAGGACGTGACTTGACCTGAAACAAGCGTCCGAACTGCTGGGGTTATATGAGACCCAAAGCCGCCGGTTTCCTTGTTGCAGACGGACATGCAGGAGTCCTCCTTCCTTCCGAGACCAGACGTAGACATCTTAGACTCCCTCCGTGATCCGGATGATGACAATTCACGTAGACTCATGGTTGCCCGCGACGAGATTAGGCCATGGTCGGGAAATCGCCCATGACGGCGGAAACCCTAACCCTATCTTTTTCTTTTTCAGAGGTATCCCTCTATCTTTTTCTTTCTCAGAGGTATCCCACCGAGTGTCGTTCTTACAGGTGTGGAGAAGAAGTTCGGCATGTCGTTCCAGAAGGAGAGGGAGAACCGGGCGTACATGAGTGGGCCGGCGCACGGCATCCACCCGCTGGCTAATGCTGCTGCATTAGCATCTGTTACTACACAAAGGGATAGGGGACCAACCAACCAAGGGACCTAGGAAGTTTTAATGATGATGAGGACAAACTTAGGTATAGGAAATATTTGCTAAAAAGCATGTATGATGGAGCTGAAATGACATGCTATGATCAATTGCGTCTAACTAAATGAAAATTTCATGACCTTTGCACCATGTTGCGAGAGAGATGTGGCCTCCATGATAGTGTATATGTGACCGTTGAAGAGAAAGTTGCAATGTTCTTGCTTGTAGTTGGTCATAGTATTAAGATGAGGATGTTGCGTGGCACGTACAAGACCATATTTGAGAGTATGTGTTGTTTGATATTGTATTCATTTTGTGTTATGTTATCGTAAGAAAATATTGTTGTCATTGTATGGCCATTTGCGTTTTCTTGATGCATTTCTAGAATATTTATTATGTTTATTGTTATATATTCATTCGTAGTCAGATTTCATTTTTGAGTTATGTAGCTATGCAATTCCAAAGTTTGTCATCCAAACATGATTTTGTATTGAAATCTGAGAGGAATTTCAAGGGCCAATTCACTGGACAACCAAACAACTGTATTCGTATTCATGCCATTTCAGTATCCTCCACTGATTTGGAAATCAGACCAATTCAATACGGAGCTCTCCAATGGAGACATCCAAACGAAGCGCAAGAGTATACCAAGATCTAGGAGGATCTTTTTTTCCTACCTCTCTTTTAATAACCCAACAAAAACGTAATGATTTACACAACTAAGTCATGGTGAGCAATTTCTTTGCATCTTCCCTCATGAGAAAATATTTCTTAGTTTTCTCAATTTGTTGATCCTCAAGGTCAACATCAGAATGATTTATGTCAGAGCACATCCCTTTAAAATAGGCATCTCCAATGTTAATATGCATCGGTAACCATGATTTTCATCAGGTTTTCTGTCTTCATTGGCAATATTTTGTAAATAAAATTCTCTCCTAGCTACCTGCATTTTTTGAACGACTTCAATAATTTTTCCACAATATCAGTGGAACATACCAAATCAATTCCAACCAAAGAAATCCCATGTAGCAATGTAGGATTGAAAGCATTAAGACCAAATTCTTACTATAATTATTTATTTTTTCAGCTTCCATCGTAGTCAGATCTTCAACTTTCTGATCTTCCTTTCACCTTAAGCTTCTCCTCAGTTCCTCCTCCTTGTCTTTCTCAGTAACATCATCACCTCTCACCCCTTGGATAGCAGCCATTTTCTCACCAAAGCTTTCTGATGATTATTTACTAGCAGTGTAATCAATAGGTTCAATATACTTACAAGACTCAGAGCTATTTCCTTCCTTTCTTTATCCATCTCATCAACATCTATGTTAGCTAATTCCAACTCATATATGCTAGTATATTAGCAACTTCTTGCATTAACTCTTGTAAAGCCACCTGTTGTTGGGAAAATTCAGTTTCCAACCTCTTTTTAACAACTTCCAACTTGGTTGTTTTCCTCTCGTAGCCCAAAAAGCATTCTGTCTCGACTTCTCTTCCTCTAGAGTCTGGATTTTCTTGAACATTGTATCCATTTCTGTTTGTATTTTATCTCTATCAGCTGCCATTTCTTTTATAACAGCCCCCATGGATGTCTCAATAGAGCATTTTAGTATCTCATTTGTTTTGTTCATTTCTTCAATCTGAGCCAGGGACAAACTTCACAAAGACACAATGTTTTTCTCAGTTTCGTCTTTTCTAGATTTCTTCCTCATCTCTTCAACACTATCCCCATCTTCCAAGTGATTGTTGCGATCAACCTTTTCCCCCATCTTTATACCAACCCATTTAGACAATTGAATCTAGCCAAGTTCCAATTCTGAACATCAACAACTCTGGTAAAGTAATCTCTACTTGTGGTGGGACTTTTCCAATATCTCTTACACCAAATTTAGACTTGACCATCTCCTAATTAATAGTATCCATATCAATTTCGAGCACATGCTCAGTAACTGAAGAAACTTCACACATCATCAAAAAATGTCTAAAGCAGCCAGGCACACCAGTAAATCTGACCCATGTAGTATGCAGTGTCCATACAACTTGATGATCTAGAGCCCAGACTTGCACTTTAATGACCACCCTAGTGTCCAGAAGATTAAAATCATTAAATTAACATGCTCGACCAACTTAGCCTTGTTGGGAAATCTCATCATATAACAGTTTTGCCCATCCCTCGCCCTCCATTGCCAACCGCAATTGAGCATTTCACTAAAGGCATGTACAAACCCAACTTCATTTATCCGCCTTGATCTCATGATCACTACAGTCATTGGATTAATATGATCTGTCTCCAACACATCCTTACAACTCTGCACAAGCAACACCCCCAATCATTTAGCAGCATATCCCACATATTTTGGAACTTGTTTCATTTGCTTCAGCCAAGTGCAATCTCCAATGATGTGATTGCCTCTCCCACATCTTACATTCCCTAGTGGAGTGCCTTGTATCTTTACATTTTGCACACACATGTCTACATGCCTTATCTACATATCAGTTGTCTCCAAAGTATTTCGGACATGCAACCGTCTTGTGACCTTGTTTCCAATTATCCCCTGCCTTGGAAGCACCAATTCCAGCTACTCCCGCATGCCAATTTTCACTTGCAGGTTTTCCTCCTTTCTCACTAGCTCCTGTCTTGTTGTTTTCACCATTTCCTACAGCATAATTCTGATGCAATCCCACACCAATCAACAACCATATTTTGGGCTAATTGTGACAATAGAGCTCCTAGCAATTATTGTTGTTGAACCATGTCTATCATTCCTCCTCCAAATCCACTACCAGTATCAATACCAGAGTCCTTGATTTCCATACCTCAAGTTTATCCAACATCTCCATCGATCTCAAGCCATCCTAGCTTTTCTCTTCGAACTTGTTGCCCTCCTTGCAGATCAACCAAGTCTCCTTCACTACCTCTAAGATCCACCACTGGCAAGTTACCATGTCCTCCTCCTCACCTACCATCACCCTAAGAGAAATTGGAAGAATTGTGTCAAAACCTCTCTATATTTGTGTTCAAGCCCTTAAATTTCCTCTTCAAATCCTGGATTGAAGCACTATCGTCGCTTCTATCGAACCTCCCCCCTCTAGAGCTTCCACTAATGTTGCTAGCCATGCTGCTATTTTGTGGCGATGGGGAGCATGTAAACCCTAGACCTTGGGTGTCCAACGCATGTGCCTTCGACTGGGGGTATTTATATCATGGGGGTGGGTGAGGGAGGTAGGGAGGAGATGCCTAGATGGTCCATCGTCCCCAAAGGCCAAAAGTCCAACCTCAATTTTTGTTTTCCTCCCGAACTCTAGAATTTCCTTCCTCTACAACATTCACCACCGGGGTTGATTTTAATTCAATTTCACCCAAATCAATCATCTCTTCATAAAAAAACATTAATAGTTGGCGGGAAATAACCCATTCTTACTTCATTTTTTGACGAACATAGCCTCATGAATTTATCTGCTGTGTACAACAATAGCGTGCTCAAAATGTGATCTCCTTCTTCCATCATCCATTCTATTAACATTGCAACGCCCACCTTCAATATTAGATTTGGCAGATCGAGGGGATTTTTGTTTCCTCTCACAATTTCGAGTCCTATTTAGATCATTTTGTCCCCCATTAGTTCCACCTACACTAATTTGTGCAGAAGAAACCAGATATCAAGAAATCTAATGCCATATCTAAAGTTGAACATGACGAACCCTCTCCCTCATCGTCGGAATCCCCTCCAGCCAGTAACCACAAGCGATTGCCGATTGGAGAGACTCGTACCACACACGGGAGATGGCCTTGATTCTCGAAGAGCAGCAGGGGAAGCGAGGGGAGGGTCACGAAAGCCCAGTCACCTCCCTCGCCTTCTTCCACCTTGGCGCCTCGTCCTACTCATTGTGGATGATATCGATGGGAATCACCATCGTGCCCATCAAAGGGAACCCTATCACCACTTCCACGGGCTCCTTCGACTATTTGTGGATTCAGCTTGTATCGCAGAATCGAAACACTGTCTACTTGAAGCGCTTGTCCAAATCTGGTGCTTCCGCTTTCAGCATCGTCCATAGGAGAAATGCCATCGCCGGATGGGCCGTGAAGCCTAGCAAGCATCGGAGGATCTCCTCGTCGTCCATCACCATGCGCGTCATGAACGTTGCTTTTTTTAGTCGCTTCGCTATCGGGAATCACATGTCGATCTCCTGTAGGCACCCCAACCTCTCGGCATCGCCTCTAGACAGCGGCACCATTTGGTCCTCCCTCCTCGACATCAAAACCGAAACATGGCGAGACGCTCTCGATTGGATCTGCAAGAGTGAGTGGGGGGATGTCCATGGTGGGGGAGGGGAACCGTCAGAGGGCTTAGATAACCACCCGTCGCCTCGATAGCTGCCATTAATCACCTCAGATTCTGCGTCGTGTGTGCCTGCGGTAGCACCTGCACGTTGCGGTGTACAAACATATGCCAAGTGGCATGATAATTGAACTAGTACTCTGAAAGAATAACTTCTCCCTAGGTGGTTTTGGTAATTAATAACAACATATATTTCATTAAACTATTAATCTCCACTAAGTATATTTTTGGAAAAGTTCAATGATGGGACGGCTAAAGGATTCTGAAGAGATTTCCTAGATGCAAGGAACAACCATTGGCAACAAGCTTGAAGACTCTACATTTTACATTTTTGTGAGAAATCACTTTTGAGTCCATAGGAAAGCCAATACTATTACAAGGGGATGAGGTATCTATAATGATCTGGTTGCTCAAGTGCTTAGAGATAGCCACCAAAAATACTCATCCATTCTCTCACAAAATTCTTTGTACAAAGCCTAAACATCAAAAACGGTGCCACCAACTTTATCCACTCGGCCATACCAATTTTCCTTTGATACAGAACCTAAGACAAACCCTAGCATCTCGGTACTACCAAGCCTGGTTTCGGTCGGACCAAAAAACAGTGACCAACTCCTCGGTTAGCCATTTTCTAAATCGGAAACTTCGAGTTTTGAAAATCGGTCTCACCAAGATGAGGGACTGTCCTCGTCAAACCAAGATCAGACAGACCGAGATGTATATATCGGTCTCACCGAAATGGCCAAAGTTGCCACATTTTGCACTAGTGAGTGTAACCGAGTTTTTACCTCGGTTCCACCAAGTTGGGAAGTAATGTTGTAACAGTTGGATTTTTCGGGATGCGTATATATACCCCTCCACCACCTCTCACTCGTAGATGAAGCACTCAGAACATAAAAACAATTATCCCATCTATTTTCCTGAGAGAGAGCCACCTACTCATGTGTTGAGATCAAGACATTCCACTCCAAACATATGAATCTTGATTTCTAGCCTCCCTAAGTTGCTTTACAACCAATCAATCTCTTCTACTCAAGCCAAATCTGTGAGAGAGTGATTGAGTTTTGAGGAGACTATATTTTGAAGCACAAGACCAAGGAGTTCATCATACTTACCACATCTATTACCTTTTGGACGGTGGTGCCTCCTTGATCGGTTAGGTGTTGCTTAGGAGCCTCCTACTTCGTGTTGTGGAGTTGAACCAAGAAGTTTGTGGGTGGAGCCCTCCATGGACTCTCACGGCCATTACCCTCTATGTGTTGTAGTCTCCATCAACATGGACGTATGATAGCACCACCTATAGGTACCACGCCAAACATCTCCGTGTCAATCTTATGTTTGATCTTCCTATCCTACACTACAGGGGAAACCCTAGAAGTAGCACGGGTCAAAAGCCTAACAGTAGCGCGTGCAGCCACGCTACTGCTACGGCGCTACAGTTAACTTTTAGCAGTAGGGCCGGTTGCCCAGCGCCACAGCTAACTTTCAGCAGTAGCGTCGGTTGCCCAACTCTACTGGCAGCTGAGTTAGCAGTAGCGTGCTTTTTTAACGCGCGCCACTACTAATCGCGCATATTTCTTTTCTTTATATTTATATTGTATTTACACATGGTTATACATATTAATATACAACATCAATAATAATTGTGCAAGAAACAACATTTAGATTAAAGTGGATGGGTGCAAGTGATTATGTTGGGTTAGTAGGAACATATGATGTTACGACAGCACACAAATGTCAAATTAAAGGGATCCTTTCATTCGACACTTGTGTGCCGTCATAACATCATATTTTCCTACTAACCCAACTTAATCACTTGCACCCATCCACTTTAATCTAATCTATGTCATCTAATAACTCATCATACTTAGTCACATAAAAACTTATCATCATCTTGATCATCTAATAATTCATGACAAGTTAACCATTACTACATAATGACATAAACTAAAAAAGGTCCTCTCTCCTAGCTAGCACATATTAATCTCTCCTAGGTAGAACCTACTAGTCTCTACTAGGTAAAATAGCATAAAACAGGTAAGCTCCTCTCTCTCCATTGTGAATAATAGAGATCCACCTATCTCTGACATGTGGCATGCACAAATCCTTCGCGTCTCCGCCAAGTAGTTGTCTGGGTTTTTTCAATATTTTGATAAGTCCTTTGAGTTTCAGGCCTCCATCCCTTGTAGAAAGCAAGTATGCATTTCGAAAACATGTAGCCCATCGTGGCCATAAGCTGATAACATTCAAATAATGACCTTCTGTAAACATCATATGAGGAACAACCTCCTCCGGGAATTTCTATTGAAGAACGTAACAATAACATATTTAGTAATGTGGTTTTGTTGAAGATGGACTAATTGATGAAATACCACTAGTAGAAAACAGGGCATTGGTTTGGGCCTCCTAAGCCCATTAGTCCCGGTTCGCTCATGAACCGGGACCAAAGGTGGCAACCGTCCGGTTCGTGAGCCCAGGGGGCCGGCCGGGCCACGTGGGCCATTGGTCCTGGTTCGTCTGGCCCCTTTGGTCCTGGTTCCAGGCACTAACCGGGACCAATGCACCTCGCTCCTGGCCCACGACCATTGGTCCCGGTTCGTGGCTGGAACCGGGACCAAAGGGAGACCTATAGTCCCGGTTCCAACCACGAACCGGGACCAATGAGCTGCCTATATAAACCCTTGCCCGCCGCTAGCAGAGCCGTGGAGTGCTCTGTTTTTCCAGGACAACAGTGTTAGAGCTTTGTGGTGCTCTAGCTCACCTCCTATGCACATGAGGTGTTCGATGAAATGCCCGAGCCACACTTAAGCTTTCTCCTCTCGAAGCTCCTTGTCCAAACTCCATT
Organism: Hordeum marinum; assembly: GCA_022496015.1. Taxonomy (NCBI): domain Eukaryota; kingdom Viridiplantae; phylum Streptophyta; class Magnoliopsida; order Poales; family Poaceae; genus Hordeum; species Hordeum marinum. The sequence continues at coordinate 515,040,102 of CM039676.1, read as the reverse complement.
TTCGTCAAGATTTGTCTAGGTTTGGCGGTCCGTCCTGTCCCGTCCCCGTCCTGAAACCGCCGTCGATCGCCCGCGCGTGGTGAGCCTCTTGATCTTATCTTCTTTCTAAAAGAAAATATACTTACTCGTATGATTTTCTTACTTTTATTATTGTTTGTTATTATATAGTACCATGGTTATGGTATCCGCCCACGTCGGCCCTCGTCCAGTCTATGATTCAGATGTGGTATATTATATTTTATAACTATTTCACACATATAATGTCTATGACAATTAATTATGCCACCAACTTGACGCAGATGTTTTTATCTATAGGAAGTAGTTGAACCAGAAATGGATACTGACTATGCAATTCTACTTGACAAGTTAACTAAAGCTGAAAAAGAAATTGATCATTTGAAAGAAAAATTGAAAAGAACTAAAGATGAGAAGATGGGGTTGGAGTTGCATGTTGCCAATATCGTCGATGATCACAAGACCAAGATGGCTGCAATGCGCTTGGAGCTTAGAAAGATTAGAAAATATGCCATTGATAAAGAGGCTTGGTATCATTATGCCGTTGGATCAATTGTTACCTTAGTTGTGATTATGATCGCATTTGTTGTTGCATTGAAATTTTTAAATAGTTTCAATGTATGGTTTAATTAGATGCTCTGGAGAGCTATATTTTGGTCAACGAGAACTATGTATCTACTTTGGTTTTAATGTGATGATGAACTTCTATTAATTTAGTCACTTTTGTATTCCTAATGTTCTGTAATGGTTTTTGACACACTTAATTATATATAATGCATGTAGATGAACCGGCAATGGATGTACGGTAACAGACGCGTCGACGAGTAAATTAAGGGGTGCATCATTTTCTCGAAGTGGCCGAGGCAAACAAGCAGAATGGTTTTATATGTTGTCCATGCCCTACATGTGGGAATTTGAAGTCTTACTCTCACCAGAAAATCCTTTACAGCTACCTGTTCATGAAGGGTTTCATGCCACACTATAATGTTTGGACCAAGCACGGAGAAATAGGGGTTATGATGGAGGACAACGATGAAGAAGAGGATGATAACAACTATGTGCCCCCTGAATACGATGATGCTGCAACCGGGGAAGCTAAAGATCAAGAGGAACCAGACGATGTGCCCGATGATGATCTTCGCCGGGCCATTGTTGATGCAAAGAGACAGTGCGAAAGTGAAAAGGAGAAGTTGAAGTTCGATCGCATGTTAGAGGATCACAAAAAAGGGTTGTACCCCAATTGCAAAGATGGCAACAAAAATCTCGGTACCACACTGGAATTTCTGCAGTGGAAGGCAGAGAATGGTGTACCTGACAAAGGATTTGAGAAGCTACAAAAAATATTGAAGAAGAAGCTTCCAAAGGATAACGAATTGCCCGACAGTACATACGCAGTAAATAAGGTTGTATGCCCTCTAGGATTGGAGGGGTAGAAGATACATGCATGCCCTAATGACCGCATCCTCTACCACGGTGATTACGAGGAACGAAACGCATGCCCGGTATGTGGTGCATTGCGCTATAAGATCAGACGGGATGACCCTGGTGATGTTGAGGGCAAGCGCCCAGGAAGAGGGTTGTTGCCAAGGTGATGTGGTATGCTCCTATAATACCACGGTTGAAACGTCTGTTCAGAAACAAAGAGCATGCCAAGAATATGCGATGGCATAGAGAGGACTGTAAAAAAGATGGGAAGTTGAGAGCACTCGCTGACGGGACGCAGTGGAGAAAAATCGAGAGAAAGTGCTGGAAGGAGTTTGCAGGTGATGCAAGGAACGCATGGTTTGGTTTAAGCACGGATGGCATTAATACTTTTGGTGAGCAGAGAAGCAATCACACCACCTGGCCTGTGACTCTATGTATCTATAACCTTCCTCCTTGGTTGTGCATGAAGCGGAAGTTCATTATGATGCCAGTTCTCATCCAAGGCCCTAAGCAACCCGGCAACGACATTGATGTGTACCTAAGGCCATTTGTTGAAGACCTTTTACAGATGTGGAATGGAAACGGTGTATGCGTGTGGGATGAGCACAAATAGGAGGATTTTGACCTGCATGTGTTGCTGTTTGTAACCATCAATGATTGGCCTGCTCTCAGTAACCTTTCAGGACAGACAAACAAGGGATACCACGCATGCATGCACTATTTAGATGACACCGAAAGTATAAACCTGGACAATAGCAGGAAGAATGTGTACCTGGGGCATCATCGATTTCTTCTGACCAACCATCAATGTCGAAAGAAAGGCAAGCATTTCAAAGGCGAGGCAGATCACCGGAAGAAGCCCGCCTTCCGTACCGGTGATCACATACTTGGTATGGTCAATGATTTACAAGTAATCTTTGGAAAGGGTCCCGGCGGACTATCTGTTGCGAATGACGCTGAGGGACGCGTATCCATGTGGAAAAAGAAATCTATATTTTGGGACCTACCCTACTAGAAAGACCTAGAGGTCCGCTCTGCAATCGACATGATGCATGTGACGAAGAATCTTTGCGTGAACCTGCTAGGCTTCTTGGGCATGTATGGGAACACAAAAGATACAACGGAGGCACAGGAGGACCAGTAACGTGTTCACGAAAGAGACGACGTGCCTCCAAAGCAGTATGAAGGTCCTGCCAGCTACGCTCTTACTAAAGAAGAGAAGGAAATCTTCTTTGAATGACTGCTCAGTATGAAGGTCCTGTCTGGCTTCTCATAGAATATAAAGGGAATAATAAATATGGCAGAGAAAAATTTCTAGAACCTAAAGTCTCATGACTGCCACGTGATTATGATGCAACATTGAGGGGGCTTCTACCGGAAAACGTTGAATTAGCCATTATGAAGCTATGTGCATTCCTTAATGCAATCTCTCAGAAGGTGATTGATCCAGAAATCCTACCTAGGTTAAGGAGTGATGTGGCGCAATGTCTAGTTAGTTTCGAGCTGGTGTTCTCACCATCCTTCTTTAATATCTTGACGCACGTCCTAGTTCATTTAGTCGACGAGATTGTCGTTCTGTGCCCTGTATTTCTATACAATATGTTTCCCTTTGAGAGGTTCATGGGAGTCCTAAAGAAATATGTCCGTAACCGCAGTAGGCCAGAAGGAAGCATCTCCATGGGCCATCAAACAAAGGATGTCATTGGGTTTCGTGTTGACTTCATTCCTGACCTTAAGAAGATTGGTCTCCCTCAATCGCGGTATGAGGGGAGACTGACTGGAAAAGGCACGCTAGGAGCAAAGTCAATAATATGTGGGGACGGGCATTCTTGGTCTCAAGCACACTACATAGTTCTACAGAATTCTACCTCGCTGACCCCGTATGTCGATGAACACAAGAACATTCTGCGCTCCAAACACCCAGAGCAGTGTGACGACTGGACTACATGTGAACACATCAAGACTTTCGGCAGTTTGTTGCAAACACGTCTCAGGTGTGACAACACTATTTCTGATGAGCTGTACTCGTTGGCCAGGAGACCATCTTTGACTGTATTGACTTACAAAGGGTACGGGATAAATGGGAATACGTTTTACACGATCGCCCAAGATCAAAGGAACACCAACCAAAACAGCGGTGTCCGCTTTGATGCAGTAGCAACCAATGGGAAGGTCGACACAAATTATGGTTACATAGAGGAGTTATGAGAACTTGACGATGGACATGATTTGAAGGTCCCTTTGGTTCAATGCAAATGGGTCAATCTTACAACAGGCGGGGTACAGGTAGACCCGCATTACGGAATGACAACAGTGGATCTCAACAATCTTGGGTACACAGACGAACCATTCGTCGTAGCCAATGATGTGGCGCATGTTTTCTATGTTAAGGACATATCTACCAAACTGAGAAAAAGAAAAGATAAGGAAGCGAATACATCATACGATGAGCCAAAGCGTCACATAGTTCTTTCAGGAAAAATAGACAATATGGGATTGGAGGGCAAGACAGACATGGCTGAAGATTATGAAAAGTTTGAGGAAATTCCTCCCTTCAAAGTCAAGGCTGACCCAAGCACCCTGTTAAACAATGAAGATTATCCATGGTTACGGCGCAATAAGCAAAGGACACAAGCGAAGAAAAAGTGAAGACTTTCTCTCCATAACTATTATGATGATGCCTTTGATCTAGAATATCACTGCAATTACATGTGAAGAAATGAAATGCCTTTTGTAATAGATGAGTTTCCGTTCAAAACCCTAATACGTCGAAAGAGACTGTCCGTTTTGTACACGAAGTGCATCTAGCTTTTGACGTAACCTTCTCAACTTTTTAGCACATGCTTTGTGGGTGAAATGATGATACCATGCCAACTTTCAACCTTTTCAGAGTTCATTTGTAGTGCTTTTCAATTTCAGTGTCTTTTAGCTCAAAAAAAAATCAATAAATGCATGAAAAATAACAAATGAAGTCAGAAAGGGTTGAAAATTGACGATGTGACTTTGAATGGTGCATTTTGAACACACAAAAAGTCTGGATTTCAAATAAGTTCAACAAAATGAAATCCGTTTGTAACAGATGAGTTTTCTTCCGAAACCTTGATACTTCGAAAGAGATTGTCCATTTTGTTCACGAAGTGCATCTAGCTTTTGCCATAACCCTCTCAACTTTTTAGCACATGCTATCTGTGTGAAATGATGATACCATGCCAACTTTCAACCTTTTCAGAGTTCATTTGTAGTGCTTTGCAATTTCGGGGTCATTTAGCTCAAAGAATGAATTAATAGCAAAAAGAATCAATTAAAAAACTTTTATGAAACTCTAATAGCAAAAAAGAATGAACTAAAAATAATCAATTTAAATATTATTTTATGAACTATAATATTCTTCAATAGCAAAAAGAATCAACTAAAAAGCTTTTATAAAACTCTAATAGCAAAAAGAAACTCTAAAAGCTTTTATAAAGCTCTAGTATTTTTGAAACTAAAATTATATAAAATTTATGCAACTAAAATTAATTTTTTTTTCAAAACATTCATAGCAAAAATAATTTTTATAAAGAATTTTTTTGTTAGAAACTTTAATAGCAAACTAAAATAACAAAATCTGTTTTTGATTTAAACAACCATTTAAAATAACGTAAAAATTACCAAATTAAATATAATGTTAAAACAAAGTAATATTAAATCGCAAGAAAAATAATCACTCAAAAATCTATTTTTATAGTAAAGTTATTCACAAACTAGTGATTCACACAAATTTCAAAGAATTCAAATTTAAACTATTCAAATTTGAAAAACTAATGACACTAACAGAAAGTTTATAATTTTTGTGAGCTAAAAAGCAAAAAGAATCACTGAAAAACTATAAGTAGAAACAAAAGAAAATAAATAAAGCAAAAAAACAAAACAAAAAAAGGAATTTTTTTAGAAAGTGCCGCCTACTAGACCACCACAACCTGAATATGACTAAAAACCCAACAAGCTAGTTGTGCCAGGATTCAGGCCCGCAGCAGGCCCAATAGGCCCACAGGGAGAGGAGTGTGCGATTAGGCCCGTAAGCATGCAGTTGAGAGGAGCTCGACAGGGTTGGCGCAACAACGCTTATAAACCACTCTCGAGCCCTCTCAGCTAGCGAGGTGGGACTAAATATTTGTCCCCGGGCAGCACCGCCCTTTCGTCCCGGTTGGTGGCACGAACCGGGACCAATACCCACCTTTGGGGCTTTGGTCCTGGTTGGTGGCACGAACCGGTACCAAAGGGGGGAATTGGTACTGGTTCGTGCCAAAAACCAGGACCAATGCTCCGTGTATAAAACCCGACACTTAGCAGTTTTCGACCCATTCGCTCCCCCGAAAGCCAGATCCCCACCCACACCGTCAGACTACCCAAATCTCGTGCCCTCTTCGTCGCCATCGCCGCCGTCGGCCGCCGGCGCCGACCTCCCGACCTCGCTCCGGCCGCCCCGCCCCACGCCACCCCACTCCGGCCACCCCGCTTCGGCCGCCCCGCCCCGCTCCGGCCACCCCGCTCCAGCAGCCCCGCCCCGCTCCGGCCATGCGCCGCCCTGCTTCGGCCACATCCCCCTCCACTATACATGAGCAGTATGTGTATATACAAAAAAACATATTGGTATGATGATATATCTATGTGTTCATGCAAGTTAAAAAAATCATGTTCAAAGTGTATTTAAAAAAATCATCATGTATTTAGAAAAAAAGTCAATGAGCTTCAGAAAAATGTTTCACATGTATTCAGAAAAGTTTAATGTGTATTAAAAAAGTTTATGCATGTATTTATGAAATATTTAACATCTATTCAAAAAGTTGTTTTCAAAAAATCGTTCATCATGCATTTGACAAATGTTCAATGCATATAAGAAAATGCTCAGTGTATATACAAAAAATGATAAAATAGTCGGCATTTATTTAAAAACCAGAAAAGGCAAAAATAAGAAAATAAAAAATGATAAAATCCATAAATAAAAAAACATGAAAGAAAATAAACACGTGGAACCTTTCCAAAATCGATGGAAGGTTGTACGAAGCGAGGCAGAACCTTCGCAGAACCACTTACGTGCATCACGTTTTGTTACCGCCGCCGCGTGATGATATGTCCGGCCGGCATTTTTTTGTTCATATGGAAAACTCCGGTAATTTCGACATGAGGGGGGACGTCGATCAACCCCCTCTCTCCCGACCAACAATCGAGTCCGCCGAAACTGGGACTGAAAAAGCGTTGTCGATCTCCTACCCTGTCTCGCCCCTACCAGACAAACTCTCGAGGCCACCCAAACCACTAGAAGAAAACTCCGGTAACTTCGATCAACCCCCTCTCGCCTGAACAAACCCGAGAAGCGTTGCCAAGGCCACCCAATCCCTAAAAGCGTTGCCGAGGCCACCCAAACCCTAGAAGCATCGAGGCCACCCAATCCCTAGAAGCGCTGTCGAGGCCACCCCAAATTGTAGAAGCGTCGAGGCCACTAATATGATCCCTTGTCTGTGTTTGACACTAATTAATATATCCATCTCTCATGTTTGTATATTAATTGCCATGTTGTAATATTTGCAGAAACCATGGATCCAACCATGGATCCAACCATGGATCCAACCATGAACAGAGACTTTGAAGGAGAAGCGTTGTTGGGGGACATGATCCGCGGTGGCGGTGATATCTTCTCGTTAATTAATTTTGACATAGAAGAGCTAGGACATAATGATGATGGCTCCGGTCACCGAATGCTGGAGGAAGAAGGAGACCATGATGGCGGCTCCGGTCACCGAGAGCCGAAGGAAGAAGGAGACCATGATGATGGCTCCGGTGACCAAACGGAGGGAGCTATTGCAAAGTCGTCCGGCAAGGTATATATATTAATTAAGCCTGTGCTAACTAATTGATGCATTAATTGTTTTGGTATGTACATATATTAACTCAGCTTGTTTCTTCTCTTATAGCCCTCCGGATCGACCGAAACTTCGGTAACGGGACGAGGCCCGAAGAAAAGGTTGTGCTCTGATGAAAAGTTCACGATCACCTTAATCGCGAATGATTGCCAACCGATTGAACCGAAGAAGACCAAGGATGCATTTTTTGCTCAGTGTGGAGCTATTGTCATGGACATCATCCCGATGAGCATCCAGCAATGGAATGAGCCAGCTAAGAACGCTAAGAACTATGACCCTCAAGTTTCTTATGTCACCGATAGACAGAAAGAAGATCTTTGGAAGGACCTGAAGGAAAATTTCACCCTACCGCTAGAGGAGGATGAGAGTAATCTAGTTATAGAGCCACTGATGAGGTTGTGTGCTCTTAAGAAGATGGCAGGTCTTTTCCGGAGGTGGAAGAATGAGTTGAAAGCTAAGTTTGTCGACCAAGAGAAGACCCCATTGTTCGTCGGCCGATATGCGGGGATAAGAGATAAACGGGACACGTTCGTGGCCTACAAGACTTCTGAAAAGAGTAAGAAAATGTCAGCAATAAAGAAGAAAAATGCTGAAAAGAAGCTGTTTCACCATCGCACGGGGTCAGGTGGCTACCTCAGAGCCCGGCCGTGGTGGGCCAAATGGGAGGATGACTTGTGAGCTAAAGGGGTCGAACCAGAGATGGCGAACTGGCCAGACCGTTCAAGGACTTGGTTCTTCGGGGTTGGGGGAACTTTGTACCCTGAAACAGGGAAGTGTGTTTGGACTTTGGACGGACGAGCAACTTGCAATACCCGTTAGGAAGATTAAGCAAGTTATCAAGGAAGCGCTAGAAGGGAGGTTCATTTCCGACAGAGAGAAGGACAGGCTGACTAAGGCCCTCGGGAATCCTGAGCACCCTGGACGAACACGAGGCACACCAGGCTCCTTTTCATGGAAGCTTGGGTTTCCCGGTGCAGGCGGTTACAAAAGCCAGGAGAGGAAGAGGAAACAGGAGCTAAGCGTTGTGCAGGACCTCAATGCAAGAGTACGAAGGCTAGAGGAAGAAGTTATGAGCCAACGAGCTCCCGACCAGTAGCTTGTTCAGGGGCACGAAGCTACCCCGCCATCTCAGCGGAGAAGCAACCTGACTTCACGGCTCCTAGCTACCCCGTGGATGCTATCACCGATGGCCAACATTGCGATCTTATGACGAAATGCATTAACCTCACCCTCAAGGCGGCTGACGGCTTTGTTGCACCTCCTCGAACTGACGGAACTTTTCACCGCGGTCAGATTCCACATGGCTATGCTGTTGTGCAAGTGGATGAAATAATGTGAGGATTTGAGGAGCTCGAGCTTGACCACCCTACAGGTGAAGGGGAGACTCAACTGAGATTTGCTCTGAGGAGTACATGTCTATGGCGGAAGGAGCACATCAAGCTTCCGAAATGGACGCCTCCGCCTCCTCCTCCTCCGGTGAGTGATGAAGGCACTCATCCTCATCCTCCTCCTCCGGCGAGGGATCAAGGCACTCCGCCTCCTCCTTCGCCTCGTCCGGCGCGTGACATCGACGATCAAGGCACTTCGCCTCCTCCTCCGCCTCCTTCGGCGCGTTCGAGCAGTCTGCTTCCTCCTCCGCCTCCTCAGCAACCGCGAAAGATAGCCACCGCCGCTCCTCCTCCTCCGACGCGTTGGAGCACTCCGCCTCCTTCTCCGCCTCATAAGAAATGATGGTAGAGAGACGACGTCGCTTCGGTTGCTAGCAGTACAGCCAGTGGTGGGAGGCCATACGAATACAGTCCTAAGTCTCTCAAGCCATTGGAAAAGTTGCCATACGAGAGGACCGCAGAGGAAACCATGAAGATCTCTCAAGACCAAGTGAGGGCCCATTTTGCAAGGAAAGCTCCACCTCCGAAGCAGACGATAGATCCGGTGGCATCGAAGCGCACTGTCGAGGCCCTGAAGCGTCCACCACCGCCTTCGCTGGATACCAACTATGTCCTCCCTACTAGAAAGGCATATCAAAATGCGATGAGGACGAGAACTACTTCCAGTGATGAGAGGTTAGCAAAACGAAGAAGTGGAAAAAAAATCCCCAGCTCGGCGATCAGGAGAACCAATCATGCCCCCCGCTCAAGGTGTCCACTGATATCGCCGCTGATCATCCGGGGATGGTGCCCGGTACCAATCGTGCTGATTACATGAGTGATGATGTACTATTTGAGCCGTTGGAGGTGGACGAATTCAGATACCGGTACGGGCAGCCTCTAGTCAAACCTGATCATCCTCCTCTAAAAACGATGATGCGAAAATTCCATGATTGGTACCTAGAAACCTGTCGCGAATCCGGGCCGTATACTATGATGATGAGAATTAAAGGGGAGCATGACCTCGTTGGAATGGAGCAGTTATCTATTGAATTTGAAGAGCTATTCCAGTTATACAATCAAAAGGCCATCGACAAAACAATCGTGACTTGCTACTGTCTGTAAGTACTACTTTTGTAATTAAGTCTCTATATATAGCTCAGCTCTTTCATTGCATGTATATATAATTATCCTCACTATATTATGCAGATTGAACTTTGTCGAATGCAAAAAAGCACAAATTTATGACATTGAGTTCTTTAACCCAAATATCATACATGAGTATATGGTTAAAAAGAATGCCACAGAAACCGAGGACAACTTGCTAAAATCCTTGCTTGCAAATCAAAGCAAAGAGACAATACTCTTTCCTTACAAGTTCAAGTGAGTGTTACTGTCTTATGCATATTTGGTTTCCCTTATTACTCGAGGTTATAGTGATGTAATTGATGAGTTATGCATGTGTGCGCAGCTTCCACTTTATTCTGCTAGAGATTAAGGTTGAGCGGGGAGTAGTAACCATCTTAGACTCGAAACGAAAAGATCCCCAAGATTATGTGGACATGACTAAAATGCTCCAGAAGTAAGTTCAATCGATCATTATCGCATCATATCGACAAGTTTGTTCATTTGCTGATATCAAGTAATTATTTTCTTTGTCTGGCAGGGTTTGGAAAGAGTTGAGCGCAATTGTTCCGGCACTGCCAGGGGAGCTGCGATTTACACACCCGAAAGTAAGTACTACTAGCTAGTTCCGCGCATCTCCCATTAATTATAGTTTCATAAATACCATTTATCATGCTTGATTATCAGTTTGACTGAACTCTATTTCTTGTAAAGTGCTTGTGGTAGGAAGCCGGGAATGATTTTTGTGGATACTATGTTTGCGAGTTCATCTACAACGTGACGACCCCTAAGCGGGGCTACTCTGAAAAAAAAATATGAAGTGCGTAAGCAATAATATTCACAATTTTTTTTATTACAATGATTTGTGTTGAGTTTCATTCATATATATGTATTGACCCCCTTCTTCAAATTAGATGTGGCAGATGCAGGATGAACTCCTACCACATGATCGCATACGAGCAATTCAAGAAGAATTGGCAGGATTCTTTCATGACCACGTCGTAAATAAAGCCAAAGAATACCATCTGGAATTTGAGATTAGATGTTAGGGATTCTAAGAGATCTTATATTGTATATATGTAGCTAGTAGCATCAGATAGATATACGAAAACTTGTTGTTCGACCAATCTCTCAGAGAAAGAGAGGTCGATCACTTCTCTCTCTATATGTTCATGATGATCTTCTGTACTTAATGGTTCCTTCATTTGCTGACTAGCTAGCGTGTCGAGTTCTCTCTATAGTAGCTAGCGTCGACCAAGCATGAAGAAAGAGAGGACACTTCTCTCTATTAATTAGCCAGCTAACACAATATAAAACCCCTAAATTAACCCTCCAAAACCCCCTAAACCCCCCTTTCAAAAACAAAAACCCAGCTCCTGCCAGATGCTGACACGTGGACGCTTTTTGGTCCCGGTTGGTGTTACCAACTGGGACTAAAGGTCCTCCTACCTGGGCTCCCCGCAGAGGCCATGTGGAGCCCCTTCTGTCCTGGTTTGTAAGCGAATCGGGACTAAAGGTTTGGGGCTTTAGTCCCGACCCTTTAGTCCCGGTTCTAGAACCGGGACTAATGGGCCTCTGGAACCAGGACAAATGGGTCGTTTTTTACTAGTGAAAAAAATATTACCAAGGTATCTATATGTAAGTTATTAGGGTTCAACGCGTGCACTAGTGGCACGTATTCAGAATAACTCGTGCTAGTTTCTTCATAATTAATCTTATAATTGTCAACATCATCAATAAGTAAGATCGGAGCCAGGACTGTAGTCAGTCCAGTCTACTATCTTTGGAGTTTTTTTGAAGAAGAGAAATAAGATGTCAATTAAAAAGTAAACAATTTAATTAGGGATTAACAACAACTATTTTGAAATATCCAATGAAAATTACTTAACAATTATGGTTGAAAAACACACATACAAGTAAAACCCAAAGCATATCGACATCCACCCAAATGTCAATATTACCTTCAATATCATCTTCAGGACGAATATCAAAGGTTATTTCCATATCCTCCTGAATTCCATATGCCTTGCCTAGAGTTTTCCAAGTATTCCCACCAAAATGCGAGTGATTAACTGCATTATATAGTTTAACTAGAAATATGAAACCATGTTGAGTCTTCAAGTGAGCTTTCCTCGTCTCCATATTCTCCATTTCTCGGAAACCGAGCTTCTGTAAGACATACCTTCTTGCATGGTGATACGTATCCTACGTATCTATAACTTTTTATTATTCCATGTTGTTATATTATCATTCTTGGATGTTTTACACTCATTTTATAGCATCTTTATATAATTTTTTGGACCAACCTATTGACATAGTACTAGTGCCAGTTGTTGTTTTTTACTTTTTTTACTTCGCAGAATATCAGTACCGAACGAAGTTCAAATGCCACGATACTTTTTGGAGATTTTTTGGACCAGAAGAAAACTTGGGAGCCAAGGAAGCACCTTGTGGGAGGCCTGTGGAGCCCACAAGACACCAGGGCACGCCCTAGTGGGTTGTGGGGCCCACATGGGTCTCCTCCACCGCCTCTCAGCTCTATAAATCCTCAAAAATTCCAAAATCCCTATAGGAGTTGACAAAACACAATTCCAGCCAACGCAAGTTTGAGAACCACGAGATCCAATCTAACACCATCGCAGAGGGGTTCATCATCTTCATTGGTTCCTCTCCGATGATGCGTGACTAGTCCACAATAGACCTACGGGTCCGTAGGCAGTAGGTAGTTGACTTTGTCTATATCTCTTGGAGATCTATTTGATGTAATGACTTTTTTGCAGTGTATTTGTTGGGATCCGATGAAGTTTGAGCTCATGATTAGTTTCTATCCACAAATATTATTTGAGTCTTCTTTGATGTATTATATGCATGATTATTTGTAGCCTTGTATTTCTTCTTCGAATCTTTTGTTTAGTTAGGCCGATTAGATCGATTTTTCTTGCCATGGGAAGAGGTGCTTTGTGATGGGTTCGATCTTGCAATGTCCTCTCCGAGTGACAAAAGGGGCAGCAAGACACGCATGTATCGTTTCTATTAAGGATAAAAAGATGGGGTCTATTCCTATATGAATAGATCTTGTCTACATCATGTCATCGTTCTTATTGCATTACTCCGTTTCTCCATGAACTTAATAACTAGATGCATGATGGATAGCAGCCGATATGTGGAGTAATATTAGTAGTTGCAGTATCATTTCGGTCTACTAATCTTGGACGTGATTGCTATATATTGATCATTGCCTTGGATATCATCATGATTATTTGATCTTCTATCAATTGCCCAACAGTAATTTGTTTACCCATCGTGTGCTATCTTCTTGAGAGAAGCCACTAGTGAAATCCACGGCCCCCGGGTCTATCCTTTTAATATATTGCTTTCCGATCTATCTTTCTACGCATTTGTTTTCAGATCTATTATTCCAAAAACCCAAAAATACCTTGTTGCATTTTTTATTTCTATCTTTTATTTTGTATTCTTGTGCGATCTATTTATCCAATCTCATACAAACCAATCTATCTGTTACCGTGAAGAGATTGACAACTTCTCTTACCAGTCAGGTTGCAGGTATTTGTTGTTTGTGTGCAGGTACCATTTACATAGTGTTGGTTGGTTCTCCTACTGTTTCGATAACCTTGGTTTCATAACTGAGGGAAATAGTTAACGTAGCTGTGCTGCATCATCCCTTCCACTTTGGGGAAATACCGACGCATCTCAAGCCACGTCAAAGGAATTTCTTGCGCCGTTGTCGGGCAGACATCATCAACAACTATCAGGTTCCGAATCACAAATCTTATCTGCTTTCAATTTAAATTATTTGCCATTTGCCTCTCATTTTCATCTCCCCTACTTCAAAAATTTGCCGGTTTATTCGCCCTCTTTTTCGTTTGCCTTTTTCTCGTCAGATCTCTTGTTTGCGTGCAATCTTGTTTGCGTAGTCACGATGACTCAAAAAAATACCAAATTGTACGATTTTTCTAATACAAATAATAATGATTTTATTAGTACTCCGATTGTTCCTCCCGTCACTAGTGCGGAGTCTTGTGATATTAATGCCGCTTTGTTGAATCTTGTCTTGAAAGATCAATTTTCCGCTACTTCTAATGAGGATGTCGAGTCCCATCTGAACACATGAATTGTGTGATATGCAAAATAAAAAAGATGTGGACAATGATATAGTGAAGTTGAAATTATTTCCTTTCTCCTTGCGGGATCGTGCAAAAATTTGATTATCTTCTTTGCCTCGCAATATTATCGATTCTTGGGATAAGTGCAAGGATACTTTACTACCATGTATTTTCCGTCCATGAAAATTATTTCCCTTAGAACTCAAATAATTAATTTTAAGGAACTTGAGCATGAACATGTTGCATATTTTGGGAAAGAATGAAATCTATGCTAAGAAATTGTCCTACTCATGGCTTAAATCTGTGGATGGTCATACAATGTTTTTATGCGGGATTCAATTTTGTCTCTAAAAACCTTTTAGATTCCACCGCGGGTGAAGCTACTAAATTTCTAGATAATATTATGGCAAATTATTCGCAATGGCATACTGATCTTAATGATGTACTTTGAGTGAAGAAATTAGTGCTTTGAGTGAAAAAGTTGATGCTCTTATGAAGTTGGTTGCTGGTAAAAAATATCCTATTGATCTTAATGATGTGCCTTTGTCTACTTTGATTGAGCAAAATAGTGATTTCGTATATGTGAATTTCATCTCGTGAAACAATTTTGAATAACAATGCTTATAGAGGTAATTTTAATCCTAGACCTTTTCCTGGAAATTCCTCTAATAATTATGGTAATTACTTTGGTAATTCTTCTTACAATAATAATAGGAACCCCTCTGATCTTGAGAGTAATATTAAATAAGTTATCAATGCTCAAAAAAAATTCAATACTACGATAGAAGAAAAGTTGAATAAGATTGATGATATGTCTAGAAACATTGATAGAATTTCCCATGATGTACAAAATCTTAAGTTGAAAGATTTTCCACCTAAGATTAATGAATCAATTAAAGCTTTATATGTTTGTATGGATGAAAGTAAGAAAAGAACCGCTATGTTTAGAGCTAAAAGATAATTTTTAGAAAAAGCATTTTCTGGTGATTGCTTTCATAAAAAACGTTGAATATCGTAAAGTGATTGGTGTTTATTCTATTGGTTCCTTGTTTAGTAATATTAAAATTGATGATAAAGGGACGGAAGAAGATTAAGCTTTAGCTAGAAGGCGTCCCAATGATTTGGAGGGTGAAAATCTTGATGATAAAATTGATGAAAGTGGGCTTGGAGAGGTCAAAACATTAACTAGTTATGTGCCCATTAATTTGGATTACAAAGACTTTAATTATGATAGTTTATCTTTGATTGAATGATTTCTTTGATGCAATCCATGATTAACTCACCCCATGATTATGAAAAAAATAAAGCTTTTTACTAAACCTATTGTTGATGCCATGATGAAATATTTAGAATAAAAGTTGGAATTAGAGATCTCAATTCCTAGAAAATTGCATGATTAGTGGGTACCTACCATTAAATTCAAGATTAAAAATTATGAGTGCTTTGCTTTATGTGATTTTGGTGCTAGTGTTTCCACAATTCCGAAATCTCTATGTGACATGTTGTTGGTTGATGTAGTAGTAAATCAAAAAAATTCCTACGATCACCAAGATCCATCTATGGAGAAACCAGCAACGAGTAAGGGGAGAGTGCATCTTCATACCTTTGAAGATCGCAAAGCAGAAGCGTTACTAGAACGCGATTGGTGGAGTAGTACTCGCAGCGATTCAGATCGCGGTGGATTCCGATTTAAGCGTCGAACAATGGCGCCTCCAAGTTCAACACACGTGCAGCGCGGTGACGTCTCCTACGCCTTGATCTAGGAAGGAGGAACGAGAGGTTGAGGGCGATCTCCGGCAGCATGATGGCATGGTGATGGTGGAGTTGCGTGGTTCTCCGGCAGGGCTTCACCAAGCACTACAAACGATGAGGAGGAGGAGAGGTAGGACTACGCCGAGAGCGAGATATGCGTATGTTTGGCAGCCCCGAACCCTCCACTATATATAGGAGGAGGAGGAGCGAGAGCACAGCCCTAGGGTTCCCACCCTAGGAGCCGGCGGCATCCCAGATGGCATCTGGTGCGGCGGCCACGAGAGGATTGGGAGGGGCGGCGCCCTAGGTGGGCCTAGGGCCCATCTGCCCCTAGGGTTTGCCCCCCTCCCACCTGTGCTGCACCTTGGGCCCTTGTGGGCGGCGCACCAGCCCACCTAGGGGCTGGTTCCATCCCACTTGCGGCCCATGCAGCCCTCTGGTGCCTGTGGCCCCACTTGGTGGACCGCAGGAACCCTTCCGTTGGTCCCCGTACGTTACTAGTGACGCCCAAAACATTTCCGGTGACCAAAACCTCACTTCCTATATATGAATCTTTACCTCCAGACCATTCTGTAACTCCTCGTGACGTCCGGGATCTCATCTGGGACTCCGAACAACCTTCGGTAGCCATGTACACTATTTCCCTATAACCCTAGGTTCATCGAACCTTAAGTGTGTAGACCCTACGGGTTCGGGAGGCACATAGACATGACCGAGAGACCTCTCTGGTCAATAGCCAACAGCGGGATCTGGATACCCATGTTGGATCCCACATGCTCCACGATGATCTCATCGGATAAACCACGATGTCAGGGATTCAATCAATCCCGTATACAATTCCCTTTGTCTACCGGTATGATACTTGCCCGAGATTCGATCGTCGGTATCCCTATACCTTGTTCAATCTCGTTACCGGCAAGTCTCTTTACTCGTTCCATAACAAATCATCCCGTGGCTAACTCCTTAGTCACAATGAGGTCATTATGATGATGTCTTACCGAGTGGGCCCAGAGATACCTCTTCATTATACGGAGTGACAAATCCTAGTCTTGATTCGTGCCAACCCAACAGTTACTTTCAGAGATACCCGTAGTGTACCTTTATAGCCACCCAATTATGTTGTGACGTTTGGCACTCCCAAAGTATTCCTATGGTATCTAGGAGTTGCACAATCTCATGGTCTAAGGAAACGATACTTGACATTAGAAAAGCTTTAGCAGACGAACTACACGATCTTGTGCTATGCTTAGGATTGGGTCTTGTCCATCACATCATTCTACTAATGATGTGATCCCGTTATCAACGACATCCAATGTCCATGGTCATGAAACTGTGACCATCTATTGATCAACAAGCTAGCCAACTATAGGCTCACTAGGGACATACTATGGTCTATGTATTCACACATGCATTACGGTTTCTGGTTAATACAATTGTAGCATGAACAATAGACAATTATCATGAACAAGGAAATACAATAATAACCATTTTATTATTGCCTCTAGGGCATATTTCCAATAGTCTCCCACTTGCACTAGAGTCAATAATCTAGTTACATTGTGATGAATCGAACACCCATAGAGTTCTGGTGTTGATCATGTTTCGCTCGTGAGAGAGGTTTAGTCAACGGATCTGCGACATTCAGATACATATGTACTTTACAAATATCTATATCTCCTTCCTGAATGTAATCACGAATGGAGTTGAAGTGGCGCTTGATGTGTGTTGTCTTCTTGTGAAACCTAGGCTCCTTGGCAAGGGCAATAGCTCCAGTGTTGTCACAGAATAGAGTCATCGGGCCCGACGCATTGCGAATCACTCCTTGGTCGGTGATGAACTCCTTCATCCAGACTCCTTCCTTTGCTGCTTCTGAAGCAGCTATATACTCCGCTTCACATGTAGATGCCGCCACGACGCTTTGCTTGCTGCTCCACCAGCTTACTGCCCCTCCATTCAAAATATACACGTATCCGGTTTGTGACATCGAGTCATCCGGATCTGTGTCGAAGCTAGCATTGACGTAACCCTTTACGACGAGCTCTTCAGCACCTCCATAAATGAGAAACATGTCCGTGGTCCTTTTCAGGTACTTCAGGATATTCTTGAACTTCTTCAATATTGAACTTCTTCATATTGAACTTCTTGAACTTCGGCACCCCTTCTTGGACTGATCCATATTGAACTTCTTCAATAACTTGTCAAGGTACGTGCTTTGTGAAAGACGTATGAGGCGTCTCGATCTATCTCTATAGATCTTGATGCCTAATATGTAAGGTTTCAGACTTGTGTTTCACTAAGTAGACATACCCATATCTGCTTAAGTCATCAGTGAGGGTGAGAACATAATGGAAGTCACCGCGATCCTCGACGCTCATTGGACCACATACATTGGTATGCATTACCTCCAACAAGTCAGTTGTTCGCTCCATAGTTCTGGAGAATGGAGTCTTGGTCATCTTTCCCATGAGGCATGGTTCGCACGTGTCAAATGATTCAAAATCAAGAGACTCCAAAAGTCCATCAGCATGGAGTTTCTTCATGCGTTTGACACCAATATGACCAAGGCGGCAGTGCCACATGTGAGTGGGACTATCGTTATCAACCTTACATCTTTTGGTACTCACACTATGAACATGTGTAACATCATGTTCGAGATTCATCAAAAATAAACCATTGACCAGCGGGGCATGACCATAAAACATTTCTCTCATATAAATAGAACAACCATTATTCTCAGATTTAAATGAGTAGCCATCTCGCATCAAGCGAGATCCAGATACAATGTTCATGCTCAAAGCTGGTACTAAATAACAATTATAAAGGTTTAAAACTAATCCCGAAGGTAGATGTAGAGGTAGCGTGCCGACGGCGATCACATCGACCTTGGAACCATTCCCGACGCGCATCGTCACCACGTCCTTTGCCAGTCTCCGCTTATTCCGCAGCTCCTGCTTGGAGTTACAAATGTGAGCAACTGCACCGGTATCAAATACCCAGGAGCTACTACGAGCGCTGGTAAGGTACACATCAATAAAAAGTATATCACATATACCTTTAATGTTACCGGCCTTCTTATCCGCTAAGTACTTGGGGCAGTTCCGCTTCCAGTGAACGGTACCCTTGCAATAAAAGCACTCAGTCTCAGGCTTGGATCCATTCTTGTTCTTCTTCCTGGCTACTTGCTTACCGAGGACGGCAACTGCTTTGCTGTCCTTCTTGAAGTTCTTCTTACCCTTGCCTTTCTTGAAACTAGTGGTCTTATTGACCATCAACACTTGATGCTCCTTTTTGAGCTCAACCTCCGCTGATTTCAGCATCGAGTACAACTCAGGAATGGACTTCTCCATACCCTGCATGTTGTAGTTCATCACAAAGCTCTTGTAGCTAGGTGGAAGCGACTGGAGGATTCTGTCAATAACCGAGTCATACGGAAGATTAACTCCCAGTTGAGTTAAGCGGTTGTGCAACCCAGACATTTTGAGTATGTGCTCGCTGACAAAACTATTCTCCTCTAGCTTACAGCTGAAGAACTTGATGGAGACATCATATCTGTCAACCCAGGCATGAGCTTGGAAAACTAGTTCAGCTCTTGGAACATCTCATATGCTCCGTGTTGCTCAAAACGCTTTTGGAGCCCCGGTTCTAAACTGTAAAGCATGCCGCACTGAACCAGGGAGTAATCATCACAGCATGACTGCCAAGCGTTCATAACGTCTTGGTCCGCTGGGAAAATGGGTGCGTCACGTAGCGGTGCATCAAGGACATACAACCTCTTGGAAGCTATGAGGATGATCCTCAAGCTACGGACCCAGTCCGCATAGTTGCTTCCATCATATTTCAGCTTGGTTTTCTCTAGGAACGTGTTAAAGTTGAGGGTGACATTAGCGTTGGCCATTGGATCTACAATATAGATTGTAAATACAATTTTAGACTAAGTTCATGATAATTAAGTACACATAATCAAATTATTTAATGAACTCCCACTTAGATAGACATCTCTCTAGTCATCCAAGTGACACATGATCCATGTCAACTAGCCCGTGTCCAATCATCATGTGAGACGGACTAGTCATCCATGGTGAACATCTCCATGTTGATTGTATCTTCTATACGACTCATGTTCGACCTTTCGGTCTTCCGTGTTCCGAGGCCATGTTTGTACATGCTAGGCTCGTCAAGTCAACCTAAGTGTTTCCCGTGTGTAAATCTGGCTTACACCCGTTGTATGCGAACGTTAGAGCCTATCACACTCGATCATCACGTGGTGCTTCGGAACAACAAACCTTAGCAAAGGTGCACAGTTAGGGTGAACACATTTCTTGAAATTTTAGGTTGAGATCATCTTATTTAGCTAACGTCGTTCTAAGCAAATAAGATGTAAACATGATAAACATCACATGCAATTAATATAGTGACATGATATGACCAGTATCATCTTGCTCCTTTGATCTCCATCTTCGGGGCACCATGATCATCAATGTCACCAGCACGACACCATGATCTCCATCATAGTGTCTTCATGAAGTTGTCTTGCCAACTATTACTTCTACCACTATGGCTAGCGATTAGCAATAAAGTAAAGTAATTAAATGGTGTTTATGATTGACACGGAGGTCATACAATAAATTAAGACAACTCCTACGGGTCCTGTCGGTTGCCATACTCATTGACATGCAAGTCGTGAATCCTATTACAAGAACATGATCAATCTCATCCATCACAATGCATCACATCACATCCTCTGGCCATATCACATCACAAGGCATATGCTGCAAAAACAAGTTAGATTTGTTGTTGGAAGTTTTTTACGTGGCTGCTATAGGTTTGTAGCAAGATTCTTACCTATGCTAAAACCACAAAATGATATACCAATTGCTATTTAACCTTCATAAGGACCCTTTTCATCGAATCCAATCCAACTAAGGTGGGAGAGACAGACACCCGCTAGCCACCTTATGCAACGAGTGCATGTCAGGCGGTGGAACCGGTCTCACGTAAGCATACGTGCAAAGTTGGTCCAGGATGCTTCATCCCACAATACCGTCGAATCAAGATAAGACTAGTAACGGAAAGAAAATTAACAAGATCGACGCCCACAACAACTTGTGTTCTACTCGTGCATAGATTCTGCGCATAGACCTAGCTCATGATGCCAATGTTGGTTGACGTAGTAGTAAATCAAAAAAAATCCTACGATCACCAAGATGCATCTATGGAGAAACCAGCAACGAGTAAGGGGAGAGTGCATATTCATACCTTTGAAGTGTTGGAAATATGCCCTAGAGGCAATAATAAATTAGTTATTATCATATTCCTTGTTCGTGATAATCGTTTATTATCCATGCTATAATTGTATTGATCGGAAACTCAGATACATGTGTGGATACATAGACAACACCATGTCCCTAGTATGCCTCTAGTAGACTAGCTCGTTGATCAAAGGATGGTTAAGGTTTCCTAGCCATGGACATGAGATGTCATTTGATAACGGGATCACATCATTAGGAGAATGATGTGATGGATAAGACCCAAACTACAAACATAGCATATGATCGTGTCAGTTTATTGCTACTGTTTTCTGCATGTCAAGTATATGTTCCTATGACCATGAGATCATGCAACTCACGGATATCGGAGGAGTGCCTTGTGTGTATCAAACGTCGCAACGTAACTGGGTGACTATAAAGGTGCTCTACAGGTATCTCCGATGGTGTTTGTTGAGTTGGCATGGATCGAGACTGGGATTTGTTACTCCGTGTAACGGAGAGGTATCTCGGGGCCCACTCGGTAATGCAACATCACAATAAGCCTTGCAAGCAATGTGACTAATTGTTAGTTGCGGGATCTTGTATTACGGAACGAGTAAAGAGACTTTCCGGTAACGAGGTTGAACTAGGTATGGAGATACCGACGATCGAATCTCGGGCAAGTAACATACCGAAGAACAAAGGGAACGATATACGGGATTAACTGAATCCTTTACATAGAGGTTCGACCAATAAAGATCTTCGTAGAATATGTAGGAACCAATGTGGACGTCCAGGTCCCGCCATTGGTTATTGACCGTAGAGGTGTCTCGGTCATGTCTACATAGTTCTCGAACAGGTAGGGTCTGCACACTTAAGGTTCGGTGACGTTTCGGTAGTGTAGAGTTATGTATGGTGGTGACCGAAGGTTGTTCGGAGTCCCGGATGAGATCCCGGACGTCATGAGGAGCTCCGGAATGGTCCGGAGGTAAAGATTCATATATAGGAAGTCCCAGTTTGGTTTCCGGAAAAGTTTCGGGCTCATCGGTAGTGTACCGGGAGTATCGGTATTGTACCGGGAGTGCCGGTAGTGTACCGGAGGACCTCCGGGAGGGGTATTTCGACCCCAAGAGGTCCATGGGCTGTGGGAGAATAATAACCAGCCCTTAGTGGGCTGGGAAAACAGCCACAAAGGCCCATGGCGCAGGAGAGAAAGTCCTAAAGCAAAAAGTGGAAAATCAGCCAATAGGAGGCAATCCTACTCCAACTAGGATTGGAGGTGAAGTAGGATTGCTCCCACCTCCTATTTCGGCCGACCCAAAGGCCTTGGCTGCCTCTCCTCTCCTCTCCTCCTATATATACTAGTGGATTGGGTGGTTTTTGGACAGAATTTCCGGCCACGTGCTACCCGTTTCACCGGTGCATAGTTTCTCCTCTAGATCGGTTTTCCGCAGCGCTTAGGCGAAGCTCTGCCGGAATCACTCCACCATCATCACCGGAGCGTCGTCACGCTGCCGGTGAACTCTCTCTCCTATCCACCTCCTCTTGCTGCATCAAGACGGTGGAGATCGTCATCAAGCTGCACGTGTGCTGAACGCGGAGGTGCCGTCCGTTCGGCGCTAGATCGGAAGGACCGTGATCGAGATCGCGAGACGGTTCGTGATGAGATCGCGGAACGGATCGTGATGAGTTCGCGGGACAGATCGTGATCAAGATCGTGAGACAGATCGTGATGAGATCGCGGGACGGATTGTGATGAGTTCACGGGACGGATCGTGATTGGATCGCGGGACGGATCGTGATGAGATCGCGGGACGCTCGGCGATTTGGATTGCGAAGATGTTCGACTACACCAACCGCGTTTCTTAACGCTTCCCGCTTAGCGATCTACAAGGGTACGTAGATCCACTCTCCCTCTCGTAGATGCTCATCACCATGGATAGGTTTGCGTGTGCGTAGGAAATTTTTTGTTTCCCATGCGACATTCCCCAACAGTGGTATCAGATCTAGGTTGATGGTTCGATGAGATCTCGAGTAGAACACAAAAGGTTTGTGGGCATTGATGCTTAGATTGCTTCCTCCCTTGGTCGTATTTTGGTTCAGCGGGATTGTGAGATGAAGCGGCCCGGACCAACATTACTTGTACGCTTACGAGAGACCGGTTCCCTCGACGCAACTTGTTGCCTAGATGGCTTGCGGGTGACAGTTTCTCTCACTTTAGTTGGATCGGATTCGACAAAGGCGGTCCTTGAGAAGGTTGAAAAGCAAACTAGTGTATCACCGTTGTGGTTTATGCGTAGGTGAGAATCGTTCTTGCTAGATACCCATAGCAGCCACGTAAAATATGCAACAACAATTAGAGGACGTCTAACTTGTTTTTGCACGGTATGTTGTGATGTGATATGGCCAATTACATGATGAGATATATGTGATGTATGAGATGATCATGTGATGTATAGATTATCATGACTTGCATGTCGATGAGTACGGCAACCGGCAGGAGCCATAGGGTTGTCTTTAATTGTTGTATGACCTGCGTGTCAATCATTAAGCGCTATGTAATGCTTTACTTTATCGCTATGGTAGCAATAGTAGTAGAAGCATGCAGGGCGTGACAACCCCAATGGCAACACATTGATGAAGATCAAGATGATGGAGATCATGGTGTTGTGCCGGTGACGATGGAGATCATGCCGGTGTTTCGAAGATGGAGATCTTAAACACAAGTTCATGGCCATATCATGTCATTTATGAATTGCATGAGATGTTAATCATTTTATGCACCTTGTTTTCCTTAGTACGGCGGTAGCATTATAAGGTGATCCCTCACTTGAATTTCAAGATGAACTGTGTTCTCCCCGAGTGTGCACCGTTGCGAAAGTTCGTCGTGTTGAGGCACCA
Organism: Hordeum marinum; assembly: GCA_022496015.1. Taxonomy (NCBI): domain Eukaryota; kingdom Viridiplantae; phylum Streptophyta; class Magnoliopsida; order Poales; family Poaceae; genus Hordeum; species Hordeum marinum. The sequence goes on along the minus strand of CM039676.1, from coordinate 515,016,244 downwards.
CGTGATGATCGGGTGTGATAGACTCTACGTTCACATACACCGGGTGCAAGCCAGATTTGCACGCGCAGAACACTCAGGTTAAACTTGACGAGCCTAGCATGTACAGACATGGCCTCGGAACACGAGAGACCGAAAGGTCGAACATGAGTCATATAATAGATATGATCAACATAATGATGTTCACCATTGCAGCCACCTCAACTCACGTGATGATCGGACTTGAGTTGGTGAATTTGGATCATGTATCACTCGAATGATCGGAGGGATGTCAATTTGAGTGGGAGTTCTTAAGTAATATGATTAATTGAACTCATTATCATGAACATAGTTAAAGTGTCTTTGCAAATTATGTTGTAGATTACTAGCTCGCGCTATAGCTCCCTTGTATTTTTATATGTTCCTAGAGAAATAGAATTGAAAGATGTTGGTAGCAAAATTGCGGACTGGGTCCGTGATCTGAGGATTGTCCTCATTGCTGCACAGAAGGCTTATGTCCTTAATGCACCGCTCGGTGCGCCACCCCCTCTAGCGTCGTCTATAGATGTTGTGAACATCTAACAGGCACGTTTCGATGACTACTTGATAGTTTAGTGCGTCATGCATTACGGCTTAGAATTGAGGCTCCAAAACGTTTTGAATGTCACGGAACATATGAGATGTTCTAGAGCAGAGATTGTGATCTCAGGCTCGTGCCTTTGTTGCGAGATATGAGATCTCCAACAAGATTCTTTGCTTGTAAGATGAAGGAGAATAGCTCAATCGTTGAGCATGTACTCAGATTGTCTGGGTACTACAATCGCTTGAATCAAGTGGGAGTTGATCTTCCAGATAAGATAGTGATTGATATAGTTCTCCAAGTCACTGTCACTAAAGCTACTAGAACTTAGTGATGAACTATAATACACCAGGGATAGAAGTATTGATCCCTGAGTTGTTCGCGATGTTTGACACCGCGAAGGTAGAAATCAAGAAGGAGCGTCAAGTGTTGATGGTTAATCAAACCACTAGTTTCGAAAAGGGCAAGAGCAAGGAGGGAAACTTCATGGATAGCAAGTCAGTTGCTGCTCCAGTGAAGCAACCCAAAGTTGAACTCAAACTCGAGACTAAGTGCTTCTATTATGAGGTGAGAGGTCGCTGAAGCGGAACAACCCTATATACTTGGTAGATAAGAAGGCTGGCAACATCGACAGAAGTATATTTGATATACGAGTTATTGATGTGTACCTTGCTAGTACTCCTAGTAGCACCTGGGTATTGGATACCGGTTCGGTTGCTAAATGTTAGTAACTCGAAATAAAAGCTATGGAATAAACGGAGAACTAGCTAAGGGTGAGGTGACGATGTGTGTTGGAAATGTTTCCAAGGTTGATGTGATCAACATCGCACGCTCTCTCTACCTTCAGGATTAGTGACGAACCTAAATAAATGTTATTTGGTGTTTTGCGTTGAGCATGAACATGATTAGATCATGTTTGTTGCAATACGGTTATTCATTTAAGTCAGAGAATAATAGTTATTCTGGTTACATGAATAATACCTTCAATGGTCATGCACCCAGTGAGAATGGTTTGTTGAAATCTTGATCGTAGTAGTACACATGTCCATAACATTGATGTCAAAAGATACAAAGTTAATAATGATAGTACCACATACTTGTGGCACTGCCGCTAAATGTCATATTGGTATAAAGCGCATGTAGAAACTCCATGCTGATGGATATTTGGACTCATCGATTTCGAATTGGTTGAGACATGCGAACCATGCCTCTTGGGCAAGATGACTAAAGGACCCCGTTGGATGGAGCGGGCAAGTGATTCATTGGAAATGATACATGTTCATGTATGCAATCTAGTGAGTCTTGTAGCGTGAAGTGGATATCGTTATTTTCTTACCTTCACTGATGATTTGAGTAGATATAGTGTATATTTACTTAATGAAACACAAGTCTGAATCGTTTGAAAGGTTCAAGCAAATTCAGAATGAAGTTTAAAGATCATCGTGACAAGAAGATAAAAATGACCGCGATATGATCGTGGAGGTGAATATCTGAGTTACGAGTTTGGCATACAACTTAAGACAACGTGAAACTTGTTTCACAACTAACGCCACCTGGAACACCATGGTGTGATGGTGTGTCCGAACATCATAGTCATGCTCTATTGATATAGTGCATACTGTGATGTCTCTTATCGTTTTACTACTATAATTTTTGGGGTTATGCATTAGAGACAACTACATTCACTTTAAATAGGGCATCATCTAAATCCGTTGAGATGACACCGTGTGAATTATGGTTTGATAGAAACCTAAGCTGTCATTTCTTAATGTTTGGGGCTGCGATGCTTGTGTGGAAAATGTTTTCACATAATAAGCTAGAACCCAAAGCGGACAAATGTATCTTCATAGAATACCCTAAGAACAGATGGGTATACCTTCTATCTCAGATCCGAGTGCAAAGTGTTTGTTGCTAGAACTGGGTCCTTTCTCGAGAAAAAGTTTCTCTCAAAAGAATTGAGTGGGAGGAAGATAGAACTTGATGAGGTTGTTAAACCTTTGTTCAACCAGAGAGTAGCGCAGTGTAGAAAGATGTTTCTGTGAAGCCTACGTTAGTTGAAGAGGAAGTTAATGATGATGATCATGAAGCTTCAGGATCAAGTTACTATCGAACTTCATAGGTCGACAAGGATGTGTACTGCTCCTGAGCGGTACGACAACTCTGTCTTGGAGGTCATGTTGTTGGACAACGATGAACCTACGAGCTATGGAGAAGCGATGATGGGCCCGGATTCCGACAAATGGTTGGAGGCCATGAAATCCGAGATAGGATCCATGTATTAAAACCAAGTGTAGACTTTGGTAGACTTGCTCGTTGGACGGCAGGTCGTTGAGTACAAATGGATCTTTAAAATGAAGACAGACACTGATGGTGAATGTCACTATTTGTAAAGCTCGACTTGTTGCAAAGATGTTTGTGACAAGTTCAAGGAGTTGACTACGATGAGACTTTCTCACTCGTAGCGATGCTAAAAGTCTGTTGGAATTATGTTAGCAGTTGCTGTGTTTTCAATTATGAAATCTGGCAGATGGATGTCAAAACATCGTTTCCTTAATGGTTTACTTGAGGAAAGGTTGTATGTGATACAACCAGAAGGTTTTGTCAGGCCTAAGGATGCTAAAAGGTGTGCAAGCTTCGGTGATCCTTCCATGGACTGAAGCAAGCATCTCGGAGTTGGAATATACGCTTCGATGAGGTGATCAAAGTTTTGATGTTTATACAAAGTTTATGAGAAACTTGTATTTGCAATAAAGTGAGTGGGAGCACTATAAAATTTCTGATAAGTATATGTGGATGACATATTGTTGTTCAGAAATAATGTAGAGTTTCTGGAAAGCATAAAACGGTTATTTGGAAAGTGATTTTCAAAGGAAGACCTGGATAAAGCTACCTAATTGTTGAGCATCAAAATCTATAGAGATAGATCAAGATGCTTGATGAGACTTTCAATGAGTGCATACCTTCACAAGATTTTGAAAGAGTTCAAAATGGATCAGCCAGAGAAATAGTTCTCGTCTGATTTGTAAGGTGTGAAGTTGAGTGAGACTCAAAGCTCGACAACGGCAGAAGAAAGAGAAAGGACGAACGTCGTCCCCTATGCGTTAGCCATAGGCTCTATATTATGCCATGCTGTGTACCGCACCTATGTGTGCCTTGCCATGAGTTTGTCAAGGGGTACAAGAGTGGTCCAGGAGTGGATCACTGGACAGCGGTCGGAATTATCCTTAGTTACCAGAGGACTAAGGAAATGTTTCTTGATTATGGAGGTGATAAAGAGTTCGTCGTAAAGAGTTACGTCGATGCAAGCTTTAACACCTATCCGGATGACTAGTAGTAGCAATCTGGATACGTATAGTGGAGCAGCCATTTGGAAATAGTACCAAGTGGAGTGTGGTAGCAGTGTTTACGGTTTGACATAGAGATATGCAAAGTACACACGGATCTGAATATCGCAGACCCGTTGACTATAAGACCTCTCTCACATGCAAAGCATGATCGAGCCCCAAAACTCATTGGGTGTTAGATTCATAACAATGCGAATCACATGGTGATGTGAACTAGATTATTGACTCTAGTGCAAGTGGGAGACTGTTGGAAATATGCCCTAGAGGCAATAATAAATTAGTTATTATCATATTCCTTGTTCGTGATAATCGTTTATTATCCATGCTATAATTGTATTGATCGGAAACTCAGATACATGTGTGGATACATAGACAACACCATGTCCCTAGTATGCCTCTAGTAGACTAGCTCGTTGATCAAAGGATGGTTAAGGTTTCCTAGCCATGGACATGAGATGTCATTTGATAACGGGATCACATCATTAGGAGAATGATGTGATGGATAAGACCCAAACTACAAACATAGCATATGATCGTGTCAGTTTATTGCTACTGTTTTCTGCATGTCAAGTATATGTTCCTATGACCATGAGATCATGCAACTCACGGATATCGGAGGAGTGCCTTGTGTGTATCAAACGTTGCAACGTAACTGGGTGACTATAAAGGTGCTCTACAGGTATCTCCGATGGTGTTTGTTGAGTTGGCATGGATCGAGACTGGGATTTGTTACTCCGTGTAACGGAGAGGTATCTCGGGGCCCACTCGGTAATGCAACATCACAATAAGCCTTGCAAGCAATGTGACTAATTGTTAGTTGCGGGATCTTGTATTACGGAATGAGTAAAGAGACTTGCCGGTAACGAGGTTGAACTAGGTATGGAGATACCGACGATCGAATCTCGGGCAAGTAACATACCGAAGAACAAAGGGAATGATATACGGGATTAACTGAATCCTTTACATAGAGGTTCGACCGATAAATATCTTCATAGAATATGTAGGAACCAATGTGGACGTCCAGGTCCCGCCATTGGTTATTGACCGTAGAGGTGTCTCGGTCATGTCTACATAGTTCTCGAACCCGCAGGGTCTGCACACTTAAGGTTCGGTGACGTTTCGGTAGTGTAGAGTTATGTATGGTGGTGACCGAAGGTTGTTGGGAGTCCCGGATGAGATCCCGGACGTCACGAGGAGCTCCGGAATGGTCCGGAGGTAAAGATTCATATATAGGAAGTCCCAGTTTGGTTTCCGGAAAAGTTTCGGGCTCATCGGTAGTGTACCGGGAGTATCGGTATTGTACCGGGAGTGCCGGTAGTGTACCGGAGGACATCCGGGAGGGGTATTTCGACCCCTAGAGGTCCATGGGCTGTGGGAGAATAATAACCATCCCTTAGTGGGCTGGGAAAACAGCCACAAAGGCCCATGGCGCAGGAGAGAAAGTCCTAAAGCAAAAAGTGGAAAATCAGCCAATAGGAGGCAATCCTACTCCAACTAGGATTGGAGGTGAAGTAGGATTGCTCCCACCTCCTATTTCGGCCGACCCAAAGGCCTTGGCTGCCTCTCCTCTCCTCTCCTCCTATATATACTAGTGGATTGGGTGGTTTTTGGACAGAATTTCCGGCCACGTGCTACCCGTTTCACCGGTGCACAGTTTCTCCTCTAGATCGGTTTTCCGCAGCGCTTAGGCGAAGCCCTGCCGGAATCACTCCACCATCATCACCGGAGCGCCGTCACGCTGCCGGTGAACTCTCTCTCCTCTCCACCTCCTCTTGCTGGATCAAGACGGTGGAGATCGTCATCAAGCTGCACGTGTGCTGAACGCGGAGGTGCCGTCCGTTCGGCGCTAGATCGGAAGGACCGTGATCGAGATCGCGAGACGGTTCGTGATGAGATCGCGGAACGGATCGTGATGAGTTCGCGGGACAGATCGTGATCAAGATCGTGAGACAGATCGTGATGAGATCGCGGGACGGATCGTGATGAGTTCACGGGACGGATCGTGATTGGATCGCGGGACGGATCGTGATGAGATCGCGGGATGCTCGGCGATTTGGATCGCGAAGATGTTCGACTACACCAACCGCGTTTCTTAACGCTTCCCGCTTAGCGATCTACAAGGGTACGTAGATCCACTCTCCCTCTCGTAGATGCTCATCACCATGAATAGGTTTGCGTGTGCGTAGGAAATTTTTTGTTTCCCATGCGACATTCCCCAACATGAAGATCTCAAAGCGGAAGCGTTACTAGAATGTGGTTGGTGGAGTCATACTCGCAGCGATTCAGATCGCAGTGGATTCCGATCTAAGCGCCAAACAACGGCGCCTCTACGTTCAACACACGTGCAGCCTGGTGACATCTCCTACGCCTTGATCCAGCAAGGAGGAGGGAGATGTTGAGCGAGAGCTCCGACAGCACGACAGCGTGGTGAAGGTGGAGCTGTGTGGTTCTTCGGCAGGGCTTCGCCAAGCACTAAGGAGGACGACGACGAGGAGAGATAGGGCTGCACCGAGAGAGAGAGAGATGCGTATGTTTGGCAGCCCCGAACCCTCCACTATATATAGGAGGAGGAGGAGGGATGGCACAACCCTCAGGTTCCCACCCTAGGAGCCGACGGCAGCCCAGATGGCATCTGGTGCGGCGGCCATGAGAGGGAGTGGGAGGGGCGGCGCCGTAGGTGGGCCTACGGCCCTCTACCCCTAGGGTTTGCCCCCTCCCACCTGTGCTGCACCTTGGGCCCTTGTGGGGGCGCACCAGCCCACCTAGGGGCTGGCTCCCTCCCACTTGCGGCCCATGTAGCGGTGCCTGTGGCCCCACTTGGTGGACCCTCGGAACCCTTCCGATGGTCCCGATACGTTACCGGTGACGCCCGAAACATTTCCGATGACCAAAACCTCACTTCCTATATATGAATCTTTACCTCCGGACCATTCCGGAACTCCTCGTGATGTCCGGGAGATCATCCGGGACTTCGAAAAACCTTCGGTAGCCACGTACACTATTTCCCTATAACCCTAGCGTCATCGAACCTTAAGTGTGTAGAACCTACGGGTTTGGGAGGCACGTAGACATGACCGAGACACCTCTCTGGTCAATAACCAACAGCGGGATCTGGATACCCATGTTGGCTCCCACATGCTCCACGATGATCTCATCGGAAAAACCATGATGTCGGGGTTTCAATCATCCCGTATACAATTCCCTTTGTCTACCGATATGATACTTGCCCAAGATCCGATCGTCGGTATCCCTATACCTTGTTCAATATCATTACCGGCAAGTCTCTTGACTTGTTCCATAACACATCAACCCGTGGCTAAATCCTTAGTCACATTGAGCTCATTATGATGATGTCTTACCGAGTGGGCCCAGAGATACCTCTCCGTTATACGGAGTGAAAAATCCCAGTCTTGATTCATGCCAACCCAACAGATACTTTCGGAGATACCCGTAGTGTACCTTTATAGCCACCCAGTTATGTTGTGATGTATGGCACACCCAAAGTATTCCTACGGTATCCGGGAGTTGCACAATCTCATGGTCTAAGGAAACGATACTTGACATTAGAAAAGCTTTAGCAGACGAACTACACGATCTTGTGCTATGCTTAGGATTGGGTCTTGTCCATCACATCATTCTCCTAATGATGTGATCCCGTTATCAGTGACATCCAATGTCTATGGTCATGAAACCGTGACCATCTATTGATCAACGAGCTAGCCAACTAGAGGCTCACTAGGGACATACTATGCTATATGTATTCACACATGCATTACGGTTTCTGGTTAATACAATTGTAGCATGAACAATAGCCAATTATCATGAACAAGGAAATAAAATAATAACCATTTTATTATTGCCTCTGGGGCATATTTCCAACACGTGCTTGGTCTTACCAATATTCAAGAATGTTCTCTTAATTTGCAATTGGCGGATTCTACTATTAAAAAGCTTTTGGGAAGAATTAATGATGTTATTATTGTTTTAAATAGGAAATATGTTCCCATATATTTTATTGTTCTTGATATTGATCGCAATCCATCTTGTCCATTATACTTGGTAGACCATTTTTACGCACTATAGGTGTCGTGATTGATATGAAAGAAGGGAATACCAAATTTCAATTTCCACTGATAAAGGGTTTGAAACACTTACCTAGAATAGTAATTAAGCTAACATATGAATCAATCATGAGAGCATTCTATGGAGCAAAAAAAACTAAAGATGACAACACTTGAATCTATGCATTATGCCTAGCTAGGGGCATAAAACGATAGTGCTTGTTGGTAGGCAACCCAATGAATAAAATTTATTTTTACACTTTTATTTATGTTCTAGAGTGTTTACACAATTATTCTACTGTTATAATTTTGTTTTGATGTATTAATTAGTGTCTGTGCCAAGTAAAGCCTTTGGGATCATGTTGGGCGATAGTTCATTTGATCTTGTTGAAAAACAGAAACTTTTGTGTCCAGTAGCAGAATTTTGAAAAATCCTAGACGTGACGAAAAATTCTGAAATCTTAACAAAATATTGATATACAAATTTCCTGAGTTTTCCTACATTTTCAGAATTTCTGAAGTTACAGAAGTATGGTTTTGGGTGAGATCACAATGGATGAAGGAATAAGGAGTGAAAAGAGCCTAAGATTGGGGATGCTATGGCACCCCAACATAATATTCAAGGATAAACAAACAACTAAGCTTGGGAATCCTCTCTTTCTTATAACAACCATCGGTAATTTACTAGGAGCTATATTTTTATTCGTCACATATCATGAGTATTGCTTGGAGCGTCTTGTATTATATGAGTCTCTGCTTGATTTCCTTTTTAGTTCGTCACAAGTATCCTTGCTGGATACACCTGTTTTAGAGAGACAAATTATTCTATGATTTGTTAGAATTGCTTTATATGTTGCACTTAGACTTTTTGAGCTATGTAAGTGCTCTAGTGCTTCACTTATATCTTTGTGAGAACGCTGTGCTTCGAATTTTTTTAAGAAATACTCTCATGCTTCACTTATATTATTTTGAGATATGAAATTTTTATGCTCATTTTCTTTACTTAAATATATTTGTGCTAGTCAAAAGCAACGGCTATATATGAAACTAGTCCCAAAGTGATAGATATTCAAGAGGGATATAATAAAAACTTTCATGAAGATCATTGTACACATTAAACTTGATTCCCTCTAATAGTTTTGAGACATGATGATAGTGATATGTGAGTCATGTTGATGAGTAATTATGCTTTAGTAAGAATATTGGTGTTAAGGTTTGTGATTCCCTATGCAAGCACGAAAGTCAGCAGTTATGCAATGAAATTACATACTACTTGTGGTGCATTATTCGTTGTTAGTTATGATTAATGCTCGTTTATAAGAATTTTCGTTTCCTGGCTGGTTGCTTCTCAATCTATTTGCTAGCCTCCATTTGTACTAAGTAGAAATACTACTTGTGCATCCAAAATGTTTAAACCAAGTTTTGCCATATGAGTCCACCATACCTACCTATATGCGGTATTTTCATGTCGTTCCAAGCACATTAGTATGTGCCATCTCTAATTTTGAAAATGAATTTTATTTTTGGGTGCTCGTACCGCTCATGAAGCGGAAGGGGGTGGACGATATTTTTTCATGCCAGATGTGTTATTCTCAAGATGAGTGTTTATTCAATTGTCATTGCACGCGAGTACATCGGTAATAGGGATGCCCAGCCCCAAAATGAAAAAGAAATTTACTTTATGTTGAACTAGACTATTACTTTCAACCATCTAAAAGTCCAAATGTCCAAGCTATAAAAGAAAAGAATATGTGATGAACATGTTAGGCAGCATTCTACATCAAAATTATGTTTTTATCATTTACCTACTCGAGGACGAGCAGGAATTAAGCTTGGGGATGCTGATAGGTCTTCAATGTATCTATAATATCCGATTGTTGCATGCTGTTATATTATCATTCTTGGATGTTTTACAATCATTTTATAGCAAGTTTATACCATTTTTTGGACTAACATATTGACATAGCGCCCAGTGCTAGTTGTAGTTTTTTGCTTGTTTTTTTACTTCGCAGAATATCAGTACCAAACGAAGTCCAAATGCCACGAAACTTTTTGGAGATGTTTTTGGACCATAAGACAACTTGGGAGCCAAGGAAGCACCTGGGGGGAGGCCCGTGGAGCCCACAAGACACTAGGGAGTGCTAGAGGCCCCAGGCACGCTCTAGTGGATTCTGGCGCCCACAAGGGTCTCCTCCACCGCCTCTTAGCTATATAAATCCTTAGAAATTCCAGTCACCCTAGAGGATTCAATGAAACACAATTCTAGCCACTGCAAGTTCTAGAATCACGATATCAAAACTAACACCATTACAGAGGGGTTCATCATCGTCATTAGTGCCTCTCCGATGATGCGTGAGTAGTCCACCATAGACCTACGGTCCGTAGGCCGTAGCTAGATGGCTTTCTCTCTCTCTTTTGATTCTCAATAAAATGGTTTCTTGGAGATCTATTTGATGTAATGACTTTTTACAGTGTGTTAGTTGGGATCTGATGAAGTTTGAGTTCATGATCAGTTTCTATCCATGTATATTATTTGAGTCTTCTTTGATGTCTTATATGCATGATTATTTATAGCCTCACATTTCTTTTTCGGATCTTTTGTTTAGTTAGGCCGACTAGATCGATTTTTCTTGCCATGGGAAGAGGTGCTTTGTGATGGGTTCGATGTTGCGGTGTCCTCTGCGAGTGACAGAAGGGGCAGCGAGGCATGCATCTATCGTTGCTATTAAGTATAACAATATGGGGTCTATTCCTACATGAATAGATCTTCTCTACATCATGTCATCGTTCATATTGCATTACTCCATTTCTCCATGAACTTAGTACACTAGATGCATGCTGGATAGTGGTCCATGTGTGGAGTAATACACTAGTGCAAAAACAACCTTTAGTACCTCTTGGGAAGGGTCTTTAGTCCCGGTTCACCAACCGGGACTACTGAAAGGAGACTAAAGGCCCCCACCCTTTAGTCCTGGTTGGCCATGACCCGGGACTAAATCCCTGGCACGTGGTCGACAGGGCGCGTAGGGGGATAGGGACCTTTAGTCCCGATTGGTTACACCAACCGGGACTAAAGGTTTAGGGGTTTGGGGGTTTAGGGGTTTATGTTTTATTGTTTATTTTTCCTTTTCATTTTGTGTTTTCCTTTTAATTCTTTTTCATTTCAAGCTTATTTTACGCTACTGCATACTGTACATTTTATGCATACATAATAGAATTTCTCGTAGAACCAATCATATATCTTAAAATTTATTGCAGCACCACATGCATACACCATATATATATACAATTTGGTATATACAATTTCTTCTAAAATTTGCAGATCATTACACGCATGCATTAGGTGTAATAATATTCTCCGTCAGGAGATATGACCCGCTCAAGAAAAAATCCCGCCTATCCTGCATCTCCACCATCTTTAAAGAAGGAGCCGAGATCAATATGAATATATTAGTTGTGTGTATATATATTAGACCATGACAAAAAATTTGAATAGTGTTTACGTACCCAAAGTTTTCTTGCATTTCTGGTCCTTTCTGTCATAAAGCGAATGTTCTCCCAAACGTAGCATGCACATAAATTAGTCCCCTATTCCTACCCCATGCACTTTACGAGAATAGAATTCAATCATATAATAATCAAGCATGATAATGGTATGGAAACTAGAATTAAACAGATGCACGGAAATAGCTAGTGCTACTTAATTACCTTGGACTTTCGCCATTTCTACTCTGGTTTCCATTCACCTCTAACCTCTTTGATGAACTTTTTCCAAACCCTGCCCAACAAATAAAATGAATAAAATATTTATTAATTACTTTATATTTGGAAATGAACTAAAGAGGCCGACCTAGTGCGTTAATGATTGAAATTACCTGTCGAGCATCAAATACAAGCTGACGTATTCTTAAGGTCTTTAATTACCTAGTGAGTCCAGTACTTCAACACTTCCATTGTCAACTCTAATGATTAAACTGATCCAGTGAAATCTGCGCACACATTTGTATAAATGGGCATTGATAACTCATCAACTACACTTAACATCGAGTATAAGCAAAAATAGAATTTGTAGTACAAGACAATAACACTCACCTGAAGTTGTAAGGTAAAAGTATTTCACGTTTGGTATTTTGGGCCTTCAAAAACTTCAGCAAGCATTTCTCTGTGGCTTTAGTGTAGGTAGTTAACACATTTTCATTAAGATTATTTGGGTCAATGAACCCAATGCCATAGACTCCATCTCTTTTCAATTCAAAAATCTTCATTCTGCAAAATACCACACAAGAGAATATAGTGAGGATAAATACACGCAATGAACGAGCTGGGCTAGAGACTTCAATTAGAGAAAGAAATTAATCACTTACAAGCAATAGAAACTGACGAGAGATTTGTCGAGTGCGGCTTGATTGAATAACTGAAAAAATTCTTCATTTTCAATCCACAAACCTTTTCCATGAATGTAATGCTCTCGCTTGACTTTCAGCATGAGGCTGTGTTGCCCGACCTTTACTTGTCTCAGGTACCAGTCATGCAAGTTGGGCATTTGCATTAATAGAAGCTTCTCCTCGTCAGGATTGACTAGAGGGTTCCTGAGGACATATTTCCATGCTAGTTCCTTTGGATCCATCGGTGGGAATTCCTCGATGCGTAGGAGTTGTTCAACAATGATACCGATCTCTCTAGCATTCTCTCTATGAGTGTCGGTTATTACCACCTTATCGGTACTCACCTTGAGCAGGGGGATCGATCGTACTACCTGTCCTCCGAGCTGGGGAACCGTTTCCCTGCATTTACTACTACGTGTAAGGCTCGACTTCTGTTTTTTTGTTGATGATAGGACTTGATAATAGAACATTCATTGTCTGATAGCAGCCTTTTCTCTGCAACCGGTTTAGCAAGATCCAAAAAGTGTTGTACGACTTTCTTAGGTATTTTCTCCTTTGGCGGCAGGGGCAGTTTCGGTCCATAGCTTAATGAATACAGAACAATTATAGAACAGTTAGAATGCATTCAATAAGCAAAACCAGAGATATGCAATCAATACAAGGCAATGCAACAATCTGATCATATATATTATTATCATATAGTACCAATACATCTCGAATAATCTAGTTAATGCATCATCGAATATTATCACTAATACATCTCGAATATTATTATATAATACCACTAATACACATCCACTTAATGTCTCATGGCGCAGGCGGTGGGTACCCAAAGAGAAGGAACCATCATAGGATCATAGCTCAGCTCAGATCCCTGAAGAACCTACCAGGTATTGGAGAACTTGTCGTCCAATGCAACCATGTAGCCACAGACGTGCTGGTCCTCCTCCCTGACACGGCGACGTACCATCTCCTCGGGGTCCGGCTCCCTCCGCACCAATAGCGACCGCCACCAAAGCACATCGGGGTCGATGATGGGAGCTGATTCCTCACTAAGTTGCGTCCCTTGGAAGGCAGCACCTCCTAGTGCCAGCCCGGTGGAGCCCAGTCCCGGACATGGAGCCTCTCAAGCAGGTTGTTACCGTCGAGTCGACGACGATGATGCGGTCCGGGCATCATCGACGTCGAGAAAAAATTCCTATGCGAGAATAAACTTTTATAACTTATAAACAAATTCCTACTAAAACTTGATCCTCCCCGGCGATCGTCGGGGACTACTCACGATATCAACAACCGGGACAAAAAGCCTCCTTTTTCAGAGGACCTTTAGTCCAGATTGAATTAATTAGTGCTATGGTTTGATTCTAGTTTAATTATAATGTTGATCCAATAAAAAATACATATAAAAATTTGGAACTCGGCCCACATGATCGATAACAACTAATAGATAAGGGCCCTTGTCTTGCCCTTTGTTTTCCTCTTTATTTCTTTGCTCCTTTGGAACTCGCACGATGAACACGTGATGAACAGGACGATGAACACTTGCAGGATGAACACAATGAACACAATGAACATGCGCAAACTGAAACATTGGAACTCGACCCATAAGATCGATCACAACTAATACATCAACTCTAACCATCAAGATTATGCTAAAAATATGAATACCAATTAACTATAACATCAAAAAAATTCTCCTAGGTGAGGAGGCCGAGGATGCCGGGCCGGGGTTCAACGATGAAGGTGGCAGCGGCGAGCGAGGGGCCAGCCAGGGCAGAGGCACCGACGCACGCGGCCGCGGTGGCTTTGCGGATTGTACCCGCAATAAGGCAACCGTGGAGGAGGAGGAGAATGAGGAGGCGAGGAGGAGGGCGAGGAACTACGGTGATGGTCAGCGGGCTTGGGAACGGTGAGGAGGCGACGGAATGATAACATCGATCTCTGGCAGCCTGGCGGTGTGTGGTTCGGGGTTGGGGGAGAAAATGAGGAGAGGAACGAGATGGCTCGGTTAAATACCCCAGGGCCTTTAGTGTTGGGGAACGTTGCACGGGAAACAAAAAATTTCCTACGCACACGCAGATCTATCCATGGTGATGAGCATCTACGAGAGGGAGAGTGGATCTACATACCCATGTAGATCGCTAAGCGGGAAGCGTTAAGAAACGCGGTTGGTGTAGTCGAACGTCTTCGCGATCCAAATTGCCATGTGTCCCGCGATCCAATCACGATCCGTCCCGCGATCTAATCACGATTCGTCCCACGAACTTGATCACGATCCGTCCCACGAACTTGATCACGATCCGTCCCACGAACTTGATCACGATCCGTCCCACGAACTTGATCACGATCCTTCCCACGAACTTGATCACCATCCGTCCCACTATCCGAACGGAGGGCACCTCCGCATTCAGCACACGTACAACTTGATGACGATCTCCGCCGTCTTGATCCAGCAAGAGAGAGCAGAGAGGTAGAAGAGTTCGCCGGTAGCATGACGGCACACCGGCGATGGTGGTGGAACAATTCCGGCAGGGCTTCGCCTAAGCACTGCAGAAATCCGATCTAGAGGAGAAACTATGCACTGGAGAAACGGGTAGCATGTGGCTGAAAAACTAGTGCAAAAACCCTCAACACCACTAGTATATATAGGAGGAAGAGAGGAGGTGGCTTGTCCCAAGGGCGAAGCCACCAGGGAGTCGGCCGAACCAAGGGTGGAGGTGGAGTCCACCTCCAATCCTAGTAGGACTAGGATTCACCCTCTTTTTTGCCTTTTTCCACTTTTTCTCTTAGGACTCTTTTCTTCCAGCCGCATGGGCCTCTTGTGGTTGTTCCACCAGCCCACTAAGGGCTGTATTCCACTCTCCCACATCCCATGTAGCCTCTTGGGTCGAAATACTCTTCCCGGAGGCCTCCCGGTACACTACTAGCACTCCCGGTACACTACCGATGAGCCCGAAACTTTTCCGACGACCAAAATAGGACTTCCTATATATGAATCTTTACCTCAGGACCATTCCGGAGCTCCTCGTGATGTACGGGTTCTCATCCGCGACTCTGAACAACCTTCGGTCACCACCATACATAAGTCTATACTACCGAAACGTCACCAAACCTTAAGTGTGCAGACCCTGCGGGTTCGAGAACTATGTAGACATGACCGAGACACCTCTACGGTCAATAACCAATGGCGGGACCTGGATGTCCACATTGGTTCCTCCATATTCTACGAAGGTCTTTATCGGTTAAACCTCTATGTCAAGGATTCAATTAATCCCGTATGATGTTCCTTTTGTTCTTCGGTATGTTACTTGCCCGAGATTCGATCATCGATATCTCCATACCTAGTTCAATCTCGTTACCGACAAGTCTTTTTACTCGTTCCGTAATACAAGATCCTGCAACTAACACTTAGTTACATCGCTTGCAAGGCTTATTGTGATGTTGTATTACCGAGTGGGCCCTAAGATACCTCTCCGTCACATGGAGTAACAAATCCCAGTCTTGATCCATGCCAACTCAACAGACACCTTCGGAGATACTTGTAGAGCACCTTTATAGTCACCCAGTTACGTTGCGACGTTGATACACACAAGGCACTCTTTCGATGTCCGTGAGTTGCATGATCTCATGGTCATAGGAATACATACTTGACATGCAGAAAACAGTAGCGATAAACTGACACGATCATATGCTATGTTTGTAGTTTGGGTCTTGTCCATCACATTATTCTCCTAATGATGTGATCCCGTTATCAAATGACATCTCGTGTCAATGGCTAGGAAACCTTAAACATCTTTGATCAATGAGCTAGTTCACTAGAGGCATACTAGGAACATTGTGTTTGTTTATGTATCCACACATGTATCCATGTTTCCAATTAATACAATTATAGCATGGATAATAAACGATTATCATGAACAAGGAAATACAATAATAAACACTTTATTTATTGCCTCTAGGGCATATTTCCAACAGTCTCCCACTTGCACTAGAGTCAATAATCTAGTTCACATCACTATGTGATTTACATTGTTATGAATCGAACAACCATGCAGTTCTGGTGTTGATCATGTTTAGCCCTTGGAAGAGGTTTAGTCAACAGGTCTGCAACATTCAGGTCCATGTGCCCTTTGCAAATATTTATGTCCTTCTCCTCGATGTAATATCGGATGGAGTTGAAGCGTCGTTTTATATGTCTGGTCCTATTGTGAAACCTTGGTTCCTTGGCTAGAGCAATGGCACTAGTGTTGTCACAGAACAGGCTTATTGGATTTAGTGCATTGGGCACTACTCCAAGATCTGTCATGAACTGCTTCATCCAGACACCTTCCTTCGCCGCCTCCGAGGCTGCGATGTATTCCGCTTCGCACGTAGAATCAACTACCATGCTTTGTTTGAACTGCACCAGCTTACCGCTCCCCCGTTAAGAATAAATATGTATCCGGTTTGCGACTTAGAGTCGTCTGGATCGGTGTCAAAGCTTGCATCGACGTAACCCTTTACGACGAGCTCTTCATCACCTCCATAAATGAGAAACATTTCCTTAGTCCTTTTCAGTTATTTAAGGATATTCTTGACCGCTTGCCAGTGCTCCATTCCAGGATAATTTTGAAACCTTCCGGCCATACTCTTGGCAAGGCTGACATCGGGTCTTGTGCACAGCATTGCATACATGATAGATCCTATGGCTGAAGCATAGGGGCTGACACTCATCTTTTCTCTATCTTCTGCAGTCACTAGGCATTGAGTCTTACTCAACTTCACACCTTGTAACACAGGCAAGAACCCCTTCTTGGACTGATCCATTTTGATCTTCTTCAAAAATTTATCAAGGTATGTGCTCTGTGAAAGTGCTATTAAGCGTCTCGATCTATCTCTATAGATCTTAATGCCTAATATGTAAGCAGCTTCTCCTAGGTCCATCATTGAAAAACTCTTGTTCAAATATTCCTTCCCGCTTTCCAGCATTTCTATATTGTTTCCAATCAGCAATATGTCATCCACATATAATACTAGAAATGCTATAGAGCTCCCACTCACTTTCTTGTAAATACAAGCTTCTCGGTAAACTTGTATAAACTCAAATGCTTTGATCACCTCATCAAAGCGCTTATTCCAACTCCGAGAAGCTTGCACCAGTCCATAAATGGGTCGCTGGAGTTTGCAAACTTTGTGAGCATTCTCTGGATCGATAAAACCTTCGGGTTGCATCATATACAACTCTTCCTCAAGGAAACCGTTGAGGAACACTGTTTTGACATCCATCTGCCAAATTTCATAGTCGAAATAAGCAGCTATTGCTAACATGATTCAGACAGACTTGAGCATCGCTACGGGTGAGAAAGTCTCATCGTAGTCAACTCCTTGAACATGTGAAAAACCCTTTGCCACAAGTCGAGCTTTATAGACGGTAACATTACCGTCCGCGTCTGTCTTCTTCTTAAAGATCCATTTGTTCTGAATGGCCTTTCGCCCTTCAGGTAATACTTCCAAAGTCCATAGTTTGTTTTCATACATGGATCCCATCTCAGATTTCATGGCCTCTAACCATTTCTCGGAATCCGGGCCCATCACTGCTCCTCCATAGCTCGTAGGTTCATTGTTGTCCAACAACATGACCTCCAAGACAGGGTTGCCGTACCACTCAGGAGTAGTACACGGCCTTGTCGACCTACGAGGTTCAATAGTAGCTTGATCCGAGCTTCATGATCATCATCATTAACTTCCTCTTCTATCGTCGTAGTTTCCATAGAAACATCTTTCTGCGCTGTGCTACTTTCTGGTTGAAGTAAAGGTTCAATAACCTCATCAAGCTCTACTTTCCTCCCACTCAATTCTTTCGAGAGAAACTCTTTCTCAAGAAATGTTCCGTTCTTAGCGACAAACACTTTGCCTTTGGATCTGAGATAGAAGGTATAACCGACTGTCTCTTTCGGGTATCCTATGAAGACGCATTTCTCCGCTTTGGGTTCCAGCTTTTCAGGCTGAAGCTTTTTGACATAAGCATCACATCCCCAAACTTTAAGAAACGACAACTTTGGCTTCTTGCCAAACCATAGTTCATATGGCGTCGTCTCAACGGATTTTGATGGTGCCCTATTTAAAGTGAATGCAGCTGTCTCTAATGCATAACCCCAAAACGATAGTGGCAAATCAGCAAGAGACATCATAGAATGCACCATATCTAATAAGGTTCGATTACGATGTTTGGACACACCATTACGATGTGGTGTTCCGGGCGGTGTCAACTGTGAAACAATTCCACATTGTCTTAAGTGACTGCCAAACTCATAACTCAGATATTCACCTCCTCGATCAGATCGCAGGAACTTAATCTTCTTGTTACGATGATTCTCAACTTTACTCTGAAATTGCTTGAACTTTTCAAATGTTTCAGACTTGTGTTTCATTAAGTAAATATACCCATATCTACTTAAGTCATCAGTGAAGGTGAGAAAATAACGATATCCACCATGCGCTGTAACATTCATTGGACCGCACACATCAGTATGTATGATTTCCAATAAGTCACTTGCCCATTCCATTGTTCCAGAGAACGACGTTTTAGTCATCTCGCCCATGAGGCATGGTTCACATGTGTCAAGTGATTCAAAATCAAGTGATTCCAAAAGTCCATCAGCATGGAGCTTCCTCATGCGTTTTACACCAATATGACCTAATGGCAGTGCCACAAGAAAGTGGTACTATCATTATCAACTCTACATCTTTTGGCATCAATGTTATGAACATGTGTATCATCACTATCAAGATTCAATATGAATAAACCCCTCACATTGGGTGAGTGACCATAAAAGATATTACTCATATAAATAGAACAACCTTTATTCTCTGATTTAAACGAGTAACCATCTCGCAATGAACAAGATCTAGATATAATGTTCATGCTTAACGCAGGCACTAAATAACAATTATTCAGGTTCATCACTAATCCCGATAGTAATCGAAGAGACAGCGTGCCGACGGCGATCACATCAACCTTTGAACCATTTCCCACGTGCATCGTCACTTCGTCCTTTGCCAGCCTTCGTTTATTCCGTAGTTCCTGCTTTGAGTTGCAAATGTGAGCAACCAAACCGGTATCAAATACCCAGCAACTACTACGAGAGCTAGTAAGGTACACATCAATAACATGTATATCATATATACCTTGTTTGTCGTTGGCCGCCTTCTTGTCAGCCAGGTACTTGGGGCAGTTCCGCTTCCAGTGACTAGTTCCCTTGCAATGAAAGCACTCAGTTTCTGGCTTGGGTCCATGCTTGGGCTTCTTTACAGGAGTAGCAACTGCTTTGCCATCCTTCTTGGTTTTACCCTTCTTGCCCTTGCCCTTGACTTTGCCATTTTTCTTGAAACTAGTGGTTTTTATTGACCGTCAACACTTGATGTTCTTTCTGGATTTCAGACTCAACGACTTTTAGCATCGCAAACAACTCGGTGACTGACTTGTTCATCCCATGCATGTTATAGTTCATCAGAAAGCTCTTGTAACTAGGTGGCAGTGATTGAAGAACTCTGTCAGTGATCGCCTCTGGCGGAAGGGCAATTCCCAACTCCACTAGACAAGTTGAATACCCAGACATTCTGAGTATATGTTCATTGATATACCTGTTCTCCTCCATCTTGCAAGCATAGAACTTATCAGAGGTTTCATACCTCTCGATCTGGGCGTTCTTCTGAAAGATAAACTTCAACTCCTGGAACATCTCATATGATCCATGACGTTCAAAATGTCTTTGAAGTCCTGGTTCTAGGCCATACAATATTGCACACTGAACTATTGAGTAATCTCTAGTACGTGCCTCCCAAGCGTTCTTGACGTCTTCGAAGGTCATGTCTTCTGGTTGGTCACCAAGCGGTGCATCAAGGACATATGATTTCTAGGAAGCCGTGAGGATAATACTCAGATTACGGGCCCAGTCAACAAAGTTACTTCCATCATCTTTCAACTTAGCTTTCTCTAGGAACGCAATTAAAATTCAGGGGTGTCACTGTGCGAGCCATTGATCTACAATATAAATTTGCAAAGTTTAGTTAGACTAGATAATGAGTTTCAGTTAATCAAATTACTAAAGCTCCCACTCAAGTTGACATCCCTCAGGTCATCTGAGTGTCACGTGATCCAAATCCACCAACTCAAGTCCGATCATCATGTGAGTTGAGGTGGCTTCAATGGTGAACATCATTATGTTGATCATATCAACTATATGACTCATGTTCAACCTTTTGGTCTCTTGTGTTCCAAGGCCATGTCTATGCATGCTAGGCTCGTCAAGTTTAACCCGAGTGTTCTGCGTGTGCAACACTGGCTTGCACCCGTTGTATGTGAACGTAGAGTCTATCACATCCGATCATCACGTGGTGTCTCAACACGACGAACTTTTGCAACGGTGCACACTTGGGGAGAACACAATTTATCTTGAAATTTAAGTGAGGAATCACCTTATAATGCTACCGTCGTACTAAGAAAAACAAGGTGTATAAAAAGGATTAACATCACATGCAATTCATAAGTGACATGATATGGCCATGAACTTGTGGTTTAGATCTCCATCTTGAAAGCACTGGCATGATCTCCATCATCACCGGCATGACACCATGATCTCCATCATCTTGATCTCCATCAACGTGTCGCCATCGGGGTTGTCACGCCCTGCATGCTTCTACTACTATTGCTACCATTTAGCGATAAAGTAAAGCATTACATAGCGCTTAATGATTGACACGCAGGTCATACAATAATTAAAGACAACCCTATGGCTCCTGCTGGTTGCCGTACTCATCGACATGCAAGTCGTGAAATTCTATACATCACATGATCATCTCATACATCACATATATCACATCATGTAATCGACCATATCACATCACAACATACCCTACAAAAACAAGTTAGACGTCCTCTAATTGTTGTTGCATGTATTACGTGGCTGCTACGGGTTTCTAGCAAGAACGATTCTCACCTATGCATAAACCAAAATGGTGATACATAATTTGCTTTTGAACCTTCTCAAGGACCGCCTTTGTTGAATCTGATCCAACTAAAGTGAGAGAAACTGGCACCCGTAAGCCATCTATGCAACAAGTTGCGGTCGAGGGAACCGGTCTCTCGTAAGCGTATGAGTAATGTTGGTCCGGGCCGCTTCATCTCACAATACCGCTTCAGCAAAATCCGACCAAGGGAGGAAGCAATCTAAGCATCAACGCCCACAAACCTTTTGTGTTCTACTCGAAATCTCATCTACACATAAACCTAGCTTATGATGCCACTGTTGGAGAACGTTGCATGGGAAACAAAAAATTTCCTACGCACACACAGATCTATAAATGGTGGTGAGCATCTACGAGAGAGAGAGTGGATCTACATACCCTTGTAGATCGCTAAGCGGGAAGCGTTAAGAAACGCAGTTGGTGTAGTCGAACGTCTTCGCGATCCAAATCGCCGTGCGTCCCGCGATCCAATCACGATCCATCCCGCGATCTAATCACGATTCGTCCCACGAACTTGATCACGTTTCGTCCCACGAACTTGATCACGATCTGTCCCACAAACTTGATCACGATCCGTCCAACGAACTTGATCACGATCCTTCCAATCTAGTGCCGAATGGACGACACCTCCGCGTTCAGCACACGTACAACTTGATGACGATCTCCGCCGTCTTGATCCAGCAAGAGAGAGCGTAGCAGTAGAAGAGTTTGCTGGCAGCTCGACGGCACTCCGGCGATGGTGGTGGAACAATTCCGGCAGGGCTTCGCCTAAGCACTGCAGAAATCCGATCTAGAGGAGAAACTATGCACTGGAGGAACGGGTAGCACGTGGCTGAAAAACTAGTGCAAAAACCCTCAATACCACCAGTATATATAGGAGGAAGAGAGGAGGTGGCTTTGCAGAAGGGACAAGCTACCAGGGAGTCTGCCGAACCAAGGGCAGAGGTGGAGTCCACCTCCAATCCTAGTAGGACTAGGATTCACCCTCTTTTTTTGCCTTTTTCCACTTTTTCTCTTAGGACTCTTTTCTTTCAGCCGCATGGGCCTCTTGTGGTTGTTCCACCAGCCCACTAAGGGCTGGATTCCACTCTCCCACAGCCCATGTAGCCTCTTGGGTCGAAATACTCCTCCCGGAGGCCTCCCGGTACACTACTGGCACTCCCGGTACACTACCGATGAGCCCGAAACTTTTCCGGTGACCAAAACAGGACTTCCTATATATGAATCTTTACCTACGGACCATTCCGGAGCTCCTCGTGACGTCTAGAATCTCATCCGGGACTCCGAACAAACTTTGGTCACCACCATACATAACTCTATACTACCGAAACGTCACCAAACCTTAAGTGCGCAGACCCTACGGGTTCGAGAACTATGTAGACATGACCGAGACACCTCTACGATCAATAACCAATGGCGGGACTTGGATGTCCACATTGGTTCCTACATATTCTACGAAGATCTTTATCAGTTGAACCTCTATGTCAAGGATTCAATTAATCCCGTATGATGTTCCTTTTGTTCTTCGGTATATTACTTGCCCGAGATTCGATCGTCGATATCTCCATACCTAGTTCAATCTCGTTATCGACAAGTCTCTTTACTCGTTCTGTAATACAAGGTCCTGCAACTAACACTTAGTTACATTGCTTGCAAGGCTTATTGTAATGTTGTATTACCGAGTGGGCCCTGAGATACCTCTCCGTCACACGGAGTAACAAATCCCAGTCTTGATCCATGCCAACTCAACAGACACCTCCGGAGATACCTGTAGAGCACCTTTATAGTCAACCAGTTACGTCGCGACGTTTGATACACACAAGGCACTCTTCCGATGTCCGTGAGGTGCATGATCTCATGGTCATAGGAATACATACTTGACATGCAGAAAACAATAGCGATAAACTGACATGATCATATGCTATGTTTGTAGTTTGGATCTTGTCCATCACATCATTCTCCTAATGAGTTGATCCCGTTATCAAATGACATCACATGTCAATGGCTAGGAAACCTTGAACATCTTTGAGCAACGAGGTAGTTCACTAGAGGCATACTAGGGACAAAGTGTTGTCTATTTACCCACACATGTAATGTGTTTCCAATCAATAAAATTATAGCATGGATAATAAACGATTTTGATGAACAAGGAAATATAATAATAAACACTTTATTTATTGCCTGTAGGGCATATTTCCCACATTTAGTCCCGGTTGGTGATACCAACCGGGACTAACAGCCTCCTTTTCGATGGCTCAAATTCCGCGCGGGAAGGGACCATTAGTCCCGATTGGTGCTTCCAACCGGGACTAAAGGTCTATTTTCTATTTTTTGTTTTGTTTTTTTCTTAACAGGAGAGTTTCTGTTTTTAGATTTGGAATAACTGTTAGAATATTTATAGTTTTTGAATGAATCTTTTTGCTTTTGGTCAAAAAAATTACAAACTTTCTGTTAGTGCAAGTAGTTTTCAAATTTAAATAGTTTAAATTTGAATTCTTCTTTGTGTGAATCACTAGTTTGTGAGTAACTTTAGTTTAAAAATAGATTTTTGAGTGATTGTTTTTCTTGTTGTTTAATATTAGTAAGTTTTATCATTATGTTCAATTTGAGAATTTTTAGGATATTTTAAATAGGTGTTTGATTCAAAACCAGATTCTATTTATCTCTTTTAGTTTTATACCTTCATTTGCTTTAATCAAAAGCTGTACAAATGAACTCTGGAAAGGTTCAAACTTTGCATGGTATCATCATTTCACCCACATAGCATGTGCTAAAACGTTGAGAGGGTTATGGGAAAAACTGAATGCACTTCATGTACAAACTGGACCATCTCCTTCGAAGTATGAGGGTTTCAGAGGAAAACTCATCTGTTACAAAGGCATTTCATTTTTTGACGTATTTTAACTCCAGAATTTGTGTGCATTCAATATGCACCAATCAAAGCCACATCCTCAAATTCCCTTTCTAACTACATTTGCTATTTTTCATGCATTTAATGATTTTTCTACGCTAAATGAACCTAAAATTGAATAGCAGTACAAATGAACTCTGAAAAGTTTAAACTTGGCATGGTATCATCATTTCACACACATAGCATGTGCTAAAGAGTTTGAAGGGTTACAAAAAAACTGGATGCATTTCATTTACAAACTGGACCATCTCGGCTACTCACTAGAGAAGAAAGTGATATCGGTGAAGCCGATCACATCCTAGAGTGGGATCTTCGGGTATAAAACTTTTTATTCGCGTGTGACGTCCCTTGCTTATTGCACCGTAACCATGTACAATCTTCATCATTTAATAGGATGCTTGGGTCAGTCTTCACTCTTAAGGGAGGAATTTCATCAAACTTTTCATAACGTTTTGACATGTCTATCTTGTCCTCCACTCCCATGATGTTTCTTTTCCCTGAATGAACTATGTGGCACTTTGGCTCATCGTATGATGTATCCGCTTCCTTATCTTTTCTTTTTCACGATTTGGTAGACATGTCCTTCACATAGAAAACCCGCGCCACATCATTGGCTAGGACGAATGGTTCCTCTATGTACCCAAGATTGTTGAGATCCACTATTATCATTCCGTACTGCGAGTCTACCATTACCCCTCCTCTAGTTAGATTGATCCATTTGCACCGGAACAAAGGGACCTTCAAATCACGTCCATAGTCAACTTCCCATATCTCCTTTATGTAACCATAATATGTGTCATTTTCCCTATTGGTGTTTGATGCATCATCAAATTTGACACCACTGTTTTGGTTGGTAATCTTTTTATCTTGGGAGATCATGTAAAATGTATTCCCACTTATATCATACCCTTGGAAAGTCAATATAGTTGTAGATGATCTCCTGGCCAAGAAGTATAGCTCATCTTCAACAATGTTGTCATTCATGAGATGTGTTTGCAACCAACCACCGAAAGCCGCAATATGTGTACGTTTAATCCAGGGGTCAGACTGCTCCGGGTTCTTCGATTGAATAATATCCATGTGTTTGTTTCTCAATATACGGGGTCACCAAGGTAGAATTTTGTAGAACTGTGTAGTGTGCTTGCGCCCAAGAATGCTCGTCCCTACATATTATTGATTTTGATCCTAGCGGGCCTTTTCCATGCAGTCTCCCCTCATGCCGCAATTGAGGAACACCAATCGTCTTAACGTCAGGAATAAAGTCATCACAAAACTCAATAACCTCCTCTGTTTCATGGCCCTCGGAGATTCTTCCTTCTAGCCTAGCACGATTATGAACATATTTCTGTAAGACTCCCATGAACCTCTCAAAGGGGAACATATTGTGTAGAAATACACGACCCAGAATGGCAATCTCTTTGACTAGGTGAACTAGGACGTGTGTCATAATATTGAAGAAGGATGGTGGGAACACCAACTCTAAACTCACAAGACATTGGAACAAATCATACTGTAACCTTGGTAGGATTTCCTGATTGATTACCTTCGGAGAAATTGCATTGAGGAATGCACATAGCTTCACAATGGCTAATCGAACATTTTCTGGTAGAAGCCCCTCAATGCAACCCGAAGGAATTGTGTCATGATCACGTAGCAGTCATGAGACTTTAGGTTCTGGAATTTTGTTGCTGCCATATTTATTATTCCCTTTATATTCAACGAGGAGCCAAACAACACCTTCATACTGATCAGGCATTCAAAAAACATTTCCTTCTCTGCTTTGGTAAGAGCGTAGCTGGCAGAACTTCATACTGCTTTGGATGCATGGCGTCTTTTTTGTTCATACGTTGCTGGTCCTACCGTGCCTCCGATGTATATTTTGTCTACCCATACACGCCCAGGAAACCTAGCAGGTTCACGTAAGATTCTTCGTCACATGCATCACATCGATTGCAGAGCGGACCCCTAGGATGTTCCAATATTCTAGATCACAAAATATAGAATTCTTCTTCCACATGGGGGCGCTTCTGTCAACGTTAATCGAAACAGATTGTCCACCAAGACCCTTTCCGAACAATACTTGCAAATCCTTGACCATATCAAGTATATCATCACTAGTATGAGGACAAGCTTCTTTTTCGGTGATCTGCCTCACCTTTGAAATTCTTGCCTTTCTTTCTCAAGGCATGCTTAGTCAGAAGAAATCGATGAGGTCCCAGGTACACATTCTTCCTGCATTCTTCCTGCAGTTGTCATCATCCTCTTCTTCTTCATTCTCTTCCATTAGAACGCCTCTTTCTCCATGCTTGGTCCAACAGTTATAGCTGGACATGAAACCAGACATAAACAGGTGGACGTGAATGTCTTTTCAGCTAGAGTAATTCTTATCATTCTTACAGACACAACATGGACAACACATAAAACCATTCCGCTTGTTTGCCTTATCCACACGCAGAAAACTATGCACGTCATTAATGAACTAGGGAGAGCGTCGTTCATCATACATCCATTGCCGGTTCATCTTCATTGAAGAACACCGAAAAGACCAAATTAATACAAGTTCATACATAAATTTCATACAAAGTACACTTATTCTCATAAAACAACATAAAGCTATATTTCTAGCTAAACCATTTAATTGCAACAAGAAATGCAATCAAAATCGCAACTAAGGTAATAATTGATCCAACATCATAATGATACCAAGCATCTTTCTAATCTTCAAGCGGATTGCATCCATTTTGATCTTGTGATCCTTGATGACATCGGCAACATACAGCTCCAATTTCATCTTCTCTTCTTCAATTCTTTTAAATTTTTCTTTCAAATACTCATTTTCTTTTTCAACTAAATTGAACTTATCGACAAGAGGGTCAGTTGCAATTTCCGGTTCACATACCTCCTAGATAAAAACATCTATGTCAACTTGATGGCCATAATAGTCATAAACACGAAATGCAACAAATAGTTATAAAAGAGAATATACCACATCCGAATCGTAAACCCGACGTGGGCCGATGGGCACAGATATCAAAACCATGGCACTATGTATAGCAAACAATCATACAAGTAATAAAATTATACAAGTAACTATCTAAGTCATACAAATAAGTTTTTTTTATAAAAAGGATAAGAACAGGAGTCTCACCAAGGTGGTGCCGACGATGGGACAGTGTGGGCAATCAACGGTGGTTAGGACGGGGACGGGAAGACACTAAGTAAACCACACCTACACATATGCAAATTTAGAAGTTAATTTGAGCTCAAATTGCATATAAATCAAATAAACTCCCACATAATTACTCCCAAACTAGAACCCACAGATCACTATATGTATAGAGCATTGCACAAGCTAATCTATAAATGAGAGATGAAAGGACAAAGTTTCTAACCTTTGTGAACACTTGAATAGATGGGGTGCCTCAAATCTTGACAAATTTTGGCAAAAATGGAGTATGAGCTCGAGCAAGGGGAAGAGAAAACAGAGAATGGAGGATGAGCTCGACATGGATGGAGGACTATGTATAGGGATATATTTAGTCCCGATTGGTGATACCGGACTAAAGGTCCATCTCTAGTCCCGGTTGGTACTCTAAAGGGGATCGCAGGGGCCCCAGCCTGACGCAAGCCTGCCACCACCCCTTTAGTCCTGGTTGGTAACACCAACTGGGACTGGAGGTCACAAAAAAATCGGTACTAAATCCTAACCTTGCAAACGGGACTAGAGGTAACAATAGTCCCGGTCCAAAACCCAACCGGGATTAATGCTTCAGTCATAAGGCTTGTTTTCTACTAGTGATAGTAGTAGATGCGGAATTGTTTCGGTCTACTAATCTTGGACGTGATACCTATATATTGATTATTGCCTTGGATATCATCATGACTCTTTGATCTTCTATCGATTGCCCAACAGTAGTTTATTTACCCATCGTGTGCTATTTTCTTGAGTGACGCCGCTAGTGAAATCTACGGTCCCTGGCTCTATCCTTTTAATACATTACTTTCCTATCTATCTTTTTCCGCATTTGTTTTCAGATCTATTATTCCAAAAAAACAAAATACGTTGCTGCACTTTTTATTTGTATCTTTTATTTTGTGTTCTTGTGTGATCTACTTATCCAATCCCATACAAACTAATCTATCTTTTACCATCGAGAGATTTACAACCTCTCTTACGCATCGGGTTGCAAGTATTTGTTCTTTATGTGTAGGTACCGTTTATATAGTGTTGCTTGGTTCTCCTACTGGATTGATAACCCTGGTTTCATAACTAAGAGAAATACTTACCTTAGTTGTGCTACATCATCCCTTCCTCTTTGGGGAAATACCGACACAGTCTCAACCCACGTCACATGGCAGGGGATGCACTAGTCGAATTGTAAAAAAAGAAAATTACACGTTAAAGCAAAGAAACACAAAGTCATGATTAATTACGAAAAAATAGTTGTCATCATTTCTTACCATAAAAACATCAAAGGTCTCGTCAAGCTTGATGGTGAAGAACCTACAGTTTCGCAGGTGAGGCCTATCACACAGACCTTGATCTTTGCTGCATAAATCACACTCAAGGATCCGATCATCGTCAAACATTTCCCGTGCACATAATTTAAAGATTAAAAATGGACGAGAATGATACAAGGAACTATTCTGTCAGGGGGGTTGACCCCTGGGTACCCCAAAGACGACGAGTCAGATAGGGTGCCCGCTCCCTCGGGCCGGCTGCTCCGCTCGGCCGGCTGCCTAAGCTGACTGTCGGCCGCCTCGGCTAGCTGGCCGCTGGCTGCGCCAGCTAGCCGGCTGCCCGGAGTCAACCGCAAGATCACATCCGACCCGACACAGACAAGACGGCTGTACCCGGCACTGTTGAGCAATAGTGGCTGGCTATGGTCAGCCTCACGCATCACCTCGCTTGACATCTGAAATAGTGTATTCGGTGGGTGGGCCACCACCCACCAAGCCCATGTCACAAGTTGCCAACCCGACCTAGCTTTGGATGTAAGCTACCCTCACACTATAAAAGGGGCACCAAGCCCTCCACTCCACTCAGGCTCTCATGGGCACACACTCACGGGATGAGGCTCCAAGCCATCATGCCCACACTAGCTCATACACACACATGATACAGTGAGCTCCCATCTACTGTTATTTCCTCTCATACAGCTCCAGGAGCAACCATGTACCAGACATGCAGGAGTAGGGGTATTATCTCTCCGGAGAGCTCCGAACCTAGGTAAACCACCACGTGCTATTCGCATACCCGTCTCGAATATTCCACTGTAGCCTTGCTCCACCCACGATAAGCCATCCTGTGGCATCTGTCGTCCAGGGGCACCCCCCATGGGAAAACGACGACATTTGGCGCCCATCGTGGGGCTAGATGCTTCTGGAACCGCGGTCCGGACGGGACCATTTTTGTCACCGTCGCCACGACGTTGCCACCTTCTCTCTGGTGGTTCTTGGGGGCTCGACGCCACCATGCCCCGAGGGCGGCCGCGCGAGCG
The DNA here is from genome assembly GCA_022496015.1 of Hordeum marinum. NCBI lineage: Eukaryota > Viridiplantae > Streptophyta > Magnoliopsida > Poales > Poaceae > Hordeum > Hordeum marinum. Next base: position 514,986,480 of record CM039676.1, on the reverse strand, counting down.
TCTCGCGCCGCTATCGTCCCCTCGGCGGTGCTTGGGGGCTCGACCCAACACGCCCCTGAGCAGCCGGACGGGACGCAGTGCTCTCGGCCTCGTTCACCTCCGGCTCGCCCCAGCGCACCACCAGGGCGACCGTCTAGGTCGGCGTGTCCTTGCGGTCGTCCTCATCTCTCTCGCTCGCACACAGCACCACCAGGTGTTGTGGGTTGCCGCGCGGCTCTCCGGCATGGAGGGAGACGGGGTGCGTGCGCTCGGACCCCACATCTGCTCCTCCGCGCGGCCCTGCGAGCCCCGACCTCCACAGCACGAGCCTCCCCCCGAGCTGCGCCTGGCTGCCTGCCCGCGCTCGCACCGACTCCACCTCTTGACCTAACGCCATTCCCGTTGTTCCCCAGCTTCGACTACACCACCAGTGCGTACCGCAACCGGTGCTCCTCCACCGGCGCGCTCTAGTTCGCTCCTAAGCGCCCCATGCAGCAGCCGCTGCTCCTCCACGCTCCTGTGCCCCTGCGTCCTGCACTGGCGTTCCCCTACCTCGCATCCCATGCATGTGACCCTCGCGACTGAGGCCATGGCTGCTGCACATCCGCATGTGTGTGTCACCTCGGGCCGCCGGCTCCGCCCCTGCGCGCTGCGTCCCCGTGGGCCGCCGGGGCCGCCTCACCGCCCGTCCGCACCTGCTGGTTGGAGCGGCTCTGCCTCTGCGCACCCGCGTGGTCTTGCCGCGCGTCTGCGCACCTTGTTGTCGCCGGCATCGCTCGCCTCCGGCCCCCAGGCGCCTCCGCGCCCGTCCTCATTCCACCAGCTCTGCCTGCGCCTCCTCGCTTCGTCCCGGCCCACCGTCGACGGCTCCGTCCCGCTCCCGCCTGCCGGTCCGCGTCCCGGCTGCCTGCGGTCGGTCCAATCGCCGCCGGTTAAACCGCGTGCCAGCGACCGCGGCCGCGCGCCCTAGCCTCCATCACCTGCTCCGCCCCACACGGCCTCGCCTGCCCGCGGCTGGTTCGCGTCGTCCACGCGCCCGCGGTGCCTCTGCTCCGGTCGGCCCGTGCCCCTCGTGGCTCCACGCGTCGGCGCCGGCTCGCCATGCCTCCCCCGCCGCTTCAGCCGTCCCGCCCCTCCTGTGGCTCCGCGCACCGACTCCGCCCCTGCGCCCTCGGCCGCACCTCTGCACCGGCCGACTCTCGCTGCTCCCCCTCACGGGCCGACTACCACCTCAGCCGGCTGCCGCCTCCGCGCGCCCGTCGTCTCTCTCTGCGACCTCCCTTCGCCCGAGCGCACCGGCCGGCTCCCACTGCTCTCCCTCACGGGCCGGCTCCCTCCGCAGCCGGCTGCCGCCTCTGCCCGCCCGTTGTCTCTCGCTGCGACGTCCCTACGCCCGTGCGCATCGTCCTGCACCGGCCGGCTCCCGCTGCTCTCCCTCGCGGGCCGGCTCCCTCCGCAGCCGGTTGCCGCCTCCCTTCGAAGCCGGCTGCCGCCTCCACGCGCCCGCTATCTCTCGCTGCGGCCTCCCTGCGCTCGCGCGCACCAGTCGGCTCCCGCTCCTCAGAAAGACGTAGATCAACCACAAACCTGGTTCCAGCCACAAACCAGTACCGAGGCCCATTGTTCCCGGTTCGTGTCTGGAACCGGTTCTAAAGGGATCAAACGAACCGGGATCAATGGCCTACGAGGCTCGGCCGGCGCCCTGGCCTCATGAACCGGGACCGATGCCCCATAGGTCCCGGTTCGTGAGTGAACCGGGATTAACGGGCTTTTCAGGTCGGAAAGACGTGGTTCAACCAAGAGATGCGGCGGGGAACAGGTATTCAAAATATACATACACCAACTGATTTCCCCACACGTTGTTTTGGAAATTTCAATATTAATTTTAGATGAATTATGTATGAACTAAATGACCTAAATCAAAAGCTATTATTTTCAGAAGTAATTGCGTGAGAACAAAAAGTATGTATATACGCTGGACTACTCCAGTTGCAACAATTAAATTGAGATATGTTTGTACTCCAAAATAGTATTACTGAATGATGAAATGGCACATTTGATGATGCGGTGGGCTGCATGTCGAGAATTAGAGTCAGTGTGGATCAACTATTTAGTTACTCCCTTCGTACCGTGCATTCGGGGTTTTAGGTTGTGCACCGCGATTAAGAGGGAATGAAAAACGAAAGAAGCTAATGTTTATTTGCTACTTAATATCACTAATCACTGCATGTCTTGCTAGGTAATTTTAAATCATTGAAAGCAAATACACCCCACCTCTCTTATTAATTGATTTATTTGTTTGTGGCAAGAAAAAAGAAACAAGATGAAAGTTAATGCTCTGCGCGTCTGCACCTAAACATTTTGAGATTATTTTGTTTTCATAATGTGCCTAGTGCACCGGTATGGAGGGAGTACATAGGATTCCAATGAAAACAAGCGAAATTTTATAGTCATTACGTAAACATAAGGTGGAATATTGATTAAGTTTTCCTCAAATATGGGAAGAAAATACGACCAACTTTATGAATCAGAAAACATATAATTCAGTGATTTTGGCCCGTGACCAGAATCTGACAAAAAACAAAATTTCCGAGCCCTTATCAAGTACAGGCTACCGTAACCAATTGATTTCTTTGCATAAAACCAATTGGAAAATAATAGTTTTGAAATTTTAAATCATAGGCGGAATATATTTTCTAAGCTATTCATGCATGTCGCACACAAATGTCAAGATGAAGATGAACAACTACATTATTTTCTTTGTGAAGTTCAAAATTAAAGATCGTTGACTATAATTAAGCTGACCTAGAAACAGAAGCCGTACAAAAATGTATTCCAATGAGCTAGAAGATTAACAAGACCTCATACGCAGTGCAACATTACCTGGACTATGCATCACATCCAGAAAAATGTATTAAAGGCGGTAGAAAACTAGAAAGAGCTCACGTGTGCCACTTTTATATTGATCCATCACAATATCACATCCAGAAGGCAATAGGGGGATTCTGAGCTGCATCCTGACGATAATTGGGCACGAGGTAGGAGCGTCCGGGTCGGCATGGCGCGATCATGAGCTCGCCATCCTTGCCATGCTTAGCACAGAACATGGTGACATGGAGCAGGTGCTCATTACCGCGATACATGGTGCACCTGTTGCACTGATTAAGCTCGCCTCCCACCTCAAGCGGCACCAACGGTTTTGCCTCGACGAGGCAGAACCGGGCACGCCCAGTGTGGACGAGCGCACGGCCCGAGGCACCCTCGAGGAAGGTGAGCTGCTCCTTGCACGTCCTCCACTCCGGCGCCGGCAATGTCTGGGGTGGCGGGTCGGCATGATCATCGCTGAGGTTTGGAACGTCGCAAGAGCAGAGGTAGGGTGTTCCCGAGATGTTTCGGATCCCAACCCACGCGTCCAGATGCCCGTCGTAGTATGCGCGGCCATGAAACGGCATGCTCCATTCTCCTCGGAGTGTCGACTCGCCCCTGGGCTCTTTGTCCAGGTCGAACCAATGCTCATTGTCCAGGTCGCCCGAGTGCTCAGCGTCCACGTCGCCCTTGTGCTCGGTGTCCAGGGAGAAGGTGAAGGGGGCATCGGAGTCGTTATTATTGGTACGTCCAAAGCAGGAGACGAATATGGTGCGGCCGTCAGGATGCACGGCGACTGACTGGACTGGTTCGGCGTAGCGCGAGTCCTCGTGGCCGGGGAACAAGGGGCCATTCTTCCAGGTCCACTCCATGGTCTGCCCTCTCCTATCTAACATGGTCTCGTCTTCCTCTTGGGTGAAGTGTCCGCCCTGGCCGAACTCCACACCCTGCCGCTGGTAGAGATAGTGCGGCCGATTCCATGCGTTGTCAAACATGTACCGCTTGTTCTTGACGGCAACGGTGTGGTACTCGTGCTTGCACCAACCGTACGACCTGAAACTGGCCGGCGCAGGCTGCTCAATGTCCAGCCTCGCCTCCTTGGTGTCGTAGACCAAGTAGACCAAGGTGATTACTACGTCACCATACAGACGATGTGTTTTCCCTGTGACCACGATCTTGCTGCCCACGGCTGCGAAATTTGCCTTTGAACCTACCGACGAGTTGCCCAGCCGGAGGACTGGATTAGGGAGACGACACGGCGGCGACATCGTTTGCTGGGACGCCCGCCCTGTGGTGTCCATGCCGGTGACCGCGTCCGCGTCGCCGCCATCGAGGTCATCGACGTCGACCTTGTAGATACCATGCCCAGTCTTCATCTCATCAAGTATCACGTACAGATGCCGCCTCGACGTAAGCAATGATTTCGCAGCGTCGTCCTCAATGGCTCCCGAGGCGTATGCCCGTGGATGTGCGCCTCCGAGAGCGGCAGCGACGAGGGTGTCGCCGGCGGCGGTGCTAGAAGGTCGCCGGAGATGGGATAGTAGCGACTGAGATCGGGCCAGGATCAATCGCCACATTTTGTCGCCGTTGATGAGATCGTGAATCAGTCCAGATCTATAAATTGTGATCGTTTTGCTTGGGCTCCTATATTTTAGCAAGTGGAAGTTGGGAAAGAAAATATTTCTACTCGTATCTTTTTTTCTATGGCCAAAAAGTTTTTTTCTACTTATTTACCGTGCCGACTATTACTTGCAGCAAAAGAAAGGGCGTAACAAGAATTCACAAATATTTAGTATTTTTGGTAGGATTTAAACTAGTTCCTACTACCTTCGTCTGGGATTATTAGGCCCCTTATATTTTCTTCCAGATTTTAACCATCTAGATTTTTACTGGCCATTTTTTTCTTCTTCTTTTGATTTGATTTGTTTGGTTAATTGATTGATCGACAAGGTCGTTCTGTTTCTTTTTTTTCTCTCCTTTTCTTTTTATATCCTTCTCAACAAAAAAAAGAACATAAAAATGATGCCGCCATCTTCTTCTTTAACCCCGCGTGTGTGCATGGGGCAACATGCGTGTCAACTTAGGGCGTGCACGCTTGTCGTTGTTACTCCTTCCGTCTCGATGAATGGGGCATTTTAAGAGGTGCAGCTCGATCAAGGACCAAGCAATCACACAAGGCACGACACCAAAATTTGTTAACGAGGTTCATTGATATGACTACATCCTCGGGGTCTGACTAGGGATGCTCCTCCCCATGACAACTACAAGTCCAACTGTAACCTACGTTGTATATAATATTCGACACAATTTTAACATTCGTCGCGACATCGGCCGCCGGCCTCGCGATGCCACGCCGGGATGACCTCCCGGCCGTCACAATGCCATCCGCCGTCTCCGTCGATCCATCCATCGGTCAGGTCGCCGTTGCACGACCCCGGTCCAAGCTACCGATCGTGGTCAACAAGTCTCCGCGCGCGCTTCAACTCAAAATATAGTAAATTATCTTCTATTTTTTTTAACTCTGAGAAAAATCATGCAACAAAAAATGACACCTCCCAGTTACCGTTCACGCGCATCCGACTTGCTCGCCACCATGGCGACGCCTTCTCTAAGCGTGGCTGATGTCCCTTCCCTTCTTTTCCCTTCCCTTCCCCGAATTTTCGGATGGCGACAACATGGATCCGGGCAACTACTACGACAACTTGAGCAGAATGCTAATAGTATTTTGTTTTGTATGCTCGCTACATATGAGGCTCACGAGCGGTACACTACTTTCATTCTCATTCATGGATCACACAAATTAATTTTCACGACCGTGCATGCAGATCGACGATTGATTCGTCCGAGATGACAGGCGGTTCAACAACATGGTGGCGAGGTCGTCCTCATCCCCATTCTTGAGTATATATGATCTGTGTATATTGTGTTTTGGTCCCGCCTCCTAGTATAGTTGAGGCCCGTGATCCATCTTTGTACTCATATATACGTGTTTATGCATGAGAAGTAATACATCATGCAATTCACATATTCTACATGGTATCAGTTTTTAGGTTTCCTCACTTCTGCCGCAGCCGCCGCCGCCACCATCCAGCCGCCGCCGCCGCCCGCGCGTCTCGTCTGCGCCGCCGCCGCCGTCGCCGCCACCCAGCCGCCGCCGCCGCCCGTGCATCTCCCCGCGCCGGCCGCCGCCGCTGCCCTGCCCGACCCCCCGATCACTTCGCCCGAGCCGCCACACCCGCGCCGCCATGTCGTCCATTACCTCCTCCGCATCCACCAATTCCAACCCGTTCGCTGACGCCAACCCTCCCGACGTGAACGACATCCGCAACCTGAACATCCTCAAGCGGGTACCGGTTCGTCTTTCGCAGGCGGACTCCTCCTACTACACGTGGAAGACTTATTTTTCCCTCGTGTTCCGGGAGTATCACCTCATCGACCACGTGGACGGCACCGTCGACTCCAGCCTCGTCCCCAAGCTTCATGACTGGTCCACCATCGACACCACGATCATCCGCTAGTATTTTCTCACCATCACGCCCGACCTCTTCCACACGGTCGTGACGGACGGTGATGATGCCTGCGTCGTGTGGACCAAGCTGAACGGGCTCTTCACCGACAACAACCTCCAGCGTCGTGTTTTTCTGCAGCGAGAGTTCTTTGGGTGTCATCAGGACAAGACCTCTATCGACGACTATTGTCGCCGCCTGAAGACTCTCGCTGACGAGCTTCGCGATATTGGCGCCAAGATCGATGATGACCTCCTCCTCAGCACGCTCACCGCCGGGCTCAACGAGGACTTCGGCAACGCCGCAGGGAATCTCAGCCTCATCCCCAACCCGTCTGTCGTCAAGTTCGTTGCGTACCTTCGCTTGGAAGAGCGGCGCATGAAGCAGATGAAGGCACGAGCCATCCACACCGCACTCGCCGCTGGCACCACCTGTGACGGGGCCTCGGCGCCTCCCGCCGCCCCCGCCGCGCCCCAGCCATAGCACCACCCGGCCACTCAGCAGCGGGGGCTGCTCCCGCTGCCCTATGGGCCGCCCGCCCCTCCCGCCCCTCCTGCCGACCGGCGCCGTGGGAGTCGGCATGGTGGGGGCCGCTGCGGCGGTCAGCAGCAACAGCCGCAGGGCGCCGGCCAGCCCCGTCAGCCGCCGCCGCAGCAGTTCTAGGCATCTCCTCCGTGGGCCTCCGGCTACAACCCGTGGACCGGTGTTGTTCATGCCTACACCATGCCGGTTCCACGGGCCCCTGCACCAACCCTTCCCGTGCCGCGCCCACCGGCGCACCAGGCGTACTACGCGGCCCCGCAGCCGTACGAAGGATACCCGCCGCCGCAGCTGAGCGGCGCCTACGGTCTCCCTGCGGCCCCGTCGTCGCCCTCGCCGGCCCTGCCACTGGCACCCTGGGATCCGGCGCTCCTTGCCGCGCTACATACCGCGCCTGCGCCGAACAACTACACTGGAGGCGGTGATTGGTACATGGACACCGGGGCTACAGCTCACATGTTTGCTCATCCTGGTAACCTTGCCTCCTTCACTCTTGTTTCCATCGACCGCCGCATCATTGTCGGCGACGGTTCCACACTTCCCATCACTCATGTCGGGCACACTTCTTTTCGTTCTAATTCTACACCTTTATCTTTGTCTAACATACTTGTGTTTCCTGATCTTATTAAGAATCTTGTTTCTGTTAAATGCTTCGCTCGCGAAAATCTTGTTACTGTTGAATTTGACGGCATTGGTTTTTCTGTCAAGGACACTCGAACCAGGATGGTGCTCCACCGATGTGACAGCCCTGCCGATCTCTATCCAGTGCATCCGTCTTCCTCCACCACCGCCGCACCGGTCGCTCTTTCCGTTGGCGTCGATCTCTAGCATGCTCGCTCGGGTCATCCCAACCCGTCACACTTTGTCATATTCTTAGGATTTACAGTTTCAGTTGTAATAAGATGGAGGATCACACTTGTCATGCCTGTCGAGTCAGCAAACATGTTCGTCTGCCGTTTAATAATTCCACCACCATTGCTTCTTTTCCTTTTTAGTTGATTCATAGTGATGTGTGGACCTCTCCCGTCCCTAGTTATTCAGGCTATTTATATTATCTAGTCATTCTTGATGATTATTCTCATATGTGCAGAAAGTCGGATGCACTCTCCACCTTGACGGCTTTTTACTCCCATGTCCGCACGCAGTTTGGGTGTCCCATCCTTGCGCTTCAGACGGCCAATGGAAAAGAGTTTGACAATCTCGCTTTCCGCACCTTCTTGTCGCATCATGACACAGTATTCTGCCTCACATGCCCATACACTTCACAGCAGAACGGTCGAGCCGAATGCGTCCTTCGCACTCTGAATGACTGCGTTCGCACGCTCCTGTTTCATGCCAACGTACCTCCTCGTTTCTGGCCGGACGCACTCGCCATTGCATCACTTCTTCTTAATCTTAGACCCTGCCGCCCACGGTGGAACTACGCACCTCACCATCTTCTCTTTGGTACGCCCCCGTCTTATGACAGACTTGTGTATCTTCGGGTGCCTTTGCTATCCCAGCACTATCGACACCGCTTCTCACAAGCTCGCACCACGATCTGTCGCTTGCATCTTCCTCGGCTACCCCTTTAACTCCAAGGGATATCGGTGCTATGATCCCGTCTCCCACCGTGTGGTCACTTCCCGGCACGTTTACTTTGATGAGCATGTGTTTCCGTTTCAGCAGGTACCCCCGGATGTTCCTCCCGCCACAGGTGACGCAGGCTCCTCGACGCCTCTCCCAGGGCGCTCGCGCGCCTCTCTTGGCCCGCCCTTGGCTTTGAGGTGCGCACCCCGCATGCGGCGCCTCCTACAGCAGCGGCATCGGCGCCCCCGACGCCCCCGACACTGGCCTCCGCGGAGCCATCGGTGCTCCCGGCGCCCCTGCCCTCCCCGGCGCCCCAGGCACCTCCTCTGGCCGGTCCAGTCACCCGTGCCCGTACGGGCGTCTTTCGCCCGAGCTCGCGCTACACCTTGGATTACTACGTCCATGCGGTGTCCACCTCTGTGTTGTCGCCTTTGCCGTCCTCCATTCGACCCGCTCTCCGTGACCCGCTCTGGACGGCTGCGATTTGGACGTGGCAGCTTGTCTCCGTCCCCGGCACGCCAACGTGATTACCGGGAAGTGGGTCTTTAAACACAAGCTCCATCCTGATGGTACCATTGATCGCTATAAAGCGCGTTGGGTCGTTCGTGGCTTCCGACAGCGTGCTGGCATCAACTTCACCTACACCTTCGCTCCGGTCGTCAAGCCCGGTACGATTTGCACGGTTCTTCACCTTGCGGTCTCCCGTGCTTGGCCGGTGCAGCAGATGGACATCTCCAACGCCTTCCTACATGGTCACCTCAAGGAGCAGGTCTTCTGCCAGCAGCCCGCCGGGTTTGTTGACCCGCCACTTCCCAACCACATGTGCCTGCTTTTGCGGTCCTTGTACGGACTCAAGCAGGCTCCACGCGCCTGGTACCAGCGCATCGTGGCGTTTCTCCATCAGCTTGGGTTCCGCTCTACCCGCTCAGACGCCTCGCTCTTCGTCTATCATCAGGGCTCTGACACGGCCTACTTGCTGCTCTATGTCGACGACATCATCCTGCCAGCATGTACGTCCGGTTTCCTCAGTCAGCTCGCGGCTCGTCTTCGCGCTGAGTACGCCATCAAGGACTTCGGTCCTTTGCACTACTTCCTCGGTGTCGAGGTGGTGCACCGTCCGAATGGTTTATTCCTTCATCAGCGGAAGTACGCTCACGAGCTCCTGGAGCGTGCTGACATGCTTAACTGCAAGCCCGCCACTACGCCTACCGATACAAAGGCCAAGCTTTCTACCACGGATGGTTCTCCTCCTTCGGATGCTGCTTTCTATCGGTCTATCGTTGCTGCTCTCCGGTACCTCACTCTTACTCGACCGGAGATCCAGTATGCCCAGCAGGTGTGCCTTCATATGCATGCTCCTCGAGATGTTCACTGGACTGCCGTCACGCGGATTCTCCGCTATATCTGTGTTGGAAATATGCCCTAGAGGCAATAACTAAAGTGTTTATTATTATATTTCCTTGTTCATGATAATCATTTATTATCCATGCTATAATTGTATTGATTGGAAATACATTACATGTGTGGGTAAATAGACAACACTTTGTCCCTAGTATGCCTCTAGTGAACTAGCTCGTTGATCAAAGATGGTCAAGGTTTCCTAGCCATTGACATATGATATCATTTGATAACGGGATCACATAATTAGGATAATGATGTGATGGACAAGACCCAAACAACAAACGTAGCATATGATCGTGTTAGTTTATTGCTACGATTTTCTGCATGTCAAGTATATGTTTCTATGACCATGAGATCATGTAACTCACGGACACCGGAAGAGTGCCTTGTGTGTATCAAACGTCGCAACATAACTAGGTGACTATAAAGGTCCTCTACAGGTATCTCCGAAGGTGTCTGTTGAGTTGGCATGGATCAAGACTGGGATTTGTTACTCCGTGTGACGGAGAGGTATCTCAGGGCCCACTCGGTAATACAACATCACAATAAGCCTTGCAAGCAATATGACTAAGTGTTGGTCATGGGATCTTGTATTACGGAATGATTAAAGAGACTTGCCGATAACGAGGTTGAACTAGGTATGGAGATACCGACGATCGAATCTCGGGCAAGTAACATACCGAAGAACAAAGGGAACATCATACGGGATTAATTGAATCCTTGACATAGAGGTTCGATCGATAAAGATCTTCGTAGAATATGTAGGAACCAATATGGACATCCAGGTCCCGCTATTGTTTATTGACCATAGAGGTGTCTCGGTCATGTCTACATAGTTCTCGAACCCGCAGGCTCTGCACACTTAAGGTTTGGTGACGTCTTGGTAGTATAGAGTTATGTATGGTGGTGACCGAAGGTTGTTCGGAATCCCGGATGAGATCCCGGACGTCATGAGGAGCTCCGGAATGGTCCATAGGTAAAGATTGATATATAGGAAGTCCTATTTTGGTCGTCGGAAAAGTTTCGGGCTACTCGGTTGTGTACCGAGAGTGTCGGTAGTGTACCGGGAAACCATCGGGAGGGGTATTTCGACCCAAGAGGCTACATGGGCTGTGGGAGATTGAATACCAGCCCTTTGTGGGCTGGTTGAAGACCCACACAAGGCCCATGCGGCTGGGAGAGAAAACCCAAAGAGATAAGGTGGAAATTGGCAAAATAGCGAGGAATCCTAATCCTACTAGGAATTGGAGGAGGATTCCTCCTCTCCCACTTGGTTCGGCCGAACCAAGGGCTGGCCCCTTGAGGTCCAAGCCTCCTCCTCTCTTCCTCCTATATATACTGGAGGTTTTAGGGGTTTTGGCACTAGATTTTCAGCCACGTGCTACCTGTTCCTCTAGTGCATAGTTTCTCCTCTAGATCGGATTTCTGCAGTGCTTAGGCGAAGCCCTGCTGGAATAGCTCCACCACCATCGCCGGAGCGTCATCACGCTGCCGGAGAACTCTTGTACTTCTCCTCTCCCTCTTGCTGGATCAAGAAGGCAGAGAACGTCATCAAGATGTACGTGTGCTGAACGCGGAGGTGTCGTCCGTCCGGTTTTTGATCGGGACGGATCTTGATTGGATCGCGGGACGCTCGGCGATTTGGATCGCGAATACGTTCGACTACACCAACCGCATTTCTTAACACTTCCCGCTTAGAGATCTACAAGGGTATGTATATCCACTCTCCCTCTCGTAGATGCTCATCACCATGGATAGGTCTTGCGTGAGCGTAGGAAATTTTTTGTTTCCCATGCGACGTTCCGCAACAGTGGCATCATGAGCTAGGTCTATGTGTAGATGAGATCTCGAGTAGAACACAAAGAGTTTGTGGGCGTTGATGCTTAGATTGCTTCCTCCCTTGGTCGTGTTTTGGTTCAGCGGTATTGTGGGATGAAGCGGCCCAGACCAACATTACTTGTACGCTTACGAGAGACCGGTTCCCTCAACTGCAACTTGTTGCAAAAGATGGCTAGCGGGTGGCAGTTTCTCCTACTTTAGTTGGATCGGATTCGACAAAGGTGGTCCTTGAGAATGTTGAAAAGCAACTTATGTACCATCGTTGTGGTTTATGCGTAGGTGAGAATTGTTCTTGATAGATACCCGTAGCAGCCACATAAAACATGCAACAACAATTAGAGGACGTCTAACTTGTTTTTGTAGGGTATGTTATGATGTGATATGACCAATTAGATGATGTGATATATGTGATGTATGAGATGATCATGTGTTGTATAGAATATCACGACTTGCATGTCGATGAGTATGGCAACCGGCAGGAGCCATACGGTTGTCTTTAATTATTGTATGACCTGCGTGTCAATCATTAAGCACTATGTAATGCTTTACTTTATCGCTAAACGGTAGCAATAGTAGTAGAAGCATCATGGGCGCGAAAACGCCGATGGCGACACATTGATGGAGATCAAGATGATGGAGCTTATGGTGTCGAGCCGGTGATGATGGAGATCATGCCGGTGCTTTCTAGATGGAGATCAAAAGCACAAGTTCATGGCCGCATCATGTCACTTATGATTTGCATGTGATGTTAATCCTTTTATGCACCTTGTTTTGCTTAGGACGACGGTAGCATTATAAGGTGATCTCTCACTGAAATTTCAAGATGAATTGTGTTGTCCCCGAGTGTGCACCGTTGCGAAAGGTCGTCGTGTCGAGACACCACGTGATGATCGGGTGTGATAGACTGTACGTTCACATACAACGGGTGCAAGCCAGTGTTGCACGTGCAGAACACTCGGGTTAAACTTGACGAGCCTAGCATGTACATACATGGCCTCGGAACACAAAAGACCGAAAGGTCGAACATGAGTCATATAGTAGATATGATCAACATGACGATGTTCACCATTGAAACCACCTCAACTCACATGATGATCGGACTTGAGTTGGTGAATTTGGATCATGTGACATTCAGATGACCTGAGGGATGTCAATTTGAGTGGGATCTTTAGTAATTTGATTAACTAAACTCATTATCTTGAACAATAGTGTAAGTAACCTTTGCATATTTATGTTGTAGATCAATGGCTCACGCCGTAACACCCCTAAATTTTAATGCGTTCCTAGAGAAAGCTAAGTTGAAAGATGATGGAAGTAACTTTGTTGACTGGGCCCGTAATCTGAGGATTATCCTCACGGCTTCCCAAATATCATATGTCCTTGATGCACTGGTTGGTTACCAACTAGAAGACATGTCATCCGAAGACGTTAAGAACGCTTGGGAGGCACGTTCTGGAGATTACTCAATAGTTTAGTCTGCAATATTGTATGGCTTTGAATCGGGACTTCAAAGACGTTTTGGACGTCATGAAGCATATGAGATGTTCCAGGAGTTGAAGTTTATCTTTCAGAAGAATGCCCGAATCGAGAGGTATGACACCTCCGATAAGTTCTATGCTGGGAAGATGGACAAGAATAGGTCCATCAGTGAACATATACTCAGAATGTCTGGGTATTCGACTCGTCTAGTGGAGTTGGGAATTGCCCTTCCGCTATAGGCGATAACTGGTAGAGTTCTTCAATCACCATCACCTAGTTACAAGAGCTTTGGGATGAACTATAACATGCACGGGATGAACAAGTCAGTCTCCGAGCTGTTTGCGATGCTAAAAGTCGCTGACTCTGAAATCCAGAAAGAACATCAAGTGTTGATGGTCAATAAAACCTCTGGTTTCAAGAAGAATGGCAAGGGCAAGGGAAAGGGCAAGAAGGGTAAAACCAAGAAGGATGGCAAAGAAGTTGCTACTCCTGTAAAGAAGCCCAAGCATGGACCCAAGCCAGAAACTGAGTGCTTTCACTGCAAGGGAACTGGTCACTGGAAGCGGAACTACCCCAAGTACCTGGCTGACAAGAAGGCAGCCAATGACAAACAAGGTATATATGATATACATGTTATTGATGTGTACCTTACTAGCTCTTGTTGTAGTGCCTGGGTATTTGATACCGGTTCGGTTGCTCATATTTGAAACTCAAAACAAGAACTGCGGAATAGACGAAGGCTGGCAAAGGATGAAGTGACGATGCATGTGGGAAATGGTTCCAAGGTTGATGTGATCGCCGTCGGCACTCTCTCTCTTCGATTACCATCGGGATTAGTGATGAACCCGAATAATTGTTATTTAGTCCCTGCGTTAAGCATGAACATTATATCTGGATTTTGTTTATTGCGAGATGGTTATTCATTTAAATCAGAGCATAAAGGTTGTTCTTTTTATATGAATAATATCTTTTATGGTCATGCACCCAATGTGAGGGGTTTATTCATATTGAATCTTGATAGTGATGATACACATGTTCATAACATTGATGCCAAAAGATGTAGAGTTGATAATTATAGTACCACTTTCTTGTGGCACTGCCGTTTAGGTCATATTGGTGTAAAACACATGAGGAAGCTCCATGCTGATGGACTTTTGGAGTCACTTATTTTTGAATCATTTGAAACATGTGAACCATGCCTCATGGGCAAGATGACTAAAACGCCGTTCTTTGGAACAATGGAACGGGCGAGTGACTTATTTGGAAATCATACATACTGATGTGTGCGGTCCAATGAATGTTACAACGCGTGGTGCATATCGTTATTTTCTCACCTTCACTCATGACTTAAGTAGATATGGGTATATTTACTTAATGAAACACAAGTCTACAACGTTTGAAAAGTTCAAGCAATTTCAGAGTGAAGTTGAGAATCATCGTAATAAGAAGATTAAATTCCTCCGATCTGATTGAGGAGGTGAATATCTAAGTTATGAGTTTGGCAGTCACTTAAGACAATGTGGAATTGTTTCACAGTTGACACCGCCTAGAACACCACAGCGTAATGGTGTGTCCGAATGTCGTAATCGAACCTTATTAGATATGGTGCGTTCTATGATGTCTCTTGCTGATTTGCCACTATCATTTTGAGGTTATGCATTAGAGGCAGCTGCATTCACTTTAAATAGGGCACCATCGAAATCCGTTGAGACGATGCCATATGAACTATGGTTTGGCAAGAGGCCAAAGTTGTCGTTTCTTAAAGTTTGGGGATGTGATGCTTATGTCACAAAGCTTCCGCCTGAAAAGCTGGAACCCAAAGCGGAGAAATGCGTCTTCATAGGATACCCGAGGGAGACAGTCGGGTATACCTTCTATCTCAGATCCGAAGGCAAAGTGTTTGTCGCTAAGAACGGAATATTTCTTGAGAAAGAGTTTCTCTCTAAAGAATTGAGTGGGATGAAAATAGAGCTTGATGAGGTTATTGAACCTTTACTTCAACTAGAAAGTAGCACAACGCAGAATATGTTTCTGTGGAACCTGATGATGATCATGAAGCTTCGGATCAAGGTACTATTGAACCTCGTAGGTCGACAAGGGCGCGTACTACTCCTGAGTGGTACGACAACCCTGTCTTGGAGGTCATGTTGTTGGACAACAATGAACCTACGAGCTATGGAGGAGCGGTGATGGGCCCGAATTCCGAGAAATGGTTAGAGGCCATGAAATTTGAGATGGGATCCATGTATTAAAAAAAGTATGTACTTTGGAAGTATTACCTGAAGGGCGAAAGGCCATTCAAAACAAATGGATCTTTAAGAAGAAGACGGACGCGGACGGTAATGTCACCGTCTATAAAGCTCGACTTGGGACAAAGGGTTTTTCACTAGTTCAAGGAGTTGACTACGATGAGACATTCTTACCCATAGCGATGCTTAAGTTTGTCAGAATCATGTTGGCAATAGCTGCTTATTTCGATTATGAAATTTGGCAGATGGATGTCAAAACAGCGTTCCTCAACGGTTTCCTTGAGGAAGAGTTGTATATGATGCAACCAGAAGGTTTTGTCGATCCAGAGAATGCTGACAAAGTTTGCAAACTCCAGCGATCCATTTATGGTCTGGTGCAAGCATCTCGGAGTTGGAATAAGCGCTTTGATGAGGTGATCAAAGGGTTTGAGTTTATACAAGTTTATGGAGAAGCTTGTATTTACATGAAAGTGAGTGGGAGCTCTATAGCGTTTATAATATTATACGTGGATGCCATATTGCTGATTGAAAACAATATAGAAATGTCGGAAAGCGTGAAGGAATATTTGAACAAGAGTTTTTCAATGAAGGACCTAGGAAAAGCTGCTTTCATATTAGGCATTAAGATCTATAGAGATAGATCGAGGCGCTTAATAGCACTTTCACAGAGCACATACCTTGATAAAGTTTTGAAGAAGTTCAAAATGGATCAATCCAAGAAGGGGTTCTTGCCTGTGTTACAAGGTGTGAAGTTGAGTAAGACTCAATGCACAGTGACTGCAGAAGATAGAGAAAAGATGAGTGTCATCCCCTATGCTTCATCCATAGGCTCTATCATGTATGCAATGCTGTGCACAAGACCCGATGTCAGCCTAGCCATAAGTATGGCCGGAAGGTTTCAAAGTGATCCTAGAATGGAGCACTCGGCAGCGGTCAAGAATATCCTTAAATATCTAAAAAGGACTAAGGAAATGTTTCTCGTTTATGGAGGTGATGAAGAGCTCGTCGTAAAGGGTTATGTCGATGCAAGCTTTGACACTGATCCGGATGACTCTAAGTCACAAACCGGATACGTATTTATTCTCAACGGGGGAGCGGTAAGCTGGTGTAGTTCCAAGCAAAGCGTGGTAGCCGATTGTACATGCGAAGCGGAGTACATCGCAGCCTCGGAGGCGGCGAAGGATGGTGTCTAGATGAAGCATTTCATGACAGATGTTGGAGTAGTGCCTAGTGCACTGAATCCAATGAACCTGTTCTGTGACAACACTGGTGCCATTGCTCTGGCCAAGGAACCAAGGTTTCACAAGAGGACTAGACACATAAAACTTCATTGACTAAACCTCTTCATCTTCATCCGCGATGACATCAAGGAGAAGGACATAAATATTTGCAAAGTGCACACGAACCTGAATGTTGCAGACCCATTGACTAAACCTCTTCCAAGGGCTAAACATGATCAACACCAGAACTGCATGGGTGTTCGATTCATTACAATGTAAATCACATAGTGATGTGAACTAGATTATTGACTCTAGTGCAAGTGGGAGACTGTTGGATATATGCCCTAGAGGCAATAAATAAAGTGTTTATTATTATATTTCCTTGTTCATGATAATCATTTATTATCCATGCTATAATTGTATTGATTGGAAACACATTACATGTGTGGGTAAATAGACAACACTTTGTCCCTAGTATGCCTCTAGTGAACTAGCTCATTGATCAAAGATGGTCAAGGTTTCCTAGCTATTGACATGTGATGTCATTTGATAACGGGATCACATCATTTGGAGAATGATGTGATGGACAAGACCCAAACTACAAATGTAGCATATGATCATGTTAGTTTATTGCTACTGTTTTCTGCATGTCAAGTATATGTTCCTATGACCATGAGATCATGCAACTCACGGATATCGGAGGAGTGCCTTGTGTGTATCAAATGTCGCAACGTAACTGGGTGACTATAAAGGTGCTCTACAGGTATCTCCGAAGGTGTGTGTTGAGTTGGCATGGATCAAGACTGGGATTTGTTACTCCGTGTGACGGAGAGGTATCTCAGGGTCCACTCGGTAATACAAAATCACAATAAGCCTTGCAAGCAATGTGACTAAGTGTTGGTCATGGGATCTTGTATTACGGAACGAGTAAAGAGACTTGCCGATAACGAGGTTGAACTAGGTATGGAGATACCGACGATCGAATCTCGGGCAAGTAACATACCGAAGAACAAAGGGAACATCATACGGGATTAACTGAATCCTTGACTACAGGTTCGACCGATAAAGATCTTCGTAGAATATGTAGGAACCAATATGGACATCCAGGTCTCGCTAGTGGTTATTAACCATAGAGGTGTCTCAGCCATGTCTACATAGTTCTCGAACCCGCAGGGTCTGCACACTTTAGGTTTGGTGACGTTTCGGTAGTATAGAGTTATGTATGGTGGTGACCGAAGGTTTTTCGGAGTCCCGGATGAGATCCCGGATGTAACGGGGAGCTCCGGAATGGTCCGGAGGTAAAGATTGATATATAGGAAGTCCTATTTTGGTCGCCAGAATAGTTTTGGGCTAATCGGTAGTGTACCGGGAGTGTACCGGGAGACCATCGGGAGGGGTATTGCTACCCATTCCTCCAGTGCATAGTTTCTCCTCTAGATCGGATTTCTGCAGTGCTTAGGCGAAGCCCTGCCGGAATATCTCCACCACCATCGCCGGAGCACTGTCATGCTGCCGGAGAACTCTTCTACCTCTCCACTCCCTCTTGCTGGATCAAAAAGGTGGAGATCGTCATCAAGCGGTACGTGTGTTGAACACGGAGGTGCCGTCCGTTCGCTGCTTGATCGGGATGGATCGTGATTGGATCGCAGGACGCTCGGCGATTTGGATCGCGAAGATGTTCAACTACACCAACTGCATTTTTTAAAGCTTCCCGTTTAGCGATCTACAAGGGTATGTAGATCCACTCTCCCTCTCGTAGATGCTCATCACCATGGATAGGTCTTGCGTGAGTGTAGGAAATTTTTTGTTTCCCATGCGACATTCCCCAACAATCTGTGGCACTATGGATCTTGGCGTCACGCTTCACGCCTCCGCCAACACCGCCCTCACCGCCTACTCCGATGCAGACTGGGCGGGCTGCCTTGAAACTCGTCGCTCCACTACGGGGTATTGTGTCTACCTTGGACCCTCACTCATCTCGTGGTCGTTCAAGCGGCAGCCTACGGTCTCTCGTTCCAGTGCTGAGGATGAGTATCGTGCGGTGGCCAACGTCATCGCCGATTGCTCGTGGCTTCGCCAGCTGCTTCAGGAGCTCTCTTGCCCTGTCGACCGTGCCACGGTGGTCTACTGCGACAACGTCTCGGCGGTCTACCTCTCCGCTAACCCGGTGCATCATTGACGGACCAAGCATATTGAGTTGGATATCCATTTTGTTCGGGAACAGGTGGCCCTTCGCCATATTCATGTTTTACACGTTCCTACTTCCCATGAATTTGCCAATATCATGACTAAGGGCTTGCCTATGGCGTCATTTGAGGAGTTCTGGTCCAGTCTTTGCGTGAGCCGCAGTGCCGCTTCGATTACGGGGGGTGTTGAGTATATATGATCTGTGTATATTGTGTCTTGGGCCCGTCTCCTAGTTCTTCTATAGTTGAGGCCCGTGGCCTACCTTTGTACTCATATATACGTGCCTATGCATGAGGAGCAATACATCGTGCATTTCACATATTCTACGCCCATGCCTGGCCTCCTACACTAGCAGTTGGCGCTCTCAACGGTTCCTCCGACGGCCGGCCAGACAACATGTACATCATTCACATGCTGCTCAAGGTGGAGAACCACGAATCCCTCAGTGCACTGCCATTGCAATGTGCCCATGCTGCCGCCGTACGTTTCTCGTCGGCAAGCCCGCTCCGGGTGCAAGAGCTTGCCAACGTCCGAGCCTATAGATGCATCTTCGGCATCCACGCCGTCGACACCAACACCTACTGCTTCTAGCAGGCACACAACGACTCCAAGAAGATCAAAACCATCGGGTGGTCGGCGTCATTCGAGGCCAAGGCGGAGCATGCACGTTATATTGTCGGGGATCTGGTTCGGCAACTCCACCCGTGACTAACATGGTTCCACCTCTCCGGCGTCTTCTCGACGTTGATCCGGCTGGTGGGCATGAAATTAGGACACATTTCAAAACTAGCCATTAGTAAGAAAAAGAAAAAAACATATCTCTAGTTTGCGAAGCGCATCGTCACAGGTGGCTACGTCGTAAATGAACCATAGTGCTGCTCGCACTCATGGCCCCCCTTCCCCTCCCCAATCCATCCTCCAACCTAATCGACAATGCCCTAGCTTGACGCGTACAACCGGCCCCTCCTGCTTACACCTTCCCGGCCACGCGTACAACCTAATACTTGGAGTCCATTCCCACCTTTTGCAGTTTTTTCTCAAGTCCCATGGCCTCTTAGAGGACTTCCACAAGCACACTAAGGGATGGTTTCCACCCTCCCACAGCCCGTGTAGCCTTTTGGGTCGAAATACCTCTCCCTTTGGTCCCCCGGTACACTACCGGCACTCCCGGTACACAACCGATGAGCCCGAAACTTTTCCGACGACCAAAATAGGACTTCCTATATATGAATCTTTACCTCAGGACCATTCCGGAGCTCCTCGTGACGTCCGGGTTCTCATCCGCGACTCTGAACAACCTTCGGTCACCACCATACATAACTCTATACTACCGAAACGTCACCAAACCTTAAGTGTGCAGACCCTGCGGGTTCGAGAACTATGTAGACATGACCGAGACACCTCTATGGTCAATAACCAATAGCGGGCCCTGGATGACCATATTGGTTCCTACATATTCTACGAAGATCTTTATCAGTTGAACCTCTATGTCAAGGATTCAGTCAATCCCGTATAACGTTTTCTTTGCTCTTCGGTATGTTACTTGCCCGAGATTCGATCGTCGGTATCTCCATACCTAGTTGAACCTCGTTACCGGCAAGTCTCTTTACTCGTTCCGTAATAAAAGATACCGTGGCAAACACTTAGTCACATTGCATGCAAGGCTTTGTTGTGATGTTGTATTACCAACTGGGCCCTGAGATACCTCTCCGTCACACGGAGTAACAAATCCCAGTCTTGATCCATGCCAACCCAACGGACACCCTTGGAGACACCTATAGAGCACCTTTATAGTCACCCAGTTACATTGTGACGTTTGATACACACAAGGTACTCCTCCGATATCTGTGAGTTGCATGATCTCATGGTCATAGGAACATATACTTGACATACAGAAAACAGTAGCAATAAACTGACACGAATATAAGCTATGTTTGTAGTTTGGGTCTTGTCCATCACATCATTCTCCTAATGATGTGATCCCGTTATCAAATGACATCTCATGTCCATGGCTAGAAAACCTTAAACATCTTTCGATCAATGAGCTAGTTCACTAGAGGCATACTAGGGACATTGTGTTTGTTTATATATCCACACATGTATCCATGTTTCCAATTAATACAATTATAGCATGGATAATAAACGATTATCATGACCAAGGAAATATGATAATAACTAATTTATTATTGCCTCTAGGGCATATTTCCAATAGTCTCCCACTTGCACTAGAGTCAATAATCTAGTTCACATCACCATGTGATTTTCATTGTTATGAATCTAACACCCAATGAGTTTTGGGGCTCGATCATGCTTTGCGTGTGAGAGAGGTCTTATAGTCAACGGATCTGCGACATTCAAATCCGTTTGTACTTTGCAAATGTGTATGTTAAACCATAAACACTGCTACCACAGTCCACTTGGTACTATTCCAAATGGCTGCTTCACTATACGTATCCAGATTGCTACTACGAGTCATTCGGATTGGTGTTAAAGCGTGCATCGACATAACTCTTTACGACGAACTCTTTATCACCTGCATAATCGAGAAACATCTCCTTAGATTTTAGTTACTAAGGATAATCTTGACCGCTGTCCAGTGATCCACTCCTGGATTACTCTTGTACCCCTTGACGGACTCATGGCAAGGCACACACAGGTGCGGTACACAACATGGCATACTATACAGAGCCTATGGCTAAGGCATAGGGGACTACATTCGTCCTTTCTCTTTCTTCTGTCGTGGTCGAGCTTTGAGTCTCACTCAACTTCATACCTTACAAAGCAGGCGAGAACACTTCTCTCTGACTATTCCATTGTGAACTCTTTTTCAAAATCTTGTCAAGGTATGTACTCATTGAAAGTCTTATCAAACATCTTGATCTATCTTCATAGATCTTGATGCTCAACAATTAGGTAGCTTCATCCAGGTCTTCCTTTGAAAAACTCTATTCAAACAACCGTTTATGCTGTCCAGAAATTCTACATCATTTCCGAATAGCAATATGTCAACCACATATACTTATCAGAAACTCTATAGTGCTCCCACTCACTTTATTGCAAATACAAGTTTCTCATAAACTTTGTATAGACTCAAAAACATTGATCACCTCATCAAAGTGTATATACCAACTCTGAGATGCTTGCTTCAGTTCATAAAAGAATCACTGAAGCTTGCACACCTTTTAGCATCCTTAGGACTAACAAAACCTTCTGGTTGTATCTCATACAACCTTTCCTTAAGGAAGGAAACGATGTTTTGGCATCCATCTGCCAGATTTCATAATTGAAAAATGCAGCAACTACTAACTTAATTCCAACAGACTTTAGCATCGCTACGAGTGAGAAAGTCTCATCGCAGTCAACTCCTTGAACTTGTCGTAAACTACTTTTTAACAAGTCGAGCTTTACAAATGGTAACATTTACCATCAGCGTCTGTCTTGATTTTAAAGATCCATTTGTACTTAACGACATGCCGTCCAACGAGCAAGTCCACCAAAGCCTATACTTGGTTTTCATACATGGATCCTTTCTCGGATTTCATGGGCTCTAACCATTTGTTGGTTTCCGGGCCCATCATTGCTTCTCCATAGTTCGTAGGTTCATCGTTGTCCAACAACATGACCTCCAAGACAGGGTTGTCGTACCGCTCAGTAGCAGTACATGTCCTTGTCGACCTACGAAGTTCGATAGTAAATTGATCCTACGCTTCATGATCATCACATTAACTTCCTCTTCAACTGAAGTAGGTTTCACAGAAACATCTTTCTGCGTTGCGCCACTTTCTGGTTGAAGTAAAGGTTCAATAACCTCATCGAGTTCTATTTTCCTCGTAGGTCGATAGTAACTTGATCCGAAGCTTCATGATCATCATCATTAACTTCCTCTTCAACCGACGTAGGCTTCACGAAAACATCTTTCTGCACTGCGCTACTTTCTGGTTGAAGCAGAGGTTCAATAACCTCATCAAGTTCTATCCTCCTCCCACTCAATTCTTTCAAGAGAAACTTTTTCTCGAGAAACGACCCAGTTTTAGCAACAAACATTTTATGCTTGGATCTGAGATAGAAGGTTCCCGCAACTTGTTCTTAGGGTATTCTATGGAGATGCATTTGTCCGCTTTGGGTTCGAGCTCATTAGGTGAAAACATTTTCCACGCAAGCGTCGCAGCCCCAAACATTAAGAAATGACAGCTTAGGTTTCTATCAAACCATAATTCACACGGTGTCATCTCAACGGATTTAGATGGTTCCCTATTTAAAGTGAATGTAGTTGTCTCTAATGCATAACCCCAAAATTACAGTAACAAAACGATAAGAGACATCATTGCATGCACCATATCCAATAGAGTACGACTATGACGCTCGGACACACCATCACACTATGGTGTTCCAGGTGGCGTGAGTTGTGAACAACTTTCACATTTTTTAAAGTTGTATGCCAAATCGTAACTCAGATATTCACCTCCACGATCATATCACAAACATTTTTATCTTCTTTTCACGATGATCTTAAACTTCACTCTGAATTTGCTTGAACCTTTCAGGCGATTCATACTTGTGTTTCATTAAGTAAATATACACTATATCTACTCAAATCATCAGTGAAGGTAAGAAAATGATGATATCCACCGCACGCTACAAGACTCATTGGATTGCATACATCAACATGTGTCATTTTCAATAAATCACTTGCCCGCTTCATCAAAACAGAAAACGGGATCCTTAGTCATCTTGACCAAGAGATATGCTTCGCATGTCTCAACCGATTCGAAATCGAATGAGTCCAAAGATCCATCAGCATGGAGTTTCTTCATGCGCTTTGTACCAATATGACATTTAGCGGCAGTGCCACAAGTATGTGGTACTATCATTATTAACTTTGTATCCTTTTTGTCATCAATGTTATGAACATGTGTATTACTACGATCAAGTTTCAACAAACCATTCTTTACTGGGTGCATGACCATGGAAGGTATTATTCATGTAAACAGAATAACCATTATTCTCTAACTTAAATGAATAACCATGTTGCAATGAACATGATCTAATCACGTTCATGCTCAATGCAAAAAACACCAAATAACATTCATTTAGGTTCGTCACTAATCTGGAAGGTAGAGAGAGCGTGCGATGTTGATCACATAAACCTTGGAAGCATTTCCAACACACATCATCACCTCACACTTAGCTAGTTCTCCGTTTATTCCGTAGCCTTTATTTCGAGTTACTAACATTTAGCAATCGAACCGGTATCCAATACCCAGGTGCTACTAGGAGTACAAGTAAGGTACACATCAATAACACGTATATCAAATATTCTTCTGTCGACGTTGCCAGCCTTCTTATCTACCAAGTATCTAGGGTTGTTTCGCTTCAGCGACCTCTCTCCTCATAATTGAAGCACTTAGTCTCGGGTTTGGGTTCAACTTTGGGTTGCTTCACTGGAGCAGCAACTAACTTGCCATCCATGAAGTTTCCCTCCTTGCCCTTGCCCTTCTCGAAACTAGTGGTTATACTAACCATCAACACTTGATGCTCCTTCTTGATTTCTACCTTCGCGGTGTCAAACATCGCGAATAGCTCAGGGATCATTAATTCTATCCCTGGCATTTTATAGTTAATCACCAAGTTCTAGTAGCTTAGTGAAAGTGACTTGGAGATCTATATCAATCACTATCTTATCTGGAAGATGAACTCCCACTCGATTCAAGCGATTGTAGCACCCATACAATCCGAGCACATGCTCAACGATTGAGCTATTCTCGTTCATCTTGCAGGCAAAGAATCTTGTCCGAGATCTCTTATCTCGCAACATGAGCACGAGCCTGAGATCCTAATTTCAGCTCTTAGAACATCTCATATGTTCTGTGACGTTCAAAACGTTTCGAAGCCTAAATTCTAAGACGTAATGCATGACACACTAAACTATCAAGTAGTCATGAGCACGTACCTGTCAGATGTTCACAACATCTACAGACGACGCTAAAGGGGTTGGCGCACCGAGCGGTGCATTAAGGACATAAGCCTTCTGTGCAGCAATGAGGACAATCCTCAGATCACGGATCCAATCCGCAATATTGCTACCATCATCTTTCAACTCTATTTCTCTAGCAACATAAAAAATCAAGGGAGCTATAGCGCGAGCAAGTAATCTACAACATAATTTGCAAAGACACTACTGACTATGTTCATGATAATGAGTTCAATTAATGATATTACTTAAGAACTCCCACTCAAATTGACATCCCTCCGGTCACCCGAGTGATACATGATCCAAATTAACCAACTCAAGTCCGATCATCACGTGAGTTGAGGTGGTTACAATGGTGAACATCATCATGTTGAAAGCACCGACATGATCTCCATCATCTTGATCTCCATCAACGTGTCACCATCGGGGTTAAGTGACATGATATGTCCATGAACTTGTGCTTTAGATCTCCATCTTGAAAGCACCGGCATGATCTCCATCATCACCGGCACGACACCATGATCTCCATCATCTTGATCTCCATCAACGTGTCACCATCGGGGTTGTCACGCCCTGCATGCTTCTACTACTATTGCTACCGTTTAGCGATAAAGTAAAGCATTACATAGCGCTTAATGATTGATACGAAGGTCATACAATAATTAAAGACAACCCTATGGCTCTTGCCAGCTGCCGTACTCATCGACATGCAAGTCGTGAAATTATATACATCACATGATCATCTCATACATCACATATATCACATCATGTAATTGGCCATATCACATCACAACATACCCTGCAAAAACAAGTTAGACGTCCTCTAATTGTTGTTGCATGTTTTACGTGGCTGCTACGGGTATTTAGCAAGAGCAATTATCATCTACACAAAAACCACAACGGTGATACACTAGTTGCTTTTCAACCTTCTCAAGGACCGCCTTTGTCGAATCCGATCCAACTAAAGTGAGAGAAACTGCCACCCGCAAGCCATCTAGGCAACAAGTTGCGTCGAGGGAACCGGTCTCTCGTAAGCATACGAGTAATGTTGGTCCGGGCCGCTTCATCTCACAATACCGCTGAACCAAAATTCGACCAAGGGTGGAAGAAATCTAAGCATCAATGCCCACAAACCTTTTGTGTTCTACTCGATATCTCATCTACACATAGACCTAGCTCATGATTCCACTGTTGGGGAACGTTGCATGGGAAACAAAAAATTTCCTACGCACACGCAAGATCTATCCATGGTGATGAGCATCTATGAGAGGGAGAGTGGATCTACATACCCTTGTAGATCGCTAAGCGGGAAGCGTTAAGAAACGCGGTTGGTGTAGTCGAACATCTTCGCGATCCAAATCGCCGAGCGTCTCGCGATCATATCACGATCCGTCCCGCGATCCAATCACGATCCGTCCCGCGAACTCATCACGATCCGTCCCGCGATCTCATCATGATCCATCCCGCGATCTCATCACGATCCGTCCCGTGAACTCATGACGAACTGTCTCGCGATCTTGTTCACGGTCCTTCCAATCTAGCGCCGAACAGACGGCACCTCCGCGTTCAGCACACGTGCAGCTTGATGACGATGTCCACCGTCTTGATCTAGAAAGAGGAAGTGTAGAGGGAGAAGAGTTCACCGGCAGCATGAAGGCGCTCCGGTGATGGTGGTGGAGCAATTCCGGCAGGGCTTCGTCTAAGCACCGCTGAAATCTCATCTAGAGGAGCATGGGTGGAACGGGTAGCATGTGGCCGTAAATTCAAGTGCAAAACACCCAATACCTGCAGTATATATAAGAGGGAGGGAGGAGGAGGGCTGGCGCACAAGGCAGCCCTGCCTTGCCTCTTGCGCAAGGAGGATTGGAGGAGTCCTCCTCCAATCCTAGTAGGACTAGGATTGCTCCTTTCCTACTTGGAGTCTATTCCCACCTTCTGCGGTTTTTTCATTCTTTCTCAAGTCCGGCCGCATAGGCCTCTTAGAGGACTTCCACCATCCCACTAAGGGCTGGTTTCCACCCTCCCACAGCCCATGTAGCCTCTTGGGTCGAAATACCTCTCCCATTGGTCCCCCGATACACTCCCGGCACTCCCGGTACACTACCGATGAGTCCGAAACTTTTCCGGCGACCAAAATAGGACTTCCTATATATGAATCTTTACCTCCAGACCATTCCGAAGCTCCTCATGACATCCCGGATGTCATCTGGGACTCCGAACAACCTTCGGTCACCACCATACATAACTCTATACTATCGAAACGTCACCAAACCTTAAGTGTGCTGACCCTGCGGGTTCGAGAACTATGTAGACATGACCGAGACACCTCTACGGTCAATAACCAATAGCGGGCCCTAGATGACCATATTGGTTGCTACATATTCTACGAAGATCTTTATCGATCGAACCTCTATGTCAAGGATTCAGTCAATCCCGTATAACGTTCCCTTTGTTCTTCGGTATGTTACTTGCCCGAGATTCGATCGTCGGTATCTCCATATCTAGTCCAACCTCGTTACCGGCAAGTCTCATTACTCATTCCGTAATACAAGATCCCTTGGCTAACACTTAGTCACATTGTTAGCAAGGCTTTGTTGTGATGTTGTATTACCGAGTGGGCCCTGAGATACCTCTCCGTCACACGGAGTAACAAATCCCAGTCTTGATCCATGCCAACCCAACAGACACCCTCGGAGCCACCTGTAGAGCACCTTTATAGTCACCCAGTTATGTGCGACGTTTGATACACACAAGGTACTCCTCCAATATCTATGATTTGCATGATCTCATGGTCATAGGAACATATACTTGACGTGCAGAAAACAGTAGCAATAAACTGACACGATCATCAGCTACGTTTGTAGTTTGGGTCTTGTCCATCACATCATTCTCCTAATGATGTGATCCCATTATCAAATAACATCTCATGTCCATGGCTAGAAAACCTTAACCATCTTTCGATCAACGAGCTAGTTCACTAGAGGCATAGTAGGGACTTTGTGTTTGTCTATATATCCACACATGTATCCATGTTTCCAATTAATACAATTATAGCATGGATAATAAACGATTATCATGAACAAGGAAATACGATTATTATTGCCTGTAGGGCATATTTCCAACATATATTTGAATGGTAGCATTGGTACCTTGGATCTCAGCGGGCCTTCGCCGTCACTGACCATGATCGTGCGCCATCAGATATATTCTCCCTATTATACTACAATGTACCTCGCCCTTGGTCCATTGGGCCAACTTTTGTAGGTCCAAAGGACGTGGAGTCACACAAATCGGCCTTTAGTGCCGGTTTTCCAACCGACACTAAAGGGTGGGGACCAAAGCGCCCCCTCCTAGTCCCGGTTCAACACGGTCCGGTACTAAAGACCCACCACGTAGCACCTGCCGGCGCCATGGGACCTTTAGTCCCGGTTGGTAACACCAACCAGGACTAATTTTTTTTTAATTTCCGTTTATTTTTTCTTTTAATCTTTTCGGAGTTTATGAATTAATTATGGTTTATTTTTCCTTTTAATTTCCCTTTTTCCATTTAATTATTTTTCATTTTAAACATATATTACGCTACTACATATTGTACATGTTGTGCATATATATATATATATATGTGTGTGTGTGTGTGTGTGTGTGTGTGTGTGTGTGTATGTATGTATGTGAATGGTTGGCGTACGATAAAGTCGATGATATATATATATATATATATATACATATACATACATACATACATACATATACACCTTTTCCTATAATTTGCGGATCATTACATATTCAGATATTACTTCTTGATCTTGTAATGTTATTCTCTTTTGGGTTCTATGACCTGGTCGATCACAAACCCAACTATTTTCTCTTGAATTGCTTGTACGCGAGCCATTGGTAGGAGCTGGCCCTGCATCTCCGTCGGCTATAAGAAGGAGATCAAGATGAATATATTAGTTGTGTGTATATATATTAGCTAGATCATGATAAAAAAATATGGATATTGTTCTGGCAAACGTACTCAAAGATTTCTTCCGTTTCTGCTCTTTTCAGACGTGATCACGCGAATGTTCTCGCAAACGTAGTATGCGCATAAATTATTCCTCTGCTCCTGCCTCATGCACTTTAAGAGAATAAAATGCAATCACGTAATAATTAATCAAGCATGATAATGGTATTGAAACTAGAATTAAAAATATGAACAGACGTAGCTAGTTAATACTACTTACTTACCTTGGGTCGCACTCATGTCAGCTTTTGTGCCCAGTCGTTTGGGACCAGTTCGAGGAACTTGGCCAAAGCCCTACCCGCCGGCAAAGAAAATGAATAAAGGGGTTATTAAATAGTTGATATCAGGAAATGAAGTAAAGAGGCCGACATAGTGCGATAATGATTGAAATTACCTCTCGACCATCCCCCTCACGGTTGCGTATTCGGATGGATTCTTATATAGTGGGTCTAGTACTTCAACTTTTCCTTTGTCAACTTCAATGATTAACAAGATCCAGTAGTAACTGCATGCGCACATGTTTCGTATAATTAAGTGGGCATGTGCATAACTCATCAACTACACTTATTAATATATAGGAAGCAAAAAATAGAATTTGTAGTACAAGATAAAGTAACACTCACCCGAAGTTGTAAGGAAGTAGTATTTCTAGTTGGGTGTTTAGTTGTTTCAAAAACTCTAGCAGGAATTAATCTTTCTGTGTCTTTTCTCGGATATTCAGTTTGTCATATCTTTTGATTAACCGTATTTGGGTCAATGAACCAAATGCCATAGCGTCTAGCTTTTTTCATTTCATACATTTTTATTCTTCATAATACCACACAAAAGAATATAGTGAGGAGCGATCTCATCACAATCCGTCCCGTGATCTCATCACGATCCGTCCCATGAACTCATCACGATCCGTCCCATGAACTCATCACGAACCGTCTCGCGATCTTGTTCACGGTCCTTTCCGATCTAGCGCCGAACGGACGACACCTCCGCGTTCAGCACACGTGCAGCTTGATGACGATCTCCACCGTATTGATCCAGCAAGAGGAAGTGGAGAGGGAGAAGAGTTCACCGGCAGCGTGACGGCGCTCCGGTGATGGTGGTGGAGCAATTCCGGCAGGGCTTCGCCTAAGCACTGTGCAAATCCGATCTAGAGGAGCACCGGTGGAACGGGTAGCACGTGGCCGTAAATTCTATGCAAAACCCTTCTATTCCACCAGTATATATAGAAGGAGATGAGGAGATGGGCTGGCGTAGGGCTGAGCCCCTCTTGGAGTCAGCCGAAGCCAAGGGGGAGGAATCCTACTCCTCCTCCACTCCTAGTAGGAGTAGGACTCTCCCTTTTTGCCTTTTTTCCACTCTTTTTTCCTTTGGGATTCTTCTCCAGACGCATGGGCTTGTTGTGGCTATTCCACCAGCCCACTAAGGGCTGGTTAATACTCTCCCACAGCCCATGAAGCCTCTTGGGTCGAAATACCCCTCCCGGAGGTCTCCCGGTACACTACCGGCACTCCCTGTACACTACCGATGAGCCCGAAACTTTTCCGGCGACCAAAACAGGACTTCCTATATATGAGTCTTTACCTCCGGACCATTCCGGAGCTCCTCGTGACATCCAGGATCTCATCCGGGACTCCGAACAAACTTCGGTCACCACCATACATAACTCTATACTACCGAAATGTCACCAAACCTTAAGTGTGCAGACCCTGCGGGTTCGAGAACTATGTAGACACGACCAAGACGCCTCTACGGTCAATAACCAATGGCGGGACCTAGATGTCCACAATGGTTCCTACATATTCCATGAAGATCTTTATTGGTCGAACCTCTATGTCAAGGATTCAGTTAATCCTGTATGATGTTCCCTTTGTTCTTCGGTATGTTACTTGCCCGAGATTCGATCGTCGGTATCTCCATACCTAGTTCAACCTCGTTATTGGCAAGTCTCTTTACTCGTTCCGTAATACAAGATCCCGTGACTAACACTTAGTCACATTCCTTGCAAGGCTTATTGTGATGTTGCATTACCGAGTGGGCCCTGAGATACCTCTCCGTCACACGGAGTAACAAATCCCAGTCTTGATCCATGCCAACTCAACAGACACCCTCAGAGATACCTGTAGAGCACCTTTATAGTCACCCAGTTACGTTGCGATGTTTGATACACACAAGGCACTCCTCCGATGTCCGTGAGTTGCATGATCTCATGGTCATAGGAACATATACTTGACATGCAGAAAACAGTAGCAATAAACTGACACGATCATATGCTACGTTTGTAGTTTGGGTCTTGTCCATCACATCATTCTCGTAATGATGTGATCCCGTTATCAAATGACATCTCATGTCCATGCCTCACTACTAGGAAAAGGGTTATAGATGATATGGCCACTAATGGCGCACCAGACAAGTGGTGCGCCACTAATATATAGTAATGGCGCATCGCGAGTTGGTGCGCCATTAGTGTGGTAGACACTAATGGCGCACCATACACACGGTGCGCCATTAGAAACAATTTTTTTTTGCAAAAATGCTAATGGCATACCTCCATCTGGTGCGCCATTAGTAACCAGGGTTACTAATGGCGCATTCGTAGATGGTGCGCCATTAGTAACAAAAAATTTTTGCAAAAATTCTAATGGCGCAACTCCATCTGGTGCGCCATTAGTAACCCCTGGTTACTAATGGCGCATTCGTAGTTGGTGCGCCATTAGTAACAATTTTTTTTTGCAAACTTCTAATGGCGCACCTCCAGCCGGTGCGCCATTAGTAACCAAGGTTACTAATGGTGCATCTCTCTGTGGTGCGCCATTAGTAACCTGGGGCCGGCTAGATATTTTGGACAACCACACCTACACTCACTTTCCCCACTTCACTCTCTCCACATCCTCCTCCAAGCTTGTGTCGGCTGCCTCCTCCTCCTCACCTCATTTGCACCATAGATTCATCAAATTTAAGTGGTTAAATTACCTTTTTTGACAGGTAAGTAAGGGGAAAGCTATCTTTATGTTGTAGATCTACTTTTTTTCTCCCTAGCTCGCTCCAACAACGTGCACATGCACTTTTTATGGCCTTGCTAGATCTATGTATGTTTGTGGTGTTGCATATGTTTGTGGTGTTGCATATATGTTTTTGTTTGCAGGTACCGGTATTTGAAATGCGATAGTTGCCAATATTTTGCCGGAATGTTGATTCATTTCCGTTTCGGCGAGAATTTTGGCACTATGCATTATTTTTGGTCCTATTTTTAGGGAAAGTCATGCAAAAAAAATTCTTGATTCTAAAATATCGTTTTGCTCTACCCCGCAGGCGACCATGGTCTGCACGATGACCAAAGGCATCGTGAATAGGTTTTTGAGCTCCGCGAAGGCCGAGATGCTTCAAAAGAACGAGACGGAGATAAGATGTCCGTGTCGAAGATGCAAGCTGAAGAGCCTTATTGCGGACCCGGATTCCGGGCAGGTGCGGGACCACCTGCTCTTGCGTGGTTTCATGGATGGCTATCGGTGGCAAGGTGATGAAGATGACTATGAAGTCGTCCATGGGGGTCGGGCAAGAAATGAGGAAGGGCAACAAGACAACCACGGCGGCGAGGGCAGGCGAGAAGACGAAGAATCTCCAGGACATGATCACGACGGTGATGCTGTACGCAGTCATCATGTAGAAGATGCCGGACATGATGATGAGGAAGATCAAGACGAAGGGCATGATCATGAAGATGAAGATGCCAGAGCAGACGACCATGGAGGCTGGGTGCAGGACCCTCATATTCAAGAGCTGCTTCTCAAGCAGACGGATAACGCAAGAGCTGCCACCCGAGAGAAAGCCAAGCTGGATCAACTGGAGATAGACGCGGTTACTCCATTGTATGAAGGATGGAGGCCCCAGGATACCCGCCTGAAAGTAACGCTCATGGCTCTAGAGATGAAGGTAAAACACAAAATGACCGACGCATGCTTCGACGAGATCATGTCATTCTGGCACGAACGTCTTCCTAAGGGGAACAAGTGCCCGACCAGTTTCGAGGAGGCGAAGAAAATCGTGTGTCCCCTGGATTTACCGCACGTGAAATACCATGTGTGCATGAACAATTGCATCATTTATCGGGAGGAGCACTCGGAGTCTACCATATGTCCGGTGTGCGGCGTCACTCGATACAAGAAGAGGAAGAAAGCTCCTCAAAAAGTGGTGTGGTACTTTCCGATCACTCCTCGTCTGCAGCGGTATTTCGCGGATCCTAAGGTAGCAAAGCTCCTGTGTTGGCACGCGGATAGGGAGGAGAAGAAGCGGGAAGATGACTGAAATGATCCGGAGATAAATAAAAAAGACAAGATGCTGAGTCACCTTAAGGATGCGAGCCAGTGGCAAGCGTTGAACTTCGAAGACCCAGAATTTGGGAACGATCCAAGGAACATCGTGCTGGGCGCGAGCACCGATGGAGTCAATCCGTTTGGCAGCCAGAGAAGCACACATAGCACCTGGCCTGTGTTTGAGTCACCCTAAGGATGCGAGCCAGTGGCAAGCGTTGAACTTCGAAGATCCAGAATTTGGGAACGATCCAAGGAACATCGTGCTGGGCGCGAGCACCGATGGAGTCAATCCGTTTGGCAGCCAGAGAAGCACACATAGCACCTGGCCTGTGTTTGTGTGGATGTACAACCTTCCCCCCTAGTTGTGCAAGAAGAGGAAGTACATTCACATGAGTATGCTAATTGAAGGGCCAAAACAACCAGGGAACGACATCAATCTGTATTTGGGGCTGCTGAAAGTGGAGCTTGACACGTTGTGGCAAATGCCAGCCAATACGTGGGACGCCGCAGAGAAAGAATATTTCCCTATGAGAGTCGCACTGCTCACGACGGTGCACGACTA
Source organism: Hordeum marinum (assembly GCA_022496015.1). NCBI lineage: Eukaryota > Viridiplantae > Streptophyta > Magnoliopsida > Poales > Poaceae > Hordeum > Hordeum marinum. The sequence continues at coordinate 514,952,803 of CM039676.1, read as the reverse complement.
TCTCGGTTACGGATATCTCACGGGGCAGGTGGTCCACGGATTTTCTGGATGCGTCAGGTGCATGGATGACACAACGTATCGCCAGCTAGATAGAGATCCCGGGTCTTCGAAAACCGTGTTCATGGTACATCGAAGGTGCCTTCGCGATGATGACCCATGGAGAAAACGCAAGGATCTGTTCGATGGTGAAACCGAACCCCGAAGACGCCCGCGTACGAGGAGCGGCGAGGAAATAGACGCGCTGTTGAAAAATTGGAAAGATTGCCCACTGCCGGGAAAGAAGCAAAAGGTGCCAGAGCCGGGAAAGAAGCGAAAGGCGCCAGAGCCGCTGCTGAAGGTATGGAAAACGAGGTCTGTTTTCTGGGACTTGCCGTACTGGAAGATCCACCGTCTGCCTCACAGCCTTGATGTCATGCATATCACAAAGAACATGTGCGAGAGTCTGCTTGGTACCCTGCTCAAGATGCCAGAGAGGACCAAAGATGGGCCGAAAGCAAGGGCAGACTTGAAATCAATGGGCATCAGGGAGGAGCTTCACGCTAATGATGATGATGATGAGGCGAAGCAGGACACAGAAAGTCATCGCAAAGGCAAAAAGGCCAAGAAGACCAAAAATTACTGATGATGGCAGCGCACGCACAGATGGCAGCCAACCGAAGAGGCAACGGAAGGACCGGCGCCCGAACGCGCTCCGCACCGTCAAGGAGTAATTTACTCAAGTGGACTCCGACGGGCATCCAACGGAGCCCAAACATATAGTCAAGGGGTACTCGGTCCAGCTCGGGTGCATTCTCCGGAGCACCGTCTCGATCAACACCGAGAACCTAAGGCATAAGGACCGAAGCTGCACGAAGTTGCACAAACGATACAAGTTCCCCGCTGAATTTGAAAACACACGGCTCTCAGGGAATAAAGTGAACAGTGCCGCCCTCACGAGGATGAGCAAGGCCCTGTCTACTTGGAGAAGCGCGGTGAAGAGAATGATTGACAAAGGTGATAGTTATGACAAGATCAAGGCGAAAAATCCTTCGATCAGCGAAGATGACTACAAGGAGTTCAAGATCAAGTGCGAAAGCAGCGCAACCTCCGAATCAAGTCAGTGGGGGAAAGAAATTCGGGAGTTGAACTTAGGGGAACACAAACTCGGTCCCGGCGGTTACAGAGTGGCGGAGCCTATATGGGACAAGGAGGACGCGGAGCGTGCCGAGCAAGGCCTACCGCCCCGCTTCGAGAAATACAGTGACAAGGAGACCAGGAACTATGTCAGGGCCCGGTACAAGGAGGACCCGGTAACAAAGGAGCTTACCACGGATCCGAAGACCAGGGCGCTTGAGCTTGTTCTGGCGAAGGAGACTGAAAGCAGTAGCGCGGGGTCGTCTCAGAGCACCCCTTGGGACAGCACTCTAAATAGGGCATTGAACGTAATGAAAAACAAGGATAAGCTCACTAAGCCGTCGTCAGCTGGTCATGTGGCCGGCAAAGGCTTGTCCACAAAATGGTCGTCATACTATAACTCTGGTGGGCGAAAGGAGAGAAAGACCAGCTCGGAAAGCTAGTCACGCGAGGTTCAAGAACTCAAGGCACAAGTGGCGCGGATTCCGGAGATAGTCTCAGAGCAAGTGCAAGACCAACTGGGAGCGACGATCACCGCCATTATGCCTACCTTGGTTGAGGGGCTGCGGGGGTGGATTGCGGGCGGCCAACAGGGGCCGCCCCCGATTCCCAGCTTCATGGCCAGCAACTCGCACAACGTGCAGGCGGTGCCATTGGTGTCTCCGGCGGCGGCGCCATTGGTGTCTCCGGCGGCGGCAGTATTGGTGTCTCCGACGCCGGCACGGGCATTGGAGCTTAATGCACCCGGGTGTACGCCGGCCGGCACCTCGGCGGCAAGCGGCCCCTCCGTCAATTGCACACCCGCCATTGGCGGTGCCTCGACATTAGCCGAGCTCGACGCCATCATCACGGTAACTAATTAATCCTCTCGGCCGAGGACTTCATCTCCTTGCCTTTGACTGGGCATCCCTGACGCCCTACATGTTTTCGCAGGGCGCCGCCGACGTTCCGTGCACTCTCCTGCACTTCGTGAACGACGAGTTGGTGGATGTCGCCAAGGGCAAAATCGTTCAACCGGGCAACCCCGTGTTCCACGGTAATCCGATGCCACCCACCGTGTATAGGGTTCAACTGGTTCGGGTGCTGCCAGGCTGCGACGAGTTGTTACCTCCGATTCGACCCGTCGGGGCCGACGAAGATGATCTGATGACCCTCAGCGCCTGCCTAAGCTGGCCCCTGCTTTGGCCGAAGAGCCAGATTCTTTTGGCGGCGGGGGACACCACCCCAAAGACAACACCGACAGTCGTGCCGGCGCCAAGCCATGGCAAGACCGCCGCAACGCTACCGGACATGCCGGACATCCCTATGGCACAGGATCCGAACATGCATATGGCACAGGATCCGGACGATGATGACAACGACGACGGTACATTTACCAACGTCGATAAGTACTTTGCCGAACATGGGTACGATGAAGAATTCTTGGGGCCTCCTTCTCAAGAACCCAACCCTACAAAAGACGATCGCGATCTAGCTGGTACCGTGGAGAAACCCAATTGCAACAGACGTCGTCTGGCGTTCAGTTCTCAGGAGACACCTCCAGCTGCCGACTTCACCGAGCCTCAGATAGCCGAGGTGCGAAATATTATCAGCCCCAACACACTCAAGAAGGCGGTCTGTGAGCAGAACTCGGTCCCATTACAGCAGATCAAGAAGAAGGGACAGAAAAGAAAGAGTAACAAGGGTGCGAGCCAGCTGGCACCGACTATGATCCGTGCTCAGGACGGGCCACCTTCACCTAAGGATATCTCGAGGAGGGTGCATGTGGCGGGTAGGCCGATGCTACCACCGAATATGCTCAATGCTGCAACCGGTGCTATGCGGAGTCTCCATGACAGTGTTCTTTCTTTGGAGAAGTGGCGTCTCAGAGAGAATGACGTGGCATACCCAGTTTACGTGGCCAAGGTACCAGAGGGCAAGGGCTTTGTGGATAACTCCATCGGGGGTACGATCGTCCTGGGGTTTGATGACATCTTCGCTATGTTTAACCTTCATCCGCTGCACTACACCTTCGTTCGGCTATTTTCGCTGAGTATGGAGATGCGGATCATTAGAGACAAGACCCCGGACATCGTGATAGTCGACCCCTTCTACATGCATGCCAAGATCTTGGGCAGCGCTGGGGACCGACAAGTCGCGAGTTCTTACCTCGAAGGCGTCATCCTGGCAAACCCAGATAAGGATAACTTCCTCGTGTCTTACTTTCCCGAGTAAGTCGTCCCCTCAACCGCCCCGTAACATATGATTTCTTAGATTTCGATCGTTTTTTTAACATTCCGTGTTTTGTGCAGTGACACACATTGCACACTCATCCTCTTAAGCCCGAAATATTCCATGGCCACGTATTTCGACTCGGACCGTCAGTCGAAGAAAGACTACACAAATGTCAAGAAAGTTCTTGATGATGTTCTACCCGGCTACGCCAAATCTGGAGGCACCTTCACCAGGGCAGTTCGTAAGTACGGCAAGCACGTGTTCGCCCACAATATGACGTTCTGCTGCGTCAAGCAGCCGCCTGGCGTTCAGAAGGATGCCTACTACGCCATCCATCACATGCGGGCGATCGTACGGGACCTTCATCACCTTCTGATACCAAGTAATCTCAAAGATTGGGCCGAGAACTTGTCGGCAATCCAGGACGCAGACATCAGACAAGAATTCTTTCGCATCCAGTCGGAGTTTGCGGAAATCATCCATCAAGATGTCCTGCGTACCTCGGGGCAGTTCAACCTCAGAAATCAACCGTCCAACAGTGAGATAGACACAACGCTACAAATGCAGGCTGATAACACCCGCGATTTCATGACCATCACGAGAGACGGCGGCTTCATCCACGCTCCGATCCCTTGAGTCGAGTCCAAAGTAGTGATGCTATGTGTACTTCTGAAACACCGATTGGCTCATGTTGTAATTAAACTTTAATGAACTTGTATGTCTCTTTGGTTTGGACAGTCGTTCAACTTAGATGTAATCGATGCTATTGATGTCTTTCTTTTCTCTTCCGATCCTTTTGTTGCATACTTATATATTGCTTATGTATTGTCCGTCAATTGCTACTAACGTTTTGTTTGGCTAGTGCATAGAGATGCCGTCTTATGTCGTGTACAAGGGTTAGGTTCCCGGAGTCTACAACGACTGGGAGGAGTGTCGGAGACAGGTTCACCGTTTCAACGATAACAGTTACAAAGGGTACACCACTAGGGCGGAGGTGGAATCTACATACGCGCGCTATCTAGCGGGAGAGAGGAGGGAGCGTTGGAGGAACCGGATGAAGACCAGTTTCATCGGGATTATGCTCATCGTGATGACCGCAGCTCTCTTCTATGTGATGGTAGTTTAGATGATCGATATCGACTTGTAATGTGAAGACAAACTCGCTACTTGCGGTCTCGAGACTTGTAATGTTCTATCTTTGTTCGGTCTTTTGAATTCGGAGACTAATATGATGATTTGTATTCGGAGACTAATCTTCTATTGTATTCGATGAATCTGCTGTTTCTGTGTGGTGTTGTATAAATTCTGTCCAATAATATATTTTGTAACCTGTGAAAATATCAGAAAAGAAAAAAATAATAATTCCTAATATTCATACTAGTGGCGCACCACACAAGACTCTAATGGCGCACTGTAAAAAAGATTCTAATGGCGCATCAGCCACTAGTGCGCCATTAGTATGCCAAAGCACACGGGTACATATGGCCACCTGGGAGGCATACTAATGGCGCATTGTTGGCTATACTAATGGCGCACGGCCTGGTGCACCATTAGTACACCAGATTCTAATGGCGCACCAGGGGTGCGCCATTAGAATTTAATTCTAATGGCGTGGTACTAGTGGCGCACCACCAGTGCGCCATTAGTAGGCAAAAGTGGTGCGCCACTAGAATGCCTTTTCCTAGTAGTGGCTAGGAAACCTTAACCATCTTTGATCAACGAGCTAGTCCATTAGAGGCATACTAAGGACATGGTTTTTGTCTATGTATCCACACATGCATCTAAGTCTCCGATCAATACAATTTATAGCATGGATAATAAACGATTATCATGAACAAGGAAATATGATAATAACTAATTTATTATTGCCTCTAGGTCATATTTCCAACATAAAGCAGTAGCAATAAACTGACACGATCAACTGCTATGCTTACGGTTGGCTCTTGTCCATGACATCATTCTCCTAATGAAATGATCTCGTTATCAAATGACAACTCATGTCTATGGTCAAGAAACCTTAACCATCTTTTGATCAACGAGCTAGTCTAGTAGAGGCTCACTAGGGACACAATGTTGTCTATGTTTCCACACATGTATCTGAGTTTCCGGTCAATACAATTAGCGTGGATAATAAACGATTATCATGAACAAGGAAATATGATAATAACCAATTTATTATTGCCTCTAGGCCATATTTCCAAGAGTATGCACGGTTGCCTTCCATACCAAAACTTCTAAGGAATTTATTATTTGACAGCATAAAGTAAAAGCTTTTTTTTGGAATGCGCATCCCTATTACCTCCGTACTCTCGTGCAATTACAAGTGAATACACACTCATCTTGAGAATAACACATCTAGCATGGAAAAATATTGGACACTCCCCACCGTTTAATGAGCGATACGAGCACACGAAAGAGAAAATTTATTTTGAAATTTAGAGATGGCACATACAAATTTGCTTGGGACAGTATGGAAATATCGCATATAGGTAGGTATGGTGGATTAATAAGTCAAAACTTGGTTTAAGGATGTTGGATGCACAAGTAGTATTTCTACTTAGTACAAATGGAGGCTAGCAAGTAGATTGAGAAGCAACCAAATCAAGAAACAAAAATTCACATGAGCGAGCATTGAGCATAACTAACACCGAATAATGCACCATAAGTAGGATGTACCTTCATTGCATAACTATTGAATTTCGTACTTACACAGGGAATCACAAACCTTAACACCAATATTCCTACTAAAGCATAATTACTTACTAACATGACTCACATATTACTATCACCGTGTCTCAAAACTATTACAAGGAATCGAGTTTAATTGGTCCAATGATCTTCATGAAAGTTTATATATATCCTCCTCGTATATCTATCACTTTGGGACTAGTTTCATATATTGCCATTGCTTTTTGAGTAGCTCAAACAAATTTAAGTGAAGCACATGAGCATAGAGATTTTATCTCCTAAAAAGGTATAAGTGAAGCATGAGAGGATTTCTTCAAAATTTACTAACTCTCAAATTAATCAAAGTGAAGCATGAGAGTATTTATAAAAAAATCCATGCACCATGCTCAAAAGATATAAGTGAAGCACTAGATCAGTTCTATAGCCCAAAAAGTTAAGTCGAGCATAAAGAGCAATTCTAACAAATCATAGCATAGTTTTGACTCTCTCAAATAGGTGTCTCCAGGAAGGATACAAATGACAAACTAACAACCAAAGCAAGCAAATACTCAAATGATACAAGACACTCCAAGCAAAACTCGTGATATGTGACCAATAAAAATATAGTTACAAGTAAAATACCGATAATCGTTAGAAGAAAGAGGGGATGCCACTCGGGGGCATCCCCAAGCTTATTTGCTTGTTTATCTTTGGATATATCTTGGGGGTGCGGTAGCATCCCCAAGCTTAGGCTCTTTTGACTCCTTATTCCTTCATCCATCATGACCTCACACAAAACTTGAAAACTTCAATCAAACAAAACTCAATAAAATTTCGTGAGATCCGTTAGTACAATAAAGCAAAGCACGACTCTAAGTACTGTTGTAAACCCATTACTATTTTATTATTGCATTATACCTACTTTATTATAACCTTTTCTTGACTTATACCCCCAATACAAGCCATATATTCATCAAAACAAGCACACAATGCAATGAAAACAGAATCTGTTAAGAACAGAATAGTCTTTAGAAATATGTACTCTATCCGTACTTCTGAAATTTCAACAATTCTGAAAATTTAGGACAACGCAAGGAATTTGTATATAACCACTGTGTTAAAATTTCATATTTTTATCATACTCCAGTAAAAAACGAAGATTCAGGCAGTGGAGTCAATGTTTCTGTTTCAGATTCAGCATTGTTTCTACTCATCTTATGAATCATCCTAAAGACTTTACTTGGCACAAACACTAATTAAATCATAAAAATACAATCATAACAGTACCATATTTGTTTCAACACTCAAAAAAATAAGGAAAAGGATAAAATAAACTGTATTCATTTGGTTGCCTCCCAACAAGTGCTATCGATTTATGCCCCTAGCTAGGCATAAAGCATAGATTCAAGTATTGTCATCTTTGGCTTTAAACTCTTCAACAACACACCCAGATTTATTCAAGGATTTAGAGGGCATACTATCGACCACAACACTCCTAGGAAGAAGACCAACAAATTAATTTTTGTAAATAGGGTCTCTGACGATTTGGACAAAGTCGGGATGAATACTAATAATTTTATGATATTCCTTGTGGCCACTTGATGTAGCAACTTTGTTCTTAGTGACTTGCATGATCCTTCCAATTTTTACGGGAGTTTTTTCAATAGTTTTAATAGAAGAAAAAGCCGAACCCAGGTTACTAAAGATTTCTTCCAACTTATCAATATGGTAAGGGCTCTCTTCTATCCTTTCGTTAACTACGGTTTCCTTTTCCTTTAACAATTTAAAATCATCTCCTGCCTTAGACCCAATTTTGTTATCAATATTATGCATTCTCTTATCCAATTTTTCAGGATGTTCTTTGGTAATCATCTTCTTTTGAATACCATCTAATCTCTCCATAACATGTTCGAGAGTTAAAGTTGTTTCATTGATCATAAGAGGTGGTGATCCCACTAAAATTTCCATAGCATTAAAAGCATCCAAAGATGGACACATCAAGAAATTCCCATCGGTAATCATACCAAGGACGTGTCTATACCAAGTGGCGATGCCCACATAAAAACGCCGAAGAAGAACAATGGTAGATTGCTTACGGATAGATCTATTATGAGCATTGCCTATCCTATACCAAGCATCTTTTAGGTTCTCCCTCCCCTTTTCTTAAAATTAAGAACTTAATTATCGGGAGTACACGCAATAAAGGAAGAATTAGCCATCATGGCAAGGCAAGAGCTGACGAGAAAAAGGCAAACGACAAAGATGGCGAATAAAACGACAAATTGGTGAAGTGAGGGAGAGGAAAACGAGTGGCAAATGGCAAATAATATAATTGCATGGATATGATATTTGTGATTAGGAACCTGGTAGATGATGATAGAGTCTCCTCGGCGCCTGAGATTGGCTCGTAGAAGAGACCACTTCCTCCCCAACAACGTCGCCATAAATTCCTTTGACATGGCTTGAGACTGCCTCAGTATTTCCCCAAAGAGAAAGGGATGATGCAGCACAACGATGATAAGTATTTCCCTCAGTTATGAAACCAAGGTTACCAAACCAGTAGGATGATCGCCACCACCTAATAAGCAGCACCTGCACAAAAAATAACAAATACTTGCAACTCGACGCGAAAGAGAGGTTGTCAATCTCTCTATGGTAAAAATATAGTTATGATATGATATATAGGAGAGATAGATCTCTCAAAAACACAAAATAAAAAGAACAAATATATAGTGCAGAAATATAATTTTTTTGAATAATAGATCTAAAAATAAAATAAGCAAAAAAATAGATCAGAAAGCAATATGTTGGAAAAGTAGACCCGGGAGTCATGGGTTTCACTAGTGGCTTCTCTCATGAGTATAGCACACGGTGGGTGAACAAATTACTATTGGGAAATTGATAGAAGATCAAATAATAATGATGATATCCAAGACGATGATCATTATAGAGGCATCACGTCCAAGATAAGTAGACCGACTCCTTCCTGCATCTACCACTATTACTCCACACATCAACCACTATCTAGCATGCATCTAGTGTATTAAGTTCATGGAAAAATAGAGTAACGCAATAAGAACGATGACATGATGTAGACAAGATCTATTCATATAGGAATATCCCCCATCTTGTTATCCTTAATGGCAACAATACATGCGTGCCTTGCTGCCCCTTCTGTCACTAGGAAAGGACACCGCAAGATCGAACCCATCACAAAGCACCTCTTCCCATGGCAAGAAAAATTGGTCTAGTCGGCCTAACTAAACCAAAAATGAAAATAATAAATATGAGGCTATAAGTAATCATGCATATAAGAGATCAAAGCAGACTCAAATAATATTCATGGATAGAAACTGATCATGAACTCAAATTCATCGGATCCCAACAAACACACCGCAAAAGTTTACATCAAATAGGTCTCCAAGAGACCATTGTATTGAGAATCAAAAGAGAGAGAGAGGGAGAGAGAGAGAGAGGAAGCCATCTAGATACTTCCTACGGACCCGTAGGTCTATGGTGGACTACTCATGCATCATCGGAGAGGCACCTATGAAGAAGATGAACCCCTCCGCGATGGTGTTAGATTGGATCTATTGTTCTAGAACTTGTGGTGTCTGGATGTGTTTCTTGTCAACCCCCTATGGTTTTCTGAATATTTCGGGTATTTATAGGCATCATAGGCGGTGGAGAGGGGCCCCGTGGAGGGCACAACCCATCAGGATGCATTGGGGGGTCCTGGCGCGCCCTAGTGGGTTGTGGCCTTCACAGCCCACCTCTCTGGCACTTCTTTGGCCCACTAGGTGTCTTCTGGTCCAAAAAAATCTCCAAAAAGTTTTGTTGCGATTGGACTCCATTTGGTACTGATATTCTGTGAAGTAAAAAAACAAGCAAAAAACAGCAACTGGCACTTTGGCACTATGTCAATATGTTAGTCCCAAAAAATGATACAAAGTTGCTATAAAGTGATTGTAAAACATCCAAGAATTATAGAAATGTTGGAGATGTATCAAAGGGCATGCCCTACCACCGGGTGGTGAATGTACCTCGGCGGCATGCTCGAGCCGTTAAAATCCACGGAAAATCATGCTATGCCGAAAATCTCTCGGGACTTGGCACAATGTCGTCATATGGCCATCGCAGGGTGTGGTAAAAGTTTGAGCGCATTTCACAGAATCCTCCCCATAGGCGGCGTGTAATCCGCACCATCTCCGAGGTAGTATCTGGCTATGAAGACATGACATGTCTGCTTTTGAAGAAAATGCGCTTACCGTTGCTCCATTGACCTTGAAATTTCTGGTGCTCTCAAAGGGGGCATTGTATGCCACTTGTTAGGACATGTTATTTTTTTTGCCCGCCTGCAATATTTGAGACCTTTATTGTCTCCGTAGGGCTTCAATGCGGGAAATTGTATATCTGCACGACGACCACGTGAAATAATGTCCAGAAGTTGTTTGTAAAATCATATATGATGTCATCACGACATGCGCAGGCCTAATCCAAGGAAAGGAGGGGTAGGCCCCACCACTTGGGTGCGAATGTACCTCGATGGCATGACGGACCTACCCGCCAAATTCAAGGAAAGGGGGCCATAGCTCCGATTTACGCACGCGATGGGCGGCTACGCCAACCACAAGAATCCTAGAAACAATTTGATGGAAATAGATATTTGTCTCGTATGACCAATAAATGAAAATATATGCCTACAACGATTTTTGTTTGCTCAAATTTAAAAAGATTGTACGGCAACAGAATCCTTGCAATATTCTGATAAAAACCTTATGAAATTTATCAAAATTAATGCAAGTACCAATTAATTATCATTTTAACAAAGTATAAAGACCTATATGCAACATTACACGAGGTCACATTTCTTACAAACTAAAAAACTAACAAATTGGACAAGCATAATCTATGGAAAATTATACCCCAGATAAATATAAAATTTGAGTATGTTTAAGTTCATATAAGTCAGATTTAAATTTATCAATTTTTAACTTAAAAAATAAAAATGATTAAAAATTACAGAAAAAAATCTATATCGACAGCCAACATCAAGGACGTTGACATAGATTCACTGGCGTCAGCCTACCGTCAGACCCCGGGTCGCGAGGGTCACCTATATGCCAATGGCTGTCATTGACATATATGTCAACGACCTTTATATGACAGCCTACGACATAGATGGTTTTGTACCGATGACATATCTATGCCGACGTTTTTTCTCAGGCAGTCGGCATAACTCTGTCTATGCTGACGGTCCCAACCAAAAGTTGTCGACAGAGGTTTAGATGTCGGCATCGTACAATATTACGGTATTGTTTGTTCAAATAATGTCGTTATGGATTTCACAAAGGCATGCATCGTGTGATCTGACACATTTAGGTGTCACGTTTTTGGTTTTGCTATACCTCTGGTGCCTGAAAATTTTATTCGCATCCATCACCTACTCGAGTTCATCCCGATCTCGCCAAAGAAGATGGACCTTATCAGAGAAAGCCTTAGCACCATCTTACGGGGAAGCCATGGCTTCACTAGGGGAGACTTACAAACCCATTATCTCTCTTAGAGCTGGGGGCGCAACGGATTCCATAGGTTTTCTTCGGTAGTGAGAGGCTTAGAGGGATGGGCGGGGCGGTCTCCAACAACATCAATGGGGAGGTTGATGGGAGGGCGGGGTGGCAAACTGGTGCGCGATAGAGCCTACTAGTCATGGTGGTTGGACGCTGATACTTGTGATCTGCATTGGATTTTCCGTAAAGAGGAATGGGTTATTGCAGCACAAAATGGATAATTTCTTCCCTATATTATCAAACCAAACTTTATCGAACAAATATGAATATCAATCCTCAACCGTCATCAGCGACTGCACACAAAAAAGCAAAAAACTTGCACCCAAGACGGTCAAGATAATTATAGATAATTATAAATTGTAAAATAAAATAAAAGGTAAATAATAACAGCAAGGTAGTAACAGCTTTTGTAAATATAGGGCGAGCGTCCCAGCAAACGATGCCGCCACCGTGTTGGCTCCCTGATCCAGTCATCCGGCTGGGCAACTCGTCGGTAGGTTCAAAGGCAAACTTCACAGCCGTGGGCAGCAAGATCGTGGTCACGGGGAGAACACATCGTAGGTATGGTGATCTACGGACATTGAGCAGCCTGCGCCGGCCAGTTTCAAGTCGTACAGTTGGTGGAAGCACGAATACCATGCCGTTGCCTTGAGGAACAAGCTGTACATGTTTGACCACCGCTGGAGTCCGCCGCACTATCTCTGCGAGCGCCAGGGTGTGGAGTTCGGCAACGGCGGACACTTCACTCAAGAGGAAGACGAGACCATGTTAGATATGAGAGGGCAGACCATGGAGTGGACCCGGCCACGAGGACTTGCGCTACGCCCAGCCAGTCCAGTCGCTCGCCGTGCATCCTGACGGCCGCACCATATTCGTCTCCTGCTTTGGAGGTAGCAATAACGACTCCAAGCCCCCCTTCACCTTCTCCCTCGACACCGAACACAGGGGCGGCATGGACGCTAAGTACTGGTTCGACCTGGACAACGAGCCCGGGGGCGAGTCGACACTCCGAGGAGAATGGAGCATGCCGTTCCATGGCCGCGCATACTATGACGGGCATCTGGACGCATGGGTTGGGATCCGAAACATCTCGGGAACACCCTACCTCTGCTCTTGCGACGTTCCAAACCTCAGCGATGATCATGCTGACCCGCCACCCAAGCCACTGTCGGCGCCGAAATGGAGGACGTGCAAGGAGCAGCTCACCTTCCTCGAGGGCGCCTCGGGCCGTGCGCTCGTCCACACTGGGCGTGCCCGGTTCTGCCTCGTCGAGGCAAAACCGGTTGTGCCGATTGAGGTGGGAGGCGAGCCTAATCAGTGCAACAGGTGCACCATGTACCACGGTAATGAGCACCTGCTCCATGTCACCATGTTCTGTGCTAAGCATGGCAAGGATAATGGCGAGCTCATGATCGCGCCATGCCGACCCGGACGCTCCTACCTCGTGCCCAATTATTGTCAGGATGCAGCTAAGAATCCCCCTGTTGCGTTCTGGATGTGATGTTGTGATGGATTAATAACGATGTTGCACTAGGCCCGCGTGAGCTCTTTCTAGTTTTCTACCGCGTTTTAATACATTTTTCTGGATGTGATGCATAGTCCAGGTAATGTTGCACTGCGTATGAGGTCTTGTTAATCTTCTAGCTCATTTGAATACATTTTTGGACGGCTTATGTTTCTAGGTCAGCTTAATTATAGTCAACGATCTTTAATCTTGAACTTCACAAAGAAAATAATGTAGTTGTTCATCTTGACATTTGTGTGCAACATGCATAAATAGCTTAGAAAATATATTCTGCTATGATTTAAAATTTCAAAACTATTGTTTTCCAATTGGTTTTATGCAAAGAAATCAATTGGTTACGGTAGCCTGTACTTGATAAGGGCTCGAAATTTTTGTTTTTGCCAGATTCTGGTCACGAGCCAAAATCACTGAATTATATGTTTTCTGATTCATAAAGTTGGTCGTATTTTCTTCCCATATTCGAGGAAAATTTAATCAGTATTCCACCTTATGTTTACGTAATGACTATAAAATTTCGCTTGTTTTCATTGGAATCCTATGTACTCCCTCCATACCGGTGCACTAGGCACATTATGAAAACAAAATAATCTCAAAATGCTTAGGACGCGCATAACATTAACTTTCACCTTGTTTCTTTTTTCTTGCCACAAACAAATAAATCAACTAATAAGAGAGGTGAGGTGTATTTGCTTTCAATGATTTAAGACTACTTAGCATGACATGCAGTGATTAGTGATATTAAGTAACAAATAAACATGACATTTAGCGGCAGTGCCATAAGCATGTGGTACTATCATTATTAACTTTCTATCTTTTGGCATCAATGTTATGAACATGTGTATTACTACGATCAAGATTCAATAAACCATTCTTATTGGGTGTATGACCATTGAAGGTATTATTCATGTAAACAGAATATTCATTATTCTCTAACTTAAATGAATAACCGTATTGCAATAAACACGATCTAATCACGTTCATGCTCAACGCAAACACCAAATAACATTTATTCAGGTTCACCCCTAATCCCGAGGGTAGAGAGAGCGTGTGATGGTGATCACATAAACCTTGGAAAACACTTCCAACACACATCGTCACCTCGCCCTTAGCTAGCCTTCGTTTATTCCGTAGCTTTTATTTCGAGTTACTAACCTTTAGCAATCGAATCGGTATCCAATACCTAGGTGCTACTAGGAGTACTAGCAAGGTACACATTAATAACACGTATATCAAATATACTTATGTCGACGTTGCCAGCCTTCTTATCTACCAAGTATCTAGGGTTGTTCCGCTTCAGTGACCGTTCTCCTCATAATAGAAGCACTTAGTCTTGGGTTTGGATTCAACCTTGGGTTTCTTCACTTGAGCAGCAACTGACTTGCCATCCATGAAGTTTCCCTCCTAGCCCTTTCCCTTCTTGAAACTAGTGGTTGCACTAACCATCAACACTTATGCTCCGTTTTGATTTCTACATTCGTGGTGTTAATCATCGCAAATAGCTCAGGGATCATTATTTCCATCCCTGACATTTCATAGTTCATCACGAAGGTCTAGTAGCATAGTGACAGTGACTTGGAAAACTATATCAATCACTATCTTATTTGGAAGATCAACTCCCAATCGATTCAAGCGATTATAGTACCCGTTCGTACTCTCAAACAGTTACTCTTTTAAAGATCCTGCACCATTTAAGATTCAAACGACGGCTTTATGTCACGTGAGAGGTACCTTATGGCCCTGGGGTACTCATGCCCTGCTGCGCCTCTCTCTGGTTCGTTGTGCTCTTACCAGTTAATCTCTCCTAGAGACCCTGAGCCGCTTAAAGGATTTGACGGTCACTCTCACTAGAGACCCTGTACTGTTAAGAGTTCAAACAACGACTTCATACCAGGAGAGCCGGCATTTGAGTTTTCGAAAACAAAAAAAGGAGAAGCAAGGTCGTAAGGGGTTCAACATCTCTGGGTTGCGCTTTCGAAGCCGTCCTCACAACGATACATAACATACTCTGTCTTGTTTGTTTTTTGCAGGTCTTGTCTCCTAAGATGAGCCGCCATTAAGTATGACAAAAAGATGTTACAGGGAGAAAGCAAGGCAGATGAAAGTGCATAAAGTGGTTCAAATTCTAAACATGCGTGATGGCACGACTGATGCAATCATGTTTTTCTACGCCTATTACAAAGCTCTTCAGGGAGCCCAAAATACAACGGACTTAAAAGTTTTTGTACACTTCCAGCCTCGATGGGTCAGCTAGCCGGGTTACCTTCAATAAGGAGCAGCGTGTTCATCTTGCCGGCGGGTCATCCTGTGTCGGGTCTTCAACCTCCTCGATCTGAAGGTTGTCCACATCCTAGTTGCAGTTCGTTAAAGCTTCATACTGAGCCTCGTCAAAGAGGGGAGACGGGTCAATTTCAGGAGCAAAGAGTGGCTTAAGGCATGCAGGAATTAAGTCCCTAGCTTCAAAGGTTGGACAACGCACTCGTTTGCTATCTTTGTCGTAAGCCGCTTGGTATGAGTACAGGTCAATCTCCTTGACGAGCGTTGAGGCAAATGATCGGGAGGCCTTCATGCATTTGGCATAATCAGCTTCAGTAAAGTTTGAGCCGTCTTCTTTCTTGGATGGGAACCCTTCCATCATCTCTTCTGCAGTCAGCTCAGGGGCAAAGGCCAGAGACTGGCTTAGCGCAGCTATTGCTCCCTTCTTGGCGGCTGATCGCCTGAGTTCTTCGATTTGCTTTGGAAGGGTGGAAAAGACTTCTATTACTCCCTTCATAAATTTGGGGACGCCTTTCTCGGTCAACATTGATTTAATGGTGCAGAGGGTCCCGCAGTATAGCTGTTCTGTCAAGGTATATATTGCTTTCAACTTCAATAAGTTGGCAGAAGATAGTTGTCGGCTTCTCTCGCCTGCAAGGAAAGTTAGACATTATAAGCCGCTTGCAAAGTTTTTAGCAAGGCAAGGAAATTTTCGAAGTCTTAAAGTGCTTACCAAGATAGTAGAGGTCATCCTGGATATATGACGCTTGAGGGTTTTCAGTTCTTCTAACACAAGCTTGAGCTGCTCCTCGGCGTCGTCTGCGCGTTTTGTTAGGGAGGCTTGTTCAGACTCACTAGTCTTTTTGAAGGCAGCAAAATCAGCTTGAACCTTCTCAAGATATTCGATGGCAACCCGCCATTTTTCGTTCACCTCAGCCTGGGTGGCTTGTTGTGAAGCAATATTCTTCTTTAGGCCGGTCAGATCAGACTTGGCCGTGCACAAAGCTTCCTGCATCGCACAAATAAAGTTCATGAGGTTTAAGTCACCAAGATGAGATATTGGTAGAGAAAAGTGGTGAAGCTATTATGATGCAAGTCTCAAGCATATTGCAAGCAATATACTTGACACTTGGGGGCTAATGTTTGTTTTCTCTCAAAATCTAGAATGAAGTTCCAGCTCATCTTCGTCAAGTTAAGCCGCACTTGGGGGCTACACATGGCGCTTCTAAACGATGAAGTTTTTTCTGGCTCGGTTTCATAAAGTTAAGCCGGTGCTTGGGGGCTATGCTTCGCCAATTTTCAGCAGTGAAGTTCCCGCTCATCATTGACATAATGACCCGGACTTAGGGGCTACACTTGGATCTAATTTTCAAGTAAGTACCGACTTATTATCTATATTAACCCGTTACTTAGGGGCTACAGGTTAAGCTATTTGTAGTATATCGGAAGACCCAGTTTACCATTTGCAATATTAAACCGGCACTTGGGGTCTACGTAAGGGTATAAGGAAAAGGCAAGAGAAGAGTAGTACCTCATAATTTTTTTTCTTCATTAGACCAACAAGCTTGGACTCCATGTTGCGGCTGGCGGAGAGGTGGTTCAGATAACCCGCATGTAACTCGTCTACAGTCAGTTTCTCCAAGGTGGGGAATTCGAAGTCAATCTTCTCTGGTGATGGTGCTTCATTCTTGCTGGTATGTCTTGTCATCACATGAGGGTCAGGAGAGTGATAACCCATCCCGGTGCCGAGAACATCTGGAAGAACAGTATCTTCGGCGGTTGTTGAAGGGCTAGGCGGCTTAGGATTAGCCTCTCGAGGACTTTCAGGGGCGACCATATTATGATCAGCCGGCTCAGAAGGTTAAAGAGCGCTTTCAGGCGCATCTTTTCTGACATCAGAAGGCTCAACATGTGTCGTGGGAACAAGGTTGACAGTAGAAAGTAGGGGTACGAAGGAGAGGGCAGAGTCCTAGCTATGGCGAGGGTGTACACACAAATGTATGAGTTCAGGCCCCTCTTGTGGAGGTAACAACGCTACGTCTCAGTGCTCGGGAGCTCTTGTCATGTGGAAAATATGAGTTACATAATCTGCGAACCCGTGTTCCAAAGGGGAGGGGTGGCTTATATAGAGTGTGTTGCCCCTCATAAGTGTCTGGCATCCAAGGGTTCGATCGTGGGATTAAAGACATACGTTACTGGTAACGTATACAATAAATGCTACTGATAACGATTGACTGAACGCCTGCCCGTTGGCCTCCTTGGAGTGGCTTCTGGTCTTCAGGTGTCGACTGGAGATGAGGTCTTCCGAGTGACAGGTGACTGTCGAGTAGAGGGAAAATGTACTGAGTGGATTAAATATCGAGTGACTTGAGCACCATGGTTAACTCAGTCAGAACTTCTCTTGTAATCTTTAAGTCCTGCAATATAGTGTCCTTAGGTAGGGTATGTAGGTTAGGCCTAGGACCCTATCCTAGGTACATATCCTCGTCATTAGACCCGAATGGATCGGGGTTCGAGTGAGAAAAGGCATCGATGCCAGTTTTGATAAGGCACCAAACTTCCGAAAGTACTTAGGGGCTTCAATGAAATTTGTGTCGATTGAAATCTTTGCCATTCGCCCGGATTGATTCTGCCTTAAAAGTGCCTGAATGAATTCTAAGCATCAATTATATTCTGAGTGACTTGAAGGGATCCTTGGACGTGACGGGTCACTCTGTCAGACCCAGATTTCACGGGATTCGAAAATTTGGGAAGCGCGCGGGTCCGCGAGGATGATGCTGCGACTAGGGCAAGTGGGAGCACGATGCCTCGATTCACGCACCGCCCATTTCACCACGTACAGCGCGATGCCTGTAGTCAAGATACGCAGGGATTTAACGGGCACACCAATCAGCGAGACACTCGACAGAGTATAAAATCCCGCCGCACCGCATCTTGCACAATCTTCTTCCCCCAAATCTCCTCTCTTTCTCCATCTCCCCCACTCTCAGCACACTGCCCTGCTCCGCCTCGACGACCGACGCTGCTACGATGACAAAGGGGAAGACCGAGAAGCTAGAGCGCGCCAAGAAGGGAACATGAAGGGCAAAGCCAAGAAGTCGTCGAGCGCGCGGTTTACCGCACTGCCGGGGTGGATCCAGGGGGATTTCCTTCCGGCGACGGTCACGACGGAGGACGTCGAGAACCTCATCATCAATGGGTTTGTGGCGGAGCGCTCATGGAGGCTGTCGGAGGGGGAGTTCAAGACGGTGCCACGCGAGGGGGAGTGGGTCCTCCTCCTCACCCACGTCGAGCGAGGTTTCTCTATGCCCCCCATCCTTTCTTTTGAGGATTTCTGAATTTCTTCGGAGCCCAACTCCATCATTTCCCTCCGAATGCAATCTCTTATCTTGCTGCTTTCATCACTATGTGTCAATGTTTCTTGGGTTGTCCCCCCCCCATTGGGGCTTGTTCAGACACATCTTCACCATCAGATCTCAGTCGGTCAAGAAGGCCAACCCTGAGGATGATAAGACCCATGTCATCCAATTATGTGGTGGCTTGGGCATCCAAAAGAGTGCTAGGAGTGCTTTTCCATCCATGACCTTTCCTAAATCTGTTAGAGGGTGGCAGTCGACCTGGTTCTACTATAAAGATGTAGCATCCCCCAATATGTCGACTGGTCTTTCCCCTTTCACGTTAGATCGACCCACCACCCCCAAATCTTTGTTGTTGTTGGAAGAGGAAAAATTTCAAGTGGGTATCTTAGTGGATTCCGTAGTGGCCATTGTCCGGGGCGGAGTGACTGGTATGGACCTTTTGGAGACATTCCTCAGTTGACGGATCCAGCCCCTCCAGGCAAGGGACCATGCTATGTGGCATTACTCAGGACCCAAAGACACGACTCGTACGCACCTAGAGGAATTCCCGCAGAAACTTGTTGAGCAATGGCTTCGGAGCATCACTGGAGCCTGCGAAAATCCCCTGGCAGGCAAGAGGATCAAGCCTTACTCTGCTGAGGACCCACCAAAGAATTTGGTAAATTATATCTTTGTCGACTGCTGTACTATTCTGTCGAGTGGTTAAACCATCGGTCGATTGACTTTGTTGTTTGAATCTTGCAGGAATGGACGAACATGTACTCGCCCGTGCCGAACGGGAACCAGCCTACAGAGGAGGGGAGAGTGAGGGAGGCAGCGTCGACCTGGATTATGCTGATGACAGCGAGGATGACTACGAGGGCTTGAGCAAGGACGAAGAAGAAGTCGAGTCTCCCCCACACACTTAGCATCGCTCCAAGCAATGTCAAGACCCCGTGACCGCCCCAAGCAAGACTTTGGCGTCGAGTAGCAAGACCCCTAAGAGGGACCGGACTCCAACAACTGAGTTGAGTGATCGGGCCACAAAGCAACCCAGATTGGACCCGCCAAAACCTCGGAAGGCTTTGCCCCGAATGAAGATTGTTGCACTCGTCGTCTTGACATAAGTGTTCGTTTTCTTCCTTCGCTGTTGTTATGGAACTTTAAACTTTTGGTGACCGAGTGGAATTTTCCCACCAGCACTGCTACCTCAATGATGTCACCTCGCCGGGACAAAGGGGAGGCCATGGACGTGGACACTGCAGACATGGCTACCTCCCAACGAGGTACAACAAATCTTCACTCAGCTCAGTTTCTTGAAAATGGTTTGCCGATTGAATGAGCTAATGTTGTCGACTGGAATTTTTGCAGAAATCATCCAGCTGGAGGACGATGATGAGCCGTCAAGGGTACGCACCCAGAGAACTCCTTCGGGACAGACGCCTCGCAATTCGATTGCTTCGACATCTCTAGGGCTTGGCAATTCATCATGAGTCGAAGCTGAACTTGCGACTCCTCTGCCGAGTGCTCCACCGGCTATTTCAACTATTGTGGCTTCTGCGCCCATTGGACAACCTTCCATGTCTTTTACTGCACCAACCTAGACATCAACTCCTCCTCCAACTATGGCGTTCCCTCTGTTCCACATCTCTGAGGACCAAACTGGGGCTGACAAGGAGGCTATGATCCAGGCCGAAGAGATGATGCAGAGCACCAAGGCAGCATATGAATCCAGCAAGGCAGCCTATGATGTCAGCTGGGCGCTCTGCCTCAATGTTCGAGTAAGTGCAATTGTGAGTTTATTTCTTATTGGCTTCCTGTCTTTCTCGATTGCACACCTAGTGGGTGTTCCTTCTGAAGTGCATGTTTACCTTATTAAGTAAATTTGCTTGCTTTCCTCTCGAGTAGATCAGGCCTTAGTCGAGTGTTTTCTGATCTAGTGGGGGCATGCTGAGTGCACCTGCTAGGTGTAGTCCCCAAGACCGCTGGCGAGTGCTTGCCTCGGCAGGGGTCTTAGAGTTGCTTTATAACCGCTCGACAGGTCGAGTGATAACATATGCAGTGGGGCATGCTGAGTGCACCCACTAGGTGTAGTCCCCGAGACCGCCGTCGAGTGCTTGCCTCGGCGGGGGTCTGATAGACACAATGTCTGCATGCTTGTGCACTTTTTTTCTGTCTGCTCGTCACTCAACAGGTCGAGTGGTAGGAGGTCCAGTGAGGGCACGCTGAGTGCACCCACTCGGTGTAGTCCCCGAGACTGTCGTCGAGTGCTTGCCTCGGCGGGGGTCTGATAGAGACGGTTTTTGCTCGCACAGGGCGGACCTGGTCGAGTTGTTTCCAATCCAGTGGGGGCACGCCGAGTGCACCCACTAGGTGTAGTCCCCGAGACTATTGTTGGTCGATGACGACGAGCAGTAGTCTTAAGAACTTGGACTCGGGGTCCTTTTCTGTATGCAGAGTACATTTGCGACTTGGATCGTCGAGTGAACTTTTAACCCTAGGAACGAGAACATCTGAACCCACTCTGTAGGTTTCATGGACATCCTTTCCATCAACCATGATATGACGCTGGTTTCATGGACATCATTTCCATCAACCATGATATGACCCTGGTTTCATGGACATCATTTCCATCAACCATGATATGACGTTGTTCAAGGGTGTTGGGCGGGGCGGCGGGCTGCCATCCAGTCGACTATTATTGTCCCTTTCCACTCGAGAATGGAGAAAATTTCACGTCGACTGAACTGTTTTTTGTTGGTTTCAGAGAGCTTGTGAACTTGGCACCCAGTATAAGGATCTGGAGAAGGAGAAAATCCAACTGCAATTGGATCTGGGAGTCTCGAAGAACAACCTGGAACGTGCGCAGACCGAGCTGAGGACTTTGGGAGGTAATTCTTGTCAACTGAATGTATTTTTACTTTTCCTTCCATCCTTTGAACCTAGTGCTCCACTTGAACAGATGTGCGAGATGAGAACTGTCGACTCCAAGCGCGACTCAACAATGCTATTTCTTTATATACCATGAAGAAAGCATTGGAGGACAAGGACAAGGCTCTTGTCGAGGCTCAAAAGGTGGCAAGAGAGAAGACTGAATCTACTGAGAAGAAACTTGCTGCAGCCAAGAAGCTTGAGGAAGAAAACTCCAAGCTGAAGCAGGAATGGACCGACTGGAGCAAGAAGGCAGAAGCACTGTCCAAGAGGTGCAATGGTCTGGAGAAGCACTTGGGAGATTTCGCAAAGAAGATGTTCATCATGCTCGATGATAACTCTCCTTGCCGAGTGGATTTCCTTAATTCCCATAGGCTAGTAACGTAACCATCCTTCTATATCTTCCTCCTTGTAGAATTCTGCCAGGACTTTGAAAAAGAGACCGAAGAAATTGAACCCAACTTGGATCCCACTAAGTCGCCCATTGGAGATGTTATGGCCATGAACATGTTTCGTCTCAATGCCCGTCTCTAGGGCGTTCAAGCATACATCACTCGACTGAAGGCTGCACTGGAAAAGATTGAAAAGGAATTGTGTCCCAAAGACACCCTCCAGACTGACCTCGCATCCATGATGACTCGCCTCAATGAGATCCCCAGTCGAGTGCAAGCTTGCAAGAAATCAGCTGCTCGCTATAGAGCCGATGTGGCGCTTTCGCTTGTCAGGGTCCATTGCAAGGTGGCGAGAGAGGACAAGTTGAAGGAACTCCGAGTGATTAACACGAAGAAGCTTCAGGTCGAAGACTTCATGGAGACCTTCATCAACGCAGCCACTCAAATTGCAGACGAGGTCGATTTGGACACCTTCGTCGAGCTAGCAAGTCTGTCCTGTGCTTGAAAACCTATAATTGTAGTGAAAAAAATTCGCCTAGGAATGTCGAGTGGAGATGTAATCGCCTTAAAACTTCATTCAGGCCTTAAGCCTGAGTACCTTTTCTTGCAAGCATAACTTTGTTGGAAATATGCCCTAGAGGCAATAATAAATTGGTTATTATCATATTTCCTTGTTCATGATAATCGTTTATCATCCATACTATAATTGTATTGATTGGAAACACATTACATGTGTGGATAAATAGACAACACTTTGTCCCTAGTATGCCTCTAGTGAACTAGCTCGTTGATCAAAGATGGTCAAGGTTTCCTAGCCATATACATCTGATGTCATTTGATAACAGGATCATATCATTAGGAGAATGATGGGATGGACAAGACCCAAACTATAAACGTAGCATTTGATCGTGTCAGTTTATTGCTACAATTTTTGGCATGTCAAGTATATGTTCCTATGACCATGAGATCACGCAACTCACGGACACCGGAGGAGTGCTTGTGTGCATCAAACGTTGCAACGTAACTAGGTGACTATAAAGGTGCTCTAGAGTATCTCCGAGGGTGTCTCTTGGGTTGGCATGGATCAAGGCTGGGATTTGTTACTCTGTGTGACGGAGAGGTATCTCAGGGCCCGCTCGGTAATATAACATCACAATAAGCCTTGCAAGCAATGTGACTAAGCAATGTGACTACGGGATCTTGTGTTACGGAACAAGTAAAGGGACTTGCCAATAACGAGGTTGAACTAGGTATGGAGATACCGACGATCGAATCTCGGGCAAGTAACATACCAAAGAACAAAGGGAACATCATACGGGATTAACTGAATCCTTGACATAGAGGTTCGATCGATAAAGATCTTCGTAGAATATGTAGGAACCAATATGTGCATCTAGGTCCTATTATTAGTTATTGACCATAGAGGTGTTTCAGTCATGTCTACATAGTTCTCGAACCTGCAGGGTCTGCACACTTAAGGTTTGGTGACGTTTCGGTAGTATAGAGTTATGTATGGTGGTGACCGAAGGTTGTTCGGAGTCCCGGATGAGATCCCGGACATCATGAGGAGCTTTGGAATGGTCCGGAGTTAAAGATTGATATATAGGAAGTCTTGTTTTGGTCACCGGAAAAGTTCCGGGTTCATCGGTAGTGTACCGGGAGTGCCGGGAGGGTACCGGGGACCATCGGGAGAGGGTATTTCCACCCAAGAGGCTACATGGGCTGTGGGAGGATGAATACCAGCCCTTAGTGGGCTGGTGGAAGTCCCACAAAGGGCCCATGCGGCTGGGAAGAAAAGACCAAGGAGAAAAAGGTGGAAAAAGGCAAAAAAGGCTAAATAAGGAAGGAGTCCTAATCCTACTAGGAGTGGAGGAGGAGGAGTCCTCGCTCCTTGGTTCGGCCGAAGCCTAGGGCTGTCCCCTTGAGGTCCAACCCTCCCCCTCCCCTCCTCCTATATATACTAGTGGATTTGAGGGGTTTTGACACATAATTTCTGCCACATGCTGCCCTCTGCTCTAGTTCGTAGTTTCTCCTCTAGATCGGTTTTTCAGCGGTGCTTAGGCCAAGCCCTGCTGGAATTCCTCCACCACCATCGTCGCAACACCGTCGCGCTGCCGGAGAACTGGTCTACCTCTCGCACCCTCTTGCTAGATCAAGAAGGCGGAGATCATCGTCGAGCTGTACGTGTGCCGAACGCAGAGGTGCCGTCCGTTCGGCGCTACATCGGAATGACCGTGATCAAGATCGCGAGATGGATCGTGATGAGATCACGGGACGGATCGTGATGAGTTCGCGGGATGGATCATGATTGGATCGCGGGATGGATCGTGATAAGATCGCGGGACGCTCGGCGATTTGGATCGCGAAAAAGTTCGACTACACCAACCATGATTCTTAACGCTTCCCGCTTAGCGATCTACAAGGGTATGTAGATCCACTCTCCCTCTCGTAGATGCTCATCACCATGGATAGACCTACCGTGCGCGTAGGAATTTTTTTTCCCATGCAACGTTCCCCAACAGTGGCATCATGAGGTAGGTCTATCTGTAGATGAGATCTCGAGTAGAACACAAAGAGTTTGTGGGCGTTGATGCTTAGATTGCTTCCTCCCTTTTTCGTGTTTTGGTTCAGCGGTATTGTGGGATGAAGCAGCCCGGACCAACCTTACTCGTACGCTTACGAGAGACCAGTTCCATCGACTAACGTGTAACTTCGTTGAACAAAGATGGCTGGCGGGTGTCTGTTTCTCCTACTTTAGTTGGATCGGATTCGACAAAGGCGGTCCTTGAGAAAGTTGAAAAGCAACTTATGTATCACCGTTGTGGTTTTGCATAGGTGAGAATTGTTCTTGCTAGATACCCATAGCAGCCACGTAAAACATGCAACAACAATTAGAGAACGCCTAACTTGTTTTTGCAGGGTATATTGTGATGTGATATGGCCAATTACATGATGATATATATGTGATGTATGATATGATCATGTGTTGTATAGAATATCACGACTTGCATGTCGATGAGTACGGCAACCGACAGGAGACATAGGGTTGTCTTTAATTATTATATGACCTGCGTGTTAATCATTAAGCGCTATGTAATGCTTTACTTTATCGCTAAACGGTAGCAATAGTAGTAAAAGCATGGTGGGCGCGACAACCCCGATGGCGACATGTTGGTGGAGAACAAGATGATGGAGATCATGGTGGCGTGCCGGTGACGATGGAGATCATGCTGGTGCTTTCAAGATGGAGATCAAAAGCACAAGTTCTTGGCCATATCATGTCACTTATGATTTGCATGTGATGCTAATCCTTTTATGCACCTTGTTTTGCTTAGGACAACGGTAGCTTTATAAGGTGATCCCTCACTTAAATTTCAAGATGAATTGTGTTCTCCCCGAGTGTGCATCGTTGTGAAAGTTCATCGTGTCGAGACACCATGTGATGATCGGGTGTGATAGACTCTAAGTTCACACACAACGAGTGCAAGCCAGTGTTGCACATGCAGAACACCCAGGTTAAAATTGACGAGCCTAGCATGTACAGACATGGCCTTGGAACACAAGACATCCAAAGGTCGAACATGAGTCATATAGTAGATGTGATCAACATGATGATGTTCACCATTGAAACCACCTCAACTCACGTGATGATCGGACTTGAGTTGGTGAATTTGGATCATGTATCACTCAAATGACTGGAGGGATGTCAATTTGAGTGGGAGTTCTTCAGTAATATGATTAACTGAACTCATTATCATGAACATAGTCACTAGTGTCTTTGCAAATTATTTTGTGGATTACTTGCTCACGTTGTAGCTCCCTTGAATTTTTTATATGTTCCTAGAGAAATAGAGTTCAAAGATGTTGGTAGAACTATTGAGGACCGGGTCCGTGATCTGAGGATTATCCTCATTTCTACACAGAAGGCTTATGTCCTTAATGCACCGCTCGGTGCGCCACCCCCTCTAGCCTCATCTGTAGATGTTGTGAACATATGACAGGCACGTTCTGATGACTACTTGATAGTTCAGTGCGTCATGCATTACGGCTTAGAATTGGGCTCCAAAACGTTTTGAACATCATGGAACATATGAGATGTTCTAAGAGCTGAAATTGGAATCTCAAGCTCGTGCCCGTGTTGTGAGATATGAGATCTCCAACAAGATTCTTTGCCTACAAGATGAAAGAGAATAGCTCAATCGTTGAGCATGTGCTCAGATTGTCTGGGTGCTACAATCGCTTAAATTGAGTGGGAGTTGATCTTCCAGATAAGATAGTGATTGATATAATTCTCCAAGTCACTGTCACTAAGCTACTAGAACTTGGTGATGAACTATAAAATGCCAGGGATAGAAATAATGATGCCTGAGTTGTTCGCGATGTTTGACACCGCGAAGGTAGAAATCAAGGAGGTTCAAGTGTTGATGGTTAATAAAACCACTAGTTTCGATAAGGGCAAGGGCAAGGAGGGAAA
Organism: Hordeum marinum; assembly: GCA_022496015.1. NCBI lineage: Eukaryota > Viridiplantae > Streptophyta > Magnoliopsida > Poales > Poaceae > Hordeum > Hordeum marinum. The sequence continues at coordinate 514,926,326 of CM039676.1, read as the reverse complement.
CTTCATGGATGGCAAGTTAGTTGCTGCTCCAATGAAGAAACCCAAACTTGAACCCAAACCCGAGACTAAGTGCTTCTATTATGAGGAGAATGGACGCTGAAGCGGAACAACCCTAGATACTTGGTAGATAAGAAGGCTGGCAACGTCGACAGAAGTATATTTGATGTACGTGTTATTAATATGTACCTTGCTAGTACTCCTAGTAGCACGTAGGTATTGGATACCGGTTCGGTTGCTAAATGTTAGTAACTTGAAATAAAAGCTACGGAATAAACGGAGAACTAGCTAAGGGTGAGGTGACGATGTGTGTTGGAAATGTTTCCAAGGTTGATGTGATCAATATCGCATGCTCTCTCTACCTTCGGGATTAGTGACAAACCTAAATAAATGTCATTTGGTGTTTTGCGTTGAGCATGAACGTGATTAGATTGTGTTTATTGCAACATGGTTATTCATTTAAGTTAGAGAATAATGGTTATTCTGTTTACATGAATAATACCTTTGATGGTCATGCACCCAGTGAGAATGGTTTGTTGAATCTTGATCGTAGTAATACACATGTTCATAACATTGATGCCAAAAGATACAAAGTTAGTAATGATCGTACCACATACTTGTGGCACTGCCGCTAAATTACATATTGGTATAAATCGCATCAAGAAACTCCATCATGATGGATCTTTGGACTCATTCGATTTCGAATCGGTTGAGACATGTAAACCATGCCTCATGGGCAAGATGACTAAGGACCCCGTTTTCGGTTTAATGGAGCGGGCAAGTGATTTATTGGAAATAATACATGTTGATGTATGCAATCCAATGAGTCTTGTAGCGTGTGGAGGATATCATTATTTTCTTCCCTTCACTGATGATTTGCGTAGATATAGTGTATATTTACTTAATGAAACACAAGTCTGGATTTTTGAAAAGTTCAAGCAAATTCAGAGTGAAGTTTACGATCATAGTGACAAGAAGATAAAAAGGCCTGTGATGTGATCGTGGAGGTGAATGTCTGAGTTGCGAGTTTGGCATATAACTTTAGATGGTGTGAAAGTTGTTTCACAACTCACGCCACCTGGAATACCATAGTGTGATAGTGTGCCCGAACATTGTAGTCGTGCTATATTGGATATGGTGCGAACTACGATGTCTCTTATCGATTTGCCACTATAGTTTTGGGGTTATGCTTTCGAGACAACAACATTCACTTTAAATAGGGCACCATCTAAATCCATTGAGATGACACTGTGTGAATTATGGTTAGATAGAAACCTAAGCTGTCATTTCTTAATGTTTGGGTCTGCGACGCTTGTGTGGAAAAAAAAATTCACCTAATGAGCTCGAACCCAAAGCGGACAAATGCATCTTCATAGAATACCCTAAGAACAGTTGGGTGAACCTTCTATCTCAGATCCAACCATAAAATGTTTGTTACTAAAACTAGGTCCTTTCTCGAGGAAAAGTTTCTCTCAAAAGAATAGAGTGGGAGTAAGATAGAACTTGATGAGGTTGTTAAACCTTTATTTCAACAAGACAGTAGCGCAACGCAGGAAGATGTTTCTGTGAAGCCTACTAAAAGTATGTTATATCGGCTAGAGGGGGGTGAATAGGCGATTTTTACAAATTCATCAATTGAGGAATTTCAACTTTGAGGAATTTGAAATGTGATGAATAACTCGTAGCGGAATAAGTACTTAAATGCATGTGAAACACAGCGACCACATAGTCATCATTATGAAATTAAACATGCACAGATTACAATTAGCGTGAGACAGGAAAAGCGGTGATGAACAAGGTAACTTGAAGAATTTGAGATGAGGAATTTGTGAAAGTCTTTAGTCAAATTCTGCAAACAGCAAAGTTCAATTTCATCAATAGTTATATGAGGAAATGAAAGGGTTGAGGAAATAGAACCTGGTAGCTTGATGAAGACAATGATTTGATGACCCAGTTCCAACTGCTATGATAGTTGTACGTCTTGTTCGGAGTGGCCTAGTATTTAAACCAGAGGACACACAGTCCCAGGACACACAGTCCTTACCGTACTCTCCTTGAGCTTAGGTCACACAGTCCTCGCCCAACACTCGTGGTAAGTCTTCAGGGTAGACTTCCAAAACCCTCACAAACTGGTCACCCGGCGATCCACAATTTACTGTTGGATGCTCTAGACCAAGGTCACTTCGTGATCCCCAATTGACTCCAGGAGCACTAGACCATGGCGCCTAACCGTCTGGAGGATGCACAGTCCTCAAAGGTAACAAGCATCGGTTCCACACAGGAATGTCTTCAGTGATGCTCAATCACTTGGCTTTGGTGGTTTGGTTATGGGTTTTCCCTCACTGGTGATTTTCTCTCAAAAGTCCTCGGAGGATGGGTTGCTCTCCGACAAGTGTCAGTTCTCTCTCGGAGCAGCCAACCAACTAGTGGTTGTGGGGGGTGGCTATTTATAGCCAGGGTGCAACCTGACATGATATGACATAAATGCCCCCAATGATATGACCGTTATGTGGATATTTGTGATTAGGGACAGCTGGCGCTATGCACAGCAACGGTCGGATTTTCGAACTATGAAAGTCCTCAGACATATCATGTTCCTCACTTGTAGGAAATTCGCACTGGCGAAATCCTAACTCCTTAGTCAGATCAATTTCCTCAGAGACCAGAAGAACTTCGTCTCTGTCACTGAAGAACTTGTCCGAGCCGTAAGAGATTTCAAAGGCTTCACTCGAAGGATTGTATAGGTTGAGGATTTTGGAGTTGAGCATCAGTTGGAAATTTTCCTTAGTATTACCTCGGCCCCCTTTAACAGTATGGTGTTTCCTATGACTCAAAGAAAAGGAAATGAAACTACGAAAACAAAAGTCTTCACGCTTCATGTTCCTCGTTCATATCGTCAAGGTCACACCAACTTCTTCATCTTCAAAGTCTTCACAAAGTCTTCACCAAAGTCTTCAGAAAGTCTTCAACAAAGTCTTCACTTGAAGACATACATTTTTAGGGGTCGATAATCTCCGGATATATTAAACTCCTCATGGACTTATAGAGCATGTGTACACTCACAAACACATTAGTACCTTAACCTATAAGTCTTCAATACACCAAAATCACTAAGGGGCACTAGATGCACTAATGATGATAATCATGAAGCTTCGGAACAAGTTACTATCGAACCTCGTAGGTCGACAAGGACGTGTACTACTCCTGAGTGGTACCACAACCCTGTCTTAGAGGTCATGTTGTTGGACAATGATGAACCTACGAGCTATGAAGAAGCAATGATGGGCCCGGATTCTGACAAAAGGTTAGAGCCCATGAAATCCGAGAAAGGATCCATGTATGAAAACCAATTATAGACTTTGGTAGACTTACTCGTTGGACGACAGGTCGTCAAGTACAAATGGACCTTTAAGATGAAGACAGACGCTGATGGTAAATGTCACCATTTATAAAGCTTGACTTGTTGCAAAGTAGTTTACGACAAGTTCAAGGAGTTGACTGCGATGAGACTTTCTCACTCGTAGCGATGCTAAAGTCTGTTGGAATTATGTTGGCAGTTGCTGCATTTTTCAATTATGAAATCTGGCGGATGGATGTCAAAATATCGTTTCCTTAACGGTTTACTTGAGGAAAGGTTGTATGTGATACAACCAGAAGGTTTTGTGAGTCCTAAGGATGCTAAAAGGTGAACAAGCTTCAGTGATCCTTCTATGGACTGAAGCAAGCATCTCAGAGTTGGAATATATACTTTTATGAGGTGATCAAAGTTTTTGAGTCTATACAAAGTTTATGAGAAACTTGTATTTACAATAAAGTGAGTGGGAGCACTATAGAGTTTCTGATAAGCATATGTGGTTGACATATTGTTGATCAGAAATGATGTAGAATTTATGGAACGCATAAAGATTTGTTTGAAAAGAATTTTTCAAAGGAAGACCTGGATGAAGCTACTTAATTGTTGGGCATCGATATCTATAGAAATAGATCAAGACGTTTGATAAAACTTTCAATGAGTACATACCTTGACAAGATTTTGAAAGAGTTCAAAATGGATTAGTCAAAGAAAGAGTTCTTGCCTGATTTGTAAGGTGTGAAGTTGAGTGAGACTTAAAGATCAACCATGGCAGAAGAAACAGAAAGGACGAATGTCGTCCCCTATGCCTTAGCCATAGGCTCTATATTATGCCATGCTGTGTACCGCACCTGGTGTGTGCCTTGCCATGAGTCTGTCAAGGGGTACAAGAGTGATCTAGGAGTGGATCACTGGACAGCAGTCAAAATTATCCTTAGTAACCAGAGGACTAAGGAGATGTTTCTCGATTATGGAGGTGATAAATAGTTCGTCGTAAAGAGTTACGTCGATGCAAGCTTTAACACCAATTCAGGTGACTCGTAGTAGCAATGTGGATACGTAGAGTGGAGCAACCATTTGAAATAGTAGCAAGTGGAGTGTGGTAGCAGTGTTTATAGTTTGACATAGAGATTTGCAAAGTACACACGGATATGAATGTCGCAGACCCGTTGACTATAAGACCTCTCTCACATGCAAAGCATGATCGAGCCCCAGAACTCATTAGGTGTTAGATTCATAACAATGTGAATCACATGGTGATGTGAACTAGATTATTGACTCTAGTGCAAGTGGGAGACTATTGGAAATATACCCTAGAGGCAATAATAAGTTGGTTATTATCATATTTCCTTGTTCATGATAATCGTTTATCATCCATGCTATAATTGTATTGATTGGAAACACATTACATGTGTGGATAAATAGACAACACTTTGTCCCTAGTATGCCTCTAGTGAACTAGCTCGTTGATCAAAGATGGTCAAGGTTTCCTAGCAATTGACATGTGATGTCATATGATAACGGGATCACCTCATTAGGAGAATGATAGGATGGACAAGACCCAAACTATAAACGTAGCATATGATCATGTCAGTTTATTGCTACAGTTTTCTGCATGTCAAGTATATGTTCTTATGACCATGAGATCATGCAACTCACGAATACCGAAGGAGTGCCTTTTGTGTATCAAATGTCGCAACGTAACTGGGTGACTATAAAGGTGCTCTATAGGTATCTCCGAGGGTGTCTGTTGGGTTGGCATGGATCAAGACTAGGATTTGTTACTCCGTGTGACGGAGAGGTATCTCAGGGCCCACTCGGTAATACAACATCACAATAAGCCTTGCAAGCAATGTGACTAAGTGTTAGTCACGGGATCTTGTGTTACGGAACGAGTAAAGAGACTTGCCAGTAACGAGGTTGAACTAGGTATGGAGATACCGACGATCGAATCTAGGGCAAGTAACATACCGAACAACAAAGGGAACATCTTACGGGATTAATTGAATCCTTGACATAGAGGTTCGACCGATAAAGTTCTTCGTAGAATATGTAGGAACCAATATGGGCATCTAGGTCCCGCAATTGGTTATTGACCGTAGAGGTGTCTCGGTCATGTCTACATAGTTCTCGAACCCGCAGGGTCTGCACACTTAAGGTTTGGTGACGTTTCGATAGTATAGAGTTATGTATGGTGGTGACCATAGGTTGTTCGGAGTCTCGGATGAGATCCCGTACATCACGAGGAGCTTCGTAATGGCCCGAGGTAAAGATTTATATATAGGAAGTCCTGTTTTGGTCACCGGAAAAGTTCCGGGTTCATCGGTAGTGTATTGGGAGTGCTGGGAGGGTACTGGGGACCATCGGGCTGGTCGAAGTCCCACAAAGGTCCCATGTGGCTGAGAAGAAAAGCCCAAGGAGAAAAGGTGGAAAAAGGCAAAAAGGCTAAATAAGGAAGGAGTCCTAATCCTACTAGGAGTGGAGGACGAGGACTCCTCCCTCCTTGGTTAGGCCAAAGCCTAGGTATGGCCCCTTGAGGGCGAAGCCTCCCCCTCCCCTACTTCTATATATACTAGTGGATTTGAGGGGTTTTGACATAGAATTTCTGCCACGTGCTACCCTCTCCTCTAGTTTGTAGTTTCTCCTCTAGATCGGTTTTCAGCGGTGCTTAGGCGAAGCCTTGCTGCAATTCCTCCACCACCATCGCCGCAACGCCTACGTGCTGTCGGAGAACTCTTCTACCTCTCCACACCCTCTTGCTGGATCAAGAAGGCGGAGATCGTCATCGAGCTGTACGTGTGCTGAACGCGGAGGTGACGTCCGTTCGGTGCTACATCGGAAGGACCGTGATCAAGATCGCGACGCGGATCATGATGACATCACGGGACAGATCATGATGAGTTTGTGGGACGGATAGTGATTGGATCGCGGGATGGATTGTGATGAGATCGCGGGACGCTCGGCGATTTGGATCGTGAAGAAGGTCGACTACACCAACCGCGTTTCTTAACGCTTCCCGCTTAGCGATCTACAAGGGTATGTAGACCCACTCTCCCTCTTGTAGATGCTCATCACCATGGATTGATCTTGCGTCTGCGTAGGAAATTTTTTGTTTCCCATGCTACGTTCCCCAACAAACTTTGCGCCGAAACCTTTGAATTTATCACCATTTTGCTTTCGATCATTTGTTTGATTGAATTTGCTTTTCTGAATCCCCGAGTGAGAAGTTTACTCATCACTTGGGTTGAGTTTTTAACTTAGACGAGAGTTGGTTCATAGCTAAGTCTCCGAGTGAATGGAATCCTATCCACTCGAAGAGGTTATTTAACTTAGGCGAAAGCGTGTTCACAGCTAAGCCCCCCAGTGTGAGGATTGATCGACACTCGGAGTAGTTATAAACTTAGACAAAGACTGGTTCGTAGCTAAGTCTCCGAGTGAATGGAATGCTATCCACTTGGAAAAGTTATTTAACTTAGGCGAAAGCGTGTTCGTAGCTAAGCCCCAGAGTGAGAGGATCGCTTGACACTCCGAGTAGTTTTGAACTTAGACGAAGACTGGTTCGCAGCTAAGTCTCCGAGTGAATGGACTGATATCCACTCGGCAGGCTTTTTAACTTAGGTGAAAGCATTTTTGCAGTTAAGCCCCCTAGTGAGAGGATCACTCAACCTCGGAGCAGTTTTGAACTTAGACGAAGACTAGTTCACAGTTAAGTCTCCGAGTGAATGGACTACTATCCACTCGGCAGGGTTTTTAACTTAAGAGAAAGCATGTACGTAGCTAAGCCCCCGAAGGAGAGGATCGCTCATCACTCGGAGTGTTCCCAAATGTGAAATTGTGCGATCGAAATCGACGAAAGACCGTGGAAGTCATAATTGCATAAACCGCATTGTCTGAAATACTTTTATTACATCAACACAACTTTGTCTGTAGGTATAGAAACGTCGGAGAGGATCTGCATTCAAAGCGCGCGGCTCATCTATATTCTTATTGAGGTTGTAGAGGTGATAGGCTCTGTTGTTCAACACATTAGTGATGAAGAAAGGTCCCTCCCATGCCAGGGCGAGCTTGTGAGGTCGCTGTTGATCTACTCGGCGTTGGAAATATGCCCTAGAGGCAATAAATAAAGTGTTTATTATTATATTTCCTTGTTCATGATAATTGTTTGTTGTCCATGCTATAATTGTATTGATTGGAAACATATTACATGTGTGGATAAATGGACAACACTTTGTCCCTAGTATGCCCCTAGTGAACTAGCTCGTTGATCAAAGATGGTCAGGGTTTCCTAGCCATTGACATGTCATGTCATTTGATAATGGGATCACATCATTAGGAGAAGGATGTGATGCACAAGACCCAAACTACAAACGTAGCATATGATCGTGTAAGTTTATTGCTACTGTTTTCTGCATGTCAAGTATATGTTCCTATGACCATGAGGTCATGCAACTCACTGACACCGGAGGAGTACGTTGTGTGTATCAAACGTCGCAATGTAACTAGGTGACTATAAAGGTGCTCTACAGGTATCTCCGAGGGTGTCTGTTGGGTTGGCATGGATCAAGACTGGGATTTGTTACTCCGTGTGAGGGAGAGGTATCTCAGGGCCCACTCGGTAATACAACATCACAATGAGCCTTGCAAGCAATGTTACTAAGTGTTAGTCAAGGGATCTTGTATTACGGAACGAGTAAAGAGACTTGTCGGTAACAAGGTTGAACTAGGTATAGAGATGCCGACGATCGAATCTCGGGCAAGTAACATACCGAAGAACAAAGGGAACATCATACGAGATTAACTGAATCCTTGACATAGAGGTTCGACCAATAAAGATCTTCGTAGAATATGTAGAAACCAATATGGGCATCCAGGTCCCGCTATTGGCTATTGACCGTAGAGGTGTATCGGTCATGTCTACATAGTTCTCGATCCCATAGGGTCTGCACACTTAAGGTTTGGTGACGTTTCGGTAGTATAGAGTTATGCATGGTGGTGACCGAAGGTTGTTCGGAGTCTCGGATGAGATCCCGGATGTCACGAGGAGCTCCGGAATGGTCCGGAGGTAAAGATTGATATATAGGAAGTCCTATTTTGGTCACTAGAAAAGTTTCGGGCTCATCGGTAGTGTACCAGGAGTGTCGGTAGTGTACCGGGAGACCACCGGGAGGGGTATTTCAACACAAGAGGCTAGATTGGCAGTGGGAGAGTGAATACCGGACCTTAGTGGGCTGGTTGAAGTCCCACACAAGGCCCATGCGGCTAGGAGAAGAAACCGAAAGAGAAAATGTGGAAAAAAAGCAAAATAGGGAGGAATCCTAGTCCTACTAGGATTGGAGGAGGAATCCTCCTCTCCTCCTTGATTCGGCCGAAGCAAGGGCTGGCCCCTTGAGGGCCAAGACTCCTCCTCTCTTCCTCTTATATATACTAGAGGTTTTAGGGGTTTTGGCACTTGATTTTCAGCCACGTGCTACTCGTTCCTGTAGTGCATAGTTTCTCCTCTAGATCGGATTTCGGCAGTGCTTAGGCGAAGCCCTGATGGAATAGCTCCACCACCATCGCCGGAGCACTGTCACACTGACGGAGAACTCGTCTACCTCTCCGCTCCCTCTTGCTGGGTCAAGAAGGCAGATATCATCATCAAACTGTACGTGTGTTGAACACGGATGTGCCGTCCGTTCGGTGCTTGATCGGAACGGATCGTGATTGGATCATGGGACGCTCGGTGATTTGGATCGCGAAGACGTTCGACTACACCAACCGCATTTCTTAATGCTTCCCGCTTAGCGATCTACAAGGGTACGTAGATCCACTCTCCCTCTCGTAGATGCTCATCACCATGGATAGATCGTGTGTGTGTGTAGGAAATTTTTTGTTTCGCATGCAACGTTCCCCAACAGTGGCATCATGAGCTAGGTCTATGTGTAGATGAGATCTCGAGTAGAACACAAAGAGTTTGTGGGCGTTGATGCTTAGATTGCTTCCTCCCTTGGTCATGTTTTGGTTCAGCGGTATTGTGGGATGAAGCGGCCCGGACCAACATTACTTGTACGCTTACGAGAGACCGGTTCCCTCAACTGCAACTTGTTGCCTAGATGGCTGGCGGGTGCCAGTTTCTCCTACTTTAGTTGGATCGGATTCGACAAAGGCGGTCCTTGATAAGGTTGAAAAGCAACTCAACTATCACCATTGTGGTTTATGCGTAGGTGAGAACTGTTCTTGCTAGATACCCGTAGCAGCCACGTAAAACATGCAACAACAATTAGAGGATGTCTAACTTGTTTTTGCAGGGTATGTTGTGACGTGATATGGCCAATTACATGATGTGATATATGTGATGTATGAGATGATCATGTGTTGTATAGAATATCACGACTTGCATGTCAATGAGTACGGCAACCGGCAGGAGCCACAAGGTTGTCTTTAATTATTGTATAACCTGCGTGTCAATCATTAAGCGCTATGTAATGCTTTACTTTATTGCTAAGCGGTAGCAATAGTAGTAGAAGCATGGTGGGCACGACAACCCCGATGGCCACACGTTGATGGAGATCAAGATGGTGGAGATCATGGTGTCGTGCCGGTGATGATGGAGATCATGTCGGTTCTTTAATGATGGAGATCAAAAGCACAAGTTCTTGGCCATATCATGTCACTCATGATTTGCATGTGATGTTAATCCTTTTATGCACCTTGTTTTTCTTAGGACGACGGTAGCATTATAAGGTGACCCCTCACTTAAATTTCAAGATGAATTGTGTTCTCCCCGAGTGTGCACTGTTGCGAAAGTTCATCGTGTCGAGACACCACGTGATGATCGGGCGTGATAGACTTTACGTTCACATACAACGGGTGCAAGCCAGTGTTGCACATGCAGAACACTCAGGTTAAACTTGACGAGCCTAGCATGTACAGACATGGCCTCGGAACACAAGAGACCGAAAGGTCGAACATGAGTCATATAGTAGATATGATCAACATGATGATGTTCACCATTGAAACCACCTCAACTCACATGATGATCGGACTTGAGATGGTGAATTTGGATCATGTGACACTCAGATGAACTGAGGGATGTCAATTTGAGTGGGAGCTTTAGCAATTGGATTAACTAAACTCATTATCTTAAACAATAGTCTAAGTAACCTTTGCATATTTATGTTGTAGATTAATGGCCCGCGCAGTAGCACCCCTGAATTTTAATGCGTTCCTAGAGAAAGCTAAGTTGAAAGATGATGGAAATAACTTTGTTGACTGGGCCCGTAATCTGAGGATTATCCTCACGGCTTCCTAGAAATCATATGTCCATGATGCACCACTTGGTGACCAACCAGAAGACATGTCATCCAAAGATGTTAAGAACGCTTGGGAGGCACGTTCTGGAGATTACTCAATAGTTCAGTGTGCAATATTGTATGGCTTAGAACCGGGACTTCAAAGACGTTTTAAACGTCATGGAGCATATGAGATGTTCCAGGAGTTGAATTTTATATTTCAGAAGAATGCCCGGATCGAGAGGTATGAGACCTCCAATAAATTCTATGCTTGCAAGATGGAGGAGAATGGGTCTATCAGTGAACATATACTCAGAATGTCTGGGTATTCGACTCGTCTGGCTGAGTTGGGAATTACCCTTCCCCCAGAAGCGATCACTGACAGAGTTCTTCAATCACTGCCACCTAGTTACAAAAACTTTGTGATGAACTATAACATGCACGGGATGAACAAGTCAGTCGCCGAGCTGTTTGCGATGCTAAAGGTCGCTGAGTCTGAAATCCAGAAAGAACAACAAGTGTTGATGGTCAATAAAACCACTAGTTTCAAGAAGAATGGCAAGGGCAAGGGCAAGAAGGGTAAAACCAAGAAGGATGGCAAAGTAGTTGCTACTCCTGTAAAGAAGCCCAAGCATGGACCTAAGCCAAAAACTGAGTGCTTTCATTGCAAGGGAACTGGTCACTGGAAGCGGAACTGCCCCAAGTACCTGGCTTAAAAGAAGGTGGCCAATGACAAATCAGGTATATGAGATATACATGTTATTTATGTGTACCCTACTAGCTCTCGTAGTAGTGCCTGGGTATTTGATACCGGCTCGGTTGCTCACATTTGCAACTCAAAACAGGAACTACGGAATAGACGAATGCTGGGAAATGACAAAGTGATGATGCGTGTGGGAAATGGTTCCAAGGTTGATGTGACGCCGTCGGCACGCTCTCTCTTCGATTACCATCGGGATTAGTGATGAACCTGAATAATTGTTATTTAGTGCCTGCGTTAAGCATGAGCATTATATCTGGATCTTGTTTATTGCGAGACGGTTACTCATTTAAATCAGAGAATAAAGGTATTTCTATTTATATGAGTAATATCTTTTATGGTCATGCACCCAATGTGAGGGGTTTATTCATATTGCATCTTGATAGTGATGATACACATGTTCATAACATTGATGCCAAAAGATGTAGAGTTGATAAGGATAGTACCACTTTCTTGTGCCACTGCCATTTAGGTCATATTGGTGTAAAATGCATGAGGAAGCTCCATGCTGATGGACTTTTCGAGTCACTTGATTTCGAATCACTTGACACATGCGATCCATGCCTTATGGGCAAGATGACTAAAACGCCGTTCTCTGGAACAATGGAACGGGAAGTGACTTATTGGAAATCATACATACTGATGTGTGCGGTCCAATGAATGTTGCAACGCATAGTGGATATCGTTATTTTCTCACTTTTGCTGATGACTTAAGTAGATATGGGTATATTTACTTAATGAAACACAAGTCTGAAACGTTTGAAAAGTTCAAGCAATTTCAGAGTGAAGTTGATAATCAACGTAACAAGAAGATTAAATTCCTGCAACCTGATCGAGGAGGTGAATATCTGAGTTATGAGTTTGGCAGTCACTTAAGACAGTGTGGAATTGTTTCACAGTTGACACCGCCTGGAACACCACAGCGTAATGGTGTGTCCGAACGTCGTAATTGAACCTTATTACATATGGTGCATTCTATGATGTCTCTTGCTGATTTGCCACTATCATTTTGGGGTTATGCATGAGAGACAGCTGCATTCACTTTAAATAGGGCACCATCGAAATCCGTTGAGACGACGCCATATGAATTATGGTTTGGCAAGTGGCCAAAGTTGTCATTTCTTAAAGTTTGGGGATGTGATGCTTATGTCAAAAAGCTTCAGCCTGAAAAGCTGGAATCCAAAGCGGAGAAATGCGTCTTCATATGATACCCGAAAGGGACAGTCGAGTATACCTTATATCTCAGATCCAAAGGCAAAGTGTTTGTTGCTAAGAACGGAACATTTCTTGAGAAAGAGTTTATCTCAAAAGAATTGAGTGGGAGGAAAATAGAGCTTGATGAGATTATTGAACTTTTACTTCAACCAGAAAGTAGCGCGGCGCAGAAAGATGTTTCTGTGGAACCTACGACGGTTGAAGAGGAAGTTAATGATGATGATCATGAAGCTTCGGATCAAGCTACTATTGAACCTTGTAGGTCAACAAGGGCGCGTACTGCTCCTGAGTGGTACGGCAACCCTGTCTTGGAGGTCATGTTATTGGAAAACAATGAACCTACAAGCTATGGAGGAGCGGTGATGGGCTGGGATTTCGAGAAATGGTTAGAGGCCATGAAATCCGAGATGGGATCCATGTATGTAAACAAAGTATGGAGTTTTGAAGTATTACCTGAAGGGCAAAAGGCCATTCAGAACAAATGGATCTTTAAGAAGAAGACGGACGCGGACGGTAATGTCACTGTCTATAAAGCTCGACTTGTGGCAAAGGGTTTTTCACAAGTTCAAGGAGTTGACTACGATGAGACCTTCTTACCCGTAGTGATGCTTAAGTCTGTCAGAATCATGTTTGCAATAGCTGCTTATTTCGACTATGAAATTTGGCAGATCGATGTCAAAACAGCGTTCCTCAACGGTTTCCTTTAGGAAGAATTGTATATGATGCAACCAGAAGGTTTTGTCGATCCAGAGAATGCTGACAAAGTTTGCAAACTCTAGCGGTCCATGTATCGGCTGGTGCAAGCATCTCGGAGTTGGAATAAGCGCTTTAATGAGGTGATCAAATCGTTTGGGTTTATACAAGTTTATGGAGAAGCTTGTATTTACAAGAAAGTGAGTGGGAGCTCTATAGCATTTCTAATATTATATGTGGATGACATATTGCTGATTGGAAACAATATAGAAATGCTGGAAAGCATGAAGGAATATTTGAACAAGAGTTTTTCAATGAAGGACCTAGGAGAAGCTTCTTTCATATTAGGCATTAAGATCTATAGAGATAGATCGAGATGCTTAATAGCACTTTCACAGAGCACTTACCTTGATAAAGTTTTGAAGAAGTTCAAAATGGATCAGTCCAAGAACGGGTTCTTGCCTGTGTTACAAGGTGTGAAGTTGAGTAAGACTCAATGCCGAGCGACTGCAGAAGATAGAGAAAAGATGAGTGTCATCCCCTATGCTTCAGCCATAGGCTCTATCATGTATGCAATGTTGTGCACAAGACCCGATGTCAGCCTTGCCATAAGTATGGCCGGAAGGTTTCAAAGTGATCCTGGAATGGAGCACTGGGCGGCGGTCAAGAATATCCTTAAGTACCTGAAAAAGACTAAGGAAATGTTTCTCGTTGATGGAGGTGATGAAGAGCTCGTCATAAAGGGTTATGTTGATGAAAGCTTTGACACTGATCCGGATGACTCTAAGTCGCAAACTGGATACGTATTTATTCTCAACGGGGGAGCTGTAAGCTGGTGCAGTTCCAAGCAAAGCATGGTAGCCGATTCTACATGCGAAGTGGAGTACATCGCAGCCTCGGAGGCGGCGAAGGAAGGTGTCTGGATGAAGCAGTTCATGACAGATCTTGGAGTAGTGCCCAGTGCACTGAATCCAATGACTCTGTTCTGTGACAACACTGGTGCCATTGCTCTGGCCAAGGAACCAAGGTTTCACAAGAGGACCAGACACATAAAGCGACGCTTCAACTCCATCTGCGATTACATAGAGGAGAAGGACATAAATATTAGCAAAGTGCACACGGATCTGAATGTTGCAGACCCGTTGACTAAACCTCTTCCAAGGGCTAAACATGATAAACACCAGAACTGCATGGGTGTTCGATTCATTACAATGTAAATCAAATAGTCATGTCAACTAGATTATTGACTCTAGTGCAAGTGGGAGATTGTTGGAAATATGCCCTAGAGGCAATAAATAAAGTGTTTATTATTATATTTCCATGTTCATGATAATTGTTTATTGTCCATGTTATAATTGTATTGATTGGAAACACATTACATGTGTGGATAAATGGATAACACTTTGTCCCTAGTATGCCTCTAGTGAACTACCTCGTTGATCAAAGATGGTCAAGGTTTCCTAGACATTGACATGTGATGTCCTTTGATAACGGGATCACATAATTAGGAGAATGATGTGATGGACAAGACCCAAACTACAAACGTAGCATATGATCGTGCAAGTTTATTCCTACTGTTTTCTGCATGTCAAGTATATGCTCCTATGACCATGAGGTCATGCAACTCACTGACACTGGAGGAGTACCTTGTGTGTATCAAACGTCGCAACGTAACGAGGTGACTATAAAGGTGCTCTACAGGTATCTCCGAGGGTGTCTGTTGGGTTGGCATGGATCAAGACTGGGATTTGTTACTCCGTGTGACGGAGAGGTATCTCAGGGCCCACTCGGTGATACAACATTACAATGAGCCTTGCAAGAAATGTGACTAAGTGTTAGTCATGTGATCTTGTATTACGGAATGAGTAAAGAGACTTGCCGGTAACGAGGTTGAACTAGGTATAGAGATACCGACCATCGAATCTCGGGCAAGTAACATACCGAAGAACAAAGGGAACATCATACGGATTAACTGAATCCTTGACATAGAGGTTCGACCGATAAAGATCTTCGTAGAATATGTAGGAACCAATATGGGCATCCAGGTCCCTCTATTGGTTATTGACCGTAGAGGTGTCTCGGTCATGTCTACATTGTTCTCGAACCCGCGGGGTCAACACACTTAAGGTTTGGTGACGTTTCGGTAGTATAGAGTTATGCATGGTGGTGACCGAAGGTTGTTCGGAGTCCCTAATGAGATCCCGGACGTCACGAGGAGCTCCGGAATGGTCCGGAGGTAAATATATATATATAGGAAGTCCTATTTTGGTCGCCGGAAAAGTTTCGGGCTCATCAGTAGTGTACCAGGAGTGTCGGCTGTGTACCGGGAGACCACCGGGAGGGGTATTTCGACCCATACATGGGCTGTCGGAGAGTTAATACCAACCCTTAGTGGGCTGGTGGAAGTCCCACACAAGGCCCATGCGGCTGGGAGAAGAAACCCAAAGAGAAAAGGTGGAAAAAAGGCAAAATAGGGAGGAATCCTAGTCCTACTAGGATTGGAGGAGGAGTCCTCCTCTCCTTGATTCGGCTAAAGCAAGGGCTGGCCCATTGAGGGCCAGGCCTCCTCCTCTCTTCCTCTTATATATACTAGAGGTTTTAGGGTTTTTGGCACTTGATTTTCAGCCACGTGCTACCCGTTCCTCTAGTGCATAGTTTCTCCTCTAAATCGGATTTCTGCAGTGCTTAGGCGAAGCCCTGCCGGAATAGCTCCACCACCATCGCCGGAGCGCCGTCACACTGCCAGAGAACTCGTCTACCTCTCCGCTCCATCTTGCTGGATCAAGAAGGCGGAGATCGTCATCAAACTACACGTGTGCTGAACGCGGAGGTGCCGTCCGTCCGTGCTTCACGTGGAAGCGTCGCAGATCTTGCTAGTATGCATTTGTCCGAATCAAAGCCATCTCGCGTTCCTCTTCCAGGAGATCTATGCCATCTTGTCTTGCCTGCTCAGCTTCAGCTTCGGAGTAGAGATCCACTCATGGGAAATTATGCAGCGGGTCACTCGGTAGAACAGCTTCGGCTCCATACACCAAGAAGAAAGGAGTTCGTCTAGTTGACCGATTTGGAGTCGTCCTCAGGCCCCACAACACAGATGGTAATTCAGTAACCCAAGCTCCAGCTGCATGATCTAGGTCATGCATGAGTCAAGGCTTCAGCCCTTGAAGGATGAGACCATTGGCTCACTCAGCTTGACCATTGGTTTGGGGGAGTGCAACGGATGCATAATCCACCCGAGTGCCTTGGGAGAAGTAGAAGTGTCTGAATTCTTCTGAGACAAAGTTGGAGCCATTATCTATGATGATACTGTGAGGTTCTCCTTACCGGTAGATAATCTCTCTCATAAATTTGATTGCACTACGGGAGTTTAATTTCTTGTTAGGTTTGGCCTCAATCCACTTCGTGAACTTGTCGACTGCAACAAGCAAATGAGTAAATTCACTATGTCCTGTCTGAAAGGGACCTGGCATGGTTTTATCACGATAGATGTCCGGGTGAACGAACTTGGGTTCGAGGCCATTGCCAACGTGATGGAATCAAAGGGGTTGATTGGGACGAAGGACACGAGTTTACCCAGGTTCGTCCCCTCAAGATGAGGTAACAACCTACATCCTGCTTGTGCTTGTATTGCTTGATGTATCGATTACAAGGGAGCTAAAGCTTGACCTAGTTCTCGATAGCCTGATCTCTAAGTCGCCCCCGGTCTTGCCTTTATATAGGAGGTCAAGACCACGGGTCATACAAGTTGTAAGTGACTCTCATTACACATCCAAGTCTACCTCTACCTTCTCTTGCCTTTCTTGACCAAGTTGTCCCCGGGCGGCTTACACGCCCGGGTCTTCTCCGTTCGAGCCACCTTCTGGGCCATCCTGTCAAGCCGCCAAGCGACTTGGGCCTTAAGTCTTCATGGCTTGCTCTTGGGCTTAGTGTACGAGCCGTCTGGTGTGACCCGGAGCCCTCAGGGCAAGTCTCATCATGGGGTTATATCCCCAACATTAGGCCCCAGGTTGATTTGAGCTTGCTCACTTCAGCCTTTCTTCTTACTCCTCGGCGAGTCGCCCGGAAATGACCTGTCGTGACGTCATGTCAAAATCTGCAAAAAAGATCCTCTGACGCACACAACGAATCTTATCTTATTAAATGAATAGCCCGTAAATCGAGGCGTCCGCCTGTCAAACGGCCTCCGGCGCCTGGATTTTCGCATCTGTTCTGCCTTTTCCCTATTAAACAGGACCGCCAAGGGCGGCATTTGCCTTCTCCCGCTCACTCTTTCATCTCCATCCTTCCGACGCTTCCATTTCTAGCGCCTCCCGCTCCGGCGCCATCTCCTCCTCGCCATTGACAAGGCCGCTGCATCAACCTGACGCGATCGAGAGATCCTTCCGCATTCATCGCGCCGTCGCCGGTGAGTCCTTCTTCCCTTAGATCTGTAACTGTTCCGGTAGGGTTTTCATGGAGCTCCACCGCCGCTGTTCAGAACTCGGGCTCCATTAATGCTAGTCGTATTTAGACCATGAGTCCTTGACCATATCCTATCCCCATGGTGCTGCTAGGTAGGAGACCGATTTTAATGCTACTTAGATTCACCACAGCTCCGCCCTTTCATTTCAGACTTTCTCTATTTTCACCAGTTCATCTCTAGGTCTGGAAATAGAAGCATTTCCTTTGCTTTTGTAGATCCGCAATCTTAGCAATACTTTGCGAAACCTGTTTTCAGCACTTAGCCAAATTTCAATCTGTCTTTTCGTGACGCTGACCCGCCGTGCTGTTCCGGTTCTCACCAACCGGATCTTGGCATCTCATCCTTAAGGTCTTTAAGATTTTAAGCTGCCCATAAACACTTGCCATTTCTTGACTCGCCGTATATGGTTACTTTGCACAGTTTAAATCTGCCACTATGTCTCGCGCATCCAACTCCTGCAATTGGGTTGGCTCTTCCATCACCAAAGAGTTTCTGATGGACTTTGTACTCGCGGGCACCCTTCCTGCCATAGAGGTCATCCATTGGCGGGTTCCGGGTAATGAACTGAATCTCGTTCCTTAGGAGGGCAAGGTAGTTGTTTTTTCTGATTATATTGAACGTGCATTCGAACCTGCCAGCTCAAAATTCTTCCGGGACATCCTTCATTTTTACAAGCTGCATCCTCAAGACCTTGCCTCCAACTCCGTCTCAAACATATGTAACTTCCAAGTGCTCAGCAAGGTCTATCTGCAAACTAAGCCATCTGTAGGTCTCTTCTGGGAATTCTTTTATGCGAATCGGCAAACTGAAGTGAAGGCCGGCCCGAGCTTAGAATTTGGTGGAATTTCCATTTAGAGGCGCCGGGACATTACCTTTCCGGTTGTATCGATGTCGAGTCATCCAAAGGATTGGAATAAGACTTGGTTTTACTGCAGGGATACTTCCCCGGAGGGTGAGCATCTGTTGTCGGGTTATCGCCCCTCCCAGCTCAAGACGACTTCCGAGCTTCCTGGCCGGCTGTCAACTTCTGAACATGCAAGGCATGAGCCGGCTCATGCCAAGATTAGAGCCCTCATGGACAATGGATTGACGGGTTTGGACTTGATCCGCTGCTGGATCTCCTGGAGGATTATGCCCTTGAGCCAGAGAAGCCGCCTTATGTGCGAATACCCAGGCCAGTATGATGGTTCCCTATGCTTCAGCCGGATAACTTTAACCGAAGATGATATTACCACTGTCATCCGGAGTCTTGTTCATGAAACGTCAGGAGCTTGTAGCGCTATTGGGCTGGCGCCTTTTAGTGTTGTTAATCCGGCCCCAGACGTAAGGCGACTCTTCACCGTATCTTCTCTTTGTTTAGTTATAACTTGTCAATTCATCGCTATTAACTGGCTTACCTTTTTAGGCTAACTCCGACCTCTAGAAGAAGAAGTACGTTCCTCCTCTGAAGAAAAACAAGAAGAAAGCCCCAGCCAAGAGGACAAAGAAGACCACCCCTCAGGAGGAATGGTTTGAACCGCCAGAATCATCCGTCTTAGAGGTATAGCTTGACTATTCTATGTAACCTCATTATTCACCTTACTGATAACAACTTATTCACAAGATGAGGTAGAGACGAGCCGCGCCAACGTCCCTGAGGTAACTTATATTTCATCTGACTCGGAATGTCTTGTACCCCAGAAGATACGGCGGGTTGTTCGAAAAGTTCCCCTTTCTCATCCTCTTGCTTATTTGGATCCCCAATTTCTTTTGAAAAAGCAACAGCAAGCCGACCATCGTCACACCCGGAGCGCCGGCTCCACTGATCTCATGTCCGGGTTACCTAACTCCCCGGCTCAGAAGAAGCGCCCCGCAGAGGTATGTATCTCTGTTTGACTTCACTAGCTTTTCCTTTGTAATCTCAACATTGCCTTATATTATCTGAACTATCTCTCAGGGATCACCTTCGTCCGGCGACTCTACAGCCACCGCTCTACCACCTCCGAAAATTAATCCGCTCTACGTGTTTTTCTAGCTTTTACACTCGGCTCTTCAACGGTTGTAACCCTTGAACTCTGACTTTCATGTTTTTTCTAGGCCTCAAGCTAAACGGAGGAAAACCAAGAAGTCCTCCCCTGGCCCTACTGCTCAAGAGCCGGAGCTTACTAAACCGGACCCCCAGCAACTTCTGCAGAACCGGCTATTGACGACGCTATTCCTGAGAGCCTGCGAAGGGACCTTTCCAAGCCGCCGAGCCCTGCCAAGGTTGCTGATGATACCGCTGCCCCAGACGTCGTGATTACCAGCGCCGGCTTGCACTCTCCTTCACCTCACGTGCTGACCAAGCATAGTGAGACAGATGAAACTTCCAGGAAGCTTGAGTTTGATCTCCCCGCCTTAGAGAAAATGACAGCTGACAAGCTTCATGCTGGCTATATGAACTGGCTATCTACAAGCCGGGATCTGGAGCTCAAGCTGGTCAATTTAATGAAGAGAAAATATGAGGTATTCCTTTTTCCTCCTTATACCCTTACGTAGCCCCCAAGGGCCGGGTTAATATTGACTGATAATAATCTGGCTCTTCCATCTTAGTAGAAGTATAAGCATGTGGTATGTAGGCCTCAATTTACTTAGCCGTGATCTCAAACCATTGTCGTTAACCCCCAAGGGTCGGCTCAATAATTGATAATTTTGAACCGGAACTTCCTAGAAGATAGATAACCGAGCCAATCTTAGCCCCCAAGGGCCGGCTCAATCTTTTCCAAGGTTGAGTCAGGACTTTTCATGCTGAACCTCCTGAAAAAACCAGTATAGCCCCCAAGTTCCGGGTCAATCTTGTCGAAGTTGAGTCGGAATTTTTAATCCTTAAGAGCTTGAAAACCAGTAGAAAATGTCTTGAAAATAGTAGCCCCCAAGTGTCATGCATATTTCTTGCAATATGTTTGAGACTTGCTGACTTTTTGAAATTCGTCCCCCTGCTTGTTTACTCCATATTTTGATATGTCGCAGCAAGCTTTAACCGAAGCCGGGTCAGAATTGGCCGGCTTAAAAACCAACCTAGCCACCCAGCAAGCCGCCCGGAGTGAAGCTGACGAGAAATACCGGCTCCTTACCAAAGAATTAGCTAAGATCAAGGTCGACTTCACCGCCTTCAAGGAATCTGCCAATGCTGAAAAAGCTATGTTGACTAAACGGGCGGATCATGCTGATTAGCGACTCATGATCGTATCTAACCAGCTGCAGTCTTTGAAGCGCCACATCACGAAGATGGCAGCCGCCCTCTTTGGTAAGTTTTTAATAGCTTGGCTCAATCCAGATATTGTACTTGTGCTGGCGACTCATAACGAGGCCTCCGTCTCATGCAGGTCCTAGGAGCTGCCAACTCGCCTCTGACAGTTTGCTGCCTCTGAAGGCTATATACACTTTGACAGAACAACTCTATTGTGGAGCAGTATGCACAATCAAGGTTGTGCAGTATAAAGAAAATATCCCTTCAGCTCTCAATGGGGTCTTGGAGCTCCTGTCGACAATGCCAAAGCAGATTGTGGAGTTGAAAAATCAGCCGCCCGCCAGGGGGCAATCGCAGCCATAAGCCCGGCCTTGGCTTTTGCTCCAAAGCTTACTTCGGCTGATATGATGGACGGGTTTCCCTCCAAGAAGGACGACGGATCTGAATTCACAGACGCTGACTATGCCTGGTGCATAAAGGATTCCAAAGTCCTAGCCTCCATCTTAGCAGAAGAGGTCAATTTGGTGACTTACCAGCCGGCTTACAGCGCCGATCAAAAAAGGATCCATGGCCCGCTCTTTGAGCGCAAAGATCTGACACCCACTCGCAGTAAGAACCTTTTCGCCTCTGATCTTGACCCGTCCCCCTTCTTTGAAGAAGGAACTTTTGCGGCTTTAACCGACTGCAACTAGGACTTGAAAAATCTCCAAATCAAGGCAGCCGAAGAGCCGGAGCAAGTTGACCCGCCAGCCAGCTGATCATGTTGTAGTAATCTTTTTAATAGCCGGCTCTTCATGACATGCCGTGAGCGGTGTAAAAAACTTGATGATATTTTTGGGCTCCACAGAGAGTGTTTGCAATAGACTAGTAATAACTTTCGCCTTTCTTGAATTTGTGCCATTGCGCACATATGAAAGTCCGGTTTTAAAATATATGTTTGTCGTCTTCCTTGTCCTTCTCATTGTATGCCTTACCGGCTCTTTGCAGCTTAGTTTCCTGCATGCATAGATGTACCTTTATACCGTTAGGAGGGTGGCTTAAAAGCACAACCCGAAGATGTTGTGTCTTCCCAACGTGCTGATAGAGTCCATTGCCTGGCTTCAGAGCCGATCGAGAAGGTTTGATAAGCTTCACCCGTAGGGCAGGAAGCCCCCTATATGGCTATGTTGACTTGTCAACATTTTTGGCGCGAACGCCGATTGTTAGGGATAGATAAGCTACACCCGGAGGTGGGAAGCCCCCTTCGACAACCGTAGCTGACATGTCAACTGGATTGGCATAAAGCCGACTGTTAGGGTGAGATAAGCGATACCCGAAGGTAAGAAGCTCCCTTCGACAGCCAATGTTGACTTGTCAACATTTTTGGCGTGAACGCCGGTTATTAGGGATAGATAAGATACACCCGGAGGTGGGAAGCCCCTTCGACAACTGTAGCTAACATGTCAACTGGATTGGCATAAAGCCGGCTATTGGGGTGAGATAAGCGATACCCGAAGGTAAGAAGCCCCCTTCGATAGCCAATGTTGACTTGTCAACATTTTTGGTGCGAACGCCGGTTGTTAGGGATAGATAAGCTACGCCCGGAGGTGGGAAGCCCCCTTCGACAACCACAGATGACATGTCAATGGGATTGGCATAAAGCCGGCTGTTAGGGTAAGATAAGTGATACCCAAAGGTAAGAAGCCCCCTTCGACAGCCAATGTTGACTTGTTAACATTTTTGGCGCGAACACCGGTTGTTAGGGATAGATAAGCTACACCTGTCGGTGGGAAGCCCACTTCGACAACCACAGCTCACATGTCAACTGGATTGGCATAAAGCCGGTTGTTAGGGTGAGATAAGCGATACCCGAAGGTAAGAAGCTCCCTTCGACAACCAATGTTGACTTGTCAACATTTTTGGTGCGAACGCCGGTTGTTAGGGATAGATAAGCTACACCCGGAGGTGGGAAGCCCCCTTCGACAACCGTAGATGACATGTCAACTGGATTGGCATAAAGCCGGCTGTTAGGGTGAGATAAGCGATACCCGAAGGTAAGAAGCCCCCTTCGACAGCCAATGTTGACTTGTCAACATTTTTGGCGCGAACACCGGTTGTTAGGGATAGATAAGCTACTCCCGTCGGTGGGAAGCCCACTTCGACAACCGCAGCTGACATGTCAACTGGATTGGCATAAAGCCAGCTGTTAGGGTGAGATAAGCGATACCCGAAGGTAAGAAGCCCGCTTTGACGGCCAATGTTTTGGATTCTTCTTGCATTGATGAAGATATGCGTCGTGGAAAAGGCCCCGGCTTGCAGGGATGCTACTTTATTCATACATAAATATGATATGTACAATGATAGTGTACAATGGCGAGTGTCAACAACTCAAGTGTAATAAGGCCGCAGATGCACTTTGTTCCACGGTCGGCGGGTCTCCTGACCCGAAGTATGTGAGTCATCCCGGATGTCAATGAGATAATATGACCCATTGTTAAGATTTCTGATGACCACGAAAGACCCTTCCCATGGAGGAGATAACTTATGCATATTTGTGTGGTCTTGAATCAGCCGCGGTACTAAGTCTGCCTCTTGAAACGTCCGGGTCTTGACCCTATGGCTATGATAGTGGCGCAGGTCTTGCTGATAGATCACTGAACGGGAAGCGCCAGCTCTCGTTCCTCCTCCAAAGCATCCAACACATCTTGACGTGCCGTCTCATTGTCCGTCTCAACGTAAGCCACCACTCGTGGCGATTCATGCCAGATGTCACTTGGCAATACGGGCTCCGCGCCGTAAACCATGAAGAAAGGTGTATACCCTGTGGATCTGTTGGGGGTGGTTCTGATGCTCCATAAGACGGAGGGCAATTCTTCCACCCAACAGCCCGGTGTTTGTTGTAAAGGAATCATAAGCCCTGTCTTGATACCTCTCATGATTTCTTGGTTGGCACGCTCCGCCTGACCGTTCGACTGTGGATGAGCAACTGCCAAAACATCAAGCCGGATGTGCTCCTCATCGCAAGAATTTTCTCATAGCCCCCTTAGACAAGTTTGTGCCATTATCAGTGATGATGTTGTGAGGGTAACCAAAATGGTAGATCAACTTTTTAATAAACTGAACCGCCGTATCCGTGTCACACTTGCTGACCGGCTCAGCTTCTACCCATTTGGTGAACTTATCAATCGCCACCAAGAGGTGCGTTTTCTTATCCTTGGATCTCTTGAAAGGCCCGACCATATCAAGCCCCCAGACTACAAACGGCCAAGTAATTGGTATCATGCGCAATTCTTGAGCCGAAACATGAGCATGTCGGCCGAATTTTTGACAGTCGTCACACTTGTAGACCAGATCCTCTGCATCTTTGTGAGCCGTCAACCAGAAAAAAACGTGCCGGAAAGCCTTGGCCACTAGAGATTTTGAGCCGGCATGATGTCCACAATCTCCAGCGTGAATTTCATTCAAAATTTCCTGACCTTCCTCTGGTGAGACACAACGCCGAAAACCCCCGGTAACGCTGCACTTGTGCAATTCACCATTAACTATTGTCATGGACTTAGACCGCCGGGTGATCTGTCTGGCCAGATTTTCATCATCAGGTAACTCGCTTCGAGCCAAATAGGCTAGGTAAGGCACAGTCCAATCCGGAATAGCATGTAGAGCTGCCACCAATTGCCCCTCCGGGTCAGGAACAGCCAAATCTTCCTCTGAAGGCAACTTGACAGTCGGGTGATGTAAAACGTCCAGAAAGATATTGGGCGGCACCGGCTTTTGCTGAGAGCCTAACCGTGACAAGGCATCAGTCGCCTCATTCCTGCGACGATCAATGTGATCTACCTGATAACCTTTGAAGTGACCAGCAATGACATCCACCGCCTGACGATAAGCCGCCATCCGTGGGTCCTTGGAATCCCAAGTGCCCGAAACTTGCTGAGCCACAAGATCTGAGTCACCCAAACACCTTACCCAGCTTAAATTCATCTCCTTGGCTACCCTGAGACCATGAAGCAGAGCCTCATACTCAGCCGCATTGTGGGTGCAAGGGAACATCAACTGGAGCACATAACAAAACTTATCACCTTTGGGAGATGTCAAAACAATTCCTGCCCCTGATCCTTCCAGCTGCTTGGATCCATCAAAGTGTATAGTCCAGTATGTGTTATCCGGCTTATCCTCGGGAGCTTGACACTCTGTCCAATCGTTCATAAAATCCACAAGGGCCTGGGACTTGATGGCCGTACGAGGCACGTATTTCAGATTAAGAGGTCCCAGCTCCAATGCCCACTTAGCAATCCTACTAGTGGCTTCTCTGTTCTGAATTATGTCTCCCAATGGAGCAGAGCTGACCATTGTGATCTGGTGCCCTAAGAAATAATGCTTTAACTTACGATTGGACATGAACACCCCATACACTAGCTTCTGCCAATGTGGATATCTCTGCTTGGATTCTGTCAGGACCTCACGGATATAATAAACCGGCCTTTGAACCGGATACTCTTTCCCGGCTTCCTTGCGCTCGACCACAATTGCAGTGCTGACCGCCCGGTTGTTAGCCGCCACGTATAGGAGCAAAGGTTCTTTCTCAGTCGAAGCAGCCAAAACCGACGGCTCAGTGAGCTGTTTCTTGAGCGTCTCTAATGCTTCACCCGCCGCCATACTCCAGACAAAATTGTCTGTCTTTTTCATCATCTGATATAGGGGGATAGCTTTCTCACCAAGGCGGCTTATGAATCGGCTCAATGCAGTAATCCGCCCTGCCAGGCATTGGACATCGTTAATACAAGCCGGCTCTGCTAGGGAGGTGATAGCCTTGATTTTATCCGGGTTAGCCTCAAAGCCACACTCAGAAACTAGAAATCCCAAAAGCTTGCCAGCTGGAACACCAAAGACACACTTTGCCGGGTTAAGCATCATCTTATAGATCCGAAGATTGTCAAAGGTCTCCCTTAAGTCATCCAAAAGGGTCTCCTTCTTCCTTGATTTGATCACAATATCATCCACGTAAGCGTGGACGTTGCGCCCGATCTGACTGTTGGGGAATGTCGCATGGGAAACAAAAAAATTCCTACGCACACGCAAACCTATCTATGGTGATGAGCATCTACAAGAGGGAGAGTGGATCTACGTACCCTTGTAGATCGCTAAGCGGGAAGCATTAAGAAATGAGGTTGGTGTAGTCGCACATCTTTGCGATCCAAATCGCCGACTGTCCCGCGATCTCGTCTCGATCCGTCCCACGATCCAATCACGAACGTCCCGTGGCCTTGATCACGATCCTTCTGATCTAGTACCGAACGGACGGCACCTCCACGTTCAGCACACGTGCAGCTTGATGACGATCTCCACTGTCTTGATCCAGCAAGAGGAGGTGGAGAGGAGGAAGGGTTCATCGACAGCATGATGGTGCTCCGGCGATGGTAGTGGAGTGATTCCGGCAGGGCTTTGCCTAAGCGCTGCGAAAAACCGATCTAGAGGAGCACCGGTGGAACGGGTAGCACGAGGCCGTAAATTCTGTGCAAAACCCTTCTATTCCACTAGTATATATAGGGGGAGAGGAGAAGGAGGCATGGCGCAGGGCTGAGCCCCTCTTGGAGTCGGCCGAAGCCAAGGGGGAGGAGTCCTACTCCTCCTCCACTCCTAGTAGGAGTAGGACTCTCCCTTTTTGCCTTTTTTCCACTCTTTTTCCTTTGGGACTCTTCCCCCAGTCGCATGGGTCTGTTGTAGCTATTCCACCAGCCCACTAAGGTCTGGTTAAAACTCTCCCACAGCCCATGAAGCCTCTTGGGTCGAAATACCCCTCCCAGAGGTCTCCCGGTATACTATCGGCACTCCCGGTACACTACCGATGAGCCCGAAACTTTTCCGGTGACCAAACTGGGACTTCC
Source organism: Hordeum marinum (assembly GCA_022496015.1). NCBI lineage: Eukaryota > Viridiplantae > Streptophyta > Magnoliopsida > Poales > Poaceae > Hordeum > Hordeum marinum. The sequence continues at coordinate 514,899,504 of CM039676.1, read as the reverse complement.
TATATATGAATCTTTACCTCCGGACCATTCCGGAGCTCCTCATGATGTCCGGGATCTCATCCGGGACACCGAAAAACTTCGGTCACCACCATACATAACTCTACACTACCGAAACGTCACCAAACCTTAAGTGTGCAGACCCTGCGGGTTCGAGAACTATGTAGACATGACCGAGACACCTCTACGGTCAATAACCAATGGCGGGACCTAGATGTACACATTGGTTCCTACATATTCTACGAAGATCTTTATCGGTCGAACCTCTATGTCAAGGATTCAGTTAATCGCATATGATGTTCCCTTTGTTCTTTGGTATGTTACTTGCCCGAGATTCGATCGTCGGTATCTCCATACCTAGTTCAATCTCGTTACCGGCAAGTCTCTTTACTCGTTCCGTAATACAAAATCCCGCAACTAACAATTAGTCACATTGCTTGCAAGGCTCATTGTGATGTTGTATTACCGAGTGGGACTTGAGATACCTCTCCGTCACACGGAGTAACAAATCCCAGTCTCGATCCATGCCAACTCAACAGACACCCTCGGAGACACCTGTAGAGCACCTTTATAGTCACCTAGTTACGTTGCGACGTTTGATACACACAAGGTACTCCTCCGATATTTGTGAGTTGCATGATCTCATGGTCATAGGAACATATACTTGACATGCAGAAAACAGTACCAATAAACTGACACGATCATAAGATACGTTTGTAGTTTGGGTCTTGTCCATCACATCATTCTTCTAATGATGTGATCCTGTTATCAAACAACATCTCATGTCTATGGCTAGGAAACCTTAACCATCTTTCAATCAACGAGCTAGTTCACTAGAGGCATACTAGGGTCATTGTGTTTGTCTATGTATCCACACATGTATCCATGTTTCCAATTAATACAATTATAGCATGGATAATAAACGATTATCATGAACAAGGAAATGCAATAATAAAAACTTTATTTATTTCCTCTAGGGCATATTTCCAATAGTCTCCCACTTGCACTAGAGTTAATAATCTAGTTCACATCACTATGAGATTTACATTTAATGAATCGAACACCCATGCAGTCCTGGTGTTGATCATGTTTAGCCCTTGGAAGAGGTTTAGTCAACGGGTCTGCAACATTCAGACCCGTGTGCACTTTGCAAATATTTATGTCTTTCTCCAAGATGTAATCGTGGATGGAGTTGAAGCGTCGCTTTATGTGTCTGGTCCTCTTGTGAAAGCTTGGTTCCTTGGCCAGAGCAATGGCACCAGTGTTGTCACAGAACAGGTTCATTGGATTCAATGCGCTGGGCACTACTCCAAGATCTGTCATGAACTGCTTCATCCAGACACCTTCCTTCGCCGCCTCCGAGGCTGCGATGTATTCCGCTTCGCACGTAGAGTCAGCTACCACGCCTTGCTTGGAACTGCACCAGCTTACCGCTCCCCCGTTAAGAATAAATACGTATCCGGTTTGCGACTTAGAGTCGTCCGCATCAGTGTCAAAGCTTGCATTGACGTAACCCTTTACTACGAGCTCTTCACCACCTCCATAAACGAGAAACATTTCCTTAGTCCTTTTCAGATACTTAAGGATATTCTTGACCGCTTGCCAGTGCTCCATTCCAGGATCACTTTGAAACCTTCTGGCCATACTTATGGCAAGGCTGACATCGGGTCTTGTGCACAGCATTGCATACATGATAGAGCCTATGGCTGAAGCATAAGGGATGACACTCATCTTTTCTCTATCTTCTGCAGTTACTGGGCATTGAGTCTTACTCAACTTCACACCTTGTAATACAGGCAAGAACCCCTTCTTGGATTGTTCCATTTTGAACATCTTCAAAACTTTATCAAGGTATGTGCTCTGTGAAAGTGCTATTAAGCGGCTCGATCTATCTCTGTAGATTTTAATGCCTAATATGAAAGCATCTTCTCCTAGGTCCTTCATTGAAAAACTCTTGGTCAAATATTCCATCACGCTTTCCAGCATTTCTATATTGTTTCCAATCAGCAATATGTCATCCACATATAATACTAGAAACGCTATAGAGCTCCCACTCACTTTCTTGTAAATACAAGCTTCTCCGTAAACTTGTATAAACTCAAACGCTTTGATCACCTCATCAAAGCACTTATTCCAACTCCGAGATGCTTGCACCAGTCCATAAATGGATCGCTGGAGCTTGCGAACTTTGTCAGCATTCTCTGGATCGACAAAACCTTCGGGTTGCATCATAAACAACTCTTCCTCAAGGAAACCGTTGAGGAATGTTGTTTTTACATCCATCTGCCAAATTTCATAGTCGAAATAGGCAGCTATTGCTAACATGATTCTGACAGACTTAAGCATCGCTACGGGTGAGAAAGTCTCATCGTAGTCAACTCGTTGAACTTGTGAAAAACCCTTAACCACAAGTCGAGCTTTATAGACGATGACATTACCGTCCGCGTCTGTCCTTCTTAAAGATCCATTTGTTCTGAATGGCCTTTCGCCCTTCAGGTAATACTTCCAAAGTCCATACTTTGTTTTCATACATGGATCCCATCTCGGATTTCATGGCCTCTAACCATGTCTTGGAATCTAGGCCCATCACTGCTCCTCCATAGCTCGTAGGTTCATTGTTGTCCAACAACATGACCTCCAAGACAGGGTTGCCGTACCAGTCAGGGGTAGTACGCGGCTTTGTCGACCTACGAGGTTCAATAGCTGCTTGATCCGAAGCTTCATGATCATCATCATTAACTTCCTCTTCTACCGTCGTAGGTTCCACAGAAACATCTTTCTGCGATGCGCTACTTTCTGGTTGAAGTAAAGGTTCAATAACCTCATCAAGCTCTATTTTCCTCCCACTCAATTCTTTCGAGAGACACTCTTTCTCAAGAAATGTTCCGTTTCTAGCGACAAACACTTTGCCTTCGGATTTGAGATAGAAGGTATACCCAACTGTCTCTTTCGGGTATCCTATGAAGACGCATTTCTCCGCTTTGGGTTCCAGCTTTTCAGGCTGAAGCTTTTTAACATAAGCATCACATCCCCAAATTTTAAGAAACGACAACTTTGGCTTCTTGCCAAACCACAGTTCATATGGCGTCATCTCAACGGATTTTGATGGTGCCCTATTTAAAGTGAATGCAGTTGTCTCTAATGCATAACCCCAAAACGATAGTGGCAAATCAGCAAGAGACATCATAGAACGCACCATATCTAATAAGGTTCGATTACGACGTTCGGACACACCATTACTGTAACATCCCAAAATTCCATTTTGGAATGTTATGAAATATAGCTATGCTTTCATCTGCATCATTGCTTGAATATATGTATTGTTGAAATGCCCTTTCTAAATTTCTGAAAGCCCTTTCTATTTTTCCCTAAGTTGCTTTCACCTATTTGAAATCTTGGTAAAAAGTTCAAATAAGAGAGGAGGAACATGACACTCAACACCAGGGACTAATTGCTGATATATTTCAACAATAATAACCAGGGGTTATTTTGAAAATATTTGCAAAAAGGATTTAAAAACAATTAGGCAATTTCTGAAAATATTTTTTTTTCAAAGTGTTCAAATGACAGAATAGAAATGTTCATTAAATGGCATTTATTATTCTGTTAATTTTGATATATAATACCCCTATATTTATAAAAGGTTTGAATGTTTTAAAATCTTTTGAATGTCGTTCGAAAATTATTAATAGAAAACGGTAACGGTTTCCTGTATTAAACGGGCTGGCCCAACGGCTTTAAAAGCCGAGACCGTTACCGGTCGGCCGACCGACGCGCAGTAACTGCGTTCTCTCTCGCTGCCACCGGGCCCCACCCCAGACCGACCGTTAGCCCGACCGGTCATCCCTCTCCTTCCCCGCACGCGCCGGACCTCGCCGGCCGTTTCCTTCCACCCCCGCGGATCTCGCCCCTCTTAACCCCCCCTCACTCCCCGCACCCCTATAAGTACCGGCCACTCCCCGCCTTCCATTTCCCCCCCCCCAAACCCCCTCCTACCTCGTCGGAAGACTGCCGCAATTCGTCGCCGGAGTTCCCACCACCACCGGACCTCCCTTCGACCGTAGCCATCGACTCCGTCCACCTCTCGCCCCACCGTTGCCACCAATCGACGCTGGACGTCAAGCTCTATCGCCCGGACCACTTCGCTGCCTCCCTCGACCACCGGAGCTCCTTGCCGTCGTCTTCGCCGCTTTCGGACTCGCCGGAGATCCCCACGCCGGCGACTTTTACCCCGTGAGCTTTCCCACCCCTCAGATGTAAAATCCACGGCCGAGATTAGAACGGATTAATTCCGAACCGGTATCCCCTACCGACCGGTCGCCCGCCCGTAAGCACTCGCGCGCACACGCCCCCAACCAATAGGAAAGCGCCACGTAGCCCCCTGGCCGTCCGATAGATATTTCACTTTTTCTGATTTTTTTGAAAACAGAACCCGTTATGATTTTGTTTTGTGAATATCTTTTGTTCTATTTAATGTATTGAGTTCATTCTTTTGGCAATAGCTCACATTTTTCATGTAGTTTCACCCTGTACTTTTAAATTTCAAATTTGAACTATAAAATTTGAATTTAATCAAATTTACTCAAAATCTTCAAATCTGACTAACTAGAGTTTGAAAATAGATTTTTATATGAATCTTTTTGCTACTGTTTGGTATTAGTTAGGACTATCTTCATGCTTAGTTTGAGGATTTTTAGGATGAATTTGATTAGTGTTTTAACTAAAACCAGAATCTGCCTAGTGTTATAGTATAGTTTTATTTACTTAGTTTTAGTTAGTTTAATTTAGATTTAGTTTAATTTGTTTAGTAGGTTCTGTTGATTTAAAAATTTAGTGTTTTACTTATTGTTAATAAAAATATAAATTTGCTTAGTTTAATTTTATTTAACATAGGAATCACAACTTCTTTTCATATAGGCTTAATTTGATTAAAACAACTAGTTAGTAATAGTTTTGCTTTCAAACAAAGTTTTAAATAACTTAATTCTGTTTTCTAACACAAGTTTATTTGTAAATTCTTTTCTGTTAAGAACATGTTTTACTAATAAATAATAAGTTTGTTTTGCTCTCTTGTTAGTAAAACTATATTTGATTCATATAGTGTTTATCAAAACTTTTATAAACTTTACTAAAGATTTTCTCAAAAAACTTTAAATTTATTTTATTCTGTTTATTAATAAAATATTTTACTGTTTCCTTGCTGTAAACAATTGTTTTGGTTATTTCAAAATAGTTATATTATGTTAGTAGTGTTTTATCAATCATCTTCTAGAAAACAAAGCTTTGTGTGTTTCTCTTACTTGTGATTTGTGCATTGTTTTGTCTTGATTTGTTTACTAGTTCTTGGTTGATGTTTGTGAGTTACAATATTTTGGTTGTATGCTTATTTGAGTGCTCTTGTTTGCTTCGTTAGATTATCCGGAGTGCGAAGCTTGTTACTTAGAGTCACTCACGTACGAAGATCATCAATCAGGCAAGTCACTTTGATCATGTTTTACCCATGTTTTATATGCATTAGTTCTACCATCTCCCCAATTGCATGCAAGATAGGTTAGTTGGAAACTTGGTTACATTGTAGTAGTATCATGTGGTAGGTACCCCTCCTCAACCCCTTGACAACATTGGCCCCGGGAAACGTTGTTTTCCTTTTGCTATGCTATTAGTAGACGGGGTTGGTTGTGTGATTCATGAGAGTTGAGAGAGTTAATAATTTCAAGACCTACATAATGATCAAGATTTCAAGACTTCGAGTTTTCAACATACCTCTGGGTGGATGATGGTTGAACGGCACCTTGGAGAAACCAGTGGATTTGCCTAGGTGATGCTGGAGATGGCCAGTATTCACGCGGAAAGATCCACCCAGGCACAAAGAGATGGATGGGTGCTTCAAGACCCAAGGCTTACCTGCACAGCCACAAGTAATTATGGGCTCTGGCTTGGTTGGATATCGTGGTGACCCTGGACAGGCGGTGCTACGAGAGGTAGAAGAACGGTAGGAAAGGATGGGCACCGACAGAGTCGCAGGGAAACCCTTTGGAAGACCATGTTTTGGTCATCCGTTTCTCAAACACCCGGAAGTGTGAGAAATCAAAAGGAGGCGACCAAATCTTGTGGGGAACGTGTGCAAAACTTTGCAGAGTACACAACCTAATCGATTAGCCGTGTCCACGGTCGTGGACGACTTGAGCCAGAGGAACTGAAACTTCCGGAACTCTCAACACAATTAATATGATGATGTGGGTATAAATAATTTGGGAATGAGAATTGGTTGGTGGAACCATCTCATTAATCAACCAACTTAGTAATATTTTTGCTTAGCCCCTTTCTTGATGTAGGAAAAACTTGGCGTTACGCAAAAACTTACCACCCCACCTGCCATATATGCATATAGACTAGATGATTATCTTTTCACCCCTCTCTTGTGACTTTGCCGGCATATTCCATATGCTGACCTACATGGCTGCAACGTATCATGTTGCAGAGTGCTTTTCCGACCAGGAGTGAGGACATGCTCTACGCTCGGTGAGATGCCCTTGGAGTCAGATGGACACATCTACCTTCGACGCTTCCGCAAGACTTAATTATTCTCATGAGTTGGCCTTCGGCCACTTTATTGTAATTTTTATTGTCATAAAGGACTCGATATGAGATTTCGATTAATATAATGCTGTGTGATTTCCCTTTGATATATACATTGATGTACCGTGTGTGTACCAGCATGATCTTAGGATGGTACGGAAACACCGGAGACTTGACCTTTCAGGTCGGGTCGCTACAGAAATGGTATCAGAGCACACGCTGACCGTAGGACGTAACCTCTAGGACTGGAAAGCCTTAGGATTGTTTCTCTTTGTCTTTAAAATTCTTATACTCTCATCTATTCGTTTCTGACTCCACTCCGATTATTTAAAAATTTATAGATGGCCACCTTCATCCCAGTGTTGATCACGGAGTTTTGCCAGCCTGACGCAACGATGCCCTTTGGTAAGGAGCTGATGAGGATCGTCAAGGACGTAAGGATTGCTTTGCCGAGCATCACCGGGATTCCTATCATGTCATTTCTCCAAGATGGACGCTACAGGATCGAGGTGCATATCCCAGGGAAGACCTTTGGAAATCGGAAGGAACCCATCGACCTCAAGTTCGTGGCACCCAGTTGGATACTTGGGAGAGACATGGCCATTCATCGTGCCCTTGGACGTATTTAGGAGGAATACAGAGGTGGAACCATTTCCCCAGGACTCAGCGTGGTTTGTCGCAGGGATGTCCATGGAAACATCATAACTCCTCCCACTGCCGACACCACTATTTCCTATATCCAGACCTTGGAGACTCACATCAGGACTCTGGAGCTTCGAGTTCGTGCTGATACGAAGACAATCAAGAATCTGATGAATCGTGAGATTGACCTTGAAGCTGATTTGCGGGAAGCCAATTATGAGCATGAATATGAGGTGAAGGATTTCTTAGAGAGGATCAACAAGCTGAACACTCGCATCGCCACTCTGGAGGAACAGATGGACATGGGGGAAAATCTTCATCCTGAGGGAGATTTGGCTCCTTTCATCAGCGACGATGATGACTATGAGGAGAGCACCACTGGAGAAGACTCAGTCACCATGTATTTCTGAGGAAAACATTAGTTATGCCCTCCATGTATCTTTTCAACGTTAAAAGCGTAGGTCGATGTTTAGTTTGTTTGAGATTTGTATTCCCGATGTTTGACATTGATTGAATAAATGAATGAGTGTTTGGTGTGATATGTTTGTTGCATTGCATATGGGTAGTGATTTCTTCTTTTAGGCCCTTGTTCTATTCTAATTCTCACCCCTCTGAAAACAGCAAGATGCCTCCACGACGTGAGACCGACTTCACTTTCCCACCAGAACTCACGCAACTCCTTCAGCAGCAGAATGCACTGATGCAGTTATTGATTCAGAATCAGACCAACAACCAGAACAACAACAACCACCATCCACCCCAGACTGACAATCTCACCCGTTTTCTGAGGTTGAACCCTCCAACTTTCTCCAGCAGTACTGAGCCTATTGTGGCAGATGACTGGCTCCGTAAGATGGAGTGAGAACTCGTCACCGCTGGATGTACTGATGCTGAGAAGGTGCGCTTTGCCGCACATCAACTTGAAGGACCAGCAGCTTCATGGTGGGAGAATTACATCACCACCTATCCCATTGCAGATGTGACTTGGGAGCAGTTCAAGCTTGCTTTTCGCACCGCACATGTTTCAGCTGGAGCCATGAGTCTGAAGAAGCGCGAGTTTCGCAACTTGCGCCAGGGAAATCGCTCTGTGGCCCAATACGTGGACGACTTCAACACATTGGCACGTTATGCACCAGGAGACATGGCCGATGATGCAGCCAAGCAAGAGAAGTTTCTAGAAGGACTCAACGATGAGTTGATCATGCAGCTGGTAGTGGCTACTTTCAACAACTACCAAGAGCTGGTGGACAAGGCCCTCATCTTGGAGGGAAAACAACAGCAAATTGAGAATCGCAAGAGGAAGTACACCCAGGGGAAGTTTAACTCTGGAGCTCATCAGAAGCTTCGCTACTCCCCGTACTCAGGGAATACCGGATCAGGAACCGGTAAGTTTGGAAGGCACACTCATGCCGTGCACAACCATGGAGGTCACAACCATGGAGGAAATGGGAATGCCCGTCCCAACCATGGCAATTTCAAGACTGACAATGGGAATGGGAACAACAACCAGCACCGTCATGTCCCTACTCAGAAGGATCTGAGTCACATCACCTGTTTCAAGTGCCAGAAGACAGGGCATTATGCTACTGAGTGTCCCCAGAGCAAGCAGGGAAATGGAAACGGCAACTCCGCAACCAAGAAGCCAAACCCTTTTCCTTGTGCCCAGGTGAACCACCTCGACGTGGAAGAAGTCTATGATCAACCCGAGACTGTGGTTGGTAAGTTTTTATTGCATTCACGTCCAGTTACAATACTTTTTGATTCCGGTGCAACTCATTCATTCATATCAAGGGTAGTTGTGGATAAGTATGGTTTGCCCACCAAAACCCTTAGTCAGCCCATTAAGGTCAGTTCCCCAGGAGGTATGATGATGGCAGGGATAGGATGCCATGCCTTGAAACTCAATATAGGAAACCATGTTTTTCCCACCGACCTCATCGTCTTAGAATCCCAGGGATTGGATGTAATCCTAGGCATGGATTGGATGACCAAGTATGAAGGAAATCTTGATTGCCTCAGCAAGTCTGTTTCACTCACCACTCCGGAGAACAAGAGGATTAAGTATATATCTCGACGCACCCAGATGAGTGCACAGTTAAATTCCCTCACAGGAGTTGTTCAGGAGGAAGTACCTGTGGTAAAAGATTTTTTGGATGTATTTCCGGAAGAATTACCAGGCATGCCACCAGATAGGGAGATTGAGTTCCTAATAGAGCTGCAGCCAGGGACAGCCCCAATTTCCAAGAGACCCTATCGGATGCCCGCAAATGATCTGTTGGAAATCAAGAAGCAAATTAAGGAGTTATTGGACAAAGGGTATATTCGCCCAAGTTCTTCACCTTGGGGAGCCCCAGTTATTTTGGTGGAGAAGAAGGATAAATCCTTGAGAATGGTAGTCGATTATCGTGCCTTGAACGAGGTGACTGTCAAGAACAAGTACCCTCTGCCAATGATTAATGATTTGTTTGATCAGCTAGTAGGCGCAAAAGTATTCTCTAAGATTGATCTTCGATCAGGGTATCATCAGCTGAAGATTCGTGAACAGGATATACCCAAAACGGCTTTCACCACAAGGTATGGCTTGTACGAGTATACAATCATGTCCTTTGGTTTGACTAATGCTCCTGCCTACTTCATGAATTTGATGAACAAAGTGTTTATCGAATATTTGGACAAATTTGTCATGGTGTTCATCGATGACATTTTGATATTCTCCAAGAACGAGGAAGAACACAAGGAACATCTGCGTTTAGTTCTGGAGAAGCTAAGAGAGCATCAGTTATATGCCAAGTTCAGCAAATGTGAATTTTGGCTGACGGAACTCGGATTCCTTGGACATGTTATTTCCGGAGAAGGAATAGCCGTAGACCCCGCTAAGGTTGAAGCCATCACCGACTGGAAGTCACCCACTTTAGTTAAGGAGATCCGCAGTTTCCTTGGACTAGCCGGATATTACCGGAGATTCATTGAAAATTTCTCAAAGATTGCCAAGCCCATGACAGAGTTGTTGAAGAAAGAATCTAAGTATATTTGGACTAAGGAATGTGAAGCCAGTTTCCAGGAGTTGAAGAAACGTTTGGTCACCGCCCCAGTGTTGATTTTGCCCAATATTCGGAAGGATTTCCAGGTTTATTGTGATGCTTCACGTCAAGGACTTGGAGGAGTACTCATGCAAGATGGAAAGGTTGTAGCTTATGGATCCATACAACTACGACCTCATGAGTTGAATTATGCCACCCATGATTTGGAACTAGCAGCCATAGTGCACGCACTCAAGACCTGGAGACATTTTCTTATCGGAAATAGTTGTGATGTTTACACCGATCATAAGAGCCTGAAATATATTTTCACGCAGAAAGAGTTGAACCTCAGACAGAGGAGATGGTTAGCGTTAATCAAGGACTATGACATGAGATTACACTACCATCCAGGTAAGGCTAATGTTGTAGCCGATGCCTTGAGTCGGAAAACTTATGTAAACACCCTCACAGCGGGAGGATTACCCCAAGAGTTAGCCGATGATCTCAGAGAGCTCAAGCTACAGATAGTTCCAAGAGGATATGTTGCTACACTAGAGATTCAGTTCACCTTGACCAAAAGAATTCGTGAAGCCCAGAAATCGGACAAGGAGATAGCTGAGATAAAGCAGAGAATGGAAGATGGTAAAGCTAAAGGTTTTCGTGAGGATGAACACGGAACTTTGTGGTTTGAGAACCGAATCTATGTGCCCAATGACCCAGAGCTCAGGAAGTTGATACTTCAGGAAGCCCATGATTCACCTTACTCAATACACCCAGGAAATACCAAGATGTATCTGGATTTAAAGGAAAGTTATTGGTGGACAGGTATGAAGAAAGATATTGCAGAACATGTTGCAATATGTGATGTTTGTCAGCGAGTAAAGGCAGAACATCAGAAACCAGCAGGGTTACTCCAACCTCTGCCGATACCCGAGTGGAAATGGGAAAAGCTTGGTATGGACTTCATCACAGGATTACCCAGAACCCGTTCAGGTCATGATTCCATCTGGGTAGTGGTAGATCGCTTGACCAAGGTAGCTCATTTCATTCCAGTAAAAACCACCTATACCAGTGCTAAGCTAGCCAAGATATATGACCAGAATCGTATGTCTGCATGGAGTTCCGAGGAGTATCGTGTCAGATAGAGGAACACAATTTACCTCAAAGTTTTGGCATCAGTTACATGAAACTTTGGGTACAAGGCTGGAGTTCAGTACAGCTTTTCATCCGCAGACAGATGGACAGACTGAGAGAGTCAACCAGATTTTGGAAGACATGTTGAGAGCTTGTGCGCTAGATTATGGATCTAGTTGGGATGACAACTTACCTTACGCAGAATTCTCGTACAACAACAGTTATCAGACCAGTCTAAAGATGGCCCCTTTCGAAGCTTTATACGGAAGAAGGTGCAGAACACCACTGACGTGGGATGGTGTTGGAGACCGAAAACTTTTTGGTCCCGACCTTGTTCGAGATTCAGAGGATAAAGTCAAGTTGATACGTGATAGACTCAAGATAGCTCAATCTCGACAGAAGAGTTATGCTGACAACAAACGCAAAGAAGTGACGTATGAAGTGGGAGACCGAGCGTATCTTCGTGTGTCCCCGCTTCGAGGAATCAAGAGGTTTGGTGTTAAAGGAAAATTAGCACCCAGATTCATAGGCCCCTACAAAATTCTTGAACGTAGAGGCGAAGTTGCATACAAGCTGGAATTGCCGGAAGGATTATCCGGAGTTCATAACGTGTTCCATGTGTCACAGCTAAAGAAATGTCATGCTGAGATGGCTGACATCCCTTTGAGAGACACCGTGCCCCTAGAGGCCATACAGCTTGACAGTGATCTGACTTACGAGGAGAAGCCTGTCAGAATCCTCGAGACTGCCAACAGAGTTACCCGCAGCAGGATCATCAAGTTCTGTAAGGTTTTGTGGAGTCATCACACCAAGGAAGAAGCCACCTGGGAACGCGAAGAAGATCTTCGTAGAGACCACCCGCACCTATTTTCTAGCTAACCCGAATCTCGAGGGCGAGATTCATCTTAAGGTGGGTAGGTTTGTAACATCCCAAAATTCCATTTAGGAATGTTATGAAATATAGCTATGCATTCATCTGCATCATTGCTTGAATACATGTATTGTTGAAATGCCCTTTCTAAATTTCTGAAAGCCCTTTCTATTTTTCCCTAAGTTGCTTTCACCTATTTGAAATCTTGGTAAAAAGTTCAAATAAGAGAGGAGGAACATGACACTCCACACCAAGGACTAATTGGTGATATATTTGAACAATAATAACCAGGGGTTATTTTGAAAATATTTGCAAAAAGGATTTAAAAACAATTAGGCAATTTCTGAAAATATTTTTTTTCAAATTGTTCAAATGACAGAATAGAAATGTTCATTAAATGGCATTTATTATTCTATTAATTTTGATATATAATACCCCTATATTTATAAAAGGTTTGAATGTTTTAAAAGCTTTTGAATGTCGTTCGAAAATTATTAATAGAAAACGGTAACGGTTTCCTGTATTAAACGGGCCGGCCCAACGGCTTTAAAAGCCGAGACCGTTACTGGTCGGCCGACCGACGCGCAGTAACTGCGTTCTCTCTCGCTGCCACCGGGCCCCACCCCCGACCGACCGTTAGCCCGACCGGTCATCCCTCTCCTTCGCCGCACGCGCCTGACCTCGCCGGCCGTTTCCTTCCACCCCCGCGGATCTCGCCCCTCTTAACCCCCCCTCACTCCCCGCACCCCTATAAGTACCGGCCACTCCCCGCCTTCCATTTCCCCCCCAAACCCCCTCCTACCTCGCTGGAAGACTGCCGCAATTCGTCGCCGGAGTTCCAACCACCACCGGACCTCCCTTCGACCGTAGCCATCGACTCCGTCCACCTCTTGCCCCACCGTTGCCACCAATCGACGCCGGACGTCAAGCTCTGTCGCCCGAACCACTTCGCTGCCTCCCTCGACCACCGGAGCTCCTTGCCGTCGTCTTCGCCGCTTTCGGACTCGCCGGAGATCCCCACGCCGGCGACTTTTACCCCGTGAGCTTTCCCACCCCTCAGATGTAAAATCCACGGCCGAGATTAGAAAGGATTAATTCCGAACCGGTATCCCCTACCGACCGGTCACCCGCCCGTAAGCACTCGCGCGCACACGCCCCCAACCAATAAGAAAGCGCCACGTAGCCCCCTGGCCGTCCGATAGATATTTCACTTTTTCTGATTTTTTTGAAAACAGAACCTGTTATGATTTTGTTTTGTGAATATCTTTTGTTCTGTTTAATGTATTGAGTTGATTCTTTTTACAATAGCTCACATTTTTCATGTAGTTTCACCCTGTACTTTGAAATTTCAAATTTGAACTATAAAATTTGAATTTAATCAAATTTACTCAAAATCTTCAAATCTGAATAACTAGAGTTTGAAAATAGATTTTTATATGAATCTTTTTGCTACTGTTTGGTATTAGTTAGAACTATCTTCATGCTTAGTTTGAGGATTTTTAGGATGAATTTGATTAGTGTTTTAACTAAAACCAGAATCTGCCTAGTGTTATAGTATAGTTTTATTTACTTAGTTTTAGTTAGTTTAATTTAGATTTAGTTTAATTTGTTTAGTAGGTTCTGTTGATTTAAAAATTTAGTGTTTTACTTATTGTTAATAAAAATATAAATTTGCTTACTTTAATTTTATTTAACATAGGAATCACAACTTCTTTTCATATAGGCTTAATTTGATTAAAACAACTAGTTAGTAATAGTTTTGCTTTCAAACAAAGTTTTAAATAACTTAATTCTGTTTTCTAACACAAGTTTATTTGTAAATTCTTTTCTGTTAAGAACATGTTTTACTAATAAATAATAAGTTTGTTTTGCTCTCTTGTTAGTAAAACTATATTTGATTCATATAGTGTTTATCAAAACTTTTATAAACTTTACTAAAGATTTTCTGAAAAAACTTTAAATTTATTTTATTCTGTTTATTAATAAAATATTTTACTGTTTCCTTGATTTCAACAATTGTTTTGGTTATTTCAAAATAGTTATATTATGTTAGTAATGTTTTATCAATCATCTTCTAGAAAACAAAGCTTTGTGTGTTTCTCTTACTTGTGATTTGTGCATTGTTTTGTCTTGATTTGTTTACTAGTTCTTGGTTGATGTTTGTGAGTTACAATATTTTGGTTGTATGCTTATTTGAGTGCTCTTGTTTGCTTTGTTAGATTATCCGGAGTGTGAAGCTTGTTACTTAGAGTCACTCACGTACGAAGATCATCAATCAGGCAAGTCACTTTGATCATGTTTTACCCATGTTTTATATGCATTAGTTCTACCATCTCCCCAATTGCATGCAAGATAGGTTAGTTGGAAACTTGGTTACATTGTAGTAGTATTATGTGGTAGGTACCCCTCCTCAACCCCTTGACAACATTGGCCCCGGGAAACGTTGTTTTACTTTTGCTATGCTATTAGTAGACGGGGTTGGTTGTGTGATTCATGAGAGTTGAGAGAGTTAATAATTTCAAGACCTTCATAATGATCAAGATTTCAAGACTTCGAGTTTTCAACATACCTCTGGGTGGATGATGGTTGAACGGCACCCTGGAGAAACCAGTGGATTTGCCTAGGTGATGCTGGAGATGGCCAGTATTCACGCGGAAAGATCCACCCAGGCACAAAGAGATGGATGGGTGCTTCAAGACCCAAGGCTTACCTGCACAGCCATAAGTCATTATGGGCTCTGGCTTGGTTGGATATCGTGGTGACCCTGGACAGGCGGTGCTACGAGAGGTAGAAGAACGGTAGGAAAGGATGGGCACCGACAGAGTCGCAGGGAAACCCTTTGGAAGACCATGTTTTGGTCATCCGTTTCTCAAACACCCGAAAGTGCGAGAAATCAAACGGAGGCAACCAAATCTTGTGGGGAACGTGTGCAAAACTTTGCAGAGTACACAACCTAATCGATTAGCCGTGTCCACGGTCATGGACGACTTGAGCCAAAGGAACTGAAACTTCCGGAACTCTCAACACAATTAATATGATGATGTGGGTATTAATAATTTGGGAATGAGAATTGGTTGGTGGAACCATCTCATTAATCAACCAACTTAGTAATATTTATGCTTAGCCCCTTTCTTGATGTAGGAAAAACTTGGCGTTACGCAAAAACTTACCACCCCACCTGCCATATATGCATATAGACTAGATGATTATCTTTTCACCCCTCTCTTGTGACTTTGCCGGCATATTCCATATGCTGACCTACATGGCTGCAACGTATCATGTTGTAGAGTGCTTTTCCGACCAGGAGTGAGGACACGCTCTACGCTCGGTGAGATGCCCTTGGAGTCAGATGGACTCATCTACCTTCGACGCTTCCGCAAGACTTAATTATTCTCATGAGTTGGCCTTCGGCCACTTTATTGTAATTTTTATTGTAATAAAGGACTCGATATGAGATTTCGATTAATATAATGCTGTGTGATTTCCCTTTGATATATACATTGATGTATCGTGTGTGTACCAGCATGATCTTGGGATGGTACGGAAACACCGGAGACTTGACCTTTCAGGTCGGGTCGCTACAATTACACTGTGGTGTTCCGGGCGGTGTCAATTGTGAAAAAATTCCACATTGTCTTAAGTGACTGCCAAACTCATAACTCAGATATTCACCTCCTCGATCAGATCGTAGGAATTTAATCTTCTTGTTACGATGATTCTCAACTTCACTCTGAAATTGCTTGAACTTTACAAACGTTTCAGACTTGTGTTTCATTAAGTAAATATACCCATATCTACTTAAGTCATCAGTGAAGGTGAGAAAATAACAATATCCACCACACGATGTAACATTCATTGGACCGCACACATCAGTGTGTATGATTTCCAATAAGTCACTCGCCCGTTCCGTTGTTCCAGAGAACGGTGTTTTAGTCATCTTGCCCATGAGGCATGGTTCACATGTGTCAAGTGATTCAAAATCAAGTGACTCCAAAAGTCCATCAGCATGGAGCTTCCTCATGTGTTATACACCAATATGACCTAAAGGGCAGTGCCACAAGAAAGTGGTACTATCATTATCAATTCTACATCTTTTGGCATCAATGTTATGAACATGTGTGTCATTACTATCAAGATTCAATATGAATAAACCCCTAACATTGGGTGCATGACCATAAAAGATATTACTCATATAAATAGAACAACCTTTATTCTCTGATTTAAATGAGTAACCGTCTCACAATAAACAAGATCCAGATATAATGTTCATGCTTAACGCAGGCACTAAATAACAATTATTCAGGTTCATCACTAATCTCGATGGTAATTGAAGACACTTCGTTTATTCCGTTTATTCCGTAGTTCTTGCCAGCCTTCGTCGATGGTAAATGAGCATCGTCACTTCGACCTTTGCCAGCCTTCGTTTATTCCGTAGTTCTTGCTTTGAGTTGCATATGTGAGCAACCGAACCGGTATCAAATACCCAGGCACTACTACGAGAGCCAGTAAGGTACACATCAATAACATGTATATCATATATACCTTGTTTGTCATTGGCCGCCTTCGTGTCAACCAGGTACTTGGGGCAGTTCCGCTTCTAGTGACCAGTTCCATTGCAATGAAAGCACTAAGTTTCTGGCTTGGGTCCATGCTTGGGCTTCTTTGTAGGAGTAGAAATTGCTTTGCCATCCTTCTTGGTTTTACCCTTCTTGCCCTTGCCCTTGATGTTCTTTCTGGATTTCAGACTCAACGACTTTTAGCATCGCAAACAGCTCGGCGATTGACTTGTTCATCCCGTGCATGTTATAGTTCATCACAAAGCTCTTGTAACAAGGTGCCAGTTATTGAAGAACTCTGTCGGTGATCGCCTCTGGCGAAAGGGCAATTCCCAACTCTGCTAGACGAGTTGAATACCCAGACGTTTTGAGTATATCTTCACTGATAGACCTGTTCTCCTCCATCTTGCAAGCATAGAACTTATCATAGGTTTCATACCTCTCGATCCGGGCGTTCTTCTTCAAGATAAACTTCAACTCCTGGAACATCTCATATCCTCCATGACGTTCAAAACGTCTTTGAAGTTTCGGTTCTAAACCATAGAATATTGCACACTGAACTATTGAGTAATCTCCAGTACGTCCCTCCCAAGCGTTCTTAACGTCTTCGGAGGTCATGTCTTCTAGTTGGTCACCAAGCGGTGCATCAAGGACATATGATTTCTGGGAAGCCGTGAGGATAATCCTCAGATTACGGGCCCAGTCAACAAATTTACTTCCATCATCTTTCAATTTAGCTTTCTCTAGGAACGCATTAAAATTCAGGGGTGCTACTGCGCGAGCCATTGATCTACAACATAAATATGCAAAGTTCATTTAGACTATTGTTCAAGATAATGAGTTTAGTTAATCAAATTACTAAAGCTCCCACTCAAATTGAAATCCCTCAGGTCATCTGAGTGTCACATGATCCAAATCCACCAACTCAAGTCCGATCATCACGTGAGTTGAGGTGTCTTCAATGGTGAACATCATTATGTTGATCATATCTACTATATGACTCATATTCGACCTTTCGGTCTCTTGTGTTCCGAGGCCATGTCTGTACATGCTAGGCTCGTCAAGTTTAACCCGAGTGTTCTGCGCGTGCAAAAATGGCTTGCACCCGTTGTATGTGAACGTAGAGTCTATCACACCCGATCATCACGTGGTGTCTCAACATGACGAACTTTCGCAACGGTGCACACTCGGGGAGAACACAATTTCATCTTGAAATTTAAGTGAGGATCACCTTATAATGCTACCACCGTACTAAGCATAACAAGGTGCATAAAAGGATTAACATCACATGCAATTCATAAGAGACATGATATGGCCATGAACTTGTGCTTTAGATCTCCATCTTGAAAGCACCGGCATGATCTTCATCGTCACCGGCACAACACCACGATCTCCATCATCTTGATCTCCATCAACGTGTCGCCATCGAGGTTGTCATGCCCTGCATGATTCTACTACTATTGCTACCATTTAGCGATAAAGTAAAGCATTACATAGCGCTTAATGATTGACACGTAGGTCATACAATAATTAAAGACAAGCCTATGGCTCCTGCTGGTTGTCGTACTCATCAACATGCAAGTCGTGAAATTCTATACATCACATGATCATCTCATACATTACATATATCACATCATGTAATTGGCCATATCACATCACAACATACCCTACAAAAACAAGTTAGACATCCTCAGTTGTTGCATGTTTTACGTGGCTGCTACGGGTTTCTAGCAAGAACGATTCTCACCTACGCATAAACCACAACGGTGATACATAATTTGCTTTTCAACCTTCTCAAGGACCGCCTTTGTCGAATCCGATCCAACTAAAGTGAGAGAAACTGCCACCCGCAAGCCATCTAGGCAACAAGTTGCGTTGAGGGAACCGGTCTCTCGTAAGCGTACGAGTAATGTTAGTCCGGGTCGCTTCATCTCACAATACCGCTGAACCAAAATCCGACCAAGGAAGGAAGCAATCTAAGCATCAACGCCCACAAACCTTTTGTGTTCTACTCGAGATCTCATCGAACCATCAACCTAGCTCTGATACCACTGTTGGGGTACGTCGCATGGGAAACAAAAAATTTCCTTAGCACACGCAAACCTATCCATGGTGATGAGCATCTACGAGAGGGAGAGCGGATCTACGTACCCTTGTAGATTGCTAAGCGGGAAGCGTTAAGAAACGCGGTTGGTGTAGTCGAACGTCTTCGCGATCCAAATCGCCGAGCGTCCCGCGATCTAATCACGAACAGTCCTGCACTCTCGTCATGATCCGTCCCGTGATCCAATCACGAACGTCCCGTGGCCTTGATCACGATCCTTCCGGTCTAGTACTAAACGGACGGCACCTCCGCGTTCAGCACACATGCAGCTTGATGACGATCTCCACCATCTTGATCCAGCAAGAGGAGGTGGAGAGGAGAAAGGGTTCACCGGCACCGTGACGGCGCTCCGGCGATGGTGGTGGAGTGATTCCGGCAGGGCTTCGCCTAAGCGCTGCGGAAAACCGATCTAGAGGAGCACCGGTGGAACAGGTAGCACGAGGCCGTAAATTCTGTGCAAAACCCTTCTATTCCACCAGTATATATAGGAGGAGAGGAGGAGGAGGGCTGGCGCAGGGCTGAGTCCCTCTTGGAGTCGGCCGAAGCCAAGGGGGAGGAGTCCTACTCGTCCTCCACTCCTAGTAGGAGTAGGACTCTCCCTTTTTGCCTTTTTTCCACTCTTTTTCCTTTGGGACTCTTCCCCCACACGCATGGGACTGTTGTGGCTATTCCACCAGCACACTAAGGTCTGGTTAATACTCTCCCACAGCCCATGAAGCCTCTTGGGTCGAAATACCCCTCCCGGAGGTCTCCCGGTACACTACCGGCACTCGCGGTACACTACCGATGAGCCCGAAACTTTTCCGGTGACCAAACTGGGACTTCCTATATATGAATCTTTACCTCCGGACCATTCCGGAGCTCCTCATGATGTCTGGGATCTCATACGGGACACCGAACAAACTTTGGTCACCACCATACATAACTCTACACTACCGAAACGTCACCAAACCTTAAGTGTGCAGACCCTGCGGGTTCGAGAACTATGTAGACATGACCGAGACACCTCTACGGTCAATAACCAATGGCGGGACCTGGATGTCCACATTGGTTCCTACATATTCTATGAAGATCTTTATCGGTCGAACCTCTATGTCAAGGATTCAGTTAATCCCGTGTGATGTTCCCTTTGTTCTTCGGTATGTTACTTGCCCGAGATTCGATCGTCGGTATCTCCATACCTAGTTCAATCTTGTTACCGGCAAGTCTCTTTACTCATTCCGTAATACAAAATCCCGCAACTAAAAATTAGTCACATTGCTTGCAAGGCTCATTGTGATGTTGTATTACCGAGTGGGCCCTGAGATACCTCTCCGTCACACGGAGTAACAAATCCCAGTCTCGATCCATGCCAACTCAACAGACACCCTCGGAGACACCTGTAGAGCACCTTTATAGTCACCCAGTTACGTTGCAATTGTTGATACACACAAGGTACTCCTCCGATATTTGTGAGTGGCATGATCTCATGTTCATAGGAACATGTACTTGACATGCAAAAAACAGTAGCAATAAACTGACACGATCATAAGATACGTTTGTAGTTTGGGTCTTGTCCATCACCTCATTCTCAATGATGTGATCCCATTATCAAACGACATCTCATGTCCATGGCTAGAAAACCTTAACCATCTTTCAATCAACGAGCTAGTTCACTAGAGGCATACTAGGGACATTGTGTTTGTCTATGTATCCACACATGTATCCATGTTTCCAATTAATAAAATTACAGCATGGATAATAAACGATTATCATGAACAAGGAAATGCAATAATAAACACTTTATTTATTGCCTCTAGGGCATATTTCCAACACTGACTGTGAAGGCAATTCTACACACAGCGCTGATAAGTCGCCTGGGCACTCTTGAGCCCAAAGGGCATAGACACATAACAGAAAGCTCCATAAGGTGTAATGAAAGCCGTCTTCTCTTGGTCCTTAACTTCCATCTTGATCTGATGAAACCCTGAATAAGCATCCAAGAAGCACAGGCTTTCGCAACCCGCCGTGGAATCAATGATCTGATCGATACGAGGGAGAGCAAAAGGATCAGCCGGACAAGCCTTGTTAAGGTCCGTATAATCCACGCACATCCACCACATGCCATTCTTCTTGAGCACAAGCACCAGGTTAGCAAGCCACTCCAGGTGAAAGACCTTGATAATGAAACCCGCTGCTAAGAGCCGAGCGACCTCTTCCCCGATGGTCTTGCGTCTCTCCTCATTGAACCACCGTAGAAACTGCTTAACAGGTTGTGCTTAGCGAACTCTCTCGAAACACCTGGCATGTCAGAAGGTTTCCATGCAAAGATGTCCCGATTCTCATGGATGAATTCGATGAGCGTGCTTTTCTATTTGGGATCCATGTGAGCCTCAATGATGAACTATTTGGATGAGTCGCCCGGAGTGAAGTCTATTGCCTTGGTATCATCCACCGAAAACTTGAGGGGCGACTCAACCACCGTTGTGGGCTTTTTCAGCGGGGTCATGTCCTCCGGGTCAACATTCTCCTTATAAAACTTAAGCTCCTCCTGAGCACAACTGAATTCTGCATAAGCCGCGTCTCCTTCTTCGCATTCAATAGCTGTATTCTGGTCACCATGACGGTAATCGTACCTTTTAATCCAGGCATCTTGAGCTGTAAGTATACATAGCAAGGCCTAGCCATGAACTTAGCATAAGCCGGCCACCCAAACAACGCATGGTAAGGGATCTTGATCTTGACCACTTCAAACCACAAGGACTCCACCCTGTAATTATATTCGTCACCAAAGGCAACTTCCAAAGAAATCTTGCCCACTGGATAAGCCGACTTGTCTGGCACCACACCATGAAAAACGGTGGATGAGCGCTAAAGATCCTTGTCAAGCAGCTTCATCCGCTAGAAGGTATCATAATAGAGGATGTTGATACTGCTGCCTCCATCCATAAGTACCTTATTCACCATATATCCTCCCACTTGGGGGGCAACAACCAAAGCCACCCGGCCCCGGTCATCAACACGCGGCGGGTGATCCGCCCGGCTCCACGTTATGTCATATTCAGACAACTTCAAGTACTGCAGCAGAGCCAGCGCAACCGCATTAACCGCTCGCTTGCGCAACTTCTGATCCCGCTTGTTAAGGCTAGTCATGAAAACATGATACTGGCCCGAACTGAGCTGCTTTGGATTAGTCTCACACCCAGATTGATTATGTTGTTGTTGATTGTTGTTACCAGAGTGCTGAGGATGTCCTCCTTGATTGCCCCGACCATGATGACTGGGCCCTGAGCCACCGGATCCGAATACGGCTCCTGACCCGCCTGGTCCTGAGCCGTCGGGCGGGCCACCGCCCTAGTTGTTGTGTGGCTACATGTGGTAATTCTTGAACTTCTGCGTGATATGGAAATCACCCCTTGTGTGCGACGAAGGCTTACAGGGCAGAGCTTCTTAAGCGCATCCTCCAAATTGAAGGGGGTCCTGTTCTTATTAAAAGACGGCCTGAATTTTCCATTGCCCTTAGGATGATTCTAGCCGGTGCTTGCATTGGCTACCAGTTCTGATCCGCCATCGGGGTTCTTCCACTTATTCTCGTTACCATTGTTTGCCACACCCTTACCTTGATTGTTCTTGTGGCCTTGGCCGGCCTTCTCCTCATCAGAACCTGGATCCTTTGTGTTATCAGAGTCGACATATTTTGTGAGAGATGTCATGAGCTCTCCCATGTCCTGACACGTACACTTGAGCCGGCCAAGCTTCTACTTCAGCGGGACGAAGTGACAATTCTTCTCTAAGATCAGCACTGCTTGGGCCGCCGTGATCTGTTCAGACGAGTGGATGATGGTCGACACCAGTCGGAACCAATGATGAGCCGACTCACCATCCTGTTGGACACAATGATGGAGATCCATGATGCTCATAGGCTATTTGCAAGTCCCTTGAAAAAGTTTGATGAACCTCGCCCTTAACTCAGACCATGAATTGATGGTATTGGGAGGCAACCCTTTTAACCAAGTGCGAGCCGGACCTTCAAGCATCATGATGAAGCACTTAGCACACACTGCCTCACTGACATCTAGCATCTCCATAGCCAGCTCATAACTTTCGATCCAGGCCTCCGGAGGCAAATCAGCAGTGTAATTCGGAACCTTGCGAGGTCCTTTAAAATCCTTTGGCAACCGTTCACTTCGCAGAGCCGGCGATAAGCATGGCACTCCCACGACCCTGGCAGTTACACCCGCTCCTACTGACACAGAGGGCGCAGGCTCTTGGTGAGTTGTTGTGGACAAAGTTGTCGTCTCTTGCTGATTTCTCGCCTGGTTCATGAGCGCTTGCGCATCTAGAGCTGCCTGATCATCCCCCGGAGGTCCTCCCTGCCGATCGCTGCTGGAAACCGCCGGTGACTCATAGCGCCGGCTAAAGCTCCGGCTAGGGAGAGGCGTTGAATAAACACGGCTCCGGCTGTGAGTATACTTCTCCTGTTGGGCCATCACCGTCCGAAGGTATCAAATGGCATTTCGTACCTCCTCCGCAAAAGGTGCTTCATCCGGAATAGGAATTGTTTCAAGCCGGGTAGCCGCGGACACCATGTTCTTGGCCGGGTTAGAATAATGACCCGCCGGTGTTGGGAAGACCACTGGTGAGGCCTGGTTTCGTCGAGCTAGGTGAGACGTTGGTCGAGCAGCCGAGCGGCTTCCAAGCGCATCCGTTGCTCGCCCCGTTCCTGGCGTGTTGAAGAGGTTCCTAGCTTCATAACGTTCTGGTAAGCGGGATTGATGCCTCATCTGATGTACCGCAGCTGCCGATTGCTTTTCCAGTCTAAGGCGGAAATCATCCATTTTAATACGTTCTGCCTCTTCCTCCATTTGGGCCTTCTGCTCAGCTATCCTCTGTTGCTCCTCTGCCATCCGGTCCTTGAGCCTCACAATCTCTAAGTTCTGGTCGGCTTGATTATCTGGGGTGACTTCAGTGGCCATCAGGGCCGCGAGCTCGTTCATCAGATCTAGAAGAACTTGAGCCAGCGGCGGCGGGTCAACGCCCAAGGTCGCCACTCCTGCGGTTGTACTACTCGTTCCTGGGGCCGACCCCACCATGAACACGGCAGCATGAATCGGCAGCCCAAAAGCATCCGACTCAAAACGATCCGACTCAGGGCAAAGCTCGTCGTAGCCCCCGAGCCCGCCGTTGTGAAGCTGGTAAATCGACTCTATCTCCCCGCTCGAAGACTCGTCTTTTGAATAGACAAGAGTTTCCTGCAACCTAGAAGCTTCTAGATCCATACCTTGAGTAAAGCCTACGAAGACGTGCCTCCGGCCCGGGTTAACACAAACGGGCTGCTCATCATGAGCGGGTTGCGCGCGTCGAGCCGGCTCAACGATGTTGGTGCAAATGTCCGGCCCGGGTGTATATCCGTCAATCCTTCCGATGAAGACGTGAATCCCGCCGACAGGAACCCGGAATCCATATTCCACAGAATCAGCATCAAGCCCCCAACCGGCAGCGTCGATGTAGAGCCGGTCACGGCGACTCTTGCTCATCCTTCCAACCACGTATCCCTCGAGCCCTGGGAGACAAACTTTTGAGAACTCAACACCACCGAGCGCAGGCCCCAAGGTGGGCGCCAACTATCGTGGTTTTATCACGGCAGATGTCCGGGTGAACGGACTTGGGTTTGAGGCCATTGCCAATGTGATGGACTAAAAAGGGTTGATTGGGACGAAGGACATGAGTTTACCCAGGTTTGCCCCCTCAAGATGAGGTAATAGCCTACGTCCTGCTTGTGCTTGTATTGCTTGATGTATCAATTACAAGGGAGCTAAAGCTTGACCTAGTTCTTGATAGCCTGATCTCTATGTCGCCCCGGGTCTTGCCTTTATATAGGAGGTCAAGACCATGGGTCATACAAGTTGTAACCGACTCTCATTACACGTCTGAGTCTACCTCAACCTTCTCTTGCCTTTCTTGACCAAGTTGTCCCCAGGCGGCTTACACGCCCGGATCTTCTCCGTTCGGGCCACCTTCTGGCCCATCCTGTCAAGCCTCCAAGCGTCTTGGGCCTTAAGTCTTCACGGCTTGCTCTCGGGCTTGGTGTACGAGCCGCCTGGTGTGACCCGGAGCCCTCAGGGCGAGTCTCACCGTGGGGTTATATCCCCAATAGTACCAACCATATCCAAACCCCAGACAGCAAACGGTCAGACGAGTGGAATAGTCTTCAGGGCAGATGCAGGCTTGTGTGACAAGTTTGAGTAGAACTGGCATCCTTCACAGGGATCAACAATGTCCTTGGACATCTCATTAGCACGCGGCCAAAAAAACACCCCGGTATGCTTTGGTGTCAATCGTCCGTGAGGATGCATGGTGGCCACAGGTCCTCTAGTGAATTTCCTCCAGAATCATTCGGCCTTCTTTCGGAGAAATACATCGTTGAGTCACACCTATTGTGCTTTCTCTATAAAGTTGATTATTCATCACAGTAAAAGCTTTGGATCTGCACACATTTTCTCTAGCTTCAACCTCATCCTCAGGGAGTTCTTGCCTCAAAATATATGAAATGTAAGGTACTGTCCAGTTGGGAATGATGACCAGAACCTCCATGACCGGATCAATAACCGCAGGGACATTAACCTCAGTCGGATCAGAGGCGCTCATAGCTTGTGGGGGCTCTTCAGTGAAGGGATCTTCCTGCACCGAAGGAGTATGGAGATGCTCCAAGAATACGTTACTAGGGACAGGTCTCCGAGTGGATCCAATCTTCGCCAGCTCATCAGTTGCTTGATTCTTCACTCGTGGAACATGATGGAGTTCCAAACCTTCAAACCTCTTCTCAACTTTTCTAACAGCATTACAATATCCAATCATAGCAGGGTTCCGAACATCCCACTCTTTCATCACTTGATTGACCACCAAATCAGAGTCGCCATAAACAATCAGGCGCTTGAGGCCGAGTGAGATGACCATGTGCAATTCATACAAGAGTGCCTCATATTCTGCTTCATTGTTGGAGGAGTCAAAGTGAATCTGCAAGACGTAACTGAGTTTGTTGCCTTTTGGGGATACCAAAACAACACCAGCACCGAACCCGTTCAGCATTTTCAAGCCATCAAAGAACATGGTCAAGTGTGTTGAGTGAATCTGGATTGGTTGTTGTTGTTTAACCCACTCGGCCAAGAAATCGGCAAGTGCCTCGGACTTGATCGCCTATCAAAATACAAGAGTTCAATAGCCCCTTTAGCCACTCGACCAGTCGCATCTCGGTTGTTGAGAATCTCAGACAATGGAGCATCACTAGCGACTGAAATTGAGTGATCCTGAAAGTAGTGTGCCACCTTCTTTGCTGACAGATAGATGCCATATACAAGCTTCTGGTAATGCGGGTACCTTTGCTTCGAAGGAGTCAATACTTCAGAAATGTAGTAGACTGGACGTTGGACGTTGTAGGCCTTGCCTTCCTCTTCCTGCTCGACAGTCAAAACCGTACTAACGACCTGATTAGTGGCCGCAATGTATAGGAGCAAAGGCTCTTTGTGTTGGAAATATGCCCTAGAGGCAATAAATAAAGTGTTTATTATTATATTTCCTTGTTCATGACAATCGTTTATTATCGATGCTATAATTGTATTGATTGGAAACACATTACATTTGTGGGTAAATAGACAACACTTTGTCCCTAGTATGTCTCTAGTAAACTAGCTCGTTGGTCAAAGATGGTCAAGGTTTCCTAGCCATTGACATGTGATGTCATTTAATAACGGGATCACATCATTAGGAGAATGATGTGATGGACAAGACCCAAACAACAAACATAGCATATGATCGTGTCAGTTTATTGCTACTGTTTTCTGCATGTCAAGTATATGTTCCTATGACCATGAGATCATGCAACTCACGGACACCGGAGGAGTGCCTTGTGTGTATCAAATGTCGCAACGTAACTAGGTGACTATAAAGGTGCTCTACAGGTATCTCCGAGGGTGTCTGTTGAGTTGACGTGGATCAAGACTGGAATTTGTTACTCCATGTGACGGAGAGGTATCTCAGGGCCCACTCGGTAATACAACATCACAATAAGCCTTGCAAGCAATGTTACTAGGTGTTAGTCACAGGATCTTGTATTATGGAAAGAGTAAAGAGACTTTCCGGTAACGAGGTTGAACTAGGTATGGAGATATCGACGATCGAATCTCGGGCAAGTAACATATCGGGGAACAAAGGGAACATCATACGGGATTAACTTAATCCTTCACACAGAGGTTCGTCTGATAAATATATTCGTAGAATATGTAGGAACCAATATGGGCATCCAGGTCCCGCTATTGGTTATTGACCGTAGAGGTGTCTCGATCATGTCTACATAGTTCTCGAACCTGCAGGGTTTGCACACTTAAGGTTTGGTGACGTTTCGGTAGTATAGAGTTATGCATGGTGGTGAATGATGGTTGTTCGGAGTCCTGGATGAGATCCCGGACGTCATGAGGAGCTCTGGAATGGTCCGGAGGTAAATATTCATATATAGGAATTCCTGTTTTGGTTGCCGGAAAAGTTTCGGGCTCATCGGTAGTGTACCGGTAGTGCCGGTAGTGTACCGGGAGACCATCGGGAGTGGTATTTCGACCCAAGAGGCTTCATGGGTTGTGGGCGAGTGAATACCAGACCTTAGTGGGCTGGTGGAAGTCCCACACAAAGCCCATGCGGCTAGGGAAGAAAATCCCAAAGGGAAAAAGGTGGGAAAAGGCAAAAAAGGAGGAATCCTAGTCCTACTAGGATTGGAGGAGGAGGAGTCCTCTCCTCCCCACTTGCATGTCGATGAGTACACCAAGCGGTATGAGCCATAGGGTTGTCTTTAATTATTGTATGACCTGCGTGTCAATCATTAAGCGCTATGTAATGCTTTACTTTATCGCTAAACGGTAGAAATAGTAGTAGAAGCATGTTGGGTGCGACAACCCCAATGGCGACACGTTGATGGAGATCAGGATGATGGAAATCATGGTGTCATGCCAGTGATGATGGAGATCATGTCGGTGCTTTCTAGATGGAGATAAAAAGTTCATGGCCATATCATGTCACTTATGATTTGCATGTGATGTTAATACTTTTATGCACCTTGTTTTGCTTTGGACGATGGTAGCATTATAAGGTGGTCCCTCACTTAAATTTCAAGATGAATTGTGTTCTCCCCGAGTGTGAACCATTGCGAAAGTTCGACGTGTTGAGACATCACGTGATGATCGGGTGTGATAGACTCTACGTTCACATACAACGGGTGCAAGCCAGTGTTGCACTTGCAGAACACTCGGGTTAAACTTGACGAGCCTAGCATGTACAGACATGGCCTCGGAACACAAGAGACCGAAAGGTCGAACATGAGTCATATAGTAGATATGATCAACATGATGATGTTCACCATTGAAACCACCTCAACTCACGTGATGATCGAACTTGAGTTGGTGGATTTGGATCATGTGACACTCAGATGACCTGAGGGATGTCAATTTGAGTGGGAGCTTTAGTAAGTTGATTAACTAAAACTCATTATCTTGAATAATAGTCTAAGTAACCTGTGCATATTTATGTTGTAGATCAATGGCTCGCGCAGTAGCACCCTTGAATTTTAATGCGTTCCTAGAGAAAAGCTAAATTGAAAGATGATGGAAGTAACTTTGTTGACTGGGCCCGTAATCTGAGGATTATCCTCACAGCTTCCCAGAAATCATATGTCCTTGATGCACCGCTTGGTGACCAACTAGAAGACATGTCATCCGAAGACGTTAAGAACGCTTGGGAGGCACGTTCTGGAGATTACTCAATAGTTCAGTGTGCAACATAGTATGGCTTAGAACCGGGACTTCAAAGACAATTTGAACGTCATGGAGCATATGAGATGTTCCAAGAGTTGATGTTTATCTTTCAGAAGAATGCCCGAATCGAGAGGTATGAAACCTCTGATAAGTTCTATGCTTGCAAGATGGAGGAGAATAGGTCTATCAGTGAACATATACTAAGAATGTCTGGGTATTCGACTCGTCTAGCAGAGTTGGGAATTGCCCTTCCGCTAGAGGCGATCACTGACAGAGTTCTTCAATCACTGCCACCTAGTTACATGAGCTTTGTGATGATCTATAACATGCACGGGATGAACAAGTCAGTCATCGAGCTATTTGCCATGCTAAAAGTCGCTGAGTCAGAAATCCAGAAAGAACATCAAGTGTTGATGGTCAATAAAACCACTAGTTTCAAGAAGAATGGCAAGGGTAAGGGCAAGAAGGGTAAAACCAAGAAGGATAGCAAAGCAGTTGCTACTCCTGTAAAGAAGCCCAAGCATGGACCCAAGCCAGAAAATGAGTGCTTTCATTTCAAGGGAACTCGTCACTAGAAGCGGAACTGCCCCAAGTACCTGGCTGACAAGAAGGCGGCCAACGACAAACAAGGTATATATGATATACATGTTATTGATGTGTACCTTACTAGCTCTTGTTGTAGTGCCTGGGTATTTGATACCGGTTCGGTTGCTCATATTTGCAACTCAAAACTGGAACTACAGAATAGACGAAGGCTGGCAAAGGATGAAGTGACGATGCGCGTGGGAAATGGTTCCAAGGTTGATGTGATCGCCGTTGGCACACTCTCTCTTTGATTACCATTGGGATTAGTGATGAACCTGAATAATTGTTATTTAGTGCCTGCGTTAAGCATGAACATTATATCTGGATCTTGTTTCTTGTGAGACGGTTACTCATTTAAGTCAGAGAATAAAGGTTGTTCTATTTATATGAGTAATATCTTTTATGGTCATGCACCAAATGTGAGGGGTTTATTCATATTGAATCTTGATAGTGATGATACACATGTTCGTAACATTGATGCCAAAAGATGTAGAGTTGATAATGATAGTACCACTTTCTTGTGGCACTACCGTTTAGGTCATATTGGTGGAAAACGCATGAGGAAGCTCCATGCTGATGGACTTTTGGAGTCACTTAATTTTGAATCACTTGACACATGTGAACCATGCCTCATGGGCAAGATGACTAAAACGCCGTTCTCCGGAACAATGGAACGGGCAAGTGACTTATTGGAAATCATAAATACTGATGTGTGCGGTCCAATGAATATTACAGCGCATGGTGGATATCGTTATTTTCTCACCTTCACTGATGACTTAAGTAGATATGGGTATATTTACTTAATGAAACACAAGTCTGAAACGTTTGAAAATTCAAGCAATTTCAGAGTGAAGTTGAGAATCATCGTAACAAGAGGATCAAATTCCTACAATCTGATCGAGGAGGTGAATATCTGAGTTATGAGTTTGGCAGTCACTTAAGACAGTGTGGAATTGTTTCACAGTTGACACCGCCCGGAACACCACAGCGTAATGGTGTGTTCGAACGTCGTAATCGAACCTTATTAGATATGGTGCGTTCTATGATGTCTCTTGCTGATTTGCCACTATCGTTTTGGGGTTATGCATTAGAGAAGGCTGCATTCACTTTAAATAGGGCACCATCAAAATCCGTTGAGACGATGCCATATGAATTATGGTTTGGCAAGAGGCCAAAGTTGTCGTTTCTTAAAGTTTGGGGATGTGATGCTTATGTCAAAAAGATTCAGCCTGAAAAGCTGGAACCCAAAGCGGAGAAATGCGTCTTCATAGGATACCCGAAAGAGACAGTCGGGTATACCTTCTATCTCAGATCCGAAGGCAAAGTGTTTGTCTCTAAGAACAGAACTTTTCTTGAGAAAGAGTTTCTCTCGAAAGAACTGAGTGGGAGGAAAATAGAGCTTGATGAGGTTATTGAACCTTTACTTCAACCAGAAAGTAGCGCAGCGCAGAAAGATGTTTCTATGGAACCTACGACGGTAGAAGTGGAAGTTAATGATGATGATCATGAAGCTTTGGATCAAGCTACTATTGAACCTCGTAGGTCGACAAGGCCGCGTACTACTCCTGAGTGGTACGGCAACCCTGTCTTGGAGGTCATGTTGTTGGACAACAATGAACCTACGAGCTATGGAGGAGCAGTGATGGGCCCGGATTCCGAGAAATGGTTAGAGGCCATGAAATCCGAGATGGGGTCCATGTATGAAAACAAAGTATGGACTTTGGATGTATTACCTGAAGGGCAAAAGGCCATTCACAACAAATGGAGCTTTAAGAAGAAGGCAGATGCGGACAGTAATGTCACCGTCTATAAAGCTTGACTTGTGGCAAAGGGTTTTCACAAGTTCAAGGAGTTGAGTACGATGAGACCTTCTCACCTGTAGTGATGCTTAAGTTTGTCAATCATGTTGACAAAGTTTGCAAACTCCAGTGATCCATTTATGGGCTGGTGCAAGCATCTCGGAGTTGGAATAAGCGTTTTGATGAGGTGATCAAAGCATTTGAGTTTATACAAGTTTATGGAGAATCTTGTATTTACAAGAAAGTGAGTGGGAGCTCTATAGCGTTTCTAATATTATATGTGGATGACATATTGCTGATTGGAAACAATATAGAAATGCTGGAAAGCGTGAAGGAATATTTGAACAAGAGTTTTTCAATGAAGGACCTAGGAGAAGGTGCTTTCATATTAGACATTAAGATCTATAAAGATAGATCGAGACGCTTAATAGCACTTTCACAGAGCACATACCTTGATAAAGTTTTGAAGAAGTTCCAAATGGATCAGTCCAAGAAGGGGTTCCTGCCTGTGTTACAAGGTGTGAAGTTGAGTAAGACTCAATGCCCACTGACTGCAGAAGATAGAGAAAAGATGAGTGTCATCCCCTATGCTTCAGCCATAGGCTCTATCATGTATGCAATGTTGTGCACAAGACCCGATGTCAGCCTAGACATAAGTATGGCCGAAAGGTTTCAAAGTGATCCTGCAATGGAGCACTGGGCAGCGGTCAAGAATATCCTTAAGTATCTGAAAAGGACTAAGGAAATGTTTCTCGTTTATGGAGGTGATGAAGAGCTCATCGTAAAGGGTTACGTCGATGCAAGCTTTGACACTGATCCGGATGACTCTAAGTCACAAACCGGATACGTATTTATTCTCAAGGGGTGAGCGGTAAGCTGGTGCATGTAACATCCCAAAATTTAGAATTTTGGAATGTTAGTTATTCGAATAGGAGTAATTTAAAACTTGCTTGTGTTGATTGATCATAGCTAAATTTGACTAGCATTTAAACTTTTGGAGTTTATTGAATATGCAAATGAGAGGGATTAAAAGGACTTTCCCACATATTCATTTGACCCTCATTTTGATTTTTGAATATTCAAAATGTTTTCCAACTCAAGGCAAAATATTTGGAGTGGAGATAATATGACTTCTCCCCTATTAAGTATAGTTGGAAAATGCTAAGAACATTATTTTGCGTTCACAGTATTTTATTTTGGGATTTTACAAACTCTGATTTATTTTTAGAATTGGTTTTAGTGCTTTTTATTAGCACCTATTGCATAAAATATTTTGCAAAAGTTTTATTTGACTTGATAAAAATGTTCACTGTATTACAAAAATTCTATTATATTTTTCTGTGTGATTTTAGTATTTTTAGGAATTAGTGTGCTATTTTATTTCTTAGCCATAATGATTTGTTTTCCTGTTCAGTATTATCTATTCGCAGTTTTCACTGTTCATATGGGCCTCCACAGCCGTGACCTTCTCTATTCCTCGCTCTCGCGCGCTACAGCAGTAGCAGGCCGGCCCAGCAGCACCGCAGACCACAGCCCACCCCAGTTCTAGTTGTTGTTTTTTACTTCTCCTGTCTCTCGCTGAAGAGGCTGGCCCACCTGTCATCTCTCTCATTTGTCCTCTGCTCGTGTTCTTCCTAGACACAAAAACCGATCCCATCCGGGTCGATTCGGCCTTCATCTTGCACCCCCTGCACAGGAGACTACCTATAAATATTTCCCGTCCTCCCCTCGTCCGATTTTTCGTGAAAACGAGATCGTCCCGTGCCTTGGAGCCCGATTGGATCTCGCCGGAGCTCCTGTCGTCGCCGCCGGCCACAGAGGACAGCCCCTCGCCGTTCTCGCCACCGGAGTGACCCCCGCAGTCCGGCGCATCCAATCCCCACCTCCACTTTGCCGAAGAGCCACCGGAGGAGCACCACCCGACGCTGAGACGAAGCACCTGAGCTCGCCGGAGTTCTCACCGTCACCGGAGCCAGCAAAGGACGTCCCCGTTGCTTCTGACTCCACCTAGATCACCGCCGCAGAACTCCGCATCCTCCCATAGCCTCTTCGTCCCAAGGAGTTATCGGAGGACCGCCACGATCCACGTCCGAGCCGTCGTCACCGTTCATCTCCAAGTCCGGCAGCCTCCCAGCTCTGTTGTCTCCGGTGAGCGAAGGACAACCGCCCGATCTGTCATGTACAGCTGAGATTAGATCGTTCATTTTATCATTATTACCGAACCGGTATGCTCTAAGACCCAGTCGTCCGTCAGTTAGCCAAAGCAGCGAACAGACTCTAGCCAATCGAAGTGCGCCACGTGGCAACGCTACAGTGACAACAACTACTCAATATTTTGGACAGATTTTGTTCAAATTTTCATTTAGCTATATCTTGACATCCGTAACTCTAAATTCATCGATTCTTTTTCCTACATGCTCATATTTATCAGTAGAATCCAGCAGAACCAAAATTTCACACTTTTACACTGTTTAAATTTGAATTCATTCAAATTAGTTTAAACTTCCGGACGCCACATCTTTCAAACCGTTGATCCAATTCAAGTGATTATTTTTGCATTATGATCCTATTAGGTTGTAGCTGATTTTCACCTACTATTATGCTACTGATTGTTTGAATTAAAAAAATGATTTCTTGCTGTTGGTTTTATTTGATGTTATTTGACTGTGATGATTGATTTGTTGTGTTGTTTGAAACGTGTAGATTGTCCGGAGTGCGAGGCAAACTATTGTCAAGAGTGCGAGTTTGAGAATCAGGAATAAGGCAAGTTACACCTTTGATCATCCTTCATCCTATTATTTTCTATGCGTGTAGTTCTATGTCACACTATTATATTGCATGTGTAGGAATTGTTATGTTGGTATGATATGCTAAACCCAGTTAGGATAGCCATATGCTTAGTCTGATCCTGATATTCCTTGTCTCCATATTGGGTATCGTTATATTGCAGTTATTGCTTAGCCTTGCTATGGTAGACGTGGATTGGGTTTTGTGTGTCACATGGAAGTTGTGAGTGAAGTTAAGTAATGAATAATATAACAACATGTATTTTATTGTATCCTCCGAGAGGCTCTGCAATATTAATATTTAATTAATGAATCATCTGGGCGGATTGGTATGTTGGGACCAGTCGACAAGTATGTATCCTCCGGGAGGCTCTACATGACTCAGGAACGGTGGGGAATGCCGCCCAGGTTTAAAAAGGTTGAACATGTTTCATATCAAGTAACTTCCATGTACGACCACTGGCTATTATGGGCTCTGGCTTAGTTGATCAGTTGTGGAAACCTTACCTGAATGTGCCAGCAGATGTAGCGGGATAGTTGGTGCGGGCCTCCGTTGGGTGGAGGTGACTGCTTCTGAAAGACTTCGTCTCAATCTTCAGGTTGAGTCCAGTGGGTAAAGCATACTAACCTCTGCAGAGTGTAAAAACTAATCATGATTAGCCGTGTCCCTGGTTATGGACAATTTTTTGCAGCTAGACTTGAAACCTCTGGAAGATCTTATCACCTCAATACAATTAAATGTGAAGTGGGCTTAGTTATACCTATGATCCTCGGAGGCTTTCATAGGCGGGTTAAATTGGAGGCGGTCCAGTTTAACAATTAATGAACTAAAGTGTAGTAAATATTAAATACTTGATTAGTAGATAGAAGTAAGATAAAATCAGCTTTATGCAAAAACAAACCATAAGCCTTTCCTTTGTTCTAATCTTGCATATTGATATGGTAGGTCTATTATAACAATTTTGGTGTGATTTGCCAATACATTCAAAGTATTGACCCTTTGTGGCTGCAACGTTTTATGTTGCAGGATTTTTATACGACATGTGAGTGATCCGCATAGGGTTACGATGACTACACTCAGCTTTCCCAGTGGTGTTGTTGGGACTCCATAGTTGTCTTTTATGCTTTCTGTTGTGTTTTATTTTGAGCTAGCCTTCGAGCTAAGCACTATGTAATAAATTGTACTCTGGATCTGCGATGTAATACTTATGACATGTGGATTATTCTTGGTATTTCATTTTGTACTGTGTGTGCTAGCTATTGATCCAGGGACTAGCACAGTAAGCACAGAGACATCGAATCTTATCAGCTTCGGGTCATTACAGTGCAGTTCCAAGCAAAGCGTGGTAGCCGATTCTATGCGCGAAGCGGAGTACATCGCAGCCTCGGAGGCAGCGAAGGAAGGTGTCTGGATGAAGCAGTTCATGACAGATCTTGGTGTAGTGCCCAGTGCACTGAATCCAATGAACCTGTTCTGTGACAACACTTGTGCCATTGCTCTGGCCAAAGAACCAAGGTTTCACAAGAGGACCAGAAAGCGATGCTTCAACTCCATCCACGATTACATCAAGGAGAAGGACATAAATATTTGCAAAGTGCACATCGATCTGAATGTTGCAGACCCATTGACTAAACCTCTTCCAAGGGCTAAACATGATCAACACCAGAACTGCATGGGTGTTCGATTCATTACAATGTAAATCACATAGTGATGTGAACGAGATTATTGACTCTAGTGCAAGTGGGAGACTGTTGGAAATATGCCCTAGAGGCAATAAATAAAGTTCTTATTATTATCTTTCCTTGTTCATGATAATATTTTATTATCCATGCTATAATTGTATTGATTGGAAACACATTACATGTGTGGGTAAATAGACAACACTTTGTCCCTAGTATGCCTCTAGTAAACTAGATCGTTGTTCAAAGATGGTCAAGGTTTCCTAGCCATTGACATGTGATGTCATTTGATAACGGGATCACATCATTAGGAGAATGATCTGATGGACAAGACCCAAACTACAAATGTAGCATATGATCGTGTCAGTTTATTGCTCCCGTTTTCTGCATGTCAAGTATATGTTCCTATGACCATGAGATCATGCAACTCACGGACACCGGAGGAGTGCCTTGTGTGTATCAAACCTCGCAACGTAATTGGGTGACTATAAAGGTGCTCTACAGGTATCTCCGAGGGTGTCTGTTGAGTTGACATGGATCAAGACTGGGATTTGTTACTCCATGTGACGGAGAGGTATCTCACGGCCCACTCGGTAATACAACATCACAATAAGCCTTGCAAGCAATGTGACTAAGTGTTAGTCACGAGATCTTGTATTACGAAACGAGTAAAGAGACTTACCGGTAACAAGTTTGAACTAGGTATGGAGATACCGGCGATCGAATCTCGGGCAAGTAACATACCGAGGAACAAAGGGAACATCATACGGGATTAACTGAATCCTTGACATAGAGGTTCGACCGATAAAGATCTTCGTAGAATATGGAGGAACCAATATGGGCATCCAGGTCTTGCTTTTCGTTATTGACCATCGAGGTGTCTCGGTCATGTCTACATAGTTCTCAAACCCGCAGGGTCTGCACACTTAAGGTTTGGTGACGTTTCAGTAGTATAGAGTTATGCATGGTGATGACCAAATGTTGTTCGGAGTCCCGGATGAGATCCTGGACATCACGAGGAGCTCCGGAATGGTCCGGAGGTAAAGATTCATATATAGGAAGTCTTGTTTTGGTCGCCGGAAAAGTTTCGGGCTCATCGGTAGTGTACCGAGAGTGCCGGTAGTGTACCGGGAGACCACCGGGAGGGGTATTTCGACCCAAGAGGCTTCATGGGCTGTGGGAGAGTGAATACCAGCCCTTAGTGGTCTAGTGGAAGTCCCACACAAAGCAATGCGACTAGGGAAGAAAATCCCAAAGGGAAAAAGGTGGAAAAAGGCAAAAAAAGGAGAAATCCTCGTCCTAGTAGGATTAGAGGAGGAGTCCTCCTCTCCTCCCCACTTCGGCCAAACCAAGGAGGCTTGGCCCTTGTGCCAAGGCCTCTCCTCCCTCCCTCTTATATATACTGGAGGTTTTAGGGGTTTTGCACAAGATTTTTAGCCACGCGCTACCCGTTCCTCCAGTGCATAGTTTCTCCTCTAGATCGGATTTCTGCAGTGCTTAGGCGAAGCCCTACCGGAATAGCTCCACCACCATTGTCGGAGCGCCGTCACGCTCCAGGAACTCTTCTTCACATAGCGCTGATAAGTCGCTTGGGCACTCTTGAGCCCAAAGGGCATAGACACATAACAGAAAGCTCCAAAAGGTGTAATGAAAGTCGCCTTCTCTTGCTGCTTAACTGCCATCTTGATCTGATGATACCCTGAATAAGCATCCAGGAAGCACAGACTTTCGCAACCTGCCGTGGCATCAATGATCTGATCGATATGAGGGAGAGCAAAAGGATCAGCCGGACAAGCCTTGTTAAGGTCTGTATAATCCACCCACATCCACCACGTGCCATTCTTCTTGAGCACAAGCACCGGGTTAGCAAGCCTCTCCGGGTGAAAGACCTCGACGATGAAACCCGCCGCTAAGAGCCGGGCGACCTCTTCCCTGATGGCCTTGTGTCTCTCCTCATTGAACCGCTGTAGAAACTGCTTGACAGGTTTAAATTTAGGATCCACATTAAGGTTGTGCTCAGCGAACTCTCTCGAAACACCCGGCATGTCGGAAGGTTTCCATGCAAAGATGTCCCGATTCTCATGGATGAATTCGATCAGCACGCTTTCCTATTTGGGATCCATGTGAGCCTCAATGATGAACAATTTGGATGAGTCACCGGAGTGAAGTCTATTGCCTTGGTATCATCCGCGGAAACTTGAGGGGCGACTCAACCTCCGTTGTGGGCTTTTTCAGCGGGGTCATGTCCTCCGGGCAACATTCTCCTTATAAAACTTAAGCTCCTCCTCAGCACAACTGGATTCTGCATAAGCCGCATCTCCTTCTTCGCATTTTCACTAGCTGTATTCCGATCACCATGAACGGTAATCGTACCTTTTAATCCGGGCATCTTGAGCTGTAAGTAGACATAGCAAGGCCTAGCCATGAACTTAGCATAAGACGGTCACCCAAACAACGCATGGTAAGGGCTCTTGATCTTGACCACTTCAAAGCACAAGGACTCCACCCTGTAATTATATACGTCACCCAACGCAACTTCCAAAGAAATCCTGCCCACTAGATAAGCCGACTTGCCTGGCACCACACCATGAAAAATGGTGGATGAGGGCTTAAGATCCTTGTCAAGCAGCTTCACCCGCCAGAAGGTATCATAATAGAGGATGTTGATATTGCTGCCTCCATCCATAAGTACCTTATTCACCATATATCCTCCCACTTGGGGGGCAACAACCAAAGCCAGCCGCCCCCGGTCATCAACACGTGGTGGGTGATCCTCCTGTCTCCACGTTATGTCATATTTAGACCACTTCAAGTACTGGGGCAGTGCCGGCGCAACCACATTAACCGCTCGCTTGCGCAACTTCTGATCCTCCTTGTTAAGGCTGGTCGTGAAAACATGATACTAGCCCGAACTGAGCTGCTTTGGATTACTCTGATACCCAGATTGATTATGTTGTTGCTGATTGTTGTTACCAGAGTGCTGAGGATGTCCTCTTTGATTGCCCTGACCATGATGACCGGGCCCTGAGCCGCCGGATCCAAATCCGGCTCCTGACCCGCCTGGTCCTGATCCGCCGGGCGGGCTACCGCCCTGGTTGTTGTGTGGCTGCGTGTGGTAATTCTTGAACTTCTGCATGATATGGCAATCACCCCATGTGAGCGATGAAGGCTTACCGGGCTGGTTGTGTTCCGGACAGGGCATCTTAAGTGCATCCTCCAAATTGAAGGGGGTCCTGTTCTTATTAAAAGACGGCCTGAATTTTTCATTGCCCTTAGGATGATTCTGGCCGGTGCTTGCATTGGCTACCAGTTCTGATCCGCCATCGGGGTTCTTCCGCTTATTCTGGTTACCATTGTTTGCCATACCCTTACCATGATTGTTCTTCTTGCCTTGGTCGGCCTTCTCCTCATCAGAACCTGGATCCTTTGTGTTATCAGAGTCGGCGTATTTTGTGAG
Source organism: Hordeum marinum (assembly GCA_022496015.1). Lineage (NCBI taxonomy): Eukaryota > Viridiplantae > Streptophyta > Magnoliopsida > Poales > Poaceae > Hordeum > Hordeum marinum. The sequence continues at coordinate 514,860,518 of CM039676.1, read as the reverse complement.
AGTCGTCATGAGCTCTCCCATGTCCTGACACGTACACTTGAACCAGCCAAGCTTCTTCTTCAGCGGGACGAAGTGACAGTTCTTCTCTAAGATCAGCACTGCTTGGGACGCCGTGATCTGTTCAGACGAGTGGATGATGGTCGACACCCGTCGGACCCAATGATGAGCCAACTCACCCTCCTGTTGGATGCAATGATCGAGATCCACGATGCTCATAGGCTGTTTGCAAGTCCCTTGAAATTTTTTGATGAACCTCGCCCTTAACTCAGCCCACGAATGGATGGTATTAGGAGGCAACCCTTTTAACCACGTGCGAGTCGGACCTTCAGGCATCATGATGAAGTACTTAGCACACACTGCCTCACTGACATCTAGCATCTCCATAGCCAGCTCATAACTTTGGATCCAGGCCTCCGGAGGCAAATCAGCAGTGTAATTCGAAACCTTGCGAGGTCCTTTAAAATCCATTGTCAACCGTTCACTTCGCAGAGACGGTGAGAAGCATGGCACTCCCACGGCCCTGGAAGTTACTCCCGCTCCTACTGACAAAGAGGGCGCGGGCTCTTGGTGAGTTGTCATGGCCAAAGCTGTCGTCTCTTGCTGATTTCTCGCTTGATTCATGAGCGCTTGCGCATCTAGATCCGCCTGATCGTCCCTCGGAGGTCCTCTCTGCCGATCGCTGCTGGAAACCGCCGGCGACTCATAGCGCCCACTAAAGCTCCGGCTGGGGAGAGGCGTTGAATGAACGCGGCTCCGGCTGTGAGTATACTTCTCCTGTTGGGCCATCGCCGTCTGAAGGTATCAAATGGTATTCCATACCTCTTCCGCAAAAGGTGCTTCATCCGGAATAGGAATTGTTTCAAGCCGGGTAGCCGCGGCCACCATGTTCTTGGCCGGGTTAGAATAATGACCCGCCGGTGTTGGGAAGACCACTGGTGAGGCCTGGTTTCGTCGAGCCGGGTGAGACGTTAGCCAAGCGGCCGGGTGGCTTCCAGGAGCATCCGCTGCTCGTCCCGTTCTTGGCGTGTTGAAGAGGTTCCTAGCTTCATAATGTTCTGGTAATCAGGATTGATGCCTCATCCGATGTACCGCAGCCGCCGATTGCTTTTCCCGTCCAAGGCGGAAATCATCTGTTTTAATACGTTCTACCTCTTCCTCCATCTGGGCCTTGTGCTCAGCTATCCTCTGTTGCTCCTGCGCCATCTGGTCCTTGAGCCTCACAATCTCTAAGTTCCGGGCGGCTTGATTATCTAGGGTAACTTCAGTGGCCATCAGGGCCACGAGCTCGTTCATCAGATCCAGAAGAACTTGAGCCAGCGGCGGCGGGTCAGCGCCCGAGGTCGCCGCTCCTGTGGTTGTACTGCTCGTTCCTGGGGCCGACCCCGCCATGAACACGGCAGCATGAACCAGCAGCCCAAAAGCATCCGACTCAGAACGATCCGACTCAGGGCAAAGCTCGTTGTAGCCCCCGAGCCTGCCATTGTGATGTTGGTAAATCGACTCTATCTCCCCGCTCGAAGACTCGTCTTGTGAATAGACAAGAGTTTCCTGCGACCTAGAAGCTTCTAGATCCATACCTTGAGTAAAGCCTACGAAGACGTGCCTCTGGCCTGGGTTAACACGGACGGGCTGCACATCATGAGCGGGTTGCGCGCGCCGAGCCGGCTCGACGATGTTGGTGCAGATGTCCGGCCCGGGTGTAGTTCCATCGGTCCTTCCGATGAAGACATGAATCCAGCCGAAAGGAACCCAAAATCCATATTCCACAGAATCGGCATCAAGCCCCCAGCCGGCATCGTCAATGTAGAGCCGGCCGCGGCGACTCTTGCTTATCCTTCCAACCACGTATCCCTCGAGCCCTGGGAGAGAACCCTTTGAGAACTCAACACCATCGAGTGCAGGCCCCACGGTGGGTGCCAACTGTCGTGGTCTTATCACGGCAGATGTCCTGGTGAACGGACTTGGGTTCGAGGCCATTGGCAACGTGATGGACTCAAAGGGGTTGATTGGGACGAAGGACACGAGTTTACCTAGGTTCGCCCCCTCAAGATGAGGTAATGGCCTACGTCATGCTTGTGCTTGTATTGCTTGATGTATCAGTTACAAGGGAGCTAAATCTTGACCTAGTTCTCGATAGCCTGATCTCTAAGTCGCCCCGGGTCTTGCCTTTATATAGGAGGTCAAGACCACGGGTCATACAAGTTGTAACCGACTCTCATTACACGTCGGAGTCTACCTCTACCTTCTCTTGCCTTTCTTGACCAAGTTGTCCCCGGGCAGCTTACTCGCTTGGGTCTTCTCCGTCCGGGCCACCTTCTGGCCCATCCTGTCAAGCCGCCAAGCGTCTTGGGCCTTAAATCTTCACAGCTTGCTCTTGGGCTTGGTGTACGAGCCGCCTGGTGTGACCCAGAGCCCTCAGGGTGAGTCTCGCCGTGGGGTTATATCCCCAACAGGACCAACCATATCCAAACCCCAGATAGCAAACGGGCAGACGAGTGGAATAGTCTTTAGGGCAGATGCAGGCTTGTGTGACAAGTTTGAGTAGAACTGGCATCCTTCAGTGTGATCAACAATGTCCTTGGCCATCTCATTAGCACGCGGCCAAAAAAACAGCCTGATATGCTTTGGTGACAATCGTCCGTGAGGATGCATCGTGGCCATAGGTCCCCGAGTGAATTTCCTCTAGAAACATTCGGCCTTCTTTCAGAGAAATACATTGTTGAGTCACGCCTATTGCGCTTTCTCTGTAAAGTTGATTATCCATCACAGTAAAAGCTTTGGATCTGCGCACATTTTGTCTAGCTTCAACCTCATCCTCAGGGAGTTCTTGCCTCAATATATATGAAATATAAGGTATTGTCCAGTTGGGAATGATGACCAGAACCTCCATGACCGGATCAATAATTGCAGGGACATAAACCTCAATCAGATCATAAGCGCTCATAGCTTGTGGGGGCTCTTCAATGAAGGGATCTTCCTGCACCGAAGGAGTATGAAGATTCTCCAAGAATATGTTACTGGGGACAGGTCTCCGAGTGGATCCAATCTTCGCTAGCTCATCAGCTGCTTGATTCTTCACTCGGGGAACATGATGGAGTTCCAAACCTTCAAACCTCTTCTCAATTTCTCTAACAGCATTACAATATCCAGTCATAGCAAGGTTCCGAACATCCCACTCTTTCATCACTTGATTGACCACCAAATCAGAGTCGCCATAAACCATCAGGCGCTTGACACCGAGTGAGATGACCATGTGTAATCCATACAAGAGTGCCTCATATTCTGCTTCATTGTTGGAGGAGTCAAAGTGAATCTGCAAGATGTAACTAAGTTTCTTGCCTTTTGGGGATACCAAAACAACATGAGCACCGTACCCGTTGAGCATTTTCGAGCCATCAAAGAACATGGTCCAGTGTGTTGAGTGAATCTGGATTGGTTGCTGTTGTTTAACCCACTCGGCCAAGAAATTGGCAAGTGCCTAGGACTTGATCGCCTGTCACAATACAAGAGTTCAATAGACCATTTAGCCACTCGACCAGTCGCATCTCGGTTGTTGAGAATCTTAGACAACAGAGCATCACTGGCGACTAAAATTGAGTGATCCTAAAAGTAGTGTGCCACCTTCTTCGCTGACAGATAGATACCATAGACAAGCTTCTAGTAATGTGGGTACCTTTTCTTCGAAGGAGTCGATACTTTAGAAATGTAGTAGACTGGACGTTGCACCTTGTAGGCCTTGCCTTCCTCTTCCTGCTCGACCGTCAAAACCGTACTAACGACCTGATTAGTGGCCACAATGTATAGGAGCAAAGGCTCTTTGTGTTGGAAATATGCCCTAGAGGCAATAAATAAAGTGTTTATTATTATATTTCCTTGTTCATGATAATCGTTTATTATCCATGCTATAATTGTATTGATTGGAAACACATTACATGTGTGGGTAAATAGACAACACTTTGTCCCTAGTATGCCTCTAGTAAAGTAGCTCATTGGTCAAAGATGGTCAAGGTTTCCTAGCCATTGACATGTGATGTCATTTAATAACGGGATCTCATCATTAGGAGAATGATGTGATGGACAAGACCCAAACTACAAACATAGCATATGATCGTGTCAGTTTATTGCTAATGTTTTCTGCATGTCAAGTATATGTTCCTATGACCATGAGATCATGCAACTCACGGACACCAGAGGAGTGTCTTGTGTGTATCAAACCTCGCAACATAATTGGGTGACTATAAAGGTGCTCTACAGGTATCTCCGAGGGTGTCTGTTGAGTTGACATGGATCAAGACCGGGATTTGTTACTCCGTGTGACGGAGAAGTATCTCAGAGCCCACTCGGTAATGCAACATCACAATAAGCTTTGCAAGCAATGTTACTAAGTGTTAGCCACGGGACTTTGTATTAAGGAACGAGTAAAGAGACTTGCTGGTAACGAGGTTGAACTTGGTATGGAGATACCGACGATCGAATCTCGGGCAAGTAACATACCGAGGAACAAAGGGAGCATCATACGGGATTAACTGAATCCTTGACATACAGGTTCGACCGATAAAGATCTTTGTAGAATATCTAGGAACCAATATGGGCATCCAGGTCCCGCTATTGGTTATTGACCATAGAGGTGTCTCGGTCATGTCTACATAGTTCTCGAACCCGTAGGGTCTGCACACTTAAGGTTTGGTGACGTTTCGGTAGTATAGAGTTATGCATGGTGGTGAATGAAGGTTGTTCGGAGTCCTGGATGAGATCCCGGACGTCACAAGTTTCTCCGTAATGGTCCGGAGGTAAAGATTCATATATAGGAAGTCCTGTTTTGGTCGCCGGAAAAGTTTCGGCCTCATCGGTAGTGTACCGAGAGTGCCGGTAGTGTACCGAGAGACCACCGAGAGGGGTATTTCGACCCAAGAGGCTTCATGGGTTGTGGGAGAGTAAATACCAGACCTTAGTGGGCTGGTGGAAGAAAAGCCCAAAGGAAAAAAGGTGGAAAAAGGCAAAAAAAGGAGGAATCCTAGTCCTACTAGGATTGGGGGAGCAGTCGTCCTCTCCTCCCCACTTTGGCCGAACCAAGGAGGCTTGGCCCTTGTGCCAAGGCCTATCCTCCCTCCCTATTATATATACTGGAGGTTTTAGGGGTTTTGCACGAGATTTTCAGCCACGTGCTACCCGTTCCTCCAGTGCATAGTTTCTCCTCTAGATCGGATTTCTGCAGTGCTTAGGCGAAGCCCTGCCGGAATAGCTCCACCACCATCGCCGGAGCACTGTCACGCTGCCAGAACTCTTGTTCCTCTCTACTCCCTCTTGCTGGATGAAGGCATAGATCGTCATCAAGATGTATGTGTGCTGAACGCAGAGGTGCCGTCCGTTCGGTGCTTGATCGGGACGGATCGTGATTGGATCGCAGGACGCTCGGCGATTTGGATCACGAAGATGTTCAACTACACCAACCGCGTTTCTTAACGCTTCCCGTTTAGCGATCTACAAGGGTATGTAGATCCACTCTCCCTCTCGTAGATGCTCATCACCATGGATAGGTCTTGCGTGAACGTCGGAAAATTATTGTTTCACATGCGACGTTCCCCAACAGTGGCATCATGAGCTAGGTCTATGTGTAGATGAGATCTCAAGTAGAACACAAAGAGTTTGTGGGCGTTGATGCTTATATTGATTCCTCCCTTGGTCATGTTTTGGTTTAGCGGTATTGTGGGATGAAGCGGCCCGGACCAACCTTACTCGTACGCTTACGAGAGACCAGTTCCCTCAACTGCAACTTGTTGCTTACATGGCTAGCAGGTGCCAGTTTCTCCTACTTTAGTTGGATGGGATTCAACAAAGGCGGTCCTTGTGAAGGTTGAAAAGCAACTAGTGTATCACCATTGTGGTTTTTGCGTAGATGAGAATTGTTCTTGCTAGATATCCGTAGCAGCCACGTAAAACATGCAACAACAAATAGAGGACGTCTAACTTGTTTTTGCAGGGTATGTTGTGATGTGATATGGCCAATTACATGATGTGATATATGTGATGTATGAGATGATCATGTGATGTATAGATTATCACGACTTGCATGTCGATGAGTATAGCAACCGGCAAGAGCCATAGGGTTGTCTTTAATTATTGTATGACCTGCGTGTTAATAATTAAGCGCTATGTAATGCTTTACTTTATCCCTAAACGGTAGCAATAGTAGTAGAAGCACGTTGGGCGCGACAACCCCGATGGCGACACGTTGATGGAGATCAAGATGATGGAGATCATGGTGTTGTGTCGGTGATGATGGAGATCATGCCGGTGCTTTCTAGATGGATATCAAAAGCACAAAATCATGGCCATATCATGTCACTTATGATTTGCATGTGATTTTAATCCTTTTATGCACCTTGTTTTGCTTAGGACGACTGTAGCATTATAAGGTGATCCCTCACTTAAATTTCAAGATGAATTGTTTTCTCCCCGAGTGTGCACCGTTGCAAAAGTTCGTCGTGTTGAGACACCACGTGATGATCGGGTGTGATAGACTCTACGTTCACATACAACGAGTGCAAGCCAGTGTTGCACATGCAGAACACTCGGGTTAAACTCGACGAGCCTAGCATGTACATACATGGCCTCGGAACACAAGAGACCTAAAGGTCGAACATGAGTCATATAGTAGATATGATCAACATGATGATGTTCACCATTGAAACCACCTCAACTCACGTGATGATCGGACTTGAGTTGGTGGATTTGGATCATGTGACACTCAGATGACCTAAGGATGTCAATTTGAGTGGGAGGTTTAGTAAGTTGATTAACTAAAACTCATTATCTTGAACAATAGTCTAAGTAACCTTTGCATATTTATGTTGTAGATCAATGGCTCGCGTAGTAGCACCCCTGAATTTTAATGCGTTCCTAGAGAAAGCTAAATTGAAAGATGATGGAAGTAACTTTGTTGACTGGGCCCGTAATCTGAGGATTATCCTCATGGCTTCCTGGAAATCATATGTCCTTGATGCATCGCTTGGTGACCAACCAGAAGACATGTCATCCGAAGACGTTAAGAACGCTTGGGAGGCACGTTCTGGAGATTACGCAATAGTTCAGTGTGCAATATTGTACGGCTTAGAACCGGGACTTTAAAGACGTTTTGAACGTCATGGAGCATATGAGATGTTCCAGGAGTTGAAGTTTATCTTTCAGAAGAATGCCCGAATTGAGAGGTATGAGACCTCCGATAAGTTATATGCTTGCAAGATGGAGGAGATCGGGTCTATCAGTGAACATATACTCAGAATGTCTGGGTATTCGACTCGTCTAGTGGAGTTGGGAATTGCCCTTCTGCCAGAGGCGATCATAGACAGAGTTCTTCAATCACTGCCACCTAGTTACAAGAGCTTTGTGATGAACTATAACATGCACGGGATGAACAAGTCAGTCGCCGAGTTGTTTGCGATGCTAAAAGTCGCTGAGTCTGAAATCCAGAAAGAACATCAAGTGTTGATGGTCAATAAAACCACTAGTTTCAAGAAGAATGGCAAGGGCAAGGGCAAGAAGGGTAAAACCAAGAAGGATGACAAAGCAGTTGCTACTCCTGTAAAGAAGCCCAAGCATAGACCCAAGCCAGAAATTGAGTGCTTTCATTGCAAGGGAACTGGTCACTGGAAGCGGAGCTGCCCCAAGTACCTGGCTGACAAGAAGGCGGCCAATGACAAATAAGGTATATATGATATACATGTTATTGATGTGTACCTTACTAGGTCTCGTTGTAGTGCCTGGGTATTTGATATCGGTTCGGTTGCTCATATTTGCAACTCAAAACAGGAACTATGGAATAGACGAAGGCTGGCAAAGAATGAAGTGACGATGCGCGTGCGAAATGGTTCCAAGGTTGATGTGATCGCCGTCGGCATGCTCTCTCTTCGATTACCATCGGGACTAGTGATGAACCTGAATAATTGTTATTTAGTGCCCGCGTTAAGCATGAACATTATATCTGGATCTTGTTTATTGCGAGAAGGTTACTCATTTAAATCCAAGAATAAAGGTTGTTCTATTTATATGAGTAATATCTTTTATGGTCATGCACCCAATGTGAGGGGTTTATTCATATTGAATCTTGATAGTGATGATACACATGTTCATAACATTGATGCCAAAAGATGTAGAGTTGATAATGATAGTACCACTTTCTTGTGGCACTGTCGTTTAGGTCATATTGGTGTAAAACGCATGAGGAAGCTCCATGCTGATGGACTTTTGGAGTCACTTGATTTTGAATCACTTGACACATGTGAACCATGCCTCATGGGCAAGATGACTACAGCGCTGTTCTTTGGAACAATGGAATGGGCAAGTGACTTATTGGAAATCATACATACTGATGTGTGTTGTCCAATGAATGTTACAGCGCGTGGTGGATATCGTTATTTTCTCACCTTCACTGATGACTTAAGTAGATATGGGTATATTTACTTAATGAAACACAAGTCTAGAACGTTTGAAAAGTTCAAGCAATTTCAGAGTGAAGTTGAGAATCATCATAACAAGAAGATCAAATTCCTGCGATCTGATCGAGGAGGTGAATATCTGAGTTATGAGTTTGGCAGTCACTTAAGACAGTGTGGAATTGTTTCACAGTTGACACCGCCTGGAACACCACAGCGTAATGGTGTGTCCGAATGTCATAATCGGACCTTATTGGATATGGTGCATACATATGGTGCATTGTATGATGTCTCTTGCCGATTTTCCACTATCGTTTTGGGATTATGCATTAGAGAGAGCTGCATTCACTTTAAATAGGGCACCATCGAAATCAGTTGAGACGACACCATATGAACTATGGTTTGGCAAGAGGCCAAAGTTGTCGTTTCTTACAGTTTGGGGATGTGATGCTTATGTCAAAAAGCTTCAGCCTGAAAAGCTGGAACCCAAAGCGGAGAAATGCATCTTCATAGGATACCCAAAAGAGACAGTCGGGTATACCTTCTATCTTAGATCCGAAGTCAAAGTGTTTGTCGCTAAGAACGAAACATTTCTTGAGAAAGAGTTTCTCTCGAAAGAATTGAGTGGGAGGAAAATAGAGCTTGATGAGGTTATTGAACCTTTACTTCAACCAGAAAGTAGCGCAGCGCAGAAAGATGTTTCTGTGGAACCTACGACTGTAGAAGAGGAAGTTAATGATGATGATCATGAAGCTTTGGATCAAGCTACTATTGAACCTCGTAGGTCGGCAAGGCCGCGTACTACTCCTGAGTGGTACGGCAACCCTGTCTTGGAGGTCATGTTGTTGGACAACAATGAACCTACGAGCTATGGAGGGGCAGTGATGGGCCCGGATTCCGAGAAATGGTTAGAGGCCATGAAATCCGAGATGGGATCCATGTATGAAAACAAAGTATGGACTTTGGAAGTATTACCTGAAGGGCGAAAGGCCATTCAGAACAAATGGATCTTTAAGAAGAAGACAGACACAGACGGTAATGTCACCATCTATAAACCTGGACTTGTGGCAAAGGTTTTTTCACAAGTTCAAGGAGTTGATTACGATGAGACCTTCTCACCCATAACGATGCTTAAGTCTATCAGAATCATGTTGGCACTAGCTGCTTATTTCGACTATGAAATTTGGCAGATGGATGTCATAACAGCATTCCTCAACGGTTTCCTTCAGGAAGAGTTGTATATGATGCAACCACAAGGTTTTGTCAATCAAGAGAATGCTGACAAAGTTTGCAAACTCCAGCGATCCATTTATGGGCTGGTGCAAGCATCTCGGATTTGGAATAAGCGTTTGATGAGGTGATGAAAGCGTTTGAGTTTATACAAGTTTATGGAGAAGCTTGTATTTACAACAAAGTGAGTGGGAGTTCTATAGCGTTTGTAATATTATATGTGGATAAAATATTGCTGATTGGAAACAATATAGAAATGCTGGAAAGCGTGAAGGAATATTTGAACAAGAGTTTTTCAATGAAGGACCTAGGAGAAGGTGCTTTCATATTAGACATTAAGATCTATAGAGATAGATCGAGATGCTTAATAGCACTTTCACAGAGCACATACCTTAATAAAGTTTTGAAGAAGTTCGAAATGGATCAGTCCAAGAAGGGGTTCTTGCTTGTGTTACAAGGTGTGAAGTTGAGTAAGACTCAATGCCCAGTGACTGCAGAAGATAGAGAAAAGATGAGTGTCATCCCCAATGCTTCAGCCATAGGCTCTATCATGTATGCAATGTTGTGCACAAGACCCGATGTCAGCCTAGCCATAAGTATGGCCGGAAGGTTTCAAATTAATCCTAGAATGGAGCACTGGGCAGCAGTCAAGAATATCCTTAAGTATCTGAAAAGGACTAAGAAAATGTTTCTCGTTTATGGAGGTGATGAAGAGCTCGTCGTAAAGGGTTACGTCGATGCAAGCTTTGACACTGATCCGGATGACTCTAAGTCACAAACCGGATATGTATTTATTCTCAACGGGTGAGCGGTAAGCTGGTGCAGTTCCAAGCAAAGCGTGGTAGCCGATTCTACGTGCGAAGCGAAGTACATCGCAGCCTCAGAGGCAGCGAAGGAAGGTGTGTGGATGAAGCAGTTCATGACAGATCTTGGAGTAGTGCCCAGTGCACTGAATCCAATGAACATGTTCTGTGACAACACTGGTGCCATTGCTCTGCCCACGGAACCAAGGTTTCACAAGAGGACCAGACACATAAAGTGACGCTTCAACTCCATCCGTGATTACATCAAGGAGAAGGACATAAATATTTGCAAAGTGCACACGGATCTGAATGTTGCAGACCCATTGACTAAATCTCTTCCAAGGGCTAAACATGATCAACACCAGAACTGCATTACAATGTAAATCACATAGTGATGTGAACTAGATTATTGATTATAGTGCAAGTGGGAGACTGTTGGAAATATGCCCTATAGGCAATAAATAAAGTGCTTATTATTATATTTCCTTGTTCATGATAATCGTTTATTATCCATGCTATAATTGTATTGATTGGAAACACATTACATGTGTGGGTAAATAGACAACACTTTGTCCCTAGTATGCCTCTAGTAAACTAGCTCGTTGTTCAAAGATGGTCAAGGTTTCCTAGCCATTGACATGTGATGTCATTTGATAACGGGATCACATCATTAGGAGAATGATGTGATGGACAAGACCCAAACTACAAACGTAGCATATGATCGTGTCAGTTTATTGCTACTGTTTTCTACATGTCAAGTATATGTTCCTATGACCATGAGATCATGCAACTCACGGACACTGGAGGAGTGGCTTGTGTGTATCAAACGTCGCAACATAACTGGGTGACTATAAAGGTGCTCTACAGGTATCTCCGACGGTGTCTGTTGAGTTGACATGGATCAAGACTGGGATTTGTTACTCCGTGTGACGGAGAGGTATCTCACGGCCCACTCGGTAATACAACATCACAATAAGACTTGCAAGCAATGTGACTAAGTGTTAGTCACGGGATCTTGTATTACAGAATGAGTAAAGAGACTTGCCGGTAACGAGGTTGAACTTGGTATGGAGATGCCGACGATCGAATCTCGAGCAAGTAACATACCGAGGAACAAAGGGAACATCATACGGGATTAACTGAATCCTTGACATAGAGGTTCGACCGATAAAGATCTTTGTAGAATATGTAGGAACCAATATGGGCATCCAGGTCCCGCTATTGGTTATTGACCATAGAGGTGTCTCGGTCATGTCTACATAGTTCTCGAACCCGCACGGTCTGCACACTTAAGGTTTGGTGACATTTTGGTAGTATAGAGTTATGCATGGTGGTGACCGAAGGTTGTTCGAAGTCCCGGATGAGATCCCGGACGTCACGAGGAGCTCCGGAATGGTCTGGAGGTAAAGATTCATATACAGGAAGTCCTGTTTTTGTCGCCGGAAAAGTTTTGGGCTCATCGATAGTGTACCGGGAGTGCCTGTAGTGTATCGGGAGACCATCGGGAGGGGTATTTCGACCCAAGAGGCTTGATGGGCTGTGAGAGAGTGAATACCAGCCCTTAATGGTCTGGTGGAAGTCCCACACAAAGCCCATGCAGCTAGGGAAGAAAAGCCCAAAGGGAAAAAGGTGGAAAAAGGCAAAAAAGGAGGAATCCTAGTCCTACTAGGATTGGAGGAGTCCTCCTCTCCTCCCCACTTCGGCCGAACCAAGGAGGCTTGGCCCTTGCGCCAAGGCCTCTTCTCCCACCCTCTTATATATACTAGAGGTTTTAGGGTTTTGGCACAAGATTTTCAGCCATGTGCTACCCGTTCCTCCAGTGCATAGTTTCTCCTCTAGATCGGATTTCTGCAATGCATAGGCGAAGCCCTGCCGGAATAGCTCCACCACCATCGCCGGAGCGCCGTCACGCTGCAGGAACTCTTCTTCCTCTCCGCTCCCTCTTGCTGGATCAAGAAGGCGGAGATCGTCATCTAGTTGTACGTGTGCTGAATGCGGAGGTCCCGTCCGTTCGGTGCTTGATCGGGACGGGTCATGATTGGATCGCGGGACGCTCGGCGATTTGGATCGCAAAGACATTCAACTAAACCAACCGCGTTTCTTAACGCTTCTCGCTTAGCAATCTACAAGGGTATGTAGATCTACTCTCCCTCTCATAGATGCTCATCACCATGGATAGGTCTTGCGTGAACGTAGGAAAATTTTTGTTTCCCATGCGACGTTCCCCAACACTTTGTTGCGCGGAGCAGCAAGCACCTATTGGGTGGAAAGCGGGGCTTTAAGCTCAACAAACACTGCTTCAGCTTCGGGAGTCCACTCGAACGTGTCAAACTTCTTCATCATTCGGTATAGAGGCAATGCCTTCTCACCGAGACGAGAAATGAATCGACTCAACGCTGCCAAACAACCCGTGAGCTTCTGAACATCGTGCACTCGCACGGGACTTTTCATTTGGGTAATGGCGTTGATTTTCTCAGGATTAACGTCAATTCCTCGTTCCGAAACGAGAAAACTGAGTAACTTGCCGCCAGGGACACCGAATGTACGCTTAGCCCGATTCAGCTTGATATCATACTTCCTCAGATTGGCGAATGTCTCAGCCAACTCAGCCAACAGGTCAGAATCTTTGCAGGACTTGACGACAATATCGTCCATGTAAGCTTCAACATTCCAAGGGATTTTGTCGAGTAAACACTTCTGAATCATGCGCATGAAAGTAGCACCGACATTCTTCAAAACAAAGGCATAGTGATGTAACAAAAACACCTAAATGGGGTGATGAAGGCTGTTTTTATTTCATCCAGACCAAACACACGCATCTGATGGTAACCGGAGTATGCATCCAAAAATGATAAATGCTCACACCCCACAGTCGAGTCAACAATTTGATCGATGCGAGGGCGCGTGAAATGATCTTTCGAGCAGACCCGATTGATATTCTTGCAATCTATACACATACGAAGTGATTTGTCCTTCGTGGGGACCATGACAACGTTCGAAAGCCACTCGGAGTGGTAAATCTCACGTATGAACTTGGCTGCAAAGAGAAAGCGACCTCCTCGCCGATTGCCCTCCGCTTTTCCATTGCCGACCGACGCAAATGTTTTGTCACCGACTTGGCCTTCGGATCAACTCCCAGTCGGTGCTCAGCCAGTTCCCTGGGTACACCCGGCATGTCAGCAAGCTTCCATGCGAAGATGTCCCAGTTGTCACGGAGGAACTGGATGAGCTCGGCTTCGTATTTGCTGTCGAGTGTTGATGATATATTGGTTGGGGCAGCATCGGGATCTGTCGGGTGGATGGACACTTTCTTCACTTCGCGTGCCGACTGGAAGGCGGACTCTGAAGCAGGCTTCTTAGCGCGCAACAAATTGGCAGGATCAGCAGTCTTCTTGTATTCTTCCAACTCGATCATGGCCATCTGTTGGTCTATAATTTTGGAGCCCTGCTGGAGGCACTCCTCAGCTCACTACAGAGTGCCCGTGACCGTAATCATGCCTTTAGGTCCAGGCATCTTCAACTTGAGGTACACGTAACATGGATGGGCGGGTCGGCCAAGGATAGCATGGTAAGCACTTTGGAAGTCCACCACTTCAAACGTCAATTTCTCCATGAGAAAATGCTTGTCATCGCCGAATGTAACATCCAATGCGATTTGGCCGAGTGACCTGGCCTTCTTCCCCGGGATGACTCCGTGGAACTGCATATTGCTCTCACTGAGTCGGGACATCGGAATGCCCATTCCCTTGAGGGTATCTGCATATAGAATATTCAGACCGCTTCCACCATCCATAAGGACTTTGCGTAGTCGAGTGCCGCCCACAACAGGGTCTACCACCAAAGCCTGGCGACCAGGGGTGGCAACATGAGGTGGATGATCCGACTGATCAAACTTGATGGCGGTCTGAGACCACTTGAGGTACGTGGGAGTTGCGGGAACAGCCATGTTAACTTCTCTGTTGATTACTTTCAATCGACTCTTGCTCTCAACATCAGCAAAAATCATCAGGGTGGCGGTGACATCAGGAAAAGTTTCTTTGTCTTCATCATCTTCTTTATCGGTAGTTTTCTCACTCAACTGGCCTTCCTTAAACTCCTGGATCAACAGACGACACTGCCGAGTGGTATGTTTGGGAAATATAAATTGCCTTCTTCATCTTTCCTCATGTGGATCGCACACAGTAAATCCATAAACATCAGTTCCGGACTGGTTCTTTCCTTTCTTGGGGGAAAACTGTCCCTTGGACTTCCCCTTCTTTTTTCCTTGTGCCGCCAGGGCTGTTGCCTCTGCCTGAACAGGGCCATCAGCCTTCCACTTCTGCTTCCGACTGGAATTGCCATCGGCATCGTTGTCGACTGCTTTTCCTTTACCGCTGCGGAGGCGATATTCTTCTTCACCATTCGCGTACCGAGTGGTGATTTCCATCATCTTACTCCGCGAAATATCACCAGTTCTCCCAAACTTCAGGTAAAGTTCCCAGTACTTCACTCCGGCCTTGAAAGCACAAACAACTTGATGTTGGGAAACATTCTCCACTATATGATGCAAAGTGGACCAGCGCTAAATGTAATCCCTCAAAGACTCATTGGGTTTCTGAACACAATGCTACAAATCAATCAAACCGGCAGGATGCTTGCATGTGCCCTCGAACAATCTAATGAACACTTGGGTAAGATCCTCCCAACAATGGATGCAAGAAGGAGCCAAACGGTTCAGCCATTCACGGGCCAAATCATCTAATATCAAGGACAAATCCTTCATTGCAATGTTGTCGTTGGCACCACCAATCTGAACAGCCACTCGATAATCATCCAACCATGTTTCCGGCTTTGACTCGCTAGAAATCTTGCCTATCCCAGCCGCCGACCTGAAATTGGGGGCAGTCTCTGCAGAACGAATGGCTCTGCTAAAGCACTCGGGACCAGAAATAACAGCATTGCTGCCACTTGGGTAATCTCTGTCGAAACCATCTCTGTGGGCTCTACCTCTGTTGATTCTCCTCTGAGTGAGGACATCCCTTGCATCAAACCCTGGATTCCGCTCCTCACAAAATGGACGCCTATCATCCTGGTGTCGGGGCACGTACGGACCACTCCGTGGAGGAGTGGGCACTCGACGGTGGTCATCACGATGAAACTGATGCCGTCCCTAATCCATGTATTGATCCTCACGGAAACCTCCGCCCCTGCGACCAGAGGCGAACTAGCATTGTGTGCCGACTGAACAGTCTCTACCCTTGGTGAGTTACTGTGTATTCTATTTGCGCGACTATGAAACAACTGAGTTCTGGCGCTGCGCTGAGTCAAGCAACGCTCTGATCTGCAGCAAGCCTCTGATCGTGACGGCTGAATGGAATCTGCTATCCTAGTTGCTGCTGCAATGTTTAAAACTGGAGTGCGGTATACCTCAACATTGTTCTGAGAACCACTCGGGAACAGCTATCGCTGATGTCGACTGGGAGGTGATGGACGCTGGCGAGCGCGCTCGTCGAGTTCCCTCTGGAGCTCTTCGAGCCGAATGCGTGTGGCCTCCAAGGCCTGAGCCTCAGCGGTTGCCTCGACGATGGGAATATTGAGGACCTCCTCATCACGGTGCGGCTGCTTATTCGACGCCCCGCCAGCCTCTCGCCGACCGCGGCCGAAACCAGGTGGCGGGCTCTGATGAGAACCGGCCATAAGAACCTTCGCTATAGGATCGCAACTCTCAGACTTGGAAGGAACGTCAGACTGATCTAACTCCAAGTCGAACATGCCATGAAGTGACTCATCGGGCTCGATTGCAGCAATCTGCAGAGATGAAACTTGACGAGCAACCATGTGCCTCACCCATCGCTGAAGCTGTGAGCGACCGGATCGCTTGCGGCGGCGAACAACGGGAAGGGTCGACTGGTATGGAGTCAACGGCTGTCGGAGTAGAACACCGCAAGAACT
This sequence comes from Hordeum marinum, assembly GCA_022496015.1. Lineage (NCBI taxonomy): Eukaryota > Viridiplantae > Streptophyta > Magnoliopsida > Poales > Poaceae > Hordeum > Hordeum marinum. Next base: position 514,844,122 of record CM039676.1, on the reverse strand, counting down.
CACACAGAAATGTGCAGCTCCGTGGATCGGGAGAGCCTCGACGTCGAGAGGCGCCTCCTGAAGCCATGCCGAATCATCGACGACGAAGACGAGCACACCGAAACGGATCTCGTGGCCGAAGAACATGTCGCCGCTGGAAGACATGACGAAAGGGGGAAAATGCAACCTCGCCGGAAGTCGCTTAGACGCCTGCCCCATGGTGGGTGCCAACTATCGTGGGAACGAGTCTGACAGTAGAAAGTAGGGGTACGAAGGAGAGGGCACAGTCCTAGCTACGGCGAGGGTGTACACACAGATGTATGAGTTCAGGCCCCTCTCGTGGAGGTAACATCCCTACGTCTCAGTGCTCCGGAGCTCTTGTCGTGTGGAAAATATGAGTTACAGAAGGTGCGAACCCTTGTGCCAGAGGGGAGGGGAGGCTTATATAGTGTGTTTCCCCACATAAGTGTCGGGCATCCAAGGGTTCGATCATCAGATTAAAGACATACGTTACTGGTAACATATACAATAAATGCTACTAATGACGATTGACTGAACGTTTGCCCGTTGGCCTCCCTAGAGTGGCTTCCGGTCTTCAGGTGTCGACTAGATATGAGGTCTTCCGAGTGACAGGTGATTGTCGAGTGGAGGGAAAAGGTGCCGAGTGGATTAAATATCGAGTGACTTGAGCACCATGGTTAACTCAGTCGGAACTTCTCTTGTAATCTTTAAGTCCTCCAATATAGTGTCCTTAGGTAGGGTATGTACGTCAGGCCTAGGACCCTACCCTAGGTACATATCCTCGTCAACATGAGCTATGGGGGAGTCCGGCTTAGCTGTCTCCGGCTCGTGGACAATCGGAGTGGTGGTAGACCCGCATGTCTTCCTTTGTTTTGCTTGAGCCCTGGAAACAAAAAGGTCATTGCACAGCACAAGGACAACAATGATAATATATACCCTGGAAAGTAAAAGGTACGTACTCTAGGTTGATCTTAAGTGGAGGCAGCTTGGAGGCAGTTGAGTCGCCGGAAGAAGGGGGCGTCTCCTAAAAAGTTAAGACGGTAAAAAACAGAGTAAGGCAACAACGCAAAAGTATTATGCAGATGTTGGAATTAGCTGAAAGAATACTTCAGCACGCCGTTTCCGGGGAGCCGGAGAGTGCGGTAAGCCGGCTATGAGATCTTCAGAGCCAGTCCTCCGGGTCTGACGTCGGGAGTCGTGTTGTTGCTTTTTCAAAAGAAATCCGGGATCTAAGTAAGCAAGAGGATGTGAAAATGGAACTTTTCGGACGACCCTCCGTGTTTTCTCTCGTGGTAAGATTTGTGAGTCGTAGGACAGGTAAGTTACCTCAGGGGCATCGGCATGACTTGTTTCCGCTTCCTCCTATGTACAATTACCATTGATAAGTTGCACAAAGAGACGGCCAAGGGAGTCAAGTTCTACCTCTGAATCGTCAAGTTCAAGCAATTCCTAAGTAGATGTTTTCTTCTTGTGACCGCAGGTTTTACCCGCCTTGGACTTCTTCTTCAAAGGAGGAGTATATTTATTCTTCCAGAAAGTAGAGTCGGCCAGTGTGTAAGCCACCAAAAGGTTAAAAAGAGCAAAGCGGAAGGTTAATACAAGCACAAGCAGTTTGCTAAAAAAGGTTTCCTTACATCTGGAGCCGGGTTCTTGATGTAGAAAGGCTTCAGCCCAATCTTGTTGCAAGCCTCTTGGGGTTCGCCTAGGAGTGATTTGACGGAGGAGTTGATATCTTGTTCAGTCAGGGGGGTAGCATTGAAACAGAGAGGGTCATTCCTTGCACCCGTAAATTCGCACATGAGTCGATCACGCCGGCTCACTGGCAAGACCTTCCAGGAAACCCAGCAGTGGCTTATGTCGACACCAGTCAATCCGTTCGCCATTAAGGCTGATCTTTGCGAAAGCAAGAGCATATTTTTCTCGCTTTGCAGCGGACATCCGGTTCGGGAGTTCGGTGGAGGTGCAGAGCCGGGTAGGGCGATAACGTGGCAGTGGCTTCTCTTCTTTGGGAGAGGTATCTTTGCAGTAAAACCAAGTCTTGTTCCAATCTTTGGGGTGACTCACAAAGATGGCTGCTGGGTAGGGCAAATCTCTACGTCTCTAGACAGAGATGCCGCCAAGCTCCAAACTTGGTCCAGCCGCCACTTCAGTTTGGCGATTGATGTAAAAAAAGTCAAGGAAGAGGTCAACAGACGACTCTTCTTGCAGATATGCTTCGCATAGGACTTGAAGCTGACACAAGTTGGTGACTGAATTTGGACCTATATCTCAAGGGTGAAGTTTGAAGAAGTGAAGGACCTCTCAGAAGAATTTGCACCCGGGCGGGCTAAAACCTCAGAGGAGGTGATCGGTGAATACAACAACTTCTCCTTCCTAAGGGGTGGGTCTGATTTCTAGCCCCGGAACCCGCCAATGTATGACGTTCTGGGTCGGCAAGGCGCTCGTTTCTACGAAATCAAGTAAAAGCTGCTCGGTGACTCCGGATCCAGCCCAATCGCAAGGCGCGGGCGCTATCGACATGGTGGCGGGTTAAACTATGAGAAATTGTAAGATATGGCGGGTTAGAAACGCCAAATAATCAAGACAGCTATGGTCAGCATAATGGTGAAGTGTTAAGCCGTCGGTATATTTTATCAGAGAGCCGGTAGCGCGATGCCGGGTTAAGCGGACAAGGTGATACAAGAAAAATTGCTAAGTACAGGTAAACAGGTTTCGCATATTGCAACCATGGCTACCAGATCTACATGCAAGGATAAAATGAAATATATTCAAGACATAAAACGGCAGTGGAAGAACACGTGGCCAGTACGCAAAGAAGAGTGATGTGCAGATCTATAATAAGAAGATATTGACATCGAGTGGACGTTCGCGAACGGATAAACAGCGTTATGCGATTCAAGGAGTTACTTATCAATCTACATTATGAAGGACAACACGACGAACAGCGATGAACGTTAAAAGAAACCTAATGAACTCGAGGGGATCCTAATCGAGATGGTTGTGGATTCAGCAAAGGCTGAGGATGGTACCTTGCGGATGCGGATGGGCTGGCAAAGCTCTGGACCGAATCAGGTTGATGCAGCGGCCGGTGTTGGAGACAACGGCGAGGTCCAGTCGGCGCGGCGGAGCTCTGGAAGCGCGAGCTGTGAAGGAGGAAGAAGAAGATAGTGGCGGCGAAGAAAAAGAAATGGACCCCTCGTGTCCCTATTTATGAGATGGTATGGCAATAGTGCATGCGAGAATCGAGGAGGCACAGTGATGATTGATCGAAGGGGACGCCTTGATTTTCGGGCCGACCGTTTAATGAAATGATCCATTGCAAATGTCACTGAATATTTTGGGCGAATCCAAGGTGACATCATGGCGGGTTAAGATTTTTTCTCTTTCAGGTGATAAAGACATGAGACTTGCCGCCAAGTAAGTGAAGATTGACATGAACAGGCTCAAATCAATCTGGGGCCTAATGTTGGGGATATAACCCCATGGTAAGACCTGCCCAGGAGGGGTCGGGTCATACTTGGTGGCTCATAGCCAAGATCCTTAAGGTGGGCCGGAAGATGAAGGCCAGGCCACATGGCGACTTACCAGACGGGCCAAGATGAAGGCCTAGGGACAAAAGATGGAGTGAGACCCGGGCTGGTGAGCCGCCCGGTGACGGCTCGCCTAGGAAGGCAAGGAGGCTTAGAGGCAGGGTCGAATACCTTGTGTGAGTCGGTTTAGGACTCTTGTAAACCCAGGGCCTTGACATCCTATATAAAGACGAGACCCTGGGGCGGCTCAGACAGAAACCAATCAATCGAGATCTAAGTCAAGCGAATACGCTCCCTTATAATCGATACTCCAATCAATACAACACAAAGCAGGACGTAGGCTTTTACCTCTTCTTGACGGGCCGAACCTGGGTAAACCCGTGTCTTTTGTCTTGATCAACCCCTTTGAGTCCACCGCCTTAGTGATGGCCTCGAACCTAAGTCTTCGGACATCTGCCACGATAAAACCACGACATCGTCCGTAACCTTCATACTTCGAAGGAGATGGTCCAGTTTGTACACGAAGTGCATCCAGTTTTTGTTGTAACCCTCTAAACTTTTTACCACATGCTATGTGAGTAAAATGATGATACCATGCCAAGTTTCAACCTTTTCAGGGTTCATTAATAGTGATTTTTTATTAAAACAAATGAAGGTATAAAACTAAAAAGGGTTAAACAAAATTTGGTTTTGATTCAAAAAGCTATTTAAAATATCCTAAAAATTCTAAAATTTAACATAATGATAAAACATACTAATATTAAACAACAACAAAAATTATCACTCAAAAATCATTTTTTAAACTAAAGTTATTCACAAACTAGTGATACACAAAATTTTCAAAAGAATTCAAATTTAAAATATTTAAATTTGAAACTACTGGCACTAATAGAAAGTTTGTAATTGTTTTGACCTAAATCAAAAAGATTCATTAAAAAACTATAGATATTCTAATAGTTATTGCAAATATAAATACAGTTATTCCAAATATAAAAAGAAAAGAAAATAGGCCTTTAATCCCGGTTGGGTCCCTTCCCGCGCGAATTTGGGCAGTCGAAAAGGCTCCTTTAGGCCCAGTTGGTATAACAAACCGGGACTAAAGGTCCCTTCACGTGCGAATTTGGGTCGCCAAAAAGGCCACCAACCGAGACTAGGGGGTCTTTAGTCCCGGTTGGTGCCATCAACCGGGACTAAAGGTCCCGGGCCTATTTAAGCCCTCCTTCTTCCTTCCCAAATCACTCTGTCTTCACCCGCTTGACAATGCCGCTAGAGGCTGCCCGCGCGCACCCTAGATCGATGGCGTCGTCCGTCCACGCACCGCCGCCACTCTCTTCCTCCACGCCGTCGCCCTGCTCCGCCGGCGCCATTCCTCCACGCCGTCGGCGGCGGCTCCGCCGACTCCGCCGCTGCGTGCTCTCCTCCTCCACACCGTCGCCCTGCTCCACCGGCACCGCTCTTCCACGCCGGCACCGCCATCCTCCACGTCGTAAGCCCGATCCATCCTCCGCCCTCCAAATTGATGTGTATATGTGTATGTGTATTTGTATGCATGTGTATATATGTGTATGTGTATAAAATTTGCATTTTATTTTTGTATGTGTATAAAATTAGGAGTCCTAGAAAAATTAATATGTGTATGTTAGATAAAATTAGTATGTGTATGTGTATAGTATTTGTATGTTAGATATATTGATATGTATGTGTGTATGTTAAAAAAATTTGATAATACTAGAATAATATGTCACTTTGACGCAATTAAAATAAATGATACATTTTATTAGTACAAATTTGCCCCTAGGAGTTTATAGCATTGTACGTATGATCGTAGGTACTAAAGAATTTCGATCGGGGAGTTTCTACATTTTATTAGTTTAAATATATGTTTTAAATGTTTAGATGTTGCTGATTTGCTAATTGACATATTGCATATAAAGCATCTTTCCTAACCGTCGAATTGATTGCATAGCGTAGCCATCGAGTCGACGATGCCCATCCCGTATCCTCGTCATTGACTTGGCTGCAACCACCTGCTTGATAGGTGTCATGTCTGGGACTGGGCTCCGTCGGGCTAGCACTGGGATGTGCTGCCTTCCGGGCGCGGAGCTTGGTGAGGAATGAGGGTCCCGTCGTTGACCCGAAGGTTATTTGGTGGCGGTTGCGTGGACCACTGTCGGTGCAGAGGGAGCCGACCCCCACGAAGGTGATACGTCGCCGTGTTAGCAAGGAGGACGAGCACATTCGATGCTACATGGCTGCGTTGGACGCCAGGTTCTCCAATACCTAGCAGGTTCTTCAGGGATATGACCCGAGCTATGATCCTGTCATGGTTCCTTCTCTTTGGGTATCCACCGCCTGTGCCGCGAGACGCCAACTATATCTGTATTAGTAGATACTATTCGATGATGTATTAGTAATATTATTCGATGATGTATTATTGATACTATTCGATGATGTATTAGTGGTACTATTATTCGATGGTGTATTAGTGATATTATATGATCATATTTTTGCATTGTCTTGTATTGATTTGCATATATCCGGTTCTTCTTATTGAATGCATTCTAATTGTTTTATATTTGACAGGCCGAAAGTAATAATCAATTGTTGAATCATGAACACAGGAAATGTCGTCGTCTGATGACGATGATAGGATCCAAGCGTGTGAACTCTGCGGCGAAGATAAGGGTCTTTGTGAACATCCTGGGCTGCGAGATGACAGGTTCTTCACCATGAAGCTTTACGAGGACTTCAATATATCTATGGTACGCAACGATGACAACTGTTTTTTCATAATTAAGTATGACTTCTGTTTCTTTCCTTCAACGCGTAATTTCTGTTTTATACAATTCGACTAGTTCATCCCCTGTCATGGAAGACGGTATTTCTTGGAGAGGCTCGGTTTCGAAGAGCACGAGAGTTTTAAGATGAGGACGGCCAACCTAAGGACTAAACATAGTCACACATTTCTGATAAAAGTAAAGAATGCACTTAATAACACAGAATTAGGGTTCTCAAATTGGGAAGCTCTTTGCAAGGCATATGGATTTCAGGAGGATATGGAAATAATCTTCGATCTTCGTTGTGAAGATCATATTGAAGGTAACATCGACATTTAGGTGGATGTCAATATGCTTCCTATTTTACCTCCATGTGAGTTTGTCAACCATGCATATTTGTCAAGTAATTTGCATTCTATATTTAAAAATAGTTGGTGTTCATCCATACTAAAAATAATAATTTATAATTTACAGCTTATTTCATTTCTTCGAGTGAAACACAGAAATAATCGACATGACACACTACACTTATGGATCACATCTAATTTGGAAGGAGAAGGATGATCTTATCAACTTTTTTATTAGTGTCCTAGCTGGTAGGGAGATCTTCCCGTATATTTAAAAATGAAGTTGTGCCTCCGTTGATGCAAGCCGAAGGTAATATGACAATTGAAAGCCCCTTACAGCCCTAGTTCTCTTTTGCATACTCAACTGAGCGCAAACCACCAAGACGGCTTCAAATTGAAGCATGCGGACAAATAAAGAAGGATCGCAAGTCACAAGTTGGAGACCATTGGATCTCTTTGCTTCATCATGGAGACATAGGTGTTATTTTGTTTTATGTCATTTTACCTAGGAGGGAAGACTAGGTCCTGTGGGAGAGAAGTTTTATGGTTTATATTAACTTGCATGATCGATTAGGATGATTAGCATTATGATCTTTTTTTGTTATATGAGATTTTAACTTGGTATGATTAAGATGATGATGAGTTGTTAGATGAGTAAGATGATGATGAGTTATATGACATATATTTGATTAAAGTGGATGGATGCAAGGGATCATGTTAAATTAGAGGAAAAAATTAAATGGAAAACACAAAATGAAAAGGAAAAATAAACAATGAAGCCCTAACCTTTAGTCCCGGTTGGTGTTACCAATCGGGACCAAAGGACCCCATGCCCTGGCGCGCACTGCCGCCCACGTGGCCAGGGTTTAGTCCCGGTTCATAGCCAACTGGGACTAAAGCCTTAGACCCTTTAATCTTTATACTTTAGTCCCAGTTGGGGAGCCGGGACTAAAGTCCCTTCCCAACCGGGACTAATGACCTGTTTTCTACTAGTGAATTGCTCAATCGCCAATTTGTTGTGAATGTTCCAAAGCATCCATGCGAGAGCACCAATGACAACCCACAAAGCGGGCCTCATTGTGGGTGCAAAACTAAGGACCCATGACCTCCCTAAGGCAGGTCCAAAGGAACTGTGCAAAATGAGAGATGAAGATGTGGTTGGAGTCCTCCGGCACATCACATAATGGACACATTCCCTCCCCATTTCCATTCTGTTTTCATACTTCTACCCCGAAGGGAGTCTCCCGTGCACCAATTGCCAAAGGAAGATTCTAATCTTCGATGGCACCTTCATCTTCCAAAGGAGATTCGGCTCTTCCGGCCTAGGGCGGCCGCAGTGGACTTCTATAGGGATCCAATAGAAAATCTCCCATTATGTTCTAGGCTCCAAGACATGGAGTCCGATTCCAATGAAGGAGAATGAAGGGCAACACAATCTAATAGCTCCTCCCATTGGTCCCTTTCACAGGGGCCAAAGGTTCGACGGAAGGCGAGGCCACCATGGTTGGCGAGGGCGGCCTCCATGGAGATATGGGGCATAGTGCATATGTTAAACAACAGCTGGAATCACGAAGCAAACTGTCGCATGCTAGACCACCGGTCTATCCAAAACAAGGTGCCAGTCCCCGATCCTACCGAAATGGAAGAGCCAACCCACAACACCGGAAGAAGTTGGATGATGGGCTGCCAAAACTACGACCTTCCCGGTCGTTGGGCAAAAGCCAATGGTTGACGGCAAAGGTATTTCGCCTGGATGATGTCCAACGACAATTCACCCTTGCCTGAAGCAATACGCCATAGACATCTGGAGAGCAAGGAAATATTCAATATAACTACATATGAATTAAAATGAGTTAACATTGAATGCATAGGAGCTCTCGGGTGCTCCACCCCTCTGTATGAATTTAAAATACAAAAAAATGCCAGGAAAATTAAAAAACGGATTTTTACGATATCCACAACACCTAGGTTTGATATCCCAAAATTCCAAGGTTTTTTTTTTTGAAATTTTCTGGTTCTAAATGTAATATTCATATAGGAGGTGAAACACCCGAGAGCTCCAAATCCTCATCCGTGAACAAATACACTAAAATGCGTTAATAACTCTATATACATCCCAATTACAAGAAAGTTAAAGCATCTTCCAATAATGAACGAAGGGAGTATTGGGCGAAAAAGGGTTCCCCCGCTTTATATTATAAAGCAACCAGCGAGTGAGCACCACTGCAAGTCAAGTAAAATCCAACAGGAGCAAGCAAGGAACTCTTGGAGTCCTCGTCCTCGTCCGATCCTTCCGCCATAAGGATGGTGTCGTCGACATACTAAAGGTGAGTAATGCCTCTTCCACCCAAAAGGTAAGGGCAAATCCCTCGAATATGTCCAGCCGCCTTGGTCGCATCAAGGAGAGCAGCCACGGCGTCCATCACAAGGTTGAACGGGAAGGGGGGAAATTGGGTCCCCCTAGCGCACCCCTCCCGATGTCTGGAAAAAGGCCCCCACCTCCCCATTGATGTTGATCGATGTACGTCCACTCGAGACTAGTTGCATCACTCTCGCAATCCATCTATGATCAAACCCCTTCTTCTCGAGAACCTCCAGGATAAAAGACCAATGGACCGTGTCATTAGCCTTATGGAAGTCAATCTTGAAGAAAACAGCTTTTATCCTTTTGGTCTTCATCTTATGGAGGATCTCATGGAAGAGTAGAATCGCATCCAGAATGTAGCGCCCCTTGATGAAAGTGAACTGATTTGGATTGTTGATCCAAGGAGCAATAAGGATCGTCCTAGTGGCGTACCCTTTGACAAGGATCTAGAAGATAATGTTAATAACCGTGTCCTAGTGACGTACCTTTTGGCAAGGATCCGGAAGATAACGTTAATAACCGTTATCGGCCGGAATTGCCGAATATCCGAGGCCCCTGGCACCTTTGGGATTAGAGTGATGATCCCGTTGTTCAGTCAGGCTAGGTCTCGGATTCCCCTAAAGAACTCCTCAAATTGCACGAGGACGTCCGCTTTAATGAGGGAGCCTGAAAGAAGTGAATTGAAGAAAACGAAGGGATTGATAGGCCTGTCCATGAGTTCAATTTCCTTTAGGCCTCGTTTGGAAGTACATATTGGGCCTCAGAATTAGATATTGGTATTGCACTATTCGGAATACCGTTGTTTGGATGGCTGTGGCATTCGATATTGGAAACGGGCTCGGATATTGGCCCGAGCGCGGCAAAGTGCGCGCCTGGCCTTCTCCAATTCGGAGCCCCAGCGCTCGATATTCCCTGGTATTCGCTAGCGAGAGCCCCTCCCCGCCAAACGTACCGGTTCAGGAGCCCTCTCCCACTCGAGGAAAGGAAAGAGGCGCCCCAGGCACGAACGGCGGCGCGATTCAGGAGCTCAACGGTGGCGCAGGTGAGATCCCCCCGCACCCTCCTCTCCCCCCTCGTCCTCCCCATCCTCTCCTATGCTCGGCGAGGATCCGGTCGACCCCATCCTGCTCCGTCCCCGCGCCATTCTTCTGACCCCGAGTCTCAGCAGCCATGGCCGACCGAGATGCCCCCTCCCCGCGACACCCGCGGCGGCGGATGTATGGATCCTCGCCCCCCTCCCTAGCAGTGCCCATCTCGACCGCCCCCCTCGTCTCCTCTCACCCCCTCACCCTATAACCCTAGAAATCTTCTGATCCCTATTTTCTTTGCCTCTTGCAGGTCACTAGGTGGGTGGATGGATCCTCCCCAGCAGCCTAATTCAAGGTATGTGATGGTCATAGGTGTGTGTGATGTTGATCAATAATGTTCATAGGTGTGTGTGATGTTGATGTTCATAGGTTGCAGAATTGAATGTATTTTAGATCTTTTTTTGGTTTATTTTTTGATGTTTGCTTGATTAAATTTTCAGTTTTATTGATTGAAAAGCATGAAAAATGATTGATGGCTAATAACTAAATTATTGTGTAGTTCCATAACATCAGATCAAGTAGAAATGATTTCATACATAACTGAAGAATAGTAGGGATTACTTGACATGGACAGATGAGATGGATAAGGTATTGTTGGATGTGTTTGTTGAACATCACAACAGAGGTGATCAGGGCCAAAATGGATGGAAGCCACATGTCTACAATGCTGCTATAAAGGCAATACGTGATAAGTGTGGACTGCATGTCATGAAGGAGAAAATATCTTCAAGGATGAAGACTTTTGACAAGCATTATGCTACGATTAGCAACATTCTTTCTCAGAGTGGATTTGGTTGGGATTGGGTCAATAACAAGCTACTCATGGATAGTGATGATGTGTGGAACAAATATGTCAAGGTAAAAATGATGTTTAATTATTCTATTCTATTTCATATATACCTGCAAGTGATTAACTTTGTATGTGTGTGTAGGCTAATGTGAAGGCAGCTTGTTACAAGAACAAAGAAGTCAAGAATTGGGAGGCAATCTGCACAATATACTCCAAAGATCATGCAACCGGTGAAGGTGCAATGACAGGTGTTGAATGTGATGCGCAACCAACAGAACCAGTCGTAGTAGCCGTCGAAGCCTCTCCAGAATTGCCACAAAGAAGGCAGCGAACAGGTGATGCTATCTTGAGCATGCTTGGAGACATGAAGGGTTCTTTCCAAGATGCTATGAAGTCACTTGAGCCACTAGAACTGCCCAAGGTTACTCCTCCTCTTGAAATCCTTGTTGCCCTTGAAATGATCCCAGACTTAGCTCGTTCAGACATGTTGCGAGCATATGGTAAAATCATCCTTAGTGAACGCTTATTCCAAGCGCTTATGGAGTTGCCCATGGAGTTTAGGAAGGAATGGTTGTTGATGCTCAATGAGAAGAACAATGTTTGATTAGTTTCAAGTGCTTATGTTGTGGTTGCTTTGTTCCATGTACTAGCTATGATCTTGCGGACTAGTTACTATGTTATTGTAATGATGGAAAACACATGTCTATGTGCTTCATTTCATCAGACTTGAATTTCCTATATTATTGTATGAGACTTGAATTTCCTATGTTATATGTTTTTGTTGGCTAAGTGCTGCTGATTTATATGTGTTGTTGAATAAGTGCTGCTGCTGTTGATAAGTGCTGCTATATATGTGCTGTTGCTGCTAAAAATGTGCTGCTGTATATGTGCTGCTGCTGAAAAAGTGCTGTTGTATATGTGCTACTGGTGCTGGAAAAATGCTGCTGTATATGTGTTGCTGCTGCAGAAAATGTGCTGCTATATATGTGCTGCTGCTGCTCTATATGTATTGTTGTATAAGTCACGTTGCTGTATAATTGTTGTTTTGGGTAAGTGCATCTACTTTATAACTCCTGCGATTGTATTCTTCATATATAATCATTCAAAAAATGTACATATTGTATATAATTTAGTTTCAAACATTACATGAAAGTTCAGTTCTCATCATATGACAAATGAGCAATTCCAATGTACAGAATGACCATCCAAACAAGCTTCTGAATTGATCCTCTCATGCCAATTCCAAGTGGCAATTCTATGAACATCCAAACAACAGAATTCAGATTCAATGTCAATATCAAAGCCAAGGAGATTTGATGTTGGTGCCAATTCAATTCCATGGCCCTGAATATCAACATCCAAACGAGGTGTTACACAATTCCTAATTTACACCTAGCTAGTTGTTTTCAGTTTCAGCAACAGACATTTCCTTGGCCATTTGAATTTGCACGGAGTGGAGCGGGCATCTTCCTCCGATGCCCAAGCAAGCGAGGGAGCAGGAAGGAGGAAGCAGAGCTCGCCGTCGGCGGGTAGGGTATGTATTTTTCTCCTGTGTTTCGTTGGTCACTAGGGCAGAAATGCTTATACATAACCTAAATTGGTTATGCACCAATTTTAATACACATAATCTTAATTGGGTCAAGATATTTCTAGCCCTTTAGTATCATGTTTGATTCACAAGAACTGTAATCAGTAGTAGCACGATGCCGTCCGTTTACAGATCAAACAATGTGGTTGTGGGGATAAAAACAGATTCCTCACAAGATCTTTCCACCATACAGGATAATCTTCCTATTGTGTTGGAACTGGAATAGACAGCCATGTGAGAATATCATCAGGTTGCAAGCAACAAAACAGGCAGGCACACACTGAAAACTGCTCCTGTGGTCAGCAGTACACAAGATGGTAATGGTATAAAAATAAATCATTCAACATCAGATGGGAGGACAAGCTTGTTGTTGCTGTTTCTTTTATCAGTGGGGAAACAGCAAAAAAAAAAAAGATGCAAGCCAAGTTTGTTCTGCAAGTAGGCACAAGCCACATGCTTATTTACACTACATTGTTTGCATCAGGAACAGTCTCTGGTAAACATGAGTAACTTTACTGTAACAGAGACAAGCCCAGCACAAGTGGATGGACTGCTAAACACAACAGGCATGGAAAAGGTTTCAGAGGGGAGACATGGATATGGATTTGATAATGTTAACAGCTGCAACAGGCACTGGGAACGATGATGATCTACTAGCTAGGCACACCTCCAGCAGCGGGCCTGCAATTTTTTACAAACGGCAGGCAACGTCGATTATGATATGAATTTACATCCGACGGCAGGGAAAAACCGTCCGGAAAAAAAAATGATGATAGTCAACATCTTTAGGAAACCAGGTATAGGATAATCAAGTTCAAAATTTTGTCTATTTTGCATGCTCCACTTCCACAGACGCGGACTAACCATAACTAGGTTTCTTGAGATCAGACCATCATGCATTTCTCTTGTTTAAAACTATAAGAGAACCCTTTTTTTTAATATCTATATAGCGTCGCCGAGAGCGAGTTCATCGAGTGCTAGTACAATTTTCCCTGACATGCCTGAAAGTCAGATCTATTTTGCATACATAGCTGGCTTATCAAGCATATCAAGGAATGTAAGCTACTCCCTCCGTTTCTAAATATAAGTCTTTTTAGAGATTTCAATACGGACTACATTCAGATGTACATAGACATATTTCAGAGTGTAGATCCATTTATTTTGCTCCGTATGTAGTCCGTATTGGAATCTCTAAAAAGACTTGTATTTAGGAACGGAGGGAGTAAATAGCATGAACCAAAGCAAAGCTCTAACAGAACTGTCCAAAACTTAACACATGAAAGATGTCTAATAATCTAATGAAGGAAATTCCTAAACATAAAGTATGTGGTTTCAGTCAGTTAACTGGCACTGGGCACTACCCAATTTTTTTTACTGGAATCCAGAAGCGCCATTAAAATTGCTTGAATATCATCATGCATGAAAGATTAGACTAAGGTACTCATGATCATTCCATGTACAGATAATCAGATGTTCCAATATTTCTGTAAACAGAAAAAGATCTAGAACCTACCGTGATAAAAAGTGCAATTCTTGACTAACCATAACTATGCCTTTTTAAAGGAAGATAAGATATAATAGTATATTTCTCTTGTTTAAAGCTAAGAAGAAGTAGAGAATCACATATTTTTGTGAAAGAGGTGATATCTACATAAGTCACCGAGCAATAATCAATGTCGGAACAAAATCATGCAGCTTAAATAATTTACTGGACCAACTTCACACCTAGCATGCCAGTGATTTCCATTGCACATAAAGCCATTTCCTTAAATGTTAGGATCCACTGCTCATGTCTGAAGTCACATCCATTTTACCAAGCTGGCTTATCTAACTATATCAGGGAATGTAAGTGGACTTGCATGAACCAAAGCCAAACCCTATCAGAATGGTCCAAAACTTCATAACACGCAAAAGCAAGCTTGCATGAAAGATGTCTAATAATAATATAATGCAGACAAGTGTTGAACATATATATGCCTTATCAGTCAGTTAACTGACATTGGCCATTACCGAGAAAGATAATGATTCCTGTAATCCAGAAGCACCAGGAAAATTGCACCATCATGCATGCAAGATTGGACTAGGTACTCATGATCATTTGATGTACAGAGATAATTAGACATTACAACAACCCCGTGAACCAAAAGGATATCGAACCTGCTTGCCGCCTTCAAACAAAAATGGAATTCTTGTTCTATGTCAAGGGAAAATCTAGAGAGCTTCTCTGATTTGGAAGGTCTTCAAAATATCTCTAGCCTTATCGTACTCGTTCAGCATCACCAATATGTTCTTCAAACGACGAGCCAGCCCACGTATCTCTTCTTCACTAACGCCTGAAATGTGTCTGCTCTTGAGCTTGTTTGATAGTTCCAACACAAAATCTGTGAAAGGCTGCAGCTTCTTGTTTGGTGAAGACCAGACTCCTAAAAGTGATGCAGCTATCCGTTCGGCCCTTGTGATCGCATCATGGACTTCCAGAATGATACTTTTCATATGAGGAAGAATCTTTCCTATCAATAGTTCTTCTAGAGCAAGTTTCTCCAGGGCATCTCCTGCAAGGACCTTTTTCCACAGACACACATTTTTAAGCAGCCGTGTAGCCACTCCGAATCTGTACGCAGCATACTCAGCAGCACCTGGCACAGCCCTTGTCAGCATTGATCCCCAAGCTGGTACTGACACGTTGGCAATTGCCTCAGTCAGACGACTACACACCATCGCCAGCAGTTGATGCAAAGCCTTGCTTGTTAGCGGCACATAGTTAATCACCATAAAAGTTGCATCTACAGCATGTTGTGTTCTTTGAGTGCTCAAGATGTCCCAGCAATGCTTAATACGGTGGTGCAGGACAGGAAGGGCAACCTTTTCCGCTAGAACTTGAATGAGGTTCAGATCTAGATCATTAGGGTCAGCACTATCTTCATCTTGCACTCCATAACCCACAAGAACATTAGTCCACTGCATGTCAAAGAAACTAGTTGTTTCATGGAGAGGATCCCAATTCAGAAGCTCCAGCCTCACATATGGGGTAAACACAGATGGCGCACTTAGTGACACATGAGCATCTCGGTAGGCCAAAGGGTACTGTGTTTTCCAGCCTTCAAACTTGTCCTTGACAATTGTAAGGCTTGAGTATTCCTCTGCAGCATCACTGAATACAGCATCAGCAGTCTTGAGCAACTCATTACGGCTGGACAGATAAGCACCGGTGTCGGTGTCACTCTCATCAGTGCTTAGCTCACCTTCAATGTGCTCAGTAACACTCTTCCGTGCAGAAGATAATCTTTTGGATTCAGACCGAGCTTTTCTTCGCCTTCTGTTCTCTTCCCTGCGCTTAAGATCCATACGCTTCTGGAGATTGATATCTCTGCCAAACTCATCCAGCTCTGGTGGTAGATTAGAGCTTTCCCTGGCAGCAGCTGCTGCTGCTTGTGCAGCATGCAACGCGGCAGACAGGTTAGCTGAGCTCGGTCCTTTGCTAAGAACAGATATTGCTGCACTCACTGCAGCTTCGATCACAGCTGATTCATCAGCAAAGTCGGCAGCCCGCCTCTCTGAAACAGCCAGTGCGCGATTTTCATGCAATTTCTGCATGTGCTCCTCCAGCTCCTCTATGAAGAATGCCTTATCATTCAAGAAATCACACATGACAGAAATATAGTTTCGGAGCTCCTGCATGTACACAAACTTCTTCTCTGCATCCTGCAAACCACTCTCCAGGCTAGATATCTCTGAAAGGGCTTCATTAAGATGTGTGTCGGTCCTTGCTAAAGAATCAACTGTTGTCTTGTGGGTTTCCCTAAGCTTTCTGATGTTCTCCTGCAGGGCTTTGCTTGCTACATCAGCTTGCTGAGAGATGGACAAGAACTCTGCACTACCCGATGCAAAAACAGATGCCCCAGGCACAACCCCGCTAAAGGAGGGCTGATAATGAGGACCCCCCGAGTACCCAGATGGCTGCGGCTGAACCTGCTGCCTCGCAGCCGAAATACCATTGGTTGCTCTCTGATGAGAAGAAGAATCGTCCATCCTATTACCAAGCGCCTTTTTGACCTGCGCCTCCTCCCATTTCCTTTCTTCCTCCTCCTCATCATCAACCTCATCATCCTCAACTTCCATAAACCTATCTTTCATAACCCCCAAACTGGCAGCAGGGCCCCTGTTATTGATCCCCTGAAACACTCCTTTTGAGCTCCTCTGGCCATCACCCGGCTTCTCAGAGTACATGGCAATCCTACCCTCCATCTCGTTGTCGTCTTCATCACTTGACCCGCCAGCCGCATCCCTCCTGCTGCTGAGCACACCGCCGCCATCAAGGGAGATGAAATCGGGTGCCGCATGCCTCGGCTGCTGCAGCTGCTGCCGCTTTGCCCTGATGGCTTCGATCGTCGCCTTATCAGGTATCAGTGGCCCTTTCTCCTCGCTGTCTCCATCATCCTCCGCCTCCTCTTCAGAATCACCATCTGCAACCTCGTTCGGCAACGGTCTCCGCGGCCCAATGCTGGCCTGTGCCATAGGTTTCACAAGACCTTTGAGAACAACCACTGGCTCCGAGGGAACTGCTTTACCGGCAGTGGTGGGAGCAGCCGAGGTGCTGGACGATGCTCCAGCCAGCCGCTGTTGTCGGGACTCGGCCGCCTGAGGAGGGGGAGGAGGCGGTGCTGGCGCCCGCATGAGGCTCCCAGGGAGCGGGCGCGCGTTCTTCTGGAGCTCCCGCAGGCGCTCGGGGGTGTACTCGCCAGCATGGCTCTGGAAGTTGGATGGCTTGGGCGCGGGAGCGGCCGCCGCCGCCGCGACGGCCGGCGAGCTCCTCACCCGGTCCCTGGCAGGCGTGACGCGGTGGAGGGCGGCCGCGGCGGGCGAGGCCGTGCGCGCCTGGCTGACCGAGGCGGACGGGCGGCGGCTCCGCTGCTGCGCGAAGGGCCCCTCCTCCGCGTCGTCCTCGTCCTCGTCCTCGTCGGCGAAGCTGAGGCGGCTCGACCTGGGCTTTGGGGGCGCGGGCGGGGGCTGGGCCTTGGCGGAGGGCCTGGTCGCGGGTCCGGCGTCGTCGGCCTTGCCACCGTCGTCGTCGTCCGTGCGGCGGCGGAAGTTCTTGCGGTGGCTGCTCATCCCGGCCGCTCGGCTCGGCCCCGCGAGGCGGAACCTGGGTCAGGCGGGGGGGGGGGGGGGGGGGATAAGGCTTTGATTTGAAGTTGGTAGCTAGGCTGAGGGCGCGGGGATCTCACCAGCGGCGGCGGCGGCTAGGGTTCCGGCGCGGCAGGGAGATCCGCGTGAGGGATAGAGGCGGCGTGTGAAAGAAAAACCAAAGTCCAAGACCGACGGTCCGGACCCGGTATGGACCCGCCTACTGGTCCTGCTGGGCCTCTCTTTCAGATCCGGCCCAGTTAACAGCCCATAGAAGGGCCATTTGAGCCCATGCCCGGTCAGAGCGTCGTCATTCCGTCCGCTGCTCCACATCACCACCACCCTCCACGACTCCTCTCGCCGCGAAAACCCTAGCCTGCTAGCTAATCCCCACCATGGCGACGGCGAGGCTGCGATCTGCGTCGGCGTCCTCCCTCCGCGGGATCCTCTGCCGCCACTCCTCCGCCGGACCCGCCGCCGCCCCGCGCTTCGTCTCAGGTTCCTCCCTCCCCCCCCCCCCCCCCCCCCCCCCGTGGTCTTCCCTGGTGTGGCAATGGCTAGATTTGCTCCCCGTGATTCCGTGTAGCTTCGAGCTGGGACGATTTGGTGAGGCGTGTGACGCGATTTGCTCTCCTAGTGCGATTAGGCGTTACGATTAGTGATTCTCACCGGTGGGCGCTGAGCTGCTTTTTTGTCATCCGGCTGATTGATTCGTGACGAATTGTTTATTTGTTCGTATAAACTGAGAATTGGTGGTTCAATTTTCAAGTGCATGCGGTCTGAAATAAATGGTTAGGAGCCTTGGCCCCCAGTTGATCATTCTAGGTAGAACTGCGCCTTGCCCCCACATTGATGTTGTTCTGCTTAAGCTCGTTTGGCGCTCCTAACTTCGTAAGGAAATATGTGATCCAGTATTCTACTATTCTTTACAAATTGTGTGCACGAGCAGAACCACCTATTTGTTTGCATCCTGTGATAGTGTTTTGACAAAACCAGATGGTAAAAAAGAGCACCATTTTTGTGTCAATGCTGCTGTTATGTGGCTGAATTTGCCCAGGATCGCTACGCGTGGCTAATGTGCATTTTCCCCTTTGACTGGTCCACATGTATGGCGTTGTATTTGTTTGTGCTGAGGAAATACGATGAGGGTCGCAGAACAGATGATATGGTTCTGCTGTGTGGTAATGGATCCCTTTTAGATTAGGTAGTACGAGCACTGTATCTGAACTGCTGATGTTATCTGACTGATTTCTGCATTATGTGGCAGCGTGTTCTGTATAACCTGAGAGTTTGTCCCTCCATACCAAAATATAAGATGTTTTTGTAGGCTAGTTTAGCCTACAAAAACGTCTTATACTTTGGTACAGAGGTAGTAGCAAAAATTTTAAGGACTGTCCATTACCTTTCGTTATAGGTAGAGTTACACTTTTTTACATTGTGTTATCTTTCTGTACAGTAATGCTCCACTTCCACATGTTTTTTATTATCTTCCAGTAGTATTCGAAATTGAGGCCAGCGCCTCTTGTCTTGTTTCATTATTACATAGTTGCATTTTGGCAAACACAGCTAGTAAATATTCTACTATTTTGAAGTGCGTGTTTCCTTGTTGGAATGTGTGAATGGATCTTGAAATTCCAGCATGTTTCATTTCCCCTTATGCATTGCGTAGAAGTGTGTAGCGTCCTGAATTGAAGCTGAAAAGTGTGTAGCTATGACACTGACAGGTTTACCGTGTCAACGTGCATATGTTGGATAACCAAAGTAAATCTTGTACTCTCTTGCATATATCGCTGAACCATACATAAATAGCTCATTGCCCTTTGCTTTGCCAGATTTTTGGGTTCCTGGATCTGCAACATGGAGGCATTTCTCAACATGCAAGCCTAATCCTCTTGCAAAAGGGGATAGCTTTGGCTCAATGGGTTCTCTGTACAGCCAAACAAGATGGGCTTCTCAATCCACTGCTGTCAAAGAAACTGACCCCAGTGGCGGCAAGATAAGCATTGGGCCCAAATCCAAGCAGATCAAGGAGGACGACAAGGATGATGCACTGGTTTATCAGGGACCGATATCATCAACCATAAAGAAAGTGAAGCTTCTGTCCCTGTCCACCTGCTGCCTCTCCGTGTCGCTAGGCCCCGTGATAACGTTCATGACCTCGCCGGACATGAATGTGATCCTCAAGGGAGGAGTCGCATCCACCGTGATCTTCCTCAGCGCCACCACAACCGCAGCCCTGCACTGGTTCGTGAGCCCGTACATCCACAAGCTGAGGTGGCGACAGGGTTCAGACAGCTTTGAGGCCGAGATTATGTCGTGGCTGGCTACACCCCTCAAGAAGACGATCAAGTTTGCTGACATCAGGCCCGCAGAGACTAACAGGCCTTTCGTCACCTTCAGGGCCGAAGGGAACTTCTACTTCGTCGATGCTGATCACTTCTCCAACAAGGCCTTGCTGGAGAGGCTCACGCCTAAGCTCCCTAACGAGTCCGCGTTCAAGAACTTGTGATGGAAGCTACTGTTTTGACCGCATTTGTGCTCTTGAACCTGGCTGAGCTATCCAGTCCTTTTCTTCTGTAGCTAATACTTGTGAGAATATGTTGTATACGGTATCGCTGTTAGTTTTATTCCATATGGAGATTTGCAAATCGCTGGCGTGGAATATTTTTAACACCTGGATGGTTTTGAATAAGTAGTAGCAACATGCCCCTCTGTGTGATTGACAGTTTAGAATCCCAGTGGTACCTGTTTGCGGTTTCACTTAAAGCTATGTAAAACATTGTTCCATTTGGTATCTGTTGTGCCTAGGTACTCATGATCGATTTGCATGATTGCCACAACTTTCTCTACTTGCATTTGAGTTTGATATCATGAGATTAAGCCCTTCATTCATGTAAGATTGAGCCCTTCATCTCTACAGATTCATGTAAGATTGAGCACTTCATCTCTACAGATTCGTTTATGATGTCTGCTTCGTCTTGCAACTTCAGAAAAAAAAAGCTATCCAAAGCTATCTTAGACAAGAAAAAAAGAAAGAAAAGCAATAGTCATCCTGCGTATGAACTAGTGTCAGGATTGCTGCAAGTTTTTCCTGCTTCAAACCGAGTCTGCCGTGCATTCCTTCTTCGTCACTTGGTACTTCAACCCCTTCTTGTCGCTGTCAGCGTCGATGGAGATCATCGAACCTTCATCGGCTTCCCCACTGACCAGCATCTTGCAGATGATTGTGATTATATTCTTCTCTACCCACCTCTTTATAGGCCTCGCACCGTACATCTGCATGACACAAAGTATGGTTAGATATTACCACCCATTATATGAATATATGAAAAAGGTTTGTTATTTCGAAGAGTGAGCCTCATGGTACGACCCACTGGAAGAAGATGCAATGTACTTACCGGGTCATATGATTCCGACAAAATAACATCCAATGCGGCGTCCCTTAAAACTAGAGAGACGCCCTTGCTGGCTACTCTAGCAATGGCCTCTTTCATCTGAATATTCACGATCTCCTTGAGTTGCTGGTGCGAAAGCGGCTCGAATATCACAACCTCGCTCAGTCTGTTGAGGAGTTCCGGCTTGAAGTATTTCCGAACCTATGCCAACAAGTATATATGACGATCAATCTACATGTTTCTTTCTTAAATTTACGAGGGCTGGCTGTTTATATTTCACAAACCTGTGTCATGAGAAGGTCATGTGCCACTTTCATTGTGTTTCCTCCTGTTAGGTGCTCTCAAATATGACTCACCTTCATGTCCGAAGTAATAGCATACGCCGTTGCAACCCCTGCATTGCTTCAATCGCTTGGAGTTGGAAGCAAAATCTCCACCTCCTCTACAGCTCATCTGCACCTGCCCGAAACCGGGGCGAGGACGAGATCCCCGGTGACACTACCTCCGTGTCTACCGCCTCTACCATCGCCGATTGCAGCAAAAACTAGAGCCTACCTCTTTCCGTGACATGGCGAATCATCACATAGTGTGCTCTATGTTGTCGGCCGCCATGGATTGGGTGCTCCTTCCAGCAATAGACATGCCAAATTGGCCCTGATACTTGTCAACGAGTGGATTCTGCTGTTTGGAGCTACACGGGAGCTCTGCAATCCTCCAATCTTCTCTGTTTAGGGCTCCTGGGCTAGCTCCTCGCTTGCTTGCGTAAGTTGGAAACAAACCCTAACTTCATAAAAGCATGAAGCAATTGAGTGTGTTGTGTTCATGATTTTTTTATCCCTCTATTCACTGTCCTCAGATATGCAGTATGAACTACATCATTAATATCACCTTTTTGTCCTTTTGTTAATTGAAACTATGTATGAATTGCTCCTTCCAATTTCAGTTTAAGAATTGCAACAATATGTGCAGGGCAGGTTATCTTGTGTGTGTGGTGAATTTTTCCTAACACGGTGGTCATGTTGGACAAGTTTCCGCACTAGAAAAGTAAGACAAATTGTTGCATCTTCTAGGAACTTTGACACCATGATTTTGAACTCGGGCATTGATGATGTATTGAAATATATTATGTATTGGATTTTAGGAATTTACGAGATCTCACCCTGTTTCAATCCAACAAAAATGGAACTTTGTGAGGTTATATTAGTTATTTTAATAAAAAATGATTTGGAGAGTTGACATAATGAACCTACAAGCTTACAATCCACTATTGGGGATCAACCTAGCGCCGTTGTCCAGCTCCTCCACCTCCACCATCCTCGGCGACGAGGTGAGCATGATCTAGATGCTAACGAACCTGAAGAGCATGATCGTCGTCGGAGCAGCGACGGCCGTATGCTTTGGGGCGCCGAGGTACTAAATGTACCCCCAAAGGGTCTACCCACACATAAGAGGATGAAGAAGAGAGTTGTTGGTGATGGGGATGGAGATGGCGGAGATGTCTCGGAGGTGCTTCTTCTTCTTCCTTGACCCAAGGAATGTTTCCTCTCTTGGATCTGACTCTTGGGGGGGGGGGGAACGTCGCATGAGAAACAAAAAAAATCATGTGCTCATGCAAGACCTATCCATGATGATGAGCATCTACGAGAGGGAGAGTGGATCTACATACCCTTGTAGATCGCTAAGCGGGAAGCGTTAAGAAACGCGGTTGGTGTAGTCAAACGTCTTCGTGATCCAAATCGCCGAGCGTCCCGCGATCCAATCACGATCCATCCCGATCAAGCACCGAACGGACGGCACCTCCGCGTTCAGCACACGTACAGCTTGATGACGATCTCCGCCTTCTTGATCCAGCAAGAGGGAGCGGAGAGGTAGACGAGTTCTCCGGCAGCGTGACGGTGTCGCAACGATGGTGGTGGAGCAATTCCGGCAGGGCTTCGCCTAAGCACTGTAGAAAACCGATCTAGAGGAGAAACTATGCACTAGAGGAACGGGTAGCACGTGGCTGAAAATCTAGTGCAAAAACCCTAAAACCACTAGTATATATAAGAGGAAGAGAGGAGGAGGCTTGGCCCGAGGGCCAAGCCATCTAGGCTTCGGCCGAACCAAGAGGAGAGGAGGATTCCTCCTCCAATCCTAGTAGGACTTGGACTCCTCCTTATTTTAGCCTTTTTGTCTTTTTCCACCTTTTTCTCTTTGGGATTTTCTTCCCAGTCGCATGGGCCTTGTGTGGGACTTCCACCAGCCAACTAAGGGCTGGTATTCACTCTCCCACAGCCCATGTAGCCTCTTAGGTCGAAATACCCCTCCCGATGGTCTCCCGGTACACTACCGGCACTCCCGGTACACTACCGATGAGCCCGAAACTTTTCCGGCGACCAAAATAGGACTTCCTATATATCAATCTTTACCTCCGGACCATTCTGGAGCTCCTCGTTACATCCGGGATCTCATCCGGGACTCCGAACAACCTTCGGTCACCACCATGCATAACTCTATACTACCGAAACGTCACCAAACCTTAAGTGTGCAGACCCTGCGGGTTCGAGAACTATGTAGACATGACCGAGACACCTCGACGGTCAATAACCAATAGCGGGACCTGGATACCCATATTGGTTCCTACATATTCTACGAAGATCTTTATCGGTCGAACCTCTATGTCAAGGATTCAGTTAATCCCGTATGATGTTCCCTTTGTTCTTCGATATGTTACTTGCCCGAGATTCGATCGTCGGTATCTCCATACCTAGTTCAACCTCGTTACCGGTAAGTCTCTTTAGTCGTTCCGTAATACAAGATCCCGTGACTAACACTTAGTCACATTGCTTGCAAGCCTTATTGTGATGTTTTATTATCGAGTGGGCCCTGAGATACCTCTCCGTCACACGGAGTAACAAATCCCAGTCTTGGTCCATGCCAACCCAACAGACACCTTCGGAGATACCTGTAGAGCACCTTTATAGTCACCCAGTTACGTTGCGACGTTTGATACACACAAGGCACTCTTCCGGTGTCCGTGAGTTGCATGATCTCATGGTCATAGGAACATATACTTGACATGCAGAAAACAGTAGTAATAAACTGACACGATCATATGCTATGTTTGTAGTTTGGGTCTTATCCATCACATCATTCTCCTAATAATGTGATCCCATTATCAAATGACATCACATGTCAATGGCTAGGAAACCTTGACCATCTTTGACCAACGAGCTAATTCACTAAAGGCATACTAGGGACAAAGTGTTGTCTATTTACCCACACATGTAATATGTTTCCAATCAATACAATTATAGCATGGATAATAAACGATTATCATGAACAAGGAAATATAATAATAAACACTTTATTTATTGCCTCTAGGGCATATTTCCAAGAGTCTCCCACTTGCACTAGAGTCAATAATCAACCAGTTCCCTTGCAATGAAAGCACTCAGTTTCTGGCTTAGGTCCATGCTTGGGCTTCTTTACATGAGTAGCAACTGCTTTGCCATTCTTCTTGGTTTTACCCTTCCTGCCCTTGTCCTTGCCATTCTTCTTGAAACTAGTGGTTTTATTGACCATCAACACTTGATGTTCTTTCTGGATTTCAGACTTAACAACTTTTAGCATCGCAAACAGCTTGGCGACTGACTTGTTCATCCCGTGCATGTTATAGTTCATCAAAAAGCTCTTGTAACTAGGTGGCAGTGATTGAAGAACTATGTCAGTGATCGCCTCTGGCGAAAGGGCAATTCCCAACTCCGCTAGACGAGTCGAATACCCAGACATTCTGAGTATATGTTCACTGATAGACCTGTTCTCCTCCATCTTCCAAGCATAGAACTTATCGAAGGTCTCATACCTCTCGATTTGGGCATTCTTCTGAAAGATAAACTTCAACTCCTAGAACATCTCATATGCTCCATGACGTTCAAAACGTCTTTGAAGTCCCGGTTCTAAGCCATACAATATTGCACACTGAACTATTGAGTAAATTCCAGAACGTGCCTCCCAAGCGTTCTTAACGTCTTCGGATGACATGTCTTCTGGTTGGTCACCAAGCGGTGCATCAAGTACATATGATTTCTGGGAAGCCGTGAGGATAATCCTCAAATTACGGGCCCAGTCAACAATGTTACTTCCATCATCTTTCAATTTAGCTTTCTCTAGGAACGCATTAAATTCAGGGGTGCTACTGCACGAGCCATTGATCTACAACATAAATATGCAAAGGTTACTTAGACTATTGTTCAAGATAATGAGTTTTAGTTAATCAACTTACTAAAGCTCCCACTCAAATTGACATCCCTCAGGTCATCTGAGTGTCACATGATCCAAGTCCACCAACTCAAGTCCGATTATCACGTGAGTTGAGGTGGTTTCAATGGTGAACATCATCATGTTGATCATATCTACTATATGACTCATGTTCGACCTTTCGGTCTCTTGTGTTTCGAGGCCATGTCTGTACATGCTAGGCTCGTCAAGTTTAACCCGAGTGTTCTTCATGTGCAACACTGGCTTGCACCCGTTGTGTGTGAACGTAGAGTCTATCACACCCGATCATCACGTGGTGTCTCGACACGACGAACTTTCGCAACGGTGCACACTCGGGGAGAACACAATTCATCTTGAAATTTAAGTGAGGGATCACCTTATAATGCTACCGTCGTCCTAAGCAAAACAAGGTGCATAAAAGGATTAACATCACATGCAAATCATAAGTGACATGATATGGCCATGAACTTGTGCTTTTGATCCCCATCTTGAAAGCACCGGCATGATCTCCATCGTCACCAGCACGACACCATGATCTCCATCATCTTGATCTCCATCAATGTGTCGCCATCGGGGTTGTCACGCCCATCATGCTTGTACTACTATTTCTACCGTTTAGCGATAAAGTAAAGCATTACATAGCGCTTAATGATTGACACGCAGGTCATACAATAATTAAAGACAATCATATGGCTCCTGCCGGTTGCCGTACTCATCGACATGCAAGTCGTGATATTCTATACAACACATGATCATCTCATACATCACATATATCACATCATGTAATTGCCCATATCACATCACAACATACCCTGCAAAAACAAGTTAGACGTCCTCTAATTGTTGTTGCATGTTTTACGTGGCTGCTACGGGTATCTAGCAAGAACAATTCTCACCTACACATAAACCACAACGGTGATACATAAGTTCCTTTTCAACCTTCTCAAGGACCGTCTTAGTCGAATCCGATCCAACTAAAGTAGGAGAAACTACCACCCGCCAGCCATCTTTTGCAACAAGTTGCAGTTGAGGGAATCGGTCTCTCGTAAGCGTACGAGTAATGTTGGTCCGGGCCGCTTCATCCCACAATATCGCTGAACCAAAACACGACCAAGGGAGGAAGCAATCTAAGCATCAACGCTCACAAACTCTTTGTATTCTACTCGAGATCTCATCTACACATAGACCTAGCTCATGATCGACTGTTGGGGAACGTTGCATGGGAAACAAAAAAAATCCTGCGCTCGTGCAAGACCTATCCATGGTTATGAGCATGTACGAGAGGGAGAGTGGATCTACATACCCTTGTAGATCGCTAAGCGGGAAGCGTTAAGAAACGCGGTTGGTGTAGTCGAACGTCTTCACGATCCAAATCGCCGAGCGTCCCACGATCCAATCACGATCCGTCCCGATCAAGCACCGAACGGACGGCACCTCCGCGTTCAGCACACGTACAGCTTGATGACGATCTCTGCCTTCTTGATCCAGCAAGAGGGAGCGAAGAGGTAGACGAGTTCTCTAGCAGCGTGACGGCACCGCGACGATGGTGGTGGAGCAATTCCAGCAGGGCTTTGCCTAAGCACTGCAGAAACCGATCTAGAGGAGAAACTATGCACTAGAGGAACGGGTAGCATGTGGCTGAAAATCTAGTGCAAAAACCCTAAAACCTTTAGTATATATAAGAGGAAGAGAGGAGGAGGCTTGGCCGAAGGGGGATGTTTTTGGTGTAGAGACCTGAGTTTCACCCTATAATGTGTTTCCAATTAATACGATTATAGCATGGATAATAAACGATTATCATGAACAAGGAAATATAATAATAAACACTTTATTTATTGCCTCTATGGCATATTTCCAACAGGGGGATGTTTTTGGTGTAGAGACCTGAGTTTCACCCTATTTTATCTTTTCTCAAGATCTGTACTATAAGAAATCAAGATTTTTTAGTGTATGTCAACAACTTCGGGGGTAAGCTTGCAACAAAAGGAGGGCTCTAAAACGTTCCTAGAACACTTTGGCACCCTACCTACGCGTCCTAGGGTTTCAGGCATTGTTTAAAAAAAATTGTCCGATAAATCACTAATCAGGGGTGACCGATAAGATTATGTTTTATCATCACCGTTTCTTATTTGAGCGGATTTATCACTCTGACAAGCTATTTCTCGGGAATCTATCGATAAATCGGGCATATTCCTAGCACCATGTGTGCAAGAAATATGTTTAATTGTGTTTTTGGACCTTGTTATGTAATATGTATCCTTTTGTCTTTGAGGGGACCAAGGGGACCAACAATGTTCTCGGTTTTACAAAAACATGTTTTCTTAATAAAAAATGTTTAAAATTTTCAAAACAAATGTTCGGGAAATCATAAAAATGTTGATGCTTTTTAAAAAATATATGCATTAGAAAATATTATTAAACCGAATAAAATTTCCTCAATTCAGAAAATGTTCATAAATGGAGAAATATCCTAAAAATTCATAAACTGTTCGTGACTTACAAAATAGTTTATTCATTCATAAAATGTTCGCTGATTCACAAACATAATCATGTATTTCAAAAAGTGTTCGTTAAATAAAAACAAATGTCTGTGAATATAAAAAATTGTTCCACAAATTTAGAAAAAAATGTTCATCGATTATAGAAATGTCACTAATTCAAGAAAATTGTTTAAAAAACGTTCACGATTTTTTAAAAATATTTTCATATACCATAAAATGTTCATGAATTCAAAAATTGTTCTTGATAGTATAAAATGTTTGAAACTTTGTATAAGTGTTCATAATTTGAAAAACAATCATGATTTCAAATATGGGCATGACTATAAAAAAATACTCATGATTTTTAAAATTATTCATGATTTCATGCAATTGATAGTGATAGTATATCTCGGTGATGCAGCAAAATATGGTCATGGCCATTGCAGATTATGATATATTTTTCTTTCGTTGCAACACACAAGTCCTTTTGCTAGTTTCATGTCTATTTCTCCTCTTGGATCATTTATGCAACGTTTGTGAAGTTTATTTGGACAGTAGCAAACCAAGTCAGGAACTTATTCAGAATATTTTTCTATTTTTCACAATTTCCTTTTTACCCGCTTTTCCCTGATTTTAAAACATATTGTAACAAAAGACATATTGGTTAATATTAGAGTTACTGAGTTTACAATATTCTTCTTTTTTAGGATCATCAAATTCCATTAAATATTTTTTTGTACATTTATTTCTTTTTACATTGACCAGATCATCACGAGAGCGAAACAACAACTTACCCGTGTCATCGGCAAAACCACGCTTTGAGCGGAACGAGAGACCAAAGATGTTTGGCTTAACTTTTTTTTGGACCCAAAATAGTAAGGAGCTCCCCTACTCCATCATTTTCCGTTTACATAAGAGGATTGGCAAAAGTATAGACGAGGTTACATGTCAGTAAGATAGGAATGAAGAGCAGGTTTCTTTCGTGTTTAGCTAGAATTCTGAGATCAACACTATATTTCACCATGTTTTTCTTCCAAAATAAATGTCCTTCACCTTTTCCCATCGTGGCACTCGATTATCCTGTCACGGCTGACATTATCAAAGAAGCACATGCAGCAACATGTCCCTCTGTGTGGTCGCCAGTTAAGAAACTGATGCCATGGACAATCCACTGTTTTGCCTCAAAATGAAATGGGTCCGTCAACATTTCTCACGAAGCAATGTACTTCCTCCGTCTCAAAATAAATGACTCAAAAATGACTTAATTTTGTACTAAAGTATATAGTACAATCTTTGTACACTTATCCTATATACTTAAAAAGTTCATCCCCACTACTTGATTTATCTCAACATGCAGCATAGACACGTCAGCATCTAATCACATTCAGCCACGTCACACCTCATGCACTCCCACTCAAGCCCACCCCTCAATTCTAAGCAGAAAATTTCCCTAAAAGAAAAAACGAAATCTATAGGATTCCTTACTGCCCACCTAATAAACTCCCTCCTGATTTTTCTACTCCGCTCCTCCTCCCGTCGCCGGCCTTCCTCGCCGGTGGTAGGAGCTGCTTCCTCATCATGTTCCTTGGCTCCGGATCCTCCTCGCGGCAGCGCTTCGGATACTCCTCGTGGCGGCGGCGACGGCACCAGACACGGCGGCCAACCCTATCGCGTGCCCCGGTTCCGGCAGGATCCAGCAGGATGAACCCGTGATGCGACCATCCCCCTCGCCTTCCCAGTCTGTGCAGACGACATCAGGAAGGAGCAGCTCGCAGGTCTACCACCGCCCCCTCACCCCGCCTCCTCGCTGCCGCCATGGCCTGAAGTGGGCATCCCCGAGCAGCGCCTGTGCGCACGCCGTGGCTCCCATCCAGTGCATCCATTGAGCCACCGGCTGCATGGAGGCTGACAGCCACTGCTCAGAGAAGTGCTAAATCCAACAGTGGGGCGGTCAATGTTCAGATTACTACAGACTGTCCTGTTTAAGACAGATTCTGTTTTTGATGCATTGTTTTGCTAGTTTTGATGAAACTATCGATTTTATCGGTTGTATAAGCCATAAAGAAGTCATATTATAGTAGCTAAAATGCAAAAACAAAATATGAATTGGTTTCCAACACTACTTAAAATGGTGATTTGTTTTATTATACTAGTGTATCTCACGAGGGTTTTGTTAAGTTTTGTGTCATTGAAGTTTTCAAGTTTTGGGTAAGATCACGATGGATGAAGGAATAAGGAGTGGAAAGAGACTAAGCTTGGGATGCCTGAGGCACCCCAAGGTAATATTCAAGGACTCCCAAGAAACTAAGCTTGGGGATGCCTTCCGGGGCATCCCCTCTTTCTTCTAACAACCATCGATAATTTTACTTGGAGCTATATTTTTATTCGTCACATGATATGCGTAAATCTTGGAGCGTCGTGTGCTTTTTATTTTCTTTTAATAATGCACCATGCTGGTATGAGAAAGTCATTGGTTGATTTATAGAAGGCTCTTTGCACCTCACTTATATCTTTTGAGTATGGCTTTGTAGAATGTTTCATGTGCTTCACTTATATCATTTGAAGTTTAGATTGCATGTTTCTCTACACATAGAAAACCGCCATTTGTAGAATGTTCTGTTGCTTCACTTATATTTGTTAGAGCATGGGCATATATTTTGTAGAAAGAATTAAACTCTCATGCTTCACTTATATCTATTTAGAGAGTTAACAGGAGTTAGTCATTCACATGGTTAGTCATAAAATCCTACATAAAACTTGTAGAGCACCGAATATGATATGTTTGATACATTGCATATAGTTTTGAGATATGAAGATGGTAATATGAGAGTCATGCTAGTGAGTAGTTGTGAATTTGAGAAATACATGTGTGGAAGTTTGTGATTCCCGTAGCATGCACGTATGGTGAACCGTTATGTAACGAAGTCGGAGCATGATTTGTTTAATGATTGTCAACCTTTGTGTGAGGGTCGGGAGCGCGCGATGGTTAACTCCTACCAACCTCTCCCCTAGGAGCATGCGTCTAATGCTTTGTTTGATAACTAATAGATTTTTGCAATAAGTATGTGAGTTCTTTATGACTAATGTTGACTCCATAGATTATACGCACTCTCACCCTTCCACCTTTGCTAGCCTCGATCTATAGTACCGCGCAACTTTCGCCCGTGCATCAAACCCACCTTCCTCAAAACAGCCACCATATATTTTCCTCAAAACAGCCACCGTACCTACCTATTATGACATTTCCATAGCCATTCCGAGATATATTGCCATGCAACTTCCATCGTTCCATTTAGTATGACATGCACCATCATTTTCATATTGCTTTGCATGATCGTAAGATAGCTTGCATGATGTTTTCATGGCATGTACGTTTTTTGATGTCATTTGCTAGGCTAGATCGTTGCACATCCCAGTATCCTACCGGAAGCATTCATACAAAGTCATATTTTTGTTCTAGGTATCGAGTTGTAAGTAAATAAAAGTGTGATGATTTTCATTCTTGGAGCATTGTCCCGTGTGAGAAAAGGATGATGGAAGCTATGATTCCCTCACAAGTTGGGAGAAGTCTTCGGACTTTCCAAAAAAATAAAAGAGGCCAGCGAAGCCCAAATAAAACAAAAAAGACGCCAAAGATGCCCACCAATAAAATAAAAAAAATAAAAAATAAAAAAATGAGAGAAAGAGAGAAGGGATAATGCTACTATGTTTTTCCACACTTGTGCTTCAAAGTAGCACCATGATCTTCATGATAGAGAGTCTCCTATTTTGTCACTTTCATATAGCTAGTGGAATTTTCATCATTTGCATGACCACTTAGTTTTCTTTTTGAGATTTCATACACTTATAGCTCTAGTGCACCCGTTGCATGAAAATCCCTACTCACTCACATTGATATCTATTGATGGGCATCTCCATAGCCCGTTAATACGCCTAGTTGATGTGAGACTATCTTCTCCTTTTTCCTCATCACCTCCACCATATTCTATTCCACCTATAGTGATATATCCATGGCTCACGCTCATGTATTGCGTGGGAGTTGAAAAGGTTTGAGAACATAAAAGTGTGAAACAATTGCTTGACTTGTTAATCGGGGTTGTGCATGATTTAGATACTTTGTGTGGGGAAGATGGAGCATAGCCAGACCATATGATTTTGTAGGGATAACTTTCTAAGGCCATGTTATTTCGAAAGGACACGATTGCCTTGTTGGTGTGCTCGAAGTATTACTGTTTTATAATTTTAGTCCTCCAAGTTTTGATGAGCAAATTTGCTATGATAATGACATGCCTACTATCTATGATGATTATGATGATGACATGTATGCTATAAAGAGTGATAGTAACCATGAAACTTTTCATCATGATTTTAATATTCAAAGTGGTTATGTCAATTAAGTATCTCATGATAGTTATTTTGTTGAGTTTGCTCCCACTATTATGAATGAGAAGAAATTTTCTTGTGTGGAGAGTAGTAAAATTTCTATGCTTGTAGATCATGAAAAGAATGCTTTATGTGCTGGTTATATTGTGGAATTCCTTCATGATGCTACTGAAAATTATTATGAGTGAGGAATATATGCTTGTAGGAATTGCAATAATATCAAGTTTCCTCTCTATGTGTTCAAGGTTTTGAAGTTATGCTTGTTTTGCCTTCCTATGCTAGTTGATTCTTGCTCCCATAAATTGTTTTCTGACAAAATCTCTATGCATAGGAATTGGGTTATAATTAAATGTGCTTGTCATGAGATTCATGATGCTCTTTTGCATGATTCAATTATTATTCCTATACAAGCATCATTGAAATCATCGTGCCTAGCTAAAAAGCATTAAAGAAAAGCGCTTGTTGGGAGACAACCCAACACTTTTACCTTCTGTTTTTATGTGTTCACATGATTAATATACAGTATTAATCATGTTTTGTGTCTTTTATTTCAATAAACTGTCAAGCAAAGCCTTTGGGATAGTGTGGATACTTGCTTGTTTGATTCTGTACAAAAACAGAAAGTTTTGCGTCCAGTATATGAATTATCTGATTTTATTGGAGAGTCAAAAAATCCCGAAATTTTACGCAAAATTTCTATGAAAATTATGTGATAGTTCCTAATTTTGCAGAATTTTTAGAGTCAGTTAAGTTTGGTGATCATTCAGATCTTTACAGATTGTTCTATTTTTGATAGATTCTATTTTGCATACATAGTTTGTTTGTTTCAAGTGTTCCTATAGCTTATATTAAGTAATATAAATTGTGGGAATGATTTAATACAGTAGGTATCATGTGGGAATAATTATGAATCTTGTCTTGACAGTACCTAAGTGAATGATCTATCTTTATTATACTACCCCTTCCCACAAATTTCCGTTATGTTTTGTGTGATTGAAGTTTTCAAGTTTTGGGTGAGACACCGATATGAGGAGAATAAGGAGTGAAAATAACCTAAGATTGGGGATTCCCAAGGAACCCCCGAGGTAATATCCAAGGAATATTCAAGTGTCTAAGCTTGGGGATGCCTTGGAAGTCATCCCCTTTTTCGTCTTCAACACTATCGGTATATCTCACTTGGAGCTATATTTTTATTCGTCACATAATATGAGTTTTGCTTGAAGAATCATTTTATTTTGGTTGTTCTATGTTAGGTGTTATTTATAATATTGTTTTTCAATAAAATTTCCAAGAATTTCCTTAGGATGCTTGCATTGCATGTTTTGATATGTGTTGGGTAAAAACAGAAACTTCTGTTGTAGTGTTTGAATTTTCATATTTTACTGGAACGTGGAAAGTTTCTGAAATTTCACATAGTATTGTCATATAAATTATTTAGCATGTCCTAAATTTTCATAATTTTTTAAGTTACAGAAGTACACTATTTTAATAGATTGGTACAGACTATTCTGTTTGGACAGATTGCTGTCATAGTTTTGTTATCTACATATCCTATAGTTTCTATAGCATATATTGGTAGATATAAATTGTGTAAATGATAGTATTGTTGGGGAACGTCGCATGGGAAACAAAAATTTCCTACGCACACGCAAACCTATCCATGGTGATGAGCATCTACGAGAGGGAGAGTGGATCTACGTACCCTTGTAGATCGCTAAGCGGGAAGCGTTAAGAAACGCGGTTGGTGTAGTCGAACATCTTCGCGATCCAAATCGCCGAGCGTCCCGCGATCTCATCACGATCCGTCCCGCGATCCAATCATGATCCGTCCCGTGAACTCATCACGATCCGTCCCGCGATCTCATCACGATCCATCTCACGATCTTGATCACGATCTATCCCGCGAACTCATCACGATCCGTTCCGTGATCACATCACGAACCGTCTCGCGATCTCGATCACGGTCCTTCCGATCTAGCGCCGAACGGACGGCACCTCCGCGTTCAGCACACGTGCAGCTTGATGACGATCTCCACCATCTTGATCCAGCAAGAGGAGGTGGAGAGGAGAGAGAGTTCACCGGCAGCGTGACGGCGCTCCGGTGATGGTGGTGGAGTGATTCCGGCAGGGCTTCGCCTAAGCGCTGCGGAAAACCGATCTAGAGGAGAAACTGTGCACCGGTGTAACGGGTAGCACGTGGCCGGAAATTCTGTCCAAAAACCACCCAATCCACTAGTATATATAGGAGGAGAGGAGAGGAGAGGCAGCCAAGGCCTTTGGGTCGGCCGAAATAGGAGGTGGGAGCAATCCTACTTCACCTCCAATCCTAGTTGGAGTAGGATTGCCTCCTATTGGCTGATTTTCCACTTTTTGCTTTAGGACTTTCTCTCCTGCGCCATGGGCCTTTGTGGCTGTTTTCCCAGCCCACTAAGGGCTGGTTATTATTCTCCCACAGCCCATGGACCTCTTGGGGTCGAAATACCCCTCCCGGAGGTCCTCCGGTACACTACCGGCACTCCCGGTACAATACCGATACTCCCGGTACACTACCGATGAGCCCGAAACTTTTCCGGAAACCAAACTGGGACTTCCTATATATGAATCTTTACCTCCGGACCATTCCGGAGCTCCTCGTGACGTCCGGGATCTCATCCGGGACTCCGAACAACCTTCGGTCACCACCATACATAACTCTACACTACCGAAACGTCACCGAACCTTAAGTGTGCAGACCCTGCGGGTTCGAGAACTATGTAGACATGACCGAGACACCTCTACGGTCAATAACCAATGGCGGGACCTGGACGTCCACATTGGTTCCTACATATTCTACGAAGATCTTTATCGGTCGAACCTCTATGTCAAGGATTCAGTCAATCCCGTATATCGTTCCCTTTGTTCTTCGGTATGTTACTTGCCCGAGATTCGATCGTCGGTATCTCCATACCTAGTTCAACCTCGTTACCGGCAAGTCTCTTTACTCGTTCCGTAATACAAGATCCCGCAACTAACAATTAGTCACATTGCTTGCAAGGCTTATTGTGATGTTGCATTACCGAGTGGGCCCCGAGATACCTCTCCGTTACACGGAGTAACAAATCCCAGTCTCGATCCATGCCAACTCAACAAACACCATCGGAGATACCTGTAGAGCACCTTTATAGTCACCCAGTTACGTTGCGACGTTTGATACACACAAGGCACTCCTCCGATATCCGTGAGTTGCATGATCTCATGGTCATAGGAACATATACTTGACATGCAGAAAACAGTAGCAATAAACTGAAACGATCATATGCTATGTTTGTAGTTTGGGTCTTATCCATCACATCATTCTCCTAATGATGTGATCCCGTTATCAAATGACATCTCATGTCCATGGCTAGGAAACCTTAACCATCCTTTGATCAACGAGCTAGTCTACTAGAGGCATACTAGGGACATGGTGTTGTCTATGTATCCACACATGTATCTGAGTTTCCGATCAATACAATTATAGCATGGATAATAAACGATTATCACGAACAAGGAAATATGATAATAACTAATCTATTATTGCCTCTAGGGCATATTTCCAACAGTCTCCCACTTGCACTAGAGTCAATAATCTAGTTCACATCACCATGTGATTCGCATTGTTATGAATCTAACACCCAATGAGTTTTGGGGCTCGATCATGCTTTGTATGTGAGAGAGGTCTTATAGTCAACGGGTCTGCGATATTCAGATCCGTGTGTACTTTGCAAATCTCTATGTCAAACCGTAAACACTGCTACCACACTCCACTTGGTACTATTTCCAAATGGCTGCTCCACTATACGTATCCAGATTGCTACTACTAGTCATCCGGATAGGTGTTAAAGCTTGCATCGACGTAACTATTTACGACGAACTCTTTATCACCTCCATAATCAAGAAACATTTCCTTAGTCCTCTGGTTACTAAGGATAATTCCGACCGCTGTCCAGTGATCCACTCCTGGACCACTCTTGTACCCCTTGACAAACTCATGGCAAGGCACACATAGGTGCGGTACACAGCATGGCATAATATAGAGCCTATGGCTAAGGCATAGGGGACGACGTTCGTCCTTTCTCTTTCTTCTGCCGTTGTCGAGCTTTGAGTCTCACTCAACTTCACACCTTACAAATCAGACGAGAACTATTTCTCTGGCTGATCCATTTTGAACTCTTTCAAAATCTTGTGAAGGTATGCACTCATTGAAAGTCTCATCAAGCATCTTGATCTATCTCTATAGATTTTGATGCTCAACAATTAGGTAGCTTTATCCAGGTCTTCCTTTGAAAATCACTTTCCAAATAACCGTTTTATGCTTTCCAGAAACTCTACATTATTTCTGAACAACAATATGTCATCCACATATACTGATCAGAAATTCTATAGTGCTCCCACTCACTTTATTGCAAATACAAGTTTCTCATAAACTTTGTATAAACATCAAAACTTTGATCACCTCATCAAAGCATATATTCCAACTCCGAGATGCTTGCTTCAGTCCATGGAAGGATCACCGAAGCTTGCACACCTTTTAGCATCCTTAGGCCTGACAAAACCTTCTGGTTGTATCACATACAACCTTTCCTCAAGTAAACCATTAAGGAAACGATGTTTTGACATCCATCTGCCAGATTTCATAATTGAAAACACAGCAACTGCTAACACAATTCCAACAGACTTTTAGCATCGCTACGAGTGAGAAAGTCTCATCGTAGTCAACTCCTTGAACTTGTCACAAACATCTTTGCAACAAGTCGAGCTTTACAAATAGTGACATTCACCATCAGTGTCTGTCTTCATTTTAAAGATCCATTTGTACTCAACGACCTGCCGTCCAACGAGCAAGTCTACCAAAGTCTACACTTGGTTTTAATACATGGATCCTATCTCGGATTTCATGGCCTCCAACCATTTGTCGGAATCCGGGCCCATCATCGCTTATCCATAGCTCGTAGGTTCATCGTTGTCCAACAACATGACCTCCAAGACAGAGTTGTCGTACCGCTCAGGAGCAGTACACATCCTTGTCGACCTACGGAGTTCGATAGTAACTTGATCCTGAAGCTTCATGATCATCATCATTAACTTCCTCTTCAACTAACGTAGGCTTCACAGAAACATCTTTCTGCGCTGCGCTACTCTCTGGTTGAACAAAGGTTTAACAACCTCATCAAGTTCTATCTTCCTCCCACTCAATTCTTTTGAGAGAAACTTTTTCTCGAGAAAGGACCCAGTTCTAGCAACAAACACTTTGCACTCGGATCTGAGATAGAAGGCATACCCATCTGTTCTTAGGGTATTCTATGAAGATACATTTGTCCGCTTTGGGTTCTAGCTTATTATGTGAAAACATTTTCCACACAAGCATCGCAGCCCCAAACATTAAGAAATGACAGCTTAGGTTTCTATCAAACCATAATTCACACGGTGTCATCTCAACGGATTTAGATGATGCCCTATTTAAAGTGAATGTAGTTGTCTCTAATGCATAACCCCAAAAATTATAGTAGTAATATGATAAGAGACATCACAGTATGCACTATGTCAATAGAGCATGACTATGATGTTCGGACACACCATCACAGCATGGTGTTCCAGGTGGCGTTAGTTGTGAAACAAATTTCACGTTGTCTTAAGTTGTATGCCAAACTCGTAACTCAGATATTCACCTCCACGATCATATCGCGGTCATTTTTATCTTCTTGTCACGATGATCTTTAAACTTCACTCTGAATTTGCTTGAACCTTTCAAACGATTCAGACTTGTGTTTCATTAAGTAAATATACACTATATCTACTCAAATCATCAGTGAAGGTAAGAAAATAACGATATCCACTGCACGCTACAAGACTCACTAGATTGCATACATCAACATGTATCATTTCCAATGAATCACTTGCTTGCTCCATCCAACGGGGTCCTTTAGTCATCTTGCCCAAGAGGCATGGTTCGCATGTCTCAACCGATTCGAAATCGATGAGTCCAAATATCCATCAGCATGGAGTTTCTACATGCGCTTTATACCAATATGACATTTAACGGCAGTGCCACAAGTATGTGGTACTATCATTATTAACTTTGTATCTTTTGACATCAATGTTATGAACATGTGTACTACTACGATCAAGATTTCAACAAACCATTCTCACTTGGTGCATGACCATTGAAGGTATTATTCATGTAACCAGAATAACTATTATTCTCTGACTTAAATGAATAATCGTATTGCAACAAACATGATCTAATCATGTTCATGCTCAACGCAAAACACCAAATAACATTTATTTAGGTTCGTTACTAATCCTGAAGGTAGAGAGAGCGTGCGATGTTGATCACATCAACCTTGGAAACATTTCCAACACACATCGTCACCTCACCCTTAGCTAGTTCTCCGTTTATTCCGTAGCTTTTATTTCGAGTTACTAACATTTAGCAACCGAACCGGTATCCAATACCCAGGTGCTACTAGGAGTACTAGCAAGGTACACATCAATAACTCGTATATCAAATATACTTCTGTCGATGTTGCCAGCCTTCTTATCTACCAAGTATCTAGGGTTGTTCCGCTTCAGCGACCTCTCACCTCATAATAGAAGCACTTAGTCTCGGGTTTGAGTTCAACTTTGGGTTGCTTCACTGGAGCAGCAATTGACTTGCTATCCATGAAGTTTCCCTCCTTGCTCTTGCCCTTTTCGAAACTAGTGGTTTGATTAACCATCAACACTTGACGCTCCTTCTTGATTTCTACCTTCGCGGTGTCAAACATCGCGAACAGCTCAGGGATCAATACTTCTATCCCTGGTGTATTATAGTTCATCACTAAGTTCTAGTAGCTTTAGTGACAGTGACTTGGAGAACTATATCAATCACTATCTTATCTGGAAGATCAACTCCCACTTGATTCAAGCGATTGTAGTACCCAGACAATCTGAGTACATGCTCAACGATTGAGCTATTCTCCTTCATCTTACAAGCAAAGAATCTTGTTGGAGATCTCATATCTCGCAACAAAGGCACGAGCCTGAGATCACAATCTCTGCTCCTAGAACATCTCATATGTTCCATGACGTTCAAAACGTTTTGGAGCCTCAATTCTAAGCCGTAATGCATGACGCACTAAACTATCAAGTAGTCATCGAAACGTGCCTGTTAGATGTTCACAACATCTATAGACGACGCTAGAGGGGGTGGCGCACCGAGCGGTGCATTAAGGACATAAGCCTTCTGTGCAGCAGTGAGGACAATCCTCAGATCACGGACCCAGTCCGCAATTTTGCTACGAACATCTTTCAATTCTATTTCTCTAGGAACATATAAAAATACAAGGGAGCTACAGCGCGAGCTAGTAATCTACAACATAATTTGCAAAGACACTTTGACTATGTTCATGATAATGAGTTCAATTAATCATATTACTTAAGAACTCCCACTCAAATTGACATCCCTCCGATCATTCGAGTGATACATGATCCAAATTCACCAACTCAAGTCCGATCATCACGTGAGTTGAGGTGGCTGCAATGGTGAACATCATTATGTTGATCATATCTACTATATGACTCATGTTCGACCTTTCGGTCTCTCGTGTTCCGAGGCCATGTCTGTACATGCTAGGCTCGTCAAGTTTAACCCGAGTGTTCTGCGCGTGCAAATCTGGCTTGCACCCGTTGTATGTGAACGTAGAGTCTATCACACCCGATCATCACGTGGTGTCTCAACACGACGAACTTTCGCAACGGTGCACACTCGGGGAGAACACAGTTCATCTTGAAATTCAAGTGAGGGATCACCTTATAATGCTACCGCCGTACTAAGCAAAACAAGGTGCATAAAAGGATTAACATCTCATGCAATTCATAAGTGACATGATATGGCCATGAACTTGTGTTTAAGATCTCCATCTTCGAAACACCGGCATGATCTCCATCGTCACCGGCACAACACCATGATCTCCATCATCTTGATCTCCATCAATGTGTTGCCATTGGGGTTGTCACGCCCTGCATGCTTCTACTACTATTGCTACCGTAGCGATAAAGTAAAGCATTACATAGCGCTTAATGATTGACACGCAGGTCATACAATAATTAAAGACAACCCTATGGCTCCTGCCGGTTGCCGTACTCATCGACATGCAAGTCGTGATAATCTATACATCACATGATCATCTCATACATCACATATATCTCATCATGTAATTGGCCATATCACATCACAACATACCCTGCAAAAACAAGTTAGACGTCCTCTAATTGTTGTTGCATATTTTACGTGGCTGCTATGGGTATCTAGCAAGAACGATTCTCACCTACGCATAAACCACAACGGTGATACACTAGTTTGCTTTTCAACCTTCTCAAGGACCGCCTTTGTCGAATCCGATCCAACTAAAGTGAGAGAAACTGTCACCCGCAAGCCATCTAGGCAACAAGTTGCGTCGAGGGAACCGGTCTCTCGTAAGCGTACGAGTAATGTTGGTCCGGGCCGCTTCATCTCACAATCCCGCTGAACCAAAATACGACCAAGGGAGGAAGCAATCTAAGCATCAACGCCCACAAACCTTTTGTGTTCTACTCGAGATCTCATCGAACCATCAACCTAGCTCATGATGCCACTGTTGGGGAACGTCGCATGGGAAACAAAAATTTCCTACGCACACGCAAACCTATCCATGGTGATGAGCATCTACGAGAGGGAGAGTGGATCTACGTACCCTTGTAGATCGCTAAGCGGGAAGCGTTAAGAAACGCGGTTGGTGTAGTCGAACATCTTCGCGATCCAAATCGCCGAGCGTCCCGCGATCTCATCACGATCCGTCCCGCGATCCAATCATGATCCGTCCCGTGAACTCATCACGATCCGTCCCGCGATCTCATCACGATCCATCTCACGATCTTGATCACGATCTATCCCGCGAACTCATCACGATCCGTTCCGTGATCACATCACGAACCGTCTCGCGATCTCGATCACGGTCCTTCCGATCTAGCGCCGAACGGACGGCACCTCCGCGTTCAGCACACGTGCAGCTTGATGACGATCTCCACCATCTTGATCCAGCAAGAGGAGGTGGAGAGGAGAGAGAGTTCACCGGCAGCGTGACGGCGCTCCGGTGATGGTGGTGGAGTGATTCCGGCAGGGCTTCGCCTAAGCGCTGCGGAAAACCGATCTAGAGGAGAAACTGTGCACCGGTGTAACGGGTAGCACGTGGCCGGAAATTCTGTCCAAAAACCACCCAATCCACTAGTATATATAGGAGGAGAGGAGAGGAGAGGCAGCCAAGGCCTTTGGGTCGGCCGAAATAGGAGGTGGGAGCAATCCTACTTCACCTCCAATCCTAGTTGGAGTAGGATTGCCTCCTATTGGCTGATTTTCCACTTTTTGCTTTAGGACTTTCTCTCCTGCGCCATGGGCCTTTGTGGCTGTTTTCCCAGCCCACTAAGGGCTGGTTATTATTCTCCCACAGCCCATGGACCTCTTGGGGTCGAAATACCCCTCCCGGAGGTCCTCCGGTACACTACCGGCACTCCCGGTACAATACCGATACTCCCGGTACACTACCGATGAGCCCGAAACTTTTCCGGAAACCAAACTGGGACTTCCTATATATGAATCTTTACCTCCGGACCATTCCGGAGCTCCTCGTGACGTCCGGGATCTCATCCGGGACTCCGAACAACCTTCGGTCACCACCATACATAACTCTACACTACCGAAACGTCACCGAACCTTAAGTGTGCAGACCCTGCGGGTTCGAGAACTATGTAGACATGACCGAGACACCTCTACGGTCAATAACCAATGGCGGGACCTGGACGTCCACATTGGTTCCTACATATTCTACGAAGATCTTTATCGGTCGAACCTCTATGTCAAGGATTCAGTCAATCCCGTATATCGTTCCCTTTGTTCTTCGGTATGTTACTTGCCCGAGATTCGATCGTCGGTATCTCCATACCTAGTTCAACCTCGTTACCGGCAAGTCTCTTTACTCGTTCCGTAATACAAGATCCCGCAACTAACAATTAGTCACATTGCTTGCAAGGCTTATTGTGATGTTGCATTACCGAGTGGGCCCCGAGATACCTCTCCGTTACACGGAGTAACAAATCCCAGTCTCGATCCATGCCAACTCAACAAACACCATCGGAGATACCTGTAGAGCACCTTTATAGTCACCCAGTTACGTTGCGACGTTTGATACACACAAGGCACTCCTCCGATATCCGTGAGTTGCATGATCTCATGGTCATAGGAACATATACTTGACATGCAGAAAACAGTAGCAATAAACTGAAACGATCATATGCTATGTTTGTAGTTTGGGTCTTATCCATCACATCATTCTCCTAATGATGTGATCCCGTTATCAAATGACATCTCATGTCCATGGCTAGGAAACCTTAACCATCCTTTGATCAACGAGCTAGTCTACTAGAGGCATACTAGGGACATGGTGTTGTCTATGTATCCACACATGTATCTGAGTTTCCGATCAATACAATTATAGCATGGATAATAAACGATTATCATGAACAAGGAAATATGATAATAACTAATCTATTATTGCCTCTAGGGCATATTTCCAACAAGTATATTGTACCTAAATTTTTGAAAATTATTGTACAACTTGTCTTGTCAGTACGTAAAGAGTTGATTTAGTATTATGTGTACTAACCTATCTCACGAGTTCTTTTTGAGTTTTCTATGGATGAAGTTTTTGACAATAGGTGAAACCATGATATGAGAGGATTGAACGAGATACAAAATATCAATCTTGGGGATGCCCAAGGCACCCCAAGTAAATATTTCAAGAAGTCTCAAGCATCTGAGCTTGGGGATGCTACGCATCCCACCTCTCTTCTTCAATAATTATCGGTTAGCCTATGTTGAGCCTAAACTTAATTCGTTCACATGATGTGTGCTATTCTTGGAGTGCTAGTTTTCTTTTGCTTGCTATTGAATAAAATACTCAGATCTGAAAATCTTTATTGAGAGTGAGAGAGAGAAAGTCCTCACATAGCTACTTAATTGTTTGACGAC
This sequence comes from Hordeum marinum, assembly GCA_022496015.1. Lineage (NCBI taxonomy): Eukaryota > Viridiplantae > Streptophyta > Magnoliopsida > Poales > Poaceae > Hordeum > Hordeum marinum. The sequence continues at coordinate 514,800,933 of CM039676.1, read as the reverse complement.
TCATTGGTCTTCACTTATATGTTTTGGAGTAGTTTTGTCATTTACTCTCGTGCTTCACTTATATCCTATGAGTAAATGGTTGAATGAATTGAATATCATAAATCTTGAATTATATATGTTTTATATTCTTATCCCAAGGGGAGTAATGACTTCACATATAAGAAGTATAGGTGGTAAAATTTGTTGAAAGTTAGCAAACACCGCATTGGTCACTTGAACAATTCACGAAAGAATATTAAAGGAAGAGAGATTTCACATATAAATATACTATATTGGACATATTCTATGATTGTGAATAACCATTAACTATTTTCAAACTTGAGAAAATTAGTTGAAGTTGGACAAGGGAGACAACGTGATAAGTTATGCTTGTGTATATTTGTATAGAAGTTATATTGTTATGGATCCTCCAACATGTGGTGCTTGCTTACACCTCATACTAGCCAAAACTTCCGCACCAAGTAGAAATACTACTTGTGCATCCAAACACCCTTAAACCCAAAGTTGTTCCATATGAGTCCGCCATACCTACCTATATGTGGTATTTACCTGTCGTTCCAAGTAAATTTGCATGTGCCAAACTCTAAACCTTCAGATAATATTCTGTTTTGTATGCTCGAATCGCTCATATAGTAACTAGGGTTTGTCAGTATCTTCCATGCTAGGTGGGTTATTCTCACGATATGTGTTGATTCACTATCATTCACGAGAAAAGTGGTTAGTATTCGGGATGCCCAGTTCCATGCTCAAAAATCAAATCAAAATATAATGAAACAAAACTCCCCCAGGATTGTTGTTTGTATGGATGATACCCGTGGATTTGGCTCGCCGTGGAGTGTGGTTGATTGGTGGATGGGGAGTAAAAACTTTACCATTCTGTTTGGGAACCGCCTATAATGTATCTAGCATGGAAGATACCGAGATCTCTCGGTTTTTATGGTGACAATGAAAGCACTCCGCTCAAAATTATTATTCATCTCTGTTTTAAAAGCTCGAGCTCTGGCACCTCTGCAAATCAATGCTTCCCTCTGCGAAGGGACTATCTTTTAGTTTCTAGTACTTACCTTTATACAAGAGTCATGGTGATCTTCACCACTTCCTATATTTTGCCATTTTCTCTTGGCAAGCATCATGTAGTGGGGAAATATCTAAGCATATATGGTCATTCAAATATATTTGATCATGAATTATTATTGCTGACAATTATCTATATGATAAATAAGTTGGGAGGCGAAACTTTAAGCCCCTATCTTTCTCTGTGTTCGGCAGATGCCATTTGCTCTAAAAACATGCTTTGGGTGTTAGTAATCATGGAAGACTATATGATAGTTGAGTATGTGGAATTTGCTAAATCAAAGCTCTTACATATACCCTTCCTGGAAATAAGATAATTGCAATTGTTTCGTGACTGAAAGCGTAGTTTGTTAGTTTTCAAGAAACTTTATGGTCTATACTTTAACATGTGAATAGCTTGTTACTTTATTATGAGAAGTTTTATGAGATGTGCTACTGTTTATGATCTATAATGATGCTAGAAAAAGTGTTTGGAACCAACATTGATCAAATTTATGCACTATGCTAGCATTCGCAGTTCTTAAATTATTTCTTTTATCATTTACCTACTCGAGGACGAGCAGGAATTAAGCTTGGGGATGCTGATACATCTCCAACATATCTATAATTTATGAAGTATTCATGCCATGCTTACAATAATTCTATATTATTTTGGTATGATTTTATTAGAACTAACCCGGACTGACATTGTTTTCAGAAGAACTACCATGGTGTTGTTTTTGTGTAGAAATAAAAGTCCTTGGAATTGGCTGAAAATTTACAGAGAATATTTTTGGAAAATATAAAAAATACTGGAGCGAAGAGCTGGGCCAGGAAGTGGACAAGGAGGCCACAAGCCTTCTGGGCGCGGCCACCCCCCTAGGCCGCACCCCTGTGGCTTGTGGACTCCTCGAGCACCCCCTTGACATGAGACCGACGCCAAAAATTCCTATAAATACTAAAACCTCCAGAAAGAAACCTAGATCGGGAGTTCCACCGTCGCAAGACTCTGTAGCCATGAAAAACCAATCGGGAGCCCGTTTTGGCACCCTGCCGGAGGGGGAAGCCATCACCAGAGGCCATCTTCATCATCTCGGCGGTCTCCATGACGAGGAGGGAGTAGTTCACCCTTGGGGCTAAGGGTATGTACCCAATAGTTATGTGTTGGATCTTTCTCTCTCTCTCGTGTTCTTGAGATGGCAAGATCTTGATGTACCGCGAGCTTTATTGATATAGATGAATCATATGGAGTTTTCCTCTCTCTATCTTCTTGTGATGAATTGAGTTTTCCCTTTGAAATTTTCTTATCGGATTGAGGCTTTAAGGATTTGAGAACACTTGATATATGTCTTGCGATTGGATATTCGTGGTGACAATGGGATGTTCTATTGATCCACCTGATTTGTGTTTTGGTGATCAACTTGCGGGTTCTGTGGCCTTGGGAATTTATGCATAGGGGTTGGCACATGTTTTCATCTTGAATCTCTGGTGGAAACTTTGGGGCACTCTTTGAAGTTCTTTGTGTTGGATTGAACATGATGAATCTAAAATTGTGTGATGCATATCATATAATCAAGCCCATGGGTACTCGTGGTGACATTGGAGCACTAATAGAAAACATGGCATCGGTTCGGGCCGAGCCATGCCATTAGTCCCGGTTCAGTCACGAACCGGGACCAATGGGTGCAACAGTTCCAATTCATGAGGCCAGGGGGGCGGGCGGGCCACGTGGGGCATTGGTCCCGGTTCGTAGGACACCTTTGGTCCCGGTTCTAGACACGAACCGGGACCAATGTGCCTTGCTCCTGGCCCACAACCATTGGTCCCGGTTCGTGGCTGTAACCGGCACCAAAGGGGTAACCGTTCGCCTGGTGCGTGTTGGGGAACGCGACAGAAAACAAAAATTTCCGGTATAGCGAGCACGCCTAGGACCACTATGGAGACTGCATACAAGGTTTGATCTGATCCGTACCGACTCGAAGCGCAGCGGAAGAAGAGTCGGTGGAGATCGTTGGTGCAGATCCCCGCAGCTAGGATTTTACAACCTCCCAACCGTGAGGATGTACTCCCTCGTCGGACAGCCCTTCGGGAGGCGGTCGGACAGTCCCCCGGACGATGTCGCGGACAGCCCTTCGGGAGGACCCTCGAAACTCGAACGAAGACTCGGACAGCCCTACGGGAGGACACACGAACAGCCCCTCGGGCAAAACATCGAAACTACGACCTCTCTACAGGGTTGCACACATACGGTGTCATCTATCCGGCAGGGCTTCGCCGTCCAGAACTAGTTCCTGCCGGAACCCAGACAGCCTTCCGGCTCTACGAAAGACTCTTTTCGTGGGAGGGAGAGAGAGAGCTTGCAAAGCAAAGCATGTGGATGAGAGCACAAGGATGATCAAATGGCAGCCCACTCACCTCCTATTTATAGGAAAACCAAGGGGTAGGGTGGTTTTACAATAAAACCCAAAATGCACATGAATGAAGTCCTTACACAAGGGCATAAAAGTGAAACCAAGGAACAAGAGGGACTCCATGAAGGAGTCCACCATGTGGCCGGCCACACCCTCATGTGGGGCCCCAAAAATGGCTCCAATCCATCCATGTCATCCCCAAGATCTTTTGGAGCAAAGCCCCAAAAGGTGGCTTTCCATAAAGTAGTCCAAAAAGCACTTTCACTATTCACGGCGACATTTTTCAGCGTCCGCTCGAACTGAAAATATTTATGTGGGCTTAGAACAATTCTAGTACCCCACTAAAATAATTTTCAATGCGATCCAGAACAATTCCGGAATAGTGATTTTCATCTGCGAAAAGCATCTGAAGTGGTTCCGGCAGCTCCGGAACATTTCCGGTTTTCATCCCGGAAAATTCCAGAAAGTTTCCAGAACGATTCTGGCACCCTTCAAGAATTATCAGGCATGTGCCGAAACCAATTTGACTTTTTGGTATCCCCTGAAACAACTTTTCAGTTTCACCGAAACTGTTCCGGTGATCTGTCTGCGGAACTTTTCCGCTGTCCGAAACTTTTCGGTGATTTTCTCTCAGACTCCCTGTCTAGTATTCAACAGATAGATGACCCTTAAGCGTGTGACCCTATAGGTTCAGTGAAGCATAGACATGACCCGGAACCCCTTCCGATCAATGATCAACATCGGAGCCGTGGACACCCATATTGACCCCTATACCCACACGAATGAATATTCGAGTGAACCTCTAGTTGTCGTGAGCTATTCCTGTTGCTTCGTGATATGTTTACAATTACCCGAGGTGAGACATGCAAGCATCCTCGTGGATCAACAACTTGTCCACTATGCCAGTTACCTCGTTGCCGGTATTGTTCTCTTTTCTCGTTCCTGTGTTCCGGCATCCCCGTGATCAAATCACAAAGTGCCTGGCCAGACGATGATGGATACCGTAACACCGAGAGGGCCCAGAGATATCTCTCCATCGTCGGAGGAGCAAATCCCAACCTTGAGCTATCAAGTTACTTGACATACTTTTCCATGAACCCGTAAGCCGCCGTAATAGCCACCCATTTACGGATGACGTTTAACAAACCCCAAAGTTCATGAAGCAAGCATGAAGGAACTCGATACTCTCATGGTCTAAGGAATTATGCAAACGTTAACCATCTTTGTGTTATTAACCATTAACTTGTGACAAAGGTATCTCATAGCATAACATCAATTCGGATTGATTCAACACGAGTGTTCTACCAACATCGCGTCCTCAAAATTGCCGGCATAGCCATGCCCATGATCAGGAAAACAGGACCATCATGCAACACTTGAGCCAGTCTTAGAGGCAGGACTAGGAATACAATTTACCGTTTATTATACCACACGTGCACATGAGTTTCCCTCCAAGCCTCGTTTAATTTGTAGACTCGAGAATCATTGCAGTTATAACATGGAACATAAACATTCATTACAAACTTTGGAGATACAAAATAACTGTTATTACTGCCTCTAGGGCATATCTCCTACAGACTCCCACTTGCACTAGAGTCATAATCCAGTTACATGGCTTCCCTAACACCAATGGCTATCCGGTGTTGCTCATGCTTTGCTCGTGGTAGAGGCTTTGTCATCGGGTCTGACACATTCAAATCCGTGTGAACTTTGCGTACTTTCACTAAACCTTCTTTGACATGATGTCGAATGAGTTTATATTTGCGTTGAATATGCATTGTCTTATGGTGCGAACATGGCTCCCTTGCCTGAGCCACGGCGCCACTATTATCACAATAGATCTCCACCGGGTCCAGAGCACTTGGAACCACACCAAGGTCTTCAAGAAATTGCTTGATACCGACAGCTTGCTTGGAGGCTTCAAAAGCAGCAACATATTCCGCCTCTGTCATAGAATCCGCCACAATCTTTTGTTTGGAACTTTTCCAATCATCTGCGCCGCCGTTCAATATGAAAACATAGCCAGATTGAGATTTGAAGTCATCTGGGTCAGTCATGAAGCCTGCATCAGTGTAACAACTTACAATGAGCTCTTCATCACCTCCGTACACAAGGAGTAAATCCTTGGTCCTTCTGAGGTACTTAAGAATACCCTTGACTGCGGCCCAGTGTTCCAATCCTGGGTCACCTTGGTACCGGCTGCTAACACTTAGCGCATAGGAAACATCCGGTCTTGTACATAGCATGGCATACATAATAGAACCAACTGCCGAAGCATATGGAATATCATTCATTTGTACTCGCTCATCGAGGGTCCGAGGACTCTGATTCTTGCAAAGCACTGTGCCAGGTGACATGGGGAGTAGGCCTTTCTTGGAGTTCTCCATGTTGAACCTTTTCAACACCTTGTCAATGTACGTGCTTTGGCTAAGAACTATTAGGCGTCTTGATCTATCTCTATAGATCCTGATGCCCAATACATATGCCACTTCACCTAAGTCTTTCATTGAAAAACTCCTTTTCAATGAGTCTTTTATTTCGCTAACAAAATTCACATTATTTCCAATCAACAATATGTCATCCACATACAAGATTAGAAATGCTTTTGCGCTCCCACTAAACTTCTTGTAAACACAAGATTCTTCATCGTTCCTGATGCAGCCAAACTCTTTGACCACTTCATCAAAATGAATGTTCCAGCTCCTTGATGCTTGCTTCAGACCATAAATGGCTTTCTGAAGCTTACATACCTTTCCAGCATTCTTAGGATCGACAAAACCTTCTGGTTGTATCATGTATACATCCTGTTCAAGGTTTCCATTTAGGAAAGCCGTTTTGACATCCATCTGCCATATTTCATAATCGAAATAAGCAGCAATTGCTAGTAATATCCGAACAGACCTAAGCATAGCTACGGGCGAGAAAGTCTCGTTTTAGTCCACTCCTGGAACTTGCGTGAACCCTTTCGCGACAAGTCTAGCTTTGTGGATAGTAATGTTACCATCCGCGTCCGTCTTTCTTTTGAAAATCCATTTACAACCAATGGGTTTTACGCCATCTGGAAGTTCTTCCAAGTTCCAAACTTGGTTTTCGTACATGGATTCCATTTCGGATCTCATGGCCTTGTGTCATTCCCTTGAGCTAGGCCCCGCCATCGCTTCCTTGTAGTGCGCAGGTTCATCGTCTTCAAGAATGAAGATTTCGTTATGAAACCACTCAGGTGGCTGGATAGCCCTACCTGATCTGTGCGGTTCAGTAACAACATTGTCTGAAGTTTCCGCATCACATGCGACAACTTCTGGCTCGGTTGTAGGGATAATTTGTGGAATTACTTCCATTTCCTTAGCCATATCAACGGTTGCCAAAGATTCACTAATCTCATTAAGTTGTACTGTCCTCCCACTCAATTCTTTAGCGAGAAATTCTTTCTCGAGAAAGTGTGTAACCTTTGTGACAAACATTTTGCCTTCGGACTGGTGGTAGAAGGAATATCCAATGGTGTTATTTGGATAACCTACAAAGTAACATTTGTCTGATCTAGGTTCTAGTTTGGTTGGCTGTAAATGTTTTACGTATGCCTCACAACCCCAAACCTTGAGATGCGACACACTAGGTATCTTCCCACACCACATCTCATGTGGTGTCGTCTCAACAGACTTAGACGGCGCTCTGTTTAATGTATAAGCGGCAGTGAGTAGTGCGTGACCCCAAAAAGATATCGGTAGATCTGTAACAGACATCATCGACCTTACCATGTCTAACAGGGTTCGGTTACGTTGTTCCGACACTCCGTTTCGCTGTGGAGTTTCGGGAGGCGTAAGCTGTGAAATGATTCCACGGTCACTCAGATGTTGGCCAAACTCATGACTAAGATATTCGCCTCCGTGATCAGACCGCAGAAACTTAATCTTTTTGTCACGATGATTTTCTACCTCATTCTGAAAATCTTTGAACTTTTCAAAGGTTTCCGACTTATGCTTCATCAAGTAGATATAGCCATACCGACTTAAATCATCAGTAAAAGTCACGTAGTAAAAATACCCACCCCGTGCGGCCGAGTTCATTGGACCACATACATCACTATGTATTATTTCCAATAATTCACCCGCCCGTTCAGGATGACCCGTGAACGGCGTCTTGGTCATTTTTCCCATCAAGCAAGCTTCACATGTGTCAAATGATTCAAAATCAAGGGACGGTAAAACTCCATCTTTATGGAGTCTTTGCATGCGTTTCTTTCCGATGTGGCCAAGCCGACAGTGCCACAAGTAAGTGGTGGTGGTATCAGCCTTCTTAAGGCGTTTAGCATTCACGTTAAAGACATCATTTCCACAATCAAGATTCAGTATGAAAAGGCCCCCAACAATGGGTGCAAATCCATAAAACATATCCTTACAATAAAGTGAACAACCATTTTTCTCAGACTTGTAGGAGTACCCATCGTGTACTAAACATGATCCAGAGATAATGTTTCTACACAATAACGGAACAAAATAACAGTTACTAAGTTCCAAAATAAATCCTGAAGGGAGACGTAGAGGCATAATGCCGACGGCTTGAGCGGCGATCCCAGCGCCGTTCCCGACACGCATCACGACTTCATTCTTTGCCAGCTTGCGCACCTTCTGAAGCCCCTGTATCAAGTTGCAAATATGAGCAACCGATCCGGTATCAAATACCCAAGACTTAGAATTTTCGCTAGCAAGCAAAACGTCAATGACATTAACTTGTATAACAATTATACCTTTTCCGGTTTTCCCGGACTTCTTATCTTCCAGATACTTCTTGCAGTTTCTCTTCCAGTGTCCTGTGCCCTTGCAGTAGAAGCACTCAGTTTCATTCTTGGCTCCGCCCTTAGATTTGCGTTGGAAACCGGTCTTACCGGCACCCTTGCCCTTCTTTGGCTTGCCTTTCTTTTTGAAACTGGCAGTTTTATTCACAAGCAACACTTGCTTGCGATTTTTCTGCAGTCCTCCTTCAGCAGTTTTTAGCATGGCAAGCACCTCATTTGCTGTTTTGTCCATCCCATTCATGTTGTAGTTCATGATAAAACCGCCATAAGACGGGGGGAGTGAACCTAGCAACAAGTCCATAACATGCTCTTCTGGAAGTGGGAATTCCAGGATTTTAAGCCTTTCAGCGTAGCCAATCATATTGACTACGTGCTCGCCAACTGAACTGCCCTCAGCCATCTTGGTCTCCGCCATCATTTTCATGATGTCAATACGTTCAGACCGTGCATTAAACTTGTAAAGAGCATCCAGATCCTTGATCATATCAAAGGAGTTATGGAATTCAAAACGTTTTTGAAGCTCTGAACTCATGCAAGACAACATGAGGCACTGCACTAAGTTGTAATCATCATCCTTAGTGGCCCAGACATTTTGTATGTCTGCCGCGGCTGTTGCCGCCGGTTTAGGAGGAAGAGGTCCGTCAAGCACATACACTTTCTTAGCACCCCGGAGGACAATCCTCAGGGTACGGACCCAGTCCGCATAGTTGTTTCCATTCGCAGCTAACTTCTCTTTCTCTAACATAGGGCCTAAGTTGAACGCGGTGTTGCGAGCCATTTGATCTACAACGGAAAACACAAGTTCATTTAGACTTTGTTCATAATGATTTTTGGCACTAGTGAATAAATAATTTTTATTCTAAGGTGCACTCCCACTCAAATCAATATATCTCATAATTGATTGTGAGTGATGCAAGACCCAACTTTCAATTCAGCGTCAAGGATGTAACCATCTCAAGTGACGAGAATTTCAATTGGTAGGCCAAATTGCCAATCACATCTCTATGTGACTCTTGTTCATCTTTCGATGCATGTGTTCCGAGCTCATGACTTTCATGCCTGAACGTCAAGACAACCAAGTGATCTCGCTGCAAGGTCTCAACTCACTCGCCTCACACTTCTCTAATCGTTCGTACCCATGTAACCATGTGATACCCCGAAGAGATAGGTGTCATGACGGTGCTACACTTGGGAGAACACTAACTACTTGATATTCTAAGTGAGAGATCACCCTAATAAAAAGCAACTACCGCGCAATTAAGAAGGGTGCATCAAGAGGGATAAACATCTCAGGCAATTCATAATAGCATGATATGGTATAGCCCCTTCTGACGGAGAAGTCAAGTATTTCTTTGTCTTCGGCATTCGCGTCGGTGTTCACCTTTGCGAAGATTGCCACCACCTTGTTGATGCACCAGATAATATTGCTATCTCTATAGCTAATAAAATAAGTGCATTACATAAGGTTGACACGTAGGTCATTAAAGTGCAATCATATGGCTCCAGCCATCATGCCAAATCATGACACGCAGGTCATGTTAATTACATCATATAGCCATCTCATACATAATCAAAATTGAATATGAGCTTTGCTATACCACATCACATGCAAACCATCCTGCAAAACCAACTTAGACGCCTCTAATCGGTTTATACAAAATTTTATTTTACGTGGCTTCTAAGGTTTTGACTCAAACCGCAGCTACCAACGTTTATCATCAAGTTTGATAATTCAAGTTGCTAGATTAACTTTCTAGGGTGTATGAAACACGAGATGATAAAATCTCGAGCCCCATACTAAACTTTGTCATACGCGTGACCCCCGTGCAGATCATAACTGCATTGCCCTTTCATCTGCGAAACATCCATATTTATTTTGACTATGGTGGAACCCAAAGAACTGTTAGCACTTCGTTGATCTGTCAATCAGCATACTCAGGAGCAGCATGAAAGGATCGCGGATTGTCAGAACTTTGTAAGATTCCACCATTCCGTCAAGATATGGACTATGCAAATTCACGGGAAGCAACAGGAACATCGGGTAACAGATTTCATCTACGACCCACACAAATAATTTTCAGCAATAGATCTCATCTACTACAAAACTATATTATACAATACCCATACATCTCATGTATTCTAGATCATAACATGCATCTACTCATAGCCTGGCTCTTGATGCCACTGTTGGGGAACGCGACAGAAAACAAAAATTTCCGGTATAGCGAGCACGCCCAGGACCACTATGGAGACTGCATACAAGGTTTGATCTGATCCGTACCGACTCGAAGCGCGGCGGAAGAAGAGTCGGTGGAGATCGTTGATGCAGATCCCCGCAGCTAGGATTTTACAACCTCCCAACCGCGAGGATGTACTCCCTCGTCGGACAGCCCTTCGGGAGGCGGTCGGACAGTCCCCCGGATGATGTCGCGGACAGCCCTTCGGGAGGACCCTCGAAACTCGAACGAAGACTCGGACAGCCCTACGGGAGGACACACGAACAGCCCCTCGGGCAAAAGATCGAAACTACGACCTCTCTACGGGGTTGCACACATACGGTGTCATCTATCCGGCAGGGCTTCGCCGTCCAGAACTAGTTCCTGCCGGAACCGAGACAGCCTTCCGGCTCTACGAAAGACTCTTTTCGTGGGAGGGAGAGAGGGAGCTTGCAAAGCAAAGCATGTGGATGAGAGCACAAGGATGATCAAATGGCAGCCCACTCACCTCCTATTTATAGGAAAACCAAGGGGTAGGGTGGTTTTACAATAAAACCCAAAATGCACATGAATGAAGTCCTTACACAAGGGCATAAAAGTGAAACCAAGGAACAAGAGGGACTCCATGAAGGAGTCCACCATGTGGCCGGCCACACCCTCATGTGGGGCCCCAAAAATGGCTCCAATCCATCCATGTCATCCCCAAGATCTTTTGGAGCAAAGCCCCAAAAGGTGGCTTTCCATAAAGTAGTCCAAAAAGCACTTTCACTATTCACGGCGACATTTTTCAGCGTCCGCTCGAACTGAAAATATTTATGTGGGCTTAGAACAATTCTAGTACCCCACTAAAATAATTTTCAATGCGATCCGGAACAATTCCGGAATAGTGATTTTCATCTGCGAAAAGCATCTGAAGTGGTTCCGGCAGCTCCGGAACATTTCCGGTTTTCATCCCGGAAAATTCCAGAAAGTTTCCAGAACGATTCTGGCACCCTTCAAGAATTATCAGGCATGTGCCGAAACCAATTTGACTTTTTGGTATCCCCTGAAACAACTTTTCAGTTTCACCGAAACTGTTCCGGTGATCTGTCTGCGGAACTTTTCCGCTGTCCGAAACTTTTCCGGTGTCCGAAACTTTTCGGTGATTTTCTCTCAGACTCCCTGTCTAGTACTCAACAGATAGATGACCCTTAAGCGTGTGACCCTATAGGTTCGGTGAAGCATAGACATGACCCGGAACCCCTTCCGATCAATGATCAACATCGGAGCCGTGGACACCCATATTGACCCCTATACCCACACGAATGAATATTCGAGTGAACCACTAGTTGCCGTGAGCTATTCATGTTGCTTCGTGATATGTTTACAATTACCCGAGGTGAGACATGCAAGCATCCTCGTGGATCAACAACTTGTCCACTATGGCAGTTACCTCGTTGCCGGTATTGTTCTCTTTTCTCGTTCCCGTGTTCCGGCATCCCCGTGATCAAATCACAAAGTGTCTGGCTAGACGATGATGGATACCGTAACACCAAGAGGGCCCAGAGATATCTCTCCATCGTTGGAGGAGCAAATCCCAATCTTGAGCTATCAAGTTACTTGACATACTTTTCCATGAACCCGTAAGCCGCCGTAATAGCCACCCATTTACGGATGACGTTTAACAAACCCCAAAGTTCATGAAGCAAGCATGAAGGAACTCGATACTCTCATGGTCTAAGGAATTATGCAAACGTTAACCATCTCTGTGTTATTAACCATTAACTTGTGACGAATGTATCTCATAGCATAACATCAATTCGGATCGATTCAACACGAGTGTTCTACCAACATCGTGTCCTCAAAATTGCCGGCATAGCCATGCCCATGATCAGGAAAACAGGACCATCATGCAACACTTGAGCCAGTCTTAGAGGCAGGACTAGGAATACAATTTACCGTTTATTATACCACACGTGCACATGAGTTTCCCTCCAAGCCTCGTTTAATTTGTAGACTCGAGAATCATTGCAGTTATAGCATGGAACATAAACATTCATTACAAACTTTGGAGATACAAAATAACTGTTATTACTGCCTCTAGGGCATATCTCCTACAGTGCGAGCCCCTTTAGTCCCGGTTGGTGGCCCAAACCGGGACTAAAGGTTCGAACGGTTCGCATCCCCGGCGTTTTGCGCTTTGAGAAAGAGGTAAATGTTCCTCGGCGAGGGCTACAGTAACTTCGCCCATTTCTCTTCTTCTTCTCTCTTCTTCTCCTCCATTCTCCTCTCTTCTTCTCCTCCATTCTCCTCTCTTCTTCCTCATATCTTCTACCATGAATCCAATCACTCTCTACGGGGAGGTGCTCGCACATGGCACGACCAATCTCGATGTCGTCTACACGAACGACAGTGCCATGGTGTCGCGTTTTCTTTCCCTTTTGCAGAAATGGCTTGAAGTGGCGGATGAGAAAGACAAGTTCATAGGGCTTGATCTCGAGTACACGGCTAAGCAAGAAGATGTTGCCATCATCCAGCTATGTTTCAAGAAACATGTCATGATCTTCCAATGGGCAAGGTGAGTTTTGAGGGTTTTCTTTGATCAATTAATAATTTATAGATTATTATGAAAATTGCATAGGATAGAAATATGTTCCATTTTGAATCCTATGTGAAGATCAATATTTCTTTTAAGTTTGTGGTGAATAACAATTTTCCTTGTTGCAAAACGTGGGAGAACATATATGTCATATAGTTAATTTAGGGTTTCTTCATCAATTCATAGGATATGAAAATTGCATATATATAGGATATAGCAATATATATGTTCTATAGGATATAGCAACATATGTCATATGTTTTATGATATTACTGTTCAATGGGCTCAAATGAGCCCGGGAGCAAAAAATTTGTGTCTTCCTCTTTTGTTGCAACGAAATAATTTTCCTTTATATAGTTGCATATTATAAATCTGCCGAACTATACTTGTTGCAGCAGTATTTAACATTTGTTCCATTTTAATTTGTTGATGTTGCAGTAGTGACAAGCACTGCCCAGCACTCATGGACTTCCTACGCAATGACATACATTTTGCTAGCATTGATGTAAGTAATGACAAGCTGAAAATGAGGCGCAGCTTCAGTATTGAGATACCAGTCGACTGCCTTATTGATATCCAAGACTTATTCAAGCTTCGGTATGAGAGGACTTCGATGGCTTCTATGGCAATCGCCTTGATCGACGACTATTACAGAGATATGAAGACCAAATTCCCCCGGGCGCAGCACAAAGAGTGGGAGAGGACCCCACTTCAGCCTATCAACATTGAGTATGCAGCAAAAGATGCATACGTTGCATATGAGTTGTACCGCAAGATTCGAACCGTGAACTATGGGTAGCGTCACCTCGCACCACCACCACCATGGGGCGGATATTCTTTTGATTCAGACTAGCTAGTAGTGTTCTCTTGGACGAGTACTTTCTGTAATGGATATCTGAACTATTATATATTACATATCTCTCTAGCTATTATATATTTGTAGTGCTTTTCAATTCAGTTTTTTTAGTTCCGATTGTGGCCGAGAACAATATGCAACAAAAAAGTGGGTTGTCATCATTGGCAACAAGCACGCACACACCATGCCAACTTTCAACCTTTTCAGACTTCATTTGAAGTGCTTTTCAATTTCAGGATCATTTAGGTCAAAAAAATCAGTAAATGCATGAAAAATATCAAATGAAGTTAGATATGGTTGAAAATTGATGATGTGGCTTTGAATGATGCATTTTGAACACACAAAAAGTCTGGAGTTCAAATAAGTTCAAGAAAATGAAATGTCTTTTGTAACTGATGAGTTTCCATCCGAAACCCCGATACTTCGAAAGAGACTGTTCGTTTTGTACACGAAGTATATCCTGCTTTTGTCGTAACCCGCTCAACTTTTTAGCACATGCTATGTGGGTGAAATGATGATATCATGCCAACTTTCAACCTTTTCAGACTTCATTTGAAGTGCTTTTCAATTTCAGGGTCATTTAGGTCAAAAAAATCATTAAATGCATGAAAAATATCAAATGAAGTCAGATATGGTTGAAAATCGATGATGTGGCTTTGAATGGTGCATTTTGAACACACGAAAAAGCCTGGAGTTCAAATAAGTTCAAGAAAATGAAATGCCTTTTCTAACTGATGAGTTTCCATCCGAAACTCCGATACTTCGAAAGAGTCTGTCCGTTTTGTACGCGAAGTGCATCCTGCTTTTGCCGTAACCCTCTCAACTTTTTAGCACATGCTATGTGGGTGAAATGATGATACCATGCCAACTTTCAACCTTTTCAGACTTCATTTGAAGTGCTTTTCAATTTCAGGGTCCTTTAGCTCAAAAAATCAGTAAATGCATGAAAAATATCAAATGAAGTCAGAAAGGGTTGAAAATTGATGATGTGGCTTTGAATGGTGCATTTTTAACACACAAAAAGCCTGGAGTTCAAATAAGTTCAACAAAATGAAAAGCCTTTTGTAACCGATGAGTTTCCGTCCGAAACCCCGATACTTCGAAAGAGACTGTCCGTTTTGTACGCGAAGTGCATCCTGCTTTTGCTGTAACCCTCTCAACTTTTTAGCACATGCTATGTGGGTGAAATGTTGATACCATGCCAACTTTCAACCTTTTCAGAGTTCATTTGTAATGCTTTTCAATTTCAGGGTCATTTAGCTCAAAAAATCGTTAAATGCATGACAAAATACCAAATGAAGTCAGAAATGGTTGAAAAATTGATGATGTGGCTTAGAATGGTACATTTTGAACACACGAAAAGCCTGGAGTTCAAATAAGTTCAAGGAAATGAAATGCCTTTTGTAACCGATGAGTTTCCGTTCGAAACCCCGATACTTCGAAAGAGACTGTCCGTTTTGTACACGGTACTTCGAAAGAAACTTGATATTATATACAGTTCATGCAACTAAAATTATCAAAGTTATTTTTGTTAAAAAATTTAATAGCAAAAAATATATTCATAAAGTATTTTTTGTTAACAACTTTTAATATGCAAAGAAATAACATAAAAAATAGCAAAAGTGAAAATAGATGCGCTTACACTTAAATTCAACCTAAATTCAAAGTGCTAGTTAGGCGCCTAACTACCATTTTGAATTTATGCTGAATTTCCGTATAAATGCATCTATTATCACTATCAGAGGAGCTCAACGTAACAGCCGCGTCGGGGCTTATAAGCAGGTTCGGGCAACCTTCGCTTGGCGAGGTGGGACTAAACTCCCACCACACCGTTGTGCAAGGCCATTGGTCCCGGTTGGTGGCCCCAACCGGGACCAATTCCACCCTTTCGTCCCGGTTTGTGCCACCAACCGGGACCAAAGGGCCTGTTTCCCGCCCTTTGGGCTGCTGAAAACAGGGCTTTGGTCCCGGTTGGTGGCACCAACCGGGACCAAAGGTCCCTGTTTCCCGCCCTTTGGGCGGCGGAAAATAGGGCTTCGGTCCCGGTTGGTGTGACAAACCGGGACTAAAGGGGAGCATTTGTCCCGGTTGGGGCCACCAACCGGGACCAATGCTCCTTCTATGTGACAAGCACTTAGCAAAATTCACAGTTTTCATTCCACTTCACCCTCGTCGCCGCCCCGAGCCCGCCGTCGCCATTCCCGTTCCCGTCGCCACCCCCGTCACCGCCCCCGTCGCCGCCCCGTCGCCCCTGTCGCCTCCCCCGCCGCCCCGTCGCCTCTCCCGTCGCCTCCCCCGCCTCCCCGTCGCCTCCCTCGCCGCCCCCGTCGCCTCCCTCGCTATCCCCGTCGCCGTCCCCGTCGCCTCCCCCGCCGCCCCCGTCACCTCCCCCGTTGCCACCCTGCTCCCGTCGCCGCCCCTCCTCCGTCGCCTCCCCCGTCGCCCCCGTAGCCGCCCCACCCCGTCGCCATCGCCGCCCCGCCCCCCTCGCCGCCCCCTCTGTGAGCCGCCGCCGCCGTGGCTCGTTGCAATTTTTTTTAAATATATGTTGATTTTTATTCTTTTTTAGTATGTGTATGCATGTTAGATTAGTATGTTTATGTTAGCTAGATTAGTATGTGTATGTTAGATTAGTATGTTTATGCTTTTTTAGTATGTTTATGTTAGCTAGATTAGTATGTGTATGTTAGATTAGTATGCTTATGCTTTTTTTGAAAGTAGATTAGTATGTTTATGTTAGATTAGTATGTGTATGTTGATTTTGGGTTTTATGAAAAATTAGTCGACGATGCCCGGCCAGCATCCTCGTCGTCGAGTAGTCCGCAAGAGCCTGCTTGATAGGCGCCATGTCCAGGACTGGGCTCCGCCGGGCTGGCATTGGGAGGTGCTACCTTCCCGGGGTCGAAGGTTGGTGAGGAATGCAGGTATCGTCGTCGACCCAGACCTTCTGTGGTGGCGGTCACGCGGGTCACTTTCGGTGCGGAGGGAGCCGACACCCGCGGAGGTGGTACATCGCCATGTCAGGGAGGAGGACGAGCACGTCCGTCGCTACATGGCGGCGTTGGACGCCCGGTTTCATAATACCTGGCAGATCCTTCAGGGATCTCACTTGAGTTATGATCCCATGATGGTTCCTTATCTTTGGTGTCCACCGTCGGCGACTCAGAGACCACTAGTGAACCGAGTTCACCATTCTCCATTTTGGATTCTAGGATATTCGATCAATATTAGTTAATGTTTGATGATGCATTAACTGGATTATTCGGGATGATGTATTAGTGATATTATATTCAAGGTCATTATAAATATTAATTTACTAGTGAAATTTTATCGGTATAATGCGTGTGTGACTTTCGTTCTGTTGTTGCCCCTTGTATGACTTTCATGTGTGTTCTTGATGGAGGAATCCCGACTATTGTCGTGGGGGGCGCCTCATCTTTCTTCTCTTCTTTGCGATATATTCGTTGGTATAATGCGCAAGAAGAGAAGAGGTGGGGAGTCCATCACCGCCGGTCGAACTATTACTATGAGAGAGTGTCCACCAACATATCTACACCACCGTATCAATGTGAGAGAGTGCGCACCAACACGCCATGAGATATGAGAGTTATTTAAGGAAAGCCTCGACAGACCGAAAGTCACACATGCATTAATTAAGATCCAAAGCGTGCCGTAATTCTTGAACTGGATTATTCGGGATGATGTATTAGTGATATTATATTTGAGGTCATTATAAATATTAATGTATTAGTGATATTTTATCGGTATAATGCATGTGTGACTTTCGATCTGTCGTTGCTCCTTGTGTGACTTTCATGTGTGTTCTTGATGGAGGAATCCCGACTGTTGTCGTGGGGGGCGCTTCTTCTTTCTTCTCTTCTTTGCGATATACTCGTTGCTATATTGCGCAAGAAGAGAAGAGGGGAGGTGTCCATCACCGGCGGTCGAGCTATTACCGTGAGAGAGTGTCCACCAACATATATACACCACCGTATCAATATGAGAGAGTGCACACCAACACACCATGAGATATGAGAGTCATTTAAGGAAAGCCTCGACGGACCGAAAGTCACACACACGCATTAATTAAGATCCAAAGCATGCCGTAATTCTTGAACTGTATTATTCGGGATGATGTATTAGTGATATTATATTCGAGTTCATTATAAATGTATTTGTGATTTGCAAGTCATTCCGGCAAAACATAGGGGATTTTTTCTATGTCATTGCTCGATATATGGAATGGGTTGACTTTAGATCTGTTTCGGCTATTTGTGTGTCTTTCACTGAGGGAGAGTGTCCACCATATATAAATATGAGAGAGGAAGAATCCCGACTGTTGTCGTGGGGGTCGCTTCTCCTTCGCTCCAGTGTGCTAGACATTTTGGTGTAATGCACTCGGGGACGAATGGAGGAGCCACCATCACCGACTGTCGCAATATCAGAAGGAGTGCCCACCATATATATGTGAGATGAGAGTTTAGGAAGGAAAGACTCAACAGACCTAAAGTCAACCTGTTGCATATTGAGTAATAGTGATCTGTGTGTTGATCAGTTTTCTCGTAGTTTCCTTCGATCGATTTTAAATGTTTCAACTATGAACATAGGAAATGTCTGATGACGAAAGTGAATTCGGTATGTGCGAATACTGCGAAGACGAGCGTGGCATGTGTGACAAGTCTTTCCTAGTTGATGGTAGGCGCTTCAGCATCATGCTGGATGAGAACTTCGAAGTGGATACAGTAAGTCACAATGACAAGTCTTTTTTCGTGATTAAGCATGACTTCTGCCTCTTTTGCTTCAACTTATAATTAATTTTAATTTTTTACTGTTCTACTAGCGTATCCCCTACCATGCAAGAATTGCTGTCTTGGATAAGATTGGTTTCAATACTAAAAAAGATATGGAGGTAAAGATAGTTTACTTGAGGACCGAGCATGGTTTTATTTTTGCGATAAAATTATACCATGCAGACACCTATTGCTATTTTGAATGCAAAAATTGGCAAGCACTATGCAAGGCTTATGCATTTGAGCCTAATATGCTTCTCACCTTTGATATTCGTCCGGAAGATGAAATAGAAGGTAATATCGGCATCTGGGTTGATGTGCAGACGCCTCTAGTTCTACCATTATGTGAGTTTCTCAACCATATTTATTAAGTAATTTATATGTTTATTTAAAAATATTTGACAACTTATTTTCATTCTTCAAAAAATGTACGGAAGATGGTAGACAGAACCTACTACTACAATGATGAAGCAGAATTAACTTATAAGGAGAAAGATCATCTTACCGCATTTCTTAGTCATCTTGAGAATTACAATAGCTATTATCAAAATCTTGCACATTATGGTCAATACGTGCCACTAGTGCACATGATGAACTACGGTAACATCCATGGAGATTGTATGGTAAGATTTTAGTTCTACTATTACGACATCCGTGCATATTTTGCATAAATTCTTCTAAAACTAAACTACATTGGTAATTGTAAAATTATTATTGTGTTTTTCAACAAAAAATCCCGAAGGATTGTGTGCCTCATCTGATGTTTTCGAGAGGTCGCATTGTTGTTACGAGCTTAGGGCCACCACGGCCAGGTCAGCCTACGCATCACTCCGGTCCATACCGGATTTTTAAAACCGATGGAGTCATGACAATCAAAGATTGGAAAAAAATGTATGCTCAATTGTAGAGAGCTACTTGGAAGCAACATTGTATGTAGGCCAATATTGGGAGACAGGATGATCTCCGTTCTCCATAATGGAGAGTCAGGGCCTATCTTGTTTTATGATATTGTACCTAAGAGAAGGTAGAATAGGTCCTACGAGATAGGAGTGCGTAGGTCCTAGGTACAATGTGTTATTATGTGCTACAATGTGTTAGAGTTGATGATGATGAGGAGGAGGAGTTGTGATTATGACCAGTGACCAACTTGTGATATGATGTCTCATTGACGAAAATGATGATTAAATTATGTCATATGTTCTATCTATAAGTATAGTACGTAGCGTCGTGACCAAGCACGGAGATAAGAGAGATCACTTCTCTCTATTAGCTATCTAACAAAATATATGAAACCCCTAAATTAACCCTTCAAAACCCTCGAAGCCCCCTCTCTTTAAAAAAAACAGCCCCTCAGCTGCTGACGCGTGGACGCTCTTTGGTCCCGGTTGGTGTTACCAACCGGGACCAAAGGCCCTCTTGCCTGGGCTCGGCGAAACGGCCACGTGTAGCCCCATCTGTCCCAGTTCGTAAGCGAACCGGGACTAAAGGTCGAGGGCTTTAGTCCCGACCCTTTAGTCCTGGTTCCAGAACCGGGATAAATGGGCCTTACGAACCAGGACAAATGTTTTTTTTCCACTAGTGGAGTATCTGGGTGACATTAGGGTTTTAGTTGATCTGTATCTTAAGATGTTATTTTAGCACGAACTCTAGGGTTGTTCGTGACACTTATTAGGGATAGCTCATAAGATTGATCGGAAAAGATAACTTTGAGGTGGTTTTGTATCGTACAATAATTTCTTCGTTTGTTCTCCGCTATTTGTGACTTTGGAGTGAACTCTTTGTCGCACGTGAGGGATTTACATATGATTCAACTATGTTAGTATTGTTGAGAGAACTTGCACTGATGAATGTATGAACCATAGGCCTTGTTTTCAAGCATTGCAATACCGTTTTTGTTCACTTTTGTTACTTGCTACATTGTTGTTTTTATGTTTTCAGATTACAAAAATCTATATCTACCATCCATATTACACTTGTATCACCATATCTTCGCCGAACTAGTGCACCTATACAATTTACCATTGTATTGGATGTGTTGGGGACACGAGAGACTCTTTGTTATTTGGTTGCAGGGTTGTTCGAGAGAGACCATCTTCATCCTATGCCTCCCACGGATTGATAATCCTTAGGTCATCCACTTGAGGGAAATTTGCTACTGTCCTACAAAACTCTGCGCTTGGAGGCCCAACACGAGTCTACAAGAAGAAGGTTGCGTAGTAGACATCAATCATCAAATCGCTACTTCCTGGATGTACCAATTGATCCTTGAGTGTCTCCCATCGTCCGCTGATCGCGCGATCCACTGCTAGAACCCTAAAACACTTCCGTTGCGACGGATAATCCCAAGCGATGATGAAGATGATCAGGGAGATCACAAGCGAAATTGGATACTCTCGGCGATGACAGCCAGAGGACAAGCTAACCCTAGATTTTTCGCTAGGTGACTTTCTTTTAGTTAACGAACCTAATAACTCGATCTCTTACATCTCAAAGATTATTTATGTCTGCTTCAAATACAGATTCTCCTACCTTTCCATGTTGCCCTCACCAGTTTTATCAAAGTGATTGTAGTGTGAGGTAGTTCCCATATGAAAATCTCCGCTAGCATCCATGAAGCGGCCACCTCGGCCTCAACCCCTACTCATGAATGGGGCTCGACCAACAAATGTGCCCCATCCACCTCTGTCGCAACCTCTTCCAACACCACTATCAGCGAGTATGAAGTCCCCCTAATCAAGCTTTGTCTCGTCATATTTCCTAGTCCCACATTCTCGTTTTCAATGCCCTAGAACCCCCACAGTACCCACAAAAGGCCGGTGGCTTTCATAGTGGACCTGATACTATGCCTTCTTGGATTCTTTCATGACAAGCTTTTCATAGTGGACCTGATACTATACCTTCTTGGATTCTTTCATGACAAAGCACGCAAATTTCTTCGTCACATCAATTTTTGCATGTACCTCAACAAACTTCTCAACATACTTAGC
This sequence comes from Hordeum marinum, assembly GCA_022496015.1. NCBI lineage: Eukaryota > Viridiplantae > Streptophyta > Magnoliopsida > Poales > Poaceae > Hordeum > Hordeum marinum. The sequence continues at coordinate 514,779,250 of CM039676.1, read as the reverse complement.
AAGAAGCATTATCTAGACCTCCAAAATATCCCCCATGTGACGACACATCCCACTCATTACACATCATGAAGGTAATTATCTTGGAGGGGGCAATACACTAGCCCAAACTAGTAGCTTGTTCAGATCACAGACCTAGGGTTCGCAAACCCATCATACTACTCAATTATTACATCTTGATACCTAAACAGCCATGGCCCCATATCCATCGTCTGGTTCCAATCAGCTAGGCACCCAAATTGAATCGTAAACAAATTGACATCAATCTTCCCACGGATCATCTCAGGTCCTAGATTCCAAGCCGATCTCGTATCCGAATGGAGAGTGACATGGCCAAAACCCGTATTGGTATGGCTCCTCTCAATAGCAAGCCACTTCACCACCGTTGGCGATTCGATGATCTCCTCTTCCCAGGCGAAGCATTCTCCCTCTTCCTCATGCAGATTCACACGGCCTAAAGACATCCTCGTGAACGTACCACTTGATTCATCTGCTCCCTCCCCCCCCCCCCTCATACATCCTGCCAAAACCCTAGACCATTTCTGCTGCCAAGGCCAGGAATGTGAGCAAGTCATCGCTCGATCAGCCTGAGCGGCAAGGAAGACGAGTGGAATTGGACACCCTCGACGGCGACCACCGAAGAAGAACCCTATTTTTTTCTATCCATTTGAAAATTTATATCCATTTGAAAAACGATCGGAGAGAGGATGATTGTAAGCCATGCACTCGACCCGCGGCGACAAGGAGGTGCCAAACCGGACTATCCTAATCATGAAAAATCATCACGACTTTTTACCGAATCACGTGCGGGCCCACACTCACACGCACACATACACGGACAGGGGCATTTCCGTCACCCAAATCTATCTCCTTCCACTCCCACTTCCACTTCCACCCACACAGTCGCCATCGCCATCGCCACTCCTCTCCATCTCTCTCCACCCGTCGCTCTCCACGCTGCCCACTAAATAATGGCGGCCGACGACGCCCACGCGTCGCCGCCGACCAAGCCCCCTCCACCGGCTCAGGACACCGACTCCGCAGGCCAGGCAGGCGCCGAGGCCCTGGCGGCCTACCTGGGCGTGGCCTTCGCGCTCTTCCTCGCCTCGCTCCCAGGCGGCGCCGCCGGCGCGCGCCACGTGGCGTCGCTGCAGTCGCGGGGTCGCATCCTGGCCACGCGCCTCCTTGCCGCCGAGGACCAGCTGCGTCAGCTCAGCGCGCGCCGGCGCGAGGACGCCCGGGCCAACGCGCGCGCCGCCGAGATCTTCGCGGGCCACCGCGCGTCCTGGGCCGAGGCCGAGCGCCGCCTGCTCGCCCGCGCCGCGGCCGCGAGCGAAGAGGCCGCCTCCCTCCGCGCGCGGCTCGCCGACGCCGACGCCCAGGCCGCCGCGCTCCGGGCCCGCGCCGACCGGCTCGAGCGCGAGGCCGCCGACCGCGACGCGCTGCTCAACGCGCTCCTCGCCGCCACGGGCAACGGCGCCGAGCAGGACGACGCCGGTGCGCGGGAGCAGCGGCAGCGTCCGTCGGATCCGAACGAGGGTTACGGCGACACCGACGCGGAGGCCCTGGCCGCCGCCGCCGCGCTCTACGCCCAGCAGCGCCAGCAGCAGGACGGCTTCGGCGGCGGCGGCGACGACTTCTACCCCTCCTCCTCCTCGTCCTCCGCGGCGGCGGCAGCGGCGGCGTCGGGAATGCCGCCCTGGATGGACTCGCGCTCGAAAGGGTGGCAGGTAAGCCGACAAAAAGTTTCCCCTTTTCCCCCCATTGACCTCACTTCTGCCATGATTCCACCATCCATGGAAGTGCGTGTCTCCTACTTTACTGAATTAAACTCTGAAGAATGCAAACATATTAATGTCAACCGATGGATACTCGAATCATTTTAAAGACCACTCCTACATTATCCTGGTACAAATTTGTCCTAGAAACATCATAAATCCGTGCTCCTATAAGTTCTGTAATATGGATGATGCTCCTGCACTGGTAGGTCTGCATCTGCATACACATTTTTCCAGGAATGATAGCGATAGTGATACCCCTGAATCTCCATGAGCAAAGTGCCATGCATGTCGTATCCACAATACAACAGACAAATGACCACTTTGACAACAGCCCCTTGGATCAATTAGGTTCCGGGCACTGTTTCTGTGGGGGCACCCTCTTGCATCTGCATCCAACAAAGCTGCCTGAAAGGATCTCATCTGGCCCATCTCTAGACCTATATGGTTGTCACAGACTCACAGGCATCTTGGCGTTTGCTCATGGTAACAGTGCCCTGTAAGATGAGTAGTTGAGTACCGCACCAAGATCATCATAGGGCTGGTCGTCTTAGTTACTGTACATGAAGAAACCCTGTATTTTTAGCTCTGTCCTTTTCTCATCATAATGCCATGTCATGTATTCCTTCAGCCATTTCTTATGTACTCCCTCTGTAAAGAAATATAAGAGTGTTTTACGGAGTACAAGTTTTGGTGCCTTGTTGAAATATAGATAAACCACTGCCACACAGCAGTTCATGCCTTTTTTTCTCACTATTCAGTTCATGCCTTTTATGATTCCATATGCATTTACCAATTGGAGAAGTCCATGCCCATATCCAGCGGAAAATACACAAACTGCAGCTGATTTGTCCTTCACGAGTAGTTATTTGTTTCTGTTGTTTTATCGAGTACACATTGGATGTGTGCGCAACATTTCTACTTCCACCGATTTGTTATGTGTGCAAGAATAAACAGTACTTTATTCTTTGTCGCATCAAAGAGAGCAAGAATCTGAAGATTTTTCGTTCTGAAATAGTTAGGCAACGATTTGAACTAAAGCATTATAAACTGTTGTTTTGGAACCACACTGTCATTTGGTTGCTCTTTCCACATTCCATGGCTGGCCAAGCTGCCATTCAGGCTATCGACCAAATTGTGAATTCGTCCAAACATGTTGCGATGCTTGGAGAACTGAAGGTTAAAAAAGATGCCATTGTCGGTTCTGTACTTCTGTAAAGTGCAAATTCCTCAATGCTCCTATATATAATCATGTATGCACTCGCTGTATGCTACTGCTCTCATGTATGTCAAAACATTACATATATCTGCAATGAAAGAATAGTGGTAATCTTGCATTTCTTTGCTAAGGACTAACTTGGCTTTCTGCTCCCTAGGTTCATTAGCAAGTTTGTATTCCACAAGTTTGTATTGATAGAGATATAGAGTTGTTTTTTGGACTTCCAAGTTACGGTCCATACATAAAGCCTTATTAGGTCTTCTTGCCTGTAAGCTCCTATGGTGTTTGTTCTTTGCTGTCATATTCTGTTCTTTCCTTTGTGTAAACTGCAAACTCTTTTCTCGATCTCTCCCTCCTATGTGTCGTTCCACTTGTCCCAAATAATCGTTTAGAGTGAGCTCTCTATCCGTCGCTCAACATTTACCTCTGTTCTCAAGTATGCAGTGCCAAAAAAGCAAAATAGTGAAAAAAATCAGCAACTTTCTTGGATTTAGCTAGTCAACTCAGTTAAGGATGATTCAGTAGCTGGTTCTAGTAGATAGATAGTCACTTGAACTGAAACAGCATCAGCCATTGAGTATCTGGCTCTCAGCAATTTCATTCTTCATTTTAGATTTTTTTTTTATGGCTGGCAAGCTACTTGTTTTCTTGGTTCAGACTCAGTTAAAGTACACACAACTTAATAACTAAACTCGTTTGTGAGGTTTATTGTCTCAACTATTCTACATATAGAACAAATTATTTCTTGCTCGTATTCAACAAAATATATCTCTGCATAAACAGTGATACATAAAACAAAAGCCACATTCTATTTTCTATTTTCTTGTAATTATGCGTATGAGCTCGTGCCACTGATGACACCTAAATTAAAGATTTGGAGAAAGCTGTGGCTGAGTGAGGCCTTGTACAATGCAAGGTGATTAGGGGAGGTGCTTAAAGAAATAAACCAGGTTTTCCTTAAGCACCGGTGCTTATTTATACAAGGTAGACGCTTAATTAGGCACCTCTCCTATAGAAATAAGCACCAGTGCTTAAGGAAAGTCTGGTTTATTTCTCTAAGCACCTTGCATTGTACAAGACCTTAGGCTAATAGAGCATTGCTGGACTGTGACTTGTTTGCCCATTTAATCACTCATTTTAAATTGCGTCTTGCAGGACATGAAGTACGAATCGGTTGAGTCAATGTACAACACAAAGCATGCTGTACCACGGTAAGTATTTAACCGTGGCACGTCGTTTTGTGAAGCAGTAACTGAATAAACACTACTTGTTCTTTGTTGTTTATAAACCATCTTTATCACTAGGAGAGAATCACCTTGGAAGGTGGACGTGGAATCATCAGGAGTTCCTGGAAAGCTTCGGCTGCTTGAGCAGGAGTTAATTAATCTGGAGAAGGTTGGAAATGGAGATCCATCCAAGATCCCGTTGGTGATGAGGAAGCAAGTAAAGAGATACCAAACTCTTGCTGGGAAGATTGATGACCTTTGCAAACGAATGGTTGGTCTTTTCGTCTGACATGGCATCTGCTTACTTATAGCTCTCGCATTGCACATGCAGTCTATATAATCCTAGCTTGGATGATACTACTCCATGCCTGTTATATAAACACATAATCCAACATATGATGTGATTAACATCCATATGACCTCTGACACAGCAATGACCTCTGACTGTTACACTAATCTTTTTGAGCTAACTGTTCCACTATTCATAGTAGTAGGAGCAATTGCTTCCTGGCTCTATTGCATGACTCTTGATGATGCGGAATACTCTGATTTTTTAAGTCTGTCGCATCTTCTGCTTCCTATATCTATTATATATATAGCGGTCATAGCTTTTAACCCACCACAGCAAGAAAAACTAACCTATATAAAATTTGTGCAGCAAGCGAATGACCCTTGTGATTCGACACTCAACTCAGAGTTCAGAACACAGCGGCAAACAGAGTACTTGCTGGAAGCATTCCACCTTCAGCACCGAGCAGCTGAAACAAGGCAGAAGCTCGGCACAGTGCAGGCAGAGACCACGAAAAGCAGCTTCGGCGACGAGCTGCCAGCAGAAGCCAAAGTGAGCACAAGAAGAGCACTAAGTTCAGCCAGGAACAATTTCAAGGAAATCCAGCGAAGCCTGGAGATTTGGCTGGCGAGGATCCTCGGAGACCTCGAAGGCATGCTGGCGAGGGACGGTGCATCCCGGATAAGAGAGTACATTCTGTCCCCCTATGCGTCTGCTGTTCGATGAGCACGGCTGCTATGGAGCGTTTCTGACTTTATTCATTGATGTGTACGCACTACACTGAGGCGCCGTCGTCAGGTGAGTTACCCAATGCAAATTCAGCATGTGAGGCCATCAGGCTCCTTGTGTTGTTAGCTGGCATTCTTTCAAGCTTTGGCAAATGTGAAGAGGGGTGATCTAAGACCATGTCAAACCTCGGATCACATTTTGATCCAACCCTCTACAGTCCCATCTCTTTCTCCTCTAGGTATCATGGTTTGACACGGAATCCGGTCATGTTTTAGATCAATTCTCTTCACATTTATCAATGGTGCTGTCAAGAACACCATGCGACAAGGGCACATACACTTTTTTTTAAGGGCTATCAGTTGTACATGCTGTATGTGCTTATGATTCTGATGGATTCTTTCATCATATTTACTGTATGCCTGTATGTAGCACATTTCTTTGATGCACAGAGTTGTACCTGTCTTGTTATTAGTCTATAAGATTATTACTGATCTGTGTACATTGGTGATTGTTGAACCAACATGCCACATTGCAATGCTAGAATATTTTGCTATGTTTTCTGCGTGCCTATCACTACTGCTTAAATAAATAAATAAATGGACAGATACAGAAAAGCACCAGTACTAGTGGATTTCCAGCTCTGAAACATTAAGATGGTTTGCATGCATAGAAAATGAGGATTAAACATACTCAAGTCAAGGATTGTGACAGGTTCTCAACATGAACATGGTACACCTGCATTCATGCATGCAGTGACAGTCACCTGGGCTGGGCATCATGGCACTGCCCTAATTAAACCCTAAATGAACATTTCTCTTTCCCCTCTCACCCTCTCTCTCTCTCTCTCTCTCTCTCTCTCTTTCTCTCTCTCTTTCCCAGCTCCAACCCCAAACACAAATTAAACTCTATATTTACTTGTAATTAAGCAGTAGATTAATCTTTCCCCCTCCCTTACACAAAGCTTGAAGCTTCAGAGTTTTACCAATGGAGACTCAGAGTTTCAGACCGGATCAGAGGTACTGCGCGTGTATCCTCTCCTTGTTCTCCTCCCACCACAGCTTGGCGTTCAGCTCCGCAAACTTCTCACGGCTGCATGCAATGCAAACAAGATGATCATAATAAGATTCAAGAACTGGAAAGAATTGTCAGTGCTGGATTCAGAGAAGGATTCGGACCTGAAGCGGACGCGGCGGAGCTCGCGGGCGCCGTCGGCGAGCTCGCGGACGGTGATGTACACGCCGGGCTCGTCCTGGATCACCCACTCCGTCACCTCCAGCTCGCTCGCGTTGCTCATGGACACGTCGTCCGGGAGGGACGAGGTGGTCGTCCGTGCCGGCTCCGGCGCGTCGGGCTCGTTCTGGCGCTGCGGCTGCTGCTGCCACGCGCGCTCCGACGGGTTGGACGACGACGGCGGTGGCGGGGACAGCGGGCCGCGGAAGCTCTGCTGCCGCGCCGCGCCTGGGCCGGCGCCGGCGGCCGCGGCGGGGGGCTGCGCGCGGGCGAAGGCCGCGCCCCACGCGATGCTCTCCGGCGCCGGCGACGGCGTCGCCGCCGGGCTCCCCATCGTCGACCCCACCTGCGACTGCGAGTAAAACGACTCCCTCTGCTGCAAACAAACAAAGAGCTCCTTGAGCCTCGACCATGGCGCCGTGGCCGGACAGACAGACGGAGAGCGGGCGGGAGGCACTGCACTGACTGACCTCGCCGTCGTCGGAGCGGGGGGCGTCGGGGAGCACCTGGCGGCTGAAGCGGCGGACGTTGTAGAGCTCCATGATGCGCTCGTTGTTGTCGCCCCACCACCGCTGCGCCTGCCACTTGTCGTACATCTCGCGGCTGAACCGGATGCGCTTCAGGTCGTTGCCGGCGCCGCCCGCCAGCGACACGAACGTGATCTGCACCCCGGGCTCCACCTGGGCCACCCACTCCCGCACCGCCGCATCGCCGCCCTGGCCTCCGTTCCCGTTGGGCGGCCGCTCCCACGCCGGCGTGGAGCTCGCGCTCGACGCCGCCGTGCCGCCGCCGTGGCCCAGGTACGTGGCCGGCGGCACCGCCATGTCGTCCTGCACCACGCCCGGACGGTAGTACCCGCTCCGGTACAGGGACGTCGTCCGGCCCCTCGGCGGCGGCGAGCCGCCCCTCTTCGGCATCCCCTGCCTCTGCGTCCCCGACAGCTTCAGCACCATGTCCTTGAGCTGCACCGTCCATTAAAATTCATGGAGTCAGAATCAAACACATGAATCCATTGCTACTCCACAAATTACAGTATATCAAATGCAACAGAGTCCACATCTACCTTCAGATAAAAAATCAGAGATGCATACTACTTACTCCTAGATTGTAGCAACTGCAGGACTGCATCTCTCTCAGTGATTGGAAGACTCTAAACTATAATCACCAAGCAAGCAGAACAGTCTGCAATGAACTTCAGGAAGCTCAGCTCAAGTGTTTCTAAACCTATCAGTCTTTGATCTTTAACTGTGGAATCTAGTGTTAAGTTCAGACGACAAGCTGCATTCAGCATGGCCATTTTATTTATTTATATATAATGCGGGTCTCCGGTCAAATGTGAATGCTAGATGATGCCACATTCTGCTGCGCCTTTAGGGGTCAGAGACATGACATGTTCAAAGATTATGTTTCACTCCTCTGCTTTTGACCTGATGCCCAATCCCTCCACTGGTAATAAACACTCCTTTATTCAGTTCAGACTGCACCAATGACATGTTGCTCTCCCCTCACATGAAAATACTTACTACCCCCTCCATCTGGAATTACTTGTTTGCGTAAATGGATACAATTTCTACGAATGGATGTATCCATTTCTACGACAAGTAATTCGGGACGGAGGGAATGGTGAAGAAACTAAGTACTGGCTGGCTTTTCTACACTTGATTAATTCATAACAGTATGTGGTAAATTCTTACATCTAAGCAAGGTAATTAAGTAAACTACTCTACATGGTCACCACACTACTACTGCCATGTTTTTGTTCTCTGAAGCTAGCTAGCTAGCTAGGGCCAGTTGAAGCAAGCAAACAAGGATGGATTCTCTGACCCTGCTGCTTTTCTTTTTGTTCTCTTTAACCAAACACATACTATAGATATATATACCTCTGTGGCTCTGTCCATGGTGTTTTTTCACTCTCATGTACAGTTAGTTTCATCTACAGTCAGGTTTACCCCCTTTGATGATACCACCCATCTTTTGATGCATCCATCCTCTGATCCCTTTTATCAGGCAAAAGATAAAATTTAAAAATTGAAGATCCCCACACAGCACTGGAGGTAGGGATTTGATTCTTGCCTTGCTGCTGGAGGCTGCAGCAGCAATATGCTTGGCACATCCCTGTCTGTCCATCCATGATCCATCCAGGCCAGGGGATCTCTTTCCCATTCTCTTCTTTTGAGAAAGAAAAGCATCAGACCATGGTTGCATCCTTGTACATCAATCTGTGTATTCCATGTACCACCTCATCTTGGGATGACTCATCTACATGTACTTTTTTTCCGTTCAAAAAGAGAAGAAAAGAACAAAGGAGGAGGAGGAGGCAGCCATGGGAGGAAGTTTTGAAGTTGATCAAAGCTTCTTTGTGACAAAAGAAGAGGGCCGGGGATGAATAGTCCATGGCCACTCTTTGATCGCTTAGAAAGAAAAGCATCAAGACATGTATGAATAGATAAATGTATGGGTTGATCATTCATTTGTAGCATTTGCTTTACGCTTGTGCTTTTGTTCCAGGAATCGCTCGGCATCGATCATCCGTCTATCGCGTGACCTTTCTATTTTTTGTCGAGAAACGAAATAAAATACGGGCATGAGTGTGGGTGTTGTGAGCGAGAAGGTTTGAAGGTGATCAAAGCCAGAACACTAAAAAACAAGAGGGGGATGAACAGTCCATGGCCACTCTTTTTGCAACTGAAGGCATATTTTAGAAAGAAGCATATGAACACACATTTTAGAAAGAAGCATGTATATGTAGTGTGGAATGGAATGATTTTAATCATTTTGTGTGTGTGTCTTTTTTGCTTTGTTCCAGGAAACCCTCCCTCCACAAGGAGATGACACAAAGTGAAAGGTGGTGGTATATAACTATATATCCATGCAATGGAGGCGCCTAGGCTTGCACTGCCTGTCCCTTGATTTTGACCAGGCCATTCATCTTGAACTAATAAATAATAACTCGTCGTTGCCAAGTCGAGTCTGAAGTTTGAACGTACGTTGAAGACGATCTTAGTTCTTACTACTGCAGGGAGTAATCCACTAAAACCAACCATTGTTGCACTCCCTCCGTCCCAAAATAAGTGTCTTGACTTTATTGCTAACTAAAGTGGAGAAACTTATTTTGAGACGGAGGGAGTAGTTCGATACACCATGAACTGGTGAGCTAGCTTAGCTTAGTTAGAGAGCCAATAGTAACAAAAGAAAGTAATTAAATAATACACCGCTCATGGCTGCATGCATCGTTTCGATGTAGAGACCCGGAGGCATTCCTGTCTGATTGTCGATAATGCACTCATACTGTTTTTTGGACTGTTGACAACAAAAAGTGGCAATAGCATGTCTGATTGTCCATGTAGTACAAGCGTGGACTCGAAGTTTGAGTGGGCGTGTAGACGAGCGGCTCAACATTTTGAACTTGGAAATACGTAGGTGGATGGTGGATGGCGAGAAAAAGAAAAGGAAAAGGAGAAAGGGAAAGGCGTGGCACGTCTAATATGTGCTACCACTTCTTTGGTGATTTTGTCTCGTTTTTTTTTGCGGGTGGCTTTGAAGTTAAAGATGAATGATGATGAGTGCATGTTTGGATATATATATATATATATATATATATATATATATATATATATATTCTCGGATGTGTGTAGTAGTTTAGTGCTCATATATTAACAAAAAGAGAAGGAATAAAGAGACGTGTCTGCCGGCCTGGGTGAAGGGTGCAGAGGAGGTAGCAGAAACTTTGGCATCAAGTGTGCTGCTGTGCTTGGCATTAGTGTATGCCAAATGCCATGCATGACAGGCATATATGCTTGCGCTTTGCCCAAAGGAGAAAGAGAAAGAGAAAGAGAAAGAGAAAAGACATCTCCCTCCTGGTATTCTGATGGTTGGATGTATGGATGGATGCGTTTCTTCTCTCTTCTTTTCTCTTCTTTCCTTTTCTTTTTGGCACTGATCGATGATGAGCGGAGATTAAAGCCGTGGACGAGCAGCGTCGATGGTCGCAGCTGATCCGATTAAAGCTAGTATGCAACGCTTACAATCTGAAGAAAGAAAAAAATTAACACTCCTTTCGATCCATATTACTCGTCACTCGAAGTCGTATGTTTGAGCGACAAGAGTGATACATATGGACAAGAGGTTGAACAAAACAGCCTGCGGTGCAGGATGGATAGATTGCAGCTGTTGGGAGAGGCTGCTCCCCACATGTAACTGTAACGGCTAGCAGTGTAGGTGATGCCGTTGCTAGCTGCACCAGAGACCAGACCCTCGGTCTCGGTCGGATAGTGCTGTACTGTACTGGTGCACGCAACGCAGCATGCATGGACGCGTGCAGCACTGTGGAGAGGGACATGCATGGTCCATATGCGTGTAGCTGTGCAGATAGATGGATGGATGGATGGGTCGGACATGTGCGTGCCTCGGGATCGCCGCCCACACGCACAGCCTCATGCAGACGCAGGACCGGAGAAGATAGCCAGAGCCATGATTCGATCTCTCTGGATCATACTACTCCTTGGCTACTGCACGGGCCCCCTTGGCTACTTGTCATAGCATAGAGAATAGGTTGGGTGCTCCCCGGGCGGGCGGCCGCATCGGGGGCCGCGCCCGACGGTCGACAAGACGGTCGGAAAGCACAGACCCGGTAGGGGTGGGGGTGGGGGTGCCAAAGGAAAGCGACGCCACGCGCGCATACCTAATCGATCACTACCGCCGCACCACCCTAAAACATCGTCATCATCATCATTATCACCCGTGGTTGTCTAGTCTACCTTTAACAACAAAAAAACTAAAGCTAGACGTTGCTCCTCCTCCTCCTCCTACTACCTCGGGAGTACAGTACTTGTCATGCATGTTGGCTTGAGAGGAGAGGAGATCGACAAGAGAAGCTCACTCTCGCTGCTGCTGCTGCTGCTGCACTTTCGTACAATCGTACTGGTCCAAAACAAGGATCGAACAGCGGCCAACACCGTCCAAGACTAGAGAGAGCTGGTGGCGCGTGCGTACGTCTTGGAAGAAATCGATCAACTTGGATCAAAATGCATGCGTCCTACCGGTGCTAGATTAAGGAGCGTCTACGCATGCACGGTCGTCATACCGAGCTACATATACATAGATATGCATCAGCGCATGCTGGAGCCGACCACAGCATGCACGGAGCCGATGGAGAGCGAATGCACGGACGGACGGACCGACGTACCTGCGAGGTGAGCGACTTGACGGGGTCCCTGCATGTCGGGGTGTCTCCGTCCCTGCCGCCGCCGGCGCCGTCCCGCTCCCGGCCGCCGCCTTCTTCCTTGTTCACGCACGCGATGCAGGCCAGCATCTTCTCCCTTGCTCCCTCTTCCCGCTCCCCTCCCCCCCTGGCTGGCTCAGCCTCTCCTCTCCTCTTCTTGCTTTCAAAATATACCCCCACACCCCGCTCCACTCTGCACTCTGCACCGCAGCCGCCTGCCCCTCTCTCTATATATATGTGTGTGTGCTCTCTCTCTCTCTCGGATGGATCGAGCAGCTTGTAGCTTGAGTAGACGGAGCCGTGACAGTGTTGCACTTTATATATACTCTACTCTACTCTACTCTAGCAAGGAAAGGAGAGAAGGTAGGATGGCGTGCGTGCTCTGCCAACTCTGCTCTCTCTCTCTGCTTTGAACGTCCACTCAGCATACGCGGCTAAAACACCTCTTAAACCCGTCTCACGCGGCGTCCAGACAGACCGTCCGATTACTGATCTTTCATAAAATAGTGATTTAGATGGATGCCCTAAACGGGTCTTAAATGATCGACCTGACCAATACCCCTCATATTTAGTCTAAATATAGAACGGATATGAAGACGCTCGAACGCGCCCGTCACGTCAGTCTGACGGAGTGGACCCATGCGGAATCGACTGGAAACACGAAGGTGCGACGGGCGCCTCCTCCGATGCGTGTGTGTGTGGGGGGGGGGGGGTTGCGACGGACGCCTCCTCCGATGCGTGTGGGGAGGGGGGGGGGGGCGCCGTGCGACGCCGGTCCGGTGGGGACGACGTCCCCCAATCCTATCCTATCCTATCCCATCCACCTCCTCCATCTTCGTGCCGCCAGCCCCCGCCCGTCTATCTTCTCTCTCCCATTGCGGCGCTCTTCATACGCTCTAGGCGCCATGGTCCGGACGAAGATCACCACCTACGTCATGTTAATGCCGGAGCGTTAGTACCAGAACGACCAGGAGATCCGGGCAAGGCGCGCCACCCGCAGCATTGTCGGGCTGCCTCCACACTTGTCGGGGCTAGAGGAGGAGGGAGAGGAGTTGCAACCCGCTCCGACAGAGGAGCAGGCGTACGAGGAGGAGGGAGAGGAGTTATAGCCCGCGCCGACGAAGGAGGAGCAACTGGATCGGGGGAGGGGAGAGGAGGTGCAGCCCGTTCCGACGGTGGAGGAGCAAGCGGACAAGAAGGAGGGAAAGGAGCTACAGCCCGCTTCGATGAAGGCGGAGCAATCGGAGCAGGAGGTGACGTTGGCTCCGGGCTTCAACATGGAGCGAAGGAGATGACGGATCAGGCCATACTAGAGTCCATCTTGGACGAGCCCTATCTGAACGCCAACCGATATTTCATCTGGCAGGAACGGACGGAGGCCGACGCAGAGGAACCGTAGAAGCATGAGCTGCAGGTGCCGTCTATGTAACGAGAGCCGGGAACGTGCATAATCGACATCTCCGATGAGCAGCATATATAATTGATGATCTACATAGCAATTTGCACGCTTTAGAATGGATCGACTGTTACCTCGCGGTTAAAAAACAATACTGTACTAGGATCGAATAGCTGCTGCCTGTGATGGGCTGATGGCCTGATACATACACGCACCACACAGTACTTTTTGGTGCTTTGGTGCCATCGACGACGACGCAGCCTTGCTCATGAATCATCCCTCGCTTTCTCTTTAGTTCCATATGAAATCGAATGGATGGATGGATCGATCGGTCCGCGTGCTCCGATCGATGCTACCCATCTATCCGCATCTGCATCGATCGATTCCACGATCGACCGCGCGTGCTGCAGGGTGCAGAGATGGACGAAGCCTCGACGGTCGAGGCTTTAGCCAGTACCAGTACGATGACGAGCGAGCCTACACATGCTGACATGCATGCATGTACTCCAGTAGTAATCCCTGCTGGCTGCTTTGCTTTGTGCTGCTCGTGGTCGGCCGCTACCTACTAGCTCTGTATGTGTGTATGTATGTATGTATGTGCCCGCAGTGCCGCCGTTGCAGTGTACGCAGGCCCTTTGTCGCCACTACATCCATCCATCCATGTCTCCTTCCTGCGGCAGCGCCGTACCGTACGTCCATCTACACTACGGTGCTACTGCTGTCGACTCTGCTGCTGCACACCCTCGCACCTGTACTTGTCTCGGCTTCATGGGAAGCTCACCCAAATGTCCTTCACACCACATGTGCGTACGTATACTACTGTAATGTTCAAACTCTACAGTACGGTGCCGTCGCCTCTCAAACGTACTTACTAGCACAATACAACACGATCTAGTCGGTCCATGGCCAAGAGTTTTAACCAACGGTCGAAAAAAGGGTTTGTGTGCACATACCATTTAAGCAATATATGGCAATTCTTTTATAATCTACTAACCTACACACATACCGACATACACGTCCCACCTGCGGATCCGGATTTGCTGACTTAGCCACAGCGAGTTCCCGCTGACTTTGCCACGAGATCAAGAATCCAAGGCTGAGATTTGCCAAGTCACTGCTCATGTATGCATTGTTGATCATACTGCATCATACGATCTGGACCGTCACTTTTCAATCTTATGAACACGACTGTAGCTTGGCTACCTTTACCACAACAAGTCAGCGGATCTGAATCACCCACCTGCCTCAACCCCTGTAGATGTCATAGTTGGATCTTGCAGGTGGTGGTGCGGCGACGACAATCCACGGTAGGGAGATGCGATGTGTAGCCAACCAACGACATGATAGTGATGACGACGATGCATGGGCAAAGCGGATGGTAAAAGAGAAAGCTTAGGGTTGGGTGGGATGGGGGACACTCGCTATGTAGAAGATGATCGCCTCACAATCATATAGGGATTGGGTGAGGGGGTGGCGGTTTGGCATTCTTGCCAGCCGGTTGCCTAGGAGGAAGAGGAAGATGATCGTCTGGTCGTTTAACAAGCGAGACCGCAATGAGAGGATAGTGAGCGAACATGGAGAAGTTGGTGGCTTGTGGTGGTTGGAGTAGAGGATAAGAAGGCGACAACAATAATAGAATTAAACAGGGATGCATAAGTGGAACACCCCAATATATTGGCATTGTGATGATTATTTTAAATAAACAACCAAATATATTAACTAATTAAAATGTGCTTACCATCGTCCATTACGACAGGCGCCACACAAGACAGAAAACTATTAAGCAAAATACCATATGTTTTATGAAGAAAACTAGACTTATAGGAATCTCATGGGCCACCACATTGGCATGGCGATTGACCTTAATCAACTTGACCCTCCGCAACAATTTCGATATGTTGAGCGCATCCCTTTTTAGATCAGGGAGCGGGGACCTGTCACAATTTTTATTTGATAGATAGACACCATAAACGCACAGTCAGTCTCCATGATAATAGGTGAATGAAGGGTCATACCGATATAGAGACTGGCGTTGCGCATCTTAAGCTCCACTTCACCAATGCTAGTATTGTGGTGAATTAAAATAACCCCAATTGTCCAACTAGGCGTTACCTACTTCAGTGTTTGCTCGTCCAAAAAAATTGTACTTTCATGCCTAAGTTTTTACAATGTATTCCCTCCGTAAAGAAATATAAGAGCGTAAGAGCTAGTGGGTAAGTGAAACTTTTCCTGCCTTTTCTTGTAACTTTCACTCTAAAAAAAATTCCCAGAAATTTCACTTTTTATCAATTGGTCATGCTAGAGACAAAAACAGTCATGGGTAGTTATAAGGATGGTATCTTTCCAAATGGGATAAGAGAATTCTTATTAGTCTCTTTCTTTCTCTCAATTGAAGAAGTAATTGGAAAATAAAACAGCAAGTACAAAAATGAGTAATAAACCCCAGTATAGACTGGTACGATTCAATTCAACATTTTGTTCATTCGGGTTTGATTGTGTCATAGTTCTATAGTTGGAATTTGGTTTATCGTAATGTTGCGGTAAACTTATTGGTGTTCATTCTTTGAAGAAAGCACTAGTATGTTGTTCACTAGCTAGCTGGGTCCAATCTGAAAGAAAGAAAAAAAGGGACAATCATTTTTACACGACCTGCATGATCAGGCCAGCCGGGAACATGGATGAGTACACATGTAGGTAGTTTGGCGATGCATGACGGCATGCACGCACTCTCTATATCATCCCCACATCCATCATTGGCATGCACGAAAGAGCCGGCCTGGCCTGCCACTCCACATATATTCATCGTGCGTGCGTGCGTGCGTGCGCTCTAGTAGATCATATCTCTAGCTAATGTCAGGACGCTTCCTCCACTTAATTGCAGCTGATTATTGTGCTCCCATCATGCCATGCATGCATGCTTGATTATTTTAGAGGCCACATGCATGCATAGTAGTAGTAAGGTTAATCGCGGTGAGTGCATGAAAGTCGTGGACTTCACTTCACAGGTTGGTAATTAAAGTACATGCTTAGTAAGTGGGCTCAAAGTTAATGATCATGCATGGCACTTAAAGCAACCCAAATTCAATGAAAAAAATGGCACTTAAGTAACTACGGTAGTACGTACTACCATACGTGCCAAGCAAATTAGTGCTGTGATCGACATGCGTGCATCATTAGCTCAAGCGGCCGAAGAAAATAACGAGCTGATAGAGGCTACGTACACAACACATCATGATTATCTTTGCTTGGTTTGTGAATTTGTACACCTGAAACCTTTTCTGTATCATATGAAACAAGTTATGCCCAAACTAGTTATCTTTTTTTCCTTTTTTCAATGTACTAGTTAGGGTTATTTTATTACTTCACACAAAGGGATTATTAGTTTAAAAGATAAAAAAGAATTAGGCAAATTCATGGTTAATTCCAGTAACAAAATTCATGGCCATGACGAAAAGTAACATACAACAATCTAGCATACTAGGAAAACATGCATATCAACATCGCACATGTAACAACAACTATAGATGAAGACATGAATAGATCACGATGGACGTACTGTTTGTTAGCCATTGCAAGATCGACATTGTTGATGATGATTTTGGTGACGATCTATATATTGTTAATGGTGATGGAGGCGACGATGAGTAGCACCGTCCAACTTAGATGGAAGACAAATCGTGATGACAAACTTGGACAGTCACACATCATGAATAATGCAAGCATTAGGATTTGAACCCTGATGGACTGAGATATCACTGTAACCATCCAACCATCCAGAACCCTGATGGGCTGGGATATCATTGTAACCATCCAACCATTTAGAACCCTGATGGGCTAGGATATTACTGTAACCATCCAACCATCCAGCCAAGATGATCTACGATCGTAGGTGGTAGTATATGAGTACGGACATGACAGCGGCCGGTCCGCCGCGCCGATCCATCGGGGCGATCGAGATGAGAAGAAGATGGCCAGGCTAGACAATGGATGGAAGGCGGGGCCCAACCCACCCACACTAGCGTGTAGCGAGGTACCGGCCGGCGCGCAGCAGGCTCGGCTCCGCTCCGACACAATGATGGCGAGGAATCTGCCTGTTCATTCCATGGCGGCCCTGCTGGTCTCTCCTCTCCTCTCCGGCCGCACTATTGTCTATGCCTGCCATGAGGAGCCATTGCTGCACGCACGACTACCAAAGGCACCCATGCATGATGACGATGATGAGACGAGCTCGCCCGCGTGCATGGCCGCATCAAACTGACACATACATATACATATGTCATTCATCAATCCATCCTAGGTACAGCTAGCTACACCATGCGTGCCACTGCCATCTGCACCGGGTACGTACGTACTACTACGTGCCCAGCCTATGAACCAGGGGAAGAGAGCTCGATCGGTCGGATGCGTACGTACCTAAGACAAAGCCTATTACTAGCATGCTCGTTTTACTCAACCCGTGCATGCATCATCTCTACCATACACTCTGCGCGCTATGGCCAACTCTAATCTAATCTATTCCTAAAAAAATATAGAGAAGAATCCGGCCGAGTAAATCTTAATAAAATATATTTTCTTCATTAAGTTTTGACCAGACCTAGTCAATCTCCTAAATATCAACGAGTAACCTTACCTTTTCACTTGCATTCATTTTTAAGCCACCCAAACAAATTCCATTGCTTCTTTATCTCATGGAACGACATTTTGATACATTGAATTACATAATTTACCAATTCTTTCTTGTGAAAACGAAACTATAAATAAATAAAAACCACAACTAGACACTTTTAATAGATATTAAATTTTCATAACTGCTTTACTAGTTGGATTAATATTTTCTTCATGTCTTCATTGTTGATTCTCTCTATTGGCTTCTTCAGATTACACATTTATTTCTTCTTCGGTTCCGATAAATTCAATATTGCGTTGCATCTGCATGAGGCATAGAGGCGTTGCCGGGGCTACGTGCTTCGGTATCCGACCAATCCA
The DNA here is from genome assembly GCA_022496015.1 of Hordeum marinum. Lineage (NCBI taxonomy): Eukaryota > Viridiplantae > Streptophyta > Magnoliopsida > Poales > Poaceae > Hordeum > Hordeum marinum. The sequence goes on along the minus strand of CM039676.1, from coordinate 514,761,179 downwards.
TGACAAAGGCGCTGTCGTCGACGGCCGGATGCGTCAAATCCGACGGTGGCGGTCATAGATCTGTCAATCCTACGTTGGCGACATTGCAAGAGAGGCTCAAATCCATGTGGGCGAGGACCGCGACCGGGCCTATAGAGCGCCGCGGTGAAGGGCGGTGGCCGGCGGGGACGGGAAGGATCGATGACGCCGACGTAGATGCAGCACGGGAGTAGGGTGGGTGAGGCGGCAGAAAGGGGGAATGGGCGGCCGAGTAAATATTCGTGCTGGATAGAAGGCGGATTAAAAAATTACTCACTTAACTATTCAGTTTAGGGGATCGTCTTGATGCTGGTTGCTCCTATATAATCGTTTCTTAGGGTCGGCTAGAGTTGGCCTAAGCTAGGCATCCATCAGTCCTAATCGCCAGCAAAGGTACTCCCGGAAAGGAAAAGAGGGAAAACAGCTGAGTGGTGTTGTGTCGAGTCGATCGAAGCAGATCCCGGCCATTGCTTAGCGCGTGCCTATGTTTATGTTTATGTACTCGCGGTCCGTCCGTCCGTCTTTGAAAGTTTGAATCCATCAGCCTTGGCGGCCTTCCACGACCGACCGACCACCAGCTGCTGATCGAGAGACTGATCACTGGCCTCTCGTCGTCTTTGTTTTTGCTGCTGGGTGGACGAGATCGATGTCGGCCTTCCAAAAGAAAACAACCATGCATGCACGCATGCATGAGACAAGAGACGAAGACGACCGTACGTCAAAGCAAGCTATGTTGAGATTCTTGTACCGTTGGGTCGTACGTTGGTCATCCATCCGACCCACTCGCATCTGATTAACCTGAGTACTCTCTTCTTGTGTTAAAGCTGCGACAGTAAATAATACTCCCTCCATTACAGAATATAAGATGTATTGTTTTTCGTGCAAGTTAACTATTTAAATATTTGATCAAGATTATAGAATAAACTAACGACATCTACAATACCAAATAGATAAAATATGAAACTACTATGGACCAGAGACAGTATGTATGCACCTTATTTTGTCTATTCATCTTTACCTCCATCCAATCCAACTAATCACATGCCTCTTTATTTGATGGAACAGAAACACACCTGATTCAGTTACACGCGTCCAGGCTACAGGCCAGCGATCCAACAAGCGCAAGCGGATACACCTCATCAGCAGAGTTGATTGAGTATCACCTCATATCAACTTTCATTGATGAAGCAATGCACGGGATGCATCGAACACCCCTCCAGGATTGGCCCTGAAACGCAGTTTTCGTTTCTTAGGGGCATATCAAACCATTCGACAATACAGTTCCAAAGATATTTTGCATGATCAGCACAAAAAACACATGATAAATCATCAATCGTTTGTCTTCTTTCGTTTGAAACGAGAACACTCTCTCTGATTTCCATTATCAGAAGAAACCACGTGTCTTTCTTACAAAGTTACAATTACAAGGACCAAAAGAGAATCGACCGAACCAAAACTACACAACGACCGCTAGATAGAAAACTATGCACAAACATGACAGGTTGCGGCATGAGTTAAGCTCATCCACCTCCATCAAGCCGCAAAAAGCGCAGGCTAGCCTAATGCCCCCCCCCCCCTAGCAACACCCGGTTGAAGCATGTCTAAAGGGCGAACATAAACCCGCTGGTACCCCCACAAACCGGGATCAACAAGGATAGGCGCAACAAGTTTTGACGCAAAGAAAAGCCACATAACCACTATGCAAGATATGAAAGCGTTGAAGCTTGATAGAGAATCATCTGCATCGAAGAAGACCACGTACAAGCCCATTCAACCAGCCGAAATACCAACAACTACCAAGTTTCTCTCCTTTTTGTGGAAGTTTTTTCTTATCCAGATGTTAAACATACCACTCACATTATCATGAATGTTTTGTAGATCAAAAGTACATTTCATAATATTCCAAAGTAATTTGGCAATGGAACATAAAAAAATGTCAATGCTTTCATCATGCAAGCAAAATGGGCATTTCTTTTCTCCCATCTGACCCCTTCTCAACAAATTATCTCTAGTCAAAATATTGTTTTGTAGCACTAACCAAATGAGAACTTCAACCCTGGGGGCATTTTAGTTTTCCACATAAAATTATGTGGATGCTTCACTCCATTTCCAATCAAATGTCTATAATAAGACTTGACAGTGTATGTCCCATATTTGCTTAGAGACCCTTTGATCATGTCTCTATTTTGATTCAGCACTATGCTAGCTTTCTTTTATGTGCCCCCATAATTCAAGAGAGTCCGCATATAGAGTTATCCTGAAGGAAACTGAATCAAGCCCTCTCCCTAGTATATCAGCTACATATTTATTTTTGTCAAAACAAATGTTGTATAATCCTAGAAAATTGTGTTTTAGAGCTTTATCTCCTACCCACCAATCTTCGCAAAACCTAATATTTTTTCCATCCACAACCACAAACTTGCACAAAGCAAGAAACTGATCTTTATGTTTAATTAATTTAGACAAATATTGGTAGTCACCTTGTTTATGGTTATATCAGTCAAACCTTTCAATTTTTGGTATTATTGATCAAAAATTCCCGTCAAAGTCCCTCGGTGGTAAACAACTTCCACCACCATTTGCATAAGAGAGCTATGTTCATAACAACTAGTTTATGAATCTCCAGCCCACCATATCTTTAGGTCTGCGAACCTCATACCATTTAACAAAGTGGTATTTTATTTCTTATTACCGTCTTCTTGCCATAACAAATCTAGCTATCAAAAAATCAAATCTCTTATTAACCCCAACAGGGAGTCCATAAAAGGACATCATGAAGTAGGGAATGCCAGTTAAAGAGGATTGTATCAGAGTCACTCTCCATGCAACAACTAGCGATTTTCCTTGCCAATTGCTACATTTCTTTCCATTTTCACTTCAAGGGGCTTCCAATCTTTATTTCTGATTCTCTTTTAATCAACAGGCAACCCCAAGTATCTCATTGGTAGAGGGCCCACCGGGCAAGTAAAGATCTGAGAAAAATTCTCATCTTTATTAACATCTCCAAATAAGAATAACTCACTCTCCAAATAAGAGCAATGTCTTTTTGATCCTAACATTTTTTCAAACAATCAAACTATAAATTTCAAATTGTGTGCACTGTCATAATCATCTTGTAACAAAGAATTGTATCATCGCCATATTGCAACATGTTGATTCATTTTTTAATGTTTTCTTCCATTACCCTCTATAATCAAGCCACTTCCCTAAGTTTTGTCCATTAACATAACTAAGATATCAACAGCTAAATCAAAAATAAGAGGGCACAAAGAGTCACATTGTCTCTATCCTTTAGGTGTAGGAAAATAACGCCCTATGTTTTCATTTACTTCCACACAAACTTTCCCTCCATTGACAGTATGTATAATCCAGTGAATCCATTTGTGTAGAAATCCTTTCATCTAAAGCAATTGCAAAAAAGGTCCATTTGACTTTGTCATAGGCCTTTTCAAATCCTATTTTAAAAAGCAGGCCCCTCTGCATTTTTTATGTATACTATTCAAAGCTTCATGTAAGATAAGGATCCCCTCCATAATATATATGTCTTTCACAAATGCAGGTTGTATTGGAGAAATCACTTCCCCAACAATCCCATTTAATATTTTCATCAAGAAATTTGTAATTATTTTTAAATACTAAATTTAGTAAACAAAATGGATTATTATTTTTAATTTGGTTTGCATTTGTGGTTTTAGGAACTAATGTCAGAATACCACAATTCAATCTGGAAATATCAAGTGTCCCATTATAAAAATCATCAAACAAAGCTTTAATATCAGTTTTAATAGCTCCAAAAAATGTTGATAAAACTCAACTGTAAATCCCTATGGGTCTGGTAATTTATTATGGGCCATATCAAAAATAGTGGTTTTAATTTCTTCCATAGAAAAAGTTGTTGTCAATTTTTCTACAGCTTCCATGCGTATGGTCCTAAGGTTACCAATATTCAGAGTTATACTAGATCTTTCTGGGTGTCCAAACTAGGTTTTGTAGTAATTGGTAATATATCCCGTAACATTCTTATCACCCTCAATCTTCCCTTCCTCTTGTTCTAGACAATTCACAATATTTCTTCTTATCATCCCATTAGCTTTAGCACGAAATAAACTAGTATTGCTATCCTCTTCCAAGAGCTCATCAGTTTTGGCCCTTTGTTTCATTTTAGCCTCCTCTTTCTTTAACAACCCATCGAACCGAGCTCTAAGCTCATTTGCTCCTACCTACCCTCTACAGTCATACCATATAATTCACATTTTTATCAATAGTGTCCAATTTGATCATGATGTCATTTTTGAGCTCTCTATACCAAGCATTCATGATTATATTCCAACCTTCAATTTAGATCTCAAAAATCTAAATTTATTTTGCCATTTTTCAATATTAGATCCATTAATATTGGGATCACTCCAAGTATACCTAACTATTTCTTCTAGTCCGTCTCTTAAAAAAAGCATGAATTTTCAAATATAAAAAGGGGATCATATTTGGGCACATCTCCAGTGTCGATAAATAAAGGAGTATAATTTGATTTATCCCTAACTAATGCAATAACTTTCGTTGGATACATTTCTTCATAATTAATACAACATAAAATTCTATCATGTTTTTCAAAAGTGGGATTTGGTAAATTATTCCGCCAATTGAAAAATCTTCCCTGCAGCTCCATCTCTCTCAGCCCAGCCTGTTCTAAAATTGCATTTAAAATGGAACTCCATTGTCTGGGAGTGCCAGGTTTGTTTTCTATGAGGCTTTTCTAACTGTATTAAAATCTCCACCAAGAACTATAGAAAATTCAACAAGAAATTTTGCTTTTCTTTCACGCTGGACATCACCATATATCAGAACTAAATCCGAAATGAATTATTTTCCTATATTATACATTCATCTCCATCTTCCCGAGATATCACATCTAGAGTAGTGCAACTCACACCTAACAAGGACCCACCAGATTTCCACCTAGCAGGTGTATAGTGCCAGTGAAAATCCCTCCCAACACAAATATACCAAAGGTCATTTCTAGAATAACTTTGTCTCGTTTCTTAGGGTTTCACGCGCATCATTAGCATCATGTTGTCAAAAAAGGGAGACGCGGCAGATCCTCTAAGAGGAGCACGAGCAGAGCTGGCCCATGCCCAGGCTCGGGGCGTGACATTTTTCTCTTTCTATTACCTACCTAGATTTCTACCGCAAAGACTATATCTCACTTATAGCGAGTGTCCCTTAAGTCTAGCCTGAAGCCTCTACAGTTGCGGGACCACCCATCTGCACATACATAAAAGGAATTGACTAGATAAAAAGGGACACGCTGGAATCAATCCAGGATCTCCTGGCTGCAGCATAGCATTGCTAGCCATAGGGCCACCCTGGTTCGTGTTAAATTAATAGTGCGTGATCATGTCAAAGAAAAAGAGACAGTTTTATGCTTTTTTTGTTTTGTTTTCTTCTTCTTGTTTATCACCTTTTTTTCTTCATTCTTTCTCTGTTTTAGTGACCTTTTATTTCCTTTTTTCTTTGGTTTTCTTTGTTCCTTTTTGTTTTCACTAGATTTTTTTATTTTCTTTCTTATTTATTTATTTTTTGGTTTTGTTTGTTCTTCCTCTTTTTCATTGGTTTTTTGTTTTGTTTTCTCTTGGGTTTTCATTATTTTTCTATACATAATTTTGGTTTATATCTAATACATCTTTCTAATACATGTTTAATATTTTTCAAATAGAAGATTAGAATTTATTGAATAAACAATAAAAAAATTCTACATATATTTAAGTTTTCAAATGCTTGATTACTATTTTTCATAAAATCTGTTAACATTTTGTAATACATAATCAACATTTTTGTATACACAGTTCACAATATTTTAAATCCTTGATTAACATATTTCTGATATAAGTTTTATAATTTTCTAATACATGGTGAGCATTTTGTCTACATGTATTTAACATTCAAATGATTGATTAACATCTTTCAAATACTAGATTAACATTTTTTGAATACATGGTTACCATTTTTTCAACACACACTTGACATTTTTTCAAATGCTTGATTAACATTTTTTCAACACACGTCATGTTTTTATTAATACATGGTGAACATTTTTTCTATACATATTTAACATTTTTCAAATACAAGTTTAACATTTTTTTGAATATATCGTCAACATTCTTCCTATACACATTTCACATTTTTTAAATTTTTGACGAATTGTTTTCAAATAGAAGTTTATATTTTTCAATTTTTTTGCATTAAAATTTTATATATGATCAACTTTTTTTTCACACATATTATATATTTTTCGTATACATTTTTCGTTTACATGAGAAACATTTTCTGTATGCAAATTTAACTTTTTAAAATGCTTGGTTAACATTTTTTTGTTTTTTTATGTATAGTGTTTTTCTGTAATATATTTAGAATATTTGGAAATAGAAACGGAAATAAAAAATTAAAGAAAAATAAACAAAAAATGTGAAAAAACACAGAAAACACAAGGCAGTGGCCTCCGTCGCATTGGGCCGCCCCATACGCCGGTGCTGCAACAAGGTGGCGTGTTGGAAGGTTTATGGTCCACCACGGCCCACAATTCCTAGCAACCGGTGCCAGCGACGCGAGCTGCAGCCGATTACACGACACCGAATATGGTGTTCCTTTTGCCATTGCGCCGTCATCTGCCGTGGGCTGATGCCGCCGTCCTTCACGATATGATTAGTCTGAAACTCCAAGTCATGTGTAATCTAGTGATATTTCAGCAGCTATTCTTGAGTTTGATTCAAAGCGACATCCTAGTATTAGAAATGTGAACCATACATGTTAATTAAGCCTCTACATCACAGATAATGTATATTAACAACGTATCTTTGTCTCGTGTAGGTATAAAATCATGCACTAAGTTGTTTGGGACGTTTTTGGATTTGGACAGGTCTGCTGATAAATAACCTGATGTGGGGTTTATTTACCGCTAGGCTGAATAACCTTCTCTACATGATCCACATGAAAAAAAAAGATTGTTTAGTGTCCTACCGAAGAAGGCTAGTGATATCACACTTAACACGATCGTCGATGCCAACACTGTTAAGACAGGTCTAAGCATCGAAACAGAGACAAACCGCTTGGTCGTGAGCCACTGATCCGTGAGACCAAAACACCACAGACTCTCCGGTAAAGCCTTGTTCACATATCAAAATCGGGGTAGAGCGGCGGGGCTTCTGACTAGTTTTTTTTTGAATATAAAACAGCACTAGAATATTCACCTGCAGTGTTTTGTAACAACACCGGAATATTTCTCTAGGTCCTTCTATTCTAGTCTAGAGATAAAATTTATTGTTGGGCCCGCCCGTAGAGAAACCAAATCTGTTGGGCGAATCTGAAAAGAACCCTGCAGCCTACCCACCAGGCCGACTCGGGCTGCTAATCCGACTGATATTGGGCCGCGACGGTGCCACCAAAGTCCAAAACCCTAACCCGCTCCTCCCCTCGGTCCATCCAGTTCGACTCTCTCCCTCTCAGCAATCGGCAGGAAATCGGAGGACCCGAAACAATGGCATCAGCCGCGACGGCGCCGCCGGCGGGGAATCGGCCGGCGACGGGCGGGCGGGACGGCGACCAGATGGTGGTCACGCCGCTCGGCGCCGGCAGCGAGGTCGGCCGCTCCTGCGTTCACTTGACCTTCAAGGGACGCACCGTGCTCGTACGTATCCCCCTCCCCCGCCCCCTCCCCCAAACCCTAACTTCCTCCCCTTCTCCGATTAGCCCGCGCCTGTTCTGCTCGGGGAATCTGATGACTGACTCCTTGCTCCTGGCTGGTCCAGTTCGACTGCGGCATCCACCCGGCCTACTCCGGTATGGCGGCGCTGCCCTACTTCGACGAGATCGACCCCTCCGCCATAGACGTCCTGCTCGTCACCCAGTAACTATCTTCACCCCGCCACCTTCTCCCGGCGTTCATCCTGATTAATTTTCTGCCCTAAATCTGTGATGCAGCTTCCACCTGGACCACGCCGCCTCCCTGCCTTACTTCCTGGAGAAGGTAAGCAATTCTAGGCTGCTCACTGATTTAGATTGCAGGTGCTGCGACGCCGATGCTCTGCTTGCTATTGGTGCCTGATTTTGCTATGCTCTGTTTTGCAGACAACATTCAAGGGCCGCGTGTTCATGACCCACGCCACCAAGGCCATCTACAGGCTGCTGCTCTCCGATTACGTCAAAGTCAGCAAGGTTTCCGTCGAGGACATGCTGTTTGACGAGCAGGACATCATCCGTTCCATGGAAAAAATCGAGGTACCTTCTTTTCGCTTATCCCCTTCTTCCCGGCAGACGTGGATCGAACGAGTGCGAATGGCTTTATCCGTGTTGTTTGATACGATGTATTTGTTGCTGATTAGATGATTATACATATTGACTGGCCGGTAGAGAAATTGGTAGTACAATTTTAGGGGAGAAAAGAGAGGAAGAAGAGTGATCCAATCAGAAACAGAGAACGATAGTACTGTGTTATTTAAGAAGCTGGAGTTGTTGCCTATATGTCTGGTTGATGTTTTAAACTGAACTTGGATTCAATTCCCCCCATCTCGCTAGGTCCTTCTTGCTGTCTTTGAAATGGTTATGTGTTGGTACAGTTCTGAACAAGGCTCCAAAAATAAAAGGCGTTCGGCGTAAATTCCTAGTTTTGCCTCTGCCTAGTGTCTATCTTGCCTAAGCACAGACCTACCTTGCTAGTAAGATGATGGTAGTTATTCAGTGGTCGATATATAATTTGTGAGCTAATGCATGATTCTGACTGAAAGTCTTATAATTTGCCAAAGTGAGAATTGGCATTGTGTTAACATACGTATTTTTTCATGCAGGTCATAGACTTCCACCAGACATTGGAAGTTAATGGCATACGCTTCTGGTGCTATACTGCTGGCCATGTGCTTGGTGCTGCTATGTTCATGGTGGATATTGCTGGTGTTCGCATTCTTTACACTGGTGACTACTCCCGTGAAGAAGACCGCCATCTCAAAGCTGCTGAGATACCCCAGTTCTCCCCTGATATTTGCATTATCGAATCAACTTATGGTGTGCAGCAACACCAACCCCGCCATGTCAGAGAGAAGCGCTTCACTGATGCCATTCACAACACTGTTTCTCAAGGGGGCCGTGTTCTTATCCCAGCGTTTGCTCTTGGTAGAGCACAGGAGCTGTTGCTTATCCTGGATGAGTATTGGTCTAACCACCCAGAGCTCCACAAGATTCCAATCTATTATGCCTCCCCTCTTGCGAAGAAATGCATGGCTGTGTACCAGACATACATAAACTCCATGAATGAAAGGATCAGAAACCAGTTTGCACAGTCCAATCCCTTCCATTTCAAGCATATTGACCCTTTGAATAGCATAGACAACTTCCATGATGTGGGTCCGTCAGTGGTGATGGCAAGTCCAGGTAGTCTCCAAAGTGGCCTCTCCAGGCAACTCTTTGACAAGTGGTGCACAGATAAGAAGAACACATGTGTTATTCCAGGTTATGCTGTGGAAGGCTCGCTTGCAAAGACAATCATCAATGAGCCGAGAGAAGTGACACTAGCAAACGGGCTCACTGCTCCTCTTCATATGCAGATCTTCTACATCTCCTTCTCAGCTCACGCTGATTTCCCACAGACGAGCGGCTTCTTGGGTGAGCTTTGCCCACCCAACATTATTCTTGTTCACGGAGAAGCAAATGAGATGGGTAGGCTTAAGCAGAAACTTATCACTCAGTTTGATGGGACAGACACAAAAATCGTGTCTCCCAAGAACTGCCAATCAGTGGAGATGTATTTTAGTTCTGAGAAAATGGCCAAGACAATAGGCAGACTGGCTGAGAAGGTACCAGAAGTGGGAGACTCAGTCAGTGGCTTGCTCGTGAAGAAAGGCTTCACGTACCAAATCATGGCCCCTGAAGATCTCCGGGTGTACACACAACTGTCTACGGCTACTATTACTCAGCGGATTGCTGTCCCGTATTCTGGTTCTTTTGAGGTGATCAAGTACAGGCTGAAGCAAATATACGAGAGCGTGGAATCATCAACCGAAGTGGATGTTCCAACACTGACCGTTCATGAGAGAGTGGCCATCCGCCTGGATTCAGAGAGCTACGTGACGCTGCAGTGGTCCTCTGATCCCATAAGCGACATGGTGTCCGACTCGGTGGTGGCCATGATCTTGAACATTGGCCGCGAGGGTCCCAAGGTTGTTCCGATCGAAGAAGCGGTGAAGACGGAAGAAGAAACGGAGAGGGTGGGGCGGAAGGTGGTGTATGCTCTGATGGTATCGCTCTTCGGTGACATTAAAGTTGCAGAGGAAGGGAAGCTCGTCATAACTGTAGATGGAGACGTCGCGCACTTGGATGGTAGGAGCGGTGATGTGGAGTGCGAGAATGCTGGGCTGAAAGAAAGGATCAAGACCGCGTTCCGTCGCATACAGGGTGCGGTGAGGCCGATCCCGCTCTCGGCCTCCTGACCTGAAGCCATGAGAATGCCTTTAACTTTCGCTCGGGCTCGTGATTAAACAAAGTAGCAGGTTGTGTTAGGCGTTATGCGGCCATTTTGTTCTTGAGCGAAATGTAATTCTACTGCCTGTTGTGCTTTACTAGATGATCAGTAGACCCTAGAGAAGTTATCTGAAGGATCCTCTCACTTGCACTAAATTTGAGCTGTTATGCTTTGCTAGATGATGACCAGGCAGGCCTGTTTTGCTGCCTATGGAACATGAGTTGTAACATTGTGGACAATTTGTAGAAGTTATCTGAAGAATCCTCTCACTCTCACTTGCAGTAGTAAATTTGAGGCGAAGTTGCAGTGCATGTGTCTTTTAACTTGCGTGTCTACGTAGGTACTACCTCTGTAAAGAAATATAAGACATTTTATTTTAGGAAACTAAAGTAGTGTTGTAAAACGTCTTATATTTGTTTACGGGGGGAATAAATCTGAGCCGATGGAGCTGCTCTGTTTGTCTCTAACTTCTTCAGTTTGAGTTTCTGCTGTTGGTGTTTTATCTATGCACACCATGTCAAGTCTTGTTTGAGTTTCTTGGTTTCCAGTTCAACTTGTCTGTTTGAGACATGACTGTCATTTTGCTCTGGTTGCCACGGCCATGGCCATGGCCCTGCCCCTGCCCCTGCGTCGAATGCTAAGCAAGTTTGAGATCCAGTGGGATGAAGACGCACAACTCTGGTTTGACAGCATAACTGAATAGCAGCAGAGCAGAAAATGACTATTTTGCTACCTCAATACAACAGTGGAGTATTTACTATTTTGCTACCTCAACCGGTCAGCTAGGAGCTAATAAGACGATTTCCAGCAGTGATGTCAACAATCCACTGGATCACCTGCGGTTATACCTGGGCTGGGTTGCCCTGCGTCTTCATCATCAGTTTCTGCTTGAGCTAATATGTACACCAATATGTCACGGTCCTCGCTCGGTTTCTCACTCAATCTAGGCTTAGGAGCTAGGGTTCATACATGCTGGATTCGAATTTAGGGGAGGAAACAGAGGAGCAGCCGACAAGAGAAACATGATAACTCTTCAGTTAAGTCAGGAACAGCACACACACCCCAGAATATGCATTGTTCCTTGTATATCCCTCGAAACAGGCACTCCTCCCGCTTTATATATAAAACAACAACACGAAGGATACATGGCCGAATGATACAATGTGGTGGGGCAGCCCTCTCAGACAGCAGATCCCTAAAAACAGGCAAACATAAACGCACACGATTATGTTGCCGACAACACATGACTAACCGATTACAACGCCATGACATGTCCTAGGGCACCTAGCCTCCACAACAACGCCTCAAGAGGGGAACGCGAGCACCGCCGTTGTCGATTCCAAGGTGGACAAGGGTTTTCACTCGGAGACTGTGACACGAAGAGAAGAACCATGACGACGTCTTCAAGAAGATAACGACACCCACAGGTGTCATCGTCGCCGGTGCCAAAGCACGGAGCTTTCGCTTGGCAGCTCACCCGTGCCATCACAGGGGACCCAGACAGCAGATGGCGAGAACCAGCCTCCAGATCCGGATCTGGGCAAAAACGACTATGCCCGGACCACCCTCCGCTACACCACCTGCTGCCCAAGCGGCCGAGAAACGAAGCCACCACAGCCCTCATGGGGCCTGCCAGAAAGCCACCATGTTGACCACCGTCCGGGGCTGTCGTCCCGACATCCATGTCCCTAGTCACCGCCAGCCATCATCATCACAAGGCGCAAACCATGGTGGGAAGAACAGAAGACAGTCCTTCTACTCTTAGCCCAACATCAGTCACCGGACCTGGGTGATCGACTCCATAGTAGGAGGCGTCCATGCGTGCATCCCCAACCAGTCCCTGTGGACCGGGGGGACATAGCCTAGTAGCTGCCAACGGCCAGCGCTGAGCAAGCCCCAACACTAATCCCCGACCTTGGTTGAGGCGAGCTCAGACGCCGGCACACCCGAGGCCATCGGCGTCGCTCCGATCAATGACCCTGCAACAACCCTGGCGCCAACTCAGACCGACGGCTCCACGGAACAGCAAAAAAGGATGGCATAAATGCGATGGCGAGCACCAAAGCGGACAAGGTCAACCCCCTCCCTGCGCACCGTCGACCGCCATCCACCACCACTGGCCAGATCCACGATGCCCGCCAGAAGAAGCCGACATCGAGCCACATCGACCCTCGTAGACCCGGATCAGCTGCTGCCAACCAAGGCAGCAGCCCCGCCTCATCGCCGCCCGAGGAGCCCCGAGCTGCACCACCGCATAGGGCGTGTGCTGCCCCGTTGCATCAGAGCCAACACCACACACCCGATCGCCGCTAGCCCCAGGCCTTGCCCCGTTCGCAACTCCCGCACCAGATCTGTCCGGAAGGAAACCAACGCGCCACCACCAAAGCCGCTCGCCACCATGCCATGGACGACCGGGTCTCCAACCGCCGCCAGCACTGCCCGCCAGGTCGCCAGATCAGGTCACCCGACGATGCACGCAACCGCCCTGCGACCACCGCCCCGCAGCCGCAATGCAGCAAGCCCGCGCCCGCGCTGCCATCGCCCGCGTCCCCACGCACGTCACCGCCACCGGTGCCAGCCACCGCGCCGCCGGCCCCACGAGAGCGCGGTGCCCCACTCGGCTAGGCCGTCCCGTGCCAGCCCCAGATCCGAGGCGGGGGAAAGGAGCTGCCCGCCGCCGCTGACGCCACTAGAGCTTTACCCGGCGGCGACGGGGGAGGGAGATGGAAGGAGGGGTGAAGAAGGCCGGTGTAAGAGCACATTTATCCATGTGTGGTTTTGGTAATTGATGACAATCCCTATGGACTAATGGTTGCCTTGAGTTATATTCGAAGGATTTGTCCATAGGCACTTCTTGAAGTCCATCCGTGGGTTTCAAGGAGTTTATATCGTGACCAAGGTGGTATTCAAGGTTTTATCCAAAGATTGGTCATGTAAGAGTTGAGCTTATTGCAAGCATGTCTTGAAGAAGAAGACTGTGTGAGCATTCATGTTTACCTTCAAGACATCATCTTTATGAAGAGAGAAGATAATATACAAGGTTGATCAAAACTAAGTCAAAGACTGAATCAAGTTGATCAACATACAAAGCGTACAAGATGTACCGAGAGGGATCAAGTGATCCCATGGTATGGTAAGTATTGTCCATTACGCTTTGTGTATTAACCCATGATCTACGTGAGAGTTGTATGTGGGGTTAGGTATGTTTTCCATTGGCTTGCGTCAAGAGGAAGATCTCATACAACTCATGGAGGATGACATCAAGTGGTGATCGTCATCAAGATTTCCGAGTGCAAGTTCAAGTGGAGCATCATGAAGAGATCATGCTTGAAGCTTTCTGTCCATTGTGGTAACAATGGACTTGTGAAGATGCGCCAAAGAGTGGCTCACCCATAGTGGAGTATGGGGGAGCAATCTACTAGTCTTCATCAAGCCAGCGCAATCAAGAAAGGTGGTCCATCTTGAGAAGGACAAGATCATCATCATCTAGCTCAAGTGGACTATGCGCAAGGCAAATGTTTGCCCTTGATAGGTTTTCCATTTTACTGGTCTCATAGTGGTAGTTGGGAGACCGAGTTATAGGATCGATTGTCGTACTATCAAGGGGGGCTCTTAAGTGAGTAGCTCGATCGTATCGTTCGTTGAGAGCTCAAACCTTTTGCATCCTTGCATCGTATTTCTTGGTTCTTGTTTGGTGTTTCTCTTTGTGAGTCCTAGAGCTTATGGTCATCTTCATGACAATCCTGAGTTCATCGAAAACGGAGTTCATATGAATCTTCTATGATGTTTTCGATGTTGGAGTTTTTGCCGGTTCTTCATTCATAGAGGTTTCACATCTCTATATCATTGGCATTTTTATATTGCGTCTTCTTAAGATAACCAGCCGCTGTTGGATTGCTCTTGTCGTCCTGAATCCAACAAGCTTGAGTTTACTCAATCCGCAGCTCATTTGCAGGAGTTATGGCAGTTCTGGTCTTACCTGTTTTCTTGATGCGGTTGTACCGCTGGTCCGAGCGGTTGTACCGCTTGGCCGGTTCATCCGGTACGACTACCGCCTAGGGGTAATACCCCGGGGTTGCTGCTCACAGGATGTTGCCAGCGGTTGTATCGCCCATGATCTGGCCAACCCTATTGAGTGGCTTCGGGCGGTTGTATCAACCCAGTACCACCCCACCACCGATCTGGGTTCTATTTTGCTGCGGTTCTTGGGCGGTGGTGGCCCGGTTGTTCCAGTCAACTTATTTTGAACGGTACTACCAACGCTCATAGCGGTTGTACCGCTCGGGACTTTGCCACGCCACTGCCCATGCCCAGTCTTTGCGGTTGTACCGCTCTTCACAGCGGTTGTACCGCCCCTGTGTTTTTCTGCACATAACGGGCAAATTTATGGGGACCTATTTAAGGGGGTCTTCTTCCCCAATGGTTCCCCATCTTTTGAGGTCGAGTTTTCCCCCCATTGCTAGCCTTGTTAGAGCTTGCTAACTCTCAATCCCTCCAATGATTCTTACTAGTTCTTGAGGGAAAAAAAGATAGGAGATCTAGATCCACGTTTCCAACAATCACTTTCTTCTCTATGTGAGGGGAACCCCTTGGATCTAGTTCTTGGAGTTCTTGGTATTCTTCTTTGTTCTTCCTCTTATTTTCCTCCCTAGCATTAGTTGCTTTGGTGGGATTTGGAAGAGAAGGACTTGGTCACTCCGTGTACCCTTGCCATTGCATTTGGTGCATAGGTTTGAGTTCTTCACGGTGATACGTGGAAGTGAGAAGTTGAAAAGCTTATTACTCTTGGGTGTTTGAGCATCCTAGAGCTTGTTCCTCTTGGGTGCCTTGGCGCCCTAGACGGTAGGGGTGCCTCGAAGCTCAATCATTATGGTGTAAAGCTCCGGGCAAGTGTTGGTGTCTCCAATTAGGTTGTGAAGATTGCCCCGAGCAATTTGTACGAGTACTGGTGAACCGCCCCCAAGGGTTGCCAAAGTGTACGGGGTACCGGTGACCGTCCCCAAGGGTTGCCATTTGTACAGGTTCGGTGACCGCCCTCAAGGTTCCCTTAATGGAATCACGGCATTTTGCATTGTGCGAGGGCATGAGAAGATTACGGTGGTCCTAGTGGATTCTTGGAGAACATTGTGCCTCCACATTGCTCCAAACGGAGATTAGCATCCGCAAGGGTGTGAATTTCGGAATACATCATCGTCTCCTCGTGCCTCGGTTATCTCTTACCCGAACCCTTTACTTATGCACTTTACTTTGTGATAGTCATATTGTTCTTTGTTATATATCTTGCTATCACTTAGTTGTTTATCTTGCTTAGCATAAGTTGTTGGTGCACGTAGGTGAGCCTAGTTGTTTTAGGTTTTGTGCTTGACATATTAAACATTAGTTTTATTCTGTATTTAGTTAAGTCTAAACCGTAATTATTTTAAATGCATATTCATCCCTCTCTAGGCGACATTCACGTCCTTTCACGGCTAGGGTTCTCTCTCGGTCGCCTACCGGGGCGACGCGAGAGGGAGGGGGTGCGGGCAGTTTTATGGTTCCTTGTATATGTTGTAGAAGAAAAAGGCTTCAGGTCGCCCAAGTAGCAGAATCGTACCTGTTGGGCTAGCCCACTGTTTGGCCAGGCCACTGGTTTGCATGCTACTGATTTGGTCGTTGGGGTGCAGCATATGCTGGAGCAATGAAACTATTCCTGATTTTTTCTGAAAGTGTTCAGAATTTAAAGATGTTTGTGAATTTAAAATAATTCTATCGGGTTTCAAAACTTACCATGAACAAAACCAATATTCATGAATTGAAAATAATAATAATGAACTAAAACAATCTTCATACATTTCAAAAAGTTTACCCTTTTTCTTTAAAATGTTCACGAAATAAAATTAATAATCATGATATTATAACGTCTTTGGAGAGCTTGCTCGGCAGCTGTACAATGCTCGAGTACCTTCGTCTTCAGATGATGTTTGGGTTCAGTAACCTCCACATCGCTACGACGAATCTCTATACGATTTATATGCATGACTGGTGCCGCAACACGCTGTCAATTGGGGAGTTTCATGATATGGTCATCGAGAATGTGACTTTCCTTGAGAGATTGCTTGTACTTGATAAAGAAGGTCGAACAAGAATCAGGGTCATTGACGCACCGAAATTAACAGTGTTGGGCTATTCGTGTGCTGAATTCTCCAAACTTGTTACACTGGATCCATACCCGTTCAGGTACAACAATCTTCTTCTCATTCTTATTATTGTGCATCACATTTTATCTAGTTTTTGTTGATATATGTTCGGCTGTCATCAAAAAATAATTCCCACATGCCTCGCATTGTCTCTGTGCATAGTAAAGATCTTGGCACTGCAATCTATCAGCCAATCTGGATAAAGTTGTTAAGTTTCTTATATGCTTTCCGTGCACAAAGAAGTTATACGTCGAGGTGATGTTCCTTTTCTGTTAATTGTTAACCATAATAGAGTTCAATTTGTTGATACCCTTAC
Organism: Hordeum marinum; assembly: GCA_022496015.1. Classification (NCBI taxonomy): domain Eukaryota; kingdom Viridiplantae; phylum Streptophyta; class Magnoliopsida; order Poales; family Poaceae; genus Hordeum; species Hordeum marinum. The sequence continues at coordinate 514,744,165 of CM039676.1, read as the reverse complement.
CTATGATTACAATGACAGATGTACTATACATTTTTTTGAGATGTTAATCATGAACGATCGAAGATGGCATGTCAATGTATTAGTGTATTTTATAAATCATGCAAATCAAAGAGGCGCGTAGTGTTCAAAACTGCATCTAAGTACTGATATATTGTCTTCGTTTGGAGATACAAGCAGGACTTAGAGTGGAAAAGGTGGCGCAATATAACAATCCCATCGAATGCCTTGAATTTCATCTCACAGAAATTACTTTGAACAAGTACCGAGGCATCAATCCAGAGATTCAATTCGTCAGTTTCTTTGTTCAGAAAGCAAGGGTGCTCAAGGTAATGGGGTTTGCACTATATTTAGTGCTCCACAATGAATGGTTTACTGCTCAACGGAGGCGTCTATAGCGAAATGGAAAAGGCTCTCCAGAAGCTGATTTTCACTTTGGAAATTCATATGACAAATTATTCAGAAGCGATTCTATCGAGCCGATATATGACTTCTCGGTGTTTGATCCCTTCGCAGAAATATTTCATCCCATGGATCCTAAAGATTTGATTTGATTTCTAATATCAGTTTGTACCTTGTAATCTTTGAATTTGGGTCTTGTGATGCTGGAATTTGAACCTTGTAATATTGCTGGTATTTGTGATACAATATTTGAAATTGCATTGCATTCTTTTTTGTTTATGCAATCATATTTTTATAAGTACATATGTTGTTGTTCTGTAGGCACAACATAGATGTTATGCAGAACGAGCAAATCAAAGTACACATGGACTAAACTACGAAACCTTTTGGTGATGATTTCATCAATCGCTGAAAATTGTATACCAGCAATTGTTTTCCCACAACACACATGTTGTTAGCACCAATTGTCTGCGTTATTTTTGGTTTTCGCACACGATTCTCATTACTCACCTGTTTGCTGTATATCACACACATCTTGTTATGCCGAATCGTTTGTGTTCTGTTATATCATCACACACAGTTTATTCGAGTGAACTGTATGCCGTACTTCGCACACGTATGATATTTTGTTAACCGTATCTTCGCTAATCACAGACGGTTCATAAGAACACACTGTCTGCCGTAGATCGCACATGCAACTATTTTTTAAATTGTATTTGGTGGATCCATCATCACACACAGTTCGTGTCATTAGTAACGGAGCTTGAACTATACCTTGTTCACAAGAACACATTGTTTGCGATTCATGCATCGCACACAGTTTCGTCGAAGGGTCTCTGATTGCCATGTCGTCTTTGGACTTTCCTGCAGTAGTGTGAGAATGGGCAATGCATGATACGGAAGAGGATAGCAAATGTAGAAAGGCGAGAGTGTATATATCCATGGATTCATATTAGATATACAGAACTCATATACTTATTCTAAGACTTATTAGCTCTCTCGAAGGAAAGTACTATCGCATGCCCCTAGGGAGGAGGTTGGGAGGAGTTAACAATCGCGCGTCCCCGATTCGAACAACATGATATGATTTTATTTCAGACATAAAAATGCTCACACATCATCACCATGCCACAATTAATAATTAGATGAATAAAAAATAATAAGTTTTAATTACCGATATTTCTAATAACCAACGACCATGTACTCATGCCCTTTCATATTACTACATCAATATAATCAACTCATGTTTCTTCTTTAGTGAGCCACATGAAACTTTTTATTATATTCCCTTGAATACCTATCTTTTTGGACTAGTCTTTTAAGACGTGCCCATTAACGTTCCTATGTTTTATATACTCTCAAAAAGATTTAAATGAAGCATGAAAGTTTAATTATTTCTACAAAATTGAACGCCGTCATGCTCTAAAAAGATATAAATGAAGCACTAGAGAAACCACCTAGCTTAAAATGTATAAATGAAGCATATAGAGTTTTCTAATAAATTATGATGACCGCGTGTATATCTCGAATACGTGTGTCTAGCAAACAATGATTTTGGCAAACTAAAAGAAAAGAAAAATATAACAAATGACGCCCCAAGAAAAACACATATCATGTGGAATAAAAATATAGCTCTAAGTGACATACGAATAGATTGGAGACGAAAGAGGAGCTGCCATCTGGGGCATCCCCAAGCTTAGATGCTTGGGTCTTCCTTGAATATTACCTTTGGGTACCTTGGGAATTCCCAAGCTTAGGGTCTTGCCGTTCCTTATTCCTTCATACATCATTGTCTTACCCAAAACATGAAAACTTCGGCACACAAAAGTTAACAAAACTTCGTGAAATTCATTAGTATAATAAACATATATATGTGAATTATGAATTATAAATTAGTAGTATACAAGGCGCTTGGGAAGGAGATATAATACAAGCTGCTCCCTGCAAATGAGAACACAAAGGCACAATATGAACTTGCGGCTGTTGCATGGGAACAATGTTTATGGGGGAGGAATTTTTTTGCTTGGTGTTTCTGAAAGATAGGGCTAGTTGTTTCGTCACAAGTAGTGAATCAGGCGAGTGTTCAATACCTCGTCTATCTGTTTTACAGGTTAACTTTTTGAGTCATTTGGCTCATTTTGTCAAAATGATACACAACCTTTATCTGATGTTCTTATTTTCTGAGCAAAACTATAGATGGTACTGTCAAAGTACATCCTTTGAATGGTAATGTGTATAGTGTTGAACTCTTCGATGCAGTGTCCTAGCAAAATCCATATGCTAATCGAGTACTAGTGAATTACTGATTCTTCCGACTTAGGGGTGAGGATCGTGTGTCATCTCTCTGAAGATGATCCGTGTTAGTTCGATACTTTGATGTTGGTTTGTTAACCGGAACAAATATCAAGTGTTAATAGTTGTTATAAAAGTACTAATTATGTACCAAACTTTCATGCCTAATCTTACAATGCGTGCTCTATTGCTTCCAGTATTAAATTTCTTAAATTGGTTCTATGCAAAACGTAGCCATGTCAACACAATTGTTGCTGTCGCTGCAAAATATTTTAATTAGCATGCTTAAGCTTTCATTGGCAAGCCCTCTAGTGAGCACGTCATTGCAACAAGAATAAGTAGTGGCGGGCACGGTACGCGGCCCGCACTGCCAAGATTCCAATAGTGGAGAGCATGAGTTATCGCTCGCCACTATAGAGGCTCTACCCGTGTTAAAGGTTATTGCTATTGAAATGATAGTAGTGACGGAAGGTCAGTGAAAGGTGGTCCAGAGAGCCTTGCCCATCACTACTGGCCTTTTCCCACCCGTCACTGTTAGGCAATCCTGCAGTAGTGACTTAAACAATATGTATGTGCATTGCTATTGAAAAACTCAAAAAGACTTGATATTTCTCTTTCTAGAATAATTACAACAATTTTTTCGGACATTAAACACATAAAACGTTCTTTTGACATTGCATGCGCAATGACCACATTATTGAAGAGAGACGTGCTACTAACTAAACAGGGAACAGAGAGAGAGAGAGAGAGAGAGATATGTAGGGGTGGTTGGGTAGGAAAAGAGGTTAAGAAGAGTGGGGAAGTAGCTTCCGTGTTGGTAGGGAAGTAGCTTCCGTGGTAAAGGCCTTCAAGTTCACGATGGCGACATCTTTTTTTTCTTTTCCAGAAGGGGTGAAATGCCTGCTTCTTCGTCAGCGGGTGAATCTATAGAGAACGAGACTACACACGTACCGTACTCCTCTTCACCTGGTTGTCGGTTCTGGGAGGTTGAGGCAACTGATGCCGTCCGATCTACCAGCAGCTCTGTTAAGTAATCTCTCACTCTTCCGGTATGTGGACGATTATGACGATCTGGACGGACACACTTGAGCCCGAGCTGCAACACATCTTCGATCTCCTTGTTGAAAGGCCCCATAAGCCATTGGTCAGCTGCATCGAGAATTCTGTTCTTGCTATCACATTCAGTCACCTCCTTTATAAGGTTGTTGTTACCATCATCCAGGATGATTGGTTTTTTACCGCAGACAATTTCAAGCAACACCACACCTAAACTATAGACATCACATTGACCGCATACTTTGCCATTGTCGACGTATGCTGGGTCGATGTACGACCGAGTCCCAATAATAGTGTCCGTAGGGCGTGAGGTTTGGGTATGCCTTACTTGCGTCACCAGCCCAAAGTCGGCCAGTTTAGCATTGAAGTTCTTGTCCAACATTACATTAGCCGGCTTGATATCCCTATGCACAATGGCATCATCCGGGCATTCCTTATGGAGGTATGCTAGACCGGAGGCAATACCAAGTAGTATGTTGCACCTGAAACACACAGGGAACAATATATGATGTATTTGTGGTGATAGCATATAGTGATCTTCATAAGCAATATACATGGGCCCATATATAGATGCGTTGTGCATACCTTCTCGGCCAACCTAGGTGTGAAGATGATGTGTCATTGTTTGTTACACTGTAAGCTCCGTAAACTCCAGAGTCCATGGTACCATTCTTAGGATAAAGATGGTCCTCAAGGTTGCCATTCTCCATTATTTCATACATAAGCAGTAAATGTTTGTCTTCGTCGCACCAACCTTTGAGACGTAAAATGTTCCGATGATGCAGCAGACTCATAATTGTAATCTCATTATGGAAGGCCTTCTTAGCTTGATCCGACGATGCATCTCGCATTTCTTTTATTGCCACTACCACGTCTGTGCCCGGAAGCGTACCTTTGTAGACAACACCAAAAGCACCACGTCCGAGCTCTTTCTTCCGGTCAAAGTTATTTGTTGCTTGCGCCAATTCCGCATAAGGGAAACTCCTTGGACTGTCCACTTTTGAATCACCTTGTTGACCGTTTCCCTTGTCTGAAAAAGAGAAAAAATGACAAAGGTATATAGGACATGTGCCTAATAATAGTTCCTTGAACGAAAAGTCAAAAACTATATGCCGTGCATGCACGGGTGGTTCCAGAAAAATATAATTCATGTATATATGTATATGTAGCGGGGTTTAATGTGCAATTGTAAATGCCTAATAATATTAAAAATACAATCAAAGATATGAATAATTTACTTGTGGTTGCACCGGAGGGTGTTGTGGTCGCTTCACCCTGGCCCATGGTTCCATTAGAGGTGGATGGCGTTGTGGCTGCATTGGAGGTGCCCGGTGTGGTCACTGGAATCTGGTCCGTAGGTTTTTCATTGTCCTCTAAAAACACAGACCATTAACCATCTTTGTTGAGATTTAAATTATGAAGCTTTGTAAATTTGGAGAATTTAAACAAATGCTATACAATACCCTGTGTTTTGTGTTGTCTCCGTGACCTGTATCTGCGGTGCCAAAACCAGCCCACTAACAAAGCCGCTGCAATTAGTGCAACCACAAGTCCAATAACCATGGCAACTGTGCGAGAACCTGCAGAAGGGAGCGTGGTGAGGACTTATTGCTGCAAATATCTAGAGCCTGAGATACGTAGAGAGGATTTATATATGGACCAATCTTTTTTTTAAATTACTTGCACAACAGGAGCTCTGTCGATTTAATTAAGAGAGAAAGAAAATACATAGATGGCTAGTTTATATGGGAAACTAACCGAAGACCATCCAACAACAGGAAAAAAAGATAAGAAAAACAACAACAAGTGTTGAAACCAATCCAAACAGACCACCACCACCTAATGTGTGCTCATTCCAGAATGATTATAAGCAAGATCTTCGGTATGCAAATGCAATCCATTTTAAAAGTTTGAATGAGCCTCCAAAAAGCAATGAAAAAATTCAAAACATAAATTGCTGACTTTCACGCAAGATATATTCCTAATGTCATGAGGTTTCAAAACCAAACGCGGTTTGCATGCATTGTTGAAATATATTGCCTGACTCTTTTCAGCAGCTCGTACTTTTAGATGAGTTGGCTGGAATATGAATTCAATATGGTGTTAGAGTCAAAAAATCTTAAGTTTAAGACCCCACGAACACAGTATTAAAAAAATGTGACCTACATCGATTTCAAATCTACCGTAAGGAAAAGTGTTGAAATATATTGCTCGTCTCTCTTCATCATTTGAATTTTCACCACTTCCTTAGCGAGGCCGCCTCCGGACACATTAATCGCTCCTGCACTGACTAATCCAGCCAGCAACGTGGCATCATCTAGCTCATGCATGCGCACGGGATGGATCCAAAGGAGATCGGACGTTCAACTACAACGAATTCTATATCGACCATGGCTACATCAGGATCGACGACCTCAACATCGACCACACGACTACGTCTACAACAACACGTCGCCAACAACTATAGTCAACAACATCCGCATTGTTAGTAACGTCCATGTCACTCCCGACGTGACTGCGGGAGGGAATAGAGAAGAGTGAGGGAAGGGACGTAGTCACCACCTTAAATGCCGACGCATCTAAGATGCTATTTATGATGGTGCAACGGAGAAGATGATAGAAACGCAAGACTTATTTAATCGCAATCGTTTGCTTCACCCGTTAGGAAATGTTAGAAGTATATATAATTATGTCAAGTTAGATATTAGGAGCTAGAGATAGGATAGGTTTAAACCACTTACGACTTGCTCTCTACTTCAAGTCTCTCTCCCTCATATTGTATTCTATATATACCTCTATGAGGGTCAGATCAATACAACACATAATTTTAGGTTTAATTTTTTTTGAAAGTCCGAACTGATGAAGAGAAGGGGGCAATATATTTCAACACACACATTTAGAAACAAAAAACTGCGGTGAATAGTGGTAACTTCAAATTGTAGATGCTTTGCTGAGGCACTTCACTTCTATTCTCAAGGCATAAGTAGTGATTTTTAATACTTGTTCTATAACCCATAAGCCTATAATCATAAGAAAGTAGTCCTGTGGGGTTAAGTTGGTTAGATCCAGGAACAAGTTGCACCTCGAGGTCTGTAGGCATTTGTCTATAAAATCATACATAGAGACCTAGAAGTATATGTATATGCGTTCCAAAAAAGTGTCTCTAGCTACATCTTGATCTGCAAAATATAAACAACTGATGTTTACTGCATTAGTTTTTTTAGGTGATCGCACGATCGGGGCCTGATTTAGTTAAATGATTGGTGACGGCATTGGATTTCTGTGTGCCTTAGTCGTCGCATTGCTTGAAGATATGCCTTGACCTGGCTTTATTAAAAAATAATAACAGAGCTAACCTACTTTTCTAAAATATCCGGTGTTATATTGAGTATTTTATACTCGTGTTTTTGCCGGAAGCAACATGTGGAAAACAAAAAATAGTGTGTCTTTGGATGAGGAGAGAAAGCTTATGCAATCTGATGTCTAGATATCTCATATTGTCTTTAGAACCCTATATAGAAGTTTTTAAAATGTAAGAAAATTCATGGACAGAAGACATGATATATAGACTAGAAAAATTCAACAAAGCATATGGCCGTTCTGTATCTCAGTTGTGGAGAATGAATGTGAGGATCAGGATTTAGACTCTGCTAGTGGGTGTCATGCACCTACAACTCCACCACCACCACGGCCATTCTCTATATATAGTATGACGGCTGTTAGCATATGAAAAATACTCACTTTGGGTCCTCGATGTGGTGGTTTGATCGTCGGATGATGACGTTGGTAGCAATGGCCCGGAAGAAGCACCACTGAATGGCACTACCGTAAAGCTTGTGTTGCTGTACCTAAGAGTGCAGCTATAGCTTTTGCGCTTGCCTTCTATTGTTATGGTAAACCAGTCTGAGGCATTGGCCGACAACACCTCAAGGCACTGCTTGCACTTGTCCGGCGGCAGGTCCCATGAGCACTGCATCAGGGCATATGGCGGATCGACCCCGCTCGCCGCAAACCGCTGGGGCGAGGACACCGCCTCACCAGTCAGCAGCGCTAACCTGTCTTTCATCTTTCCACTGAATTCCATCCGAGAGGAGGAGGGTGCCGCACCACCCGACGAGTAGATTATGTCTGCACCAACCAACAAGTATGTTTTTCAGTGTGCATGGCCAATCTAGATTTGCATGTTAAACGATTCACCGAAAGAAGTTGAATTAAGTTAAGAAAAACTGAATTAATTTGTGGCCATAGAATCTTTTTTCGATAAAGTGTGGCCTTAGAACCTGAGCAACTCCGACATTTTAACTTTGACTATTAGTTCAGTATCATGGAAAAAAAATCCTTGTCTATCAATCAAATTGAAACTAACATATTTGTCGTTATGAAATATACATTTGCAGAATATACTTATTTTTTGTTTCAGGTGATATATAATAATAGAAAAAATGGTCAATACATTAGTTAGAGACACGTGTCAATATACAAACCAACCTACATGTACGGGTTGTGGGGATTGTATAAAATTCAAATTTGGCAATGAATGGCTAATTATTACACGATCACAACAGATCAAACCCAAGCAACCCGAACCATGACGTTTTTCAAACGTTGCTATTAGACTTTTCTGTACTAGTGCTACATCCTCAGATGGATAACAAACAAATCGAGGTAGCCGTCATCGGCCATGTAGTGCTCACATGAGCATCTTGGGAGACTGGTCATATTTGAGTACAACATGGCCTGTCTCTAGAGTGTTTTTTAACTCATGTTGTCCCTACACCATCATGAATAGTAAATTCAAGAAAATTTGATTTTTTAATAAAAACCTGAAATTTGGTGACATCAAATATACTCAGACGTTGTAGGCGCTTGCAAGATTTCATGCACAAAAAACATTCGAGGAGCTCTACCGAAGAAAAAGATTTCACCGCTCAAAGGTTTGAGCGCTTTTTAGCACTGAATTTTGATTCTCATGCATAGAGCTCATCGAATGTTTTTTCTACGTGAAATTTTGCAAGCACCTATAATGTTTGAGCATATTTGATGTCACAAATTTTTAAGATTTTCATTTTCATTTTTTTGAATTTACTGTTCATAATGGTGTAGGGACACGTGGGAGTAACCACACCTTTATCGAGCTCTAAAACTAGATATTGACCTTTTAACCTATGTATTGTTTGGCTTTGAGCTGGCAATTGTGTAGTAGTACTATCTAGTTGCATGTCAGCTTTCGTGGACTAGTTCAACTTGATAATGTGCACTTAGTCACGACACACACGCCCGGTAGCCAAGACAAATAGTGTTGTGTGGGCGTACGCCAATTAATTACTAACTGAGTGTATACTGCTTCCAAGGGATCTATATGCATCCATCTTTGCCATACAAAGCAGAGAGAGAGGCCAGACGTATGTAGCGCATGAGTCGTTTAATCTCATTTACTCAGGCAGGCCAGGACATGTGAGCCTGGGAACCACTGTGACAATTATTGGGCCATTGCTGCTGCTCGATCACCATCCAACAGCCTAGAGGACAATTTGACAACATGCAAACACTGCTCGCTCTAGTGTTGTTCCAGCTCAATTTGGCAACTTGCATATCAGTAGAGTGGCTCAACTCACTGTGTGACCCTAGGAGAATTAATTACGAAAGTGATTTATACTGCTTGAAAACGAGCTATATGCATCCATCTTGACGGGCGACAGTTCGTTGGACTTGTTCCTACGTCTATGGTTGACGAGAATGACATGTCTTGTTGTCCATCGCCCACGGCCACATGCCTTGGCTGGTCTACGTCATTTTGCTGGGGCTACCTACTATGCATCGAGACATCGGTTATAGATATGAAGAGTTTATCAAATTTGTAAATGTGAGTGAAGGCTTCGGGTGGCTTGATGTATGTTATTGTCAGACCTTAGTGAAATAATTAATAAAGATGGTTATATGCATCAATTGATACAGAGGCCGGGGGTTTAACCTCCTTTTCTTAAAAAAATAAATGCATTGACTCATATGGGGAAATGATAGTGATATAACTGGTACAAATGTGTGCGTCACTATTTATCTGGTCACATATATTTTATATTTTATCAGTCACATTTTTAATCTATGTTAGACTCACCTCAAGGGAGACTTATAAACCTAGATAGTGGAAGCACTTTTCTCGTCCCATAATGTAGGACGCTTCTTCGAGCTAACATAGCTTGTAAAGATGTCTTATATTATGAGACGGAAGGGATACACGATAAGTTTAAGATAACTCAGGCAGAGACTAACTAATTACTAGACCATGCACACACATAACAAGGGATAAAGATAAAAAAAAGGGAAATTATGCTAGGAACTCATGGTAAAAGCAAAAGACCCGACTCTTGACTATGTGGACCCTCACTAGACTGATAAAGCATGTCCGTTAGATTTACATAACTAGTACTCCCTCCGTCATAGTTTAGAAGGTTAGCAATTTAACCGTTAGATTTACATAACTAGTATTCCCTCCCGTGATGTGTCTTAGTTAAGAACTGCAGCAAGCTTGAATAGTATGCTCCTTTTGAAGAATAGCAATTTAACCGTCATGTGTGCTAGAGCATTCTATCAAGAAAGCAGCGATTTCTTTGTGCCAGGCATATTTCTGAAATAAACAAGTGAAATTTCCTATACTTCCAATTGTAGTTTTATGCCAAACATGCATGTATCTTTGATTTACTTGTTTGATAAAGCAGCAGCATATTTTTAGGGAAGCAGCGACTTCTTTGTTTCAGCCAAAACGAAATCCTAGAGAATTTGGTAATGAACGGCTAATTATTACACGATCACAACAGATCAAACCCGAGCTACCCAAACCACGACATTTCCAATGCAGGTAAAGTCAGATCCTTTAACCTCTTCCTCACCTCAACAAAAAATGCTCTTGATTTACTTTATAGTAGTATACTACCAAAGTTGAATCCTTATAAATAGTCCCACCACCCTTAAATATATGGCGACTTGGTCAAGTATAATGAAGATGACCGCTTTATTTGCCCCGGGTAATTTCAAATTCTGGATCCGCTCAACTACACGCCGTAGTGCAAAATTTAGCCTAGTGAATGCATGTGGACCTCTTCGATGTGTAGTTGAAAAGATTGAAGATGGTACCGGAGCAAAAGACTATGTGTATGTATGGAGCAAAATTTAGCTGAGATGCATATGGAATTGAGAAACAATAGATGATTCGTTCATATTCGGAATTTCAAACATTAAATAACTAGCATTTGAAAACAGAGAGTGTCCTCCAATATTTACCAGTTTCGGCAGTACCAAGGAAGTTGGTATCGGAGTAGCGGACAAGGCACTTGTCGAAGACAGCGAGCACAGTTGTGCTCCCCGGGCAGCGTTTTGGCAGACCGCCGGTGTTGCTGCCAACAGTGGCAGCGAGGCAGTCGCCACAGTCAGCACGCGAGTGGTCCGCAGAGCACATTGCAAGCCCATACACCGTGGCCGTGCCCTCACCAACCGTCCCGCTGAAGAAGCCACCATTCTTGGAGACGGCGTTCTGCGGAAGGGCAGCGAGGAACTGGTTCAGGTTGGCCGCGTAGGCGCCAGAAGGTGTGTAGTTTCCCGTGTTTGAACAGCTGATGGCTTCAATCATGGCTGAGCTCTGAGCATCAGAGGTTCGCCATAATAATGGAGCTAGTAGGTGGAAGCAAAAGAAGAGGAAGGAAAAAAGGGAGGACCGCCGGACGACTGTCATGGCTATCTCTATAAGCTCCCTTTCTTGCTTGGTTTGCTGTTTCTGAGGGATATAGAGTACATAGAGTTATGTACTTATATAGACGACCGTAGAAACAGACCTGTTCTTCTTTTCATTTCTATTTTTGAAAGTGGAAATATATTAATCTTCAACAAGGGTATTATTTTACACGGGACTTGATGCACCCACCCAAAGATTGGTAGCACTCCAATGCCCGGTCACAAAACGGATGACGCCGAATGTCCACGGACAACGGGCGGGACGGAGGCCATCCGATTGGACCCAAAGTGGTAATATAAGGTGCATGTCAAAGTTAGCGGTTCATGAAATTTTGAACTACTATGAATCATCTTGTTCTACTGCTGTGTGGAGTTTGACCAACGGTTATTTTATTTTATTAGTGTTATTATTAAATTTTTTCTATGTTTTTTTTTGAACCGGGCATACCCCTTACCATTACTTTTAGTAACGGAAATACAAAAGTTTGACCGATCATCCAAGGAAACTAGAAAGGGGAGCGAGATCAAAGTATCTCTGAGAAACCCACTATAAGCACTTGTCACCGAGCAGCTCACCGCGGGACGAAAATCCAAAGACATTAAAAGAACCAACTAAGAACTAACCTATCCAGTAACAATCCTGGAGCCATCAGAACGTAGCAAGCGAAACAAGAAACATAAAACGAGGCTCACAAATGAATATCTAGCCAAAGCTCACACAGGAGCAACATACTTAGGGGGGACATAGTCTAAGGAGTGCCTTGAAAGAGAAATGCGGGCGAGGAGTCAGACGCAGCTGGGACAGTCTCAATCTTGATTTGACCCCCCCGGAGCCGCGCAAATCCGCATATTGTTCGAGGCATTGATCTTCAGCATCTTGGCTCCATGCTCCATCGCCTATGATCAGCACCCGCCATCAAACCTGCCCAGTAATTAAGATAACCATAGGCAGAATAAACAACATCAAAAGGAGACCTCAACTTCTAATTGTCCTCAAAGGTAGATCGGTTGCGACAATTCCACGTTGCCCAACACATCGCAGCTAGGTCAAAAGTGTAAAAATTTCACTCCATCAAATGCATAACACCAGGAAAAGTATTGCCAAATGTTGTTTGGACACAAATCCGTGTCCAAGACACAGCCTACAGTCCTCCAGACTACTCTAGCCACCGGACAGGTAAAGAAAAGATGTTGAGAGGGTTCCCTCTCAGTACAGAAACTTTGTTATTATTGTTGTTTAATACTTCTTCCATCCGAAAAGAGTTGTCTGAGTCCTGCTGTTTCCCTTTGTACAAACCTTTTGTACTGCTATTTTTCAAAAATCAATAAAAATACGCTGCAGCGTCCAGCTGTTTTCTTCAAAATTTATTTGATGGATAAAATAGATGTATTTAAAACTAAAATACACCTAGATACATCCATTTTTCCAACATGTATTTCTAGATGAAAAGAGTATTTTTCTTCAATTCCAACACCATAGTATTTCATCCTTCATCTAAACGACTAATCGCGTGCAGCAAGTTAATCGACCATGCATATTGTGCAAACGTATGTGTAGATTATCATAAAATAATTCTGAAATAGGAATTGATCTATTAGGGTTTTTTTGCGTAAAGGATCACATCTATTATAAAGATCCACCGAAAGTGCAAAACACCTCAAATATAATAGTAATAATTACATCGAGGTCCATGGACCACCGAAGGACCATTGCCGCCGCCAAAACGGGTCGTCGACGAGCCGCTGTCGCCGTTTTCAGACGAAGCCGGCCTGACCTTGTCTATGACTGCTGGGAAGTCTTTGTGCACGTGTCCCTAACGACGAGCACCCTGGAGCCGCAATCGTCGTCGTTGAATCCTTCAATCAATCCGAAGAACCTGAAACCAAATATCGCCATTGCATACGCACGACGACGAGAAACCCTAACCTTACTGTCCCAAGGAGCTGGCACGAATCTACGCAGGAGCTCCGCCTAATCCGTCCCAAGGGACAAACTTGAGAAGGATCGGAGCCCGGAAAATTGACTTGAAGAAGAAGCGACGACATCCGTCCAAACGCCGCCCCTACCAGGTGAATTGATCTATAAGTTTTACTATTATGTACTTCTAGTATTTCTCCCTTGGGTTTCTTGCATTGAAAATGCTGAATTACAGATGGACTTTGGCGAAACGAAGTCCATTTCCACATTAATTAGCAGGTCGGCATGCTGTAATAACGGCAGTTCGAGCCCTTCCATGCATGTCGGTCTGCAGCGCCAAAGAAGCAACGCATGGTAGGTATTAGTTCTGATTTGACCAAGACCAGGTCAGTGCTGTCCTATGGATTAATTTACATCTTTATAGAGGCGAATTAGCAATGCATACAAGTGGATCTTAACTAACTAACAAAAGTGATTGTGATAAGATTAGCATACCTATCAGCTTATTGTGATGCGTTTACTTTTGTTATTTGTAATTGATTTTTGCTCGGTTTCTATGACGGAAGCTGGTGAGGGACCGGGGTTCCTCTCCCCTGTTCTGGAAAGAAGGGATAGGTTCCTTGCAACTTCTAACTTACTGCAAATTATAATTATTTTTTTGCGGGGAACTTACTGCAAATTAAGCGACGGAGATTGAGATATGTTAGTCGTTACAACTAGTTACATCAGCTAATTGTTTAGTGCCACCTGCAGTTGCCCTACCGAAAAAGGCTAGTGACATCACACTTAACACGATCGTCGACGCCAACAACTCTGTCAAGACAGACTGAAGCACTGAAAGGCAAACAGCTCAATCGAGAGCCACTGGTCCGCGGGACCAAAACACCATAGGCTTTTTCCGGCAGAGCCTTCTTCACATATCAGGACGGAGTAGAGCGGTGGAACTTTCTGAATATAAAACAACAAATAAATATTCACCCGCAAAAAAATATAACACTGGAATATTTGTCTAGGCTACGTACCTTTTTCTCCCTTGTAGACATTAATTGTTGGGTCCGACAACCATATCTTTTCGGCCAATCCAAAAATAACATTGCATGCTACCCACCGCGGCCGACTCGAGCTGCTACGGTGGACGAGCACACCACCAAAACCCTAACCCGCTCCTCCCCTCGGTCCGTTCGACCTTTTTTTTAAAAGAAAGTCCCCCTCCCCCCTTGCACCAACTTTATTAAGCCAAGGCAGAAAACAACACGTCCATGACAGTTTACAAGTTCTCGCCGCAAGGTAAGGCTGGTCGCAATGGGAGTATCATAGCTAGTATCATGCATGCCAACTAGGCAACCTTGATGAGGTGACATAGAATTCCATAAAAAAAAAGATGGTTAAGTATCATATCATGATACGATACCATATTAAATGATGTACTACTATGTGTCATGCATGTCAATAAATAAACTATCTTATGATACTATCGTACTCCCTCCGTCCGGTGAAAAGTGTACATATAGAAATTTTAGAAAAAATTATGAAGTGAAGTAAAAAATGCATGGGAAAGGTGCAAGCCATCATCTCTCTCCTCTTTAATTACCCAACCCCCAATGAGCTAAGTGCATGTAGAAATTAAGAAAACTGTGTGTAGAAAGTTATTGGTCTTGATTATCGTGTAATGAGAGAGAAGCATTTTTTCTACTTTAAAGTGCATTGGAAAAAATAGAAGTACATTCTGTTGTGGACAAATTTTAAAACCAAACGTACACTTTTCATCGGACGGAGGGAATATGATACTATGCACTACGGATGTAGTATCATACATTAGTATCATATGCATGATACTAGTATATATGATACTGTCCATTACAACCAGCCTAAAGCGTAGCCCCATGCATTCTCGAATGTCGAAAGTACACCCAGGCGATCCTAAGCAACTCCTCTTGCCGATGGTCGAGCAGCCTTAAACACGAGAGAAACAGAGCACCCTACGCGCGTCCAGGCACAGTATCTTCCATTGCCTTACCAGAGACCCCACCAAATCCAGGATACAAAGCGTGTGTTTGGATCCTTTGCCTGTTCACCTCGCTAGGCAAGGCTAGCCGACAGAAGCAAGCCAAATCGGCTCGCTCGTTCTAAATTCTAACGCACAAAAATCTGGAAACCACAGGCAACTAGGTGACTTCGCCAAGGAATCAAACCGCCGGCTTCCTTGCTGGGCTGGGCGAGACAAGCGCTTGCTCCAGAACCAAACATATCCAAACATGCCTCGCCATTTTCGTCCTTGGAAGACAAAGTCATTTCAAAGCAACCATAAGCCACACAATATGGCAGAAGTAACTAAATTAATAGCTTCTTGTTTCTTGTTAAGTTTCCACAACGGTTCAATGATTCAAAAGATTCACGTATAGAAATACCAAAACATTGAACAACAACAAACCATATCTCTTTTGTCACAATGCAATCAAAAAATAGGTGTTGAATGGATTCAAGCTCATTACAAAACACACAAGAAGCATCATCCACATGTCTTTTTTTGCCAAATTGTCCCTAGTCAACCTTAAATGTCTCTGGGCTGTTGGTTAATATTATGAATCCTATAATAACTGGGAATTGCTTTCTAAATACTACTCCCTCAATCCGGAAATACTTGTCTTAAAAGTGAATGTATCTAGACTTATTTTAGTTATAGATACATCCATTTTATTTATTTTTAGGACAAGTATTTCCAGACAGAGGGAATATTTTTTTGATTTACAGCTAATGCATGATTCTGACTGAATGTCTTTATTAACCAGAGGAGGATGGACATTGTGTTGACATATATTTGTCATACAGGTCATAGACTTCCACCAGACACTGGAAGTTAATGGCATACGCTTCTGGTGCTATACTGCTGGCCATGTACTTGGCACCGCCATGTTCATGGTGTATATTGCTGGTATTCGCATTCTTTACACCGGTGACTACTCCCGTGAAGAAGACCGACACCTGAAAGCTGCTGAGATACCCCAATTCTCCCCTGATATTTGCATTATTGAGTCAACTTATGGTGTCCAGCAACACCAACCCCGCCATGTCACGGGTGAATAGCTCCTATGCGACGTTTTTATGTGAATTGGAAAGCATGCGATGTCATTGACAGAAATAGCTCATGTGCGCCGTCTTACATGGAAATAATAGCCCCAATACGACCAGGTGGTTAAAACACGGGAACGGTCGTCAACGGGACCGCGATTAAGTTAAAAACAGGTGTGTCCCACTTGGCAGTGCATCGATTCCGTGCTTCTTCCCTGCTTCTGGTTGATGCTCCCTTCTTCATTCTCTTCGGCGGCGGTGGCGGAGCTTTAGTTTTGCCGTTAGAGATTTCGTTCACGGCCGCGGCGGCGTATTTGGTGAGTGTATTCGGCACCCTAGACACGTTCCCCTCCGTCTTGAGTTAGATTTGACCAAGTGAGCCTTTGTTTTCCGCGGGATCCAAATTGTGGAGGTGGGTGGTACTGGGTAGCGGAGGCGGTGCTGGGCTGAACAAGATGGAGCCACGAGACACAATGTCTGATGGGGAACATTGCATGGGAAACAAATTTTTTCCTACGAACATCCAAGATCTATCTATGGAGATCACCAACTATGAGAAGGAGAGTGGATCCACATACCCTTGTAGATCGCTAAGCGGGAAGCGTTAAGAAACGCGATTGATGTAGTCGAACGTCTTCGCGATCCAATCATGATCCGTCCCACGATCCAATTACGATCCGCCCCGATCTTGCATCGAACGGACATCACCTCCGTGTTTAGCACGCGTACAGGTCAATGACATCTCCTCCTTATTTATCTAGCAAGCAAGGGCGGAGAGGCAGATGAGTTCTCCGGCAGCACGACGGTATGGTGGCTGTGGTGCTGGAGCTGTCCCGGCAGGGCTTCTCCAAGCGCTACCACGATGATCTAGAGGAGAAACTGGTCTAGAGGGAGAGGGAGAGGCTGCGCCGTGGCTTGGGTGCTGCAGCCCTCCCTCCCCTCACATATACGTAGGGCAGGGAGAGGATGAGGGAGGCTCCCTAGGATTTCTCCTAGGGTGGGGCGACGGCCAAGGGGGTACCTTGCCCCCCCAAGGCAAGCGGGGCACCTCCCCTCTTGCGCCAACCCTAGCCCTAGCCGCATGGGCCTTAGGTGGGAGGGGCGGCTGATACGTCTTCGTCGTATCTATAATTTTTCATTGTTTCATGCCAATATTATACAACTTTCACATACTTTTGGAAACTATTTATATGATTTATTGGACTAACTTATTGATCTAGTGCCCAGTGTCAGTTCCTGTTTTTTGTGTGTTTTTTGTTTCGCAAAAATTCCATATCAAACATAGTCCAAATGCGATAAACATTTACAGAGATTTTTTTTTTGAATATTTGTGAATTTTGAGAAGTGGAATCAATGCAAACGGAGGCCCACAGTGGGCACGACATACTAGGGCACGGGCTAGAGCCCAAACGTGCCCTGGTGGAGAGTGGCCACCTCGTAGGTCGGTTGGAGCTGTCCTTCGGTTGCAAGAAAGCTAAGTTCTGGATAAAAATATCCTCAAAATTTCAGCCCGATCGGATTTACGGATCTCTGGGAATATAAGAAACAGTTTTCGGTCAGAAAACACGAATGCGAAACAAAAGAGAACATAGAGGGAGATCTAATATCGAAGGGGCATCTGCCCCTCCGCCACCATGGAGGCCATGGACAAGAGGGGGAACTCTCCTCCCATCTAGGGGGAGGCCAAGTAAGAAGAAGAAGAATGAGGGGGGCTCTCTCTCCCTCTCTCCCGGTGGCGCCGGAACAACGGGACAATGACCGTGACGGCGATCTACATCAACAATGTTGTCGCTGTCAACACCAACTCTCTTCCCCCTCTTGTAGCAGTGTAACACCTCTCTTCCCCGCTGTAATCTCTACTTAAACATGGTGGCCAACTCCATATATTATTTCACAATGATATTTGGCTATCCTATGATGTTTGAGTAGATATATTTTGTCCTATGGGTTAATTGTGGTATGATGTTATGGATTTGAGTCGTATGTTGACATGGTGATGTCCTATGGTTCCCTCTGCGTCGTGCAAATGTGAGGGATTCACGCTGTAGGGTGTTGCAATATGTTCATGATTTGCCTATAGTGGGTTACTTGAGTGACAGAAGCATAAACCTGATTAGGTGGGTTGTTGCGTATGGGAGTAAAGAGGACTTGATACTTCATGTTATGGTTGGTTTTATCTTAATGATCTTTAGTAGTTGCGGATGCTTGGTAGAGTTCCAACCATAAGTGCATATGATCCAAGTAGAGAAAGTATGTTAGGTCTCATGCCTCTCCCTCATTGCATATAACAAGTATCTATTGTATCATATTGAATTGCCTAGGGATAATCTTTCTCTTTTGTTACAAAAAGCTTGCTACGTCACTACTAAGTTTATTTTTTGCAAAGTACTCATAGTTTTATTTCCGCAAAGTAGTTTCATACTGATTCTAGGTAAAGCAAGCATTAGCGTGCGTACAGTTGTATCGATGGTCGATATAACTTGAGAGAATATTTGTCCTACCTTTAGCTCCTTGTTGGGTTCGATATTCTTACTTATCGAAAAAGGTTATAAATGATCCCCTACACATGTGGGTTATCAAGACCTTTTTCTGGCGCCATTGTCGGGGAGCAATAGCGTGGGGTGAATATTCTCGTGTGTGCTTGTTTGCTTTATCACTAAGTAGTTTTTATTTTGTTCTCTTGTTTTGTATCTTTAGATATGGGTAGGAAACACAAAATACCAAAAAAATTAGATGTACTTGCTGCTCCAAAAGTTTAGGAACCACTAGTGTTCCGTACTACCGAAGAATATTACTTGGATCATCTTCAATCCACTTGTGCTCGTGCTGAAAACCCAACTGGCTTAGTTGAGAGAAAATCATTAAATGTGCGACACCGCATATCTCAAAAAGGGAAACTATTTTGGCATCAAATTAATACTTTGTTTTGCTATGCTTGGAATCTATGTGAAATTTATGATTTTACTTGTTGTTCTGAAGAAACTAAAAAACACCTTCCCTACCAATGTGTGTTTATTGATAATGAAATATTATCCTGTTATGCCAAGGAGGCCTATTGCTATTGCTATAATGATGTTGAAAAAATTGAAGAATTTGT
Organism: Hordeum marinum; assembly: GCA_022496015.1. Taxonomy (NCBI): domain Eukaryota; kingdom Viridiplantae; phylum Streptophyta; class Magnoliopsida; order Poales; family Poaceae; genus Hordeum; species Hordeum marinum. The sequence goes on along the minus strand of CM039676.1, from coordinate 514,724,609 downwards.
TGCTTTTAAGGGTGCCTATGAAATTGATACTTTGATTAAAAGTATGATGCTACTCTTTACAAATATGAAAATTTTGCCATACTTAAATATTGCTATGAAAGCTATGCTTCTAATGCTTATATTAAAGAATTTATTGAAAGAATGACCGTTGCCTTGGAAGAGACTAATATTTTGTAGGAATCTATGGAAGAGGAAGTTGCTGAAATTGTGAGGTCATTAGATGAAAAAGATGAGGAGAGCGAAGAACAAAAGGAGGAAGAGCGGAATAGCTACCAGAACCCACCTTCTAATGAGAGTAACTCTTCAACTCATACATTATTTAATCTCCCTTCGCACATACTAAAGGATGAATGCTATGATAATTTCTATAATCCCGTGGATTCATTTGAAGTATCCCTTTTGGATGAACTTGATGCTTCCTATGCTTGTGGCCATGATGCCAATATAAATTATGCTTATGGAGATGAACTTGCTATAGTTCCATACGTTAAGCATGAAATTGTTGCTATTGCACCCACACATGATAGTCTTATTATCTTTTTGAATTCTCTCAACTATACTATATCGGAGAAGTTTGCTCTGATTAAGGATTATATTGATGGGTTGTGTGTTGCTACTACACATGATGATTTTGATGGATATAATATGCATGTGTTTTCTTCTCCTACTTGCAATTATTATGTGAGAGGAACTACATCTTCACCTCTCTATGTTTCTAGTACAATAAAGTTGCAACAAAGTACTTATGCTATGTATTGGTCCTTACTTTGTGTGAATAAATTATTATTTTATGACATGCCAATGCAGAGGAAGAGGGTTAGACTTCTTTGTTACATGATACATATCACTTTGCGCTCACTACTAAATTAAAAATCATTGCTAATTAAAATTGACTTTGATATACCTTGGGATCCGGGTGGATCCATTACTTGAGCACTTTATGCTTAGCTTAATCGTTTTAAAGAAAGCGCTGTCAGGGAGACAACCTGGAAGTTTTAGAGAGTCATTTATTTATGTTATGTTCTTTTGTTTTATATTGTGCCAATATTTGCCTTTAGGATGATTCATAAGATGAGTAGAAGCAATGCTGAATCTGAAACAAAAACTCTGTTCCCAGTGCACGAATTTTCATTTTTACTGGAACATGAGAATGAGCTGAAATTTTAAAACATTATCTATATACAAGTGCTTTACGTTGTCCTATTTTTTCAGAATTTTTGGAGTTACAGAAGTATGGTCAAAGTTCACATTACTACAGACTGTCATGTTTAAGGCATATTATGTTCTTGATGCATTGTTTTGCTTGTTTTGATGAAACTATCGATTTTATCGGTGGTGTAAGCCATAGAAAAGTTATAATATAGAAGGGATAATGCAAATATAAAATATGAATTGGTTTGCAACAATACTTAAAGTAGCATTTTTCTTTATTATACTAACAAATCCTACCAGTCTTCTGTTAAGTTTTGTGTGAATGAAGTGTTCGAAGATTGATGAGGTCTTGTTATGAGGAGAAGAAGGAGATGCAAGAGTTCATGTTTTGGGATGCCCAAGGCACCCCAAGTAAATATCCAAGGAGACTCAAGCGTCTAAGCTTGGGGATGCCCGGAAGGCATCCCATCTTTCTTCAACAAGTATCAATATGTTTTCGGATTCATATCATTTATGTAACATGTGCAAATCTTCGAGCGTCTTTTGCGTTTAGTTTATGCACCATGCTGGTGTGACATAGTCCATGGTTGATTTATAGAATGCTCTTTGCACTTTACTTATATCTTTTGAGTATGGCTTTATAGGATGCTTCATGTGCTTCACTTATATCATTTGAAGTTTGGATTGCATGTTTCTCTTCACATAGAAACCCGTTATTTGAAGAATGCTCTTTTGCTTCACTTATATTTATTAGAGCATAGTATTTTGTAGAAAGAATTAAACTCTATTTCTTCACTTATATCTATTTAGAGAGTCATTAGGAATTGGTCATTTGCATGGTTAGTCATAATATCCTACATAAAACTTATGGATCACTAAATATGATATGTTTGATTCCTTGCAATAGTTTTGCGATATAGAGATGATAATATGTGGGAGGTACTAGTGGATGATCGTGTTTAGTAAGATATTGGTGTTAAGGTTTGTGATTCCTAACGTATGCATGTATAGTCTCCCGTTGTGCTAGGAAGTTGGAGCACAATTTATCCTTGATTGTCTATCTTTGTGTGAAGGTTAGGGGCGTGCGATGGTTAACTCCTACCAACCTCCCCCCTAGGGGCATGCGTAGTAATACTTTTCTTAGAGGGCAAATAAACTTTTGCAATAAGTATGCGATTTCTTTATGACTAATGTGAGTCGATGGATTATACGCACTCTTACCTTTCTGCAATTTGTTAGCCTCTACGATACCGTGCATTGCCCATTCGCACCTCGAGAGTTGGCGCAAACTTCGCCGGTGCATCCAAACCCCGTGATATGATGCGCTCTATCACACATAAGCCTTACTATATCTTCCTCAAAACATACACCATACCTACCTATTATGGCATTTTCATAGCCATTCCGTGATATATTGCGATGTAACTTCCATGGTTTTCATGTTGATGACTTGAGCATTCATTGTCATATTTCTTTACATGATCGTAAGATAGGTAGCATTCTGTTTCCATGGATTGTCCATTTTTTATAACTTTTTTACGCTAGATCGCTGCACAACATTCATACAGAGTCATATTTTGTTCTACTATCGAGTTGCAATATTGAGTTGTAACTGTGATGATCGTCATTAGAGCATGTCCCAGGGAGGAAAGGATGATGGAAACTATGATTCGTCCACTAGTCGGGATGAGGCTCCAGACAAAAGAAAAAAATAAAAATAAAAAAATAAAAAAAAGAAAAAGAACAAGAAAAAAGAGAAAGAAAGAAATAATGAAATAAAAAAAAGATGAGGGACAAAGAGAGAAGGGGCATGCCAATTCCACACTTTCATATATTGTCACTTTCATATATACTAGTGGGAATTTTTCATTTTAGAGTTAGATGCATACCCACTTAGATTTCATATTGAGCTTTCATACACTTATATCTCTCAGTGCATCCGTTGCATGACAATCCCTACTCCTCGCATTGATTCTATTGATGGGCATCTTCATAGCCCGTTGATACACTGAGTTGATGCGAGACTTTCTTCTCCAATTTTACCCATTTGAAACCTACCACCGCATTCTATTCCACCCATAGTGCTATATCCATGGCTTGCGCTCATGTATTGAGTGGGGGTTGAAAATGCTGAAGCACGTTAAAAACTATGAACCAATTGCTTGGCTGACACCAGGGTAGTACATAATTTATACTTTGTGTTAAGAAGACACAACATGAGAAGGCTATATGATTTTGTAGGGATAGCGTTCTTTAGCCTTGATATTTGGAAAGACATAATTGTTTGTTGGTATGCCTGATTATTAATGTCTTCATGTCAAAACTAGACTATTGCTTTGAATCACTTGTATATTAATATTCATGCCATGTTTAGATATATGATCAAGATTATGCTAGGTACCATTTCACATCAAAAATTATCTTTTAATCATTTACCTACTCGAGGACGAGCAGGTATTAAGCTTGGGGATGCTGATACGTCTCCATCGTATCTATAATTTTTAATTGTTTCATGCCAATATTATAAAACTTTCACATTCTTTTGGCAACTATTTATATGATCTATTGGACAAACCTATTGATCTAGTGCCCAGTGTCAGTTCATGTTTTTTGTGTGTTTTTTTTTCATAGATGTTCCATATCAACCGAAGTCCAAACGCAATAAAAATTTATGGAGATTTTTTTGGTATATTTTTGAATTTTGAGAAGTGGCATCAATGCAAACGGAGGCCCACAGTGGGCATGGCATACCATGGCGCGGGAGAGGGACCAAACGCGCCCTGGTGGAGCGTGGCCCCCTCTTAGGTTGGTTGAAGCTCTCCTTCGGGCGCAAGAAAGCTAATTTTTGGATAAAAATCCCCTCAAAAGTTTAGCCCGATCGGAGTTACGGATCTCCGGGGATATAAGAAACGGTTTTCGGCCAGAGAACAGGAATGCGAAAAAGAAGAGAACAGAGAGGGAGATCCAATCTCGGAGGGGCTTCGGCCCCTCCGCCTCCATGGAGGCCATGGACCAGAGGGGGAACTTTTGTCTCTTCTAAGGGGGAGGCCAAGGAAGAAGAAGAAGGAGAGGAGGGGTGGGTTCTCCCCCCTCTCTCCCGGTAGCGCCGGTATGCCGGGGCAAGGATCATGACGACGATCTACATCAATAATCTTGCCGCCATGAACACCAACTCTGTCCCCCTCTTGCAGCGGTGTAACACCTCTCTTCCCACTGTAATCTATATTTAAACATGGTGCCCAACTCCATATATAATTTCACAATGATATTTGGCTATCCTATGATGTTTGAGTAGATCTCTTTTGTCCTATAGGTTAATTGTGGTATGATGTTATGGATGTGAGTCGTATGTTGATATGGTGTTGTTCTATGGTGCTCTCCGTGTCATGCAAACGTGAGGGATCCACGTTGTAGGGTGTTGCAATATGTTTATGATTTTCCTATAGTGGGTTGCTTGAGTGACAGAAGTATAAAACCGAGTAGGTGGGTTGTTGTGTATGGGAGTAAAGAGGACTTGATACTTAATGCTAGGGGCTTAGTAAATATCTGTCGACTGAGACTTCGCGAAGTCTTGATCGACACTATCATCTGTTGATCTTGCATTGAGATTCGACAGACAGTTTTTTCTAGTTGTTTTTTCTTCTTGCATACTATATTACTTGACTGAGACTTCACGAAGTCTCAGTCGATAGAGACGTAGACACCCCCTTAATGCTATGATTGAGTTTTACCTTAATGATCTTTCGTAGTTGCAGATGCTTGTTGGAGTTCCAATCATAAGTGCATATGATACAGGTAGAGAAAGGATGTTTGCTCATGCCTCTCCCTCATTGCATATAACAAGTATCTATCATATCATATTCAATTGCCTAGGGACAATCTTTCTCTTGTGTTACAAAAAGCATGCTACGTCACTACTGTTTATTTTCTTGCAAAGTACACGTAGTTTTATTCCCGCAAAAGATTTTCATACCGATTCTAGGTAAAGCAAGCATTAGTGTGCGTAGATTTGTATCGGTGGTCGATAGAACTTGAGGGAATATTTGTCCTACCTTTAGCTCCTCGTTAGGTTCAACACTCTTACTTACCGAAAAAGGCTACAAACGATCCCCTACACTTGTGGGTTATCAGCGGCCAGCGCACCAGGGGCTAGTGCACCCCCTCTCACAGCCCATGCCCCCCCGAGGCAGGTGGACCCCCCCTCGGTGGACCCCCAGAACACTTCTGGCATCTCCATCACAAAACGGGTAGGTCCCGGAACTTTTCTTGAACTCGGATACCAACTTCGAACAACCTTCATGTCAATCTTTACCTCCGGAGCATTCCGAAGCTCCTAGTCATGTTCGGGATCTCATACGGGACTCCGAACAACCTTCGAGGACCAACATACATAACTCAACAATACCAAATCGTCATCGAACGTTAAGTGCATAGACCCTGCGGGTTCGAGAACTATGCAGATATGACCGAGACACCTCTACGATGAATAACCAATAGCGGGACCTGGATGCCCGTATTGGTTCCTACATATTCTTTGAAGATCTTTATCAGTCGAACCACAGTGTCAAGGATTCAATCAATCCCGTATGTAGTTCCCTTTGTCCATCAAAATGTTACTTGCCCGAGATTCGATTGTGCGTATCTCCATACCTAGTTTAATCTCGTTACCGGCAAGTCTCTTTACACGTTCCGCAATACAAGATCCTGTTACTAACTCCTTAGTCACATTGCTTGCAAGCTTTTTGTGATGTTGTATTACCGAGTGGGCCTAAAGATACCTCTCCGTCATACAGAGTGACAAATCCCAGTCTCGATCCACGCCAACCCAACAGACACCCTCGGAGATCCCTGTAGAGTACCTTTATAGTCACCCAGTTACCACTACTAGGAGAAAGGCTAGTAGTAGCGCTGGAATTATCCATACTAGTAGCACTGGTGCCAGCACTTTGCTAAGCCGCTACAACTAAGTTGTAGCAGTAGCGTTGGTTGGTCCAGCGCTACTGCTACATATGGTTAGCAGTAGCGCTGCGCTGACCAGTGCTACTGGTAACTATCTATAGCGTTGCGTAAAGGCAAGCGTTGCTGCTGCTAGATGCCTTCCAGCGCTGTTGCTACTATCACTAGTGCAGAATCGGCCAATAGTGCTGGTTCGTAAGGGCCTTGAGTGTCGGTTCTCCAACCGGCACTAAAGGATGGGGACTAAAGGCCATCCCCCTTTAGTCCCGGTTCAACACAACGCGACACTAAAGGCCCATCACGTGGCACCTGCCGGCGCCGTGGGCTGGGGACCTTTAGTCCCGGTTGGTAACACCAACCGGGACTAAAAATATTTTAATTCTTTTAATTTTGATTTATTTTTCCTTTTAATCCTTTAGGGGTTTATGAATTAATTATGGTTTATTTTTCCTTTTAATTTTGTGTTTTCTATTTAATTATTTTTCATTTCAGACATATATTACGCTACTACATACTGTACACGTTGTGCATATATATACAATTTCTCGTAGAACCGATCATATATATATATATCATCGAATTCTCATACGACGACCATTCACATACACACACACGCGCGCGCGCGCGCACACACACACACACACACACACACATATATATATATATATACAATTTCTCATACAATTTGAGAATAATTACATACGCAGCCATTACTTCTTGACCTTGTAATTGTATTCTCCTTTGGGTTCTATGAACTGGTCGACCAGAAATCCAGCTATTTACTCTTGAATTGCTCGTACGTGAGCCGTTGATAGGAGCTGGCCCCGTATCTTCGTCAGCTATAAGAAGAAGATCAAGATGAATATATTAGTTATGTGTATATATATTAGCTAGATCGTGATAAAAAATATGGATAGTGTTCTAGCAAACGTACCCAAAGATTTCTTTCGTTTCTTCTCCTTTCAGACGCGATCATGTGAATGTTCTCGCAAACGTAGTACGTGCATAAACTATTCCCCTGCCTCATGCATTTTATGAAAATAAAATTCAATCAGGTAATAATTAATCAAGTATGAAAATGGTATTGAAACTAGAATTAAAGAGATGCACGGATGTAGCTAGCTAGTATTACTTAATTACCTTGGGTCGCACCCATGTCAGCTTTTGTGCCCAGTCGCTTGGGACCTGTTTGATCAACTTAGCCCAAGCCCTGCCCGTCGGCACAGAAAATGAATAAACGAGTTATTAACTAGTTGATATCGAGAAATGAAGTAAAGTGGCCGACATAGTACGATAATGATTGAAATTAAGTGTCGACCATCACCCTCAAAACTGCGTATCCGTATGGATTCTTATATAGTGAGTCCAGTACTTCAACTTTTCCCTTGTCAACTTCAATGATTAACAAGATCGAGTGGTATTTGCATGCACACACGTTTTGTATAATTAAGCGGGCATGTGCATAACTCATAAACTGCACTTATTAACATGTAGTAAGCAAAAAATAGAATTTGTAGTACAAGATATAGTAACACTCACCCAAAGTTGTAAGGAAGTAGTATTTCTGGTTGGGTGTTTAGATGCTTCAAAAACTTTAGCAGGAATCTCTCTGCGTCTTTTCTTGAATATTCAGTTTCCCATATCTTTTGATTAACTGTATTTGGGTCAATGAACCCAATGCCATAGTGTCCAGCTTTTTTCATTTCATACATCTTCATTCTGCATAATACCACATAAAAGAATATAGTGAGGATAATTACAGGTAATGAATGAGAGCACAACTAGCTAGAGACTTAAATTACAGAAAGAAATCACTTACAGACAATAGCAACTGACGATAGATTTGTCGAGTGCGTCTTGATTGAATAACTGAAACAACTCTGAATAATGAACCCACAAATCTTTTTTATGGAAGTAATGCTTTTTCTTGACATTCACCATGAGGGACTCTTGATTGGTATTTGCTGTTTCTTGCATATAACACGTATGAAAATTGTACAGTCTCATTGGTAGAAGCTTGACATCGTCAGGCTTGACCATAGTTTTGCCGCGGACATATTGCCATTTTACTTCCTCCTGTTTAAGCCTGGGGATTTCCTGAAGGCCTAGGAGTTGTTCAACAGTGACATCGGCCTGTTTAGCCTGCCTTGCATGATCGTCGGTTACTACCAGCCGATCGGCAGTAATCACAGGTGTTTGTACAATGAGCGGGAGGATCGATTGCACTGCCTGTTCTCCCAGATGGGGAACAGTTTTCCCGTTTTTTTGCCAATTCCTCGGCTCGAGCTCGAGCTCGAGCTCGACTCCTTTCGTCCTGCAAGATATGACTTCTTGATAGACCGCACATAGTTGCAGTCCTTCTGATTGTCAGCCGGTCAAGCCATATCAATAAAGTATTGTCAGACATGCTCAGGTACTTTCTCCTTTGGCGGCGGTGCCGGTTTCGGTTCAAAATGGGCCTTCACTTTTGCATCCACTACGGTGTCGAGTTCCTCCTCAGTCAGGTGGTAAGGAAACTTCGGAAGAGGCTTGAGGCTTGGACCATATTTGAATTTCTTGCCTTTTGTACTGCTAGCCGTCGTAGCTGCGACCTCTCTCTTCCGTTGTTGCTTAGGCGATGGAGCATGTAGAGTCGGCGAGGACGGCAAACGCGGTGACGGACTTGGAGTCGACAGACCATTCTGGTGACGTGCCGGACTTGGAGGAGGAGTCGGCTGACATGGTGCCATACTTGGAGGAGTAGGAGTTGGCTGACGCCGTGCCGGACTTGGAGGAGGAGTCGCTGATGCGGTGCTGGACTTGGAGGATGAGTAGTCGACTGACGCGGCGGTGGACTTGTAAGAGGAAGACTCGGTGGCCTTGGAAAGACGATGCAATACTTTTTCCATAGATTCATACCCCCTCTATGTATTTGTGATGTATTCGTACATGCTCCATATAGTAGTTTCATCAGATCACAATAAACACACAATATTCTCATCAAATCATACACGTACAGTAGTCTCGTCATACCATCATCATCATCATCAGTCAACACAAATATCATCACATCTTGAAAATAGCGATACACAAGTCATGTCATGTCTCGAATAAGTGCAATTGCATGGTCATGGTACACACACAAGTTTCACCATCTCTATCTAAACCATGATGTATAAGAGAAGAGCTACCAGCATGAGCAAGACCGTGACTATGTAGTACTTGAGGCATCGGCGGTTCCTCCCCCGCTCTTGCCGGAGCGTCCGCCTCAAGTAACTAATTTCCACTTCAGCTCTGCTATTGAACCCTCTGTGGCTACCACTCGGGTACTTGTCCACCTAGGCCTGAGCGTCTGGCCAGTGGTCGTAGACTCCTGGAACCCTCCCAATGAACACGGCGTAGTAGTCCTTTGCCATCTCTGATCTATGTACCTGCATTATTAGTTGATAGAATGAACAATAATATGCAACATAATGTACTTAAGAAAACAAAGAGGCATAATTAGCAAAATACAAGCAACCTATAGTAAACATACATGACGAAGTTCCTAATACCCAAACTAATTAACTAGAGCAATCTACGCTAGTTCAGGACCACGTTCTAGTTCATCACATAGTTTCATCTGGATGCTAGTGACACATATATTGTCAACGACAATCAGTTCTCCATGTCAGTGATCCAATCTTCATAGTCAGGGAGGAAGCACCCGAGCTTCTTGAAAGGCTTCAGGTCTAGACGCTGAGCGATTAGCAGTACTCGGACATCATCCCACGTTTTTGGCCCATGGTAGAACATCCTTGTTGGTTCGAGGACCTGCTTCATGATCACTTGGGTAAGTTCACACTATACGTGATAAAACTCAGCTCAGATTTGATGATCCGGTGTCTTTCCTATGCTTGTGGCCCAGTTGACAATCTTGGCATCGTGGGTAGTAGCTGACATGCGAAGGCGTTGATTATCCCTTCTGGACTGGAGCAGGTGATGCATGAGGTATAATCCATCCGCCTTACTGGTGTGTGGTTGCTGGATGCAGAAGAAGTCGGTCTTATGGCTGAAAACCAGCTCGTTCTTCTTGCACTTTTTCACCTTCATATATCCACCAGACAGGCTGAAGGTAAACATGGCACTATCGAGAACACTCTTTATGTGCATATACTCATTTTTCTTTATGTTCTTCGATGAGTCCAAGTATATAGCATGGGAGTATTCTGAGTATAGAACGATGAGGATGCCCCCCCGCTACGCAAATTAAGTACAACTCAAATTAGCCTCCATGCTTGCAAAGGAATGATTAACACTTACGAAAGGATATGCACGAATGGCTTCAGTGGGTTGATAAGGCAGGAGAATCGCTTCCTTGTCCTTATTAGTGACCATGAAGCCGCCGATATACTTGCTTGCATAGTCACTATGCTCTTTCCAGACATCCAAGAAGCTCTCGTGCATATGGTACGGGTCGCGATGCAGCTATATTTTATGTTTTCGATCTTGATGATGTAGTTGAGATACAACACATACATGCAGATGAACTGGAAATCCAGCTTGGTCATGTGGAACATGTCATAGATGTAGTCAAATCGCAGGATGAACTTATCAGCGGGCCATCCCTCGATGTACAACTTCCCACCCGACACCTAAGCCGCATAAAGCGGGTATCCTAGTTTTTCTGAGATGAGAAGGCTTTTCTCTATGGCCAGCACATCTTCATGGAGTCTCCTTAGATCATTGTTCAGTATGTGATCTAGTGCTTTCACAGGTAGGATCGGGTCGCCGACGACATGGAAACACTTTGCATCTTCGACAGGTATTCTGTCCGGCTGGCTTATTGAAGCAGCTCTGGTGCCTTTAGGGCCTTTCTTGTCCGGTATCCTCCTTTGCTTCTTTGGGTGTGGAGATAGTGAGCCGGCCTTCATAACTTCCCTAACCATCACCCCCAGTGTCGTCGGGCTAAACGATGGACGACCCTCGCGTTGTTCTTGCTGGGTAGAGGCGGCATCTGGAGGCGTCTCCTGCGAGGATCGCATGAAGAGAGACTTTTTGCATTCCTCCTTAGGATGTTCTGGCTCCGACAAATCAGGCAACTATTGGGGAACATCGCCTGGGAAACAAAAATTTTCCTACGCACATGCAAACCTATCCATGGTGATGAGCATCTACAAGAGGGAGAGTGGATCTACGTGTTGGGGAACGTCGCATGGGAAACAAAAATTTTCCTACGCACACGCAAACCTATCCATGGTGATGAGCATCTACGAGAGGGAGAGTGGATCTACATACCCTTGTAGATCGCTAAGCGGGAAGCGTTAAGAAACGCGGTTGGTGTAGTCAAACATCTTCGCGATCCAAATCGCCGAGCGTCCCGCGATCTCATCACGATCCGTCCCGCGATCCAATCACGATCCGTCCCGTGAACTCATCACGATCCGTCCCGCGATCTCATCACGATCCGTCTCACGATCTTGATCACGATCTGTCCCGCGAACTCATCACGATCCGTTCCGCGATCTCATCACGAACCGTCTCGCGATCTCGATCACGGTCCTTCCGATATAGCGCCGAACGGACGGCACCTCCGCGTTCAGCACACGTGCAGCTTGATGACGATCTCCACCGTCTCGATCCAGCGAGAGGAGGCGGAGAGGAGAGAGAGTTCACCGGCAGCGTGACGGCGCTCCGGTGATGGTGGTGGTGGAGTAATTCCGGCAGGGCTTCGCCTAAGCGCTGCAGAAATCCGATCTAGAGGAGCACCGGTGAAACGGGTAGCACGTGGCCGTAAACTATGTCCAAAAGCCACCCAATCCACTAGTATATATAGGAGGGAGGGAGAGGCAGCCCTTGGCGCAAGGCCAAGGGCCTATTTGGTTTGGCCGGCTAGGGTGGGTGGAATCCTATTCCACCTCCAATCCTAGTTGGACTAGGATTGCTCCCTATTGGCTGATTTTCCACTTTTTCCTTTAGGAATTTCTCTACCTGCGCCATGGGCCTTTGTGGATGTTTTCCCAGCCCACTAAGGGATGGTTATTATTCTCTCACAGCCCATGGACCTCTTGGGGTCGAAATACCCCTCCCGGAGGCCTCCCGGTACACTCCCGGCACTCCCGGTACACTACTGATGAGCCCAAAACTTTTCTGGCGACCAAACCGGGACTTCCTATATATGAATCTTTACCTCCGGACCATTCCGGAGCTCCTCGTGACGTCCAGGATCTCATCTGGGACTCCGAACAAACTTCGGTCACCACAATACATAACTCTACACTACCGAAACGTCACCGAACCTTAAGTGTGCAGACCCTACGGGTTCGAGAACTATGTTGACATCAACGAGACACCTCTACGGACAATAACCAATGGCGGGAACTGGACGTCCACATTGGTTCCTACATATTCTACGAAGATCTTTATCGGTCGAACCTCTATGTCAAGGATTCAATTAATCCCGTATAACGTTCCCTTTGTTCTTCGGTATGTTACTTGCCCGAGATTCGATCGTCGGTATCTCCATACCTAGTTCAACCTCATTACTGGCAAGTCTCTTTACTCGTTCCATAATACAAGACCCCGCAAGTAACAATTAGTCACATTGCTTGCAAGGCTTATTGTGATGTTGCATTACCGAGTGGGCCCCGAGATACCTCTCCGTCACACGGAGTAACAAATCCCAGTCTCGATCCATGCCAACTCAACAGACACCATCGGAGATACCTGTAGAGCACCTTTATAGTCACCCAGTTACGTTGCGACGTTTGATACACACTGTTGGGGAACATCGCATGGGAAACAAAAATTTTCCTACGCACACGCAAACCTATCCATGGTGATGAGCATCTATGAGAGGGAGAGTGGATCTACGTACCCTTGTAGATCGCTAAGCGGAAAGCATTAAGAAACGCGGTTGGTGTAGTCGAACTTCTTCGCGATCCAAATCGCTGAGCGTCCCGCGATCCAATCACGAACCGTCCCGCGAACACATCATGATCCGTCCCATGAACTCATAACGATCCGTCTCACGATCTTGATCACGATCTGTCCCGCGAACTCATCACGATCCGTTCCGTGATCACATCACGAACCGTCTCGCGATCTCGATCACGGTCCTTCCGATCTAGCGCCGAACGGACGGCACCTCCGCGTTCAGCACACGTGCAGCTTGATGACGATCTCCACCGTCTCGATCCAGCGAGAGGAGGCGGAGAGGAGAGAGATTTCACCGGCAGCATGACGGCGCTCCGGTGATGGTGGTGGAGCAATTCCGGCAGGGCTTCGCCTAAGCGCTGCAGAAAACCGATCTAGAGGAGAAACTATGCACCGGTGTAACGGGTAGCACGTGGCCGGAAATTCTGTCCAAAAACCACCCAATCCACTAGTATATATAGGAGGAGAGGAGAGGAGAGGCAGCCAAGGCCTTTGGGTCGGCCGAAATAGGAGGTGGGAGCAATCCTACTCCACCTCCAATCCTAGTTGGAGTAGGATTGCCTCCTATTGGCTGATTTTCCACTTTTTGCTTTAGGACTTTCTCTCCTGCGCCATGGGCCTTTGTGGCTGTTTTCCCAGCCCACTAAGGGATGGTTATTATTCTCCCACAGCCCATGGACCTCTTGGGGTCGAAATACCCCTCCCGGAGGTCCTCCGGTACACTACCGGCACTCCCGGTACAATACCGATACTCCCGGTACACTACCGATGTGCCCGAAACTTTTCCGGAAACCAAACTGGGACTTCCTATATATGAATCTTTACCTCCGGACCATTCCGGAGCTCCTCGTGATGTACGGGATCTCATCCGGGACTCCAAACAAACTTCGGTCACCACCATACATAACTCTACACTACCGAAACGTCATCGAACCTTAAGTGTGCAGACCCTGCGGGTTCGAGAACTATGTAGACATGACCGAGACACCTCTACGGTCAATAACCAATGGCGGGACCTGGACGTCCACATTGGTTCCTACATATTCTACGAAGATCTTTATCGGTCGAACCTCTATGTCAAGGATTCAGTTAATCCCGTATATCGTTCCCTTTGTTCTTCGGTATGTTACTTGCCCGAGATTCGATCGTCGGTATCTCCATACCTAGTTCAACCTCGTTACTGGCAAGTCTCTTTACTCGTTCCGTAATACAAGATCCCGCAACTAACAATTAGTCACATTGCTTGCAAGGCTTATTGTGATGTTGCATTACCGAGTGGGCCCCGAGATACCTCTCCGTTACATGGAGTAACAAATCCCAGTCTCGATCCATGCCAACTCAACAGACACCATCGGAGATACCTGTAGAGCACCTTTATAGTCACCCAGTTATGTTGCGACGTTTGATACACACAAGGCACTCCTCCGATATCCGTGAGTTGCATGATCTCATGGTCATAGGAACATATACTTGACATGCAGAAAACAGTAGCAATAAACTGACACGATCATATGCTATGTTTGTAGTTTGGGTCTTATCCATCACATCATTCTCCTAATGATGTGATCCCGTTATCAAATGACATCTCATGTCCATGGATAGGAAACCTTAACCATCCTTTGATCAACGAGCTAGTCCATTAGAGGCATACTAGGGACATGGTTTTGTCTATGTATCCACACATGCATTTAAGTCTCCGATCAATACAATTATAGCATGGATAATAAACGATTATCATGAACAAGGAAATATGATAATAACTAATTTATTATTGCCTCTAGGGCATATTTCCAACAGTCTCCCACTTGCACTAGAGTCAATAATCTAGTTCACATCACCATGTGATTCGCATTGTTATGAATCTAACACCCAATGAGTTTTGGGGCTCGATCATGCTTTGCATGTGAGAGAGGTCTTATAGTCAACGGGTCTGCGATATTCAGATCCGTGTGTACTTTGCAAATCTCTATGTCAAACCATAAACACTGCTACCACACTCCACTTGGTACTATTTCCAAATGGCTACTCCACTATACGTATCCAGATTGCTACTACTAGTCATCCGGATAGGTGTTAAAGCTTGCATCGACGTAACTCTGTACGACGAACTCTTTATCACCTCCACAATCAAGAAACATTTCCTTAGTCCTCTGGTTACTAAGGATAATTCCGACCGCTGTCCAGTGATCCACTCCTGGACCACGCTTGTACCCCTTGACAGACTCATGGCAAGGCACACATAGGTGCGGTACACAACATGGCATAATATAGAGCCTATGGCTAAGGCATAGGGGACGACGTTCGTCCTTTCTCTTTCTTCTGCCGTTGTCGAGCTTTGAGTCTCACTCAACTTCACACCTTACAAATCAGACGAGAACTATTTCTCTGGCTGATCCATTTTGAACTCTTTCAAAATCTTGTGAAGGTATGCACTCATTGAAAGTCTCATCAAGCATCTTGATCTATCTCTATAGATTTTGATGCTCAACAATTAGGTAGCTTTATCCAGGTCTTCCTTTGAAAATCACTTTCCAAATAACCGTTTTATGCTTTCCAAAAACTCTACATTATTTCTGAACAACAATATGTCATCCACATATACTTATCTGAAATTCTATAGTGCTCCCACTCACTTTATTGCAAATACAAGTTTCTCATAAACTTTGTATAAACATCAAAACTTTGATCACCTCATCAAAGCGTATATTCCAACTCCGAGATGCTTGCTTCAGTCCATGGAAGGATCACCGAAGCTTGCACACCTTTTAGCATCCTTAGGCCTGACAAAACCTTCTGGTTGTATCACATACAACCTTTCCTCAAGTAAACCATTAAGGAAACGATGTTTTGACATCCATCTGCCAGATTTCATAATTGAAAACACAGCAACTGCTAACATAATTCCAACAGACTTTTAGCATCGCTACGAGTGAGAAAGCCTCATCGCAGTCAACTCCTTGAACTTGTCACAAACAACTTTGCAACAAGTCGAGCTTTACAAATGGTGACATTCACCATCAATGTCTATCTTCATTCTAAAGGTCCATTTGTACTCAACGACCTGCCGTCTAACGAGCAAGTCTACCAAAGTCTATACTTGATTTTCATACATGGATCCTATCTCGGATTTCATGGCCTCTAACCATTCGTCGGAATCCAGGCCCATCATCGCTTCTCCATAGCTCATAGGTTCATCGTTGTCCAACAACATGATCTCCAAGACAGAGTTGTCGTACCACTTAGGAGCAGTACACATCCTTGTCGACCTACGAAGTTTGATAGTAACTTGATCCTGAAGCTTCATGATCATCATCATTAACTTCCTATTCAACTAACGTAGGCTTCACAGAAACATCTTTCTGCGCTGTGCTACTCTCTTGTTGAACAAAGGTTTAACAACCTCATCAAGTTCTATCTTCCTCCCACTCAATTCTTTCGAGAGAAACTTTTTCTCGAGAAAGGACCCAGTTCTAGCAACAAACACGTTGCACTCGGATCTGAGATAGAAGGCATACCCATCTGTTCTTAGGGTATTCTATGAAGATACATTTGTCCGCTTTGGGTTCTAGCTTATTATGTGAAAACATTTTCCACACAAGCATCGCAGCCCCAAACATTAAGAAATGACAGCTTAGGTTTCTATCAAACCATAATTCACACGGTGTCATCTCAACGGATTTAGATGGTGCCCTATTTAAAGTACATGTAGTTGTCTCTAATGCATAACCCCAAAATTATAGTAGTAAAACGACAAGAGACATCATAGCACGCACCATGTCCAATAGAGCATAACTATGATGTTCGGACACACCATCACACTATGGTGTTCCAGGTGGCGTTTAGTTGTGAAACAACTTTCACATTGTCTTAAGTTGTATGCCAAACTCGTGACTCAGATATTCACCTCCACGATCATATCGAAGTCATTTTTATCTTCTTGTCACGATGATCTTTAAACTTCACTCTGAATTTGCTTGAACCTTTCAAACGATTCAGACTTGTGTTTCATTAAGTAAATATACACTATACCTACTCAAATCATCAGTGAAGGTAAGAAAATAACGATATCCACTGCACGCTACAAGACTCACTAGATTGCATACATCAACATGTATCATTTCCAATGAATCACTTGCCCGCTCCATCCAACGGGGTCCTTTAGTCATCTTGCCCAAGAGGCATGGTTCGCATGTCTCAACCGATTCGAAATCGAATGAGTCCAAATATCCATCAGCATGGAGTTTCTACATGCGCTTTATACCAATATGACATTTAGCGGCAGTGCCACAAGTATGTGGTACTATCATTATTAACTTTGTGTCTTTTGACATCAATGTTATGAACATGTGTAATACTACGATCAAGATTTCAACAAACCATTCTCACTGGGTGCATGACCATTGAAGGTATTATTCATGTAAACAGAATAACCATTATTCTCTAACTTAAATGAATAACCGTATTGCAATAAACATGATCTAATCATGTTCATGCTCAACGCAAAACACCAAATAACATTTATTTAGGTTCGTCACTAATCCTGAAGGTAGAGAGAGCGTGCGATGTTGATCACATCAACCTTGGAAATACTTCCAACACATATCGTCACCTCACCCTTAGCTAGTTCTCCGTTTATTCCGTAGCTTTTATTTCGAGTTACTAACATTTAGCAACCAAACCGGTATCCAATACCCAGGTGCTACTAGGAGTACTAGCAAGGTACACATCAATAACTCGTATATCAAATATACTTCTGTCGATGTTGCCAGCCTTCTTATCTACCAAGTATCTAGGGTTGTTTCGCTTCAGCGACCTCTCACCTCATAATAGAAGCACTTAGTCTCGGGTTTGAGTTCAATTTTTGGTTGCTTCACTGGAGCAGTAACTGACTTGCTATCCATGAAGTTTCCCTCCTTGCTCTTGCCCTTTTCGAAACTAGTGGTTTGATTAACCATCAACACTTGACGCTCCTTCTTGATTTCTACCTTCGCGGTGTCAAACATCGCGAACAGCTCAGGGATCAATACTTCTATCCCTGGTGTATTATAGTTTATCACTAAGTTCTAGTAGCTTTAGTGACAGTGACTTGGAGAACTATATCAATCACTATCTTATCTGGAAGATCAACTCCCACTTGATTCAAGCGATTGTAGTACCCAGACAATCTTAGTACATGCTCAACGATTGAGCTATTCTCCTTCATCTTACAAGCAAAGAATCTTGTTGGAGATCTCATATCTCGCAACAAAGGCACGAGCCTGAGATCACAATGTCTGCTCCTAGAACATCTCATATGTTCCGTGACATTTCAAAACGTTTCCGAGCCTCAATTCTAAGCCGTAATGCATGACGCACTAAACTATCAAGTAGTCATCGAAACGTGCATGTCAGATGTTCACAACATCTATAGACGACGCTAGAGGGGGTGGCGCACCGAGCGGTGCATTAAGGACATAAGCCTTCTGTGCAGCAATGAGGACAATCCTCAGATCACGGACCTAGTCCGCAATATTGCTACCAACATCTTTCAACTCTATTTCTCTAGGAACATATAAAAATACAAGGAAGCTACAACGCGAGCTAGTAATCTACAACATAATTTGCAAAGACACTTTGACTATGTTCATGATAATGAGTTCAATTAATCATATTACTTAAGAACTCCCACTCAAATTGACATCCCTCGGGTCATTCGAGTGATACATGATCCAAATTCACCAACTCAAGTCCGATCATCACGTGAGTTAAGGTGGCTTCAATGGTGAACATCATTATGTTGATCATATCCATATGACTCATGCTCGACCTTTCGGTCTCTTGTGTTCCGAGGCCATGTCTGTACATGCTAGGCTCGTCAAGTTTAACCCGAGTGTTCTGCGCGTGCAAATCTGGCTTGCACCCGTTGTATGTGAACGTAGAGTCTATCACACCCGATCATCACGTGGTGTCTCAACACGACGAACTTTCGCAACGGTGCACACTCGGGGAGAACACAATTTACCTTGAAATTAAGTGAGGGATCACCTTATAATGCTACCGTCGTCCTAAGCAAAACAAGGTGCATAAAAAGGATTAACATCACATGCAAATCATAAGTGACATGATATGGCCATGAACTTGTGCTTTTGATCTCCATCTAGAAAGCACCGGCATGATCTCCATCGTCACCGGCATGACACCATGATCTCCATCAACGTTTCGCCATCGGGGTTGTCACGCCCTGCATGCTTCTACTACTATTGCTACCGTAGCGATAAAGTAAAGCATTACATAGCGCTTTAATGATTGACACGCAGGTCATACAATAATTAAAGACAACCCTATGGCTCCTACCGGTTGCCGTACTCATCGACATGCAAGTCGTGATAATCTATACATCACATGATCATCTCATACATCACATATATCACATCATGTAATTGGCCATATCATATCACAACATACCCTGCAAAAACAAGTTAGACGTCCTCTAATTGTTGTTGCAAGTTTTACGTGGCTGCTACGGGTATCTAGCAAGAACGATTCTCACCTACTCATAAACCACAACGGTGATACATAGATTGCTTTTCAACCTTCTCAAGGACCGCCTTTGTCGGATCCGATCCAACTAAAGTGAGAGAAACTGTCACCCGCAAGCCATCTAAGCAACAAGATGCATCGAGGGAACCGGTCTCTCGTAAGCGTACGAGTAATGTTGGTCCGGGCCGCTTCATCTCACAATCCCGCTGAACCAAAATCCGACCAAGGGAGGAAGCAATCTAAGCATCAACGCCCACAAACCTTTTGTGTTCTACTCGAGATCTCATCGAACCATCAACCTAGCTCATGATGCCACTGTTGGGGAATGTCGCATGGGAAGCAAAAATTTTCCTACGCACACGCAAACCTATCCATGGTGATGAGCATCTACGAGAGGGAGAGTGGATCTACGTACCCTTGTAGATCGCTAAGCGGGAAGCGTTAAGAAACGCGGTTGGTGTAGTCGAACATCTTCGCGATCCAAATCGCCGAGCGTCCCGCGATCTCATCACGATCCGTCCCGCGATCCAATCACAATCCGTCCCGTCAACTCATCACGATCCGTCCCGCGATCTCATCACGATCCGTCTCACGATCTCGATCACGGTCCTTTCGATCTAGCGCCGAACGGACGACACCTCCGCGTTCAGCACACGTGCAGCTTGATGACGATCTCGACCGTCTTGATCCAGCAAGAGGAGGTGGAGAGGAGAGAGAGTTCACCGGCAGCGTGACGGTGCTCCGGTGATGGTGGTGGAGTGATTCCGGCAGGGCGTCGCCTAAGCGCTGCGGAAAACCGATCTAGAGGAGAAACTGTGCACCGGTGAAACGGGTAGCACGTGGCCGGAAATTCTGTCCAAAAACCACCCAATCCACTAGTATATATAGGAGGAGAGGAGAGGAGAGGCAGACAAGGCCTTTGGGTCGGCCGAAATAGGAGGTGGAAGCAATCCTACTTCACCTCCAATCCTAGTTGGAGTAGGATTGCCTCCTATTGGCTGATTTTCCACTTTTTGCTTTAGGACTTTCTCTCCTGCGCCATGGGCCTTTGTGGCTGTTTTCCCAGCCCACTAAGGTCTGGTTATTATTATCCCACAGCCCATGGACCTCTTGGGGTCGAAATACCCCTCCTGGAGGTCCTCCGGTACACTACCGGCATTCCCGGTACAATACCGATACTCCCGGTACACTACCGATGAGTCCGAAACTTTTCCGGAAACCAAACTGGGACTTCCTATATATGAATCTTTACCTCCGGACCATTCCGGAGCTCCTCGTGACGTCCGGGATATCATCCGGGACTCCGAACAACCTTCGGTCACCACCATACATAACTCTACACTACCGAAACGTCACCGAACCTTAAGTGTGCAGACCCTGCGGGTTCGAGAACTATGTAGACATGACCGAGACACCTCTACGGTCAATAACCAATGGCGGGACCTAGACGTCCACATTGGTTCCTACATATTCTACGAAGATCTTTATCGGTCGAACCTCTATGTCAAGGATTCAGTTAATCCCGTATATCGTTCCCTTTGTTCTTCGGTATGTTACTTGCCCGAGATTCGATCGTCGGTATCTCCATACCTAGTTCAACTTCGTTACCGGCAAGTCTCTTTACTCGTTCCGTAATACAAGATCCCGCAACTAACAATTAGTCACATTGCTTGCAAGGCTTATTGTGATGTTGCATTACCGAGTGGGCCCCGAGATACCTCTACGTTACACGGAGTAACAAATCCCAGTCTCGATCCATGCCAACTCAACAGACACCATCGGAGATACCTGTAGAGCACCTTTATAGTCACCCAGTTACGTTGCGACGTTTGATACACACAAGGCACTCCTCCGATATCCGTGAGTTGCATGATCTCATGGTCATAGGAACATATACTTGACATGCAGAAAACAGTAGCAATAAACTGACACGATCATATGCTATGTTTGTAGTTTGGGTCTTATCCATCACATCATTCTCCTAATGATGTGATCCCGTTATCAAATGACATCTCATGTCCATGGCTAGGAAACCTTAACCATCCTTTTATCAACGAGCTAGTCCATTAGAGGCATACTAGGGACATGGTTTTGTCTATGTATCCACACATGCATTTAAGTCTCCGATCAATACAATTATAGCATGGATAATAAACGATTATCATGAACAAGGAAATATGATAATAACTAATTTATTATTGCCTCTAGGGCATATTTCCAACACTACGTACCCTTGTAGATCGCTAAGCGGGAAGCGTTAAGAAACGCGGTTGGTGTAGTCGTACTTCTTCGCGATTCAAATCGCCGAGCGTCCTGCGATCTAATAACGAACCATCCCACGAACCAATCACGAACCGTCCCACGATCTCATCATGATACCTCCCGCGATCTGATCACGAACGTCCCGTGGCCTTGATCACGATCCTTCCGATCTAGTACCGAACGGACAGCACCTCCGCGTTTAGCACACGTGCAACTTGATGACGATCTCCACCGTCTTGATCCAGCAAGAGGAGGTGGAGAAGAGAGAGAGTTTACCGGCAGCGTGACGGCGCACGGTGATGGTGGTGGTGGAGTAATTCCGGCAGGGCTTCGCCTAAGCGCTGCAGAAATCCGATCTAGAGGAGCACCGGTGAAACGGGTAGCACGTGGCCGTAAACTATGTCCAAAAGCCACCCAATCCACTAGTATATATAGGAGGGAGGGATAGGCAGCCCTTGGCGCAAGTCCAAGGGCCTATTTGGTTCGGCCGGCTAGGCTGGGTGGAATCCTATTCCACCTCCAATCCAAGTTGGACTAGGATTGCTCCCTATTGGCTGATTTTCCACTTTTTCCTTTAGGACTTTCTCTACCTGAGCCATGGGCCTTTGTGGCTGTTTTCCCAGCCCACTAAGGGCTGGTTATTATTCTCTCACATCCCATGGACCTCTTGGGGTCGAAATACCCCTCCCGGAGGCCTCCCGGTACACTACCGGCACTCCCGGTACACTACCGATGAGCCCAAAACTTTTCTAGCGACCAAACCGGGACTTCCTATATATGAATCTTTACCTCCGGACCATTCCGGAGCTCCTCGTGACGTCCAGGATCTCATCTGGGACTCCGAACAAACTTCGGTCACCACAATACATAACTCTACACTACCAAAACGTCACCGAACCTTAAGTGTGCAGACCCTATGGGTTCGAGAACTATGTAGACATCACCGAGACACCTCTACGGACAATAACCAATGGCGGGACCTGGACGTCCACATTGGTTCCTACATATTCTACGAAGATCTTTATCGGTCGAACCTCTATGTCAAGGATTCAATTAATCCCGTATAACGTTCCCTTTGTTCTTCGGTATGTTACTTGCCCGAGATTCGATCGTCGGTATCTCCATACCTAGTTCAACCTCGTTACTGGCAAGTCTCTTTACTCGTTCCATAATACAAGACCCCGCAACTAACAATTAGTCACATTCCTTGCAAGGCTTATTGTGATGTTGCATTACGGAGTGGGCCCCGAGATACCTCTCCGTCACACGGAGTAACAAATCCCAGTCTCGATCCATGCCAACTCAACAGACACCATCGGAGATACCTGTAGAGCACCTTTATAGTCACCCAGTTACGTTGCGACGTTTGATACACACTGTTGGGAAACGTCGCATGGGAAACAAAAATTTTCCTACGCACACGCAAACCTATCCATGGTGATGAGCATCTACGAGAGGGAGAGTGGATCTACGTACCCTTGTAGATCGCTAAGCGGAAAGCATTAAGAAACGCGGTTGGTGTAGTCGAACTTCTTCGCGATCCAAATCGCCGAGCGTCCCGCGATCCAATCACGAACCGTCCCGCGAACACATCATGATCCGTCCCGCGAACTCATAACGATCCGTCTCACGATCTTGATCACGATCTGTCCCGCGAACTCATCACGATCCGTTCCGTGATCACATCACGAACCGTCTCGCGATCTCGATCACGGTCCTTCCGATCTAGCGCCGAACGGACGGCACCTCCGCGTTCAGCACACGTGCAGCTTGATGACGATCTCCACCGTCTCGATCCAGCGAGAGGAGGCGGAGAGGAGAGAGACTTCGCCGGCAGCGTGACGGCGCTCCGGTGATGGTGGTGGAGCAATTCCGGCAGGGCTTCGCCTAAGCGCTGCAGAAAACCGATCTAGAGGAGAAACTATGCACCGGTGTAACGGGTAGCACGTGGCCGGAAATTCTGTCCAAAAACCACCCAATCCACTAGTATATATAGGAGGAGAGGAGAGGAGAGCCAGCCAAGGCCTTTGGGTCGGCTGAAATAGGAGGTGGGAGCAATCCTACTTCACCTCCAATCCTAGTTGGAGTAGGATTGCCTCCTATTGGCTGATTTTCCACTTTTTGCTTTAGGACTTTCTCTCCTGTGCCATGGGCCTTTGTGGCTGTTTTCCCAGCCCACTAAGGGCTGGTTATTATTCTCCCACAGCCCATGGACCTCTTGGGGTCGAAATACCCCTCCCGGAGGTCCTCCGGTACACTACCGGCACTCCCGGTACAATACCGATACTCCCGGTACACTACCGATGAGCCCGAAACTTTTCCGGAAACCAAACTGGGACTTCCTATATATGAATCTTTACCTCTGGACCATTCCGGAGCTCCTCGTGACGTCCCAGATCTAATCCGGGACTCCAAACAAACTTAGGTCACCACCATACATAACTCTACACTACCGAAACGTCACCGAACCTTAAGTGTGCAGACCCTGCGGGTTCGAGAACTATGTAGACATGACCGAGACACCTCTACGGTCAATAACCAATGGCGGGACCTGGACGTCCACATTGGTTCCTACATATTCTACGAAGATCTTTATCGGTCGAACCTCTATGTCAAGGATTCAGTTAATCCCGTATATCGTTCCCTTTGTTCTTCGGTATGTTACTTGCCCGAGATTCGATCGTCGGTATCTCCATACCTAGTTCAACCTCGTTACTGGCAAGTCTCTTTACTCGTTCCGTAATACAAGATCCCGCAACTAACAATTAGTCACATTGCTTGCAAGGCTTATTGTGATGTTGCATTACCGAGTGGGCCCCGAGATACCTCTCCGTTACACGGAGTAACAAATCCCAGTATCGATCCATGCCAACTCAACAGACACCATGGGAGATACCTGTAGAGCACCTTTATAGTCACCCAATTATGTTGCGACGTTTGATACACACAAGGCACTCCTCCGATATCTGTGAGTTGCATGATCTCATGGTCATAGGAACATATACTTGACATGCAGAAAACAGTAGCAATAAACTGACACGATCATATGCTATGTTTGTAGTTTGGGTCTTATCCATCACATCATTCTCCTAATGATGTGATCCCGTTATCAAATGACATCTCATGTCCATGGATAGGAAACCTTAACCATCCTTTGATCAACGAGCTAGTCCATTAGAGGCATACTAGGGACATGGTTTTGTCTATGTATCCACACATGCATTTAAGTCTCCGATCAATACAATTATAGCATGGATAATAAACGATTATCATGAACAAGGAAATATGATAATAACTAATTTATTATTGCCTCTAGGGCATATTTCCAACACACACAAGGCACTCCTCCGATATCCGTGAGTTGCATGATCGCATGGTCATAGGAACATATACTTTGACATGCAGAAAACAGTAGCAATAAACTGACACGATCATATGCTACGTTTGTAGTTTGGGTATTGTCCATCACATCATTCTCCTAATGATGTGATCCCGTTATCAAATGATATCACATGTCAATGGCTAGGAAACCCTGACCATCTTTGATGAACGAGCTAGTTCACTAGAGGCATAATAGGGACACAGTGTTGTCTATTTACCCACACATGCAATGTGTTTCCAATCAATGCAATTATAGGATGGATAATAAAAGATTATCATGAAAAAGGAAATATAATAATAAACACTTTATATATTGCCTCTAGGGCATATTTCCAACAGCAACATCAAGTCATCATCTCCACGCTCATAGCCCGAGTCTTCGTCGTCTTGAGCCATCAATCCTCCATCATCATAGGCGGTATTGAAATACTTGTCTAGGTCATCCTCCTCCTCCTCCATGTCATCATCAGCATTGCTTCTTCGACAACAGGGGCAGCGTCATTTGGTATTAATGGAGGCTCTCCCTCGCGTTGTTCGCTATCACCCACCACGATAGGTGCAAGTAATTTGGTAGGTGGGGTGGTGTTCATACCTTCTTGAGAAGCTGTCGTTGGTGTGATACTGGGCGCCTCGACACGAAGAAGAGTCTTCGGCCAAGTCAAGACCCAGCTCTTCCATGCTCTAATCCGTTGAGGGGTCTCCTCATCATCGACTGGTACCGAATGAGGCAAGTCCTCAAAGCCCGCTAAGATACTGGTCACTTTAACCTTGAAGACGCCACAGGGCATCTCTCGATTGTGAAACTTGCGGTGTTTCGGCTTCACGATCGTTGCCTTTCCCATGGCCACCTTTTGTCCCTTGATGTCAAACAGTAGGGTGCACGGGGTATCGTTGGCCTGCGAAGACATGTCTGTGATGTCAAACATCCGAAAGGCAACTGAAACGGAAGACTATAGATATGCTGGTCAAGAGGGCATGACGCATAATTACCTTGAGGGCGTCGAGCTCAGCCAAAGATGAAGCCCCGCCGAGTCGGCTAGAGACGGACACTAGTAGAAAATGGCCCATTTGTCCCGGTTCTGGAACCGGGTCTAAAGGGTCGGGACTAAAGACCAAAACCTTTAGTCCCGGTTCGCTTATGAACTGGGATAGAAGGGGCTCCACGTGGCCACTGCGGGGAGCCCAAGCAGGAGGACCTTTAGTCCCAGTTGGTAAAATCAACCGGGACCAAAAGGCATCCACACATCAGCATCTGGCAGGAGTTGGCAGGAAAGGGGGGGGGGTAGGGTGTTTTGGAGGGTTAATTTAGGGGTTTTATATTGTGTTAGCTAGCTAATAGAGAGAAATGTCCTCTCTTTCTCCGTGCTTGGTCGATGCTAGCTACTATAGAGAGAACTCGACACGCTAGCAAGTAAGCAAATGAAGGAACCATGAAGTACACAAGATCGTCATGAACATATACATAGAGAAGTGATTGACCTCTCTTTCTCTGAGAGATTGGTTGAACAACAAGTTTTCGTATATCTATCTGATGCTATTAGCTACATATATACAATATAAGATCTCTTACAATACCTAACATCTAATGTCAAATTCCACATGGTATTCACCGGCTTTATTTATGACATGTTCAAGAAAGAATCCCGCCAATTCCTCTTGAATTTCTCGTATGCGATCATATGGTACGAGTTCACCCCGCATCTGCCACATCTAATTTGAAGAAGGGAGTCAATACATATATATGAATGAAACTCAACACACATCATGGTAATAAAATAAAATTGTGAATATTATTGCTTACTCACTTCATATTGTTTTTTAGAGTAGCCCCGCTTAGAGGTTGTCGCGTTGTAGATGAACTCACAAACGTAGTATCCACAGAAATCATTCTTCTTCCTGCCACAAGCACTTTACGAGAAATAGAGTTCAATCAAACTGATAATCAAGCATGATAAATGGTATTGATGAAACTAGAATCAATGCGAGATGTGCGGAACTAGCTAGTAGTACTTAATTTCGGGTGTGTAAATCACAGCTCCCTCAGCATTGCCGGAACAATTGCGGTGAACTCTTTCCAAACCCTGTAAGACAAAGAAAATAATTACTTGATATCAGGAAATGAATAAATTTGCCGATATGATGCGATAATTATCGATTGAACTTACTTCTGGAGCATTTCAGTCATGTCTGCATACTCCTGGGGATCTTTTCGTCTCGACTCTAAGACGATTACTACTCCCCGCTCAAGGTTAATCTCTAGCAGAATAAAGTGGAAGCTGCGCATGCATGCAAAACTCATCAATTACATTACTATAACCTCGAGTAATAAGGGAAACCAAATATGCACAAGACAGTAACGCTCACTCGAAGTTGTGAGGAAATAGTATTCCCTCGTTGTTTTGATTTGTAAGCAACGAGTGTAGCAAGTTGTCCTCGGTTTCTGTGACTGTGTGTTTAACCATCCATTCATGTATGATATTTGGGTTAATGAACCCAATGTCATAGATTTGTGCTTGTCTGCATTCGTCGATCTTCAATCTGCATAATATAGTGAGGATAATTATATATACATGCAATGAAAGAGCTAAGCTATATATAGAGGCTTAATTGCAGAAGTAGTGCTTACAGTTAGTAGGAAGTCACGAGTGTTTTGTCGAGGGCCTTTTGATTGTATAACTGGAATATCTCGTCAAATTCAACAGACAACTGAGTCATTCCAACGAGGTCGTGCTCCTCTTTAATTCTCAGCATCAAAGTATCCTTCCCATACTCGCTGCAGGTTTTCATGTACCATTCATGCAATATTCTCATCATCGTTGTAAGAGGAGGATGACCAGGTTTGACAAGAGGCTGCCCGTACTAGTATCTGCATTTGTCCACCTCCATTGTTTCAAATAGTACATCATCGCTCATGTAATTAGCAGGATTGGTACCGGGCACCATCCCCGAATGATTAGCGGCGATATCGCTAGACACCTTGAGCGGGGGGCACGATTGGTTCGCTTGTTCGTCGAGCTGGGGAATTTTTTCCCGCTTCTTCGTTCTGCTAACCTTCAATCACTGGAAGTACTTCCTGACCATCACGCATCTTGATATGTTTTTAAGATAGCAGACATAGTTGGAATCTGGCGGAGGCGATGGTGGTCGCTTCAGGGCATTGATAGTGCGCTTCACTTTCACCGGATCTGTCTTCTCCTTCGGAGGTAGAGTTTTCTTTGCAAAATGGTCCCTCAGTTGGGCATGACAGATGTCCTCGTTTTCCTTCTCGGTCCTCTCATATGGTAACTTTTCCGGAGCCTTGAGAGATGGACCATATCTAAATTGCCTCCCGCCTCTGCTTGTACTGCTAGCCGCCAGAGCGGCGACGTCTCTCTTGTGTCGTTGCTGATGAGGCGGAGGAGGAGATGGAGTGCTTCGACGTGATGGAGGAGCCGGAGCGGCGGCGTCTATCTTCCGCCGTTGCTGACGAGGTGGAGGAGGAGGCAGACTGCTTTGTCATGCTGGAGTATGCGAAGGAGGAGGCATAGTGCCCTCACACGCCGGAGGAGCCGGAGAAGGAGGCGGAGTGCCCTGATCACTCGCCGGAGGAGGAGGAGGAGGAGGAGGCAAGGTGCCCTGACTCGCCGGAGGAGGGTGAGGAGGCAGAGGCGTCTGGTTTGGAAGTTTGATGTACTCCTTCCGCGATAGACTTGTACTCCTTAGAGCATGAACCAGCTGATTCTCCCCTTCACCTGTAGTGTGGTCAAGCTCAAGCTCGTGAAATCCCTCCATTACTTCATCCACCGTCACAACAACATAGCCATGCGGAATCGGAAGGCAGTGAAAAGTTCTGTTGGGTTGAGGAGTGCTACTTCTTGAGCTTGCATTGGTTTTTCCCTTGAAGAGGAAAGGGTGATGCAGCAAAGTAGAGGTAAGTATTTCCCTCAGTTTGAGAACCAAGGTATCAATCCAGTAGGAGTATCAAGATGAGGCACCAAGAAACCTGCACAAACACAAACAAACTTGCACCCAACACAATAAAGGGGTTGTCAATCCCTTCACGATTACTTCTAAGGTGAGATCTGATAGTGATAATGAGTAAATGTAAATAAGTAAATAAAATTGCAGCAAGGTATTATTGGTGTTTTTATGTTTAGATCTGAATATATAATATGTAAAATAGACCCGGGGGCCATAGTGTTCACTAGAGGCTTCTCTCATGATAGCAAGTATTACGGTGGGTGAACAAATTACTGTTGAGCAATTGATAGAATAGCGCAAAGTCATGACGATATCTAAGGCAATGATCATACATATAGCCATCACGTCCGAGACAAGTAGACCGATACTGTCTGCATCTACTACTATTACTCCACACATCGACCGCTATCCAGCATGCATCTAGTGTTGGAAATATGCCCTAGAGGTAATATATAAAATGTTTATTATTATATTTCCTTGTTCATGATAATCGTTTATTATCCATGCTATAATTGCATCGATTGGAAACACATTGCATGTGTGGGTAAATAGACAACACTGTGTCCCTAGTATGCCTCTAGTGAACTAGCTCGTTGATCAAAGATGGTCAGGGTTTCCTAGTCATTGACATGAGATGCCATTTGATAAACGGGATCATGTCATTAGAAGAATGATGTGATGGACAAGACCCAAACTACAAAACGTAGCATATGATCGTGTCAGTTTATTGCTACTGTTTTCCGCATGTCAAGTATATGTTCCTATGACCATGAGATCATGCAACTCACGGATATCGGAGGAGTGCCTTGTGTGTATCAAACGTCGCAACGTAACTGGGTGACTATAAAGGTGCTCTACAGGTATCTCCGATGGTGTCTGTTGAGTTGGCATGGATCGAGACTGGGATTTGTTACTCCGTGTGACGCAGAGGTATCTCGGGGCCCACTCGGTAATGCAACATCACAATAAGCCTTGCAAGCAATGTGACGAATTGTTAGTTGCGAGATCTTGTATTACGGAACGAGTAAAGAGACTTGCCGGTAACGAGGTTGAACTAGGTATGGAGATACCGACGATCAAATCTCGGGCAAGTAACATACCGAAGAACAAAGGGAACGTTATACGGGATTAACTGAATCCTTGACATAGAGGTTCGACCGATAAAGATCTTCTTAGAATATGTAGGAACCAATGTGGACGTCCAGGTCCCGCCATTGGTTATTGACCGTAGAGGTGTCTCGGTAGGGTCTACATAGTTCTCGAACCCGTAGGGTCTGCACACTTAAGGTTCGGTGACGTTTCAGTAGTGTAGAGTTATGTATGGTGGTGACCGAATGTTGTTTGGAGTCCCGGATGAGATCCTGGACATCACGAGGAGCTCCGGAATGGTCCGGAGGTAAATATTCATATATAGGAAGTCCCAGTTTGGTCACCGGAAAAGTTTCGGGCTCATCGGTAGTGTATCGGGAGTGCCGGTAGTGTACCGGGAGGCCTCCGGGAGGGGTATTTCGACCCTAGAGGGACCAGCCCTTAGTGGGCTGGAAAATCTTCCTAGAAGGCCCATGGCGCTGGATAGAAAAAGGCTAAAGGAAAAAGGCAAAAATCAGCCAATAGGAGGCAATCCTACTCCAACTAGGATTGGAGGTGGAATAGGATTCCACCCTCCTCCTAGCCTGCCAAACCATAGAGGCCTTGGCTGCCTCTCCTCTCCTCTCCTCCTATATATACTAGTGGAATAGCTAGGGTTTTGGCAGAAATTACGGCCACGTGCTACCCGTTCCACCTGTGCTCCTCTAGATTTGTTTTCCGCAGTGCTTAGGGGAAGCCCTGCCGGAATTGCTCCACCACCACCATCACCGGAGCGCCGTCACGCTGCCGGTGAACTCTCTCTCTTCTCCACCTCCTCTTGCTGGATCAATACGGTGGAGATCGTCATCAAGCTGCACGTGTGGTGAATGCGGAGGTGCCGTCCGTTCGGTACTAGATCGGAAGGATCGTGATCAAGGCCACAAGACGTTCGTGATCGGATCGCGGGACGGATCTTGACGAGATTGTGGGACGGTTCGTGATTGGTTTGCGGGACGGTTCGTGATTAGATCACGGGACGCTCGGCAATTTGGATCGCGAAGAAGTACGACTACACCAACCGCGTTTCTTAACACTTCCCGCTTAGCGATCTACAAGGGTACGTAGATCCACTCTCCCTCTCGTGGATGCTCATCACCATGGATAGGTTTGCGTGTGCGTAGGAAATTTTTTGTTTCCCATGCGACGTTCCCCAACAGTGGTATCATGAGCTAGGTTGATGGTTCGATGAGATCTCGAGTAGAACACAAAAGGTTTGTGGGCGTTGATGCTTAGATTGCTTCCTCCCTTGGTCGGATTTTGGTTCAGCGGGATTGTGAGATAAAACGTCCCAGACCAACATTACTCGTACGCTTACGAGAGACCAGTTCCCTCGACGCAACTTGTTGCTTAGATGGCTTGCGGGTGATAGTTTGTCTCACTTTAGTTGGATCGGATCCAACAAAGGCGGTCCTTGAGAAGATTGAAAAGCAATCTATGTATCACCGTTGTGGTTTATGCGTAGGTGAGAAATGGTCTTGCTAGATACCCGTAGCAGCCACGTAAAACATGCAACAACAATTAGAGGACGTCTAACTTGTTTTTGCAGGGTATGTTGTGATGTGATATGGCCAATTACATGATGTGATATATGTGATGTATGAAATGATCATGTGTTGTATAGAATATCATGACTTGCATGTTGATGAGGACGGAGCATATGAGATGTTCCAGGAGTTGAAGTTTATTTTTCAGAAGAATGCCCGGATCGAGAGGTATGAGACCTCCGATAAATTCTATGCTTGCAATATGGAGGAGAACGGGTCTATCAGTGAGCATATACTCAGAATGTTTGGATACTCAAACCGTCTAGCTGAGTTGGGAATTACCCTTCCGCAAGAGGTGATCATTGATAGAGTTCTTCAATCACTGCCACCTAGTTACAAGAGTTTTGTGATGAACTATAACATGTACGGGATGAACAAGTCATCATCCGAGCTGTTTGCGATGCTGAAAGTCGCTGAGTCTGAAATCCAGAAAGAACATCAAGTGTTGATGGTCAATATAACCACTAGTTTCAAGAAAAATGGCAAGGGCAAAGGCAAGAAGGGTAAAACCAAGAAGGATGGCAAAGCAGTTGCTGATCCTACAAAGAAGCCTAAGCATGGACCTAAGCCAGGAACTGAGTGCTTTCATTGCAAGGGAACTGGTCACTGGAAGCGGAACTGCCCCAAGTACCTGGCTGACAAGAAGGCGGCCAACGACAAACAAGGTATATATGATATACATGTTATTGATGTGTACCTTACTAGTTCTCGTAGTAGTGCCTGGGTATTTGATACCGGTTCGGTTGCTCACATTTGCAACTCAAAGCAGGAACTACGGAATAAAAGAAGACTGGCAAAGGACGAAGTGACGATGCGCGTGGGAAATGGTTCCAAGGTTGATGTGATCGCCGTCGGCACGCTCTCTCTTCGATTACCATCAGGATTAGTGATGAACCTGAATAATTGTTATTTAGTGCCTGCATTAAGCATGAACATTATATCTGGATCTTGTTTATTGCGAGACGGTTACTCATTTAAATCAGAGAATAAAGGTTGTTCTATTTATATGAGTAATATCTTTTATGGTCATGCACCCAATGTTGGGGGTTTACTCATATTGAATCTTGATAGTGATGACACACATGTTCATAACATTGATGCCAAAAGATGTAGAGTAGTTAATGATAGTACCACTTTCTTGTGGCACTGCCGTTTAGGTCATATTGGTGTAAAGCGCATGAGGAAGCTCCATGCTGATGGACTTTTGGAGTCACTTGATTTTGAATCACTTGACACATGTGAACCATGCCTGATGGGCAAGATGACTAAAACGCCGTTCTCAGGAACAATGGAACAGGCAAGTGACTTATTGGAAATCATACATACTGATGTGTGTGGTCCAATGAATGTTGCAGTGCGCGGTGGATATCGTTACTTTCTCACCTTCACTGATGACTTGAGTAGATATGGGTATATTTACTTGATGAAACACGTTTGAAAAGTTCAAGCAATTTCAGAGTGAAGTTGAGAATCATCGTAACAAGAAGATTAAATTTCTGCGATATGGTCGAGGAGGTGAATATCTGAGTTATGAGTTTGGCAGTCACTTAAGACAATGTGGAATTGTTTCACAGTTGACACCGCCCGGAACACCACAGCGTAATGGTGTGTCTGAACGTCGTAATCGAACCTTATTAGATATTGTGCGTTCTATGATGTCTCTTGCCGATTTGCCACTATCGTTTTGGGGTTATGCATTAGAGACAGCTGCATTCACTTTAAATAGGGCACCATCGAAATCCGTTGAGACGACACCATATGAACTGTGGTTTGGCAAAAAGCCAAAGTTGTCATTTCTTAAAGTTTGGGGATGTGATGCTTATGTCAAAAAGCTTCAGCCTGAAAAGCTGGAACCCAGAGCGGAAAAATGCGTCTTCATAGGATACCCGAAAGAGACAGTCGGGTATACCCTCTATCTCAGATCTGAAGGCAAAGTGTTTGTCGCTAAGAACGGAACATTTCTTGAGAAAGAGTTTCTCTCGAAAGAATTGAGTGGGAGGAAAATAGAGCTTGATGAGGTTATTGAACCTTTACTTCAACCAGAGAGTAGCGCAGCGCAGAAAGATGTTTCTATGGAACCTACGACGGTAGAAGAGGAAGTTAATGATGATGATCATGAAGCTTCGGATCAAGCTGCTATTGAACCTCGTAGGTCGACAAGGACGTGTACTACTCCCTAGTGGTACGGCAACCCTGTCTTGGAGGTCATGTTGTTAGACAACAATGAACCTACGAGCTATGGAGGAGCAGTGATGGGCCCGGATTCCGAGAAATGGTTAGAGGCCATGAAATCCAAGATGGGATCCATGTATGAAAACAAAGTATGGACTTTGGAAGTACTACCTGAAGGGCGAAAGGCCATTCAGAACAAATGGATCTATAAGAAGAAGACGGACGCGGATGGTAATGTCACCGTCTATAAAGCTTGACTTGTGGCAAAGGGTTTTTCACAAGTTCAAGGAGTTGACTATGATGAGACTTTCTCACCCGTAGCGATGCTTAAGTCTGTTAGAATCATGTTGGCAATAGCTGCTTATTTCGACTATGAAATTTGGCAGATGGATGTCAAAACGGCGTTCCTCAACGGTTTCCCTTGAGGAAGAGTTGTATATGATGCAACCCAAAGGTTTTGTCGATCCAGAGAATGCTGACAAAGTTTGCAAACTCCAGCGATACATTTATGGACTGGTGCAAGCATCTCGGAGTTGGAACAAGCGCTTTGATGAGGTGATCAAAGCGTTTGGGTTTATACAAGTTTATGGAGAAGCTTGTATTTACAAGAAAGTGAGTGGGAGCTCTGTAGCGTTTCTAGTGTTATATGTGGATGACATATTGCTGATCGGAAACGATATAGAAATGCTGGAAAGCGTGAAGGAATATTTGAATAAGAGTTTTTCAATCAAGGACCTAGGAGAAGCTGCTTTCATATTTGGCATTAAGATCTATAGAGATAGGTCGAGACGCTTAATAGCACTTTCATAGAGCACATACCTTGATAAAGTTTTGAAGAAGTTCAAAATGGAGTAGTCCAAGAAAGGGTTCTTGCCTGTGTTACAAGGTGTGAAGTTGAGTAAGACTCAATGCCCAGTGACTGCAGAAGATAAAGAAACGATGAGTGTCATCCCCTATGCTTCAGCCATAGGCTCTATCATGTATGCAATGTTGTGCACAAGACCCGATGTCAGCCTTGCCATAAGTATGGCCGGAAGGTTTCAAAGTGATCTCGGAGTGGAGCACTGGCAAGCGGTCAAGAATATCCTTAAGTACCTTAACAGGACTAAGGACATGTTTCTCGTTTATGGAGGTGATGAAGAGCTCGTCATAAAGGGTTACGTCGATGCAAGCTTTGACACTGATCCGGACGACTCTAAGTCGCAAACCAGATACGTATTTATTCTTAACGGGGGAGCGGTAAGCTGGTGCAGTTCCAAGCAAAGCGTGGGAGCTGATTCTACGTGCGAAGCAGAGTACATCGCAGCCTCGGAGGCGGTGAAGGAAGGTGTCTGGATGAAGCAGTTCATGACAGATCTTGGAGTAGTGCCCAGTGCACTGAATCCAATAAACCTGTTCTGTGACAACACTGGTACTATTGCTCTAGACAAGGAACCAAGGTTTCACAAGAGGACCAGACACATAAAGCGACGCTTCAACTCCATCCGGTTCTACATCGAGGAGAAGGACATAAATATTTACAAAGTGCACACGGATCTGAATATCGCAGACCCATTGACTAAACCTCTTCCAAGGGCTAAACTGTTGGAAATATGCCCTAGAGGCAATAATAAAATGGTTATTATTGTATTTCCTTGTTCATGATAATTGTCTATTGTTCATGCTATAATTGTGTTAACTGGAAACCGTAATACATGTGTGAATACATAGACCACAACATGTCCCTAGTGAGCCTCTAGTTGACTAGCTCGTTGATCAATAGATGGTCACGGTTTCATGACCATGGACATTGGATGTCGTTGATAACGGGATCACATCATTAGGAGAATGATGTGATGGACAAGACCCAATCCTAAGCATAGCACTAGGTCGTGTAGTTCGTTTGCTAAAGCTTTTCAATGTCAAGTATCGTTTCCTTAGACCATGAGATTGTGCAACTATCGGATACCGTAGGAATGCTTTGGGTGTGCCAAACATCACAACGTAACTGGGTGGCTATAAAGGTGCACTACGGGTATCTCCGAAAGTGTCTGTTGGGTTGGCACAAATCGAGACTGGGATTTGTCACTCCGTGTGACGGAGAGGTATCTCTAGGCCCACTCGGTAAGACATCATCATAATGAGCTCAATGTGACAAAGGAGTTAGTCACGGGATGATGTATTATGGAACGAGTAAAGAGACTTGCCGGTAACGAGATTGAACAAGGTATAGAGATACCGACGATCGAATCTCGGGCAAGTATCATACCGATAGACAAAGGGAATTGTATACGAGATTGATTGAATCCCCGACATCGTGGTTCATCCGATGAGATCATCGTGGAGCATGTGGGATCCAACATGGGTATCCAGATCCCGCTGTTGGTTATTGACCAGAGAGGTGTCTCGGTCATCTCTACGTGTCTCCCAAACCCGTAGTGTCTACACACCTAAGGTTCGATGACGCTAGGGTTATAGGGAAATGGTATACGTGATTCCCGAAGGTTGTTCGGAGTCCTGGATGAGATCTCGGACGTCATGAGGAGCTCCAAAATGGTTCGGAGGTAAAGATTGATATATAGGAAGTCCAGTTTTGGTCACCAGAAAGTTTTCGGGCTCATCGGTAGTGTACCGGGAGTGCCGGGAGGGTGCCGGAGGACCCTCGGGAGGGGTGTGACGACCAAAGGACCACATGGGCTGTTAGATAAAGTGTTCCAGCCCTTATTGGGCTGGGCAAGACTTTTGCTAAAGGCCCATGCGGCTAGGGATAAGAGATCGGGCCAAAAAGGATTTAAAAGGAGGAGATCCACCTCCCTTGTGGGAGGTGGACTCTTCCTTTAAATCGGCCGAACCTCTCCTCTTTGGAGTAGAGGCCAAGCCAGCCCTCCACGTCCCTCCTCCTATATATACTTGAGGTTTTGGCTGTTTAGAGAAAAGATTTGATCTCTCTCTCTCTCACGGGGAAGCCCTACCTCTCTTCTTCCTCCTCCGCAGCGCTTAGGCGAAGCCCTGTCGGAATACTTTGCTACTCCACCACCACCACGCCGTCGTGCTGCTGTTGGAGCTCTTCCCCAACCTCTCCTTCCTCCTTTATGGATCAAGGCGTAGGAGATGTCACGGGGCTGCACGTGTGTTGAACGCGGAGGCGCCGTTGTTCGGCGCTAAGATCGGAATCCACCGCGATCTGAATTGCTGCGAGTACGACTCCATCAACCGCGTTCTTGTAACGCTTCCACTTAGAGATCTTCAAAGGTACGAAGATGCAATCTATCCCCTCTCGTTGCTGGTTTCTCCATGGATAGATCTTGGTGATCGTAGGAATTTTTTTGATTTACTACTACGTCTCCCAACAGTGGCATCATGAGCTAGGTCTATGAGTAGAATCTATGCACGAGTAGAACACAAAGCAGTTGTGGGCGTCGATTTTGTTAATTTGCTTACCACTACTAGTCTTATCTTGATTCGGCGGTATTGTGGGATGAAGCGGCCTGGACCGACTTTACACATATGCTTACGTGAGACTGGTTCCACCGCCTGACATGCACTTGTTGCATAAGGTGGCTAGCGGGTGTCTGTCTCTCCCACCTTAGTCGGATTGGATTTGATGAAAAGGGTCCTTATGAAGGGTAAATAGCAATTGGCATATCACGTTGTGGTTTTGGCATAGGTAAGAAACGTTCTTGCTAGTAACCTATAGCAGCCACGTAAAAACTTGCAACTACAAATTAGAGGATTTTGCAGCATATGCCTTGTGATGTGAGATGGCCAAAGGATGTGATGTGATGCATTGTGATGTATGAGATTGATCATGTTCTTGTAATAGGCTTCACGACTTGCATGTCGATGAGTATGACAACCGGCAGGAGCCATAGGAGTTGTCTTATTTTATTGTATGACCTGCGTGTCAATCATAAACGCCATGTAATTACTTTACTTTATCGCTAAACGCTAGCCATAGTGGTAGAAGTAATAGTTGGCGAGACAACTTCATGAAGACACGATGATGGAGATCATGATGATGGAGATCATGGTGTCGTGCCGGTGACAGTGATGATCATGGTGCCCCGAAGATGGAGATCAAAGGAGCAAGATGATAATGGCCATATCATGTCACTATATTGATTGCATGTGATGTTTATCATGTTTACATCTTATTTGCCTAGAACGACGGTAGTAAATAAGATGATCTCTCACTAAAATTTCAAGAAAAGTGTTCACCCTAACTGTGCACCGTTGCTAAGGATCGTTGTTCTGAAGCACCACATGATGATCGGGTGTGATAGGTTCTAACGTTCGCATACAACGGGTGTAAGCCAGATTTACACACGCAAAACACTTAGTTTGACTTGACGAGCCTAGCATGTACAGACATGGCCTCGGAACACGGAAGACCGAAAGGTCGAACATGAGTCGTATGGAAGATACGATCAACATGGAGATGTTCACCATGGATGACTAGTCCGTCTCACGTGATGATCGGACATGGGCTAGTTGACATGGATCATGTGTCACTTGGATGACTAGAGAGATGTCTATCTAAGTGGGAGTTCATTAAATAATTTGATTATGTGAACTTAATTATCATGAACTTAGTCTAAAATTATCTTTACAATCTATATTGTAGATCCAATGGCCAACGCGAATGTCACCCTCAATTTCAACGCATTCCTAGAGAAAACCAAGCTTAAAGATGATGGAAGCAACTATGCGGACTGTGTCCGTGACTTGAGGATCATCCTCATAGCTTCCAAGAAATTATATGTCCTTGATGCACCACTAGGTGACCCACCCCTTCTCCCAGCAGAGCAAGACGTTGCGAACGCTTGGCATTCTCACTGCGATGATTACTCCATTGTTCAGTGCGGCATGCTTTACAGTTTAGAACCGGGGCTCCAAAAGCGTTTTGAGCAACACGGAGCATATGAGATGTTCCAAGAGCTGAAACTGGTTTTCCAAGCTCATGCCCGGGTCAAGAGATATAACGTCTCCGACAAGTTCTTCAGCTGTAAGATGGAGGAGAATAGTTCTGTCAGTGAGCAAATCCTCAAGATGTCTGGGCTACACAACCGCTTGAATCAGCTGGGAGTTAATCTCCCAGATGACTCGGTCATTGACAGAATCCTCCAGTCGCTTCCACCTAGCTACAAGAGCTTTGTGATGAACTACAACATGCAAGGGATGGAGAAGTCCATTCCTAAGTTGTACTCGATGCTGAAATCAACAGAGGTCGAGATCAGAAAGGAGCATCAAGTGTTGATGGTAAATAAGACCACTAGTTTCAAGAAAGGCAAGGGTAAGAAGTGTTGGAAATATGCCCTAGAGGCAATAATAAATTAGTTATTATCATATTTCCTTGTTCATGATAATCTTTTATTATCCATGCTATAATTGTATTGATCGGAGACTTAAATGCATGTGTGGATACATAGACAAAACCATGTCCCTAGTATGCCTCTAATGGACTAGCTCGTTGATCAAAGGATGGTTAAGGTTTCCTAGCCATGGACATGAGATGTCATTTGATAACGGGATCACATCATTAGGAGAATGATGTGATGGATAAGACCCAAACTACAGACATAACATATGATCGTGTCAGTTTATTGCTACTGTTTTCTGCATGTCAAGTATATGTTCCTATGACCATGAGATCATGCAACTCACGGATATCGGAGGAGTGCCTTGTGTGTACCAAACATCGCAACGTAACTGGGTGACTATAAAGGTGCTCTACAGGTATCTTCGATGGTGTCTGTTGAGTTGGCATGGATCGAGACTGGGATTTGTTACTCCGTGTGACGGAGAGGTATCTCGGGGCCCACTCGGTAATGCAACATCACAATAAGCCTTGCAAGCAATGTGACTAATTGTTAGTTGTGGGATCTTGTATTACGGAACGAGTAAAGAGACTTGCCGGTAACGAGGTTGAACTAGGTATGGAGATACCGACGATCGAATCTCGGGCAAGTAACATACCGAAGAACAAAGGGAACGTTATACGGGATTAACTGAATCTTTGACATAGAGGTTCGACCGATAAAGATCTTCGTAGAATATGTAGGAACCAATGTGGACGTCCAGGTCCCGCCATTGGTTATTGACCGTAGAGGTGTCTCGGTCATGTCTACATAGTTCTCGAACCCGCAGGGTCTGCACACTTAATGTTCGGTGACGTTTCGGTAGTGTAGAGTTATGTATGGTGGTGACCGAAGTTTGTTCGGAGTCCCGGATGAGATCCCGGACGTCACGAGGAGCTCTGGAATGGTCCGGAGGTAAAGATTCATATATAGGAAGTCCCAATTTGGTTTCCGGAAAAGTTTCGGGCTCATCGGTAGTGTACCGGGAGTGCCGGTAGTGTACCGGGAGGCCTCCGGGAGGGGTATTTCGACCCCAAGAGGTCCATGGGCTGTGGGAGAATAATAACCAGCCCTTAGTGGGCTGGGAAAACAGCCACAAAGGCCCATGGCGCAGGAGAGAAAGTCCTAAAGCAAAAAGTGGAAAAATCAGCCAATAGGAGGCAATCCTACTCCAACTAGGATTGGAGGTGAAGTAGGATTGCTTCCCACCTCCTATTTCGGCCGACCCAAAGGCCTTGGCTGCCTATCCTCTCCTCTCCTCCTATATATACTAGTGGATTGGGTGTTTTTTGGACAGAATTTCCGGCCACGTGCTACCCGTTACACCGGTGCATAGTTTCTCCTCTAGATCGGTTTTCTGCAGCGCTTAGGCGAAGCCCTGCCGGAATCACTCCACCACCATCACTGGAGCGCCGTCACGCTGCTGGTGAACTCTCTCTCCTCTCCACCTCCTCTCGCTGGATCGAGACGGTGGAGATCGTCATCAAGCTGCTCGTGTGCTGAACGCGGAGGTGTCGTCCGTTCGGCGCTAGATCGGAAGGACCGTGATCGAGATCGCGAGACGGTTCGTGATGTGATCACGGAACGGATCGTGATGAGTTCACGGGACAGATCGTGATCAAGATCGTGAGACGGATCGTGATGAGTTCGCGGGACGGATCATGATGTGTTCGCGGGACGGATCGTGATTGGATCACGGGACGGATCGTGATGAGATCGCGGGACGCTCGGCGATTTGGATCGTGAAGATGTTCGACTACACCAACCGCGTTTCTTAACGCTTCCCGCTTAGCGATCTACAAGGGTACGTAGATCCACTCTCGCTCTCGTAGATGCTCATCACCATGGATAGGTTTGCGTGTGCGTAGGAATTTTTTTGTTTCCCATGCGACGTTCCCCAATAGTGGCATCATGAGCTAGGTTGATGGTTTGATGAGATCTCGAGTAGAACACAAAAGGTTTGTGGGCGTTGATGCTTAGATTGCTTCCTCCCTTGGTCGGATTTTGGTTCAGCGGGATTGTGAGATGAAGCGGCCCGGACCAACATTACTCGTACGCTTACGAGAGACCGGTTCCCTCGACGCAACTTGTTGCTTAGATGGCTTGCGGGTGACAGTTTCTCTCACTTTAGTTGGATAGGATCCGACAAAGGCAGTCCTTGAGAAGGTTGAAAAGCAATCTATGTATCACCGTTGTGGTTTATGCGTAGGTGAGAATCGTTCTTGATAGATACCCGTAGCAGCCACGTAAAACATGCAACAACAATTAGAGGACGTCTAACTTGTTTTTGCAGGGTATGTTGTGATGTGATATGGCCAATTACATGATAAGATATATGTGATGTATGAGATGATCATGTGATGTATAGAATTTCACGACTTGCATGTCATTGAGTACGGCAACCGGCAGGAGCCATAGGGTTGTCTTTAATTATTGTATGACCTGCGTGTCAATCATTAAGCGCTATGTAATGCTTTACTTTATCGCTAAGCGGTAGCAATAGAAGTAGAAGCAGGGCTGGCGCCACAACCCCAATGGCAACACATTGATGGAGATCAAGATGATGGAGATCATGGTGTTGTGCCGGTGACGATGGAGATCATGCCGGTGTTTCGAAGATGGAGATCTTAAACACAAGTTCATGGCCATATCATGTCACTTATGAATTGCATGAGATGTTAATCCTTTTATGCACCTTGTTTTGCTTAGTACGGCGGTAGAATTATAAGGTGATCCCTCACTTGAATTTCAAGATGAACTGTGTTCTCCCCGAGTGTGCACCGTTGCGAAAGTTCGTCGTGTTGAGACACCACGTGATGATCGGGTGTGATAGACTCTACGTTCACATACAACGGGTGCAAGCCAGATTTGCACGCGCAGAACACTCGGGTTAAACTTGATGAGCCTAGCATGTGCAGACATGGCCTCGGAACACAAGAGACCGAAAGGTCGAGCATGAGTCATATAGTAGATATGATCAACATAATGATGTTCACCATTGAAGCCACCTTAACTCACGTGATGATCGGACTTGAGTTGGTGAATTTGGATCATGTATCACTCGAATGACCCGAGGGATGTCAATTTGAGAGGGAGTTCTTAAGTAATATGATTAATTGAACTCATTATCATGAACATAGTCAATAGTGTCTTTGCAAATTATGTTGTAGATTACTAGCTCGCGTTGTAGCTCCCTTAAATTTTTATATGTTCCTAGAGAAATAGAGTTGAAAGATGTTGGTAGCAATATTGCGGACTGGGTCCGTGATCTGAGGATTGTCCTCATTGCTGCACAGAAGGCTTATGTCCTTAATGCACCGCTCAGTGCGCCACCCCCTCTAGCGTCATCTATAGATGTTGTGAACATCTGACAGGCACGTTTCGATGACTACTTGATAGTTTAGTGCGTCATGCATTACAACTTATAATTGAGGCTCCGAAACGTTTTGAACGTCACGGAACATATGAGATGTTCTAGGAGCAGAGATTGTGATCTCACGCTCGTGCCTGTGTTGCGAGATATTAGATCTCCAACAAGATTCTTTGCCTGTAAGATGAAGGAGAATAGCTCAATCGTTGAGCATGTACTCAGATTGTCTGGGTACTACAATCGCTTGAATCAAGTGGGAGTTGATCTTCCAGATAAGATAGTGATTGATATAGTTCTCCAAGTCACTGTCACTAAAGCTACTAGAACTTAGTGATGAACTATAATACACCAGGGATAGAAGTATTGATCCCTGAGCTGTTCGCGATGTTTGACACCGCGAAGGTAGAAATCAAGAAGGAGCGTCAAGTGTTGATGGTTAATCAAACCACTAGTTTCGAAAAGGGCAAGAGCAAGGAGGGAAACTTCATGGATAGCAAGTCAGTTGCTGCTCTAGTGAAGCAACCCAAACTTGAACTCAAACCCGAGACTAAGTGCTTATATTATGAGGTGAGAGGTCGCTGAAGCGGAACAACCCTAGATACTTGGTAGATAAGAAGGCTGGCAACATCGACAGAAGATATTTGATATACGAGTTATTGATGTGTACCTTGCTAGTACTCTTAGTAGCACCTGGGTATTGGATACCGGTTCGGTTGCTAAATGTTAGTAACTCGAAATAAAAGCTAAGGAATAAACGGAGAACTAGCTAAGGGTGAGGTGACGATATGTGTTGGAAGTGTTTCCAAGGTTGATGTGATCAACATCGCACGCTCTGTCTACCTTCAGGATTAGTGACGAACCTCAATAAATGTTATTTGGTGTTTTGCGTTGAGCATGAACATGATTAGATCATGTTTATTGCAATACGGTTATTCATTTAAGTTAGAGAATAATGGTTATTCCGTTTACATGAATAATACCTCCAATGGTCATGCACCCAGTGAGAATGGTTTGTTGAAATCTTGATCGTAGTATTACACATGTTCATAACATTGATGTCAAAAGATACAAACTTAATAATGATAGTACCACATACTTGTGGCACTGCCGCTAATTGTCATATTGGTATAAAGCGCATGTAGAAACTCCATGCTGATGGATATTTGGACTCATTCGATTTCGAATCGGTTGAGACATGCGAACCATGCCTCTTGGGCAAGATGACTAAAGGACCCCGTTGGATGGAGCGGGCAAGTGATTCATTGGAAATGATACATGTTGATGTATGCAATCTAGTGAGTCTTGTAGCGTGCAGTGGATATCGTTATTTTCTTACCTTCACTGATGATTTGAGTAGGTATAGTGTATATTTACTTAATGAAACACAAGTCTGAATCGTTTGAAAGGTTCAAGCAAATTCAGAGTGAAGTTTAAAGATCATCGTGACAAGAAGATAAAAATGACCGTGATATGATCGTGGAGGTGAATATCTGAGTTACGAGTTTGGCATACAACTTAAGACAATCTGAAATTTGTTTCACAACTAACGCCACCTGGAACACCATGGTGTGATGGTGTGTCCGAACATCATTGTCATGCTCTATTGATATAGTGCATACTGTGATGTCTCTTATCGTTTTACTACTATAATTTTTGGGGTTATGCATTTGAGACAACTACATTCACTTTAAATAGGGCATCATTTAAATCCGTTGAGATGACACCATGTGAATTATGGTTTGATAGAAACCTAAGCTGTCATTTCTTAATATTTGGGGATATGACACTTGTGTGGAAAATGTTTTCACATAATGAGGTCGAACCCAAGGCGGACAAATTGCATCTTCATAGAATACCCTAAGATCAGTTGGGTGAACCTTCAATCTCAGATCCTACTGCACATTGTTTGTTGCTTAAACGGATCCTTTCTCGAGGAAATGTTTCTCTCGAAAGAATTGAGTGGGAGGAAGATAGAACTTGATGAGGTTGTTAAACCTTTGTTCGACCAGAGAGTAGCACAGCGCAGAAAGATGTTTCTGTGAAGCCTACGTTAGTTGAAGAGGAAGTTAATGATGATGATCATGAAGCTTCAGGATCAAGTTACTATCGAACTTCATAGGTCGACAAGGATGTGTACTGCTCCTAAGTGGTACGACAACTTTGTCTTGGAGATCATGTTGTTGGACAACGATGAACCTACGAGGTATGGAGAAGCGATGATGGGCCCAGATTCCGACAAATGGTTAGAGGCCAT
This sequence comes from Hordeum marinum, assembly GCA_022496015.1. Lineage (NCBI taxonomy): Eukaryota > Viridiplantae > Streptophyta > Magnoliopsida > Poales > Poaceae > Hordeum > Hordeum marinum. Next base: position 514,679,681 of record CM039676.1, on the reverse strand, counting down.
GAAATCCGAGATAGGATCCATGTATGAAAACCAAGTATAGACTTTGGTAGACTTGCTCGTTAGACGGCAGGTCGTTGAGTACAAATGGACCTTTAGAATGAAGACAGACACTGATGGTGAATGTCACCATTTGTAAAGCTCGACTTGTTGCAAAGTTGTTTGTGACAAGTTCAAGGAGTTGACTGCGATGAGACTTTCTCACTCGTAGCGATGCTAAAGTCTGTTGGAATTATGTTAGCAGTTGCTGCGTTTTCAATTATGAAATCTGGCAGATGGATGTCAAAACATCGTTTCCTTAACGGTTTACTTGAGGAAAGGCTGTATGTGATACAACCAGAAGGTTTTGTCAGTCCTAAGGATGCTAAAAGGTGTGCAAGCTTCGGTGATCCTTCCATGGACTTAAGCAAGCATCTCGGAGTTGGAATATACGCTTTGATGAGTTGATCAAAGTTTTTGAGTTTATACAAAGTTTACGAGAAACTTGTATTTGCAACAAAGTGAGTGGGAGCACTATAGAATTTCTGATAAGTATATGTGGATGACATATTGTTGATCAGAAATAATGTAGGATTTCTGGAAAGCATAAATGGTTGTTTGGAAAATGATTTTCAAAGGAAGACCTGGATAAAGCTACCAAATTGTTGAGCATCAAGATCTATAGAGATAGATCAAGATGACTTGATGAGACTTTCAATGAGTACATACCTTGACAAAGATTTTGAAAGAGTTCAAAATGGATCAGTCAGAGAAAGAGTTCTCGCCTGATTTGTAAGGTGTGAAGTTGAGTGAGACTCAAAGCTCGACCATGGCAGAACGAAGAGAAAGGACGAACGTCGTCCCCTATGCCTTAGCCATAGGCTCTGTATAGTATGCCATGCTGTGTACCGCACCTGTGTGTCCCTTGCCATGAGTCTGTCAAGGGGTACAAGTGTGGTCCAGGAGTGGATCACTGGACAGCGGTCGGAATTATCCTTAGTAACCAGAGGACTAAGGAAATGTTTCTTGATTATGGAGGTGATAAAGAGTTCGTCGTAAAGAGTTACGTCGATGCAAGCTTTAACACCTATCCGAATGACTAGTAGTAGCAGTCTGGATACGTATAGTGGAGCAGCCATTTGGAAATAGTACCAAGTGGAGTGTGGTAGCAGTGTTTACGGTTCGACATAGAGATTTGCAAAGTACACACGGATCTGAATATCGCAGACCCGTTGACTATAAGACCTCTCTCAGATGCAAAGCATGATCGAGCCCCAGAACTCATTGGGTGTTAGATTCATAACAATGCGAATCACATGGTGATGTGAACTAGATTATTGACTCTAGTGCAAGTGGGAGACTGTTGGAAATATGCCCTAGAGGCAATAATAAATTAGTTATTATCATAGTTCCTTGTTCATGATAATCGTTTATTATCCATGCTATAATTGTATTGATCGGAGACTTAAATGCATGTGTGGATACATAGACAAAACCATGTCCCTAGTATGCCTCTAATGGACTAGCTCGTTGATCAAAGGATGGTTAAGGTTTCCTAGCCATGGACATGAGATGTCATTTGATAACGGGATCACATCATTAGGAGAATGATGTGATGGATAAGACCCAAACTACAGACATAGCATATGATCGTGTCAGTTTATTCCTACTGTTTTCTGCATGTCAAGTATATGTTCCTATGACCATGAGATCATGCAACTCACGGATATCGGAGGAGTGCCTTGTGTGTATGAAACGTCGCAACGTAACTGGGTGACTATAAAGGTGCTCTACAGGTATCTCCGGTGGTGTCTGTTGAGTTGGCATGGATCGAGACTGGGATTTGTTACTCCGTGTGACGGAGAGGTATCTCGGGGCCCACTCGGTAATGCAACATCACAATAAGCCTTGCAAGCAATGTGACTAATTGTTAGTTGCGAGATCTTGTATTACAGAACGAGTAAAGAGACTTGCCGGTAACGAGGTTGAACTAGGTATGGAGATACCGACGATCGAATCTCGGGCAAGTAACATACCGAAAACAAAGGGAACGTTATACGGGATTAACTGAATCCTTGACATAGAGGTTCGACCGATAAAGATCTTCGTAGAATATGTAGGAACGAATGTGGACGTCCAGGTCCCGCCATTGGTTATTGACCGTAGAGGTGTCTCGGTCATGTCTACATAGTTCTCGAACCCGCAGGGTCTGCACACTTAAGGTTCGGTGACGTTTTGGTAGTGTAGAGTTATGTATGGTGGTGACCGAAGTTTGTTCGGTGTCCCGGATGAGATCCCGGACGTCACGAGGAGCTCCGGAATGGTCCGGAGGTAAATATTCATATATAGGAAGTCCCAATTTGGTTTCCGGAAAAGTTTCGGGCTCATCGGTAGTGTACCGAGAGTGCCGGTAGTGTACCGGGAGGCCTCCGGGAGGGGTATTTCGACCCCAAGAGGTCCATGGGCTGTGGGAGAATAATAACCAGCCCTTAGTGGTCTGGGAAAACAGCCACAAAGTCCCATGGCGCAGGAGAGAAAGTCCTAAAGCAAAAAGTGGAAAATCAGCCAATAGAAGGCAATCCTACTCCAACTAGGATTGGAGGTGAAGTAGGATTGCTTCCCACCTCCTATTTCGGCCGACCCAAAGGCCTTGGATGCCTCTCCTCTCCTCTCCTCCTATATATACTAGTGGATTGGGTGGTTTTTGGACAGAATTTCCGGCCACGTGCTACCCGTTACACCGGTGCATAGTTTCTCCTCTAGATCGGTTTTCTGCAGCGCTTAGGCGAAGCCCTGCCGGAATCACTCCACCACCATCACCGGAGCGCCGTCACGCTGCCGGTGAACTCTCTCTCCTCTCCACCTCCTCTCGCTGGATCGACACGGTGGAGATCGTCATCAAGCTGCACGTGTGCTGAACGCGGAGGTGCCGTCCGTTCGGCGCTAGATCGGGAGGACCATGATCGAGATCGCGAGACGATTCGTGATGTGATCACGGAATGGATTGTGATGAGTTCACGGGACAAATCGTGATCAAGATCGTGAGACGGATCGTGATGAGTTCGCGGGACGGATCATGATGTGTTCGCGGGACGGATCGTGATTGGATCATGGGACGGATCGTGATGAGATCGCGGGACGCTCGGCGATTTGGATCGCGAAGATGTTCGACTACACCAACCGGGTTTCTTAACGCTTCCCGCTTAGCGATCTACAAGGGTACGTAGATCCACTCTCCCTCTCGTAGATGCTCATCACCATGGATAGGTTTGCGTGTGCGTAGGAAAAATTTTGTTTCCCATGCGACGTTCCCCAACAAGAAGAACTTCAAGAAGGACGGCAAAGCTGTTGCCGCGCCCGGTAAGCAAGTTGCCGGTAAGAAGAAGAACAAGCATGGACCCAAGCCTGAGACTGAGTGCTTTTACTGCAAGGGTACCGGTCACTGGAAGCGGAACTGCCCCAAGTACTTAGCGGATAAGAAGGACGGCAACATTAAAGGTATATGTGATATACTTGTTATTGATGTGTACCTAACCAGCGCTCGTAGTAGCTCCTGGGTATTTGATACCGGTGCAGTTGCTCACATTTGTAACTCCAAGCAGGAGCTGCGGAATAATCGGAGGCTGGCAAAGGACGAGGTGACGATGCGCGTCGGGAATGGTTCCAAGGTCGATGTGATCGCCGTCGGCACGCTACCTCTACATCTACCTTCGGGATTAGTGTTAAACCTTAATAATTGTTATTTAGTACCAGCTTTGAGCATGAACATTGTATCTGGATCTCGCTTGATGCGAGATGGCTACTCATTTAAATCTGAGAATAATGGTTGTTCTATTTATATGAGAGAAATGTTTTATGGTCATGCCCCGCTGGTCAATGGTTTATTTTTGATGAATCTCGAACGTGATGTTACACATGTCCATAGTGTGAGTACCAAAAAGTGTAAGGTTGATAACGATAGCCCACTTACATGTGGCACTGCCGCCTTGGTCATATTGGTGTCAAACGCATGAAGAAGCTCCATACTGATGGACTTTTGGAGTCTCTTGATTTCGAATCATTTGAGACGTGTGAACCATGCCTCATGGGCAAGATGACCAAGACTCCGTTCTCCAGAACAATGGAGCGAGCAAATGACTTATTGGAAATAATACATACCGATGTATGCGGTCCAATGAGTGTCGAGGCTCGTGGTGGCTACTGTTATGTTCTCACCCTCACTGTTGACTTGAGTAGATATGGGTATGTCTACTTAATGAAACATAAGTCTGAAACTTTTGAAAGGTTCAAGGAATTTCAGAGTGAGGTAGAGAATCAACATGACAGGAAAATAAAGTGCTTACGATCTGATCGTGGCGGAGAATATTTAAGTCACAAGTTTGGCACGCACCTAAGGAAATGTGGAATTGTTTCACAACTCACGCCGCCTGCCACACCTCAGCGAAATGGTGTGTCTAAACGTCGTAATCGCACTCTATTAGATATGGTACGATCTATGATGTCTCTTACTGACTTACCGCTATCATTTTGGGGATATGCATTAGAGACTGCCGCATTCACTTTAAATAGGGCACCGTCAAAATCCGTTGATACGACACCGTATGAATTATGGTTTGGAAAGAAACCTAAGCCGTCGTTTCTAAAAGTTTGGGGATGCGATGCTTATGTGAAGAAACTTCAACCTAAGAAGCTCGAACCCAAAGCAGAAAAGTGCGTCTCATAGGATATCCCAAAGAGACTATTGGGTATACCTTCTACCTATGATCCGAGGGCAAAATCTTTGTTGCCAAGAATGGATCCTTTCTCGAGAAAGAGTTTCTCTCGAAAGAAGTAAGTGGGAGGAAAATAGAACTTGATGAGGTAATTGGACCTCCACTCGAACCGGAGAGTAGCGCAGCACAGGAAGTTGTTTCTGTGGAGCCTACACCGGCTGGAGAGGAAGTTAATGATCATGAAACTTCAGATCAAGTTACTATTGAACGTCGAAGGTCCATTTTTCACGTTCCGCACTAGAGTGGTATGGCAACCCTGTCCTAGAGATCATGTTGTTAGACAACGGTGAACCTTCGAACTATGAAGAAGCGATGGCGGGCCCGGATTCCAACAAATGGCTTGAAGCCATGAAATCCGAGATAGGATCCATGTATGAGAACAAAGTATGGACTTTGGTGGACTTTCCTGATGATAAGCGAGCCATTGAAAATAAATGGATCTTTAAGAAGAAGACTGACGCGGATGGTAATGTGACCGTCTATAAGGCTCGGCTTGTCGCTAAGGGTTATCGACAAGTTCAAGGAGTTGACTACGATGAGCATTTCTCACACTTAGCGATGCTGAAGTCTGTCCGAATCATGTTAGCAATTGCCGCATTTTATGATTATGAGATCTGGCAAATGGACGTCAAAACGGCATTCCTTAATGGCTTCCTCAAGGAAGAACTGTATATGATGCAGCTGGAAGGTTTTGTCGATCCTAAAGATGCTAACAAGGTATGCAAGCTCCAGCGCTCCATCTATGGGCTGGTGCATGCATCTCGGAGTTGGAACATTCGCTTTAATGAAGTGATTAAAGCGTTTGGGTTTGTACAGGTTTATGGAGAACCCTGTATTTACAAGAAAGTGAGTGGGAGTTCTGTAGCATTTCTCGTATTATATGTGGATGACATACTGATAATGGGAAATGATATAGAACTCTTGGAAAGTGTAAAGGCCTACTTGAATAAGTGTTTTTCAATGAAGGACCTTGGAGAAGCTGCTTACATATTAGGTATTAATATCTATAGAGATAGATCGAGACGCCTCATAGGTCTTTCACAAAGCACATACCTTGAAAAGTTATTGAAGAAGTTCAATATGGATTAGTCCAAGAAGGGGTTCTTGCCTGTGTTACAAGGTGTGAAATTGAGTACGACTCAATGCCCGACCACGGCAAAGGATAGAGAAGAGATGAGTGTCATCCCCTATGCTTCAGCCATAGGCTCTATTATGTATGCCATGCTGTGTACCAGACCTGATGTGAACCTTGCCATAAGTTTGGTAGGGAGGTACCAAAGTGATCCCGGAGCGGAACACTGGACAACGGTCAAGAATATCCTGAAGTACCTAAAAAGGACAAAGGACATGTTTCTCGTATATGGAGGTGCCGAAGAGCTCGTCGTAAAGGGTTACGTCGATGCTAGCTTCGACACAGATCCGGATGACTCCAAGTAGCAAAGCGGATACGTGTACATTTTGAACGGAGGGGCAGTAAGCTGGTGTAGCAGCAAGCAAAGCGTAGTGGTGGCATCTACATGTGAAGCGGAGTACATAGCTGCTTCGGAAGCAGCAAAGGAAGGAGTCTGGATGAAGGAGTTCATCACCGACCTAGGAGTAATTCCAAGTGCGTCGGGCCCAATGACTCTATTCTGTAACAACACTGGAGCTATTGCCCTTGCGAAGGAGCCCAGGTTTCACAAGAAGACAAGACACATCAAGCGCCGCTTCAACTCCATCCGTGATTACATTCAGGAGGGAGATATAGATATTTGTAAAGTGCATACGGATCTGAATGTTGCAGATCCGTTGACTAAACCTCTCTCACGAGCAAAACATGATCAACACCAGAATGCTATGGGTGTTCGATTCATCACAATGTAACTAGATTATTGACTCTAGTGCAAGTGGGAGACTGTTGGAAATATGCCCTAGAGGCAATAATAAAATGGTTATTATTGTATTTCCTTGTTCATGATAATTGTCTATTGTTCATGCTATAATTGTGTTAACCGGAAACCGTAATACATGTGTGAATACATAGACCACAACATGTCCCTAGTGAGCCTCTAGTTGACTAGCTCGTTGATCAATAGATGGTCACGGTTTCATGACCATGGACATTGGATGTCGTTGATAACGGGATCACATCATTAGGAGAATGATGTGATGGACAAGACCCAATCCTAAGCATAGCTCTAGGTCGTGTAGTTCGTTTGCTAAAGCTTTTCAATGTCAAGTATCGTTTCCTTAGACCATGAGATTGTGCAACTCCCGAATACCGTAGGAATTCTTTGGGTGTGCCAAACGTCACAACGTAACTGGGTGGCTATAAAGGTGCACTACGGGTATCTCCGAAAGTGTCTGTTGGGTTGGCATGAATCGAGACTGGGATTTGTCACTCCGTGTGACGGAGAGGTATCTCTGGGTAAAGATTGATATATAGGAAGTCCAGTTTTGGTCACCAGAAAGTTTTCGGGCTCATCGGTAGTGTACCGGGAGTGCCGGGAGGGTGCCGGAGGACCCCCGGTAGGGGTGTGACGACCAAAGGACCACATGGGCTGTTAGATAAAGTGTGCCAGCCCTTATTGGGCTGGGCAAGACTTTTGCTAAAGGCCCATGCGGCTAGGGATAAGAGATAGGGCCAAAAAGGATTTAAAAGGAGGAGATCCACCTCCCTTGTGGGAGGTGGACTCTCCCTTTAAATCGGCCGAACATCTCCTCTTTGGAGTAGAGGCCAAGACAGCCCTCCACGTCCCTCCTCCTATATATACTTGAGGTTTTGGCTTTTTTGAGAAAAGATTTGATCTCTCTCTCTCTCACGGCGAAGCCCTACCTCTCTTCTTCCTCCTCGGCAGCGCTTAGGCGAAGCCCTGTCGGAATACCTTGCTACTCCACCACCACCACGCCGTCGCGCTGCTACTGGAGCTCTTCCCCAACCTCTCCTTCCTCCTTTCTGGATCAAGGCGTAGGAGACGTCACCAGGCTGCACGTGTGTTGAACGCGGAGGCGCCGTTGTTCGGCGCTAAGATCGGAATCCACCGCGATCTGAATTGCCGTGAGTACGACTCCATCAACCGCGTTCTTGTAACGCTTCTGCTTAGCGATCTTCAAAGGTATGAGGATGCAATCTCTCCCCTCTCCTTGCTGGTTTATCCATGGATAGATGTTGGTGATCGTAGGAATTTTTTTGATTTACTACTACGTCTCCCAACATAAACATGATCAACACCAGAGCTGTATGGGTGTTCGATTCATTACCATGTAAATCACATAGTGATGTGAACTAGATTATTGACTCTAGTGCAAGTGGGAGACTGTTGGAAATATTCCCTAGAGGCAATATATAAAATGTTTATTATTATATTTCCTTGTTCATGATAATCGTTTATTATCCATGCTATAATTGCATTGATTGGAAACACATTGCATGTGTGGGTAAATAGACAACACTGTGTCCCTAGTATGCCTCTAGTGAACTAACTCGTTGATCAAAGATGGTCAGGGTTTCCTAGCCATTGACATGAGATGTCATTTGATAAACGGGATCACGTGATTAGAAGAATGATGTGATGGACCAGACCCAAACTACCAAACGTAGCATATGATCGTGTCAGTTTATTGCATCTGTTTTCCGCATGTCAAGTATATGTTCCTATGACCATGAGATCATGCAACTCACGGATATCGGAGGAGTGCCTTGTGTGTATCAAACGTCGCAACGTAACTGGGTGTCTATAAAGGTGCTCTACAGGTATCTCCGATGGTGTCTGTTGAGTTGGCATGGATCGAGACTGGGATTTGTTACTCCGTATGACGGAGAGGTATCTCGGGGCCCACTCGGTAATGCAACATCACAATAAGCCTTGCAAGCAATGTGAATAATTGTTAGTTGTGGGATCTTGTATTACGGAACGAGTAAAGAGACTTGCCAGTAACGAGGTTGAACTAGGTATGGAGATACCAACGATCGAATCTCGGGCAAGTAACATACCGAAGAACAAAGGGAACGTTATACGACATTAACTGAATCCTTGACATAGAGGTTCGACCGATAAAGATCTTCGTAGAATATGTAGGAATCAATGTGTACGTCCAGGTCCCGCCATTGGTTATTGGCCGTAGAGGTGTCTCGGTCATGTCTACATAGTTCTCGAACCCGCAGGGTCTGCACACTTAAGGTTCGGTGACGTTTCGGTAGTGTAGAGTTATGTATGGTGGTGACCGAAGGTTGTTCGGATTCCCGGATGAGATCCTGGATGTCACGAGGAGCTCCAGAATGGTCCGGAGGTAAAGATTCATATATAGGAAGTCCCAGTTTGGTCGCCGGAAAAGTTTCGGGCTCATCGGTAGTGTACCGGGAGGCCTCCGGGAGGGGTATTTCGACCCTAGAGGGACCATGGGCTGTGAGAGAGTATTAACCAGACCTTAGTGGGCTGGAAAATCATCCTAGAAGGCCCATGGCGCAGGAGAGAAAAAGGCTAAAGGAAAAAGGCAAAAATCAGCCAATAGGAGGCAATCCTACTCCAACTAGGATTGGAGGTGGAATAGGATTCCACCCTCCTCCTAGCCTTGGCTGCCTCTCCTCTCCTCTCCTCCTATATATACTAGTGGAATAGCTAGGGTTTTGGCAGAAATTACGGCCACGTGCTACCCGTTCCACCAGTGCTACTCTAGATTAGTTTTCCGCAGTGCTTAGGCGAAGCCCTGCCGGAATTGCTCCACCACCACCATCACTGGAGCGCCGTCACGCTGCCGGTGAGCTCTCTCTCTTCTCCACCTCCTCTTGCTGGATCAAGACGGTGGAGATCGTCATCAAGCTGCACGTGTGCTGAACGTGGAGGTGCCGTCCATTCGGTACTAGATCGGAAGGATCGTGATCAAGGCCACGGGACGTTCGTGATCGGATCGCGGGACGGATCGTGACGAGATCGTGGGACGGTTCGTGATTGGTTCATGGGACGGTTCGTGATTAGATTGTGGGACGCTCGGCGATTTGGATCGCGAAGAAGTACGACTACACCAACCACGTTTCTTAACGCTTCCCGCTTAGCGATCTACAAGGGTACGTATATCCACTCTCCCTCTCGTAGATGCTCATCACCATGGATAGGTTTGCGTGTGCGTAGGAATTTTTTTGTTTCCCATGCGACGTTCCCCAACATCTAGTGTATTAAGTTCACAACAAACGGAGTAATGCTTTAAGCAAGATGACATGATGTAGAAGGATAAATTCATGCAATATGATATAAACCCCATCTTTTTACCCTTGATGGCAACAAGACGATACATGCCTCGCTACCCCTTCTGTCACTGGGTGAGGAGACCGCATGGTATGAACCCAAAACCAAGCACTTCTCCCATTGCAAGAATCATAGATCAAGTTGGCCAAACAAAACCCATAACTCGAAGAGACTTACAAGGATATGAAATCATGCATATAAGAATTCAGAATTGACTCAAATAATATTCATAGATAATCTGATCATAAATCCACAATTCATCAGATCTCAACAAACACACCGCAAAAGAAGATTACATCAGATAGATCACCATGAGGATCATGGAGAACTTTGTATTGAAGATCAAAGAGAGAGAAGAAGCCATCTAGCTACTGGCTATGGACCCGTAGGTCTGATGTGAACTACTCACGCATCATCGAAGAGGCAAGGATGTTGATGAAGATGGCCACCAGAGATGGATTCCCCTCCGGCAGGATGCCGGAACGGTCTCCCAATTGGTGTTTATTGGTTCTGGAGGCTTGCGGCGGCGGAACTTGCGATGTAGGTCTATTTCTGTGTGTTTGGCTATTTACAAGACCGTATGGCGGCGGAAACAAGTGGAGATGGGCCACGAGGAGGTCACGAGCCCCCTAGTCGCGACCTAAGGGGGGCGCCTCCCAGGCTCGTGGCTCCCTCGGCCCACTTCTCTGGTATTTCTTCCTTCAGGTATTTTTGATATTTTTCATAAAAAATCACGGTGAAAGTTTTATTGCATTTGGACACCGTTTGATATTCCTATCTGAAAAAGATCAGAAACACGGGAAAAACAGGAACTGGCACTGGGCACTGAGTTAATAAGTTAGTCCCAAAAATCATATAAAATAGCATATTCATGCATATAAAACATCCAAAGTTGATAATATAATAGCATGGAATAATCAAAAATTATAGATATGTTGGAGACGTATCAAGGAGGTGCAACAGAGCCGATAGTTGCCTTGAAAGTGAGGTTCCGGCATTTCGTCATAAGCTCGCAATGTGGAGCCTCCGTGATAGTATCCATGGGGTAGCTAGGAGCCGTGAAGTTAGGCTAAACGAGCTCCGTGGAAGCCACGCTGCTTCTCCACTGACATGGCGGGGTAGCTTCTGGGGTAGCTTCGTGCCGCTGAGATGGTTGGCCGGCAGCTCGCTGGCTCTCAAGTTCCTCTAGGTTTTGTAGTCTTGCATTGAGCTTCTCCATGTTGCTCAACTCTGCTTTCCTCTTTCTCTCCCGGCTTCTATAACTGCCAATCTAGTTTCTCTTTGTCAGGCCGAATATAGGTGTCCTGGAAGTTAGATCGGAATGCATCCTCTAACTCTTCCCATCATCCGATTGAGTTTTCGGGGAGGCTGTTTAACCAGTGCCAAGTTGGCCCTTTAAGTTTTAGGGGGAGATATTTTATGGCGTGGAGATCATCTCCTTGATCCATGTGGATGTGGAGGAGGAAGTCCTAGTTCCGGATAATTGGGTCAGTTGTCCCATCGTACTGCTCTATGTTCACGGGTTTAAACCCCTCTGGGAACTAGTGCTGCATCACCTCATCTGTGAAGCACAGTGGGTAAGCGGCGCCTCTGACCCGAGCTATGTCGCGCCTGTAATCGGCGTCTGTTCTAGCCCGGTTGCGTTTCTGGCCTCTGTTATTGCGGTCAAGCCATGGTATGTACCCTTCCCGTCTATCGGGTGAGTAACCTCTAGATCTTTAGATGGATCTTGTATGACCTACTCTATAGTCTAGACCGTCCCGCAGGTCGAACCTGTCATTAGGCTCTAGTGGCTCCTTTCCCCGTCTTCGGGGCATCGCCGGTATATAACCGATGTCGTCAGTCGTCCTGTCACGTTCGCGAGGAGGGTGGTCCAGCTTGTCATATGGGGTATGTTATGGGGACGAAGTATCAGTGAGCTCGACGTCAAATTATGGCAGTAGCCTTCTGCATGGATAACTTTTGGGTTGGTCCGACGGACCGGTACCGTACCCTTACTTAGCTGAGAGAACTCTCGTCCATCGATCATTGAGGTCATCTTGTTCGTCTTTAAGTTGTAGTTCTTTTGCTTCTAGGCTACGTGTCGTGGCTATGAGCTATTGCCTGAATAGTTCTTGATCCTCGAGATTGTCAGGGATGTCGAGGTCATCGGCTTCCGGGATGCCTTCCTCCTCTATGGGAGGGAGGTAGTTATCGTCCTCGGAATCATTGAAGTCATCCGGGTTGCGTTGATCTTCAGGCTTCTCCTGACCCTCTAGCGGGTGTTCGGGGATATGGATCGCCTAGGTCCTCCTGTGTATCTCCGGCCCTGGTGGCAATGATAGCCTTCCTTCCCTTTTTGCATTTGACCGATTATTTGGCTTCCGGTGCCTTGACGGCGTGTCACCCAATTTGTCGCCATCGTTCTTAGGCGTGTTTACGCCGTTAGCGGTGGGAGTGTCTACCATAAATAGGTCGGCCTCCCGAGGACCCCTTAATCCAGGACTCCCTTAGTGGGTGCACCGGTCCTCCATAGACCACAAAAGGGCGAACCGAGGCAAACCTCCCCGACCCATGAATTCCTTGAGAACGATTATCCTTATCAACACTAGCCCGCTCATTACCGGAGTTGACATCCGATTTTAGAGTTAGTGGGATTAACCACTTGCACCACATCGGTGGAAAGTTTAAGAGTATCAAGGAATTTTTTGCACATGGATTTGACCTCGGCCATCATGTAAGATTTCAAAGAGGATATGGCCTCATTCAAATCCTCATGAGAGACCTGTTGGGGAATGTTGCATGGGAAACAAAAAATTTCCTACGCACACGCAAGATCTATCCATGGTGATGAGCATCTACGAGAGGGAGAGTGGATCTACATACCCTTGTAGATCGCTAAGCGGGAAGCGTTAAGAAACGCGGTTGATGTAGTCGAACGTCTTCGCGATCCAAAGCGTCCCGCGATCCCATCACGATACGTCCCGCGATCCAATCACGATCCGTCCCGCGATATAATCACGAATCGTCTCGTGATCTTGATCATGGTCCATTCGATCTAGCACCGAACGGACGACACCTCCGTGTTCAGCACACGTATAGCTCGATGATGATCTCTGCCTTCTTGATCCAGCAAGAGGGAGCGGAGAGGTAGAAGAGTTCTCTGGCAGCGCGATGGTGTTGCGGTGATGGTGGTGGAGCAATTCCAGCAGGGCTTCGCCTAAGCACCGCTGAAACCGATCTGGAGGAGAAACAACGAACTAGAGGAGAGGCAACACATGGCTTAGGGTTTCTTGATGTGTTCCAAGTGCTAGCGCCGCCCCTTTATTTATATGCTGAGCCTTGGGGTCGAAACTTGGAGAAAAATCCTCCTCAAGGTCGGTTTGCCCGCAAGGTAAGAGTCCTTCTCAAACTCCAGGACCAGACGCCAAGGTCCTCGGCGTCTGGCCCCAGACGCCAGGGTCCCTGGCGTCCGGCCCCTGGCCTCCAGCGTTTGCACCTTCCTAAAGCCTCATTGTATTTACCCCTTGGACCAAATAAAGTGTCCTTGTACCCTGAACATTTTGGGAAACATCCGAAACTATTTCCTGTGAATTTCGGAACCCTTCCGGAGACCAAACACTATTATCCCATATATCAATCTTTACCTCCGGACCATTCCGGAGCTCCTCGTGACGTCCGGGATCTCATCCGGGACGTCGAAAAACCTTCGGTCACCACCATACATAACTCTATACTATCGAAACGTCACTGAACCTTAAGTGTGCAGACCCTGTGGGTTCGAAAACTATGAAGACATGGCCGAGACACCTCTACAGTCAATAACCAATAGAGGGACCTGTATGCCCATATTGGTTCCTACATATTCTACAAAGATTTTTATCGATCGAACCTCTCCGTCAAGGATTCAGTTAATCCCGTATGTTGTCCCTTTGTTCTTCGGTATGTTACTTACCCGAGATTCGATCGTCCGTATCTATATACCTAGTTCAACCTCGTTACCGGCAAGTCTCTTTACTCGTTCCGTAATACAAGATCTCGTGGCTAACACTTTAGTCACATTGCTTGCAAGGATTGTTGTGATGTTGTATTACCGAGTGGGCCCTGAGGTACCTCTCCGTCACACAGAGTAACAAATCCCAGTCTTGTTCCATGCCAACCTAACAGACACACTCAGAGATACCTGTATAGCACCTTTATAGTCACCCAATTACGTTGCGATGTTTGATACACACAAGGTACTCCTCCAATGTTAGTGAGTTGCATGATCTCATGGTCATAGAAACAGATACTTGACATGTAGAAAACTGTAGCAATAAACTGATACGATCATATGCTACGTTTATAGTTTGAGTCTTGTCCATCAAATCATTCTCCTAATGATGTGATCCCATTATCAAATGACATCTCATTTCAATGGCTAGGAAACCTTAACCATCTTTGATCAACGAGCTAGTTTACTAGAGGCATACTAGGGACACAGTGTTTTCTATATACCCACACATGTATTTAGTTTCCAATCAATACCATTATAACATGGATAATAAAAGATTATCATGAACAAGGAAATATGATAATAACTAATTTATTATTGCCTCTAGGGCATATTTCCAACAGTCTCCCACTTGCACTAGAGTCAATAATCTAGTTCACATCACCATGTGATTCTCATTGTTATGAATCTAACACCCAATGAGATCTAGGGCTTGATCATGCTTTGCATGTGATAGAGGTAGTTTAGTCAACGGGTCTGCGTCATTCAGATCCGTGTGTACTTTGCAAATCTCGATGTCATACTGTAGACACTGCTACCACACTCCACTTCGAGCTATTCCAAATGGTTGCTCCACTATACATATCCGGATTGCTACTAAGAGTCATCCAGATTGGTGTTAAAGCTTGCATCAACGTAACTCTTTACGACAAACTCTTTATCACCTCCATAATCGAGAAACATTTCCTTAGTCTTTTAGTTACTAAGGATAATCTTGACCCCTGTCCAGTGATGCACTCCTGGATCACTCTTGTACCCCTTGACGGACTAATGGCAAGGCACACATAGGTGCGGTACACAACATGGCATACTATATAGAGCCTATGGCTAAAGTATGCCGACGACCTTCGTCCTTTCTCTTTCTTCTGCCGTGGTCGAGCTTTGAGTCTTACTCAACTTCACACCTTACAAATCAGGCAAGAACTCTTTCTCTGACTGATCCATTTTGAACTCTTTCAAAATCTTGTCAAGGTATGTACGCATTGAAAGTCTCATCAAGCATCTTGATCTATCTCTATAGATCTTGATGCTCAACAATTAGGTAGCTTTATCCAGGTCTTCCTTCGAAAAACTCTTTTCAAACAACCCTTTATGCTTTCCAGAAATTCTACATCATTTCTTATCAACAACATGTCATCCACATATGCTTATTAGAAACTCTATAGTGCTCCCACTCACTTTATTGTAAATACAAGTTTCTAATAAATTTAGTATAGACTCAAAAACTTTGAGCACCTCATCAAAGCGTATATTCCAACTCCGAGATGCTTGCTCCAGCCCATAGAAGGATTGTTGGAGCTTGCCCACCTTTTAGCATCCTTAGGACTGACAAAACCTTCTGGTTGTATCACATACAACCTTTCCTTAAGTAAACCGTTATGGAAACGATGTTTTGACATCCATCTGCCAGATTTCAGAATTGAAAAATGCAGCGACTGCTAACATAATTCCAACAAACTTTAGCATCGCTACGTGTGAGAAAGTCTCATCGTAGTCAACTCCTTGAACTTGGCGGAAACTTCTTTCCAACAAGTCGAGCTTTATAAATGGTGACATTTACCATCAGCGTTTGCCTTCATGTTAAAGGTCCATTTGTACTCGACGTCCAGACGTCCAACGAGCAAGTGTACCAAAGTCTATACTTGGTTTTCATACCTGGATCCTTTCTCGGATTTCATGGCCTCTAACCATTTGTCGGAATCCGGGCCCATCATCGCTTCTCCATAGCTCGTACGCTCATCGTTGTCCAACAACTTGACCTCTAAGACAGGGTTGTTGTACCACTCAGGAGCAGTACGCGTCCTTGTCAACCTACGAGGTTTGATAGTAACTTGATCCAAAACTTCATGATCATCCTGATTAACTTCCTCTTCAACTAACGTATGCTCCACAGAAACAATTTTCTACGCTGCGCTACACTCTGGTTGAAACAAAGGTTTAACAACCTCATCAAGTTCTATCTTCCTCCCACTCAATTCTTTCGAGAGAAACTCTTTCTCGAGAAAGGACCAATTTTTAGCAACAAACACTTTGCACTTGGATCTGAGATAGAAGGTATACCCAACTACTCTTAGGGTATTCTATGAAGATGCATTTCTTCGCTTTGGGTTCGAGCTCATTAGGTGAAAAGCCTTTTCACGTAAGTGTCGCAACCCCAAACATTAAGAAATGACAGGTTACGTTTCTGCCAAACCATATGGTGTCATCTCAACGGATTTAGATGGTGCCCTATTTAAAGTGAATATATTTCTCTCTAATGCATAACCCCAAAACGATAGTGGTAAAACGATAAGAGACATCATAATTTGCACCATATCCAATAGAGCACGACTATGACGTTCGGACACACCATCACACTATGGTGTTCCAGGTGGCATGAGTTGTGAAACAACTTTCACATTGTCTTAAGTTGTATACCAAACTCGTAACTCGGGTATTCACCTCCACGATCATATCGTAGATATCTTCTCGTCACGATGATCTTAAACTTCACTTTGAATTTGCTTGAACTTTTCAAACGATTCAGACTTGTGTTTCATTAAGTAAATATACACTATTATCTACTCAAATCATCAGTGAAGGTAAGAAAACAACGATATCCACCGCACGCTACAAGACTCATTGTATTTCAGACATCAACATGTATCATTTCCAATAGATCACTTGCCCGCCCCATCAAACCGGAAAACGGGGTCCTTAGTCATCTTGCCCAAGAGGCATGGTTCGCATGTCTCAACCGATTCGAAATCGAATGAGTCCAAAGATCCATCAGCATGGAGTTTCTTCATGCGATTTATACCCATATGACATTTAGAGGTAGTGCCACAAGTATGTGGTACTATCATTATTAACTTTGTATCTTTTGGCATCAATATTATGAACATGTGCATTACTATGATCAAGATTCAACAAACCATTCTCACTGGGTGCATGACCATTGAAGGTATTATTCATGTAAACAGAATAACCATTATTCTCTAACTTAAATGAATAACCGTGTTGCAATAAACATGATCTCATCATGTTCATGCTTAACGCAAACACCAAATTACATTTATTTAGGTTTGTCACTAATCCCAAAGGTAGAGAGAGCGTGCGATGTTGATCACATCAACTTTGGAAACATTTCCAACACACATCATCACGTCACACTTAGCTAGTTCTCCGTTTATTCTGTAGCTTTTATTTCGAGTTACTAACATTTAGAAACCGAACCGGTATCCAATACCCAGGTGCTACTAGGAGTACTAGCAAGGTACACATCACTAACACGTATATCAAATATACTTCTGTCGACGTTGCCAGCCTTCTTATCTACCAAGTATCTAGGGTTGTTTCGCTTCAGCGACCGCTCTCCTAATAATCGAAGCACTTAGTCTCGGGTTTGGAGTCAATTTTGGGTTGCTTCACTGGAGCAGCAACTGACTTGTCATCCATGAAGTTTCCCTCCTTGCCCTTGCCCTTCTCGAAACTAGTGGGTTTTACTAACCATCAACACTTGACGCTCCTTCTTGATTTCTACCTTTGCGGTGTCAAACATCGCGAACAGCTCAGGGATCCTTATTTCTATCCCTGGCATTTTATAGTTCATCACCAAGTTCTAGTAGCTTAGCGACAGTGACTTGGAGAACTATATCAATCACTATCTTATCTGGAAGATCAACTCCCACTCAATTCAAGCGATTGTAGCACCCAGACAATCTGAGCACATGCTCAACGATTGAGCTATTCTCTTTCATCTTGCAGACAAAGAATCTTGTTGGAGATCTCATATCTCGCAACACGGGCACGAGCCTGAGATCCTAATTTCTGCTCTTATAACATCTCATATGTTCCGTGATGTTCAAAACGTTTTGGAGCCTCAATTCTAGGCCGTAATGCATGACGCACTAAACTATCAAGTAGTCATCAGAACGTGCCTGTCAGATGTTCACAACATCTACAGACGATGCTAGAGGGGTTGGCGCACCGAGCGGTGAATTAAGGACATAAGCCTTCTGTGTAGCAATGAGGACAATCCTCAGATCACGGACCCAGTCCGGAATATTGCTACCATCATCTTTCAACTCTATTTCTCTAGGAACATCATCATGTTGATCATATCTACTATATGACTCATGTTTGACGTTTCGGTCTCTTGTGTTCCGAGGCCATGTCTGTAGATGCTAGGCTTGTCAAGTTTAACCCGAGTGTTCTGCATGTGCAACACTGGCTTGCACCCGTTGTATGTGAACGTAGAGTCTATCACACCCGATCCTCACGTGGTGTCTCGACACGACGAACTTTCGCAACGGTGCACACTCGGGGAGAACACAATTTATCTTGAAATTAAGTGAGGGATCACCTTATAATGGTACCGTCGTCCTAAGAAAAACAAGGTGCATAAAAGGATTAACATCACATGCAAATAATAGGTGACATGATATGGCCATGAACTTGTGCTTTTTATCTCCATCTTGAAAGCACGGGCATGATCTCTATCGTCACGGGCATGACACCATGATCTCCATCATCTTGATCTCCATCAACGTGTCACCATCGGGGTTGTCGTGCCCACCATGCTTCTACTACTATTGCTACCGTTTAGCGATAAAGTAAATCATTACATAGCGCTTAAAGATTGACACGCAGGTCCTACAATAATTAAAGACAACCGTATGGCTCCTGCCGGTTGCCGTACTCATCAACATGCAAGTCGTGATAATCTATACAACACATGATCATCTCATACATCACATATATATCATCATTTAATTGGCCATATCACATCACATCATACCCTGCAAAAACAAGTTAGACGTCCTCTAATTGTTGTTGCATGTTTTACGTGGCTGCTACGGGTATCTAGCAAGAACAATTCTCACCTATGCACAAACCACAACGGTGATACATTAGTTGCTTTTCAACCTTCTCAAGGACCACCTCTGTCGAATCCGATCCAACTAAAGTAGGAGAAACTGCCACCCGCCAGCCATCTTTTGCAACAAGTTGCAGTTGAGGGAACCGGTCTCTCGTAAGCGTACGAGTAATGTTTGTCCGGGCCGCTTCATCCCACAATACCGCTAAACCAAAACACGACCAAGAGAGGAAGCAATCTAAGCATCAACGCCCACAAACTCTTTGTGTTCTACTCGAGATCTCATCTACACATAGACCCAGCTCATGATGCCACTGTTGGGGAACGTTGCATGGGAAACAAAAAATTCCTACGCACACGCAAGATCTATTCATGGTGAGGCCGAAACTTTTCCGGCGACCAAAACAAGACTTCCTATATATGAATATTTACCTCCGGACCATTCTCGAGCTCCTCGTGACGTCCGGGATCTCATCCGGGACTCCAAACAACCTTGGGTCACCACCATAAATAACTCTATACTACCGAAACGTCACCGAACCTTGAGTGTGCAGATCCTGCGGGTTCGAGAACTATGTAGACATAACCGAGACACCTCTACGGTCAATAACAAATAGCGGGACATGGATTCCCATATTGGTTCCTACATACTCTATGAAGATCTTTATCGGTCGAACCTCTATGTCAAGGATTCAGCTAATCCCGTATGATTTTCCCTTTGTTCTTCGGTATGTTACTCGTCCGAGATTTGATCGTCGGTATCTCCATACCTAGTTCAACCTCATTACCGGCAAGTCTCTTTACTCGTTCCATAATACAAGATCCCATGACTAACACTCAGTCACATTGCTTTCAAGGCTTATTGTGATGTTGTATTACCGAGTGGGCCCTGAGATACCTCTCCACCACACGGAGTAACAAATCCCAGTCTTGATCCATGCCAACCCAACAGACAACCTCGAAGATACCTATAGAGCACCTTTATAGTCACCCAGTTACGTTGCGACGTTTGATACACAAAAGGCACTCTTCCGGTGTCCGTGAGTTGCATGATCTCATGGTCATAGGAATATATACTTGACATGCAGAAAACAGTAGCAATAAACTGACACGATCATATGCTACGTTTATAGTTTGGGTCTTGTCCATCACACCATTCTCCTAATGATGTGATACCGTTATCAAATGACATGCCATGTCCATGGCTAGGAAATCTTAACCATCTTTGATCAACGAGTTAGTCTATTAGAGGCATACTAGGGACATGGTTTTGTCTATGTATCCACACATGCATCTAAGTCTCCGATCAACACAATTATAGCATGGATAATAAAATATTATCATGAACAAGGAAATATGATAATAACTAATTTATTATTGTCTCTAGGGCATATTTCCAACAACATTATCCCGGAGAGTTAGCTCTTTCGATCTAGGGGACGAGCAACCCCATCTATTTGCTATACACCTGCTACCATGCCCCTGTGCGCGTACATGGCTTAGCGAGTGCATGCAATCCCATGCTGCAAAAAGATTTTTTTTTCAGAAATAGCACCATTTTTACAGAAATTTTGAAAAAAGTGTGCGTTTAAAAAAATTATAGTTTTAGCACCCTGTTGGCCTTCTATGGGCCGACCGGGGTGCAGTCAGCCGGCCCGGGGCCGAAACCTGGCTGTCGGCCAGGCCCAAGCCGACTCAGCCAGCCCCAGGCCGAGGGCCCACTTGTTGGCCGCGTGGAGGCCAATAGCTCTCCAGATAAGGATGCGTCGTCCGGCTCCCTTCTTCCTCCTTCTTCTTCCTATTTTCTCTTCTATTAGGCCGAAATACCCCCCCTTGATCTCCCAAACCCTCCACTCATTTGCCGTTTCAGTCCGATGAATAGGTAGATCGTGTGTTCCTCCCCCGCCCTATGGTTTTATTTTCCACAACGGTGTACTGGTTTGCTCGTGTGGAGGAGAAGATGGTGTGGTGGCGGAGTTTGCAATGGTGAGAAGGTGGTGTGGTGGAGAGGAAGAAGAAGGTGGAGAGGAAGAAGGAGTGCACTCACGCGTCGAAGGTCTACATTTTTTGCTGTTAATTTTGTTTTTTTTTGTTATTTTTGTAATGTACGTACAAATATTTTATGTTATTTTTAGTAGCGTAGTTATTTTAGGTTACTTGTGTTAGTGTAGTTATTTTAGTGTAGTCATATTACTGTAGTTTTAGTTAGTGTAGTCATATTAGTATCGGGTTTTAGTTTTAGTTTTAGTAGTATAGGTTTAGTTAGTTAGTATCGATATATTCGTTGCGAATAATGAGAAGCTGGCATTGTCTGACCAGGTTAAAATGTCTGAATCCTTAAATCTGACTGTGTATTACGGCCCTGGTATTGTTCGATATTATGAGTTGGGGGTTGATCTTAGCGAGTTTAAAACCGGCGAGATGACACTTTCAGACCCGGACAGACTGGACATTAGGCAGTTGAAGCACTGGTTGACTACTAGTTTTGGCCTTGATGCTGAAGTTTGTTCAGTCAGTATTCATGCCTTGTGGACCAAATCCTATAAAAATGTCAAGTGGGATTTGATTCCGATAGATAGGAGCCAGCATTGGTTGTCTCTGTTAAGTCGTTGTAGAGACCGAATAATCCATCCTTATGCCCTAGTGCAACCAGTGGCGAAGGAGGAGAACATCATACCGCCAACCGTGGGGTATGATCCAGACCAGAGTAGTCAAGTGGCTAACGAGATTTATGTATTCGGGTCACAGCCACCGGATGTGAATGATACTCAAGCCGATGATGAGTCAGATTATGTTAATGCTGGTCAGAGTATTCAATCGGTAGTATTAGCTGCCTCTGGTGTTGCTGATGGGCACGAGGAAGGCGAGGAAATACAGAGGGTGATGGAGGAAGAGGACGAGGATGGGATTGCAGAGGAATTTGATTCTGAAAATTCTGAGGATGAGGAGGAGGTACCAATTCCTGCTGCATGGGAGCAAGACATATCCGCCGGCTTTACTGTCAACGATGGCCATGAGACTCCATGGCAATATAATCTGAACCAAGTCCAGATCGGGGCTATGTTTGACACAAAGAAGAAATTGAAGTATGCGGTGATAAAGTGGGCTATGTCTATCTAGATGGTTTTCCGGACACACATATCTAGTCCAACGAAATATACCGTGAAGTGTGCTGAATCAGGTTGTCCTGCGAAGGTGCACACCCACGTGCCAAAGTATCACATCCACTTGGTTGTGACAAATGTTGTACCGCATAATTGTGTTAGGAAAAACATGTTGGCTCGTCATCCAAACCTTACTTCAACTCTCATAGCGCAACTCATGTATACTGAGATAGTGATGAAGAAAGATATGGAAGCAAAGCACATCCAGACCGCAGTGAAGGTCAGATGGAAGCATGACATTCCATATGGGAAGGCTTGGAGAGCTAAGTAGAAGGCTATGGAGGAGAGGTTTGGGACGTTCTTCGATTCCTATGATAATGTTGTGCGTCTCCTTAACATACTGAAGGAGAGGAATCCCGGCACTTATGTTAACATTCAGCACACGAGGTTGGAAAGCATACCTGACTACAAGGTATTAAACGAGTATTCTTCTCTTTTGGTATGTGCATCGAAGCTTTCAGGCATTGTCCTCCTGTGATGTTTGTGGATGGTACATTCCTAACTGGTCAGTACAAAGGGCAAATCTTGACTGCTATTGGTGTGGACGGGAACAACCAAATCATCCCACTAGCCATGGCATTTGTGGAGGGTGAGAACTTTCCGAGCTGGGTATGGTTCTTCCGTCAAATTAAAATGCGATCGTGAAGGACAGACCAAATGTGTGTCTCATTCATGACAGACATCCCAGTATATTGAAGGCCGTGAAGACACTGAGTAATCCAACTGCTGACGAGCCAACACCTTGGAAGGATTTGCAAAGCTGGTGGTGCATGCACCATCTTGGTGCTAATTTTTTCTCACAGTTCAAGAACAAACGGTTGATGAACTTGTTCAAGAAGTTATGCAAGCAAAACTAGTGGCAAAAATACGATTTTATTTGGTCCAAACTAGATGAGTTCACTAAGAAGCAGGTCGTTGCTAGGAAGAAAATGGAAAAAGACCAGGTTAAATTAACAGCACTCATTGCGAAGATGGAGGGGCCAGTTGGTCTTTGTGACTTGCCAACAATTGACCCTCCTAATACGAAGCGAAAGAAGGGTAGGGCAATAAAGAATTTTTCTGAGTGGATAGAGAAAGAGCCTCCAGTGAATTGGTCTTTGCTGCATGACATCCATGGAGCTAGGTATGGCCACATGACAACCAATCTTGTAGAGATCTATAACTTTGTTCTCAGAGGGAATAGAGCATTGCCACTGACAGCTATTGTGGAGGGTGTATTCCATGGCACCGTGAGGTATTTCAGAGAAAGGCATGAGTTGGCAAGGAAGCATATTGAAGATAATCAGAACACTCCTTACTGCAGTCGTGTCATGGAGTATATGGCTGATAAGATAAAGAAAGCCAAGAAGCACACCGTCACACTCATGGGTAATCAGGAAAGGAGGTACGAGGTTCAGCTTCCTACTGATGGTTTTGGTTCTGGAAATGAGGTGAGGACGCATGAGGTTACAATTGGAGCAAAATTTTATCCAACTTGTGAGTGTACATGCAACAAGCCGCAGTTGTTGCACCTGCCTTGCTCACATGTGTTGGCTGCCTGTGGCTAGATTCAGTTGGACGCTATCTCCTTCGTGTCTTCGTACTATTCAAAGGAGGCAGTACTCAATGTCTGGACAGGTGAGATGATAGGGTTTAGAGTCATCGGCAATTTCAACAAGGTAAACGATGCTGATAGAGTATACATCCCGGATCCTGCACTACGATGAACTAGCAGGGGCAGGCATAAGGTAAAGCGCATCCGAAACGATATGGACCAATCTGAAGTAGGTGGAGAAACCAGGCAATGTTTCCTCTGTGCGGTGTATGGTCATAGGATGAAATATTGCCGCACACTGAACAAAGACGGTGCTTCCACATCGACGAGTGCTTCCGCATCGACGACTGCAACAACAGTTGCAAGAGGAGGTCCTGGCAGTCATGGTGGACGTGGCTCTCGAGGCCGGAGGGGCGGACGAGGAATGAATAACTCAGAAGCTACATAATCTGTGGGACTATGTTTGTATTTGTAATATGTGGGACTATGTTTTTAATTTGTAATATGTGGGACTATGTTTTTAATTTGTAATATGTCGGACTATGTTTTTATTTGTAATATGTGTGCACTATGTTTTTATTTGTAATATGTGAGACTATGTTTTTATGCCTTTCGGATACTAAGTTTTTATTTTTAGTGCGCCCCCTTCGATGTTATATTTTCTAATATGTTTGTACTATGTTCTCATTGCAGATATGGCTTCATATCGGATGCTTAATGGTAATATCTATAGAGGGCACCGAGCCGCAATTACGGAATAGGGCACGAACTTAGACATGTTGATCACTCGCACCCAAAGTCTAACTGGATGATACACCCTGCATGGGTTGATAGGTATGTGTCGGTACAATCACGTAACATGTTCGTCATCGTTTTGATAGAAGCTAATTGTAAGCTATATTTTGTTTATTTTGTAGGCTGAATTGGGCTAGACTTCTACCCTTGGCATGACTGGTTGAGGGTTCATTGGATGAGTGGGTTGATCGCCTGGACTTGGATGACGCGGGCGAACCAATGCAGCTGCACAAGAGGCTAGTATCACGCTTCTCTTACGACAGGTCACTCCTTAGCTTCTTAGTAGATAGATGGAGACCAGAGACACATATGTTCCACTTTCCATGGGGAGAGATGGCTCCTACTTTACAGGACGTGTCTTACTTGTTGGGATTACCTCTGGCTGGTGCTGCCATAGGACCTTTAGAGGTAGAAGATGGTTGGCTAGCATCTATGCATGCCCGTTTTCTGGCTGCGGTGCCAACAACCACCACACTAGAAAACGATCGGCACGGGCCTCTTTTTAGGTGGTTGAGCCAGTTTCAGATTGGTGCCTTAGGATATCCCACTTATCAGTTGTCAGAGGAACAGATTGACCGGTCCCTAGAGGCATATATTATGTGGCTGTTTGGCAAGACTATGTTCACAGAGAACAACGTGACCATTGTAGATGCATGATTGATCGACATTGCACGAGAGATAGCTGAGGCACGTTCCCTTGAGAACATTGCGCGAAGGAGTTTTGGTTCTGCCATGTTAGCAGCTACGTACAGAGGCCTCTGCAAAGCTTGCCAGTTGAGGTCTCGGAAATCTGGTCTTCTCGGATGTCCACTTCTGTTGCAGCTTTGGTCTGATGAGAGATTCCCCGTTGGCCGACCCTACGTGAGCGTTGACAAACCTTTCGGCAAGGAGGACATTGCTGGACATTACGTGCCTTCTATCGGTGACTTGCCTACTATGGGATCTATTTGGGCATGGAGAGAGGTATTTTCATTATTAACAATATGAATTAGTAATGATTATTTCTCGCTATTCAATATTACGTACTAATGTTTGTTGTGATGTGCAGCGATAGTTTACGCCTAGCGAGGTGAGGGGCTGCTACCCCTCCTTCACGGCGCAGTTTGATAGTCTGCACGAGGATCAGGTTATATGGGAACCGTACACCCGTAAGGCTATTTCAGATAGATACCCAGGCGGGATTTCTGGATACTGCACTAGAGATCAGCATTACTGGATGACCAAGGCCAAGCTGGTCTTCGATGTGACAGTTGAGGAGATGGCTATCAATAGGGTGATGAGATAGTTCGGTCTATTCCAAGAGCCTGACATTCCGGTTATTTCACGTTTACCAGATCACGTGCACAAGTAAGTAATACTACTTTGGTTCTCATCTCTGCATTAATAGGTTATTGAGACTATTCGGAGTACTTATAGCTAATCATGTAACGTGCATTTCAATCTTAGGTATACTCGCAGCGGAGGAAACAAGTCCCATACTTCTTGGGTTCACGATATCAGACCTTACCTCGAGGAATGGAATACTGCCCCAACAAATATATGGGATGAAGTTCGTGTCTTCGACTGGGACACGTACGGGTTGTATCTGAGGTGTTACAGACAGACCACGAGGATCTACTTGGTTCCATCATCTGCTCCGGAACATATCCCAGTTCCTCTCGCTAGCGCTCTCTTCCCAACTTCCTCACTTGTGGGAACCAGACACCACGCGGTATGTCCTCAGTTTTTCTCACATCCTACGTTTTCCCTATACATGAACATGTACAATTGGTTAACTTTCTACGTACAGGGTGAATTGGGAACTCAGGCGCTTGAGGAGGTTACCGCTTTGGTCGACCGTGTTGACAGAGGAGAAAATATCCCACTGAGAGAGCAAGCAACACTGTTGAAGAGTCTTCAAGCAAAGATACGCGGGTTTGTCGCAGCTGTTACATGTAGGCGATCTTCCGATGTTGTTGACACTCGTGCAGCACATCGTCCGCCACGCCCCTCTCTGCAGCGTTCAAAACCACGGCCTTCACAACCAGGGAGCTCCTCCTGGCAGCAGACAACTCCTTCACAACCACGGAGCTCCTCCTGGCAGCAGGCACCTGCTTCACAATCAGGGGGCTACTCCTGGCAGCAGCCAACTACTTCACAGCCTGGGAGCTCCTCCTGGCAGCAGGAACCTCCTTCACAGCCTGGGGGCTCCTCCTGGCAGCAGGCACCTCCTTGACAGCCTGGGGGCTCCTCCTGGCAGCAGGCACCTCCTTCGCAGCCTGGGGGCTCCTCCTGGCAGCAGCCACCTACTTCACAGCCTAGGGGCTACTCCTACCAGCAACCACCTACTTCACAACCCGGGGGGTATTTCTACCAGCAGCCACCTCCTTCGCAGGCCGCTGACTCTACCTGGCTTCACCATATGGACCTAGGTAACTAAACTTCCTACATTCTTTTGCAAAATGTAGCCTCGTAAGTCATTTCTTACATGTTTTAATTCACCAGCAGGCGGCAGCCAGTCACAGCCGTTTATGGCTTCAGTTCAGTCACCTATATTTACTGGTCCTGGTTCGTACATACCTGGTGACGGCGAGGACGATGATCGTGCTGCATGCACCTACGGTATCTCAGAGACAGTTCTTGCCACTCCACCACCACCATCGACGCAGGAGACATAGACACTGACGGACGAGGTGTTCTATGGTCGTGGTCATCGTGACACTCGTCCATTGCCTCAGCGTTTATCGCCTTCCGGTCCATGTCCCAGGAAGCCGAAGATTCGTCGCAAGCCCCAGGAGTGATATGGTCATCTACGTACGAGACATGACTATCTATTTATGTATGAGACATATGTAGCCTTTATGTATCGGACATATTCATGTATTTGACATGCTTAGCCTCTATGTATCGGACATATTTATCCTATATGTATTTGACACATTTATTCGGTCTGGAGAGAGAACAATAGCAACGCAAACCAAATCAGTCGACATCAATTGCACATTACAAGTGAATTAAACGTTACAACTTAATTAAACTGCACTACATAGAACAACAGTACAGAACATAGTACTACATGAAAAACATAGTATTGCATGAATGCATCATCGTCATCCTCCGTCGATGCAGATCTCTTCCCCTTCGTCGATGTAGAACTATTGCCCTTCGACGATGCGTTGGTCTTCACCTTGGTACTCGGCATGACGACGTCGTCTTCATCCTCCGTCGCTGCAGAACTTTTCCCCTTCGTCGATGTAGAACTCCTGCCTTTTGTCGATGTAGAACTCTTGCCCTTCGATGCAGAACTCTTCACCTTGCTGCTCGGCATGAAGAGGTCGTCCTCATCCTCACTTTCCGCTGACCATAAACCTGAATTATTCATAGCAATCCTGAGATAAGCATCACCCTAGTGCAGTTGCTTTTGCCATCTGGTGTGTAACCTAAGAAGTTCTTTCTGTATCTCCTCAAAAGTCCTGGGAGGCCACCCAGCCCTAGCTAATTGGTGAGACAACTCATTCATTATCAAGTCACTGCTAATGAGTTCCTCCCATGGTACTGCTCTGTCATTCATCTTGAAATTGGCAGCTAGACGAAGAAGATGGTTGGACATACCCTTGTGAAAACTACGATCAAAAGGATAGTGAGGATGAGGAGGATGAGACATCTCCACGAAGGAATGGCGAGAGCGGAAGGAAGGATGCGGGAGCGATAGGGAAAGGAAGGGCCTGCTCAGCCTCCTTACTACGAATGTAGTTATATAGGCGGGAGACAAAGTGGCGGGAGAGGAAGTGGCGGGAGAGGAAGTGGCGGGAGAGGAACTGGCGGGAGAGGAACTGGAGGGAGAGGATCTGGCGGGAGAGGATCTGGCGGTACATCTTGCTGAAATTAAGATACAATGTGCTGAAATTAAGATACATCTTGCTAAAATTAAGATACAACTTGCTGAAATTGAGTTACTGCAATCTAAATCTACTGGGTCCAACGTGGATATTTTCCTTTTCCATCTCCAGCTTCTTCTGCTGTCTGGGCTGCACGAGCCCTTTCTTTCTTTCTCTGCTCTCAGCTTCACGGGCCTCCTCTCGCTGCCGGTAGACCTCCGCCAGTCAAAGTTGGTTTTCTTGGCTTTTCTTCTTCATCTCAGCAAGAAAAGCCCCCTGCTCCACACAGTGCTCTTGCCAAGCTCTCTCCTGCTCTACTTTCTTCTCTACTGCCGCCTTCTCGCGGCGCTCCTCCACGTCCAAACTTGCCCATGCTCGACGACTTCTTTCACGAATCTCAGTCACCGCCCAGTCCGGCATTTTCGTGTCTATCCAACGATAATACTGGCACAGGGGCGGAGGAGACTACAAAAGAAACAGAAATATAACAAATCAAATCAATAGCAATATGAACAACGTGTTTATTCTGTGTGACTAAAACTTACCGGAGGCATGATGTAAGGTGAAGGACCAACGGGTGGATCTTCCTCATAATTAGCGCACATGAAAAACTTCATGCCCAAGCAATCTAAAAAATCCGTCACCTCCTTCACCTTGCAGAGATCACCGCAGCAACAACGAACTGCTTCCACCCCTAAGGCAGCTTCGCACTCTTCCATTTGCTAGGCCTAATGCTTTGATCCGAAGAAGGCAAACTCATAATGACTACCGCGCTGGTTTTTTCGAGTGTTGGTGGCTGATGGAGGAAGGCATATACAATGCCTCCTTTTATAGGCAGATGACAACCGCAATGGCGGGAAAGCGGGAAGGAGAGAATGGCGGGAAAGAGAATGGCGGGAGAGAATGGCGGGATAAAATGGCAGGAGAAATTGGCGGGAGAGAATGGCGGGAAAGATAATGGCGGGAGAGAATGGCGGGACAAAGGTGGCAAATAAAAACGGCAATAGTACGGCTTGCTGAAATTAAGATACATCTTGCTGAAATTAAGATACAACCTATTGAAATTAAGATACAACTTGCTGAAATTGAGTTACAAGAATATAAATCTACGGAGTGGATATTTTCCTTATCCATCTCCAGCTTCTTCTGCTGCCTGGTCTGCATGAGACCTTTCTTTCTTTCTCACTGTGGCAGATAGCTGAAAACACTAGCTAGCTCCTGTTCACGCTGTTTGAATGTTATGAGCACCAAATTGTTGACTTCGATAGACGATGCCAGCAGAAAATTTCTGAAACCTTCCTTCTTCAACACCATTCGATCACCCAAGCCAATCAAGTAGGAACAAGGAATGCTCACAAATATATCATCATCTTCTGAATCCAAAGTAATTTCAGGAAGTAGAGAACCAGTTCTAGGAATAGCCACCAATTCCATCAAACTCCTCACAACCATGGTAGGAATAACCTGGCAGAAACAAGCAAGTTATATGATCCATCTTATGAACCAGCAAATAACAAACAAATAATAAAAAACAGAAACCAAAGCTTACCATATGTTGGGAAATAACGTTCATGCGATCCATCCTATGAACGAAAGGTGTACACAGTATGTAGTTGTCATCAAAGAGCTGCCGCGACATGACATACATTTGATGATAATTCAGAGTGACACCACGACTATAAAAACAGCTGTCAACAAGTTCCTTCTGAGTCTCACTCAGATCCTCAAGAGCTACAAAAAATTATTTCAATGACTGAGATGAACCGCAAAAAGTATAAGCTCAATCAAATCTGAAAATCTGTCAAACATAAATCTTACCAACATGGGTAAAGGAAACAACATAACACCATCCCGATGAAATTCGACACTAATATAAGTTCCATAGTGCTCAAGAATAACAGTCATCATGTCACTGTGGCGGAGACCATAATCATTCACGAGTTCCTCCCACGAAGGACCGTGGAATTTACTGCTCATCCTACCGTGTGTAAATATAACATGGTATAAGTTACCCTCAGTGTTGTGCAGAGCAAGATCAATATCTTGATCCAACTAAAGATTTTGATTCCTGTGGATAGCTGCGGTGAAGTAGGCACACATATCAACATCTAGGCCCACAGTAAACATATGATGAGCCCAAACTAGAAATCCAAGAACACCTATACTTATCATGGCATAAACCATGCCTAGATACCCGAAGACCGGTTTTCTTGAAAAGGTCGATACGATATGACTAATAATACCAAATCCAGGCAGAATGAGAATATACACCTCTGGATGACCGAAGAACCAAAAGAGATGCTGGTATAATATTGGGTCTCCCTGTCACCTCTCCGAATAGCTAAAGCTCTGTACTCCTCAATGTACCGAGCAAGATGTGATCTAACACTGCACGGAACATACTACAACAAGAATGGAAGTAAGGATCATAAACTTATAAACAAAGGCATTGGAATATGCCACAGTTAGATAATGAAGACATCGAATCTTACAACACGTCTTGCACATCGACGATCCAGCACCATAGTAAATACGGACGCACCGGAATCAACGGCAACACAAGGGCCACCTGGAGCGCGGCAAAATGGGCAAGCCATTACCTGCAGACGGATGGTGACAAATATTAACTAAATCTACTACCGACTTGATAGTTCTCATTCGATTGAGTTGGAAGCCAAAAAATATACCGTAGGCCGGTGGAGAACGCCTTGATCTATTGATTAAGCGGGTAGGATAACAGAATGGGTGTTCCAGCGAGGAGATCGGCGAGTCGGTGGAACCACCGGAGAGCAATGGTAGTGAGAGGGGAAGAGGGGAAGGGTGAGGGTGAAATGACTGGTCAGACGAGGAAGAAAAGAGGGCCGGGGCTTAGCCAGGGGCCAGTCGGCCTCCCACTGGCCGACAGGTGCCTTTCGGCCTACCCCAGGCCGACAGGCATATCTCTTGGCCTCTGATTGGCCGACAGGAGCCTTTCGGCCTACGGATGGCTGACAGGTCTCCGGTCGGCCTGGTGGTGGCCGACAGGTCCCTGCTCGGCCGGCTATTGGCCGATAGGGTACTAGTATTGAAATTTTTCCAAGTCACGCACCTGTTTTCAAAATTGCTACAAAATCCGTACTAGTTTTGAAAAAAATTCCTGTAAAAACTTCTCCTTCTATCAATGAAAAGATTGCGTATTCACGAAAAAATAATACTATTTAACTACGCAAAATTGTAAGTACTAGAGACCCAACATGCATGCATGCATGTGAGAATCACCAATTTACCATGTTTGGAACAAGTTAAGGCCTCTTTTGGTTCACATGATAGGATTATCATAGGAATAGGAAACTTGTAAGTAATGAGATGACATGTATCTCAAATCCTATGAGTAGAATAGAAAAAGAGATGTCATTTGGTTCATATCATAATTTATGTTTTCATTGAGTCTAGACTTATCATAATTTATGTTTTCATTGAGTCTAGACTTATGTTTATTTTCCTTTGAAATATGAAGGATATTAATCAATCCTATCTAGGAATAGCAAGCCATTGCTATGATAATTTCTATCAGTTATGTGAACAGTCCTCTCACTCACTCGCAGTGAAAAGTTGAGCTTAGCTGAACTTGCGGTGCAGCTGAGAGCTGCTCTGTTTGTCTATCATCAGTTTCTGTTGTTGGCGCAATATCCATCCGTCTTGTCGAGTCTTCTCCGGTGAACTGTTAGGCTGGTGTTTCATGATAAAGGTGAATAGTTATAGCATTTATTCATTTATTTAACTATCTCCGCTGGCTTCCAAGTAGTTTTGAGATCCATGAGGCGCGTCATTCTCTGCACTTTTCTTCAGTAATATCTTGTCTGTACAGGCATGACTCAACTTCCAGACTTGCCATGTGAAGAACCGCTCCTGTTACTGTGAGCCCCAACATCATGGCATCAATCCATACATGTGCTCCTGGTCATCAATTCATCATCAGTTTCTTCTCTGCTGTTTTTTTTTTTGCTCCGCTGTTGGGTGTTATCCATCTTGTCAATTGGAGGTCCGGTCCCATTTGCATATGTGTCGCATGTACTATCTTTGAGCTAATATGTACGGACTCCAGCGTGTTACGGTTCTTGCTCAATTTCAAACTCAATTTAGGTTTAGGAGCGAGGGTTCATACGTACATACTCCCTCCGTTTTATAATGTAACGATAAAAAACGTTTTATACTATGGGACGGAGGAAGTATATGATTCAAATTTAGAGAAGAAACAGAGGAGCAGGCGAGAAGATAAACATCAGGATAACTCTTGAGTTATAAAAGTCACGAACGACACACACATCCCAGGCACTGTTCCTTGTATGCTGTAAAAAGAGGCGTCAGGTCCGAAAATTGCAAGTTGTGCACGGGCATGCGTGTGCGAGGGGCGAGCGGGGGCCTCCAGCGTGGCGGACGTGGGGCTGTGTGTGGGTGGTGCAGCTCGGGCATGAGGTGAAGCAAGGGTTTCCGACGAGGGGGCGGCGAGGGCGCGCGGATCTGGCTCGGGGAGGTTGCGTGGTGGCTGTTTCCGGCAGCCGCGCGAGGCTGTGCAGGGTGGAGCAGGCGCGTGGTGGCCTTCGGGCAGCGCGGTTATGCTGCAGAGAGTGGGCGCGGTGGCGTCGGTGCGCTCGAGACGCAGTGACGCGAGGGTGCGCAAGGATGCTGCGGTGGCATCGGGCTAAGTCTGTTGGGCTTGCTCGCGGGCAGGCCTGGGCGCCGCATCATGGGGTGGAGCCGGTGGATGTCGACCATGGGGATTGTGTGTTGTGCAGTGCTTTGGATCTTCTCGGATTCTTAGGTGTGGTGAAGCTTCGGGCGAAAGTCTAGCCTTCACATTGAATCTTCTCGGATTCGTAGGAGGAAATCTTGCGGTGTGTTGGGCCCGGACCTTGATCGGAAGTGTGCCTATGGGCTGGACTATCACAACCAGGTGAAAAGATCCATCAGTCAAACCCCGTGCGGCGAAAGTCAAAGGCCTAGATCCACCGGTCAACTGTGGCACGGTTAGACGGGACGGTGTACTTGGGGGGGGGGGGGGTAGCTACGCCACCAGGTCTTGCGCTGGGCCCTCTTACACGTCTAGAAGCGCGGTGGCAGGTGCTAGCACCCGACACGCAGCTCCGTGGTGTGACCCCCCACACAGACGTCACTGATGCCGTCTAACGGAGGGGAAACGGCCACGTCGGGCCGACACGGAGGGAATCTTGCGGTGGGTTGGGCCCAGACCGTGTTGAGGGGTGTAGCTATGTGCTGGCCGATCACAACCAGGTGAAAAGGGTGAAAAAGTCCATCGGTCAAACCTCACCCGGCGAAAGTCAAAGGCGTAGATCCGCCGGTCAACTGTCGTAGGGTTAGACGGGACGGTGTACTTGGGGTGGGGGTGGGGGTAGCTACGCCAGCAGGTCTTGCGCTGGGCCCTCTGATAGGTCTGGAAGCGTGGTGGCAGGTGCAAGGACCCGACACGCGGCTCCGTAGTGTGACCCCCCCTCCCGCACGGACGTTGCTGCCGCCGTCGCATGAAGGGGGGAAACGGCCACGTCTAGCAGACACGGAGAGAATCTTGCGGCGTGTTGGGGCCGAACCTTGATCGGAAGTGTGCCTATAGGCTGGAGTATCACAACCAGGTGAAAAGATCCATCGGTCAAACCACGTCCGGCGAAAGTCAAAGGCATATATCCGTCGGTCAACTGTGCCGAGGTTAGAGGGACGCTGTACTTGGGGGGGTAGCTATGCCACCAGGTCTTGCGCTAGGCCCTCTTACAGGTCTGGAAGCATGGTAGCAGGTGCAAGCACCAGGTACGCGGCTCCGGGGTGTGACCCCTCACACGGACGTCGCTGTCGTCATCTCACGAAGGGGGAAACGACCACGTCAGGCAGACACAAAGGGAATCTTGCGGTGTGTTGGGCCCGGACCTTGATCGGAAGTGTGCCTATGGGCTGGACTATCACAACCAGGTGAAAAGATCCATCAGTCAAACCCCGTCCGGCGAAAGTCAAAGGCCTAGATCCGCCGGTCAACTGTGGCACGGTTAGACGGGACGGTGTACTTGGGAGGGAGGGGTAGCTACGCCACCAAGTCTTGCGCTGGGCCCTCTTACACGTCTAGAAGCACGGTGGCAGGGGCTAGCACCCGACACACAGCTCCGTGGTGTGACCCCCGTCACAGACGTCACTGATGCCGTCTCGCGAAGGGGAAACGGCCATGTCGGGCCGACACGGAGGGAATCTTGCGGTGGGTTGGGCCCAGACCGTGTTCAGGGGTGTAGCTATGTGCTGGCCGATCACAACCAGGTGAAAAGGGTGAAAAGGTCCATCGGTCAAACCTCGCCCGGCGAAAGTCAAAGGCGTAGGTCCGCCGGTCAACTGTCGTAGGGTTAGATGGGACGGTGTACTTGGGAGGGGGGGGTAGCTACGCCAGCAGGTCTTGCGCTGGGCCCTTTTATAGGTCTGGAAGCGTGGTGGCAGGTGCAAGCACCCGACACGCGGCTCCGTAGTGTGACCGCCCCTCTCGGACGTTGCTGCCGCCATCGCACGGAGGGGGGAAACGGCCACGTCTGGCAGACACGAAGAGAATCTTGCGGTGTGTTGGGGCCGAACCTTGATCGGAAGTGTGCCTATAGGCTGGAGTATCACAACCAGGTGAAAAGATCCATCGGTCAAACCACGTCCGGCGAAAGTCAAAGGTCTAGATCCATCGGTCAACTGTGCCGAGGTTAGAAGGACGCTGTACTTGGGGGGGTAGCTATGCCACCAGGTCTTGCGTTAGGCCCTCTTACAGGTCTGGAAGCGTGGTGGCAGGTGCAAGCACTAGGTACGCGGCTCCGGGGTGTGACCCCTCACACGGACGTCGCTGCCGCGGTCTCACGAAGGGGGGAAAAGGCCACGTCGGGCAGACATAGAGGGAATCTTGCGGTGGGTTGGGCCCGGACCTTGATCGGAAGTGTGCCTATGGGATGGACTATCAAAACCAGGTGAAAAGATCCATCAGTTAAACCCCGTCCGGCGAAAGTCAAAGGCCTAGATCCGCCGGTCAACTGTGTCACGGTTAGACGGGACGGTGTACATGGGGGGGGGGTAGCTACGCCACCAGGTCTTGCACTGGGCCCTCTTACACGTCTAGAAGTGCGGTGGCAGGTGATAGCACCCGACACGCAGCTCCGTGGTGTGATCCCCCACACAGACGTCACTGATGTCGTCTCGCGGAGGGGAAACGGGCACGTCGGGCCGACACGGAGGGAATCTTGCGGTGGGTTGGGCCCAGACCGTGTTCAGGGGTGTAGCTATGTGCTGGCCGATCACAACCAGGTGAAAAGGGTGAAAAGGTCCATCAGTCAAACCTCGCCCACAAAAGTCAAAGGCGTAGATCCGCTGGTCAACTGTCGTAGGGTTAGACGGGACGGTGTACTTGGGGGGGGGGGGTAGCTACGCCAGCAGGTCTTGCGCTGGCCCTCTTATAGGTGTAGAAGCGTGGTGGCAGGTGCAAGCACCCGACATGTGGCTCCGTAGTGTGAGCCCCCCTCACGGACGTTGCTGCCGCCGTCGCACGGAGGGGGGAAGCGGCCACGTCTCGCAGACAGGGAGAGAATCTTGCGGTGTGTTGGGGCCGAACCTTGATCGGAAGTGTGCCTATAGGCTGGAGTATCACAACCAGGTGAAAAGATCCATCGGTCAAACCACATCCAGCGAAAGTCAAAGGCCTAGATCCGTCGGTCAACTGTGCCGAGGTTAGAGGGACGCTGTACTTGGGGGGGGGGGGTAAGCTATGCCACCAGGTCTTGCGCTAGGCCCTCTTACAGGTCTGGAAGCATGGTGGCAGGTGCAAGCACCAGGTACGCGGCTCCGGGGTGTGACCCCTCACACAAACGTCGCTGTCGCCGTCTCATGAAGGGGGGAAACGGCCACGTCGGGCAGACACGGAGGGAATCTTGCGGTGGGTTGGGCCCAGACCTTGATCGGAAGTGTGCCTATGGGCTGGACTATCACAACCAGGTGAAAAGATCCATCAGTCAAACCCCCGGCTCCGTCCATGACCGCCGAAAGTCAAAGGCGTAGACAGCCCGGTCAATGGGGCTAGGGTTTAGTCCACCCGTGCCGCCGCCGCCCCGATATCCCGTGCCGCAGCCCCGGTCTGCCGCGCCGCCGCCCCGGTCTCCCGCGCCGCCGCCCCGGTCCACCCGCGCCGCCGCCCCGGTCCACACCCACGTCGCCGCCGCCCTGGTCCTCCCGCGCCGCCGCCCCGGTCCACCCGCGCCGCGCCTCGGACCACACCCGCGCCGCCGCCGCCCCGTTCATCTCCCGGCCCCGACCCCATCTCCGGCGGCGCCCCGGCTACGTCCCCGACCGATGCCCCGGCTCCGTCCCCGACCCCATCTCCCGCCGGCGCCCCCAGCCCCGTCCCCGACCCCGTCTCCGGCCGGCGCCCCCGTCCCCGACCCCGTCTCCGGCCGGCGCCCCCGGCCCCGGCCCCGACCCCGTCTCCGGCCGGTGCCCCCGGCTCCGTCCCAGGCCGACGCCCCCACTGCGCCCCAGACCACGCCCATCCTCCCCGACTGCTGCTCCGGTGGGAGGTGAGCAACAAGTTTTTTTTTGTATTTTGCACGAATAATGTGATAGATAGATGTTTTTCCACTCGATCTCTTGGCGTGTGTACTCCATGTAGGCCTACGGTATGACATGATGGAACTCATAAACATCTCAATGCTGGAAAATAAAGTGAGCAATGTAGATAAGAGGGAAAATACTTACAGATTGCCGCTCCTGAAAGAGGGACTGTGACTGCGCACTGGTCATGGTAGTGCTCGTGCGCTGGCTCAGGCTCGGGTCTGTAGATCGGAGCTGCGTGTAGGAGATAGTCGGAGTGATAACAGCATCGAGAACCACCTGCCGACCGTGCTTCTTGGGCCCCATGCCCACCACCACCCTCTCGTCTAGATCCGCACTCATGGGGTCAGATGTCTCAGGATGTAACCTGAGATACTCCTGAGAGTAGGCCTGCTTCTTCTCCGCGGTGTTGCCATAGTACTTGGGCTCGCCAGGCTTGCGCTCCTCCGCGTATGGGCGATCTCCCACGCCTCCATGTGTGAGAGCGGCCGCTTCAGTTTCTCCTCCTGCACCACCAAACAGAGGTTAGTCATACATAAGAAAGTGACAGTAAATAGAAGAAGAAGAATGTTTAATGAGGTTAGTCATACATTATGTGCCTTGTGGAGAAAGTGGTTTCGGTTCCCTGAGCATGTACTCCCTCCGTCCCTTGGTTAGCCTTGTTTTTGATGCTCGTAGCCGCCCATGCTTCATCCTTATGACACCAAACATCCACCAATGCCGCCCAAGACTCGTTTTTGCCATAACACCAATTTGGACACATCTACATAATGAAAGCATAATGGCATGTCAATACGAAACGGTAAAATGTACCACAAACATCGGAATGAAAAATCTTTTATACTTACCGCCAAGTACTGGTCCCTCTCCAAGGTAATGCCCATCCTCCGCTGATCTTTCTTGGTCATCTTCACACCAAGAGCGTCGTGATAGTATGTCGAGATGGCCACATAGCGCACCTCGTACTGCAGCTGGTAGGCCTTCTTCTTGCATTGGCGCAGCACGATCTGGTCAGCTATGGCCTTGTGCTCCGGAAGAACTCGGTAGTATTTCTACAATCATGCATGAAACAAGAATGGAAGAAGCCATGAGTTAAATCATTCATGAGACTAGAATGGACTTGTGCTTCTGAAGAGAACTCACCCAGAAAGTGGTGATCACGGCGTTGGCATGGGTCTCATGCTCCGCGTGGAGGGCCGCTTTCCAGTGGTCCCAGCTCGTGGCCAAAACCCGACGGTCCGGGTGCCTGACTGGATCCGGAAAGTACAACCTCGGCCAGTATAACTTTAGCAAGACGGTGATGAGGCCATTGGGAATACGGACCCCTTTAGAATATATCCAGTTGCTGCAAAAGAATGAACTATTAGCATGTGACAAGCAAAATAATGAAATTGTTATAAGGTGACACTTACTCTTTCCCTTGGGCCAGTTTTCGTGAATTCAAACCGGTTTTTTTAGACATTAAGTTAGTTTTTGGCCATTTAATGGTCATAATTCAAAATTGAAACACATGAACATGCAAGATGAAGCAAAAAATGGTAGGAAAAAATATATCATATTCATTTAGTATTTCCTTCCGTATTTATGCCTAGTGCAATAAATTATTGCAGCCCGACTTAGCCTCGAAGCGAGCAATGGTAGATCCTCCCAAGTGTTAGCATTGAACATCTTCTGGTCATCCATCTGATCATCCTTGTCATCCACTCCAATTGTCAGCTTAATGTCTGTCGGCAAAGGATGAGCGATGATCTCTAAACCTCCCTGATAGCCCACCACTTCTGCAACCTCCTCCCGTGTGATGATCTCCAAACCCCCTGGTGTCTGTCCTCTTCTGCATCCTGCTTCTCCTTGTCGGAATCTTCCATCGGCTTGTCCTCCTCATCAGAATCCTGTTCCTCCTCCACCTCGTAAGAATCCTCTTCCTCCTCCTTGTCGTCTTCATCCTCTTCCTCATTCTCCTTCTCCTCCATGTCTTCATCCTCTTCCTCCTCCCCCTCCTCCTCATCACCTTCCTCCTCCTCCTCCTTGTCCAAGCTCTTCCTCCTCCTCCTCATCCTCATCATGTATAATACACAAATTCACTGGCGCTTCCGCCTCTGGATTCGGTGATGCGAGGCGGAAGCGGTACTCGTACTAGCGAGCTCAAAGTGTGGAACCGGCGACTCCATCACCTTTGCCATTTCCCGGAGGAGAATGTACATTGCCATTGTGCCCCTGTCTTTAGGAAGCACCCGCTTCTGCTCACCCCTCCTCACTTCTATGGTGAGGTCCAGCGAGTGCATCACAAGAGTGTTCATGCTCGGAAACCATGAGTTTATTTATTTGCACTTGGCCATTAACTACTTGTCTCTCGCGCAAAATTCTTCCATTGCCCTTTACCATCCAAGACATGATAGCCATAAATCAAACACCAAATTTGCAATTCTAAGGGATTAAAAATGAACTCGATTATTCCGATAAAAATGGCTCCTATGAACGAATCCTAATTTCGTGGATTTTTTGTTTTACAAACTAACTGCCATGAGTACCACGACATGCATCCAATCCTAAATAGACATCCAAACTAGCTGGAAACTGGAGCAACTATAAACAACAATTCAATTTCTCCATCGCAGATTCAATCGACTTACAATATAATCCAAAAGGGGGTTTCGATTAGAAACGTACCGACCGAAGTATCTTGGGTGCTTCCTGCAGATGGGTCGATGTGCATCGTCGTAGCATTAGTTGATTTGCCATCTAAGCGCAGGCAGGCGATTGGAGTGGGCAGCGGCGGTGGCGGCGGCAACGTGGTGTTGTGTGTGTGTTTGTGTGGGGGGGGTATGTGACTATTCCCTAGGGGTCGGGTCGGGATAAATTAGGCAAAAAATAGTGACAACTCACCCAGCCCAGGTCCCACTTGTCATAGGCGGTAACAACTAGGCCCATATGTCATATGTGGCCACATGTCTTCTGCTCTCCGGCTCCACGCGCGGTAACTAATCAGGTAATTGTCAACTATGTTGATCCGATGGCAAGTCTCCGTTTAGGATTCTGTGAGAGTGAGGCAAGTGGTGGACGTCAAAAGTGAGCAGAGTTATACTCATTCACTAGTAGAAAGCATGGCATTGGTTCGGGCCGGGCCAGCCCATAAGTCCCGGTTCAGTCACGAAACGGGACCAATGAGGGCAACGGTACCGGTTCGTGAGGCCAGGGGGCGAGCGGGCAACGTGGGGCATTTGTCCTGGTTTGTCTGGAACCTTTGGTCCCGGCTCCAAACACGAACCGGGACCAATGTGCCTCGCTCCTGGCCCACAACCATTGGTCCCGGTTCGTGGCTAGATCCGGGACCAAAGGGGGTCCTTTAGTCCCGGTTCCTGCCACGAACCGGGACCAATGAGATGCCTATATATACCCCCTCGCCAACGAGCAGACCACTCCACACTTAAGGAAGAGCTTTGTGGTGCTCTAGCTCACCTCCTATGCACATGAGGTGTTTGATGAAATGCCCAAGCCAAACTTAAGCTTTCTCCTCTCAAAGCTCCTTGTCCAAACTCCATTTTCTTCAAGATTTGTCTAGGTTTGGCGGTCCATCCTGTCTCGTCCCCGTCCTGAAACCGCCGTCGATCGCCCGCGCGTGGTGAGCCTCTTGATCTTATCTTCTTGCTAAAAGAAAATATACTTACTCGTATGATTTTCTTACTTTTGGTATTGTTTGTTATTATATAGTGCCATGGTTATGGTAGCCGCCCACGTCAGCCCTCGTCCAGTCTATGATTCAGATGTGGTATATTATCTTTTATATAACTATTTCACACATCTAATGTCTATGACAATTAATTATTCCACCAACTTGACGTAAATGTTTTTATCTATAGGAAGTAGTTGAACCAGAAATGAATATCGACTATGCAATTCTGCTCGACAAGTTAACTAAAGCTAAAAAAGAAATCGATCATTTGAAAGAAAAAATTGAAAAGAACTGAAGATGACAAGATGGGATTGGAGTTGCATGTTGTCGATATCGTCCACGATCACAAGACCAAGATGGATGCAAGGCTCTTGAAGCTTAGAAAGATTAGAAAATATGCCATTCATACTGAGGCTTGATATCATTATGTCGTTGGTTCAATTGGTACCTTAGTAGCGGTTATGATTGCATTTTGTTGTTGCATTTAAATTTCTTACATAGTTTGATGTATGTTTTAATTAGATGCTCTAGAGAGCTATATGTTGTTCAATAATGACAACTATGTATGAACTGTACGCATTTATTTTGGCCATTATTGTACTTTGGCTTTAATATGATGATGAATTTCTATTAATTTGGTAACTTCTCTATTCATGATATGTTGTAATGGTTTTTAATACACTTTATTATATAACGCACGTAGATGAACCGGCAATGGATGTATGGTGACCGACGCACCTCCGAGTATATTAAGGGTCTGCATAATTTTCTCGAAGTAGCTGAGGCAAACAAGCAGAACTGTTTTATGCGTTGTCCATGTACTGTCTGTGAGAATACGAAGTCTTTCTCCAACTCTAAAACCCTTCACTTCCACATGCTTCAGAAGGTTTTTATGCCACACTATAATGTTTGGACCAAGCACGGAGAAAGAGGGGTTATGATGGAAGACAACGAAGAAGAAGAGGATGATGGCAACTACCCTCCCCTTGAATACAGTGATGCTGTAATGGGGGAAGCTGAAGATCAAGAGAAACCAGACGATGTGCCCGATGATGATCTTCGCCGGGTCATTGTTGATGCACAGAGAGAATGCGAAAGTGAAACAGAGAAGTTGAAGTTCGATCGCATGTTAGAGGATCACAAAAAAGGGTTGTACCCAAATTGCAAAGATGACAACAAAAATCTCGGTACCACACTGGAATTGCTGCAATGGAAGGCAGTCAATGGTGTATCTGACAAGGGATTTAGTTCGCTACTGAAAATAATGAAGAAGAAGCTTCCAAAGGATAACGAATTGCATGACAGTATGTACGTAGCAAAGAAGGTTGTATGCCTCTAGGATTGGAGGTGCACAAGATACATGCATGCCCTAATGACTGCATCCTCTACCGCGGTGAGTACGAGGAACAAAACGCATGCCCGGTATGTGGTGCATTGCGGTATAAGATCAGAAGAGATGACCCTGGTGATGTTGAGGGCCAGCACACCGGGAAGAGGGCTCCTCCCAAGGTGATGTGGTATGCTCCTATAATACCATGGTTGAAACGTCTGTTCAGAAACAAAAAGCATGCCTAGTTGATGCAATGGCACAAAAAAGACCGTAAGAAAGATGGGAAGTTGAGAGCACACGCTGACGGGTCGCAATGGAGAAAGATCGAGAGAAAGTGGAGCGACTTGAAAGGTGACCTGAGGAACGTATGGTTTGGTTTAAGTGCAGATGGCGTTAATCCTTTGGGAGAGCAGAGCAGCCAACATAGCACATGGCCTGTGACTCTATGTATGTATAACCTTCCTCCTTGGTTGTGCATGAAGCGGAAGTTCATTATGATGTCAGTGCTCATCCAAGGCCCTAAGCAACCCGACAATGAGATTGATGTGTACCTAAGGCCATTAGTTGATGAACTTTTACAGCTATGGAATGGAAGAGGTGTATGTGTGTGGGATGAGAACGAACAGGAGGAATTTGACCTACATGCGTTGCTGTTTGTAACCATCAACGATTGGCCTGCTCTCAGTAACCTTTCAGGACAGACAAACAAGGGATCCCACGCATCCACACACTATTTAGATGACACCAACAGTATATATTTGGACAAATGCAGGAAGAATGTGTACCTAGGGCATCGTCGATTTTTTCTGACCAACAATCAATGTCGAAAGAAAGGAAAGCATTTCAAAGGTGAGGCAGATCACTTGAAGAAGCCCGCCCTTCGTACTGGTGATCACATACTTGATATGGTCAATGATTTACAAGTAATATTTGGAAAGGGTCTTGGCGGACTATCTGTTCCGAATGACGCTGACAAACGCGCACCCATGTGGAAGAAGAAATCTATATTTTGGGACCTACCCTATTGGAAAGACCTAGAGGTCCGCTCTGCAATCGACGTGCACGTGACGAAGAATCTTTGCGTGAACCTGCTAGGCTTCCTGGGAGTGTATGGAAAGACAAAAGATCCACCGGAGGCACGGGAGGAACAACAACGTGTGCATGAAAAAGACGGCATGCATCCAAAGCAGTATGAAGGTCCTGCTAGCTACGCTCTTACCAAAGAAGAGAAGGCAATCTTCTTTGAATGCCTGCTCAGCATGAAGGTGCCGTCTGGCTTCTTGTCGAATATAAAGGGAATAATAGATATGATAGAGAAAAAGTTTTAGAACCTAAAGTCTCATGACTGCCACGTGATTATGACGCAACTGCTGCCGGTTGCATTGAGGGGGCTTCTACCGAAAAACGTTCGATTAGCCATTGTGAAGCTATGTGCATTCCTTAATGCAATCTCTCAGAAGATGGTCGATCCAGAAATCCTGCCAAGGTTAAGGAGTGATTTGTTGCAATGTCTTGTTAATTTCGAGCTGGTGTTCCCACCATCCTTCTTCAATATCATGAC
The DNA here is from genome assembly GCA_022496015.1 of Hordeum marinum. Classification (NCBI taxonomy): domain Eukaryota; kingdom Viridiplantae; phylum Streptophyta; class Magnoliopsida; order Poales; family Poaceae; genus Hordeum; species Hordeum marinum. The sequence goes on along the minus strand of CM039676.1, from coordinate 514,636,086 downwards.
GCACGTCCTAGTTCATCTAGTCGACGAGATTGTCATCCTGGGCCCTGTATTTCTACACAATATGTTCCCTTTGAGAGGTTCATGGGAGTCTTAAATAAATATGTTCGTAACTACGCTAGGCCAAAAGCAAGAATCTCCATGGGCCATCAAACAGAGGATGTCATTGGGTTTTGTGTTGACTTCATTCCTGACCTTAAGAAGATTGATCTCCCTCAATCGCGGTATGAGGGGAGACTGACTGGAAAAGGAACGCTAGGAGCAGACTCAATAATATGTAGGGACGAGCATTCTTGGTCTCAAGCACACTACACAGTTCTACAGAATTCCACCTTGGTGACCCCGTATGTCGATGAACACAAGAATATTCTGCGCTCCAAACACTCGGAGCAGTGTGACGATTGGATTACATATGAACACATTAGGACTTTCGACAGTTGGTTGCCAACACGTCTCATGGGTGACAACACTGTGTCTGATGAGCTGTACTCGTTGGCCAGGGGACTATCTTCGACTGTATTGACTTACAAAGGGTACGAGATAAATGGGAATACATTTTACACGATTGCCCAAGATGAAAAGAGCACCAACCAAAATAGCGGTGTCCGCTTTGATGCAGCAACCAAGAGGGGAAATGACACATATTACAGTTACATAGTGGACATATGGGAACTTGACTATGGACATGATTTCAAGGTCCCTTTGTTTCAGTGCAAATGGGTCAATATGTCAAGTGGCGGGGTACAGGAAGACCCACAGTACGGAATGACAACAGTGGATCTGAACAATCTTGGGTACACAGACGAACCATTCGTCCTAGCCAATGATGTGGCACATGTTTTCTATGTGAAGGACATGTCTACCATACCGAGAAAAAGAAAAGATAAGGAAGTGAATACATCATACGATGAGCCAAAGCGCCATATAGTTCTTTCAATAAAAAGAGACATCGTGGGATTGGAGGGCAAGACAGACATGTTTGAAGATTATGAAAAGTTTCATGAAATTCCTCCCTTCAAAGTCAAGGCTGACCCAAGCACCCTTTTAAATGATGAAGATTATCCATGGTTATGGCACAATAAGCAAAGGACATAAGCGAAGAAAAAGTGAAGACTTTCTCTCCACAACTATATCATTGCAGTGACATGTGAAGAAATGAAATGCCTTTTGTAACACATGAGTTTTCGTCCGAAACACTAATACTTCGAAAGAGATTTTCCGTTTTGTACACGAAGTGCATCCAGTTTTTGCCATAACCCTCTCAACTTTTTATTACATGCTATGTGGGTGAAATGATGATACCATGCCAACTTTCAACCTTTTCAGAGTTCATTTGAAGGGCTTTTCAATTTCAGGGTTATTTAGCTCAAAAAAATCAGTACGTGCATGAACAATACCAAATGAAGTCAGAAAGGGTTGAAAATTTATGATGTGGCTTTGAATGGTGCATTTTGAACACACAAATAGTCTGTAGTTCAAATGAGTTCAAAAAAATTAAATCCCTTTGTAACAGATGAGTTTTCGTCCGAAACCCTGATACTTCGAAAGAGATTTTCCATTTTGTACACGAAGTGCATCCAGTTTTTGCCATAACCCTCTCAACTTTTTATGACATGATATGTGGATGAAATGATGATACCATGCCAACCTTCAAGCTTTTCAGAGTTTATTTGAAGTGCTTCTCAATTTCAGGGTCATTTAGCTCAAAAAAATCAGTAAGTGCATGAAAAATACCAAATGAAGTCAGAAAGGGTTGAAAATTGATGATGTGGCTTTGAATGGTGCATTTTGAACACACAAAAATTATGGAGTTCAAATAAGTTCAAAAAATGAAATCCCTTTGTAACAGATGAGTTTTCGTCCGAAACCGTGATACTTCGAAAGAGATTGTCCATTTTGTACACGAAGTGCATCCAGTTTCTGCCGTAACCCACTCAACAATTTAGCACATGCTATGCGGGTAAAATGATGATATCATGCCAACTTTGAACCTTTTCAGAGTTCATTTGAAGTGATTTTCAATTTCAGGGTCATTTAGCTCAAAAAAATCAGTAAGTGCATGAAAAATACCAAATAAAGTCAGAAAGGGTTGAAAATTGATTATGTGGCTTTGAATGATGCATTTTAAACACACAAAAAGTATGGAGTTCAAATTAAGATCAAAAAATGAAATCCCTTTGTAACAGATGAGTTTTCGTCCGAAACCGTGATACTTCGAAAGAGATTGTCCATTTTGTACACGAAGTGCATCTAGTTTCTGCCGTAACCCACTCAACTTTTTAGCACGTGCTATGTGGGTGAAATGATGATACCATGCCAAATTTTAACCTTTTCAAAGTTCGTTTGAAGTGCTTTTTAATTTCTTTGAAAACATCGTGGGAGTGGAGTTCAAAAAAGAATCAACTAAAAAGCTTTTATAAACCTTTAGTATTTTTAAAGCTATAATTATATAAAAATTATGCAACTAAAATTATCAAAGTATTTTTTTTTCAAAACATTAATAGCAAAAGAATATAATGATAAAACACACTAAATGTAAATAAAGCAAGAAACAAAACAAAATAATGGAAATTATGCAACTAAAATTATCAAAGTATTTATTTGTTAAAAAGAATGAACTAAAATAATAGAAGAAAAATACTGGAAAAAAATTAAAAAAATAATTAAAGCAAAAAACAAAAGAAAATACTGAAAAAAATAAAAAATGCAGCCTACTAGGCCACCATGGCCTGAATATGACTAGAAACCCAACCAGCCAATTGGGCCAGGATTCAGGCCCACAGAAGGCCCACTAGGTCCATAGGCAGATACAGAGTGGTTAGGCCCGTAAGCCATCTTTAGAGAGGAGCTCGAAGGATCAGGCGCACCGCGCCTTATAAACAGGTGCGGCACAGTCTCCACTAGCGAGGTGGGACTAAACTCCCACCACGCTGCTGTGCAAGGCCATTCCCGGTTGGTGGAACCAACCGGGACCAAATACCCACCTTTAGTCCCGGTTGGTGGCACCAACCGGGACCAATGCCCACCTTTAGTCCCGGTTGGTGCCACCAACCGGGACCAAAGGTGGGCATTGGTCCCGGTTGGTGCCACCAACCGGGACCAATGGTGTGTGTATATATGCAGCACTCGTGAAAATTTTCAATTTCATCTCGCAGTTCCCCCCGACGACGCCGACCTCCTCGACGCTGCCAGGCTGCCCTGACGCCGTCGCTGTCGCACGTGCCCCTGCCCTGCCCCCAAGACCATGCCGACGCCGTCTGCCGCCCACGCCGTCGCCGTTCGTTGCCCACGCCGTCGCCGTCCGCCGCCCACGCCGTCGCCGTTGCCCGTGCCCCTGTCCTTCCCCCGAGCCCATGCCGACGCCGTCCTCCGCCCACGCCGTCACTGTCTGCCGCCCCCCGAGTGCGCCCATGTGCCTCGGCCGCCCCCACCGTCGCCGTCGTCGCCTGCTCCCTCGTGCGCCGGCCCCGCCGTCGCCCTCGCTAGCCGACGCCGTCCCTGTCGTCGTCCCGGCCACGCCCCTGCCCCAGCCCGCCCCCACCATCGCCGTCGCCCTCACTGCCCCCACCGCCGCCCTCACCGGCCGCCCCCGCTGTGAGCTGACGCCGCCACCCCTTGTATTTTTTCATGTATATGTTGTATATGTTTTTTTCATGTATATGTATATATGTTCATGTATATGTATCATGTGTGTATATGTTCATGTATATGTTTTTTTTCATGTATATGTATATATGTTCATCTATATGTGTGTATATGCTCATGTAAAACGTCTTCGTTGTTTTTCATATGTACGAAAATGTAGAGTGAAAACGAAAACAAACATATAAGAAAAAACAAAGTAAAAAATGAAGAAGGAAAAGAAAACCGCCCGGCCCGACCGCCACCGCATTTTCATATCCACCGAGTACACGTCGCACCGAGCTCCCGCGGCGAAGCAAGCCTTTTGTTGAAGGTAGTTTTTTTTTTAAATGAAAATGTTGGCATCGTCTCTATCATCACTTTGGCATTGGCTCTATCTATCAACAAGGCCACGGGAGCACCCCGGCCCCGTATCATCACGTTGGCCTCGGCTCCCCGAGAGCTTTCCAACGGATCCGGAATGTATGTCGTTGTTGATATACCCCCTCCCAGATAACTTCGACATGAGAGGGGACGTCGGGCATGCATGAGAGAGAGGCGGTTCGCTCACCCAAATCGGGACTGAAAAAGCATTGTCGAGGCCACCCCAAACCCTAGAAGTGTTGTCGAGGCCACCCCAAACCCTAGAAGCGTTGTCGAGGCCACCCAAATTTACCAAGTTAAATGAAGAAAACTTCGGTAACATAGAGTTATCAAGAATGCCCCCATTATGGATGTGCACAAGTTGATTCAATTTTTTTCTGATCACATCTATATATATATATATATATATATATATATATTCTTCTATATGTCACGTTGTCTGTCAAAGTATTGAAGAAATCCATGGCTTCATCATTAGCAGGAAGTAACATGCGTATGATGCTACGAAGCCCTTCAAAGTTGTTTTGAAACGGAGTCCCGGATAGAATAATTCTCTTTTTGGTACGAATTTCAACAAAGGCCTTCCAAATAGTGATATTCGAAAGACTCTTGTTGAACTTCGTACCAAAAAGCTAATTAATTATCCTATCCGGGACTCCGTTGCAAAACAATTTTGGATAGCTTCATACCATTATGTGCCTGTTACTTCCGGCTAATGACACTAGACAACGTGACATATAGAAGGGTAGATCAGATCAGGAAAAATATGGACCGTTTTGTGCACATTCATAATGGAGCCATTTTGTTAATTAAATCCTTCAAGGTTAAAAGAATTCCTTGTTTGACTTCATGAGAGAGGCGGTCCGGACGTCGGACATTCATGAGAGAGGCGGTCCGGACGTCGGACATTCATGTTTGTATATTAATTGCCATCTTGTAATATTTGCAGAAACTATGGATCCAAGAGACAAAGAACAAGAACCGTTGTTGGGGGACATAATCCATGGTGGACATGATATCTTGTCGTTTCTCAACGACACCGATGGTTTGGAAGGAGAGGATTATAACGGCTCTGGTGATCGAACAATGGAGGAGGAAGGACATGATCATGATGGCTCTGATGACCGAATTCTGGAGGAATAAGGAGACCATGATGACCGCTCCGGTGACCGATCGGAGGAGGGAGCTGTTGCAAAGTCCGGCGAGGTATATATATTAATTAAGCCTGTGCTGACTAGCTAACTTATGCATTAATTGTTTTGGTATGTACATATATTAATTAACTCTTCTTTCTTCTTTGATAGCCCTCCGGATCGAGCCAAACTTCGGTAACGAGACGAGGCCCGAAAAAGAGGTTGCGCAAGGATGGAAAGTTCACGATCATAGCACTCGTGAACGATGGCCATCCGATTGAACCCAAGCGGACCAAGAACGTATTTTCTGCTCAGTGCAGAGCTATTGTTAGGGACAACATCCCGATAAGCATCAAGCAATGGAATAATCCTAAGGACAACGCCCTTGAAGGTGATTATGTCACCGATAGACAGAAAGATGATCTTTGGACCGTGTCGAAGGCAAATTTCACCCAACCGCCAGAGGAGGATCCGAATAAGCCAGTTATAGAGCCACTGGTCAAGGTGTGTGCTCAAAAGAAGATGGCAGATCTATTCAGGAGGTGGAAGAATGAGTTGAAATCAAAGTTTGTCGACAAAGGGAAGACTCCATAATTCATTGGCCGATTTGAGAAGATAAGAGATTACTCGCCCGCATTTGTGGACTACAAGACATCGGACAAGAGTAAGAAAATGTCAGAGACAAACAAGGTCAATGCTGCAAAGAAGCAGTATCACCATCACACAGGGTCAGGTGGCTACCTCAAAGCCCGGCTGTTGTGGGACAAAGCTGAGAATGACCTGATTGCTAAAGGGGTCATACCACAGACTTCGAACTGGCCAAACCATTCAAGGACTTGGTTCTTCGGGGTTGGGGGAACTTTGGACCCTGAAACAGGGAAGTGCTGTTGGACGGACGAGCAACTTGCAATACCCATGAATAAGCTTCAGAAGTATATCACCGCAGTGCAGGAAGGGACGTTCATTCCTGACAGAGAGAAGGATGAGCTGACTGAGGCCCTAGGGAATGTTGAGCACCCTGGACGAACACAAGGCACACCAGGCTCCGTTCCGTGGAAGGTTGGGTTTCTTGACGCAGGTGGTTACAAAAGCCGGGAGAGAAAGAGGAAAGCGGAGCTGAGCGAAATTCAGAAGCTCAATGCAAGACTACAAAAGCTAGAGGAAGCTGAGAGCCATCGAGCTGCCAGCCAACAGTCTCAGCGGCACGAAGCTACCCCAGAAGCTACCCTGCCATCTCAGCAGAGAAGCAGTGTCGCTTCCACGGAGCCCGTTCAGCCTAACTTCACGTCTCCTAGCTACCCGTGGATACTATCACGGAGGCTCAACATTGCGAGCTTATGACGAAATGCCGGAACCTCACTTTCAAGGCGGCTGTCGGCTCTGTTACACCTCCTCAACCCAACGGAACTTTTCACTGCCGTCCGATTCCACATGGCTATTCTGTTGTGATGGTGGATGAAGTAATGAAGGAATTTGAGGAGCTCGAGCTTGACCACTCTACAGGTGAAGGAGAGAATAAGTTGGTTCGTGCCCTGAGGAGTACATGACTATGGCAGAAGGAGTACATCAACCTTCCAAACTGGACACCTCCGCCTCCTCCTTCTCCTCATGCGAATCAGGGCACTCCGCCTCCTCCTCCTCCTCCTCCTCCTTCGGCGAGTGATCAGGGCACACCACCTCCTTCTCCGGCTCCTCCGACGCGTGAGGGCACTCTGCCTCCTCCTTCGCCTACTCCGACACGTCGGAGCAGTGCGCCTCCTCCTCAGCCTCATCAGCGCCTAGTAAGACAGCCGCCGCCGCTCTGGCTCCTCTGGCGCCTAGTAAGCAATGACGGAAGGGAGCCGCCGCCACTTCGGCGGCTAGCAGTACAAGCATAGGCAGGAGGGGATACAGATACGGTCCATCTCTCAAGCCTCTGGAAAAGTTACCATATGAGAGGATTGAGTCTGAAAACGAGGAGATATGTTAGGCCGAATTGAGGGCCCATTTCGCAAAGAAAACTCCACCTCCAAAGGAGAAGATAGATCCGGTGAAAGCGATGCGCACTATCGATGCCCTGAAGCGACCACCATCGCCTCTGCTGGATTCCAACTTTGACTGCTGTATTAAAAAGACATATCAAGATGCGCGGCGGTCGAGAAGTACTTCCAGTGATGCAAGGTTAGCACAACGAAGAAGTGGGAAAAAAAATTCCCCAGCTCGGTGAACAGGCGAACCAATCGTGCCCCCCGCTCAAGGTGTCTAGCGATATCGTCGCTAATCATCTAGGGATGGTGCCCGGTACCAAACCTGGTGATTACCTGAGCGATGATATACAGTTTAAGCCGTTGGAGGTGGACGAATTCCGTTACCAGCACGGGCGGCCTCTCGTCAAACCTGATCATCCTCCTCTAACAACGATGATGCGAAAATTCCATGAATGGTACATGAAAACCTGCCACAAGTGTGGGAAGGATTTTTTGATACTGTCAGTTAAAGAGGAGCACGACCTCGTTGGAATGGAACTGTTGAATGTTGAATTTGAGGAGATATTCCAGTTATACAATCAAAAGGCACTCGGCAAAACAATCGTGACTTGCTACTGTCTGTAAGTACTACTTCTCTAATTAAGTCTCTCTATGTATATAGCTCAGCTCTTTCATTGGATGTATATAATTATCCTCACTATATTATGCAGATTGAAGATCGTCGAATGCATAAAAGCAAAAATCTATGACATTGGGTTCATTAACCCAAATGTCATACATGAGTATAATTTTCAAAAGCATGCCACACAAACCAAGGAGAACTTGCTACAATCCTTGCTTAAAAATCAAAACAAAGGGACAATACTCTTTCCTTACAACTTCAAGTGAGTGTTACTGTCTTGTGCATATTCGGTTTCCCTTATTACTCGAGGTTTATAGTAATGTAATTGATGAGTTATGCATGCATGCGCCCACTTTATTCTGCTAGAGATTTAGCTTGAGCGAGAAGTAGTAATCGTCTTAGACTCGAAACGAAAAGATCCCAGGATTATGCGGATATGACTGAAATTCTCCAGAAGTAAGTTCAATCGATCATTATCACATCATATCGGCAACTTTGTTCATTTCCTCATATCAAGTAATTATTTTCTTTGTCTGGCAAGGTTTGGAAAGAGTTCACATCAATTGTTCCGGCACTGCTGGGGGAGCTGCGATTTACACACCCGAAAGTAAGTACTACTAGCTCGTTCCGCGCATCTCCCATTGATTCTAGTTTCATCAATACCATTTATCATGTTTGATTATCAGTTTGATTGAACTCTATTTCTCGTAAAGTGCTTGTGGAAGGAAATCGGGAATGATTTTTATGGATACTACGTTTGCGAGTTCATCTACAATGCGACGACCCCTAAGCGGGATTACTCTGAAAAACAATTTCAAGTCCGTAAGCAATAATATTCACAATTTTATTTTATTATCATATATATGTATTGACCCCCTTCTTCAAATTAGATGTGGCAGATGCGGGATGAACTCCTACCATATGATCGCATACGAGCAATTCAAGAAGAATTGGCGGGATTCTTTCTTGACCACGTCATAAATAAAGCATGAGAATACCATCTCGAAGTTGACATTAGATGTTAGGGATTGTAAGAGATCTTATATTGTATATATGTAGCTAGTAGCATCGGATATATATACGAAAACTTGTTATACGACCAATCTCTCGGAGAAAGAGAGGTCGATCACTTCTATCTCTATATGTTCATGACAATCTTCTGTACTCAATAATTCCTTCATTTGCTTACTAGCTAGCGTGTCAAGTTCTCTCTATAGTAGCTAGTGTCGACCAAGCACGGAGAAAGAGAGGACACTTCTATATATTAATTAGCCAACTTATACAATATCAAACCCCTAAATTAACCGTCTAAAACCCCCTAAACCCCCTCCCTTTAAAAAACCCTAGCAACTGCTAGATGCTGACGCGTGGATGCCTTTTGGTCCCGGTTGGTGTTACCAACCGGGACTAAAGGTCCTCCTGCCCGGGCTCCCAGCACCGGTCACGTGGAGCCCCTTCTATCCCGGTTGGTAAGTGAACCGGGACTAAAGGTTTTAGGCTTTAGTCACGACCCTTTAGTCCCGGTTCCAGAAATGGGCCTTACAAACCGGGACAAATGGGCCTTACGAACCAAGACAAATGGGCCTTTTTCTACTAGTGATTGGGCAAAACTGAGCACAATTAAGCAACCAGAGGAACAGAAATGGAAATCCCTTGTAAAAAATTTGTAAGCCATAACTAAGGTAGTAATATCCATAATTGGCTTATATTTTTTTATTTATAGCTTTAATATTACTATGTAGTTACTATTAACATATGTACGTTTAAATATTACTAAACTGCTAGTTAGAAGCACAAGTTTAGAACAATCCTTGCACACAAAGAAATTTATACAAGTTAATATATAGATGTTCTTTGGTATATAAGATATACTATTAATAGAGAGGCGGTTTGGCTCCTGAGCTCATCTGCTCATACCATGAATAGTAAATTGAAAAAACATACTAGATACATATGCAGAAAAATCTGGTTTTTTGAATGACAGTGCATGCAGTTTGTGCCAATTTTGAGCACATTTGGACATCTAGTAACTGTTCATATACTGTTCGGATCGAATTATATTTTGCTGAGAGCTACTTAGATGTTCCTGTGTGCTGAAAATTGGCACAAACATCATGCACTGGAACATCTTCCATGCGGAAAAAAGTTTCAGACCTTTTTGATGTTTTTAGTTTTTTCTTTTCAATTTATTGTTCGCCAGGTGCAACCGAGCTTGGGCTCAGAAATGGATATTCTATACTAATAAATACTTCCTATATATTTCTAATGGATATTCAACAATAAACATATATTTTAATAGACCCCACAACCAAAAGATGCAAAATATACGCTATATTTGCACTGAAAACCTCTTTTGGCATTGTGTAAACTGTTGGGAGACGTAGTAGTAAATCGAAATTTTTCCTACGTGTCATCAAGATCTATCTATGGAGAAAACAGCAACGAGCAAAGAGGGAGTGCATCTTCATACCTTTGAAGATCGCAAAGCGGAAGCGTTACTAGAACACAATTGATGGAGTCATACTCGCAGCGATTCAGATCGCGGTGGAATCCGATCTAAACGCCGAGCAACGGCGCCTCCGCGTTCAAGACAAGTGCATCCCGGTGACGTCTCCTACGCCTTGATCCAGCAAGGAGGAAGGAGAGGTTGAGGGAGAGCTCCAGCAGCATGATGGCATGGTGACGATGGAGCTGCGTGGTACTCCGACAGGGCTTCGCCAAGCGCTACGGAGAACGAGGAAGAGGAAGGGTAGGGCTGCACCGAGAGAGAGAGGAACTCCTGTGTTTGGCAGCCCCGAACCCTCCACTATATATAGGAGGAGGAGGAGGGAGGGCACTGCCCCAGGGTTCCCACACTAGGAGCTGGTGGCAGCCCCAGATGCCATCTGGTGCGGCGGCCAAGAGAGGGAGTGGGAGGGGCGGCGCCCTAGGTGGGCCTAGGGCCCATCTACCCCTAGGGTTTGCCCCCTCCCACCTTATGTTGAGCCTTGGGCCCTTGTGGGGGGTGCACCAGCCCACCTAGGGGCTGGTTCCCTCTCACTTGTGGCCCATGCAGCCCTCCGATGCCTATGGCCCCACTTGGTGGACCCCCGGAACCCATCCGGTGGTCCCACTTGGTGACGCCCGAAACATTTCCGATGACCAAAACCTCACTTCCTATATATGAATCTTTACCTCCGGACCATTCCAGAACTTCTCGTGACGTCCGAGATCTCATCCGGGACTCCGAAAAACCTTCGATAGCCACGTACACTATTTCCCTATAACCCTAGCATCATCGAACCTTAAGTGCGTAGACCATACGGGTTCGGGAGGCACGTAGACATGACCGAGACACCTCTCCGTTCAATAACCAACAGTGGGATATGGATACCCATGTTGGCTCGCACATGCTCCACGATGATCTCATCGGATGAACCACGATGTCAGGGATTCAATCAATCCCGTATACAATTCCCTTTGTCTACCGGTATGATACTTGCCTGAGATTCGATTGTGGGTATCCCTATACCTTGTTCAATCTCGTTATTGGCAAGTCTCTTTACTCGTTCCGTAACACATTACCCCGTTGCTAACTCCTTAGTCACATTGAGCTCATTATGATGATGTCTTACCGAGTGGGCCCAGAGATACCTCTCCGTCACACGGAGTGACAAATCCCAGTCTCGATTCATGCGAACCCAACAGACACTATCGGAGATACCCGTAGTGTACCTTTATAGCCACTCAGTTACGTTGTGAGGTTTGGCACACCCAAAGTATTCCTACGGTATCCGGGAGTTGCACAATCTCATGGTCTAAGGAAACGATACTTGACATTAGAAAAGCTTTAGCAGACGAACTACACGATCTTGTGCTATGCTTAGGATTGGGTCTTGTCCATCACATCATTCTCCTAATGATGTGATCCAGTTATCAATGACATCCAATGTCCATTGTCATGAAACCGTGACCATCTATTGATCAACGAGCTAGCCAACTAGAGGCTCACTAGGGACATGTTGTGGTCTATGTATTCACACATGCATTACGGTTTCCGGCTAACACAATTATAGCATGAACAATAGACAATTATCATGAACAAGGAAATACAATAATAACCATTTTATTATTTCCTCTAGGGCATATTTCCAACATAAACCAGCTAGTAGACCGAGTGAATGCTAGTACAACACCAATTGTACCATGACATCAGTACTCATCCTTAAGAATTTGTTTGTAACACGTAATATTTTTGTCATATTTATTATAAAATATCTCCATATTTGGTTATGATTAATTATTTATAACTTAGATATACTCTAACTTGAGCCATGAATAAAATAATTACAGTTATAAGAATAGTTATTCTGAAGTTCACTAAACCAACAAATATGATCACATTGAAGTGCTTACATTGTTTATTTAGAGAAACATCCGTAATAAAATGATTCTTTTGTTCATATATTCCTTTTTGATATTTATTTACCAGTTAATATGAACATATTTATTTTTTGCAATGTAGTTAATATGAACATATGATCGTTAATTAAGAAACTATTAGTCACAATGACAATAACACGTTTATAACTGTTCTCACACATAAATAAATTGATATATCATCTTCTTATATATAAATAGATATTTATAAATGCTTATACACATCTTATACATTTGTTCATATTAATAAATGATTATTTATACAATATTTTTCTATATGTAATATAGATATTAATAAATGCCTTCCATATATTTCTTATAAGAATACATTAATGAACAATTTCTATATATTTCTCGTACTCCAGAAAATCATGCAATTAATATAGGATATCTATATATATAATAATATATATTTTAATAAATATTTTTTTATAAGAAGACATTAACGAACTGTTTTAATATATTTCTCGTATTCCAGCAGAGCCCACAATTAATACTAGATTATTCAAGAAATATGTCAATAAATGATTTCTATGTATTTGTTGTATTCCAGCAAAGCACGGAATTAATACAAAGATTTTCTATATATAATAAGATAGATGCTAATTAATGAAGACAATTAATGGATGATTTTGGGCATATCTCGTATTCCAGCAAAGCACGCAATAAAAGCTTTTTTTTTGCATACGTTAACCCCGTACACGGAACGTGTTTTTATCTTTGTGTACAACCGACGGTGGACGCAGCCAACACCAGCCTGTATATTTCTCATATTTACAGCAAAGCACGGAATTAATACAAAGATGCATGTATATTTCTCGTATATTCCAGCAAAGCACGGAATTAATACAAAGATTTTTCTATATATAATAAGATAGATGCTAATTAATGAAGACAATTAATGGATGATTTTGGTGTATATCTCGTATTCCAGCAAAGCACGCGATTGAAAGCTGCTTTTGCATGCGTTACCAGTATTCCAGTAGTACATTGAAGGTGTTCTCTCTCTGTGTACAACCGACGGTAGAGCACCGCTCCACGAACAAAAGAGCTCGTGTCACGCGCTCTGCATTCACTGATAGCCCATCGATCTCCACCAACCTACGCGTCCCTCGTCCCTCGTCCGCTTCTTCTCCCCGGAATCCCTCCTTGACCACAGCAGGTTTACCTTGCTCGCTCTCTCTCTAACCTCCGCCTCGATCCCTTCCCTCCTGCTCCGGAGTTCCAACCTTAGCCTGAGCTCGGAGTTCCAACCCTAACCTGAGCTTGAGCTTGAGCGCGACCCTGATCCGGTGATCCCGAGTTTGCCTCGCCATGGATCGCCCGCCACATCTTGACATCGACCTCAACAGAACGCCCTCGCCCTCGCCGCAGCCGTCGCCCCCGCGTGATTTCCCTGCCCCTGTTGTTGCTCCTCCTCCTCCGCCGCCGCCACCCCAGCTCCCGCCTCCCGTCAACGTGCAAACCCAGCTACAGCTTGCGCACGAGGCCCGCGAGTTAGCGGTGGCGTACCAGCGTGGGGAATGGTGGACGTTAGCTGCTGCTACGGCCTCTGCGGCCGCGAACGCTACTTCATCCCTGGAGGTGGCGCCGCCGTCACAACCGCTACCGGTTCTCCAATCGTCCGCTTTTGCACCTCCGCCGCTGCCGCCGCCGCCGGTTCTCCAGTCGCCCACTTTTGCTCCTCCGCCGGTTCTACATTCGCCCACTATTGCTCCTCCACCGCTGCCGCCGCCGACGGTTCTCCAGTCGCCCACTTTTGCTCGTCCGTCGCTGCCGCCGCCGGTTCTACAGTCGCCCTTTTTTGCTCGTCAGCCGCTGCCGCCGACACCGGTTCTCCAATCGCCCACTTTTGCTCCTCTGCCGACGCCGCCTCCGGCCAACGTGGTGCAAGCTCAGCTGCAGCTCGCGCACCAAGCCCGCGCGATAGCCCTGGCGTACCACCGAGGGGAATGGTTGAGGTCGGCCATTCTGGCCACGGCCGCGACCGCAGGTTCATCGGTGGAGGTGCCGCCTCCAGCGCCAGAGCAGCACCTGGGAGCAGCGGGCGCGGGCGGGAACCCGTGCGCTTCCTGCGGCCTCCCGGAGCTGCCGGGACGCACCATAATCTGCGACGCCTGCGAACATGGGTTCCACGAATCCTGCGTCAACGTCCGGGTGCGGCGGCCTCCGGTGGCTGTGAACGACGACTGGGTGTGCCCGGAATGCGAGATCGGTGGCGCCCGCCGTGCCGCGCCGCTCCACATCAATGCTGCCCCACGGGAGGATCCTGCTGCCCTCACCGCCCGAGACATCACCAGGCAGTTATGTCAGCTCCCTCTTAATCATTTCCTTAAGGTTTTAGATCTTTTTTTCTTCAGCGAATTTTAATTTATATATACCTCTAAGAAGTGCGTAGATTGTTGTTCATGCCGTCCGGAATTACTTGACCGGAAATGGATGTGTTATCTAGATCTAGTTCTAGCACGTCAAGTAACTCCGGGCGGCGACGGAGGGAGTACTTTGCAGATGGTAATGGACTAATGGTGAGTCCAATCAAGAACGTGACATGATGGTTATATCGATAGCTGATGTTTGGTTTGCTGTCAACAGAGCACATATGATTCTGGTCTTTGGATTTTTTCTGCTTTGCTTGACTGTTAATAACACCAGGACCTAAATGGCTTGCTTTAAAATAAATGCTATAACTACCAACTGGTAGCAGTGGTTTTCTAAAGCATTAGTAATAGTGCAGCATGTGTAGTGTTGCATCTTCTTTTAATCTAGTGGTAATTGGTGGTTTTTGCATGTTTCTCCCTGATTTACTACAAAGAACAGGGTACATGAGATACTGCAGCTAATTTGATGCTGCTGTCAGCCTTTCACGGCAATGAGGCATGCGCAATGATAAATTTGTTTTGTTCTAGTTGTGGCACACTACTTTGATTTGTGTAACTATTGTAAAGTATGTCAATATACATCCATATGTAGTCTTAAAAGACTTATATTTAGAAACTGAGGGAGTAGTTTATTGTATGTACTGGTGTATACTAAGCTAATAGTTGTAGCCCTGTAGATCCTTAGAAGCCCAAAGTTAACCAACCTCCAGTCTTATCTTTAGGCCATCACAAGCCCAAAACAAGCCCATGTTTTATCTTTAGGCCATCACGGCGAGTTGACCTAGCCTACATATCACCAGTTCAGATCGATTATGCGCCTGCCGCCGCGCTAGTTGATCGCCAGACGCCACACAACAAGACCGCCGCGGCGGCGCCATGATAGCTAGTCCCGCCGTCTCAGCCCGTGTAGATGCTGCCGCTGTACCGATCGATGCACCATGCCATCGAGTACACGAGCCCGGCGATCACTTAATTTATTCCTCCAGCAATCGAGTCTGAAGGTATATATACCGCCCAGTTACTTTGTTTTCATATTGTATAGTCTAATTAACGGGCTGACTTATGACGCTAGACAATTGATTGATTTACAAATTAGATGTGTCTTCCTCTTTTCTCCCGTTTTGTCAAAGCAAATCTAGATGTTGAAGGTATCTAAGTTTCCTGTCATTATGAAGGTATCTCATTGGCTTCTCTTGCATTGTTGCATGAGACTAATTTTTAACATTTTCTTTTTTCAAAATTCTAGTATGGAACTTTGAACCAGTTCGCTTTAATGTGAATCATGAACTCTTTTGTGAGTTCTCTTTCGGTACATTAAGTTTGGGCCTTGGTATCACTTAGTATCTTCCACTAAATTAGTGGATCTACCGGCTTCAGAAGAGAAGAGGATTTGGATTGGTGTGATTGATAGAAGAATGGATCACTGGTAGTAGAGTAGAAGGAAATGAGGCATCAACGACGAAGGTGTCTGGCTGCCAAGCTGCCGATGGAAATTAATCTCGAGGAAAAGGTAGATTGGGATTCTGTCAGAAGAATGATCTAGCTTTATTTAATTAACGATATAGTTCAATGGATCGGAACAACTGGAATGCAACTCACAAAGAAGATCCATGATAAAATTACAAGTTACATCAATGTCCTTTCGATATAATGTCTGGTGTTTCTCCATTTCTTCGGTGATGAAACCACAAAACATCAAACTTGCACAAAGCCAGGCCAACCTTATAGGTTTTGAAGAGCCACATGAGTTGCCTGGCTCAAGTGGTGCGAACTTAATATGATCGAAAACACTGTGGTCGAGGGACACACCCATTGTAAAGCAGGCTGCCAAACTGTTGCTAGGACGTACAACCAGTAGAGAAGGCCCAAAGCCCAAATAAACAAGCACTCAGAATCACTAGCTCTATGAGGTAGATCTTGATGGTCACACTAGGGTGAGGATGGAATTGGGAGACCACCATGGGGCCACCACCAGCAAACACAAGACTAACAAAGAAGGCACCTAAACTCCTAGCTAGATATTGATCATTACGTCCTAAGGCTAAATCGGTTGTCGAAGGCAAGGGCAATTGGCGAAGATTGAAATGGTGGACGATTTGTCCAACGACTAGGGTTTCATCACGTCAGTCTCATGTACAAGGGACATGTGAGCACAAGATGATGCATACAACTTCTATGAAAGGCCCATCATAGAGAGAGATCAAGTATATACTTGTGGTCGAACGCTTGTACCACCACTCTTCTTCACAAACCATCCTCCACCATTAGATTGTGTGTCTTCATCCTCATGTAAAAATTTCGCTTGATAAGGAAACCCATGGTCGACCATTGTTTCAACACCAACACCACAATTGGACCTTATCACTGCTCTCCACCAGCGGCGCCGCGCATGACGAAGTGCAGTTTCGGCATGTGGCTTGAGCAATAGTATGAAGAAGCTGGTGCCACAACTAGCAGTAGTTAGTGTTGACACTTCCAAATTTTAATACCATTCTTCTTGACAAACCATCCTCCACCACTAGATTGTGTCTTCATCCTCGTGTAAAAGTTTCGCTTGATAAGGAAATCCATGCTCGACGATTGTTCCAACACCAACACCACAACTGGACCTTATCACTGCTCTCCGCCAGCGGTGCCGCGCATGAGGAAGAACGGTTTCGACATGTTTTTCAGGCATGTGGGTCGAGCAATAGTACGAAAAAGCTGGTGCCACCACTAGCAGTAGTTAGTGTTGACACTTCCAAATTTCAATGATGGCACATGCTTACTGATGTATGGTAAGAGTGACAAAAAGAGGGTGGGCAGAGTGCTCATATGGTCGATGGTTGAATACACTTGTACCTCTGGTGCCACCTACCCATATAATTAGTTCTTTTGTATTCACATAATCCAGATGTCTTCTCAAGATTGACTATAGCATCTACATTTAGAATTTGTTGTGAGTCGCAACATTGTGAACAGTATCCCTAACCTCTCTTGCACTACAATGTATGGGACATCAACCAAACATGTACTGCTTATTTCTCCTAGCTTCCGTGCCAAACCTGTATCGCCATGACAATCAATTTTGATGCCTCTTGTGTAGTTATCGACGCATTATTGCTCAATATCAGTGGACACGACTATTGTTGTTAGCTTTCTTTATTCAAATTAAGTTTTTTTGGCCTTGACCTCTCGACCTCGCTACACATTCTTTAGCTAGATATCTAATGGATATTTTTAGTTTGGCATGTCCATGGTTATTTGTTACTCCATCGAGTTCTTTTGTTTGTCTTCAAATTCATCCAAAGGCACAAAAAATTGTCTCCTTTAGCCAATAATTTCCATGGATTGTCACAAACCTTCCTTATTTGACCAATTGCATTAAATCTGTTCCGTTTCTTTCTTCCCTATAGCCCATCCTAATTAGATCAGCATGGTCCAACTCCAATCTCTTCTCTCGCATGTGATTTGTTTTCCCTAATGTTCTTCTTTTTCAACAAAGGGTGTTTTTTGTAACTCATAATGTGGCATTGAGTAATACAAGCATAATGAGCACACATCCAACACCTGCATAACTAAGTTGCACACACCCAACACTACACATGCACACACGGATTAGATTGGCAAAAAGCAAACTCAAACAGAATATATGCCAAGGTGAGAGAAAGAAATTAAAAAAATTGAAACCATCACAATAGTGATCAATGATGTACAACAACGACCATCGACACCAAGCATCTTTTGAAAATTTAGTACTATGAGAAGAATTCTTAAAAAGAAACACCCTCATCAAGGAAGTGACGTATAAGCGTCCTCATCGCCTGATCTATCATCGAAAGCCAATCATGGGCTTTCACCCCGAAGATCAAGACCGAGCAAACTCCAACCAATGTGTTCAACAAGGTAATGACCCAAAAGCACCGCCATTGCCAAGTATAACCAACCAAGATTAGACCTAGGGTTGCCCCCTAGGAGCTCAAGATCGGGTACTCCAGAAGCACCACCCAATCAAAGTAACCATATGTTGCCTCCTCCACTTTCAACAGCCCTGGTAGCTTCATATATGCATGGTCATGACGTGAGATGCCACGCAAGAGATGACCATGCCTGCATGAACATGCGGTCGAACCACGACAATAGCCACTTGCCATAGCACGACACATATTCTGATGAGGGTAGAAGGTCACATGCATCGTCCAAATCCCAAGTTTGAGACGATCAGGCATACCAGCACCATCTTCACAAGTGGTAGTAGATGATCGATCTACATGAGACAACGTCATCACATGCCACCACTACCATCGTCATCGCATGTGGTAGCAGATTACACCAGGATGGAGGACATGATGCTGTCATGCATCACCAATGGCGATGTAAATCCTAAATCTTGTTGGATCTAGACGCCCAACCCTTCCATTGACCATTTTCGGGCCGATGTCGCATTGACGGAGGCAACACTAGTTAGCCAAGCATGACCGATAGTTCTCAACAACGCACCGGCCAGATCGGGCACGACGACTGTGACATCTGCTTCATCGTCACTGTCACATCCCCTTTGGTACACGAGCAATGGTCGCGACATCTGCTGCATCACCACCACCTCATCCTGCGATGCCCTAACCCTGAAGAGGTGCCTTGGGAGCCGGGCTAACCCCTGTTAGATGAACAGACTCTTCAAACCGGGGGCATGATGGTTGTGTCGGCTCCCTTTCCTTTGCCATTTAGTTGTGTGCAGAAAGAAAATGCCATCAGGAATAGGAAAGGCGTGTTGCAGCCCCTGCCTAGCCACGAATTGTTGTTGCACTGCATCATTGTTAGTAATCCAAACGTGTTAGAGAAGAATATCGCTATGTCACTCCCAAATACATGTAGAAATTCGCTCTCAAACCCCCTTGTAATAGGGATCCTCCTGCTGATGATCAAGAGGTTGATCCCACAAGTGTCGCTCGCAGTGAAGACTTTCCCGCTGAGTGGGCAAAGAGTCAACTCAAACTTTAGAGGACTGCCGAAGCTGCAGTGAAGAAATTCAATAAAGACTCTGCTGCTACTGCCACTACCGGAGCCTCTGCAAGTGCTCCGAAGAAAAGGATGATGAAGAAATCTGCTGTGAAGCCAAATCCTTCATCATCAAAGTCATCACAGCAGATTCCTCAAGCCCAGCCCTCAACGGCCTTAGCCACTGGATCGATAGTTGTTCAGTCCTCGACTGCTGCAACTAAGTCCTCAACTCCTGTGCATCTTGCATCATGCCAAAGGACTGAGGGATTCTCAATTGCTTCAGGGGCATCACCAAGTTCTTCAGCCACAACACATTCCTCAAGCGGTCCTTCTCTGAGGAAAATGAAAGCAACTGCTGGACGAGGCATTCGACCAAGTCCTCAATCCAAGAAGGTGGCGTTCACAATACCTCAGATTCCTCAGATGAAGCTGATGATAAGGAACTGGTAGCAATCATCAGAAACAAGCAACAACGAGTGGCTGAAGAAAGGGATCTCAAATTCCTCTTTTGCTTGATCCTAAAATTGTGTTGAACTTCATTGACATCTGGCACAAGGATCCCAAAACACCTATTGATGACTTGAAGCTACCTCCTGGTCCAGATCATGTACTCACTGCCTTCATCAATGAAGAAAAATGGAAGTATGAGAAGGCCAGACAAACCAAGAAGGCTTAGTACAAGAAAGAGCATTACTTGAAGAAAAATGTTCTAAATCTGTCTCTTGAGGAACTTGTGAAGGTGCGGTCTGTGATCAAAGGCCTGAGTGAGGAATTCAATTCATACTATGCTGATTGGCAAAGCGCCAAGGTTCGCTTCATTAACATTGCTGATAAAGTCATCAATGATCACAACTCAAGGGTTGCATCTCGCTCCCAGCCACAAATTCCACAGGCTGAGGACACTGCTCAGCCTACTGAGGAAACTACCAGCGCTGCTGAAGAAAGTCAGACCGCTGAAGAACCTGCCAGGGCACCCTCCACTGGTGCGCCTGATGAAACTAAATCTACAAGGACGACTGCATCAGTCGTGCCTAAAGAAACTACTGCCCCTTCACCCCCTCTGACACCCCAAAATCTTCAAAGATAAATACAATCAACCTTCCGTCTGCATCAAAAGTGAAGAAAACAAAGGCTGCTGTGAAGAAGGCTCTAAAGAGAAAAGCTTCAGCTTCAGACTCCTCAGCTGTGAAAAAGTTGAAGACTCTGCCAAAATCTTCAACTGAACCATTAGATGCCGCTCCAATCTCCTCAGCACCAGCCTATGAGATTATTCCATTTGGGGTTGAAAATGTAATCCCAGATGATGAAGATGAAGAAGATCATTTTCCTGCTATGACAGAGCAGATTGATGAAGACATTGGAGTGGAAGTTGTTGGGAGACGTAGTAGTAAATCAAAAAATTTCCTACGTGTCACCAAGATCTATCTATGGAGAAACCAGCAACGAGAAGGGAGATATTGCATCTTCATACCTTTGAAGATCACTAAGCGGAAGTGTTACAAGAACGCGGTTGGTGGAGTCGTACTCGTAGCGATTCAGATCGCGGTGGACTCCAATCTTAGAGCCGAACAATGGCGCCTCCACGTTCAACACACTTGCAGCCCGGTGACGTCTCCTACGCCTTGATCCAGCAAGGAGAGAAGGAGAGGTTGGGGAAGAGCTCCGGCAGCACGACGGCATGGTGGGTGGAGCTACGTGGACTCCGACAGGGCTTTGCCAAGCGCTACGAAGAACGAGGAAGAGGAAGGGTAGAGCTGCGCCATGAGAGAGAGAAGTCGTCTGTCAAATCAGCCCAAACCCTTGGATATATATAGGAGGAGGGAGAGGGAGGGCTGCCTTGGCCCCTCCTCCAAGGAGGAGAGGTTCGGCCGAACCTACGGAAGAGTCCACCTCCCTGTGGGAGGTGGATCCACTAGTAGAAAACAGACCTTTCGTCCCGAGCATTAGTCCCGGTCTGGTCATGAGCTGGTACTAAAGACGGTATTAGTCCTGGTTCGTGCCAGCTCCAACGGCTAGGAGCAAGGCGACCTTTAGTACCGGCTTGTGTGGGACCTTTAGTACCGGTTCATGTCACGAGCCGGTACTAAAGGGGCGTGGCAGGCTTTTGGCCAGACTTGGGCCCCGCGTGCACCTTTAGTACCGGCTGATGACACCAGCCGGTACTAAAGGGCAACCATTAGTACCGGCTGATGTCACCAGCCGGTACTAAAGAATTCCACGCAGCAGGTGTCAAATGTTTAGTCCCACCTCGCTAGTCTAGGCGAGACTGCACCTATTTATAAGCCCCGATGCGCTTGACCTGTCAAGCTCCGCTCATAGTGAAAATAGATGCCCTTATACATGAAATTCGACGGAAATTCAAAATGCTAGTTAGGTGCCTAACTAGCACTTTGAATTTAACTTGAATTTTAGTGTAAGTGCATCTATTTTCAATTTTTCAATTTTTATGTTATTTCTTTACTATTTTTCCTGCTAATTAATATTACTTCGTTTTAACATTATATTCAATTTGGAAATTTTTAGGTTACTTTAAATGGTTATTTAAATCAAAAATAGATTTTGTTATTTTAGTTTGCTATTAAAGTTTCACATAAAAAATTCTTTTTGCTGATATCAAATGAAGTAAAAAAGGGTTGAAAATTGATTGTCCGAAACCCTCAATCTTCGAAAGAGATTGTCCAATTTGTACACGAAGTGCATCCAGTTTTTGCCGTAACCCTCTCAACTCTTTAGAAGTTGCTAATTGGGTGAAATTATGATGTCATGCCAAGTTACAACCTTTTCAAAGTTCATTTGTACAACTTTTCAAATTTAGGGTCATTTAGCTCAAAATAAATCATTAAATGCACCAGAAATATCAAATGAAGTCAGAAAGGATTTAAAATTGATGATGTGCCTTTGAATGGTGCATATTGAACGCACAAAAAGTATGGAGTTAAAATAAGTTATTAAAAATGAAACCCTTTGTAATAGATGAGTTTTTGTCGGAAACCCTCATGCTTCTTATGAGATTGTCCAATTTGTACACGAAGTGCAACCACTTTTTGTCGTAACCCTCTCAACTCTTTAGAAGTTTCTATGTGGGTGAAATAATGATGTCATGCCAGGTTACATCCTTTTCAGAGTTCAGTTGTACTGATTTTCAAATTCAGGGTCATTTAGCTCAAAATAAATCATTAAATGCAAGAGAAATATCAAATGAAGTCAGAAAGGGTTGAAAATTCATGACGTGCTTTTAAATGGTGCATATTTAATACACAAAAAGTATGGATTTAAAATAAGTTATTAAAAATGAAATCTCATTGTAATTGATGAGTTTTCGTCCGAAACCCTCATGCTTCTTATGAGATTGTCCAATTTGTACACGAAGTGCATCCAGTTTTTGTCGTAACCCTCTCAACTATTTAGAAGTTGCTATGTGGGTGAAATTATGACGTCATGCCAAGTTACATCCTTTTCAGAGTTCACTTGTACTGCTTTTCAAATTCAGGGTCATTTAGCTCAAAATAAATCATTAAATGCATGAGAAATATCAAATGAAGTCAGAAAGGTTTGAAAATTGATGATGTGCCTTTCAATGGTGCATATTGAATACACAAAAATTATGGAGTTAAAATAAGTTATTAAAATGAAATCCCTTTGTAATAGATGGTTTTCGTTCGAAACCCACATGTTTCGAAAAAGATTGTCTAATTTGTACATGAAGTGCATCCAGTTTTTGCCATAACCCTCTCAACTCTTTCGAAGTTGCTACGTGGGTGAAATTATGATGTAATGCCAAGTTACGACCTTTTCAGAGTTCATTTCAACCGCTTTTCAAATTTAGGGTCATTTAGCTCAAAATAAATCATTAAATGCATGAGAAATGTCAAATGAAGTCAGAATGGGTTGAAAATTGATGATGTGCCTTTCAATGGTGCATATTGAACACAAAAAAAGTATGGAGTTAAAATAAGTTATTAAAAATGAAATCCCTTTGTAATAGATGAGATTTCGTTCGAAACCCTCATGATTCGAAAGAGATTGTCTAATTTGTACATGAAGTGCATCCAGTTTTTCCCGTAACCCTCACAACTCTTTACAAGTTGCTATGTAGTTGAAATTATGATGGCATGCCAAGTTACAACCTTTTCAGAGTTCATTTGTACCGCTTTTCAAATTCAGGGTCATTTAGCTCAAAATAAATCATTAAATGCATGAGAAATATCAAGTGAAGTCAGAAAGGGTTGAAAATTGATGATGTTCCTTTGAATGGTGCATATTGAACACAAAAAATTATGGAGTTAAAATAAGTTATTAAAAATAAAATCTCTTTGTAATAGATGAGTTTTCGTCCGAAACCCTCATGCTTCTTATGAGATTGTCCAATTTGTACACGAAGTGCATCCAGTTTTTTCCGTAACCCTCTCAACTCTTTAGAAGTTGCTATGTGGGTGAAATTATGATGTCATGCCAAGTTACAACCTTTTCAGAGTTCATTTATACTGCTTTTCAAATACAGGGTCATTTAGCTCAAAATAAATCATTAAATGCATGAGAAATATGAAATGAAGTCAGAAAGGGTTGAAAATTGATGATGTTCCTTTGAATGGTGCATATTGAACGCACAAAAATCATGGAGTTAAAATAAGTTATTGAAAATGAAATCCCTTTGTAATAGATGAGTTTTCGTCCGAAACCCTCATGCTTCTTATGAGATTGTCCAATTTGTACACGAAGTGCATCCAGTTTTTGTCGTAACCCTCTCAACTATTTAGAAGTTGCTATGTGGGTGATTGTCTAATTTGTACATGAAGTGCGTCCAGTTTTTTCCGTAACCCTCTCAACTCTTTAGAACTTGCTATGTGGGTGAAATTATGATGTCATGCCAAGTTACAACCTTTTCAGAGTTCATTTCAACCGCTTTTCAAATTTAGGGTCATTTAGCTCAAAATAAATCATTAAATGCATGACAAATGTCAAATGAAGTCAGAATGGGTTGAAAATTGATGATGTGCCTTTCAATGGTGCATATTGAACACAAAAAAAGTATGGAGTTAAAATAAGTTATTAAAAATGAAATCCCTTTGTAATAGATGAGATTTCGTCCGAAACCCTCATGATTCGAAAGAGATTGTCTAATTTGTACATGAAGTGCATCCAGTTTTTCCCGTAACCCTCACAACTCTTTACAAGTTGCTATGTAGTTGAAATTATGATGGCATGCCAAGTTACAACCTTTTCAGAGTTCATTTGTACCGCTTTTCAAATTCAGGGTCATTTAGCTCAAAATAAATCATTAAATGCATGAGAAATATCAAGTGAAGTCAGAAAGGGTTGAAAATTGATGATGTTCCTTTGAATGGTGCATATTGAACACAAAAAATTATGGAGTTAAAATAAGTTATTAAAAATAAAATCTCTTTGTAATAGATGAGTTTTCGTCCGAAACCCTCATGCTTCTTATGAGATTGTCCAATTTGTACACGAAGTGCATCCAGTTTTTTCCGTAACCCTCTCAACTCTTTAGAAGTTGCTATGTGGGTGAAATTATGATGTCATGCCAAGTTACAACCTTTTCAGAGTTCATTTATACTGCTTTTCAAATACAGGGTCATTTAGCTCAAAATAAATCATTAAATGCATGAGAAATATGAAATGAAGTCAGAAAGGGTTGAAAATTGATGATGTTCCTTTGAATGGTGCATATTGAACGCACAAAAATCATGGAGTTAAAATAAGTTATTGAAAATGAAATCCCTTTGTAATACATGAGTTTTCGTCCGAATCCCTCATGCTTCTTATGAGATTGTCCAATTTGTACACGAAGTGCATCCAGTTTTTGTCGTAACCCTCTCAACTCTTTAGAAGTTGCTATGTGGGTGAAAATATGATGTCATGCCAAGTTACAACCTTTTCAGAGTTCATTTGTACTGCTTTTCAAATTCAGGGTCATTTAGCTCAAAATAAATCATGAAATGCATGAGAAATATCAAATGAAGTCAGAAAGGGTTGAAAATTGATGATGTGCCTTTGAATGATGCATATTGAACACACAAAAATTGTGGAGTTAAAATAAGTTATCAAAATGAAATCTCTTTGTAATAGATGAGTTTTCGTCCGAAACCCTCATGCTTCTTATGAGATTGTCCAATTTGTACTAGAAGTGCGTCCAGTTTTTTCCGTAACCCTCTCAACTCTTTAAAACTTGCTATGTGGGTGAAATTATGATGTCATGCCAAGTTACAACCTTTTCAGAGTTCATTTGTACTGCTTTTCAAATTCAGGGTCATTTAGCTCAAAATAAATCATGAAATGCATGAGAAATATCAAATAAAGTCAGAAAGGGTTGAAAATTGATGATGTGCCTTTGAATGATGCATATTGAACACACAAAAATTGTGGAGTTAAAAGAAGTTATCAAAATGAAATCCCTTTGTAATAGATGAGTTTTCGTCCGAAACCCTCATGCTTCTTACGAGATTGTCCAATTTGTACACGAAGTGTATCCAGTTTTTGTCGTAACCCTCTCAACTCTTTAGAAGTTTCTATGTGGGTGAAATTATGATGTCATGCCAAGTTACAACCTTTTCAGAGTTCATTTGTATTGCTTTTCAAATTCAGAGTCATTTAGCTCAAAATAAATCATAAAATGCATGAGAAATATGAAATGAAATCAGAAAGGGTTGAAAATTGATGATGTGCCTTTCAATGGTGCATATTGAACACAAAAAATAATGGAGTTAAAATAAGTTATTAAAAATGAAATCCCTTTGTAATAGATGA
Source organism: Hordeum marinum (assembly GCA_022496015.1). NCBI lineage: Eukaryota > Viridiplantae > Streptophyta > Magnoliopsida > Poales > Poaceae > Hordeum > Hordeum marinum. The sequence goes on along the minus strand of CM039676.1, from coordinate 514,609,820 downwards.
GTTTTCGTCCGAAACACACATGCTTCGAAAAGAGATTGTCCAATTTGTACTAGAAGTGCGTCCAGCTTTTCCGTAACCCTCTCAACTCTTTAGAAGTTGTTATGTGGGTGAAATTATGATGTCATGCCAAGTTACAATCTTTTCAGAGTTCATTTGTACTGCTTTTCAAACTCAGGGTCATTTAGCTTCAAAAAAATCATTAAATGCATGAGAAATATTAAATGAAGTTAGGAAGGGTTGAAAATTGATGATGTGCCTTTGAATGGTGCATATTGAACACAAAAAGTATGGAGTTAAAATAAGTTATTATAAACGAAATCCCTTTCTAATAGATGAGTTTTTCTCCGAAACCCACATGCTTCGAAAAGAGATTGTCCAATTTGTACACGAAGTGCGTCCAGTTTTTTCCGTAACCCTCTCAACTCTTCAGAAGTTGTTATGTGGGTGAAATTATGATGCCATGCCAAGTTACAACCTTTTCAGAGTTCATTTGTGCCGCTTTTCAAACTCAGGGTCATTTAGCTCGAAATAAGTCATTAATTGCATGAGAAATATCAACTGAAGTCAGAAAGGGTTGTAAATTGATGATGTGCCTTTGAATGGTGCATATTGAACACAAAAAATTATGGAGTTAAAATAAGTTATTAAAAATGAAATCCCTTTGTAATAGATGAGTTTTCGTCCGAAACCCTGATGCTTCTTATGAGATTGTCCAATTTGTACACGAAGTGCATCCAGTTTTTTCCGTAACCCTCTCAACTCTTTAGAAGTTGCTATGTGCGTGAAATTATGATGACATGGCAAGTTACAACCTTTTCAGAGTTCATTTGTATTGCTTTTCAAATTCAGGGTTATTTAGCTCAAAATAAATCATTAAATGCATGCGAAATATGAAATGAAGTCTGAAAGTGTTGAAAATTGATGATGTTCCTTTGAATGGTGCATATTGAACGCATAAAAAGCATGGAGTTAAAATAAGTTATTGAAAATGAAATCCCTTTGTAATAGATGAGTTTTCTTCCGAATCCCTCATGCTTCTTATGAGATTGTCCTATTTGTCCACGAAGTGCGTCCATTTTTTGCCATAACCCTCTCAACTCTTTAGAAGTTGCTATGTGGGTGAAATTATGATGTCATGCCAAGTTACAACCTTTTCAGAGTTCATTTGTACTGCTTTTCAAATTCAGGGTCATTTAGCTCAAAATAAATCATGAAATGCATGAGAAATATCAAATAAAGTCAGAAAGGGTTGAAAATTGATGATGTGCCTTTGAATGATGCATATTGAACACACAAAAATTGTGGAGTTAAAATAAGTTATCAAAATGAAATCCCTTTGTAATAGATGAGTTTTCGTCCGAAACCCTCATGCTTCTTATGAGATTGTCCAATTTGTACACGAAGTGCATCCAGTTTTTGTCGTAACCCTCTCAACTCTTTAGAAGTTTCTATGTGGGTGAAATTATGATGTCATGCCAAGTTACAACCTTTTCAGAGTTCATTTGTATTGCTTTTCAAATTCAGAGTCATTTAGCTCAAAATAAATCATTAAATGCATGAGAAATATGAAATGAAGTCAGAAAGGGTTGAAAATTGGTGATGTTCCTTTGAATGGTGCATATTGAACGCACCAAAAGCATGGAGTTAAAATAAGTTATTGAAAATGAAATCCCTTTGTAATACATGAGTTTTCGTCCGAATCCCTCATGCTTCTTATGAGATTGTCCTATTTGTACACGAAGTGCGTCCATTTTTTGCCATAACCCTCTCAACTCTTTAGAAGTTGCTATGTGGGTGAAATTATGATGTCATGCCAAGTTACAACCTTTTCAGAGTTCATTTGTACCGCTCTTCAAATTCAGGGTCATTTAGCTCAAAATAAATCATTCAATGCATGAGAAATATCAATTGAAGTCAGAAAGGGTTGAAAATTGATGATGTGCCTTTGAATGGTGCATATTGAACATAAAAAATTATGGAGTTAAAATAAGTTATTAAAAATGAAATCCCTTTGTAATAGATGAGTTTTCGTCCGAAACCCTCATGCTTCTTATGAGATTGTCCAATTTGTACACGAAGTGCATCCAGTTTTTTCCGTAACCCTCTCAACTCTTTAGAAGTTGCTATGTGGGTGAAATTATGATGTCATGGCAAGTTACAACTTTTTCAGAGTTCATTTGTATTGCTTTTCAAATTCAGGGTCATTTAGCTCAAAATAAATCATTAAATGCATGAGAAATATGAAATGAAATCAGAAAGGGTTGAAAATTGATGATGTTCCTTTGAATGGTGCATATTTAATGCACAAAAAGCATGGAATTAAAATAAGTTATTGAAAATGAAATCCCTTTGTAACAGATGAGTTTTCGTCCGAAACCCTCATGCTTCTTATGAGATAGTCGAATTTGTACACGAAGTGCATCCCGTTTTTGCCGTAACCCTCTCAACTCTTTAGAAGTTTCTATGTAGGTGAAATTATGATGTCATGCCAAGTTACAACCTTTTCAGAGTTCATTTGTACTGCTTTTCAAACTCAGGGTCATTTAGCTCCAAAAAAATCATTAAATGCATGAGAAATATTAAATGCAGTCAGGAAGTGTTGAAAATTGATGATGTGCCTTTGAATGGTTCATATTGAACACACAAAAAGTATGGAGTTAAAATAAGTTATTACAAATGAAATCCCTTTCTAATAGATGAGTTTTCGTTCGAAACCCACATGCTTCGAAAAGAGATTGTCCAATTTGTACATGAAGTGCGTCCAGTTTTTTCCGTAACCCTCTCAACTCTTCAGAAGTTGTTATGTGGGTGAAATTATGATGTCATGCCAAGTAACAACCTTTTCAGAGTTCATTTGTACTGCTCTTCAAATTTAGGGTCATTTAGCTCAAAATAAATCATTCAATGCATGAGAAATATCAATTGAAGTCAGAAAGGGTTGAAAATTGATGATGTGCCTTTGAATGGTGCATATTGAACATAAAAAATTATGGAGTTAAAATAAGTTATTAAAAATGAAATCCCTTTGTAATAGATGAGTTTTCGTCCGAAACCCTCATGCTTCTTATGAGATTGTCCAATTTGTACACGAAGCGCATTCAGTTTTTTCCGTAACCCTCTCAACTCTTTAGAAGTTGCTATGTGGGTGAAATTATGATGTCACGCCAAGTTACAACCTTTTCAGAGTTCATTTGTATTGCTTTTCAAATTCAGGGTCATTTAGCTCAAAATAAATCATTAAATGCATGAGAAATATGAAATGAAGTCAGAAAGGGTTGAAAATTGACAATGTTCCTTTGAATGGTGCATATTGAATGCACAAAATGCATGGAGTTAAAATAAGTTATTAAAAATGAAATCCCTTTGTAATAGATGAGTTTTCGTCCGAAACCCTCATGCTTCTTATGAGATTGTCCAATTTGTACACGAAGTGTGTCCAGTTTTTGTCGTAACCCTCTCAACTCTTTAGAAGTTTCTATGTGGGTGAAATTATGATGTCATGCCAAGTTACAACCTTTTCAGAGTTCATTTGTATTGCTTTTCAAATTCAGAGTCATTTAGCTCAAAAAAAATCATAAAATGCATGAGAAATATGAAATGAAATCAGAAAGGGTTGAAAATTGATGATGTTCCTTTCAATGGTGCATATTGAACACAAAAAATAATGGAGTTAAAATAAGTTATTAAAATGAAATCCCTTTGTAATCGATGAGTTTTCGTCCGAAACCCACATGCTTCGAAAAGAGATTGTCCAATTTGTACTAGAAGTGCATCCAGTTTTTTCCGTAACCCTCTCAACTCTTTAGAAGTTGTTATGTGGGTGAAATTATGATGTCATGCCAAGTTACAATCTTTTCAGAGTTCATTTGTACTGCTTTTCAAACTCAGGGTCATTTAGCTCCAAAAAAATCATTAAATGCATGAGAAATATTAAATGAAGTCAGGAAGGGTTAAAAATTGATGATGTGCCTTTGAATGGTGCGTATTGAACACAAAAAGTATGGAGTTGAAATAAGTTATTATAAACGAAATCCCTTTCTAATAGATGAGTTTTTCTCCGAAACCCACATGCTTCGAAAAGAGATTGTCCAATTTGTACACGAAGTGCGTCCAGTTTTTTCCGTAACCCTCTCAACTCTTCAGAAGTTGTTATGTGGGTGAAATTATGATGGCATGCCAAGTTACAACCTTTTCAGAGTTCATTTGTACCGCTTTTCAAATTCAGGGTCATTTAGCACAAAATAAGTCATTAATTGCATGAGAAATATCAAGTGAAGTCAGAAAGGGTTGAAAATTGATGATGTGCCTTTGAATGGTGCATATTGAACATAAAAAATTATGGAGTTAAAATAAGTTATTAAAAATGAAATCCCTTTGTAATAGATGAGTTTTCGTCCGAAACCCTCATGCTTCTTATGAGATTGTCCAATTTGTACACGAAGTGCATCCAGTTTTTTCCGTAACCCTCTCAACTCTTTAGAAGTTGCTATGTGGGTGAAATTATGATGTCATGCCAAGTTACAACCTTTTCAGAGTTCATTTATACTGCTTTTCAAATACAGGGTCATTTAGCTCAAAATAAATCATTAAATGCATGAGAAATATGAAATGAAGTCAGAAAGGGTTGAAAATTGATGATGTTCCTTTGAATGGTGCATATTGAACGCACAAAAATCATGGAGTTAAAATAAGTTATTGAAAATGAAATCCCTTTGTAATACATGAGTTTTCGTCCGAATCCCTCATGCTTCTTATGAGATTGTCCAATTTGTACACGAAGTGCATCCAGTTTTTGTCGTAACCCTCTCAACTCTTTAGAAGTTGCTATGTGGGTGAAAATATGATGTCATGCCAAGTTACAACCTTTTCAGAGTTCATTTGTATTGCTTTTCAAATTCAGGGTCATTTAGCTCAAAATAAATCATGAAATGCATGAGAAATATCAAATGAAGTCAGAAAGGGTTGAAAATTGATGATGTGCCTTTGAATGATGCATATTGAACACACAAAAATTGTGGAGTTAAAATAAGTTATCAAAATGAAATCTCTTTGTAATAGATGAGTTTTCGTCCGAAACCCTCATGCTTCTTATGAGATTGTCCAATTTGTACTAGAAGTGCGTCCAGTTTTTTCCGTAACCCTCTCAACTCTTTAGAACTTGCTATGTGGGTGAAATTATGATGTCATGCCAAGTTACAACCTTTTCAGAGTTCATTTGTACTGCTTTTCAAATTCAGGGTCATTTAGCTCAAAATAAATCATGAAATGCATGAGAAATATCAAATAAAGTCAGAAAGGGTTGAAAATTGATGATGTGCCTTTGAATGATGCATATTGAACACACAAAAATTGTGGAGTTAAAAGAAGTTATCAAAATGAAATCCCTTTGTAATAGATGAGTTTTCGTCCGAAACCCTCATGCTTCTTACGAGATTGTCCAATTTGTACACGAAGTGTAGCCAGTTTTTGTCGTAACCCTCTCAACTCTTTAGAAGTTTCTATGTGGGTGAAATTATGATGTCATGCCAAGTTACAACCTTTTCAGAGTTCATTTGTATTGCTTTTCAAATTCAGAGTCATTTAGCTCAAAATAAATCATAAAATGCATGAGAAATATGAAATGAAATCAGAAAGGGTTGAAAATTGATGATGTGCCTTTCAATGGTGCATATTGAACACAAAAAATAATGGAGTTAAAATAAGTTATTAAAAATGAAATCCCTTTGTAATAGATGAGTTTTCGTCCGAAACACACATGCTTCGAAAAGAGATTGTCCAATTTGTACTAGAAGTGCGTCCAGCTTTTCCGTAACCCTCTCAACTCTTTAGAAGTTGTTATGTGGGTGAAATTATGATGTCATGCCAAGTTACAATCTTTTCAGAGTTCATTTGTACTGCTTTTCAAACTCAGGGTCATTTAGCTTCAAAAAAATCATTAAATGCATGAGAAATATTAAATGAAGTTAGGAAGGGTTGAAAATTGATGATGTGCCTTTGAATGGTGCATATTGAACACAAAAAGTATGGAGTTAAAATAAGTTATTATAAACGAAATCCCTTTCTAATAGATGAGTTTTTCTCCGAAACCCACATGCTTCGAAAAGAGATTGTCCAATTTGTACACGAAGTGCGTCCAGTTTTTTCCGTAACCCTCTCAACTCTTCAGAAGTTGTTATGTGGGTGAAATTATGATGCCATGCCAAGTTACAACCTTTTCAGAGTTCATTTGTGCCGCTTTTCAAACTCAGGGTCATTTAGCTCGAAATAAGTCATTAATTGCATGAGAAATATCAAGTGAAGTCAGAAAGGGTTGTAAATTGATGATGTGCCTTTGAATGGTGCATATTGAACACAAAAAATTATGGAGTTAAAATAAGTTATTAAAAATGAAATCCCTTTGTAATAGATGAGTTTTCGTCCGAAACCCTGATGCTTCTTATGAGATTGTCCAATTTGTACACGAAGTGCATCCAGTTTTTTCCGTAACCCTCTCAACTCTTTAGAAGTTGCTATGTGCGTGAAATTATGATGACATGGCAAGTTACAACCTTTTCAGAGTTCATTTGTACTGCTTTTCAAATTCAGGGTCATTTAGCTCAAAATAAATCATGAAATGCATGAGAAATATCAAATAAAGTCAGAAAGGGTTGAAAATTGATGATGTGCCTTTGAATGATGCATATTGAACACACAAAAATTATGGAGTTAAAAGAAGTTATCAAAATGAAATCCCTTTGTAATAGATGAGTTTTCGTCCGAAACCCTCATGCTTCTTACGAGATTGTCCAATTTGTACACGAAGTGTAGCCAGTTTTTGTCGTAACCCTCTCAACTCTTTAGAAGTTTCTATGTGGGTGAAATTATGATGTCATGCCAAGTTACAACCTTTTCAGAGTTCATTTGTATTGCTTTTCAAATTCAGAGTCATTTAGCTCAAAATAAATCATAAAATGCATGAGAAATATGAAATGAAATCAGAAAGGGTTGAAAATTGATGATGTGCCTTTCAATGGTGCATATTGAACACAAAAAATAATGGAGTTAAAATAAGTTATTAAAAATGAAATCCCTTTGTAATAGATGAGTTTTCGTCCGAAACACACATGCTTCGAAAAGAGATTGTCCAATTTGTACTAGAAGTGCGTCCAGCTTTTCCGTAACCCTCTCAACTCTTTAGAAGTTGTTATGTGGGTGAAATTATGATGTCATGCCAAGTTACAATCTTTTCAGAGTTCATTTGTACTGCTTTTCAAACTCAGGGTCATTTAGCTTCAAAAAAATCATTAAATGCATGAGAAATATTAAATGAAGTTAGGAAGGGTTGAAAATTGATGATGTGCCTTTGAATGGTGCATATTGAACACAAAAAGTATGGAGTTAAAATAAGTTATTATAAACGAAATCCCTTTCTAATAGATGAGTTTTTCTCCGAAACCCACATGCTTCGAAAAGAGATTGTCCAATTTGTACACGAAGTGCGTCCAGTTTTTTCCGTAACCCTCTCAACTCTTCAGAAGTTGTTATGTGGGTGAAATTATGATGCCATGCCAAGTTACAACCTTTTCAGAGTTCATTTGTGCCGCTTTTCAAACTCAGGGTCATTTAGCTCGAAATAAGTCATTAATTGCATGAGAAATATCAACTGAAGTCAGAAAGGGTTGTAAATTGATGATGTGCCTTTGAATGGTGCATATTGAACACAAAAAATTATGGAGTTAAAATAAGTTATTAAAAATGAAATCCCTTTGTAATAGATGAGTTTTCGTCCGAAACCCTGATGCTTCTTATGAGATTGTCCAATTTGTACACGAAGTGCATCCAGTTTTTTCCGTAACCCTCTCAACTCTTTAGAAGTTGCTATGTGCGTGAAATTATGATGACATGGCAAGTTACAACCTTTTCAGAGTTCATTTGTATTGCTTTTCAAATTCAGGGTTATTTAGCTCAAAATAAATCATTAAATGCATGCGAAATATGAAATGAAGTCTGAAAGTGTTGAAAATTGATGATGTTCCTTTGAATGGTGCATATTGAACGCATAAAAAGCATGGAGTTAAAATAAGTTATTGAAAATGAAATCCCTTTGTAATAGATGAGTTTTCTTCCGAATCCCTCATGCTTCTTATGAGATTGTCCTATTTGTCCACGAAGTGCGTCCATTTTTTGCCATAACCCTCTCAACTCTTTAGAAGTTGCTATGTGGGTGAAATTATGATGTCATGCCAAGTTACAACCTTTTCAGAGTTCATTTGTACTGCTTTTCAAATTCAGGGTCATTTAGCTCAAAATAAATCATGAAATGCATGAGAAATATCAAATAAAGTCAGAAAGGGTTGAAAATTGATGATGTGCCTTTGAATGATGCATATTGAACACACAAAAATTGTGGAGTTAAAATAAGTTATCAAAATGAAATCCCTTTGTAATAGATGAGTTTTCGTCCGAAACCCTCATGCTTCTTATGAGATTGTCCAATTTGTACACGAAGTGCATCCAGTTTTTGTCGTAACCCTCTCAACTCTTTAGAAGTTTCTATGTGGGTGAAATTATGATGTCATGCCAAGTTACAACCTTTTCAGAGTTCATTTGTATTGCTTTTCAAATTCAGAGTCATTTAGCTCAAAATAAATCATTAAATGCATGAGAAATATGAAATGAAATCAGAAAGGGTTGAAAATTGGTGATGTTCCTTTGAATGGTGCATATTGAACGCACCAAAAGCATGGAGTTAAAATAAGTTATTGAAAATGAAATCCCTTTGTAATAGATGAGTTTTCGTCCGAATCCCTCATGCTTCTTATGAGATTGTCCTATTTGTACACGAAGTGCGTCCATTTTTTGCCATAACCCTCTCAACTCTTTAGAAGTTGCTATGTGGGTGAAATTATGATGTCATGCCAAGTTACAACCTTTTCAGAGTTCATTTGTACCGCTCTTCAAATTCAGGGTCATTTAGCTCAAAATAAATCATTCAATGCATGAGAAATATCAATTGAAGTCAGAAAGGGTTGAAAATTGATGATGTGACTTTGAATGGTGCATATTGAACATAAAAAATTATGGAGTTAAAATAAGTTATTAAAAATGAAATCCCTTTGTAATAGATGAGTTTTCGTCCGAAACCCTCATGCTTCTTATGAGATTGTCCAATTTGTACACGAAGTGCATCCAGTTTTTTCCGTAACCCTCTCAACTCTTTAGAAGTTGCTATGTGGGTGAAATTATGATGTCATGGCAAGTTACAACTTTTTCAGAGTTCATTTGTATTGCTTTTCAAATTCAGGGTCATTTAGCTCAAAATAAATCATTAAATGCATGAGAAATATGAAATGAAATCAGAAAGGGTTGAAAATTGATGATGTTCCTTTGAATGGTGCATATTTAATGCACAAAAAGCATGGAATTAAAATAAGTTATTGAAAATGAAATCCCTTTGTAACAGATGAGTTTTCGTCCGAAACCCTCATGCTTCTTATGAGATAGTCGAATTTGTACACGAAGTGCATCCAGTTTTTGCCGTAACCCTCTCAACTCTTTAGAAGTTTCTATGTAGGTGAAATTATGATGTCATGCCAAGTTACAACCTTTTCAGAGTTCATTTGTACTGCTTTTCAAACTCAGGGTCATTTAGCTCCAAAAAAATCATTAAATGCATGAGAAATATTAAATGCAGTCAGGAAGTGTTGAAAATTGATGATGTGCCTTTGAATGGTTCATATTGAACACACAAAAAGTATGGAGTTAAAATAAGTTATTACAAATGAAATCCCTTTCTAATAGATGAGTTTTCGTTCGAAACCCACATGCTTCGAAAAGAGATTGTCCAATTTGTACATGAAGTGCGTCCAGTTTTTTCCGTAACCCTCTCAACTCTTCAGAAGTTTTTATGTGGGTGAAATTATGATGTCATGCCAAGTAACAACCTTTTCAGAGTTCATTTGTACTGCTCTTCAAATTTAGGGTCATTTAGCTCAAAATAAATCATTCAATGCATGAGAAATATCAATTGAAGTCAGAAAGGGTTGAAAATTGATGATGTGCCTTTGAATGGTGCATATTGAATATAAAAAATTATGGAGTTAAAATAAGTTATTAAAAATGAAATCCCTTTGTAATAGATGAGTTTTCGTCCGAAACACTCATGCTTCTTATGAGATTGTCCAATTTGTACACGAAGCGCATTCAGTTTTTTCCGTAACCCTCTCAACTCTTTAGAAGTTGCTATGTGGGTGAAATTATGATGTCACGCCAAGTTACAACCTTTTCAGAGTTCATTTGTATTGCTTTTCAAATTCAGGGTCATTTAGCTCAAAATAAATCATTAAATGCATGAGAAATATGAAATGAAGTCAGAAAGGGTTGAAAATTGACGATGTTCCTTTGAATGGTGCATATTGAATGCACAAAATGCATGGAGTTAAAATAAGTTATTAAAAATGAAATCCCTTTGTAATAGATGAGTTTTCATCCGAAACCCTCATGCTTCTTATGAGATTGTCCAATTTGTACACGAAGTGTGTCTAGTTTTTGTCGTAACCCTCTCAACTCTTTAGAAGTTTCTATGTGGGTGAAATTATGATGTCATGCCAAGTTACAACCTTTTCAGAGTTCATTTGTATTGCTTTTCAAATTTAGAGTCATTTAGCTCAAAAAAAATCATAAAATGCATGAGAAATATGAAATGAAATCAGAAAGGGTTGAAAATTGATGATGTTCCTTTCAATGGTGCATATTGAACACAAAAAATAATGGAGTTAAAATAAGTTATTAAAATGAAATCCCTTTGTAATCGATGAGTTTTCGTCCGAAACCCACATGCTTCGAAAAGAGATTGTCCAATTTGTACTAGAAGTGCATCCAGTTTTTTCCGTAACCCTCTCAACTCTTTAGAAGTTGTTATGTGGGTGAAATTATGATGTCATGCCAAGTTACAATCTTTTCAGAGTTCATTTGTACTGCTTTTCAAACTCAGGGTCATTTAGCTCCAAAAAAATCATTAAATGCATGAGAAATATTAAATGAAGTCAGGAAGGGTTAAAAATTGATGATGTGCCTTTGAATGGTGCGTATTGAACACAAAAAGTATGGAGTTGAAATAAGTTATTATAAACGAAATCCCTTTCTAATAGATGAGTTTTTGTCCGAAACCCACATGCTTCGAAAAGAGATTGTCCAATTTGTACACGAAGTGCGTCCAGTTTTTTCCGTAACCCTCTCAACTCTTCAGAAGTTGTTATGTGGGTGAAATTATGATGGCATGCCAAGTTACAACCTTTTCAGAGTTCATTTGTACCGCTTTTCAAATTCAGGGTCATTTAGCACAAAATAAGTCATAAATTGCATGAGAAATATCAAGTGAAGTCAGAAAGGGTTGAAAATTGATGATGTGCCTTTGAATGGTGCATATTGAACACAAAAAATTATGGAGTTAAAATAAGTTATTAAAAATTAAATCCCTTTGTAATAGATGAGTTTTCGTCCGAAACCCTTATGCTTCTTATGAGATTGTCCAATTTGTATACGAAGTGCATCCAGTTTTTTCCGTAACCCTCTCAACTCTTTAGAAGTTACTATGTGGGTGAAATTATGATGTCATGCCAAGTTACAACCTTTTCAGAGTTCATTTGTATTGCTTTTCAAATTCAGGGTCATTTAGCTCAAAATAAATCATTAAATGCATGAGAAATATGAAATGAAGTCAGAAAGGGTTGAAAATTGATGATGTTCCTTTGAATGGTGCATATTGAACGCACAAAAAGCATGGAGTTAAAATAACTTATTGAAAATGAAATCCCTTTGTAATAGATGAGTTTTCGTCCTAATCCCTCATGCTTCTTATGAGATTGTCCTATTTGTACACGAAGTGCGTCCATTTTTTGCCATAACCCTCTCAACTCTTTAGAAGTTGATATGTGGGTGAAATTATGATGTCATGCCAAGTTACAACCTTTTCAGAGTTCATTTGTACTGCTTTTCAAATTCAGGGTCATTTAGCTCAAAATAAATCAAGAAATGCATGAGAAATATCAAATGAAGTCAGAAAGGGTTGAAAATTGATGATGTGCCTTTGAATGATGCATATTGAACACACAAAAATTGTGGAGTTAAAATAAGTTATCAAAATGAAATCCCTTTGTAATAGATGAGTTTTCGTCCGAAACCCTCATGCTTCTTATGAGATTGTCCAATTTGTACACGAAGTGCATCTAGTTTTTGTTGTAACCCTCTCAACTCTTTAGAAGTTTCTATGTGGGTGAAATTATGATGTCATGCCAAGTTACAACCTTTTCATAGTTCATTTGTATTGCTTTTCAAATTCAGAGTCATTTTGCCCAAAATAAATCATTAAATGCATGAGAAATATGAAATGAAATCAGAAAGGGTTGAAAATTGATGATGTGCCTTTGAATGGTGCATATTGAACACAAAAAATAATGGAGTTAAAATAAGTTATTAAAAATGAAATCCCTTTGTAATAGATGAGTTTTCGTCCGAAACCCACATGCTTCGAAAAGAGATTATCCAATTTGTACTAGAAGTGCGTCCTGTTTTTTCCATAACCCTCTCAACTCTTTAGAAGTTGTTATGTGGGTGAAATTATGATGTCATGCCAAGTTACAATCTTTTCAGAGTTCATTTGTACTGCTTTTCAAACTCGGGGTCATTTAGCTCCAAAAAAAATCATTAAATGCATGAGAAATATTAAATGAAGTCAGGAAGGGTTGAAAATTAATGATGTGCCTTTGAATGGTGCGTATTGAACAATAAAAGTATGGAGTTAAAATAAGTTATTATAAATTAAATCCCTTTCTAATAGATGAGTTTTTGTCCGAAACCCACATGCTTCGAAAAGAGATTGTCCAATTTGTACACGAAGTGCGTCCAGTTTTTTCCGTAACCCTCTCAACTCTTCACAAGTTGTTATGTGGGTGAAATTATGATGTCATGCCAAGTTACAACCTTTTCAGAGTTCATTTGTACCGCTCTTCAAATTCAGGGTCATTTAGCTTAAAATAAATCATTCAATGCATGAGAAATATCAATTGAAGTCAGAAAGGGTTGAAAATTGATGATGTGCCTTTGAATGGTGCATATTGAACATAAAAAATTATGGAGTTAAAATAAGTTATTAAAAATGAAATCCCTTTGTAATAGATGAGTTTTCGTCCGAAACCCTCATGCTTCTTATGAGATTGTCCAATTTGTACACGAAGTGCATTCAGTTTTTTCCGTAACCCTCTCAACTCTTTAGAAGTTGCTATGTGGGTGAAATTATGATGTCATGCCAAGTTACAATCTTTTCAGAGTTCATTTGTACTGCTTTTGAAACTCAGGGTCATTTAGCTCAAAATAAATCATTAAATGCATGATAAATATCAAATGAAGTCAGAAAGGGTTGAAAATTGATGATGTGCCTTTGAATGGTGCATATTGAACATAAAAAATTATGGAGTTAAAATAAGTTATTAAAAATCAAATCCCTTTGTAATAGATGAGTTTTCGTCCGAAACCCTCATGCTTCTTATGAGATTGTCCAATTTGTACACGAAGTGCATTCAGTTTTTTCCGTAGCCCTCTCAACTCTTTAGAAGTTGCTATGTGGGTGAAATTATGATGTCATGGCAAGTTACAACTTTTTCAGAGTTCATTTGTATTGCTTTTCAAATTCAGGGTCATTTAGCTCAAAATAAATCATTAAATGCATGAGAAATATGAAATGAAGTCAGAAAGGGTTGAAAATTGATGATGTTCCTTTGAATGGTGCATATTGAATGCACAAAAAGCATGGAGTTAAAATAATATATTGAAAATGAAATCCCTTTGTAATAGATGAGTTTTCGTCCGGAACCCTCATGCTTCTTATGAGAGAGTCCAATTTGTACACGAAGTGCATCCAGTTTTTGCCATAACCCTCTCAACTCTTTAGAAGTTTCTATGTAGGTGAAATTATGATGTCATGCCAAGTTACAACCTTTTCAGAGTTCATTTGTACTGCTTTTCAAACTCAGGATCATTTAGCTCCAAAAAAATCATTAAATGCATGAGAAATGTTAAATGCAGTCAGGAAGGGATGAAAATTGATGATGTGCCTTTGAATGGTTCATATTGAACACACAAAAAGTATGGAGTTAAAATAAGTTATTACAAATGAAATCCCTTTCTAATAGATGAGTTTTCGTCCGAAACCCACATGCTTCGAAAAGAGATTGTCCAATTTGTACATGAAGTGCGTCCAGTTTTTTCCGTAACCCTCTCAACTCTTCAGAAGTTGTTATGTGGGTGAAATTATGATGTCATGCCAAGTAACAACCTTTTCAGAGTTCACTTGTACTGCTCTTCAAATTTAGGGTCATTTAGCTCAAAATAAATCATTCAATGCATGAGAAATATCAATTGAAGTCAGAAAGGGTTGAAAATTGATGATGTGCCTTTGAATGGTGCATATTGAACGTAAAAAATTATGGAGTTAAAATAAGTTATTAAAAATGAAATCCCTTTGTAATAGATGAGTTTTCGTCCGAAACCCTCATGCTTCTTATGAGATTGTCCAATTTGTACACGAAGTGCATTCTGTTTTTTCCGTAACCCTCTCAACTCTTTAGAAGTTGCTATGTGGGTGAAATTATGATGTTACGCCAAGTTACAACCTTTTCAGAGTTCATTTGTATTGCTTTTCAAATTCAGGGTCATTTAGCTCAAAATAAATCATTAAATGCATGAGAAATATGAAATGAAGTCAGAAAGGGTTGAAAATTGACGATGTTCCTTTGAATGGTGCATATTGAACGCACAAAATGCATGGAGTTAAAATAAGTTATTAAAAATGAAATCCCTTTGTAATAGATGAGTTTTCGTCCGAAACCCTCATGCTTCTTATGATATTGTCCAATTTGTACACGAAGTGCGTCCAGTTTTTTCCGTAACCCTCTCAACTCTTCAGAAGTTGTTATGTGGGTGAAATTATGATGGCATGCCAAGTTACAACCTTTTCAGAGTTCATTTGTACCGCTTTTCAAATTCAAGGTCATTTAGCACAAAATAAGTCATTAATTGCATGAGAAATATCAAGTGAAGTCAGAAAGGGTTGAAAATTGATGATGTGCCTTTGAATGGTGCATATTGAACACAAAAAATTATGGAGTTAAAATAAGTTATTAAAAATGAAATCCCTTTGTAATAGATGAGTTTTCGTCCGAAACCCTTATGCTTCTTATGAGATTGTCCAATTTGTACACGAAGTGCATCCAGTTTTTTCCGTAACCCTCTCAACTCTTTAGAAGTTACTATGTGGGTGAAATTATGATGTCATGCCAAGTTACAACCTTTTCGGAGTTCATTTGTATTGCTTTTCAAATTCAGGGTCATTTAGCTCAAAATAAATCATTAAATGCATGAGAAATATGAAATGAAGTCAGAAAGGGTTGAAAATTGGTGATGTTCCTTTGAATGGTGCATATTGAACGCACCAAAAGCATGGAGTTAAAATAAGTTATTGAAAATGAAATCCCTTTGTAATAGATGAGTTTTCGTCCGAATCCCTCATGCTTCTTATGAGATTGTCCTATTTGTACACGAAGTGCGTCCATTTTTTGCCATAACCCTCTCAACTCTTTAGAAGTTGCTATGTGGGTGAAATTATGATGTCATGCCAAGTTACAACCTTTTCAGAGTTCATTTGTACTGCTTTTCAAATTCAGGGTCATTTAGCTCAAAATAAATCATGAAATGCATGAGAAATATCAAATGAAGTCAGAAAGGGTTGAAAATTGATGATGTGCCTTTGAATGATGCATATTGAAGACACAAAAATTGTGGAGTTAAAATAAGTTATCAAAATGAAATCCCTTTGTAATAGATGAGTTTTCGTCCGAAACCCTCATGCTTCTTATGAGATTGTCCAATTTGTACACGAAGTGCATCTTGTTTTTGTTGTAACCCTCTCAACTCTTTAGAAGTTTCTATGTGGGTTAAATTATGATGTCATGCCAAGTTACAACCTTTTCAGAGTTCATTTGTATTGCTTTTCAAATTCAGAGTTATTTAGCCCAAAATAAATCATTAAATGCATGAGAAATATGAAATGAAATCAGAAAGGGTTGAAAATTGATGATGTGCCTTTGAATGGTGCATATTGAACACAAAAAATAATGGAGTTAAAATAAGTTATTAAAAATGAAATCCCTTTGTAATAGATGAGTTTTCGTCCGAAACCCACATGCTTCGAAAAGAGATCATCCAATTTGTACTAGAAGTGCGTCCTGTTTTTTCCGTAACCCTCTCAACTCTTTAGAAGTTGTTATGTGGGTGAAATTATGATGTCATGCCAAGTTACAATCTTTTCAGAGTTCATTTGTACTGCTTTTCAAACTCAGGGTCATTTAGCTCCAAAAAAAATCATTAAATGCATGAGAAATATTAAATGAAGTCAGGAAGGGTTGAAAATTAATGATGTGCCTTTGAATGGTGCATATTGAACACAAAAAGTATGGAGTTAAAATAAGTTATTATAAATGAAATCCCTTTCTAATAGATGAGTTTTTGTCCGAAACCCACATGCTTCGAAAAGAGATTGTCCAATTTGTACACGAAGTGCGTCCAGTTTTTTCCGTAACCGTCTCAACTCTTCAGAAGTTGTTATGTGGGTGAAATTATGATGTCATGCCAAGTTACAACCTTTTCAGAGTTCATTTGTACCGCTCTTCAAATTCAGGGTCATTTAGCTCAAAATAAATCATTCAATGCATGAGAAATATCAATTGAAGTCAGAAAGGGTTGAAAATTGATGATGTGCCTTTGAATGGTGCATATTGAACATAAAAAATTATGGAGTTAAAATAAGTTATTAAAAATGAAATCCCTTTGTAATAGATGAGTTTTCGTCCGAAACCCTCATGCTTCTTATGAGATTGTCCAATTTGTACACGAAGTGCATCCAGTTTTTTCCGTAACCCTCTCAACTCTTTAGAAGTTGCTATGTGGGTGAAATTATGATGTCATGGCAAGTTACAACTTTTTCAGAGTTCATTTGTATTGCTTTTCAAATTCAGGGTCATTTAGCTCAAAATAAATCATTAAATGCATGAGAAATATGAAATGAAGTCAGAAAGGGTTGAAAATTGATGATGTTCCTTTGAATGGTGCATAGTGAATGCACAAAAAGCATGGAGTTAAAATAAGTTATTGAAAATGAAATCCCTTTGTAATAGATGAGTTTTCGTCCGGAACCCTCATGCTTCTAATGAGATAGTCCAATTTGTACACGAAGTGCATCCACTTTTTGCCGTAACCCTCTCAACTCTTTTGAAGTTTCTATGTAGGTGAAATTATGATGTCATGCCAAGTTACAACCTTTTCAGAGTTCATTTGTACTGCTTTTCAAACTCAGGGTCATTTAGCTCCAAAGAAATCATTAAATGCATGAGAAATATTAAATGCAGTCGGGAAGGGATGAAAATTGATGATGTGCCTTTGAATGGTTCATATTGAACACACAAAAAGTATGGAGTTAAAATAAGTTATTACAAATGAAATCCCTTTTCTAATAGATGAGTTTTCGTCCGAAACCCACATGCTTCGAAAAGAGATTGTCCAATTTGTACATGAAGTGCGTCCAGTTTTTTCCGTAACCCTCTCAACTCTTCAGAAGTTGTTATGTGGGTGAAATTATGATGTCATGCCAAGTAACAACCTTTTCAGAGTTCATTTGTACTGCTCTTCAAATTTAGGGTCATTTAGCTCAAAATAAATCATTCAATGCATGAGAAATATCAATTGAAGTCAGAAAGGGTTGAAAATTGATGATGTGCCTTTGAATGGTGCATATTGAACATAAAAAATTATGGAGTTAAAATAAGTTATTAAAAATCAAATCCCTTTGTAATAGATGAGTTTTCGTCCGAAACCCTCATGCTTCTTATGAGATTGTCCAATTTGTACACGAAGTGCATTCAGTTTTTTCCGTAACCCTCTCAACTCTTTAGAAGTTGCTATGTGGGTGAAATTATGATGTCATGCCAAGTTACAATCTTTTCAGAGTTCATTTGTACTGCTTTTCAAACTCAGGGTCATTTAGCTCCAAAAAAAATCATTAAATGCATGAGAAATATTAAATGAAGTCAGGAAGGGTTGAAAATTAATGATGTGCCTTTGAATGGTGCATATTGAACACAAAAAGTATGGAGTTAAAATAAGTTATTATAAATGAAATCCCTTTCTAATAGATGAGTTTTTGTCCGAAACCCACATGCTTCTTATGAGATAGTCCAATTGGTACACGTTGTGCATCCAGTTTTTGCCGTAACCCTCTCAACTCTTTAGAAATTGCTATGTCGGTGAAATTATGATGTCATGCCAAGTTACAACCTTTTCAGAGTTCATTTGTACTGCTTTTCAAACTCAGGGTCATTTAGCTCCAAAAAAATCATTAAATGCAGTCAGGAAGGGATGAAAATTGATGATGTGCCTTTGAATGGTTCATATTGAACACACAAAAAGTATGGAGTTAAAATAAGTTATTACAAATGAAATCCCTTTCTAATAGATGAGTTTTCGTCCGAAACCCACATGCTTCGAAAAGAGATTGTCCAATTTGTACATGAAGTGCGTCCAGTTTTTTCCGTAACCCTCTCAACTCTTCAGAAGTTGTTATGTGGGTGAAATTATGATGTCATGCCAAGTAACAACCTTTTCAGAGTTCATTTGTACTGCTCTTCAAATTTAGGGTCATTTAGCTCAAAATAAATCATTCAATGCATGAGAAATATCAATTGAAGTCAGACAGGGTTGAAAATTGATGATGTGCCTTTGAATGGTGCATATTGAACATAAAAAATTATGGAGTTAAAATAAGTTATTAAAAATCAAATCCCTTTGTAATAGATGAGTTTTCGTCCGAAACCCTCATGCTTCTTATGAGATTGTCCAATTTGTACACGAAGTGCATTCAGTTTTTTCCGTAACCCTCTCAACTCTTTAGAAGTTGCTATGTGGGTGAAATTATGATGTCATGCCAAGTTACAATCTTTTCAGAGTTCATTTGTACTGCTTTTCAAACTCAGGGTCATTTAGCTCCAAAAAAATCATTAAATGCATGAGAAATATTAAATGAAGTCAGGAAGGGTTGAAAATTAATGATGTGCCTTTGAATGGTGCATATTGAACACAAAAAGTATGGAGTTAAAATAAGTTATTATAAATGAAATCCCTTTCTAATAGATGAGTTTTTGTCCGAAACCCACATGCTTCTTATGAGATAGTCCAATTTGTACACGAAGTGCGTCCAGTTTTTTTCGTAGCCCTCTCAACTCTTTAGAAATTGCTATGTGGGTGAAATTATGATGTCATGCCAAGTTACAACCTTTTCAGAGTTCATTTGTACTGCTTTTCAAACTCAGGGTCATTTAGCTCAAAATAAATCATTTAATGCATGAGAAATATCAAATGAAGTCAGAAAGGGTTGAAAATTGGTGATGTACCTTTGAATGGTTCATATTGAACACACAAAAAGTATGGAGTTAAAATAAGTTATTACAAATGAAATCCCTTTCTAATAGATGAGTTTTCGTCCGAAACCCACATGCTTCGAAAAGAGATTGTCCAATTTGTACATGAAGTGCGTCCAGTTTTTTCCGTAACCCTCTCAACTCTTCAGAAGTTGTTATGTGGGTGAAATTATGATGTCATGCCAAGTAACAACCTTTTCAGAGTTCATTTGTACTGCTCTTCAAATTTAGGGTCATTTAGCTCAAAATAAATCATTCAATGCATGAGAAATATCAATTGAAGTCAGAAAGGGTTGAAAATTGATGATGTGCCTTTGAATGGTGCATATTGAACATAAAAAATTATGGAGTTAAAATAAGTTATTAAAAATCAAATCCCATTGTAATAGATGAGTTTTCGTCCGAAACCCTCATGCTTCTTATGAGATTGTCCAATTTGTACACGAAGTGCATTCAGTTTTTTCCGTAACCCTCTCAACTCTTTAGAAGTTGCTATGTGGGTGAAATTATGATGTCATGCCAAGTTACAATCTTTTCAGAGTTCATTTGTACTGCTTTTCAAACTCAGGGTCATTTAGCTCCAAAAAAATCATTAAATGCATGAGAAATATTAAATGAAGTCAGGAAGGGTTGAAAATTAATGATGTGCCTTTGAATGGTGCATATTGAACACAAAAAGTATGGAGTTAAAATAAGTTATTATAAATGAAATCCATTTCTAATAGATGAGTTTTTGTCCGAAACCCACATGCTTCTTATGAGATAGTCCAATTTGTACACGTTGTGCATCCAGTTTTTGCCGTAACCCTCTCAACTCTTTAGAAATTGCTATGTCGGTGAAATTATGATGTCATGCCAAGTTACAACCTTTTCAGAGTTCATTTGTACTGCTTTTCAAACTCAGGGTCATTTAGCTCCAAAAAAATCATTAAATGCATGAGAAATATTAAATGCAGTCAGGAAGGGATGAAAATTGATGATGTGCCTTTGAATGGTTCATATTGAACACACAAAAAGTATGGAGTTAAAATAAGTTATTACAAATGAAATCCTTTCTAATAGATGAGTTTTCGTTCGAAACCCACATGCTTCGAAAAGAGATTGTCCAATTTGTACATGAAGTGCGTCCAGTTTTTTCCGTAACCCTCTCAACTCTTCAGAAGTTGTTATGTGGGTGAAATTATGATGTCATGCCAAGTAACAACCTTTTCAGAGTTCATTTGTACTGCTCTTCAAATTTAGGGTCATTTAGCTCAAAATAAATCATTCAATGCATGAGAAATATCAATTGAAGTCAGAAAGGGTTGAAAATTGATGATGTGCCTTTGAATGGTGCATATTGAACATAAAAAATTATGGAGTTAAAATAAGTTATTAAAAATCAAATCCCTTTGTAATAGATGAGTTTTCGTCCGAAACCCTCATGCTTCTTATGAGATTGTCCAATTTGTACACGAAGTGCATTCAGTTTTTTCCGTAACCCTCTCAACTCTTTAGAAGTTGCTATGTGGGTGAAATTATGATGTCATGCCAAGTTACAATCTTTTCAGAGTTCATTTGTACTGCTTTTCAAACTCAGGGTCATTTAGCTCCAAAAAAATCATTAAATGCATGAGAAATATTAAATGAAGTCAGGAAGGGTTGAAAATTAATGATGTGCCTTTGAATGGTGCATATTGAACACAAAAAGTATGGAGTTAAAATAAGTTATTATAAATGAAATCCCTTTGTAATAGATGAGTTTTCGTCCGAAACCCACATGCTTCGAAAAGAGATTGTCCAATTTGTACACGAAGTGCGTCCAGTTTTTTCCGTAGCCCTCTCAACTCTTCAGAAGTTGTTATGTGGGTGAAATTATGATGTCATGCCAAGTTACAACCTTTTCAGAGTTCATTTGTACTGCTTTTCAAATTCAGGGTCATTTAGCTCAAAATAAATCAATCAGTGCATGAGAAATATCAAATGAAGTCAGAAAGGGTTGAAAATTGGTGATGTACCTTTGAATGCTGCATATTTAACACACAAAAAGTATGGAGTTAAAATAAGTTATTAAAAATGAAATCCCTTTGTAATAGATAAGTTTTCATCCGAAACCCTCATGCTTCTTATGAGATTGTCCAATTTGTACACGAAGTGCATCCATTTTTTGCCATAACCCTCTCAACTCTTTAGAAGTTGCTATGTGGGTGAAATTATGATGTCATGCCAAGTTACAACCTTTTCAAAGTTCATTTGTACTGCTTTTAGAATTGAGGGTCATTTAGCTGAAAATAAATTATTAAATGCATGAGAAATATGAAATGAAGTCAGAAAGGGTTGAAAATTGATGATGTTCCTTTGAATGCTGCATATTGAACGCACAAAAAGTATGGAGTTAAAATAAGTTATTGAAAATGAAATCCCTTTGTAATAGATGAGTTTTCGTCCGAAACCCACATGCTTCGAAATAGATTGTCCAATTTGTACACGAAGTGCATCCAGTTCTTGACGTAACCCTGTCAACTCTTTAGAAGTTGCTATGTGGGTGAAATTATGATTTCATGCCAAGTTACAACCTTTCCACAATTCATTTGTACTGCTTTTCAAATTCAGGGTCATTTAGCTCAAAATAAATCAATAAGTGCATGAGAAATATCAAATGAAGTCAGAAAGGGTATAAAATTGATGATGTGCCTTTGAATGGTGCATATTTAACACAAAAAATAATGGAGTCCAATTTGTACAATAATGGAGTCCGAAACCCTCATGCTTCTTATGAGATTGTCCAATTTGTACACGAAGTGCATTCAGTTTTTTCCGTAACCCTCTCAACTCTTTAGACGTTGCTATGTGGGTGAAATTATGATGTCACGCCAAGTTACAACCTTTTCAGAGTTCATTTGTACTACTTTTCAAACTCAGGGTCATTTAGCTCAAAATAAATCATTAAATGCATGAGAAATATCAAATGAAGTCAGAAAGGGTTGAAAATTGATGATGTGCCTTTCAATGGTGCATATTGAACACAAAAAATAATGGAGTTAAAATAAGTTATTAAAAATGAAATCCCTTTGTAATAGATGAGTTTTCGTCCGAAACCCACATGCTTCGAAAAGAGATTGTCCAATTTGTACTAGAAGTGCATCCAGTTTTTTCCGTAACCCTCTCAACTCTTTAGAAGTTGTCATGTGGGTGAAATTATGATGTCATGCCAGGTTACAAACTTTTCAGAGTTCATTTGTACTGCTTTTCAAACTCAGGGTCATTTAGCTCCAAAAAAATCATTAAATGCATGAGAAATATTAAATGAAGTCAGGAAGGGTTGAAAATTGATGATGTGCCTTTGAATGGTGCGTATTGAACACAAAAAGTATGGAGTTGAAATAAGTTATTATAAACGAAATCCCTTTCTAATAGATGAGTTTTTGTCCGAAACCCACATGCTTCGAAAAGAGATTGTCCAATTTGTACACGAAGTGCGTCCAGTTTTTTCCGTAACCCTCTCAACTCTTCAGAAGTTGTTATGTGGGTGAAATTATGATGGCATGCCAAGTTACAACCTTTTCAGAGTTCATTTGTACCGCTTTTCAAATTCAGGGTCATTTAGCTCAAAATAAGTCATTAATTGCATGAGAAATATCAAGTGAAGTCAGAAAGGGCTGAAAATTGATGATGTGCCTTTGAATGGTGCATATTGAACACAAAAAATTATGGAGTTAAAATAAGTTATTAAAAATGAAATCC
The DNA here is from genome assembly GCA_022496015.1 of Hordeum marinum. Taxonomy (NCBI): domain Eukaryota; kingdom Viridiplantae; phylum Streptophyta; class Magnoliopsida; order Poales; family Poaceae; genus Hordeum; species Hordeum marinum. The sequence continues at coordinate 514,586,595 of CM039676.1, read as the reverse complement.
CTTTGTAATAGATGAGTTTTCGTCCGAAACCCTCATGCTTCTTATGAGATTGTCCAATTTGTACACGAAGTGCATTCAGTTTTTTCCGTAACCCTCTCAACTCTTTAGAAGTTGCTATGTGGGTGAAATTATGATGTCATGCCAAGTTACAACCTTTTCAGAGTTAATTTGTATTGATTTTCAAATTCAGGGTCATTTAGCTCAAAAAAAATTATTAAATGCATGAGAAATATGAAATGAAGTCAGAAAGGGTTGAAAATTGACGAAGTTCCTTTGAATGGTGCATATTGAACGCACAAAAAGCATGGAGTTAAAATAATTTATTGAAAATGAAATCCCTTTGTAATAGATGAGTTTTCGTCCGAATCCCTCATGCTTCTTATGAGATAGTCCAATTTGTACACGTTGTGCATCCAGTTTTTGCCGTAACCCTCTCAACTCTTTAGAAATTGCTATGTGGGTGAAATTATGATGTCATGCCAAGTTACAATCTTTTCAGAGTTCATTTGTACAGCTTTTCAAACTCAGGGTCATTTAGCTCAAAATAAATCATTAAATGCATGAGAAATATCAAATGAAGTCAGAAAGGGTTGACAATTGATGATGTGCCTTTGAATGGTGCATATTGAAGACAAAAAATAATGGAGTTAAATAAGTTATTATAAATGAAATCCCTTTGTAATAGATGAGTTTTCGTCCGAAACCCACATGCTTCGAAAAGGGATTGTCCAATTTGTACACGAAGTGCGTCCAGTTTTTTTCGTAGCCCTCTCAACTCTTCAGAAGTTGTTATGTGGGTGAAATTATGATGTCGTGCCAAGTTACAACCTTTTCAGAGTTCATTTGTACTGCTTTTCAAATTCAGGGTCATTTAGCTCAAAATAAATCAATCAGTGCATGAGAAATATCAAATGAAGTCAGAAAGGGTTGAAAATTGGTGATGTACCTTTGAATGCTGCATATTTAACACACAAAAAGTATGGAGTTAAAATAAGTTATTAAAAATGAAATCCCTTTGTAATAGATAAGTTTTCATCCGAAACCCTCATGCTTCTTATGAGATTGTCCAATTTGTACACGAAGTGCATCCATTTTTTGCCATAACCCTCTCAACTCTTTAGAAGTTGCTAGTTGGGTGAAATTATGATGTCATGCCAAGTTACAACCTTTTCAAAGTTCATTTGTACTGCTTTTAGAATTGAGGGTCATTTAGCTCAAAATAAATTATTAAATGCATGAGAAATATGAAATGAAGTCAGAAAGGGTTGAAAATTGATGATGTTCCTTTGAATGCTGCATATTGAACGCACAAAAAGTATGGAGTTAAAATAAGTTATTGAAAATGAAATCCCTTTGTAATAGATGAGTTTTCGTCCGAAACCCACATGCTTCGAAATAGATTGTCCAATTTGTACACGAAGTGCATCCAGTTCTTGACGTAACCCTCTCAACTCTTTAGAAGTTGCTATGTGGGTGAAATTATGATTTCATGCCAAGTTACAACCTTTCCACAATTCATTTGTACTGCTTTTCAAATTCAGGGTCATTTAGCTCAAAATAAATCAATAAGTGCATGAGAAATATCAAATGAAGTCAGAAAGGGTATAAAATTGATGATGTGCCTTTGAATGGTGCATATTGAACACACAAAAAGTATGGAGTTAAAATAAGTTATTAAAAATGAAATCCCTTTGTAATAGATGAGTTTTCGTACGAAACCCTCATGCTTCTTATGAGATTGTCCTATTTGTACACGAAGTGCGTCCATTTTTTGCCATAACCCTCTCAACTCTTTAGAAATTGCTATGTGGGTGAAATTATGATGTCATGCCAAGTTACAACCTTTTCAGAGTTCATTTGTACTGCTTTTCAAATTCAGGGTCATTTAGCTCAAAATAAATCATGAAATGCATGAGAAATATCAAATGAAGTCAGAAAGGGTTGAAAATTGATGATGTGCCTTTGAATGATGCATATTGAACACACAAAAATTGTGGAGTTAAAATAAGTTATCAAAATGAAATCCCTTTGTAATAGATGAGTTTTCGTCCGAAACCCTCATGCTTCTTATGAGATTGTCCAATTTGTACACGAAGTGCATCTAGTTTTTGTCGTAACCCTCTCAACTCTTTAGAAGTTTCTATGTGGGTGAAATTATGATGTCATGCCAAGTTACAACCTTTTCAGAGTTCATTTGTATTGCTTTTCAAATTCAGAGTCATTTAGCCCAAAATAAATCATTAAATGCATGAGAAATATGAAATGAAATTAGAAAGGGTTGAAAATTGATGATGTGCCTTTGAATGGTGCATATTGAACACAAAAAATAATGGAGTTAAAATAAGTTATTAAAAATGAAATCCCTTTGTAATAGATGAGTTTTCGTCCGAAACCCACATGCTTCGAAAAGAGATTATCCAATTTGTACTAGAAGTGCGTCCAGTTTTTTCCGTAACCCTCTCAACTCTTTAGAAGTTGTTATGTGGGTGAAATTATGATGTCATGCCAAGTTACAATCTTTTCAGAGTTCATTTGTACTGCTTTTCAAACTCAGGGTCATTTAGTTCCAAAAAAATCATTAAATGCATGAGAAATATTAAATGAAGTCAGGAAGGGTTGAAAATTAATGATGTGCCTTTGAATGGTGCATATTGAACACAAAAAGTATGGAGTTAAAATAAGTTATTATAAATGAAATCCCTTTCTAATAGATGAGTTTTTGTCCGAAACCCACATGCTTCGAAAAGAGATTGTCCAATTTGTACACGAAGTGCGTCCAGTTTTTTCCGTAACCCTCTCAACTCTTCAGAAGTTGTTATGTGGGTGAAATTATGATGTCATGCCAAGTTACAACCCTTTCATAGTTCATTTGTACCGCTCTTCAAATTCAGGGTCATTTAGCTCAAAATAAATCATTCAATGCATGAGAAATATCAATTGAAGTCAGAAAGGGTTGAAAATTGATGATGTGCCTTTGAATGGTGCATATTGAACATAAAAAATTATGGAGTTAAAATAAGGTATTAAAAATGAAATCCCTTTGTAATAGATGAGTTTTCGTCCGAAACCCTCATGCTTCTTATGAGATTGTCCAATTTGTACACGAAGTGCATCCAGTTTTTTCCGTAACCCTCTCAACTCTTTAGAAGTTGCTATGTGGGTGAAATTATGATGTCATGGCAAGTTACAACTTTTTCAGAGTTCATTTGTATTGCTTTTCAAATTCAGGGTCATTTAGCTCAAAATAAATCATTAAATGCATGAGAAATATGAAATGAAGTCAGAAAGGGTTGAAAATTGATGATGTTCCTTTGAATGGTGCATATTGAATGCACAAAAAGCATGGAGTTAAAATAAGTTATTGAAAATGAAATCCCTTTGTAATAGATGAGTTTTTCGTCCGAAACCCTCATGCTTCTTATGAGAGAGTCCAATTTGTACACGAAGTGCATCCAGTTTTTGCCGTAACCCTCTCAACTCTTTAGAAGTTTCTATGTAGGTGAAATTATGATGTCATGCCAAGTTACAACCTTTTGAGAGTTCATTTGTACTGCTTTTCAAACTCAGGGTCATTTAGCTCCAAAAAAATCATTAAATGCATGAGAAATATTAAATGCAGTCAGGAAGGGATGAAAATTGATGATGTGCCTTTGAATGGTTCATATTGAACACACAAAAAGTATGGAGTTAAAATAAGTTATTACAAATAAAATCCCTTTCTAATAGATGAGTTTTCGTCCGAAACCCACATGCTTCGAAAAGAGATTGTCCAATATGTACATGAAGTGCGTCCAGTTTTTTCCGTAACCCTCTCAACTCTTTAGAAGTTGTTATGTGGGTGAAATTATGATGTCATGCCAAGTAACAACCTTTTCAGAGTTCATTTGTACTGCTCTTCAAATTTAGGGTCATTTAGCTCAAAATAAATCATTCAATGCATGAGAAATATCAATTGAAGTCAGAAAGGGTCGAAAATTGATGATGTGCCTTTGAATGGTGCATATTGAACACAAAAAGTATGGAGTTAAAATAAGTTATTATAAATGAAATCCCTTTCTAATAGATGAGTTTTTGTCCGAAACCCACATGCTTCGAAAAGAGATTGTCCAATTTGTACACGAAGTGCGTCCAGTTTTTTCCGTAACCCTCTCAACTCTTCAGAAGTTGTTATGTGGGTGAAATTATGATGTCATGCCAAGTTACAACCCTTTCAGAGTTCATTTGTACCGCTCTTCAAATTCAGGGTCATTTAGCTCAAAATAAATCATTCAATGCATGAGAAATATCAATTGAAGTCAGAAAGGGTTGAAAATTGATGATGTGCCTTTGAATGGTGCATATTGAACATAAAAAATTATGGAGTTAAAATAAGTTATTAAAAATGAAATCCCTTTGTAATAGATGAGTTTTCGTCCGAAACCCTCATGCTTCTTATGAGATTGTCCAATTTGTACACGAAGTGCATCCAGTTTTTTCCGTAACCCTCTCAACTCTTTAGAAGTTGCTATGTGGGTGAAATTATGATGTCATGGCAAGTTAAAACTTTTTCAGAATTCATTTGTATTGCTTTTCAAATTCAGGGTCATTTAGCTCAAAATAAATCATTGAATGCATGAGAAATATGAAATGAAGTCAGAAAGGGTTGAAAATTGATGATGTTCCTTTGAATGGTGCATATTGAATGCACAAAAAGCATGGAGTTAAAATAAGTTATTGAAAATGAAATCCCTTTGTAATAGATGAGTTTTCGTCCGAAACCCTCATGCTTCTTATGAGAGAGTCCAATTTGTACACGAAGTGCATCCAGTTTTTGCCGTAACCCTCTCAACTCTTTAGAAGTTTCTATGTAGGTGAAATTATGATGTCATGCCAAGTTACAACCTTTTCAGAGTTCATTTGTACTGCTTTTCAAACTCAGGGTCATTTAGCTCCAAAAAAATCATTAAATGCATGAGAAATATTAAATGCAGTCAGGAAGGGATGAAAATTGATGATGTGCCTTTGAATGGTTCATATTGAACACACAAAAAGTATGGAGTTAAAATAAGTTATTACAAATAAAATCCCTTTCTAATAGATGAGTTTTCGTCCGAAACCCACATGCTTCGAAAAGAGATTGTCCAATATGTACATGAAGTGCGTCCAGTTTTTTCCGTAACCCTCTCAACTCTTTAGAAGTTGTTATGTGGGTGAAATTATGATGTCATGCCAAGTAACAACCTTTTCAGAGTTCATTTGTACTGCTCTTCAAATTTAGGGTCATTTAGCTCAAAATAAATCATTCAATGCATGAGAAATATCAATTGAAGTCAGAAAGGGTCGAAAATTGATGATGTGCCTTTGAATGGTGCATATTGAACACAAAAAGTATGGAGTTAAAATAATTTATTATAAATGAAATCCCTTTCTAATAGATGAGTTTTTGTCCGAAACCCACATGCTTCGAAAAGAGATTGTCCAATTTGTACACGAAGTGCGTCCAGTTTTTTCCGTAACCCTCTCAACTCTTCAGAAGTTGTTATGTGGGTGAAATTATGATGTCATGCCAAGTTACAACCCTTTCAGAGTTCATTTGTACCGCTCTTCAAATTCAGGGTCATTTAGCTCAAAATAAATCATTCAATGCATGAGAAATATCAATTGAAGTCAGAAAGGGTTGAAAATTGATGATGTGCCTTTGAATGGTGCATATTGAACATAAAAAATTATGGAGTTAAAATAAGTTATTAAAAATGAAATCCCTTTGTAATAGATGAGTTTTCGTCCGAAACCCTCATGCTTCTTATGAGATTGTCCAATTTGTACACGAAGTGCATCCAGTTTTTTCCGTAACCCTCTCAACTCTTTAGAAGTTGCTATGTGGGTGAAATTATGATGTCATGGCAAGTTAAAACTTTTTCAGAATTCATTTGTATTGCTTTTCAAATTCAGGGTCATTTAGCTCAAAATAAATCATTGAATGCATGAGAAATATGAAATGAAGTCAGAAAGGGTTGAAAATTGATGATGTTCCTTTGAATGGTGCATATTGAATGCACAAAAAGCATGGAGTTAAAATAAGTTATTGAAAATGAAATCCCTTTGTAATAGATGAGTTTTCGTCCGAAACCCTCATGCTTCTTATGAGATAGTCCAATTTGTGCACGAAGTGCATCCAGTTTTTGCCGTAACCCTCTCAAATCTTTAGAAGTTTCTATGTAGGTGAAATTATGATGTCATGCCAAGTTACAACCTTTTCAGAGTTCATTTGTACTGCTTTTCAAACTCAGGGTCATTTAGCTCCAAAAAAATCATTAAATGCATGAGAAATATTAAATGCAGTCAGGAAGGGATGAAAATTGATGATGTGCCTTTGAATGGTTCATATTGAACACACAAAAAGTATGGAGTTAAAATAAGTTATTACAAATGAAATCCCTTTCTAATAGATGAGTTTTCGTCCGAAACCCACATGCTTCGAAAAGAGATTGTCCAATTTGTACATGAGGTGCGTCCAGTTTTTTCCGTAACCCTCTCAACTCTTCAGAAGTTGTTATGTGGGTGAAATTATGATGTCATGCCAAGTAACAACCTTTTCAGAGTTCATTTGTACTGCTCTTCAAATTTAGGGTCATTTAGCTCAAAATAAATCATTCAATGCATGAGAAATATCAATTGAAGTCAGAAAGGGTTGAAAATTGCTGATGTGCCTTTGAATGGTGCATATTGAACATAAAAAATTATGGAGTTAAAATAAGTTATTAAAAATGAAATCCCTTTGTAATAGATGAGTTTTCGTCCGAAACCCTCATGCTTCTTATGAGATTGTCCAATTTGTACACGAAGTGCATTCAGTTTTTTCCGTAACCCTCTCAACTCTTTAGAAGTTGCTATGTGGGTGAAATTATGATGTCATGCCAAGTTACAACCTTTTCAGAGTTAATTTGTATTGCTTTTCAAATTCAGGGTCATTTAGCTCAAAAAAATTTATTAAATGCATGAGAAATATGAAATGAAGTCAGAAGGGGTTGAAAATTGACGATGTTCCTTTGAATGGTGCATATTGAACGCACAAAAAGCATGGAGTTAAAATAATTTATTGAAAATGAAATCGCTTTGTAATAGATGAGTTTTCGTCCGAATCCCTCATGCTTCTTATGAGATAGTCCAATTTGTACACGTTGTGCATCCAGTTTTTGCCGTAACCCTCTCAACTCTTTAGAAATTGCTATGTGGGTGAAATTATGATGTCATGCCAAGTTACAATCTTTTCAGAGTTCATTTGTACTGCTTTTCAAACTCAGGGTCATTTAGCTCAAAATAAATCATTAAATGCATGAGAAATATCAAATGAAGTCAGAAAGGGTTGAAAATTGATGATGTGCCTTTGAATGGTGCATATTGAAGACAAAAAATAATGGAGTTAAATAAGTTATTATAAATGAAATCCCTTTGTAATAGATGAGTTTTCGTCCGAAACCCACATGCTTCGAAAAGGGATTGTCCAATTTGTACACGAAGTGCGTCCAGTTTTTTCCGTAGCCCTCTCAACTCTTCAGAAGTTGTTATGTGGGTGAAATTATGATGTCATGCCAAGTTACAACCTTTTCAGAGTTCATTTGTACTGCTTTTCAAATTCAGGGTCATTTAGCTCAAAATAAATCAATCAGTGCATGAGAAATATCAAATGAAGTCAGAAAGGGTTGAAAATTGGTGATGTACCTTTGAATGCTGCATATTTAACACACAAAAAGTATGGAGTTAAAATAAGTTATTAAAAATGAAATCCCTTTGTAATAGATAAGTTTTCATCCGAAACCCTCATGCTTCTTATGAGATTGTCCAATTTGTACACGAACTGCATCCATTTTTTGCCATAACCCTCTCAACTCTTTAGAAGTTGCTAGTTGGGTGAAATTATGATGTCATGCCAAGTTACAACCTTTTCAAAGTTCATTTGTACTGCTTTTAGAATTGAGGGTCATTTAGCTCAAAATAAATTATTAAATGCATGAGAAATATGAAATGAAGTCAGAAAGGGTTGAAAATTGATGATATTCCTTTGAATGCTGCATATTGAACGCACAAAAAGTATGGAGTTAAAATAAGTTATTGAAAATGAAATCCCTTTGTAATAGATGAGTTTTCGTCCGAAACCCACATGCTTCGATATAGATTGTCCAATTTGTACACGAAGTGCATCCAGTTCTTGACGTAACCCTCTCAACTCTTTAGAAGTTGCTATGTGGGTGAAATTATGATTTCATGCCAAGTTACAACCTTTCCACAATTCATTTGTACTGCTTTTCAAATTCAGGGTCATTTAGCTCAAAATAAATCAATAAGTGCATGAGAAATATCAAATGAAGTCAGAAAGGGTATAAAATTGATGATGTGCCTTTGAATGGTGCATATTGAACACACAAAAAGTATGGAGTTAAAATAAGTTATTAAAAATGAAATCCCTTTGTAATAGATGAGTTTTCGTACGAAACCCTCATGCTTCTTATGAGATTGTCCTATTTGTACAACAAGTGCGTCCATTTTTTGCCATAACCCTCTCAACTCTTTAGAAGTTGCTATGTGGGTGAAATTATGATGTCATGCCAAGTTACAACCTTTTCAGAGTTCATTTGTACTGCTTTTCAAATTCAGGGTCATTTAGCTCAAAATAAATCATGAAATGCATGAGAAATATCAAATGAAGTCAGAAAGGGTTGAAAATTGATGATGTGCCTTTGAATGATGCATATTGAACACACAAAAATTGTGGAGTTAAAATAAGTTATCAAAATGAAATCCCTTTGTAATAGATGAGTTTTCGTCCGAAACCCTCATTCTTCTTATGAGATTGTCCAATTTGTACACGAAGTGCATCTAGTTTTTGTCGTAACCCTCTCAACTCTTTAGAAGTTTCTATGTGGGTGAAATTATGATGTCATGCCAAGTTACAACCTTTTCAGAGTTCATTTGTATTGCTTTTCAAATTCAGAGTCATTTAGCCCAAAATAAATCATTAAATGCATGAGAAATATGAAATGAAATTAGAAAGGGTTGAAAATTGATGATGTGCCTTTGAATGGTGCATATTGAACACAAAAAATAATGGAGTTAAAATAAGTTATTAAAAATGAAATCCCTTTGTAATAGATGAGTTTTCGTCCGAAACCCACATGCTTCGAAAAGAGATTATCCAATTTGTACTAGAAGTGCGTCCAGTTTTTTCCGTAACCCTCTCAACTCTTTAGAAGTTGTTATGTGGGTGAAATTATGATGTCATGCCAAGTTACAATCTTTTCAGAGTTCATTTGTACTGCTTTTCAAACTCAGGGTCATTTAGTTCCAAAAAAATCATTAAATGCATGAGAAATATTAAATGAAGTCAGGAAGGGTTGAAAATTAATGATGTGCCTTTGAATGGTGCATATTGAACACAAAAAGTATGGAGTTAAAATAAGTTATTATAAATGAAATCCCTTTCTAATAGATGAGTTTTTGTCCGAAACCCACATGCTTCGAAAAGAGATTGTCCAATTTGTACACGAAGTGCGTCCAGTTTTTTCCGTAACCCTCTCAACTCTTCAGAAGTTGTTATGTGGGTGAAATTATGATGTCATGCCAAGTTACAACCCTTTCAGAGTTCATTTGTACCGCTCTTCAAATTGAGGGTCATTTAGCTCAAAATAAATCATTCAATGCATGAGAAATATCAATTGAAGTCAGAAAGGGTTGAAAATTGATGATGTGCCTTTGAATGGTGCATATTGAACATAAAAAATTATGGAGTTAAAATAAGTTATTAAAATTGAAATCCCTTTGTAATAGATGAGTTTTCGTCCGAAACCCTCATGCTTCTTATGAGATTGTCCAATTTGTACACGAAGTGCATCCAGTTTTTTCCGTAACCCTCTCAACTCTTTAGAAGTTGCTATGTGGGTGAAATTATGATGTCATGGCAAGTTACAACTTTTTCAGAGTTCATTTGTATTGCTTTTCAAATTCAGGGTCATTTAGCTCAAAATAAATCATTAAATGCATGAGAAATATGAAATGAAGTCAGAAAGGGTTGAAAATTGATGATGTTCCTTTGAATGGTGCATATTGAATGCACAAAAAGCATGGAGTTAAAATAAGTTATTGAAAATGAAATCCCTTTGTAATAGATGAGTTTTCGTCCGAAACCCTCATGCTTCTTATGAGAGAGTCCAATTTGTACACGAAGTGCATCCAGTTTTTGCCGTAACCCTCTCAACTCTTTAGAAGTTTCTATGTAGGTGAAATTATGATGTCATGCCAAGTTACAACCTTTTCAGAGTTCATTTGTACTGCTTTTCAAACTCAGGGTCATTTAGCTCCAAAAAAATCATTAAATGCATGAGAAATATTAAATGCAGTCAGGAAGGGATGAAAATTGATGATGTGCCTTTGAATGGTTCATATTGAACACACAAAAAGTATGGAGTTAAAATAAGTTATTACAAATGAAATCCCTTTCTAATAGATGAGTTTTCGTCCGAAACCCACATGCTTCGAAAAGAGATTGTCCAATATGTACATGAAGTGCGTCCAGTTTTTTCCGTAACCCTCTCAACTCTTCAGAAGTTGTTATGTGGGTGAAATTATGATGTCATGCCAAGTAACAACCTTTTCAGAGTTCATTTGTATTGCTCTTCAAATTTAGGGTCATTTAGCTCAAAATAAATCATTCAATGCATGAGAAATATCAATTGAAGTCAGAAAGGGTTGAAAATTGATGATGTGCCTTTGAATGGTGCATATTGAACATAAAAAATTATGGAGTTAAAATAAGTTATTAAAAATGAAATCCCTTTGTAATAGATGAGTTTTCGTCCGAAACCCTCATGCTTCTTATGAGATTGTCCAATTTGTACACGAAGTGCATTCAGTTTTTTCCGTAACCCTCTCAACTCTTTAGAAGTTGCTATGTGGGTGAAATTATGATGTCATGCCAAGTTACAACCTTTTCAGAGTTCATTTGTATTGCTTTTCAAATTCAGGGTCATTTAGCTCAAAAAAAATTATTAAATGCATGAGAAATATGAAATGAAGTCAGAAAGGGTTGAAAATTGACGATGTTCCTTTGAATGGTGCATATTGAATGCACAAAAAGCATGGAGTTAAAATAATTTATTGAAAATGAAATCCCTTTGTAATAGATTAGTTTTCGTCCGAATCCCTCATGCTTCTTATGAGATAGTCCAATTTGTACACGTTGTGCATCCAGTTTTTGCCGTAACCCTCTCAACTCTTTAGAAATTGCTATGTGGGTGAAATTATGATGTCATGCCAAGTTACAATCTTTTCAGAGTTCATTTGTACTGCTTTTCAAACTCAGGGTCATTTAGCTCAAAATAAATCATTAAATGCATGAGAAATATCAAATGAAGTCAGAAAGGGTTGAAAATTGATGATGTGCCTTTGAATGGTGCATATTGAAGACAAAAAATAATGGATTTAAATAAGTTATTATAAATGAAATCCCTTTGTAATAGATGAGTTTTCGTCCGAAACCCACATGCTTCGAAAAGGGATTGTCCAATTTGTACACGAAGTGCGTCCAGTTTTTTCCGTAGCCCTCTCAACTCTTCAGAAGTTGTTATGTGGGTGAAATTATGATGTCATGCCAAGTTACAACCTTTTCAGAGTTCATTTGTACTGCTTTTCAAATTCAGGGTCATTTAGCTCAAAATAAATCAATCAGTGCATGAGAAATATCAAATGAAGTCAGAAAGGGTTGAAAATTGGTGATGTACCTTTGAATGCTGCATATTTAACACACAAAAACTATGGAGTTATAATAAGTTATTAAAAATGAAATCCCTTTGTAATAGATAAGTTTTCATCCGAAACCCTCATGCTTCTTATGAGATTGTCCAATTTGTACAGGAAGTGCATCCATTTTTTGCCATAACCCTCTCAACTCTTTAGAAGTTGCTAGTTGGGTGAAATTATGATGTCATGCCAAGTTACAACCTTTTCAAAGTTCATTTGTACTGCTTTTAGAATTGAGGGTCATTTAGCTCAAAATAAATTATTAAATGCATGAGAAATATGAAATGAAGTCAGAAAGGGTTGAAAATTGATGATGTTCCTTTGAATGCTGCATATTGAACGTACAAAAAGTATGGAGTTAAAATAAGTTATTGAAAATGAAATCCCTTTGTAATAGATGAGTTTTCGTCCGAAACCCACATGCTTCGAAATAGATTGTCCAATTTGTACACGAAGTGCATCCAGTTCTTGACATAACCCTCTCAACTCTTTAGAAGTTGCTATGTGGGTGAAATTATGATTTCATGCCAAGTTACAACCTTTCCACAATTCATTTGTACTACTTTTCAAATTCAGGGTCATTTAGCTCAAAATAAATCAATAAGTGCATGAGAAATATCAAATGAAGTCAGAAAGGGTATAAAATTGATGATGTGCCTTTGAATGGTGCATATTGAACACACAAAAAGTATGGAGTTAAAATAAGTTATTAAAAATGAAATCCCTTTGTAATAGATGAGTTTTCGTACGAAACCCTCATGCTTCTTATGAGATTGTCCTATTTGTACACGAAGTGCGTCCATTTTTTGCCATAACCCTCTCAACTCTTTAGAAGTTGCTATGTGGGTGAAATTATGATGTCATGACAAGTTACAACCTTTTCAGAGTTCATTTGTACTGCTTTTCAAATTCAGGGTCATTTAGCTCAAAATAAATCATGAAATGCATGAGAAATATCAAATGAAGTCAGAAAGGGTTGAAAATTGATGATGTGCCTTTGAATGATGCATATTGAACACACAAAAATTGTGGAGTTAAAATAAGTTATCAAAATGAAATCCCTTTGTAATAGGTGAGTTTTCGTCCGAAACCCTCATGCTTCTTATGAGATTGTCCAATTTGTACACGAAGTGCATCTAGTTTTTGTCGTAACCCTCTCAACTCTTTAGAAGTTTCTATGTGGGTGAAATTATGATGTCATGCCAAGTTACAACCTTTTCAGAGTTCATTTGTATTGCTTTTCAAATTCAGAGTCATTTAGCCCAAAATAAATCATTAAATGCATGAGAAATATGAAATGAAATTAGAAAGGGGTGAAAATTGATGATGTGCCTTTGAATGGTGCATATTGAACACAAAAAATAATGGAGTTAAAATAAGTTATTAAAAATGAAATCCCTTTGTAATAGATGAGTTTTCGTCCGAAACCCACATGCTTCGAAAAGAGATTATCCAATTTGTACTAGAAATGCGTCCAGTTTTTTCCGTAACCCTCTCAACTCTTTAGAAGTTGTTATGTGGGTGAAATTATGATGTCATGCCAAGTTACAATCTTTTCAGAGTTCATTTGTACTGCTTTTCAAACTCAGGGTCATTTAGTTCCAAAAAAATCATTAAATGCATGAGAAATATTAAATGAAGTCAGGAAGGGTTGAAAATTAATGATGTGCCTTTGAATGGTGCATATTGAACACAAAAAGTATGGAGTTAAAATAAGTTATTATAAATGAAATCCCTTTCTAATAGATGAGTTTTTGTCCGAAACCCACATGCTTCGAAAAGAGATTGTCCAATTTGTACACGAAGTGCGTCCAGTTTTTTCCGTAACCCTCTCAACTCTTCAGAAGTTGTTATGTGGGTGAAATTATGATGTCATGCCAAGTTACAACCCTTTCAGAGTTCATTTGTACCGCTCTTCAAATTCAGGGTCATTTAGCTCAAAATAAATCATTCAATGCATGAGAAATATCAATTGAAGTCAGAAAGGGTTGAAAATTGATGATGTGCCTTTGAATGGTGCATATTGAACATAAAAAATTATGGAGTTAAAATAAGTTATTAAAAATGAAATCCCTTTGTAATAGATGAGTTTTCGTCCGAAACCCTCATGCTTCTTATGAGATTGTCCAATTTGTACACGAAGTGCATCAAGTTTTTTCCGTAACCCTCTCAACTCTTTAGAAGTTGCTATGTGGGTGAAATTATGATGTCATGCCAAGTTACAACCTTTTCAGAGTTCATTTGTACTGCTTTTCAAACTCAGGGTCATTTAGCTCCAAAAAAATCATTAAATGCATGAGAAATATTAAATGCAGTCAGGAAGGGATGAAAATTGATGATGTGCCTTTGAATGGTTCATATTGAACACACAAAAAGTATGGAGTTAAAATAAGTTATTACAAATGAAATCCCTTTCTAATAGATGAGTTTTCGTCCGAAACCCACATGCTTCGAAAAGAGATTGTCCGATTTGTACATGAAGTGCGTCCAGTTTTTTCCGTAACCCTCTCAACTCTTCAGAAGTTGTTATGTGGGTGAAATTATGATGTCATGCCAAGTAACAACCTTTTCAGAGTTCATTTGTACTGCTCTTCAAATTTAGGGTCATTTAGCTCAAAATAAATCATTCAATGCATGAGAAATATCAATTGAAGTCAGAAAGGGTTGACAATTGATGATGTGCCTTTGAATGGTGCATATTGAACATAAAAAATTATGGAGTTAAAATAAGTTATTAAAAATGAAATCCCTTTGTAATAGATGAGTTTTCGTCCGAAACCCTCATGCTTCTTATGAGATTGTCCAATTTGTACACGAAGTGCATTCAGTTTTTTCCGTAACCCTCTCAACTCTTTAGAAGTTGCTATGTGGGTGAAATTATGATGTCATGCCAAGTTACAACCTTTTCAGAGTTCATTTGTATTGCTTTTCAAATTCAGGGTCATTTAGCTCAAAAAAAATTATTAAATGCATGAGAAATATGAAATGAAGTCAGAAAGGGTTGAAAATTGACGATGTTCCTTTGAATGGTGCATATTGAACACACAAAAAGCATGGAGTTAAAATAATTTATTGAAAATGAAATCCCTTTGTAATAGATGAGTTTTCGTCCGAATCCCTCATGCTTCTTATGAGATAGTCCAATTTGTACACGTTGTGTATCCAGTTTTTGCCGTAACCCTCTCAACTCTTTAGAAATTGCTATGTGGGTGAAATTATGATGTCATGCCAAGTTACAATCTTTTCAGAGTTCATTTGTACTGCTTTTCAAACTCAGGGTCATTTAGCTCAAAATAAATCATTAAATGCATGAGAAATATCAAATGAAGTCAGAAAGGGTTGAAAATTGATGATGTGCCTTTGAATGGTGCATATTGAAGACAAAAAATAATGGAGTTAAATAAGTTATTATAAATGAAATCCCTTTGTAATAGATGAGTTTTCGTCCGAAACCCACATGCTTCGAAAAGGGATTGTCCAATTTGTACACGAAGTGCGTCCAGTTTTTTCCGTAGCCCTCTCAACTCTTCAGAAGTTGTTATGTGGGTGAAATTATGATGTCATGCCAAGTTACAACCTTTTCAGAGTTCATTTGTACTGCTTTTCAAATTCAGGGGCATTTAGCTCAAAATAAATCAATCAGTGCATGAGAAATATCAAATGAAGTCAGAAAGGGTTGAAAATTGGTGATGTACCTTTGAATGCTGCATATTTAACACACAAAAAGTATGGAGTTAAAATAAGTTATTAAAACTGAAATCCCTTTGTAATAGATAAGTTTTCATCCGAAACCCTCATGCTTCTTATGAGATTGTCCAACTTGTACACGAAGTGCATCCATTTTTTGCCATAACCCTCTCAACTCTTCAGAAGTTGCTAGTTGGGTGAAATTATGATGTCATGCCAAGTTACAACCTTTTGAAAGTTCATTTGTACTGCTTTTAGAATTGAGGGTCATTTAGCTCAAAATAAATTATTAAATGCATGAGAAATATGAAATGAAGTCAGAAAGGGTTGAAAATTGATGATGTTCCTTTGAATGCTGCATATTGAACGCACAAAAAGTATGGAGTTAAAATAAGTTATTGAAAATGAAATCCCATTGTAATAGATGAGTTTTCGTCCGAAACCCACATGCTTCGAAATAGATTGTCCAATTTGTACACGAAGTGCATCCAGTTCTTGACGTAACCCTCTCAACTCTTTAGAAGTTGCTATGTGGGTCAAATTATGATTTCATGCCAAGTTACAACCTTTTCACAATTCATTTGTACTGCTTTTCAAATTCAGGGTCATTATCTCAAAATAAATCAATAAGTGCATGATAAATATCAAATGAAGTCAGAAAGGGTATAAAATTGATGATGTGCCTTTGAATGGTGCATATTGAACACACAAAAAGTATGGAGTTAAAATAAGTTATTAAAAATGAAATCCCTTTGTAATAGATGAGTTTTCGTACGAAACCCTCATGCTTCTTATGAGATTGTCCAATTTGTACACGAAGTGCATCCATTTTTTTGCCATAAGCCTCTCAACTCTGTAGAAGTTGCTATGTGGGTGAAATTATGATGTCATGCCAAGTTACAACCTTTTAAGAGTTCATTTGTAACGCTTTTCAAATTCAGGGTCATTTAGCTCAAAATAAATCATTAAATGCATGAGAAATATCAAGTGAAGTCAGAAAGGGTTGAAAATTGATGATGTGCCTTTGAATCGTGCATATTGAACACACAAAAATTATGGAGATACAATAATTTATTAAAAATGAAATCCCTTTGTAATAGATGAGTTTTCGTCCGAAACCCACTAGCTTCGCAATAGATTGTCCAATTTGTACACGAAGTGCATCCAGGTCTTGACGTAACCCTCTCAACTCTTTAGAAGTTTCTATGTGGGTGAAATTATGATTTCAAGCCAAGTTACAACCTTTCCAGAGTTCATTTGTACTGCTTTTCAAATTCAGGGTTATTTAGCTCAAAATAATTCATCAAATGCTTGAGAAATATCAAATGAAGTCAGAAAGGGTTGAAAATTGATGATGTGCCTTTGAATGGTGCATATTGAACACACAAAAAGTATGGTGTTAAAATAAGTTATTAAAAATGAAATCCCTTTGTAATATATGAGTTTTCGTCCGAAACCCACATGCTTCGAAAGAGATTGTCTAATTTGTACATGAAGTGCATCCAGTTTTCCCGTGACCCTCACAACTCTTTAGAAGTTTCTATGTAGTTGAAATTATGATGGCATGCCAAGTTACAACCTTTTCAGAGTTCATTTGTACCGCTTTTCAAATTCAGGGTCATTTAGCTCAAAACAAATCATTAAATGCATGAGAAATATCAAGTGAAGTTAGAAAGGGTTGAAAATTGACGATGTTCCTTTGAATGGTGCATATTGAACACAAAAAATTATGGAGTTAAAATAAGTTATTAAAAATGAAATCCCTTTGTAATAGATGAGTTTTCGTCCGAAACCCTCATGCTTCTTATGAGATTGTCCAATTTGTACACGAAATGCATCCAGTTTTGACCGTAACCCTCTCAACTCTTTAGAAGTTGCTATGTGGGTGAAATTATGATGTCATTCCAAGTTACAACCTTTTTAGAGTTCATTTGTATTGCTTTTCAAATTCAGGGTCATTTAGCTCAAAATAAATCATTAAATGCATGAGAAATATGAAATGAAGTCAGAAAGGGTTGAAAATGGATGATGTGCCTTTGAATGGTGCATATTGAACACAAAAAATTATGGAGTTAAAATAAGTTATTAAAAATGAAATCCCTTTGTAATAGATGAGTTTTCATCCGAAACCCTCATGCTTCTTATGAGATTGTCCAATTTGTACACGAAGTGCATCCAGTTTTGACCGTAACCCTCTCAACTCTTTAGAAGTTGCTATGTGGGTGAAATTATGATGTCATGCCAAGTTACAACCGTTTTAGAGTTCATTTGTATTACTTTTCAAATTCAAGGTCATTTAGCTCAAAATAAATCATTAAATGGATGAGAAATATCAAATGAAGTCAGAAAGGGTTTGAAAATTGATGATGTGCCTTTGAATGGTGCATATTGAACACACAAAAAATATGGAGTTAAAATAAGTTATTAAAAATGAAATCCCTTTGTAATACATGAGTTTTCGTCCGAAACCCTCATGCTTCTTATGAGATTGTCCAATTTGTACACGAAGTGCGTCCAGTTTTTTCCGTAACCCTCTCAACTCTTTAGAAGTTGCTATGTGGGTGAAATAATGATGGCATGCCAAGTTACAACCTTTTCAGAGTTCATTTGACTGCTTTTCAAACTCAGGGTCATTTAGTTCAAAATAAATCATTTAATGCATGAGCAATATCAATAGAAGTCAGAAAGGGTTGAAAATTGATGATGTGCCTTTGAATGGTGCATATTGAAAATAAAAATTATGGAGTTAAAATAAGTTATTAAAAATGAAATCCCTTTGTAATAGATGAGTTTTCGTGCGAAACCCTCATGCTTCTTATGAGAGTTTCCAATTTATACACGAAGTGCGTCCATTTTTTGCCATAACCCTCTCAAATCTTTAGGAGTTGCTATGTGTGTGAAATTATGATGTCATGCCAAGTTACAACCTTTTGAGAGTTCATTTGTACTGCTTTTCAAATTCAGGGTCATTTAGCTCAAAATAAATCATTAAATGCATGAGAAATATCAAATGAAGTAAGAAAGGGTTAAAAATTGATGATGTGCCTTTGAATGGTGCATATTGAACACACAAAAATTATGGAGTTAAAATAAGTTATTAAAATGAAAACACTTTGTAATAGATGAGTTTTCGTCCGAAACCCTCATGCTTCTTATGAGATTGTCCAATTTGTACACGAAGTGCATCCAGTTTTTGTCGTAACCCTCTCAACTCTTTAGAAGTTGCTATGTGGGTGAAATTATGATGTCATGCCAAGTTACAACCTTTTCAGAGTTCATTTGTATTGCTTTTCAAATTCAGATTCATTAAGCTCAAAATAAATCATTAAATGCATGAGAAATATGAAATGAAGTCAAAAAGGGTTGAAAATTGATGATGTTCCTTTGAATGCTGCATATTGAACGCACAAAAAGTATGGAGTTAAAATAAGTTATTGAAAATGAAATCCCTTTGTAATAGATGAGTTTTCCTCCGAAACCCTCATGCTTCTTATGAGATTGTCCAATTTGTACACCAAGTGCATCCAGTTTTTGCCGTAACCCTCCCAACTCTTTAGAATTTGCTATGTGGGTGAAATTATGATGTCATGCCAAGTGACAACCTTTTCAGAGTTCATTTGTACTGCTTTCCAAGCTCAGGGTCATTTAGTTCAAAATAAATCATTCAATGCGTGAGAAATATCAAATGAAGTCAGAAAGGGTTGAAAATTGATGATGTTCCTTTGAATGGTGCATATTGAACACAAAACATGATGGAGTTAAAATAATTTATTAAAAATGAAATCCCTTTCTAATAGATGAGTTTTCATCCGAAACGCACATGCTTCGAAAGAGATTGTCCAATTTGTACACGAAGTGCGTCCAGTTTTTTCCGTAAACCTCTCAACTCTTTAGTAGTTGCTATGTGGGTGAAATTATGATGTCATGCCAAGTTACAACCTTTTCAGAGTTCATTTATACTGCTTTTCAAATTCAGGGTCATTTAGCTCAAAATAAATCAATAAGTGCATGAGAAATATCAAATGACGTCAGAAAGGGTTCAAAATTGATGATGTGCCTTTGAATGGTGCATATTGAACACACAAAAAGTATGGAGTTACAATAAGTTATTAAAAATGAAATCCCTTTGTAATAGATGAGTTTTCGTCCGAAACCCTCATGCTTCATATGAGATTGTCCAATTTGTACACGAAGGGCATCCATTTTTTGCCATAACCCTCTCAACTCTTTAGAAGTTGCTATGTCGGTGAAATTATGATGTCATGCCAAGTTACAACCTTTTCAGAGTTCATTTGTACTGCTTTTCTAATTCAGGGTCGTTTAGCTCAAAATAAATCATTAAATGCATGAGAATTATCAAGTGAAGTCAGAAAGGGTTGAAAATTGATGATGCGCCTTTGAATGATGCATATTGAACACACAAAAATTATGGAGATACAATAATTTATTAAAAATGAAATCCCTTTGTAATAGACGAGTTTTCGTCCGAAACCCACTAGCTTCGAAATAGATTCTCCAATTTGTACACGAAGTGCATCCAGTTTTTGCCGTAACCCTCTCAACTCTTTAGAAGTTGCTATGTGGGTGAAATTATGATTTCATACCAAGTTACAACTTTTCTAGAGTTCATTTGTACTGATTTTCAAATTCAGGGTCATTTAGCTCAAAATAAATCATCAAATGCTTGAGAAATATCAAATGAAGTCAGAAAGGTTTGAAAATTGATGATGTGCCTTTGAATGGTGCATATTGAACACACAAAAATTATGGTGTTAAAATAAGTTATCAAAAATGAAATCCTTTGTAATATATCAGTTTCCGTCCGAAACCCACATGCTTCGAAAGAGATTGTCTAATTTGTACATGAAGTGCATCCAGTTTTTGCCGTAACCCTCACAACTCTTTAGAAGTTGCTATGTAGTTGAAATTAGGATGGCATGCCAAGTTACAACCTTTTCAGAGTTCATTTGTACCGCTTTTCAAATTCAGGGTCATTTAGCTCAAAATAAATCATTAAATGCATGAGAAATATCAAATGAAGTCAGAAAGGGTTGAAAATTGATGATGTGCCTTTGAATGGTGCATATTGAACACAAAAAATTATGGAGTTAAAATAAGTTATTAAAAATGAAATCCCTTTGTAATAGATGAGTTTTCGTCCGAAACCCTCATGCTTCTACTGAGATTGTCCAATTTGTACACGAAGTGCATCCAGTTTTGACCGTAACCCTCTCAACTCTTTAGGAGTTGCTATGTGGGTGAAATTATGATGTCATGCCAAGTTACAACCTTTTCAGAGTTCATTTGTATTGCTTTTCAATTTTAGGGTCATTTAGCTCAAAATAAATCATTAAATGCATGAGAAATATCAAATGAAGTCAAAAAGGGTTGAAAATTGATGATCTTCCTTTGAATGGTCTATATTGAACGCACAAAAAGCATGGAGTTGAAATAAGTTATTGAAAATGAAATCCCTTTGTAATAGATGAGTTGACGTCCGAAACCCTCATGCTTCTTATGAAATTGTCCAATTTGTACACGAAGTGCATCCAGTTTTTGCCGTAACCCTCTCAACTCTTTAGAAGTTGCTATGTGGGTGAAATTATGATGTCATGCCAAGTTACAACCTTTTCAGAGTTCATTTGTACTGCTTTTCAAACTCAGGGTCATTTAGCTCAAAATAAATCATTCAACGCATGAGAAATATCAATTGAAGTCAGAAAGGGTTGAAAATTGATGAGGTGCCTTTGAATGGTGCATATTGAACATAAAAAATTATGGAGTTAAAATAAGTTATTAAAAATGAAATCACTTTGTAATAGATGAGTTTTCGTCCGAAACCCTCGTCCTTCTTATGAGATTGTCCAATTTGTACACGAAGTGCGTCCATTTTTTGCCATAACCCTCTCAACTCTTTAGAAGTTGCTATGTGGATGAAATTATGATGTCGTGCCAAGTTACAACCTTTTCAGAGTTCATTTGTACCGCTTTTCAAATTCAAGGTCATTTAGCTCAAAATAAATCATTAAATGCATGAGAAATATCAAGTGAAGTCAGAAAGGGTTGAAAATTGATGATGTGCCTTTGAATGGTGCATATTGAACACACAAAAATTATGGAGATACAATAATTTATTAAAAATGAAATCCCGTTGTAATAGATGAGTTTTCGTCCGAAACCCTCATGCTTCTTATGAGACTTTCCAATTTATACACGAAGTGCGTCCATTTTTTGCCATAACCCTCTCAAATCTTTAGGAGTTGCTATGTGTGTGAAATTATGATGTCATGCCAAGTTACAACCTTTTGAGAGTTCATTTGTACTGCTTTTCAAATTCAGGGTCATTTAGCTCAAAATAAATCATTAAATGCATGAGAAATATCAAATGAAGTAAGAAAGGGTTAAAAATTGATGATGTGCCTTTGAATGGTGCATATTGAACACACAAAAATTATGGAGTTAAAATAAGTTATTAAAATGAAAACACTTTGTAATAGATGAGTTTTCGTCCGAAACCCTCATGCTTCTTATGAGATTGTCCAATTTGTACACGAAGTGCATCCAGTTTTTGTCGTAACCCTCTCAACTCTTTAGAAGTTCCTATGTGGGTGAAATTATGATGTCATGCCAAGTTACAACCTTTTCAGAGTTCATTTGTATTGCTTTTCAAATTCAGATTCATTAAGCTCAAAATAAATCATTAAATGCATGAGAAATATGAAATGAAGTCAAAAAGGGTTGAAAATTGATGATGTTCCTTTGAATGCTGCATATTGAACGCACAAAAAGTATGGAGTTAAAATAAGTTATTGAAAATGAAATCCCTTTGTAATAGATGAGTTTTCCTCCGAAACCCTCATGCTTCTTATGAGATTGTCCAATTTGTACACCAAGTGCATCCAGTTTTTGCCGTAACCCTCCCAACTCTTTAGACTTTGCTATGTGGGTGAAATTATGATGTCATGCCAAGTGACAACCTTTTCAGAGTTCATTTGTACTGCTTTCCAAGCTCAGGGTCATTTAGTTCAAAATAAATCATTCAATGCGTGAGAAATATCAAATGAAGTCAGAAAGGGTTGAAAATTGATGATGTTCCTTTGAATGGTGCATATTGAACACAAAACATGATGGAGTTAAAATAATTTATTAAAAATGAAATCCCTTTCTAATAGATGAGTTTTCATCCGAAACGCACATGCTTCGAAAGAGATTGTCCAATTTGTACACGAAGTGCGTCCAGTTTTTTCCGTAAACCTCTCAACTCTTTAGTAGTTGCTATGTGGGTGAAATTATGATGTCATGCCAAGTTACAACCTTTTCAGAGTTCATTTATACTGCTTTTCAAATTCAGGGTCATTTAGCTCAAAATAAATCAATAAGTGCATGAGAAATATCAAATGACGTCAGAAAGGGTTCAAAATTGATGATGTGCCTTTGAATGGTGCATATTGAACACACAAAAAGTATGGAGTTCAAATAAGTTATTAAAAATGAAATCCCTTTGTAATAGATGAGTTTTCGTCCGAAACCCTCATGCTTCATATGAGATTGTCCAATTTGTACACGAAGGGCATCCATTTTTTGCCATAACCCTCTCAACTCTTTAGAAGTTTCTATGTCGGTGAAATTATGATGTCATGCCAAGTGACAACCTTTTCAGAGTTCATTTGTACTGCTTTTCTAATTCAGGGTCATTTAGCTCAAAATAAATCATTAAATGCATGAGAATTATCAAGTGAAGTCAGAAAGGGTTGAAAATTGATGATGCGCCTTTGAATGGTGCATATTGAACACACAAAAATTATGGAGATACAATAATTTATTAAAAATGAAATCCCTTTGTAATAGACGAGTTTTCGTCCGAAACCCACTAGCTTCGAAATAGATTCTCCAATTTGTACACGAAGTGCATCCAGTTTTTGCCGTAACCCTCTCAACTCTTTAGAAGTTGCTATGTGGGTGAAATTATGATTTCATACCAAGTTACAACTTTTCTAGAGTTCATTTGTACTGATTTTCAAATTCAGGGTCATTTAGCTCAAAATAAATCATCAAATGCTTGAGAAATATCAAATGAAGTCAGAACGGGTTGAAAATTGATGATGTGCCTTTGAATGGTGCATATTGAACACACAAAAATTATGGTGTTAAAATAAGTTATCAAAAATGAAATCCCTTTGTAATATATGAGTTTCCGTCCGAAACCCACATGCTTCGAAAGAGATTGTCTAATTTGTACATGAAGTGCATCCAGTTTTTGCCGTAACCCTCACAACTCTTTAGAAGTTGCTATGTAGTTGAAATTAGGATGGCATGCCAAGTTACAACCTTTTCAGAGTTCATTTGTACCGCTTTTCAAATTCAGGGTCATTTAGCTCAAAATAAATCATTAAATGCATGAGAAATATCAAATGAAGTCAGAAAGGGTTGAAAATTGATGATGTGCCTTTGAATGGTGCATATTGAACACAAAAAATTATGGAGTTAAAATAAGTTATTAAAAATGAAATCCCTTTGTAATAGATGAGTTTTCGTCCGAAACCCTCATGCTTCTACTGAGATTGTCCAATTTGTACACGAAGTGCATCCAGTTTTGACCGTAACCCTCTCAACTCTTTAGGAGTTGCTATGTGGGTGAAATTATGATGTCATGCCAAGTTACAACCTTTTCAGAGTTCATTTGTATTGCTTTTCAATTTTAGGGTCATTTAGCTCAAAATAAATCATTAAATGCATGAGAAATATCAAATGAAGTCAAAAAGGGTTGAAAATTGATGATCTTCCTTTGAATGGTCTATATTGAACGCACAAAAAGCATGGAGTTGAAATAAGTTATTGAAAATGAAATCCCTTTGTAATAGATGAGTTGACGTCCGAAACCCTCATGCTTCTTATGAAATTGTCCAATTTGTACACGAAGTGCATCCAGTTTTTGCCGTAACCCTCTCAACTCTTTAGAAGTTGCTATGTGGGTGAAATTATGATGTCATGCCAAGTTACAACCTTTTCAGAGTTCATTTGTACTGCTTTTCAAACTCAGGGTCATTTAGCTCAAAATAAATCATTCAACGCATGAGAAATATCAATTGAAGTCAGAAAGGGTTGAAAATTGATGAGGTGCCTTTGAATGGTGCATATTGAACATAAAAAATTATGGAGTTAAAATAAGTTATTAAAAATGAAATCACTTTGTAATAGATGAGTTTTCGTCCGAAACCCTCGTCCTTCTTATGAGATTGTCCAATTTGTACACGAAGTGCGTCCATTTTTTGCCATAACCCTCTCAACTCTTTAGAAGTTGCTATGTGGATGAAATTATGATGTCGTGCCAAGTTACAACCTTTTCAGAGTTCATTTGTACCGCTTTTCAAATTCAAGGTCATTTAGCTCAAAATAAATCATTAAATGCATGAGAAATATCAAGTGAAGTCAGAAAGGGTTGAAAATTGATGATGTGCCTTTGAATGGTGCATATTGAACACACAAAAATTATGGAGATACAATAATTTATTAAAAATGAAATCCCGTTGTAATAGATGAGTTTTCGTCCGAAACCCTCATGCTTCTTATGAGACTTTCCAATTTATACACGAAGTGCGTCCATTTTTTGCCATAACCCTCTCAAATCTTTAGGAGTTGCTATGTGTGTGAAATTATGATGTCATGCCAAGTTACAACCTTTTGAGAGTTCATTTGTACTGCTTTTCAAATTCAGGGTCATTTAGCTCAAAATAAATCATTAAATGCATGAGAAATATCAAATGAAGTAAGAAAGGGTTAAAAATTGATGATGTGCCTTTGAATGGTGCATATTGAACACACAAAAATTATGGAGTTAAAATAAGTTATTAAAATGAAAACACTTTGTAATAGATGAGTTTTCGTCCGAAACCCTCATGCTTCTTATGAGATTGTCCAATTTGTACACGAAGTGCATCCAGTTTTTGTCGTAACCCTCTCAACTCTTTAGAAGTTCCTATGTGGGTGAAATTATGATGTCATGCCAAGTTACAACCTTTTCAGAGTTCATTTGTATTGCTTTTCAAATTCAGATTCATTAAGCTCAAAATAAATCATTAAATGCATGAGAAATATGAAATGAAGTCAAAAAGGGTTGAAAATTGATGATGTTCCTTTGAATGCTGCATATTGAACGCACAAAAAGTATGGAGTTAAAATAAGTTATTGAAAATGAAATCCCTTTGTAATAGATGAGTTTTCCTCCGAAACCCTCATGCTTCTTATGAGATTGTCCAATTTGTACACCAAGTGCATCCAGTTTTTGCCGTAACCCTCCCAACTCTTTAGAATTTGCTATGTGGGTGAAATTATGATGTCATGCCAAGTGACAACCTTTTCAGAGTTCATTTGTACTGCTTTCCAAGCTCAGGGTCATTTAGTTCAAAATAAATCATTCAATGCGTGAGAAATATCAAATGAAGTCAGAAAGGGTTGAAAATTGATGATGTTCCTTTGAATGGTGCATATTGAACACAAAACATGATGGAGTTAAAATAATTTATTAAAAATGAAATCCCTTTCTAATAGATGAGTTTTCATCCGAAACGCACATGCTTCGAAAGAGATTGTCCAATTTGTACACGAAGTGCGTCCAGTTTTTTCCGTAAACCTCTCAACTCTTTAGTAGTTGCTATGTGGGTGAAATTATGATGTCATGCCAAGTTACAACCTTTTCAGAGTTCATTTATACTGCTTTTCAAATTCAGGGTCATTTAGCTCAAAATAAATCAATAAGTGCATGAGAAATATCAAATGACGTCAGAAAGGGTTCAAAATTGATGATGTGCCTTTGAATGGTGCATATTGAACACACAAAAAGTATGGAGTTCAAATAAGTTATTAAAAATGAAATCCCTTTGTAATAGATGAGTTTTCGTCCGAAACCCTCATGCTTCATATGAGATTGTCCAATTTGTACACGAAGGGCATCCATTTTTTGCCATAACCCTCTCAACTCTTTAGAAGTTTCTATGTCGGTGAAATTATGATGTCATGCCAAGTGACAACCTTTTCAGAGTTCATTTGTACTGCTTTTCTAATTCAGGGTCATTTAGCTAAAAATAAATCATTAAATGCATGAGAATTATCAAGTGAAGTCAGAAAGGGTTGAAAATTGATGATGCGCCTTTGAATGGTGCATATTGAACACACAAAAATTATGGAGATACAATAATTTATTAAAAATGAAATCCCTTTGTAATAGACGAGTTTTCGTCCGAAACCCACTAGCTTCGAAATAGATTCTCCAATTTGTACACGAAGTGCATCCAGTTTTTGCCGTAACCCTCTCAACTCTTTAGAAGTTGCTATGTGGGTGAAATTATGATTTCATACCAAGTTACAACTTTTCTAGAGTTCATTTGTACTGATTTTCAAATTCAGGGTCATTTAGCTCAAAATAAATCATCAAATGCTTGAGAAATATCAAATGAAGTCAGAACGGGTTGAAAATTGATGATGTGCCTTTGAATGGTGCATATTGAACACACAAAAATTATGGTGTTAAAATAAGTTATCAAAAATGAAATCCCTTTGTAATATATGAGTTTCCGTCCGAAACCCACATGCTTCGAAAGAGATTGTCTAATTTGTACATGAAGTGCATCCAGTTTTTGCCGTAACCCTCACAACTCTTTAGAAGTTGCTATGTAGTTGAAATTAGGATGACATGCCAAGTTACAACCTTTTCAGAGTTCATTTGTACCGCTTTTCAAATTCAGGGTCATTTAGCTCAAAATAAATCATTAAATGCATGAGAAATATCAAATGAAGTCAGAAAGGGTTGAAAATTGATGATGTGCCTTTGAATGGTGCATATTGAACACAAAAAATTATGGAGTTAAAATAAGTTATTAAAAATGAAATCCCTTTGTAATAGATGAGTTTTCGTCCGAAACCCTCATGCTTCTACTGAGATTGTCCAATTTGTACACGAAGTGCATCCAGTTTTGACCGTAACCCTCTCAACTCTTTAGGAGTTGCTATGTGGGTGAAATTATGATGTCATGCCAAGTTACAACCTTTTCAGAGTTCATTTGTATTGCTTTTCAATTTTAGGGTCATTTAGCTCAAAATAAATCATTAAATGCATGAGAAATATCAAATGAAGTCAAAAAGGGTTGAAAATTGATGATCTTCCTTTGAATGGTCTATATTGAACGCACAAAAAGCATGGAGTTGAAATAAGTTATTGAAAATGAAATCCCTTTGTAATAGATGAGTTGACGTCCGAAACCCTCATGCTTCTTATGAAATTGTCCAATTTGTACACGAAGTGCATCCAGTTTTTGCCGTAACCCTCTCAACTCTTTAGAAGTTGCTATGTGGGTGAAATTATGATGTCATGCCAAGTTACAACCTTTTCAGAGTTCATTTGTACTGCTTTTCAAACTCAGGGTCATTTAGCTCAAAATAAATCATTCAACGCATGAGAAATATCAATTGAAGTCAGAAAGGGTTGAAAATTGATGAGGTGCCTTTGAATGGTGCATATTGAACATAAAAAATTATGGAGTTAAAATAAGTTATTAAAAATGAAATCACTTTGTAATAGATGAGTTTTCGTCCGAAACCCTCGTCCTTCTTATGAGATTGTCCAATTTGTACACGAAGTGCGTCCATTTTTTGCCATAACCCTCTCAACTCTTTAGAAGTTGCTATGTGGATGAAATTATGATGTCGTGCCAAGTTACAACCTTTTCAGAGTTCATTTGTACCGCTTTTCAAATTCAAGGTCATTTAGCTCAAAATAAATCATTAAATGCATGAGAAATATCAAGTGAAGTCAGAAAGGGTTGAAAATTGATGATGTGCCTTTGAATGGTGCATATTGAACACACAAAAATTATGGAGATACAATAATTTATTAAAAATGAAATCCCGTTGTAATAGATGAGCTTTCGTCCGAATCCCTCATGCTTCTTATGAGATAGTCCAATTTGTACACGAAGTGCATCCAGTTTTTGCCATAACCCTCTCAACTCTTTAGAAATTGCTATGTGGGTGAAATTATGATGTCATGCCAAGTTACAACCTTTCCAGAGTTCATTTGTTCAGATTTTCTAATTCAGGGTCATTTAGCTCAAAATAAATCATTAAATGCA
This sequence comes from Hordeum marinum, assembly GCA_022496015.1. Lineage (NCBI taxonomy): Eukaryota > Viridiplantae > Streptophyta > Magnoliopsida > Poales > Poaceae > Hordeum > Hordeum marinum. The sequence continues at coordinate 514,558,012 of CM039676.1, read as the reverse complement.
TGAGAAATATCAAATGAAGTCAGAAAGGGTTGAAAATTGATGATGTTCCTTTGAATGGTGCATATTGAATACAGAAAAAGTATGGAGTTAAAATAAGTTATTAGAAATGAAATCCCTGTGTAATTGATGAGTTTTCATCCGAAACCCTCATGCTTCTTATGAGATTGTCCATTTTGTACACGAAGTGCATCCATTTTTTACCGTAACCCTCTCAACTCTTTAGAAGTTGCTATGTGGGTGAAATTATGAGGTCATGCCAACTTACAACCTTTTCAGAGTTCATTTGTACTGCTTTTCAAACTCAGGGTCATTTAGCTCAAAATAAATCATTAAATGCATGAGAAATATCAAATGAAGTTAGAAAGGGTTGAAAATTGATGATGTGCCTTTGAATGGTGCATATTGAACACACAAAAATTATGGAGTTAAAATAAGTTATTAAAATGAAATCCCTTTGTAGTAGATGAGTTTTCGTCCGAAACCCACATGCTTCGAAAGAGATTGTCCAATTTGTACACGAAGTGCATCCAGTTTTCGCCGTAACCCTCTCAACTCTTTAGAAGTTACTATGTAGGTGAAATTATGATGTCACGCCAAGTTACAACCTTTTCAGAGTTCATTTGTACCGCTTTTCAAATTTAGGGTCATTTAGCTCAAATAAATCATTAAATGCATGAGAAATATCAAACGAAGTCGGAATTAGTTAAAATTGCTGATGTGCCTTTGAATGGTGCATATTGAACACACAAAAAGTATGGAGTTAAAATAAGTTATTAAAAATGAATTCCGTTTCTAATAGATGAGTTTTCGTCCGAAACCCACATGCTTCGAAAAGAGATTGTCCAATTTGTACATGAAGTGCGTCCAGTTTTTTCCGTAACCCTCTCAACTCTTCAGAAGTTGTTATGTGGGTGAAATTATGATGTCATGCCAAGTTACAATCTTTTCAGAGTTCATTTGTACTGCTTTTGAAACTCAGGGTCATTTAGCTCAAAATAAATCATTAAATGCATGATAAATATCAAATGAAGTCAGAAAGGGTTGAAAATTGATGATGTGCCTTTGAATGGTGCATATTGAAGACAAAAAATAATGGAGTTAAATAAGTTATTAAAAATGAAATCCCTTTGTAATAGATGAGTTTTCGTCCGAAACCCACATGCTTCGAAAGGAGATTGTCCAATTTGTACACGAAGTGCATCCAGTTTTTTCCATAACCCTCTGAACTCTTTAGAAGTTGTTATGTGGGTGAAATTATGATTTCATGCCAAGTTACAACCTTTTCAGAGTTCATTTGTACTGCTTTTCAAATTCAGGGTCATTTAGCTCAAAATAAATCAATCAGTGCATGAGAAATATCAAATGAAGTCAGAAAGGGTTGAAAATTTATGATGTACCTTTGAATGCTGCATATTTAACACACAAAAAGTATGGAGTTAAAATAAGTTATTAAAAATGAAATCCCTTTGTAATAGATAAGTTTTCATCCGAAACCCTCATGCTTCTTATGAGATTGTCCAATTTGTACACGAAGTGCATCCATTTTTTGCCATCACCCTCTCAACTCTTTAGAAGTTGCTATGTGGGTGAAATTATGATGTCATGCCAAGTTACAACCTTTTCAAAGTTCATTTGTACTGCTTTTAGAATTGAGGGTCATTTAGCTCGAAATAAATCAATAAGTGCATGAGAAATATCAAATGAAGTCAGAAAGGGTTGAAAATTGATGATGTGCCTTTGAATGGTGCATATTGAACACACAAAAATTATGGAGTTAAAATAAGTTATTAAAAATGTAATCCCTTTGTAATAGATGAGTTTTCGTTTGAAACCCTCATGCTTCTTATGAGATTGTCCAATTTGTACACGAAGTGCATCCAGTTTTGGCCGTAACCCTCTCAACTCTTTAGAAGTTTCTATGTGGGTGAAATTACGATTTCATGCCAAGTTCCAACCTTTTCAGAGTTCATTTGTATTGCTTTTCAAATTTAGAGTCATTTAGCTCAAAATAAATAATTAAATGCATGAGAAATACGAAATGAAGTCAGAAAGGGTTGAAAATTGATGATGTTCCTTTGAATGCTGCATATTGAACGCACAAAAAGTATGGAGTTAAAATAAGTTATTGAAAATGAAATCCCTTTGTAATAGATGAGTTTTCGTCCGAAACGCTCATGCTTCTTATGAGATTGTCCAATTTGTACACCAAGTGCATCCAGTTTTTGCCGTAACCCTCCCAACTCTTTAGAATTTGCTATGTGGGTGAAATTATGATGTCATGCCAAGTTACAACCTTTTCAGAGTTCATTTGTACTGCTTTTCAAACTCAGGGTCATTTAGTTCAAAATAAATCATTCAATGCGTGAGAAATATCAAATGAAGTCAGAAAGGGTTGAAAATTGATGATGTTCCTCTGAATGGTGCATATTGAACACAAAAATGATGGAGTTAAAATAATTTAATAAAAATGAAATCCCTTTCTAATAGATGAGTTTTCATCCGAAACGCACATGCTTCGAAAGAGATTTTCCAATTTGTACACGAAGTGCGTCCAGTTCTTGACGTAACCTTCTCAACTCTTTAATAGTTGTTATGTGGGTGAAATTATGATGTCATGCCAAGTTACAACCTTTTCAGAGTTCATTTGTACCGCTTTTCAAATTCAGGGTCATTTAGCTCAAAATAAATCATTAAATGCATGAGAAATATCAAGTGAAGTCCGAAACCCACTAGCTTCGAAATAGATTGTCCAATTTGTACACGAAGTGCATCCAGTTCTTGACGTAACCCTCTCAACTCTTTAGAAGTTGCTATGTGCGTGAAATTATGATTTCATGCCAAGTTACAACCTTTCTAGAGTTCATTTGTACTGCTTTTCAAATTCAGGGTTATTTAGCTCAAAATAAATCGTCAAATGCTTGAGAAATATGAAATGAAGTCAGAAAGGGTTGAAAATTGATGATGTGCCTTTGAATGGTGCATATTGAACACACAAAAAGTATGGTGTTAAAATAAGTTATTAAAAATGAAATCCCTTTGTAATATATGAGTTTTCGTCCGAAACCCACATGCTTCGAAAGAGATTGTCTAATTTGTACATGAAGTGCATCCAGTTTTTCCCGTAACCCTCACAACTCTTTAGAAGTTGCTATGTAGTTGAAATTACGATGGCATGCCAAGTTACAACCTTTTCAGAGTTCATTTGTACCGCTTTTGAAATTCAGGGTCATTTAGCTCAAAATAAATCATTAAATGCATGAGAAATATCAAGTGAAGTCAGAAAGGGTTGAAAATTGATGATGTGCCTTTGTATGGTGCATATTGAACACAAAAAATTATGGAGTTAAAATAAGTTATTAAAAATGAAATCCCTTTGTAATAGATGAGTTTTCGTCCGAAACCCTCATGCATCTTATGAGATTGTCCAATTTGTACACGAAATGCATCCAGTTTTGACCGTAACCCTCTCAACTCTTTAGAAGTTCCTGTGTGGGTGAAATTCTGATGTTATGCCAAGTTATAACCTTTTTAGAGTCCATTTGTATTGCTTTTCAAATTCAGGGTCATTTAGCTCAAAATAAATCATTAAGTGCATGAGAAATATGAAATGAAGTCAGAAAGGGTTGAAAATTGATGATGTGCCTTTGAATGGTGCATATTGAACACACAAAAATTATGGAGTTAAAATAAATTATTAAAATGAAATCCCTTTGTAATAGATGAGTTTTCGTCCAAAACCCTCATGCTTCTTATGAGATTGTCCAATTTGTACACGAAGTGCGTCCAGTTTTTTCCGTAACCCTCTCAACTCTTTAGAAGTTGCTATGTGGGTGAAATTATGATGGCATGCCAAGTTACAACCTTTTCAGAGTTCATTTGTACTGCTTTTCAAACTCAGGGTCATTTAGCTCAAAATAAATCGTTTAATGCATGAGCAATATCAATTGAAGTCACAAAGGGTTGAAAATTGATGATGTGCCTTTGAATGGTGCATATTGAAAATAAAAATTATGGAGTTAAAATAAGTTATTAAAAATGAAATCCCTTTGTAATAGATGAGTTTTCGTCCGAAACCCTCATGCTTCTTATGAGACTGTCCAATTTGTACACGAAGTGCGTCCATTTTTTCCCATAACCCTCTCAAATCTTTAGAAGTTGCTATGTGGGTGAAATTATGATGTCATGCCAAGTTACAACCTTTTTCGAGTTCATTTGTACTACTTTTCAAATTCAGGGTCATTTAGCTCAAAATAAATCATTAAATGCATGAGAAATATCAAATGAAGTCAGAAAGGGTTGAAAATTGATGATGTGCCTTTGAATGGTGCATATTGAACACACAAAAATTATGGAGTTAAAATAAGTTATTCAAATGAAATCCCTTTGTAATAGATGAGTTTTCGTCCGAAACCCTCATGCTTCTTATGAGATTGTCCAATTTGTACACGAAGTGCATCCAGTTTTTGTCGTAACCCTCTCAACTCTTTAGAAGTTGCTATGTGGGTGAAAATATGATGTCATGCCAAGTTACAACCTTTTCAGAGTTCATTTGTATTGCTTTTCAAATTCAGATTCATTTAGCTCAAAATAAATCACTAAATGCATGAGAAATATGAAATGAAGTCAAAAAGGGTTGAAAATTGATGATGGTCCTTTGAATGCTGCATATTGAACGCACAAAAAGAATGGAGTTAAAATAAGTTATTGAAAATGAAATCCGTTTGTAATAGATGAGTTTTCGTCCGAAACGCTCATGCTTCTTATGAGATTGTCCAATTTGTACACCAAGTGCATCCAGTTTTTGCCGTAACCCTCCCAACTCTTTAGAATTTTCTATGTGGGTGAAATTATGATGTCATGCCAAGTTACAACCTTTTCAGAGTTCATTTGTACTGCTTTTCAAACTCAGGGTCATTTAGTTCAAAATAAATCATTCAATGCGTGAGAAATATCAAATGAAGTCAGAAAGGGTCTAAAATTGATGATGTTCCTCTGAATGGTGCATATTGAACACAAAAATGATGGAGTTAAAATAATTTAATAAAAATGAAATCCCTTTCTAATAGATGAGTTTTCATCCGAAACGCACATGCTTCGAAAGAGATTTTCCAATTTGTACACGAAGTGCGTCCAGTTTTTTCCGTAACCCTCTCAACTCTTTCGTAGTTGCTATGTGGGTGAAATTATGATTTCATGCCAAGTTACAACCTTTTCAGAGTTCATTTATACTGCTTTTCAAATTCAGGGTCATTTAGCTCAAAATAAATCAATAAGTGCATGAGAAATATCAAATGAAGTCAGAAAGGGTTGAAAATTGATGATGTGCCTTTCAATGGTGCATATTGAACACAAAAAATTATGGAGTTAAAATAAGTTATTAAAAATTAAATCCCTTTGTAATAGATGAGTTTTCGTCCAAAACCCTCATGCTTCACATGAGATTGTCCAATTTGTACACGAAGTGCATCCATTTTTTGCCATAACCCTCTCAACTATTTAGAAGTTTTTATTTGGGTGATATTATGATGTCATGCCAAGTTACAACCTTTTTAGAGTTCATTTGTATTGCTTTTAAAATTCAGGGTCATTTAGCTCAAAATAAATCATTAAATGCATGAGAAATATCAAATGAAGTCAGAAAGGGTTGAAAATTGATGATGTGCCTTTGAATGGTGCATATTGAACACCAAAAATTATGGAGTTAAAATAAGTTATTAAAAATTAAATCCCTTTGTAATAGATGAGTTTTCGTCCGAAACTCTCATGCTTCTTATGAGATTGTCCAATTTGTACACGAAGTGCATCAAGTTTTGACCGTAACCCTCTCAACTCTTTAGAAGTTGCTATGTGGGTGAAATTATGATGTCATGCCAAGTTACAACCTTTTTAGAGTTCATTTGTATTGCTTTTCAAATTCAGGGTCATTTAGGTCAAAATAAATCATTAAATGCATGAGAAATATCAAATGAAGTCAGAAAGGGTTGAAAATTGATGATGTGCCTTTGAATGGTGCATATTGAACACACAAAAATTATGGAGTTAAAATAAGTTATTAAAATGAAATCCCTTTGTAATAGATGAGTTTTCGTCCGAAACCCTCATGCTTCTTATGAGATTGTCCAATTTGTACACGAAGTGCATCCAGTTTTTGTCGTAACCCTCTCAACTCTTTAGAAGTTGCTATGTGGGTGAAATTATGATGTCATGCCAAGTTACAACCTTTTCAGAGTTCATTTTTATTGCTTTTCAAATTTCGATTCATTTAGCTCAAAATAAATCATTAAATGCACAAGAAATATGAAATGAAGTCAAAAAGGGTTGAAAATTGATGATGTTCCTTTGAATACTGCATATTGAACGCACAAAAAGTATGGAGTTAAAATAAGTTATTGAAAATGAAATCCCTTTGTAATAGATGAGTTTTCGTTCGAAACCCTCATGCTTCTTATGAGATTGTCCAATTTGTACACCAAGTGCATCCAGTTTTTGCCGTAACCCTCCCAACTCTTTAGAATTTGCTATGTGGGTGAAATTATGATGTCATGCCAAGTTACAACCTTTTCAGAGTTCATTTGTACTGCTTTTCAAACTCAGGGTCATTTAGTTCAAAATAAATCATTCAATGCTTGAGAAATATCAAATGAAGTCAGAAAGGGTTGAAAATTGATGATGTTCCTTTGAATGGTGCATATTGAACACAAAAAATGATGGAGTTAAAATAATTTATTAAGAATGAAATCCCTTTCTAATAGATGAGTTTTCATCCGAAACGCACATGCTTCGAAAGGGATTGTCCAATTTGTACACGAAGTGCGTCCAGTTTTTTCCGTAACCCTCTCAACTCTTTAGTAGTTGCTATGTGGGTTAAATTATGATGTCATGCCAAGTTACAACCTTTTCAGAGTTCATTTATACTGCTTTTCAAATACAGGGTCATTTAGCTCAAAATAAATCAATAAGTGCATGAGAAATATCAAATGAAGTCAGAAAGGGTTGAAAATTGATGATGTGCCTTTGAATGGTGCATATTGAACACACAAAAAGTATGGAGTTAAAATAAGTTATTAAAAATGAAATCCCTTTGTAATAGATGAGTTTTCGTCCGAAACCCTCATGCTTCATATGAGGTTGTCCAATTTGTACACGAAGTGCATCCATTTTTTGCCATAACCCTCTCAACTCTTTAGAAGTTGCTATGTGGGTGAAATTATGATGTCATGCCAAGTTACAACCTTTTCAGTGTTCATTTGTACTACTTTTCAAATTCAGGGTCATTTAGCTCAAAATAAATCATTAAATGCATGAGAAATATCAAGTGAAGTCAGAAAGGGTTGAAAATTGATGATGTGCCTTTGAATGGTGCATATTGAACACACAAAAATTATGGAGATACAATAATTTATTAAAAATGAAATCCCTTTGTAATAGACGAGTTTTCGTCCGAAACCCACTAGCTTCGAAATAGATTGTCCAATTTGTACACGAAGTGCATCCAGTTTTTACCGTAACCCTCCCAACTCTTTAGAATTTGCTATGTGGGTGAAATTATGATGTCATGCCAAGTTACAACCTTTTCAGAGTTCATTTGTACTACTTTTCAAACTCAGGGTCATTTAGTTCAAAATAAATCATTCAATGCGTGAGAAATATCAAATGAAGTCAGAAAGGGTTGAAAATTGATGATGTTCGTTTGAATGGTGCATATTGAACACAAAAAATGATGGAGTTAAAACAATTTATTAAAAATGAAATCCCTTCCTAATAGACGAGTTTTCATCCGAAACGCACCTGCTTCGAAAGAGATTTTCCAATTTGTACACGAAGTGCGTCCAGTTTTTTCCGTAACCCTCTCAACTCTTTAGTAGTTGCTATGTGGGTGAAATTATGATGTCATGCCAAGTTACAACCTTTTCAGAGTTCATTTATACTGCTTTTCAAATTCAGGGTCATTTAGCTCAAAATAAATCAATAAGTGCATGAGAAATATGAATTGAAGTCAGAAAGGGTTGAAAATTGATGATGTTCCTTTGAATGGTGCATATTGAACACAAAAAATGATGGAGTTAAAATAATTTATTAAGAATGAAATCCCTTTCTAATAGATGAGTTTTCATCCGAAACGCACATGCTTCGAAAGAGATTGTCCAATTTGTACACGAAGTGCGTCCAGTTTTTCCGTAACCCTCTCAACTCTTTAGTAGTTGCTATGTGGGTGAAATTATGATGTCATGCCAAGTTACAACCTTTTCAGAGTTCATTTATACTGCTTTTCAAATACAGGGTCATTTAGCTCAAAATAAATCAATAAGTGCATGAGAAATATGAAATGAAGTCAGAAAGGGTTGAAAATTGATGATGTGCCTTTGAATGGTGCATATTGAACACACAAAAAGTATGGAGCTAAAATAAGTTATTAAAAATGAAATCCCTTTGTAATAGATGAGTTTTCGTCCGAAACCCTCATGCTTCATATGAGATTGTCCAATTTGTACACGAAGTGCATCCATTTTTTGCCATAACCCTCTCAACTCTTTAGAAGTTTCTATGTGGGTGAAATTATGATGTCATGCCAAGTTACAACCTTTTCAGAGTTCATTTGTACTGCTTTTCAAATTCAGGGTCATTTAGCTCAAAATAAATCATTAAATGCATGAGAAATATCAAGTGAAGTCAGAAAGGGTTTAAAATTGATGATGTGCCTTTGAATGGTGCATATTGAACACACAAAAATTATGGAGATACAATAATTTATTAAAAATGAAATCCCTTTGTAATAGACGAGTTTTCGTCCGAAACCCACTAGCTTCGAAATAGATTGTCCAATTTGTACACGAAGTGCATCCAGTTTTTACCGTAACCCTCCCAACTCTTTAGAATTTGCTATGTGGGTGAAATTATGATGTCATGCCAAGTTACAACCTTTTTAGAGTTCATTTGTACTACTTTTCAAACTCAGGGTCATTTAGTTCAAAATAAATCATTCAATGCGTGAGAAATATCAAATGAAGTCAGAAAGGGTTGAAAATTGATGATGTTCCTTTGAATGGTGCATATTTAACACAAAAAATGATGGAGTTAAAACAATTTATTAAAAATGAAATCCCTTTCTAATAGATGAGTTTTCATCCGGAACGCACATGCTTCGAAAGAGATTTTCCAATTTGTACACGAAGTGCGTCCAGTTTTTTCCGTAACCCTCTCAACTCTTTAGTAGTTGCTATGTGGGTGAAATTATGATGTCATGCCAAGTTACAACCTTTTCAGAGTTCATTTATACTGCTTTTCAAATTCAGGGTCATTTAGCTCAAAATAAATCAATAAGTGCATGAGAAATATCAAATGAAGTCAGAAAGGGTTGAAAATTGATGATGTGCCTTTGAATGGTGCATATTGAACACAAAAAATTATGGAGTTAAAATAAGTTATTAAAAATGAAATCCCTTTCAAATAGATGAGTTTTCGTCCGAAACCCTCATGCTTCATATGAGATTGTCCAATTTGTACAAGAAGTGCATCCATTTTTCGCCATAACCCTCTCAACTGTTTAGAAGTTGCTATGTGGGTGAAATTATGATGTCATGCCAAGTTACAACCTTTTTAGAGTTCATTTGTATTGCTTTTCAAATTCAGGGTCATTTAGGTCAAAATAAATCATTAAATGCATGAGAAATATGAAATGAAGTCAGAAAGGGTTGAAAATTGATGATGTGCCTTTGAATGGTGCATATTGAACACAAAAAATTATGGAGTTAAAATAATTTATTAAGAATGAAATCCCTTTCTAATAGATGAGTTTTCATCCGAAACGCACATGCTTCAAAAGAGATTGTCCAATTTGTACACGAAGTGCGTCCAGTTTTTCCGTAACCCTCTCAACTCTTTAGTAGTTGCTATGTGGGTGAAATTATGATGTCATGCCAAGTTACAACCTTTTCAGAGTTCATTTATACTCCTTTTCAAATACAGGGTCATTTAGCTCAAAATAAATCAATAAGTGCATGAGAAAGATCAAATGAAGTCAGAAAGGGTTGAAAATTGATGATGTGCCTTTGAATGGTGCATATTGAACACACAAAAAGTATGGAGTTAAAATAAGTTATTAAAAATGAGATCCCTTTGTAATAGATGAGTTTTCGTCCGAAACCCTCATGCTTCATATGAGATTGTCCAATTTGTACACGAAGTGCATCCATTTTTTGCCATAACCCTCTCAACTCTTTAGAAGTTGCTATGTGGGTGAAATTATGATGTCATCCCAAGTTACAACCTTTTCAGAGTTCATTTGTACTGCTTTTCAAATTCAGGGTCATTTAGCTCAAAATAAATCATTAAATGCATGAGAAATATCAAGTGAAGTCAGAAAGGGTTGAAAATTGATGATGTGCCTTTGAATGGTGCATATTGAACACACAAAAATTATGGAGATACAATAATTTATTAAAAATGAAATCCCTTTGTAATAGACGAGTTTTCGTCCGAAACCCACTAGCTTCGAAATAGATTGTCCAATTTGTACACGAAGTGCATCCAGTTTTTACCGTAACCCTCCCAACTCTTTAGAATTTGCTATGTGGGTGAAATTATGATGTCATGCCAAGTTACAACCTTTTTAGAGTTCATTTGTACTACTTTTCAAACTCAGGGTCATTTAGTTCAAAATAAATCATTCAATGCGTGAGAAATATCAAATGAAGTCAGAAAGGGTTGAAAATTGATGATGTTCCTTTGAATGGTGCATATTGAACACAAAAAATGATGGAGTTAAAACAATTTATTAAAAATGAAATCCCTTTCTAATAGATGAGTTTTCATCCGAAACGCACATGCTTCGAAAGAGATTTTCCAATTTGTACACGAAGTGCGTCCAGTTTTTTCCGTAACCCTCTCAACTCTTTAGTAGTTGCTATGTGGGTGAAATTATGATGTCATGCCAAGTTACAACCTTTTCAGAGTTCATTTATACTGCTTTTCAAATTCAGGGTCATTTAGCTCAAAATAAATCAATAAGTGCATGAGAAATATCAAATGAAGTCAGAAAGGGTTGAAAATTGATGATGTGCCTTTGAATGGTGCATATTGAACACAAAAAATTATGGAGTTAAAATAAGTTATTAAAAATGAAATCCCTTTCAAATAGATGAGTTTTCGTCCGAAACCCTCATGCTTCATATGAGATTGTCCAATTTGTACAAGAAGTGCATCCATTTTTTGCCATAACCCTCTCAACTGTTTAGAAGTTGCTATGTGGGTGAAATTATGATGTCATGCCAAGTTACAACCTTTTTAGAGTTCATTTGTATTGCTTTGCAAATTCAGGGTCATTTAGGTCAAAATAAATCATTAAATGCATGAGAAATATGAAATGACGTCAGAAAGGGTTGAAAATTGATGATGTGCCTTTGAATGGTGCATATTGAACACAAAAAATTATGGAGTTAAAATAAGTTATTAAAAATGAAATCCCTTTGTAATAGATGAGTTTTCGTCCGAAACCCTCATGCTTCTTATGAGATTGTCCAATTTGTACACGAAGTGCATCAAGTTTGGACCGTAACCCTCTCAACTCTTTGGAAGTTGCTATGTGGGTGAAATTATGATGTCATGCCAAGTTACAACCTTTTTAGAGTTCATTTGTATTGCTTTTCAAATTCAGCGTCATTTAGCTCAAAATAAATCATTAAATGAATGAGAAATATCAAATAAAGTCAGAAAGGGTTGAAAATTGATGATGTGCCTTTGAATGGTGCATATTGAACACACAAAAATTATGGAGTTAAAATAAGTTATTAAAAATGAAATCCCTTTGTAATAGATGAGTTTTCGTCCGAAACCCTCATGCTTCTTATGAGATTGTCCAATTTGTACACGAAGTGCGTCCAGTTTTTTCCGTAACCCTCTCAACTCTATAGAAGTTTCTATGTGGGTGAAATTATGATGGCATGCCAAGTTACAACCTTTACATAGTTCATTTGTACTGCTTTTCAAACTCAGGGTCATTTAGGTCAAAATAAATCATTTAATGCATGAGCAATATCAATTGAAGTCAGAAAGGGTTGAAAATTGATGATGTGCCTTTGAATGGTGCATATTGAAAATAAAAATTATGGAGTTAAAATTAGTTATTAAAAATGAAATCCCTTTATAATAGATGAGTTTTCGTTCGAAACCCTCATGCTTCTTATGAGACTGTCCAATTTGTACACGAAGTGCGTCCATTTTTTGCCATAACCCTCTGAAATCTTTAGAAGTTGCTATGTGGGTCAAATTATGATGTCATGCCAAGTTACAACCTTTTCAGAGTTCATTTGTACTGCTTTTCAAATTCAGGGTCATTTAGCTCAAAATAAATCATTAAATGCATGAGAAATATCAAATGAAGTCAGAAAGTGTTGAAAATTGATGATGTGCCTTTGAATGGTGCATATTGAACACACAAAAATTATGGAGTTAAAATAAGTTATTAAAATGAAATCCCTTTGTAATAGATGAGTTTTCGTCCGAAACCCTCATGCTTCTTATGAGATTGTCCAATTTGTACACGAAGTGCATCCAGTTTTTGTCGTAACCCTCTCAACTCTTTAGAAGTTGCTATGTGGGTGAAATTATGATGTCATGCCAAGTTACAACCTTTTCAGAGTTCATTTGTATTGCTTTTCAAACTCAGGGTCATTTAGTTCAAAATAAATCATTCAATGCGTGAGAAATATCAAATGAAGTCAGAAAGGGTTGAAAATTGATGATGTTCCTTTGAATGCTGCATATTGAACGCACAAAAAGTATGGAGTTAAAATAAGTGATTGAAAATGAAATCCCTTTGTAATAGATGAGTTTTCGTCCGGAACCATCATGCTTCTTATGAGAGTGTCCAATTTGTACACCTAGTGCATCCAGTTTTTGCCGTAACCCTCCCAACTCTTTAGAATTTGCTATGTGGGTGAAATTATGATGTCATGCCAAGTTACAACCTTTTCAGAGTTCATTTGTACTGCTTTTCAAACTCAGGGTCATTTAGTTCAAAATAAATCATTCAATGCGTGAGAAATATCAAATGAAGTCAGAAAGGGTTGAAAATTGATGATGTTCCTTTGAATGGTGCATATTGAACACAAAAAATGATGGAGTTAAAATAATTTATTAAGAATGAAATCCCTTTCTACTAGATGAGTTTTCATCCGAAACGCACATGCATCGAAAGAGATTGTCTAATTTGTACACGAAGTGCGTCCAGTTTTTTCCGTAACCCTCTCAACTCTTTAGTAGTTGCTATGTGGATGAAATTATGATGTCATGCCAAGTTACAACCTTTTCAGAGTTCATTTGTACCGCTCTTCAAATTCAGGGTCATTTAGCTCAAAATAAATCAATAACTGCATGAGAAATATCAATTGAAGTCAGAAAGGGTTGAAAATTGATGATGTGCCTTTGAATGGTGCATATTGAACACACAAAAAGTATGGAGTTAAAATAAGTTATTAAAAATGAAATCCCTTTGTAATAGACGAGTTTTCGTCCGAAACCCTCATGCTTCATATGAGATTGTCCAATTTGTACACGAAGTTCATCCAGTTTTTACCGTAACCCTCTCAACTCTTTAGAAGTTTCTATGTGGGTGAAATTATGATTTCATGGCAAGTTACAACCTTTCCAGAGTTCATTTGTACTGCTTTTCAAATTCAGGGTCATTTAGCTCAAAATAAATCATCAAATGCTTGAGAAATATCAAATGAAGTCAGAAAGGGTTGAAAATTGATGATGTGCCTTTGAATGGTGCATATTGAACACACACAAATTATGGTGTTAAAATAAGTTATCAAAAATGAAATCCCTTTGTAATATATGAGTTTCCGTCCGAAACCCACATGCTTCTTCTGAGATTGTCCAATTTGTACATGAAGTGCATCCAGTTTTGACCGTAACCCTCTCAACTCTTTAGGAGTTGCTATGTGGGTGAAATTATGATGTCATGCCAAGTTACAACCTTTTCAGAGTTCATTTGTATTGCTTTTCAATTTCAGGGTCATTTAGCTCAAAATAAATCATTAAATGCATGATAAATATGAAACGAAGTCAAAAAGGGTTGAAAATTGATGATCTTCCTTTGAATGGTCTATATTGAACGCACAGAAAGCATGGAGTTAAAATATGTTATTGAAAATGAAATCCCTTTGTAATAGATGAGTTTTCGTCCGAAACCCTCATGCTTCGTATGAGATTGTCCAATTTGTACACGAAGTGCATCCAGTTTTTGCCGTAACCCTCTCAACTCTTTAGAAGTTGCTATGTGGGTGAAATTATGATGTCATGCCAAGTTACAACCTTTTCAGAGTTCATTTGTACTGGTTTTCAAACTCAGGGTCATTTAGCTCAAAATAAATCATTCAATGCATGAGAAATATCAATTGAAGTCAGAAAGGGTTGAAAATTGATGATGTGCCTTTGAATGGTGCATATTGAAAATAAAAATTATGGAGTTAAAATAATTTATTAAAAATGAAATCCCTTTGTAATAGATGAGTTTTTGTCCGAAACCCTCATGCTTCTTAAGAGATTGTCCAATTTGTACACGAAGTGCATCCAGTTTTTGCCGTAACCCTCTCAACTCTTTAGAAGTTGCTATGTGGGTGAAATTATGATGTCATGCCAAGTTACAACCTTTTCAGAGTTCATTTGTACTGCTTTTCAAACTCAAGGTCATTTAGCTCAAAATAAATCATTCAATGCATGAGAAATATCAATTGAAGTCAGAAAGGGTTGAAAATTGATGATGTGCCTTTGAATGGTGCATATTGAACATAAAAAATTATGGAGTTAAAATAAGTTATTAAAAATGAAATCCCTTTGTAATAGATGAGTTTTCGTCCGAAACCCTCATGCTTCTTATGAGATTGTCCAATTTGTACACGAAGTGCATCCAGTTTTTGCCGTAACCCTCTCAACTCTTTAGAAGTTGCTATTGTTGGAAATATGCCCTAGAGGCAATAATAGATTAGTTATTATCATATTTCCTTGTTCGTGATAATCGTTTATTATCCATGCTATAATTGTATTGATCGGAAACTCAGATACATGTGTGGATACATAGACAACACCATGTCCCTAGTATGCCTCTAGTAGACTAGCTCGTTGATCAAAGGATGGTTAAGGTTTCCTAGCCATGGACATGAGATGTCATTTGATAACGGGATCACATCATTAGGAGAATGATGTGATGGATAAGACCCAAACTACAAACATAGCATATGATCGTTTCAGTTTATTGCTACTGTTTTCTGCATGTCAAGTATATGTTCCTATGACCATGAGATCATGCAACTCACGGATATCGGAGGAGTGCCTTGTGTGTATCAAACGTCGCAACGTAACTGGGTGACTATAAAGGTGCTCTACAGGTATCTCCGATGGTGTTTGTTGAGTTGGCATGGATCGAGACTGGGATTTGTTACTCCGTGTAACGGAGAGGTATCTCGGGGCCCACTCGGTAATGCAACATCACAATAAGCCTTGCAAGCAATGTGACTAATTGTTAGTTGCGGGATCTTGTATTACGGAACGAGTAAAGAGACTTGCCGGTAACGAGGTTGAACTAGGTATGGAGATACCGACGATCGAATCTCGGGCAAGTAACATACCGAAGAACAAAGGGAACGATATACGGGATTAACTGAATCCTTGACATAGAGGTTCGACCGATAAAGATCTTCGTAGAATATGTAGGAACCAATGTGGACGTCCAGGTCCCGCCATTGGTTATTGACCGTAGAGGTGTCTCGGTCATGTCTACATAGTTCTCGAACCCGCAGGGTCTGCACACTTAAGGTTCGGTGATGTTTCGGTAGTGTAGAGTTATGTATGGTGGTGACCGAAGTTTGTTCGGAGTCCCGGATGAGATCCCGGACATCACGAGGAGCTCCGGAATGGTCCGGAGGTAAAGATTCATATATAGGAAGTCCCAGTTTGGTTTCCGGAAAAGTTTCGGGCTCATCGGTAGTGTACCGGGAGTGCCGGTAGTGTACCGGGAGTGCCGGTAGTGTACCGGGAGGCCTCCGGGAGGGGTATTTCGACCCCAAGAGGTCCATGGGCTGTGGGAGAATAATAACCAGCCCTTATTGGGCTGGGAAAACAGCCACAAAGGCCCATGGCGCAGGAGAGAAAGTCCTAAAGCAAAAAGTGGAAAATCAGCCAATAGGAGGCAATCCTACTCCAACTAGGATTGGAGGTGAAGTAGGATTTCTTCCCACCTCCTATTTCGGCCGACCCAAAGGCCTTGGCTGCCTCTCCTCTCCTCTCCTCCTATATATACTAGTGGATTGGGTGGTTTTTGGACAGAATTTCCGGCCACGCGCTACCCGTTTCACCGGTGCACAGTTTCTCCTCTAGATCGGTTTTCCGCAGCGCTTAGGCGAAGCCCTGCCGGAATCACTCCACCACCATCACCGGAGCGCCGTCACGCTGCCGGTGAACTCTCTCTCCTCTCCACCTCCTCTTGCTGGATCAAGATGGTGGAGATCGTCATCAAGCTGCACGTGTGCTGAACGCGGAGGTGCCGTCCGTTCGGCGCTAGATCGGAAGGACCGTGATCGAGATCGCGAGACGGTTCGTGATGAGATCGCGGAACGGATCATGATGAGTTCGTAGGACAGATCGTGATCAAGATCGTGAGACGGATCGTGATGAGATCGCGGGACGGATCGTGATGAGTTCATGGGACGGATCGTGATTGGATCGCGGGACGGATCGTGATGAGATCGCGGGACGCTCGGCGATTTGGATCGCGAAGATGTTCGACTACACCAACCGCGTTTCTTAACGCTTCCCGCTTAGCGATCTACAAGGGTACGTAGATCCACTCTCCCTCTCGTAGATGCTCATCACCATGGATAGGTTTGCGTGTGCGTAGGAAAATTTTTGTTTCCCATGCGACGTTCCCCAACAGTGGCATCATGAGCTAGGTTGATGGTTCGATGAGATCTCGAGTAGAACACAAAAGGTTTGTGGGCGTTGATGCTTAGATTGCTTCCTCCCTTGGTCGTATTTTGGTTCAGCGGGATTGTGAGATGAAGCGGCCCGGACCAACATTACTCGTACGCTTACGAGAGACCGGTTCCCTCGACGCAACTTGTTGCCTAGATGGCTTGCGGGTGACAGTTTCTCTCACTTTAGTTGGATCGGATTCGACAAAGGCGGTCCTTGAGAAGGTTGAAAAGCAAACTAGTGTATCACCGTTGTGGTTTATGCGTAGGTGAGAATCGTTCTTGCTAGATACCCATAGCAGCCACGTAAAACATGCAACAACAATTAGAGGACGTCTAACTTGTTTTTGCAGGGTATGTTGTGATGTGATATGGCCAATTACATGATGAGATATATGTGATGTATGAGATGATCATGTGATGTATAGAATTTCACGACTTGCATGTCGTTGAGTACGGCAACCGGCAGGAGCCATAGGGTTGTCTTTAATTATTGTATGACCTGCGTGTCAATCATTAAGCGCTATGTAATGCTTTACTTTATCGCTAAGCAGTAGCAATAGAAGTAGAAGCAGGGCTGGCGCCACAACCCCAATGGCAACACATTGATGGAGATCAAGATGATGGAGATCATGGTGTTGTGCCGGTGACGATGGAGATCATGCCGGTGTTTCGAAGATGGAGATCTTAAACACAAGTTCATGGCCATATCATGTCACTTATGAATTGCATGAGATGTTAATCCTTTTATGCACCTTGTTTTGCTTAGTACGGCGGTAGCATTATAAGGTGATCCCTCACTTGAATTTCAAGATGAACTGTGTTCTCCCCGAGTGTGCACCGTTGCGAAAGTTCGTCGTGTTGAGACACCACGTGATGATCGGGTGTGATAGACTCTACGTTCACATACAACGGGTGCAAGCCAGATTTGCACGCGCAGAACACTCGGGTTAAACTTGACGAGCCTAGCATGTACAGACATGGCCTCGGAACACGAGAGACCGAAAGGTCGAACATGAGTCATATAGTAGATATGATCAACATAATGATGTTCACCATTGCAGCCACCTCAACTCACGTGATGATCGGACTTGAGTTGGTGAATTTGGATCATGTATCACTCGAATGATCGGAGGGATGTCAATTTGAGTGGGAGTTCTTAAATAATATGATTAATTGAACTCATTATCATGAACATAGTCAAAGTGTCTTTGCAAATTATGTTGTAGATTACTAGCTCGCGTTGTGGCTCCCTTGTATTTTTATATGTTCCTAGAGAAATAGAATTGAAAGATGTTGGTAGCAATATTGCGGACTGGGTCCGTGATCTGAGGATTGTCCTCATTGCTGCACAGAAGGCTTATGTCCTTAATGCACCGCTCGGTGCGCCACCCCCTCTAGCGTCGTCTATAGATGTTGTGAACATCTAACAGGCACGTTTCGATGACTACTTGATAGTTTAGTGCGTCATGCATTACGGCTTAGAATTGAGGCTCCAAAACGTTTTGAACGTCACGGAACATATGAGATGTTCTAGGAGCAGAGATTGTGATCTCAGGCTCGTGCCTTTGTTGCGAGATATGAGATCTCCAACAAGATTCTTTGCTTGTAAGATGAAGGAGAATAGCTCAATCGTTGAGCATGTACTCAGATTGTCTGGGTACTACAATCGCTTGAATCAAGTGGGAGTTGATCTTCCAGATAAGATAGTGATTGATATAGTTCTCCAAGTCACTGTCACTAAAGCTACTAGAACTTAGTGATGAACTATAATACACCAGGGATAGAAGTATTGATCCCTGAGCTGTTCGCGATGTTTGACACCGCGAAGGTAGAAATCAAGAAGGAGCGTCAAGTGTTGATGGTTAATCAAACCACTAGTTTCGAAAAGGGCAAGAGCAAGGAGGGAAACTTCATGGATAGCAAGTCAATTGCTGCTCCAGTGAAGCAACCCAAAGTTGAACTCAAACCCGAGACTAAGTGCTTCTATTATGAGGTGAGAGGTCGCTGAAGCGGAACAACCCTAGATACTTGGTAGATAAGAAGGCTGGCAACATCGACAGAAGTATATTTGATATACGAGTTATTGATGTGTACCTTGCTAGAACTCCTAGTAGCACCTGGGTATTGGATACCGGTTCGGTTGCTAAATGTTAGTAACTCGAAATAAAAGCTACGGAATAAACGGAGAACTAGCTAAGGGTGAGGTGACGATGTGTGTTGGAAATGTTTCCAAGGTTGATGTGATCAACATCGCACGCTCTCTCTACCTTCAGGATTAGTAACGAACCTAAATAAATGTTATTTGGTGTTTTGCGTTGAGCATGAACATGATTAGATCATGTTTGTTGCAATACGATTATTCATTTAAGTCAGAGAATAATAGTTATTCTGGTTACATGAATAATACCTTCAATGGTCATGCACCAAGTGAGAATGGTTTGTTGAAATCTTGATCGTAGTAGTACACATGTTCATAACATTGATGTCAAAAGATACAAAGTTAATAATGATAGTACCACATACTTGTGGCACTGCCGCTAAATGTCATATTGGTATAAAGCGCATGTAGAAACTCCATGCTGATGGATATTTGGACTCATCGATTTCGAATCGGTTGAGACATGCGAACCATGCCTCTTGGGCAAGATGACTAAAGGACCCCGTTGGATGGAGGAGGCAAGTGATTCATTGGAAATGATACATGTTGATGTATGCAATCTAGTGAGTCTTGTAGCGTGCAGTGGATATCGTTATTTTCTTACCTTCACTGATGATTTGAGTAGATATAGTGTATATTTACTTAATGAAACACAAGTCTGAATCGTTTGAAAGGTTCAAGCAAATTCAGAGTGAAGTTTAAAGATCATCGTGACAAGAAGATAAAAATGACCGCGATATGATCGTGGAGGTGAATATCTGAGTTACGAGTTTGGCATACAACTTAAGACAACGTGAAATTTGTTTCACAACTAACGCCACCTGGAACACCATGCTGTGATGGTGTGTCCGAACATCATAGTCATGCTCTATTGATATAGTGCATACTGTGATGTCTCTTATCATTTTACTACTATAATTTTTGGGGTTATGCATTAGAGACAACTACATTCACTTTAAATAGGGCATCATCTAAATCCGTTGAGATGACACCGTGTGAATTATGGTTTGATAGAAACCTAAGCTGTCATTTCTTAATGTTTGGGGCTGCGATGCTTGTGTGGAAAATGTTTTCACATAATAAGCTAGAACCCAAAGCGGACAAATGTATCTTCATAGAATACCCTAAGAACAGATGGGTATGCCTTCTATCTCAGATCCGAGTGCAAAGTGTTTGTTGCTAGAACTGGGTCCTTTCTCGAGAAAAAGTTTCTCTCAAAAGAATTGAGTGGGAGGAAGATAGAACTTGATGAGGTTGTTAAACCTTTGTTCAACCAGAGAGTAGCGCAACGCAGAAAGATGTTTCTGTGAAGCCTACGTTAGTTGAAGAGGAAGTTAATGATGATGATCATGAAGCTTCAGGATCAAGTTACTATCAAACTCCGTAGGTCGACAAGGATGTGTACTGCTCCTGAGCGGTACGACAACTCTGTCTTGGAGGTCATGTTGTTGGACAACGATGAACCTACGAGCTATGGATAAGCGATGATGGGCCCGGATTCCGAGAAATGGTTGGAGGCCATGAAATCCGAGATAGGATCCATGTATTAAAACCAAGTGTAGACTTTGGTAGACTTGCTCGTTGGACGGCAGGTCGTTGAGTACAAATGGATCTTTAAAATGAAGACAGACACTGATGGTGAATGTCACTATTTGTAAAGCTCGACTTGTTGCAAAGATGTTTGTGACAAGTTCAAGGAGTTGACTACGATGAGACTTTCTCACTCGTAGCGATGCTAAAAGTCTGTTGGAATTGTGTTAGCAGTTGCTGTGTTTTCAATTATGAAATCTGGCAGATGGATGTCAAAACATCGTTTCCTTAATGGTTTACTTGAGGAAAGGTTGTATGTGATACAACCAGAAGGTTTTGTCAGGCCTAAGGATGCTAAAAGGTGTGCAAGCTTCGGTGATCCTTCCATGGACTGAAGCAAGCATCTCGGAGTTGGAATATACGCTTTGATGAGGTGATCAAAGTTTTGATGTTTATACAAAGTTTATGAGAAACTTGTATTTGCAATAAAGTGAGTGGGAGCACTATAGAATTTCTGATCAGTATATGTGGATGACATATTGTTGTTCAGAAATAATGTAGAGTTTCTGGAAAGCATAAAACGGTTATTTGGAAAGTGATTTTCAAAGGAAGACCTGGATAAAGCTACCTAATTGTTGAGCATCAAAATCTATAGAGATAGATCAAGATGCTTGATGAGACTTTCAATGAGTGCATACCTTCACAAGATTTTGAAAGAGTTCAAAATGGATCAGCCAGAGAAATAGTTCTCGTCTGATTTGTAAGGTGTGAAGTTGAGTGAGACTCAAAGCTCGACAACGGCAGAAGAAAGAGAAAGGACGAACGTCGTCCCCTATGCCTTAGCCATAGGCTCTATATTATGCCATGCTGTGTACCGCACCTATGTGTGCCTTGCCATGAGTTTGTCAAGGGGTACAAGAGTGGTCCAGGAGTGGATCACTGGACAGCGGTCGGAATTATCCTTAGTAACCAGAGGACTAAGGAAATGTTTCTTGATTATGGAGGTGATAAAGAGTTCGTCGTGAATAGTTACGTCGATGCAAGCTTTAACACCTATCCGGATGACTAGTAGTAGCAATCTGGATACGTATAGTGGAGCAGCCATTTGGAAATAGTACCAAGTGGAGTGTGGTAGCAGTGTTTACGGTTTGACATAGAGATTTGCAAAGTACACACGGATCTGAATATCGCAGACCCGTTGACTATAAGACCTCTCTCACATGCAAAGCATGATCGAGCCCCAAAACTCATTGGGTGTTAGATTCATAACAATGCGAATCACATGGTGATGTGAACTAGATTATTGACTCTAGTGCAAGTGGGAGACTGTTGGAAATATGCCCTAGAGGCAATAATAGATTAGTTATTATCATATTTCCTTGTTCGTGATAATCGTTTATTATCCATGCTATAATTGTATTGATCGGAAACTCAGATACATGTGTGGATACATAGACAACACCATGTCCCTAGTATGCCTCTAGTAGACTAGCTCGTTGATCAAAGGATGGTTAAGGTTTCCTAGCCATGGACATGAGATGTCATTTGATAACGGGATCACATCATTAGGAGAATGATGTGATGGATAAGACCCAAACTACAAACATAGCATATGATCGTTTCAGTTTATTGCTACTGTTTTCTGCATGTCAAGTATATGTTCCTATGACCATGAGATCATGCAACTCACGGATATCGGAGGAGTGCCTTGTGTGTATCAAACGTCGCAACGTAACTGGGTGACTATAAAGGTGCTCTACAGGTATCTCCGATGGTGTTTGTTGAGTTGGCATGGATCGAGACTGGGATTTGTTACTCCGTGTAACGGAGAGGTATCTCGGGGCCCACTCGGTAATGCAACATCACAATAAGCCTTGCAAGCAATGTGACTAATTGTTAGTTGCGGGATCTTGTATTACGGAACGAGTAAAGAGACTTGCCGGTAACGAGGTTGAACTAGGTATGGAGATACCGACGATCGAATCTCGGGCAAGTAACATACCGAAGAACAAAGGGAACGATATACGGGATTAACTGAATCCTTGACATAGAGGTTCGACCGATAAAGATCTTCGTAGAATATGTAGGAACCAATGTGGACGTCCAGGTCCCGCCATTGGTTATTGACCGTAGAGGTGTCTCGGTCATGTCTACATAGTTCTCGAACCCGCAGGGTCTGCACACTTAAGGTTCGGTGATGTTTCGGTAGTGTAGAGTTATGTATGGTGGTGACCGAAGTTTGTTCGGAGTCCCGGATGAGATCCCGGACATCACGAGGAGCTCCGGAATGGTCCGGAGGTAAAGATTCATATATAGGAAGTCCCAGTTTGGTTTCCGGAAAAGTTTCGGGCTCATCGGTAGTGTACCGGGAGTGCCGGTAGTGTACCGGGAGTGCCGGTAGTGTACCGGGAGGCCTCCGGGAGGGGTATTTCGACCCCAAGAGGTCCATGGGCTGTGGGAGAATAATAACCAGCCCTTATTGGGCTGGGAAAACAGCCACAAAGGCCCATGGCGCAGGAGAGAAAGTCCTAAAGCAAAAAGTGGAAAATCAGCCAATAGGAGGCAATCCTACTCCAACTAGGATTGGAGGTGAAGTAGGATTTCTTCCCACCTCCTATTTCGGCCGACCCAAAGGCCTTGGCTGCCTCTCCTCTCCTCTCCTCCTATATATACTAGTGGATTGGGTGGTTTTTGGACAGAATTTCCGGCCACGTGCTACCCGTTTCACCGGTGCACAGTTTCTCCTCTAGATCGGTTTTCCGCAGCGCTTAGGCGAAGCCCTGCCGGAATCACTCCACCACCATCACCGGAGCGCCGTCACGCTGCCGGTGAACTCTCTCTCCTCTCCACCTCCTCTTGCTGGATCAAGATGGTGGAGATCGTCATCAAGCTGCACGTGTGCTGAACGCGGAGGTGCCGTCCGTTCGGCGCTAGATCGGAAGGACCGTGATCGAGATCGCGAGACGGTTCGTGATGAGATCGCGGAACGGATCATGATGAGTTCGTAGGACAGATCGTGATCAAGATCGTGAGACGGATCGTGATGAGATCGCGGGACGGATCGTGATGAGTTCATGGGACGGATCGTGATTGGATCGCGGGACGGATCGTGATGAGATCGCGGGACGCTCGGCGATTTGGATCGCGAAGATGTTCGACTACACCAACCGCGTTTCTTAACGCTTCCCGCTTAGCGATCTACAAGGGTACGTAGATCCACTCTCCCTCTCGTAGATGCTCATCACCATGGATAGGTTTGCGTGTGCGTAGGAAAATTTTTGTTTCCCATGCGACGTTCCCCAACAGCTATGTGGGTGAAATTATGATGTCATGCCAAGTTACAACCTTTTCAGAGTTCATTTGTACTGCTTTTCAAACTCAAGGTCATTTAGCTCAAAATAAATCATTCAATGCATGAGAAATATCAATTGAAGTCAGAAAGGGTTGAAAATTGATGATGTGCCTATGAATGGTGCATATTGAACATAAAATATTATGGAGTTAAAATAAGTTATTAAAAATGAAATCCCTTTGTAATAGATGAGTTTTCGTCCGAAACCCTCATGCTTCTTATGAGATTGTCCAATTTCTACACGAAGTGCGTCCATTTTTTGCCATAACCCTCTCAACTCTTTAGAAGTTGCTATGTGGGTGAAATTATGATGCCGTGCCAAGTTACAACCTTTTCAGAGTTCATTTGTACCGCTTTTCAAATTCAAGGTCATTTAGCTCAAAATAAATCATTAAATGCATGAGAAATATCAAGTGAAGTCAGAAAGGGTTGAAAATTGATGATGTGCCTTTGAATGGTGCATATTGAACACACAAAAATTATGGAGATACAATAATTTATTAAAATGAAATCCCTTTATAATAGATGAGTTCTCGTCCGAATCCCTCATGCTTCTTATGAGATAGTCCAATTTGTACACGAAGTGCATCCAGTTTTTGCCATAACCCTCTCAACTCTTTAGAAATTGCTATGTGGGTGAAATTATGATGTCATGCCAAGTTACAACCTTTCCAGAGGTCATTTGTTCTGATTTTCTAATTCAGGGTCATTTAGCTCAAAATAAATCATTAAATGCATGAGAAATATCAAATGAAGTCAGAAAGGGTTGGAAATTGATGATGTTCCTTTGAATGGT
The DNA here is from genome assembly GCA_022496015.1 of Hordeum marinum. Classification (NCBI taxonomy): domain Eukaryota; kingdom Viridiplantae; phylum Streptophyta; class Magnoliopsida; order Poales; family Poaceae; genus Hordeum; species Hordeum marinum. The sequence goes on along the minus strand of CM039676.1, from coordinate 514,533,203 downwards.
GCATATTGAACGCACAAAAAGTATGAGGTTAAAATAAGTTATTAGAAATGAAATCCCATTGTAATAGATGAGTTTTCGTCCGAAACCCTCATGTTTCTCATGAGATTGTCCAATTTGTACACGAAGTGCATCCAGTTTTTACCGTAACCCTCTCAACTCTTTAGAAGTTGCTATGTGGGTGAAATTATGAGGTCATGCCAAGTTACAACCTTTTCAGAGTTCATTTGTATTGCTTTTCAATCTGAGGGTCATTTAGCTCAAAATAAATCATTAAATGCATGATAAATATGAAACGAAGTCAAAAAGGGTTGAAAATTGATGATCTTCCTTTGAATGGTCTATATTGAACGCACAGAAAGCATGGAGTTAAAATATGTTATTGAAAATGAAATCCCTTTGTAATAGATGAGTTTTCGTCCGAAACCCTCATGCTTCGTATGAGATTGTCCAATTTGTACACGAAGTGCATCCAGTTTTTGCCGTAACCCTCTCAACTCTTTAGAAGTTGCTATGTGGGTGAAATTATGATGTCATGCCAAGTTACAACCTTTTCAGAGTTCATTTGTACTGGTTTTCAAACTCAGGGTCATTTAGCTGAACATAAATCATTCAATGCATGAGAAATATCAATTGAAGTCAGAAAGGGTTGAAAATTGATGATGTGCCTTTGAATGGTGCATATTGAAAATAAAAATTATGGAGTTAAAATAATTTATTAAAAATGAAATCCCTTTGTACTAGATGAGTTTTTGTCCGAAACCCTCATGCTTCTTATGAGATTGTCCAATTTGTACACGAAGTGCATCCAGTTTTTGCCGTAACCCTCTCAACTCTTTAGAAGTTGCTATGTGGGTGAAATTATGATGTCATGCAAAGTTACAACCTTTTCAGAGTTCATTTGTATTGCTTTTCAAACTCAGGGTCATTTAGTTCAAAATAAATCATTCAATGCGTGAGAAATATCAAATGAAGTCAGAAAGGGTTGAAAATTGATGATGTTCCTTTGAATGCTGCATATTGAACACACAAAAAGTATGGAGTTAAAATAAGTGATTGAAAATGAAATCCCTTTGTAATAGATGAGTTTTCGTCCGGAACCATCATGCTTCTTATGAGAGTGTCCAATTTGTACACCTAGTGCATCCAGTTTTTGCCGTAACCCTCCCAACTCTTTAGAATTTGCTATGTGGGTGAAATTATGATGTCATGCCAAGTTACAACCTTTTCAGAGTTCATTTGTACTGCTTTTCAAACTCAGGGTCATTTAGTTCAAAATAAATCATTCAATGCGTGAGAAATATCAAATGAAGTCAGAAAGGGTTGAAAATTGATGATGTTCCTTTGAATGGTGCATATTGAACACAAAAAATGATGGAGTTAAAATAATTTATTAAGAATGAAATCCCTTTCTACTAGATGAGTTTTCATCCGAAACGTACATGCATCGAAAGAGATTGTCTAATTTGTACACGAAGTGCGTCCAGTTTTTTCCGTAACCCTCTCAACTCTTTAGTAGTTGCTATGTGGATGCAATTATGATGTCATGCCAAGTTACAACCTTTTCAGAGTTCATTTGTACCGCTCTTCAAATTCAGGGTCATTTAGCTCAAAATAAATCAATAACTGCATGAGAAATATCAATTGAAGTCAGAAAGGGTTGAAAATTGATGATGTGCCTTTGAATGGTGCATATTGAACACACAAAAAGTATGGAGTTAAAATAAGTTATTAAAAATGAAATCCCTTTGTAATAGACGAGTTTTCGTCCGAAACCCTCATGCTTCATATGAGATTTTCCAATTTGTACACGAAGTTCATCCAGTTTTTACCGTAACCCTCTCAACTCTTTAGAAGTTTCTATGTGGGTGAAATTATGATTTCATGGCAAGTTACAACCTTTCCAGAGTTCATTTGTACTGCTTTTCAAATTCAGGGTCATTTAGCTCAAAATAAATCATCAAATGCTTGAGAAATATCAAATGAAGTCAGAAAGGGTTGAAAATTGATGATGTGCCTTTGAATAGTGCATATTGAACACACAAAAATTATGGTGTTAAAATAAGTTATCAAAAATGAAATCCCTTTGTAATATATGAGTTTCCGTCCGAAACCCACATGCTTCTTCTGAGATTCTCCAATTTGTACATGAAGTGCATCCAGTTTTGACCGTAACCCTCTCAACTCTTTAGGAGTTGCTATGTGGGTGAAATTATGATGTCATGCCAAGTTACAACCTTTTCAGAGTTCATTTGTATTGCTTTTCAATTTCAGGGTCATTTAGCTCAAAATAAATCATTAAATGCATGATAAATATGAAACGAAGTCAAAAAGGGTTGAAAATTGATGATCTTCCTTTGAATGGTCTATATTGAACGCACAGAAAGCATGGAGTTAAAATATGTTATTGAAAATGAAATCCCTTTGTAATAGATGAGTTTTCGTCCGAAACCCTCATGCTTCGTATGAGATTGTCCAATTTGTACACGAAGTGCATCCAGTTTTTGCCGTAACCCTCTCAACTCTTTAGAAGTTGCTATGTGGGTGAAATTATGATGTCATGCCAAGTTACAACCTTTTCAGAGTTCATTTGTACTGGTTTTCAAACTCAGGGTCATTTAGCTCAAAATAAATCATTCAATGCATGAGAAATATCAATTGAAGTCAGAAAGGGTTGAAAATTGATGATGTGCCTTTGAATGGTGCATATTGAAAATAAAAATTATGGAGTTAAAATAATTTATTAAAAATGAAATCCCTTTGTAATAGATGAGTTTTTGTCCGAAACCCTCATGCTTCTTAAGAGATTGTCCAATTTGTACACGAAGTGCATCCAGTTTTTGCCGTAACCCTCTCAACTCTTTAGAAGTTGCTATGTGGGTGAAATTATGATGTCATGCCAAGTTACAACCTTTTCAGAGTTCATTTGTACTGCTTTTCAAACTCAAGGTCATTTAGCTCAAAATAAATCATTCAATGCATGAGAAATATCAATTGAAGTCAGAAAGGGTTGAAAATTGATGATGTGCCTTTGAATGGTGCATATTGAACATAAAAAATTATGGAGTTAAAATAAGTTATTAAAAATGAAATCCCTTTGTAATAGATGAGTTTTCGTCCGAAACCCTCATGCTTCTTATGAGATTGTCCAATTTGTACACGAAGTGCATCCAGTTTTTGCCGTAACCCTCTCAACTCTTTAGAAGTTGCTATGTGGGTGAAATTATGATGTCATGCCAAGTTACAACCTTTTCAGAGTTCATTCGTACTGCTTTTCAAACTCAAGGTCATTTAGCTCAAAATAAATCATTCAATGCATGAGAAATATCAATTGAAGTCAGAAAGGGTTGAAAATTGATGATGTGCCTATGAATGGTGCATATTGAACATAAAATATTATGGAGTTAAAATAAGTTATTAAAAATGAAATCCCTTTGTAATAGATGAGTTTTCGTCCGAAACCCTCATGCTTCTTATGAGATTGTCCAATTTCTACACGAAGTGCGTCCATTTTTTGCCATAACCCTCTCAACTCTTTAGAAGTTGCTATGTGGGTGAAATTATGATGCCGTGCCAAGTTACAACCTTTTCAGAGTTCATTTGTACCGCTTTTCAAATTCAAGGTCATTTAGCTCAAAATAAATCATTAAATGCATGAGAAATATCAAGTGAAGTCAGAAAGGGTTGAAAATTGATGATGTGCCTTTGAATGGTGCATATTGAACACACAAAAATTATGGAGATACAATAATTTATTAAAAATGAAATCCCTTTATAATAGATGAGTTCTCGTCCGAATCCCTCATGCTTCTTATGAGATAGTCCAATTTGTACACGAAGTGCATCCAGTTTTTGCCATAACCCTCTCAACTCTTTAGAAATTGCTATGTGGGTGAAATTATGATGTCATGCCAAGTTACAACCTTTCCAGAGGTCATTTGTTCTGATTTTCTAATTCAGGGTCATTTAGCTCAAAATAAATCATTAAATGCATGAGAAATATCAAATGAAGTCAGAAAGGGTTGGAAATTGATGATGTTCCTTTGAATGGTGCATATTGAACGCACAAAAAGTATGAGGTTAAATAAGTTATTAGAAATGAAATCCCATTGTAATAGATGAGTTTTCGTCCGAAACCCTCATGTTTCTCATGAGATTGTCCAATTTGTACACGAAGTGCATCCAGTTTTTACCGTAACCCTCTCAACTCTTTAGAAGTTGCTATGTGGGTGAAATTATGAGGTCATGCCAAGTTACAACCTTTTCAGAGTTCATTTGTATTGCTTTTCAATCTGAGGGTCATTTAGCTCAAAATAAATCATTAAATGCATGATAAATATGAAACGAAGTCAAAAAGGGTTGAAAATTGATGATCTTCCTTTGAATGGTCTATATTGAACGCACAGAAAGCATGGAGTTAAAATATGTTATTGAAAATGAAATCCCTTTGTAATAGATGAGTTTTCGTCCGAAACCCTCATGCTTCGTATGAGATTGTCCAATTTGTACACGAAGTGCATCCAGTTTTTGCCGTAACCCTCTCAACTCTTTAGAAGTTGCTATGTGGGTGAAATTATGATGTCATGCCAAGTTACAACCTTTTCAGAGTTCATTTGTACTGGTTTTCAAACTCAGGGTCATTTAGCGCAAAATAAATCATTCAATGCATGAGAAATATCAATTGAAGTCAGAAAGGGTTGAAAATTGATGATGTGCCTTTGAATGGTGCATATTGAAAATAAAAATTATGGAGTTAAAATAATTTATTAAAAATGAAATCCCTTTGTAATAGATGAGTTTTTGTCCGAAACCCTCATGCTTCTTATGAGATTGTCCAATTTGTACACGAAGTGCATCCAGTTTTTGCCGTAACCCTCTCAACTCTTTAGAAGTTGCTATGTGGGTGAAATTATGATGTCATGCCAAGTTACAACCTTTTCAGAGTTCATTTGTACTGCTTTTCAAATTCAGGGTCATTTACTCAAAATAAATCATTAAATGCATGAGAAATATCAAATGAAGTCAGAAAGGGTTGAAAATTGATGATGTGCCTTTGAATTGTGCATATTGAACACAAAAAATTATGGAGTTAAAATAAGTTATTAAAAACGAAATCCCTTTGTAATAGATGAGTTTTCGTCCGAAACCCTCATGCTTCTTTTGAGATTGTCCAATTTGTACATGAAGTGCATCCAGTTTTGACCGTAACCCTCTCAACTCTTTAGGAGTTGCTATGTGGGTGAAATTATGATGTCATGCCAAGTTACAACCTTTTCAGAGTTCATTTGTATTGCTTTTCAATTTCAGGGTCATTTAGCTCAAAATAAATCATTAAATGCATGATAAATATGAAACGAAGTCAAAAAGGGTTGAAAATTGATGATCTTCCTTTGAATGGTCTATATTGAACGCATAGAAAGCATGGAGTTAAAATAAGTTATTGAAAATGAAATCCCTTTGTAATAGATGAGTTTTCGTCCGAAACCCTCATGCTTCGTATGAGATTGTCCAATTTGTACACGAAGTGCATCCAATTTTTGCCGTAACCCTCTCAACTCTTTAGAAGTTGCTATGTGGGTGAAATTATGATGTCATGCCAAGTTACAACCTTTTCAGAGTTCATTTGTACTGGTTTTCAAACTCAGGGTCATTTAGCTCAAAATAAATCATTCAATGCATGAGAAATATCAATTGAAGTCAGAAAGGGTTGAAAATTGATGATGTGCCTTTGAATGGTGCATATTGAAAATAAAAATTATGGAGTTAAAATAATTTATTAAAAATGAAATCCCTTTGTAATAGATGAGTTTTTGTTCGAAACCCTCATGCTTCTTAAGAGATTGTCCAATTTGTACACGAAGTGCATCCAGTTTTTGCCGTAACCCTCTCAACTCTTTAGAAGTTGCTATGTGGGTGAAATTATGATGTCATGCCAAGTTACAACCTTTTCAGAGTTCATTTGTACTGCTTTTCAAACTCAAGGTCATTTAGCTCAAAATAAATCATTCAATGCATGAGAAATATCAATTGAAGTCAGAAAGGGTTGAAAATTGATGATGTGCCTTTGAATGGTGCATATTGAACATAAAAAATTATGGAGTTAAAATAAGTTATTAAAAATGAAATCCCTTTGTAATAGATGAGTTTTCGTCCGAAACCCTCATGCTTCTTATGAGATTGTCCAATTTGTACACGAAGTGCATCCAGTTTTTGCCGTAACCCTCTCAACTCTTTAGAAGTTGCTATGTGGGTGAAATTATGATGTCATGCCAAGTTACAACCTTTTCAGAGTTCATTTGTACTGCTTTTCAAACTCAAGGTCATTTAGCTCAAAATAAATCATTCAATGCATGAGAAATATCAATTGAAGTCAGAAAGGGTTGAAAATTGATGATGTGCCTTTGAATGGTGCATATTGAACATAAAATATTATGGAGTTAAAATAAGTTATTAAAAATGAAATCCCTTTGTAATAGATGAGTTTTCGTCCGAAACCCTCATGCTTCTTATGAGATTGTCCAATTTCTACACGAAGTGCGTCCATTTTTTGCCATAACCCTCTCAACTCTTTAGAAGTTGCTATGTGGGTGAAATTATGATGCCGTGCCAAGTTACAACCTTTTCAGAGTTCATTTGTACCGCTTTTCAAATTCAAGGTCATTTAGCTCAAAATAAATCATTAAATGCATGAGAAATATCAAGTGAAGTCAGAAAGGGTTGAAAATTGATGATGTGCCTTTGAATGGTGCATATTGAACACACAAAAATTATGGAGATACAATAATTTATTAAAAATGAAATCCCTTTATAATAGATGAGTTCTCGTCCGAATCCCTCATGCTTCTTATGAGATAGTCCAATTTGTACACGAAGTGCATCCAGTTTTTGCCATGACCCTCTCAACTCTTTAGAAATTGCTATGTGGGTGAAATTATGATGTCATGCCAAGTTACAACCTTTCCAGAGTTCATTTGTTCTGATTTTCTAATTCAGGGTCATTTCGCTCAAAATAAATCATTAAATGCATGAGAAATATCAAATGAAGTCAGAAAGGGTTGGAAATTGATGATGTTCCTTTGAATGGTGCATATTGAACGCACAAAAAGTATGAGGTTAAAATAAGTTATTAGAAATGAAATCCCATTGTAATAGATGAGTTTTCGTCCGAAACCCTCATGTTTCTCATGAGATTGTCCAATTTGTACACGAAGTGCATCCAGTTTTTACCGTAACCCTCTCAACTCTTTAGAAGTTGCTATGTGGGTGAAATTATGAGGTCATGCCAAGTTACAACCTTTTCAGAGTTCATTTGTATTGCTTTTCAATCTGAGGGTCATTTAGCTCAAAATAAATCATTAAATGCATGATAAATATGAAACGAAGTCAAAAAGGGTTGAAAATTGATGATCTTCCTTTGAATGGTCTATATTGAACGCACAGAAAGCATGGAGTTAAAATATGTTATTGAAAATGAAATCCCTTTGTAATAGATGAGTTTTCGTCCGAAACCCTCATGCTTCGTATGAGATTGTCCAATTTGTACACGAAGTGCATCCAGTTTTTGCCGTAACCCTCTCAACTATTTAGAAGTTGCTATGTGGGTGAAATTATGATGTCATGCCAAGTTACAACCTTTTCAGAGATCATTTGTACTGGTTTTCAAACTCAGGGTCATTTAGCTGAAAATAAATCATTCAATGCATGAGAAATATCAATTGAAGTCAGAAAGGGTTGAAAATTGATGATGTGCCTTTGAATGGTGCATATTGAAAATAAAAATTATGGAGTTAAAATAATTTATTAAAAATGAAATCCCTTTGTAATAGATGAGTTTTTGTCCGAAACCCTCATGCTTCTTATGAGATTGTCCAATTTGTACACGAAGTGCATCCAGTTTTTGCCGTAACCCTCTCAACTCTTTAGAAGTTGCTATGTGGGTGAAATTATGATGTCATGCCAAGTTAGAACCTTTTCAGAGTTCATTTGTACTGCTTTTCAAATTCAGGGTCATTTAGCTCAAAATAAATCATTAAATGCATGAGAAATATCAAATGAAGTCAGAAAGGGTTGAAAATTGATGATGTGCCTTTGAATGGTGCATATTGAACACAAAAAATTATGGAGTTAAAATAAGTTATTAAAAACGAAATCCCTTTGTAATAGATGAGTTTTCGTCCGAAACCCTCATGCTTCTTCTGAGATTGTCCAATTTGTACATGAAGTGCATCCAGTTTTGACCGTAACCCTCTCAACTCTTTAGGAGTTGCTATGTGGGTGAAATTATGATGTCATGCCAAGTTACAACCTTTTCAGAGTTCATTTGTATTGCTTTTCAATTTCAGGGTCATTTAGCTCAAAATAAATCATTAAATGCATGATAAATATGAAACGAAGTCAAAAAGGGTTGAAAATTGATGATCTTCCTTTGAATGGTCTATATTGAACGCACAGAAAGCATGGAGTTAAAATAAGTTATTGAAAATGAAATCCCTTTGTAATAGATGAGTTTTCGTCCGAAACCCTCATGCTTCGTATGAGATTGTCCAATTTGTACACGAAGTGCATCCAGTTTTTGCCGTTACCCTCTCAACTCTTTAGAAGTTGCTATGTGGGTGAAATTATGATGTCATGCCAAGTTACAACCTTTTCAGAGTTCATTTGTACTGGTTTTCAAACTCAGGGTCATTTAGCTCAAAATAAATCATTCAATGCATGAGAAATATCAATTGAAGTCAGAAAGGGTTGAAAATTGATGATGTGCCTTTGAATGGTGCATATTGAAAATAAAAATTATGGAGTTAAAATAATTTATTAAAAATGAAATCCCTTTGTAATAGATGAGTTTTTGTCCGAAACCCTCATGCTTCTTATGAGATTGTCCAATTTGTACACGAAGGGCATCCAGTTTTTGCCGTAACCCTCTCAACTCTTTAGAAGTTGCTATGTGGGTGAAATTATGATGTCATGCCAAGTTACAACCTTTTCAGAGTTCATTTGTACTGCTTTTCAAACTCAAGGTCATTTAGCTCAAAATAAATCATTCAATGCATGAGAAATATCAATTGAAGTCAGAAAGGGTTGAAAATTGATGATGTGCGTTTGAATGGTGCATATTGAACATAAAAAATTATGGAGTTAAAATAAGTTATTAAAAATGAAATCCCTTTGTAATAGATGAGTTTTCGTCCGGAACCCTCATGCTTCTTATGAGATTTTCCAATTTGTACACGAAGTGCATCCAGGTTTTGCCGTAACCCTCTCAACTCTTTAGAAGTTGCTATGTGGGTGAAATTATGATGTCATGCCAAGTTACAACCTTTTCAGAGTTCATTTGTACTGCTTTTCAAACTCAAGGTCATTTAGCTCAAAATAAAGCATTCAATGCATGAGAAATATCAATTGAAGTCAGAAAGGGTTGAAAATTGATGATGTGCCTTTGAATGGTGCATATTGAACATAAAATATTATGGAGTTAAAATTAGTTATTAAAAATGAAATCCCTTTGTAATAGATGAGTTTTCGTCCGAAACCCTCATGCTTCTTATGAGATTGTCCAATTTCTAAACGAAGTGCGTCCATTTTTTGCCATAACCCTCTCAACTCTTTAGAAGTTGCTATGTGGGTGAAATTATGATGCCTTGCCAAGTTACAACCTTTTCAGAGTTCATTTGTACCGCTTTTAAAATTCAAGGTCATTTAGCTCAAAATAAATCATTAAATGCATGAGAAATATCAAGTGAAGTCAGAAAGGGTTGAAAATTGATGATGTGCCTTTGAATGGTGCATATTGAACACACAAAAATTATGGAGATACAATAATTTATTAAAAATGAAATCCCTTTAAAATAGATGAGTTCTCGTCCGAATCCCTCATGCTTCTTATGAGATAGTCCAATTTGTACACGAAGTGCATCCAGTTTTTGCCATAACCCTCTCAACTCTTTAGAAATTGCTATGTGGGTGAAATTATGATGTCATGCCAAGTTACAACCTTTCCAGAGTTCATTTGTTCTGATTTTCTAATTCAGGGTCATTTAGCTCAAAATAAATCATTAAATGCATGAGAAATATCAAATGAAGTCAGAAAGGGTTGGAAATTGATGATGTTCCTTTGAATGGTGCATATTGAACGCACAAAAAGTATGAGGTTAAAATAAGTTATTAGAAATGAAATCCCATTGTAATAGATGAGTTTTCGTCCGAAACCCTCATGTTTCTCATGAGATTGTCCAATTTGTACACGAAGTGCATCCAGTTTTTACCGTAACCCTCTCAAATCTTTAGAAGTTGCTATGTGGGTGAAATTATGAGGTCATGCCAACTTACAACCTTTTCAGAGTTCATTTGTACTGCTTTTCAATCTGAGGGTCATTTAGCTCAAAATAAATCATTAAATGCATGAGAAATATCAAATGAAGTCAGAAAAGGTTGAAAATTGATGATGTGCCTTTGAATGGTGCATATTGAACACACAAAAATTATGGAGTTAAAATAAGTTATTAAAAATGAAATCCCTTTGTAATAGATGAGTTTTCGTCCGAAACCCTCATGCTTCTTATGAGATTGTCCAATTTGTACACGAAGTGCGTCCAGTTTTTTCCGTAACCCTCTCAACTCTTTAGAAGTTGCTATGTGGGTGAAATTATGATGGCATGCCAAGTTACAACCTTTACATAGTTCATTTGTACTGCTTTTCAAACTCAGGGTCATTTAGGTCAAAATAAATCAGTTAATGCATGAGCAATATCAATTGAAGTCAGAAAGGGTTGAAAATTGATGATGTGCCTTTGAATGGTGCATATTGAAAATAAAAATTATGGAGTTAAAATTAGTTATTAAAAATAAAATCCCTTTGTAATAGATGAGTTTTCGTCCGAAACCCTCATGCTTCTTATGAGACAGTCCAATTTGTACACGAAGTGCGTCCATTTTTTGCCATAACCCTCTCAAATCTTTAGAAGTTGCTATGTGGGTCAAATTATGATGTCATGCCAAGTTACAACCTTTTCAGAGTTCATTTGTACTGCTTTTCAAATTCAGGGTCATTTAGCTCAAAATAAATCATTAAATGCATGAGAAATATCAAATGAAGTCAGAAAGGGTTGAAAATTGATGATGTGCCTTTGAATGGTGCATATTGAACACACAAAAATTATGGAGTTAAAATAAGTTATTGAAATGAAATCCCTTTGTAATAGATGAGTTTTCGTCCGAAAGCCTCATGCTTCTTATGAGATTGTCCAATTTGTACACGAAGTGCATCCAGTTTTTGTCGTAACCCTCTCAACTCTTTAGAAGTTGCTATGTGGGTGAAATTATGATGTCATGCCAAGTTACAACCTTTTCAGAGTTCATTTGTATTTCTTTTCAAATTCAGATTCATTTAGCTCAAAATAAATCATTAAATGCATGATAAATATGAAACGAAGTCAAAAAGGGTTGAAAATTGATGATCTTCCTTTGAATGGTCTATATTGAACGCACAGAAAGCATGGAGTTAAAATATGTTATTGAAAATGAAATCCCTTTGTAATAGATGAGTTTTCGTCCGAAACCCTCATGCTTCGTATGAGATTGTCCAATTTGTACACGAAGTGCATCCAGTTTTTGCCGTAACCCTCTCAACTATTTAGAAGTTGCTATGTGGGTGAAATTATGATGTCATGCCAAGTTACAACCTTTTCAGAGATCATTTGTACTGGTTTTCAAACTCAGGGTCATTTAGCTGAAAATAAATCATTCAATGCATGAGAAATATCAATTGAAGTCAGAAAGGGTTGAAAATTGATGATGTGCCTTTGAATGGTGCATATTGAAAATAAAAATTATGGAGTTAAAATAATTTATTAAAAATGAAATCCCTTTGTAATAGATGAGTTTTTGTCCGAAACCCTCATGCTTCTTATGAGATTGTCCAATTTGTACACGAAGTGCATCCAGTTTTTGCCGTAACCCTCTCAACTCTTTAGAAGTTGCTATGTGGGTGAAATTATGATGTCATGCCAAGTTAGAACCTTTTCAGAGTTCATTTGTACTGCTTTTCAAATTCAGGGTCATTTAGCTCAAAATAAATCATTAAATGCATGAGAAATATCAAATGAAGTCAGAAAGGGTTGAAAATTGATGATGTGCCTTTGAATGGTGCATATTGAACACAAAAAATTATGGAGTTAAAATAAGTTATTAAAAACGAAATCCCTTTGTAATAGATGAGTTTTCGTCCGAAACCCTCATGCTTCTTCTGAGATTGTCCAATTTGTACATGAAGTGCATCCAGTTTTGACCGTAACCCTCTCAACTCTTTAGGAGTTGCTATGTGGGTGAAATTATGATGTCATGCCAAGTTACAACCTTTTCAGAGTTCATTTGTATTGCTTTTCAATTTCAGGGTCATTTAGCTCAAAATAAATCATTAAATGCATGATAAATATGAAACGAAGTCAAAAAGGGTTGAAAATTGATGATCTTCCTTTGAATGGTCTATATTGAACGCACAGAAAGCATGGAGTTAAAATAAGTTATTGAAAATGAAATCCCTTTGTAATAGATGAGTTTTCGTCCGAAACCCTCATGCTTCGTATGAGATTGTCCAATTTGTACACGAAGTGCATCCAGTTTTTGCCGTTACCCTCTCAACTCTTTAGAAGTTGCTATGTGGGTGAAATTATGATGTCATGCCAAGTTACAACCTTTTCAGAGTTCATTTGTACTGGTTTTCAAACTCAGGGTCATTTAGCTCAAAATAAATCATTCAATGCATGAGAAATATCAATTGAAGTCAGAAAGGGTTGAAAATTGATGATGTGCCTTTGAATGGTGCATATTGAAAATAAAAATTATGGAGTTAAAATAATTTATTAAAAATGAAATCCCTTTGTAATAGATGAGTTTTTGTCCGAAACCCTCATGCTTCTTATGAGATTGTCCAATTTGTACACGAAGGGCATCCAGTTTTTGCCGTAACCCTCTCAACTCTTTAGAAGTTGCTATGTGGGTGAAATTATGATGTCATGCCAAGTTACAACCTTTTCAGAGTTCATTTGTACTGCTTTTCAAACTCAAGGTCATTTAGCTCAAAATAAATCATTCAATGCATGAGAAATATCAATTGAAGTCAGAAAGGGTTGAAAATTGATGATGTGCGTTTGAATGGTGCATATTGAACATAAAAAATTATGGAGTTAAAATAAGTTATTAAAAATGAAATCCCTTTGTAATAGATGAGTTTTCGTCCGGAACCCTCATGCTTCTTATGAGATTTTCCAATTTGTACACGAAGTGCATCCAGGTTTTGCCGTAACCCTCTCAACTCTTTAGAAGTTGCTATGTGGGTGAAATTATGATGTCATGCCAAGTTACAACCTTTTCAGAGTTCATTTGTACTGCTTTTCAAACTCAAGGTCATTTAGCTCAAAATAAAGCATTCAATGCATGAGAAATATCAATTGAAGTCAGAAAGGGTTGAAAATTGATGATGTGCCTTTGAATGGTGCATATTGAACATAAAATATTATGGAGTTAAAATTAGTTATTAAAAATGAAATCCCTTTGTAATAGATGAGTTTTCGTCCGAAACCCTCATGCTTCTTATGAGATTGTCCAATTTCTAAACGAAGTGCGTCCATTTTTTGCCATAACCCTCTCAACTCTTTAGAAGTTGCTATGTGGGTGAAATTATGATGCCTTGCCAAGTTACAACCTTTTCAGAGTTCATTTGTACCGCTTTTAAAATTCAAGGTCATTTAGCTCAAAATAAATCATTAAATGCATGAGAAATATCAAGTGAAGTCAGAAAGGGTTGAAAATTGATGATGTGCCTTTGAATGGTGCATATTGAACACACAAAAATTATGGAGATACAATAATTTATTAAAAATGAAATCCCTTTAAAATAGATGAGTTCTCGTCCGAATCCCTCATGCTTCTTATGAGATAGTCCAATTTGTACACGAAGTGCATCCAGTTTTTGCCATAACCCTCTCAACTCTTTAGAAATTGCTATGTGGGTGAAATTATGATGTCATGCCAAGTTACAACCTTTCCAGAGTTCATTTGTTCTGATTTTCTAATTCAGGGTCATTTAGCTCAAAATAAATCATTAAATGCATGAGAAATATCAAATGAAGTCAGAAAGGGTTGGAAATTGATGATGTTCCTTTGAATGGTGCATATTGAACGCACAAAAAGTATGAGGTTAAAATAAGTTATTAGAAATGAAATCCCATTGTAATAGATGAGTTTTCGTCCGAAACCCTCATGTTTCTCATGAGATTGTCCAATTTGTACACGAAGTGCATCCAGTTTTTACCGTAACCCTCTCAAATCTTTAGAAGTTGCTATGTGGGTGAAATTATGAGGTCATGCCAACTTACAACCTTTTCAGAGTTCATTTGTACTGCTTTTCAATCTGAGGGTCATTTAGCTCAAAATAAATCATTAAATGCATGAGAAATATCAAATGAAGTCAGAAAAGGTTGAAAATTGATGATGTGCCTTTGAATGGTGCATATTGAACACACAAAAATTATGGAGTTAAAATAAGTTATTAAAAATGAAATCCCTTTGTAATAGATGAGTTTTCGTCCGAAACCCTCATGCTTCTTATGAGATTGTCCAATTTGTACACGAAGTGCGTCCAGTTTTTTCCGTAACCCTCTCAACTCTTTAGAAGTTGCTATGTGGGTGAAATTATGATGGCATGCCAAGTTACAACCTTTACATAGTTCATTTGTACTGCTTTTCAAACTCAGGGTCATTTAGGTCAAAATAAATCAGTTAATGCATGAGCAATATCAATTGAAGTCAGAAAGGGTTGAAAATTGATGATGTGCCTTTGAATGGTGCATATTGAAAATAAAAATTATGGAGTTAAAATTAGTTATTAAAAATAAAATCCCTTTGTAATAGATGAGTTTTCGTCCGAAACCCTCATGCTTCTTATGAGACAGTCCAATTTGTACACGAAGTGCGTCCATTTTTTGCCATAACCCTCTCAAATCTTTAGAAGTTGCTATGTGGGTCAAATTATGATGTCATGCCAAGTTACAACCTTTTCAGAGTTCATTTGTACTGCTTTTCAAATTCAGGGTCATTTAGCTCAAAATAAATCATTAAATGCATGAGAAATATCAAATGAAGTCAGAAAGGGTTGAAAATTGATGATGTGCCTTTGAATGGTGCATATTGAACACACAAAAATTATGGAGTTAAAATAAGTTATTGAAATGAAATCCCTTTGTAATAGATGAGTTTTCGTCCGAAAGCCTCATGCTTCTTATGAGATTGTCCAATTTGTACACGAAGTGCATCCAGTTTTTGTCGTAACCCTCTCAACTCTTTAGAAGTTGCTATGTGGGTGAAATTATGATGTCATGCCAAGTTACAACCTTTTCAGAGTTCATTTGTATTTCTTTTCAAATTCAGATTCATTTAGCTCAAAATAAATCATTAAATGCATGAGAAATATGAAACGAAGTCAAAAAGGGTTGAAAATTGATGATCTTCCTTTGAATGGTCTATATTGAACGCACAGAAAGCATGGAGTTAAAATAAGTTATTGAAAATGAAATCCCTTTGTAATAGATGAGTTTTCGTCCGAAACCCTCATGCTTCTTATGAGATTGTCCAATTTGTACACGAAGTGCATCCAGTTTTTGCCGTAACCCTCTCAACTCTTTAGAAGTTGCTATGTGGGTGAAATTATGATGTCATGCCAAGTTACAACCTTTTCAGAGTTCATTTGTACTGCTTTTCAAACTCAGGGTCATTTAGCTCAAAATAAATCATTCAATGCATGAGAAATATCAATTGGAGTCAGAAAGGGTTGAAAATTGATGATGTGGCTTTGAATGGTGCATATTGAAAATAAAAATTATGGAGTTAAAATAATTTATTAAAAATGAAATCCCTTTGTAATAGATGAGTTTTTGTCCGAAACCCTCATGCTTCTTATGAGATTGTCCAATTTGTACACGAAGTGCATCCAGTTTTTGCCGTAACCCTC
Source organism: Hordeum marinum (assembly GCA_022496015.1). Taxonomy (NCBI): domain Eukaryota; kingdom Viridiplantae; phylum Streptophyta; class Magnoliopsida; order Poales; family Poaceae; genus Hordeum; species Hordeum marinum. The sequence continues at coordinate 514,517,203 of CM039676.1, read as the reverse complement.
TCAACTCTTTAGAAGTTACTATGTGGGTGAAATTATGATGTCATGCCAAGTTACAACCTTTTCAGAGTTCATTTGTACTGCTTTTCAAACTCAAGGTCATTTAGCTCAAAATAAATCATTCAATGCATGAGAAATATCAATTGAAGTTAGAAAGGGTTGAAAATTGGTGATGTGCCTTTGAATGGTGCATATTGAACATAAAAAATTATGGAGTTAAAATAAGTTATTAAAAATGAAATCCCTTTGTAATAGATGAGTTTTCGTCCGAAACCCTCATGCTTCTTATGAGATTGTCCAATTTGTACACGAAGTGCGTCCATTTTTTGCCATAACCCTCTCAACTCTTTAGAAGTTGCTATGTGGGTGAAATTATCATGTCTTGCTAAGTTACAACCTTTTCAGAGTTCATTTGTACCGCTTTTCAAATTCAAGGTCATTTAGCTCAAAATAAATCATTAAATGCATGAGAAATATCAAGTGAAGTCAGAAAGGGTTGAAAATTGATGATGTGCCTTTGAATGGTGCATATTGAACACACAAAAATTATGGAGATACAATAATCTATTAAAAATGAAATCCCTTTATAATAGGATAGTTTTCGTCCGAATCCCTCATGCTTCTTATGAGATTGTCCAATTTGTACACGAAGTGCATCCAGTTTTTGTCGTAACCCTCTCAACTCTTTAGAAGTTGCTATGTGGGTGAAATTATGATTTCTTGCCAAGTTACAACCTTTTCAGAGTTCATTTGTACTGCTGTTCAAATTCAGGGTCATTTAGCTCAAAATAAATCATTAAATGCATGAGAAATATCAAATGAAGTCAGAAAGGTTGAAAATTGATGATGTGCCTTTGAATGGTGCATATTGAACACACAAAATTATGGAGTTAAAATAAGTTATTAAAAATGAAATCTCTTTGTAATAGATGAGTTTTCGTCCGAAACCCACATGCTTCGAAAGAGATTGTCCAATTTGTACACGAAGTGCATCCAGTTTTTGCCGTAACCCTCTCAACTCTTTAGAAGTTGCTATGTGGGTGAAATTATGAGGTCATTCCAAGTTACAACCTTTTCAGAGTTCATTTGTACTGCTTTTCAAACTCAGGGTCATTTAGCAAAAAATAAATCATTAAATGCATGAGAAATATCAAATGAAGTCAGAAAGGGTTGAAAATTGATGATCTGCCTTTGAATGGTGCATATTGAACACACCAAAATATGGAGTTAAAATAAGTTATTAAAAATGAAATCCCTTTGTAATAGATGAGTTTTCGTCCGAAACCCACATGCTTCGAAAGAGATTGTCCAATTTGTACACGAAGTGCATCCAGTTTTTGCCGTAACCCTCTCAACTCTTTAAAAGTTGCTATTTGTTTGAAATTATGATTTCATGCCAAGTGACAACCTTTTCAGAGTTCATTTGTACTGCTTTTCAAATTCAGGGTCATTTCGCTCAAAATAAATCATTAAATGCATGAGAAATATCAAATGAAGTTAGAAAGAGTTGACAATTGACGATGTGCCTTTGAATGTTGCATATTGAACACACAAAAAGTATGAAGTTAAAATAAGTTATTAAAATGAAATCCCTTTGTAATAGATGAGTTTTCGTCCGAAACCCTCATGCTTCTTATGAGATTGTCCAATTTGTACACCAAGTGCATCCAGTTTTTGCCGTAACCCTCTCAACTCTTTAGAAGTTGCTATGTGGGTGAAATTATGATTTCATGCCAAGTTACAATCTTTTCAGAGTTCATTTGTACTGCTGTTCAAATTCAGGGTCATTTAGCTCAAAATAAATCATTCAATGCATGAGAAATATCAATTGAAGTCAGAAAGGGTTGAAAATTGATGATGTGCGTTTGAATGGTGCATATTGAACATAAAAAATTATGGAGTTAAAATAAGTTATTAAAAATGAAATCCCTTTGTAATAGATGAGTTTTCGTCCGGAACCCTCATGCTTCTTATGAGATTTTCCAATTTGTACACGAAGTGCATCCAGGTTTTGCCGTAACCCTCTCAACTCTTTAGAAGTTGCTATGTGGGTGAAATTATGATGTCATGCCAAGTTACAACCTTTTCAGAGTTCATTTGTACTGCTTTTCAAACTCAAGGTCATTTAGCTCAAAATAAAGCATTCAATGCATGAGAAATATCAATTGAAGTCAGAAAGGGTTGAAAATTGATGATGTGCCTTTGAATGGTGCATATTGAACATAAAATATTATGGAGTTAAAATTAGTTATTAAAAATGAAATCCCTTTGTAATAGATGAGTTTTCGTCCGAAACCCTCATGCTTCTTATGAGATTGTCCAATTTCTAAACGAAGTGCGTCCATTTTTTGCCATAACCCTCTCAACTCTTTAGAAGTTGCTATGTGGGTGAAATTATGATGCCTTGCCAAGTTACAACCTTTTCAGAGTTCATTTGTACCGCTTTTAAAATTCAAGGTCATTTAGCTCAAAATAAATCATTAAATGCATGAGAAATATCAAGTGAAGTCAGAAAGGGTTGAAAATTGATGATGTGCCTTTGAATGGTGCATATTGAACACACAAAAATTATGGAGATACAATAATTTATTAAAAATGAAATCCCTTTAAAATAGATGAGTTCTCGTCCGAATCCCTCATGCTTCTTATGAGATAGTCCAATTTGTACACGAAGTGCATCCAGTTTTTGCCATAACCCTCTCAACTCTTTAGAAATTGCTATGTGGGTGAAATTATGATGTCATGCCAAGTTACAACCTTTCCAGAGTTCATTTGTTCTGATTTTCTAATTCAGGGTCATTTAGCTCAAAATAAATCATTAAATGCATGAGAAATATCAAATGAAGTCAGAAAGGGTTGGAAATTGATGATGTTCCTTTGAATGGTGCATATTGAACGCACAAAAAGTATGAGGTTAAAATAAGTTATTAGAAATGAAATCCCATTGTAATAGATGAGTTTTCGTCCGAAACCCTCATGTTTCTCATGAGATTGTCCAATTTGTACACGAAGTGCATCCAGTTTTTACCGTAACCCTCTCAAATCTTTAGAAGTTGCTATGTGGGTGAAATTATGAGGTCATGCCAACTTACAACCTTTTCAGAGTTCATTTGTACTGCTTTTCAATCTGAGGGTCATTTAGCTCAAAATAAATCATTAAATGCATGAGAAATATCAAATGAAGTCAGAAAAGGTTGAAAATTGATGATGTGCCTTTGAATGGTGCATATTGAACACACAAAAATTATGGAGTTAAAATAAGTTATTAAAAATGAAATCCCTTTGTAATAGATGAGTTTTCGTCCGAAACCCTCATGCTTCTTATGAGATTGTCCAATTTGTACACGAAGTGCGTCCAGTTTTTTCCGTAACCCTCTCAACTCTTTAGAAGTTGCTATGTGGGTGAAATTATGATGGCATGCCAAGTTACAACCTTTACATACTTCATTTGTACTGCTTTTCAAACTCAGGGTCATTTAGGTCAAAATAAATCATTTAATGCATGAGCAATATCAATTGAAGTCAGAAAGGGTTGAAAATTGATGATGTGCCTTTGAATGGTGCATATTGAAAATAAAAATTATGGAGTTAAAATTAGTTATTAAAAATAAAATCCCTTTGTAATAGATGAGTTTTCGTCCGAAACCCTCATGCTTCTTATGAGACAGTCCAATTTGTACACGAAGTGCGTCCATTTTTTGCCATAACCCTCTCAAATCTTTAGAAGTTGCTATGTGGGTCAAATTATGATGTCATGCCAAGTTACAACCTTTTCAGAGTTCATTTGTACTGCTTTTCAAATTCAGGGTCATTTAGCTCAAAATAAATCATTAAATGCATGAGAAATATCAAATGAAGTCAGAAAGGGTTGAAAATTGATGATGTGCCTTTGAATGGTGCATATTGAACACACAAAAATTATGGAGTTAAAATAAGTTATTGAAATGAAATCCCTTTGTAATAGATGAGTTTTCGTCCGAAAGCCTCATGCTTCTTATGAGATTGTCCAATTTGTACACGAAGTGCATCCAGTTTTTGTCGTAACCCTCTCAACTCTTTAGAAGTTGCTATGTGGGTGAAATTATGATGTCATGCCAAGTTACAACCTTTTCAGAGTTCATTTGTATTTCTTTTCAAATTCAGATTCATTTAGCTCAAAATAAATCATTAAATGCATGAGAAATATGAAACGAAGTCAAAAAGGGTTGAAAATTGATGATCTTCCTTTGAATGGTCTATATTGAACGCACAGAAAGCATGGAGTTAAAATAAGTTATTGAAAATGAAATCCCTTTGTAATAGATGAGTTTTCGTCCGAAACCCTCATGCTTCTTATGAGATTGTCCAATTTGTACACGAAGTGCATCCAGTTTTTGCCGTAACCCTCTCAACTCTTTAGAAGTTGCTATGTGGGTGAAATTATGATGTCATGCCAAGTTACAACCTTTTCAGAGTTCATTTGTACTGCTTTTCAAACTCAGGGTCATTTAGCTCAAAATAAATCATTCAATGCATGAGAAATATCAATTGGAGTCAGAAAGGGTTGAAAATTGATGATGTGGCTTTGAATGGTGCATATTGAAAATAAAAATTATGGAGTTAAAATAATTTATTAAAAATGAAATCCCTTTGTAATAGATGAGTTTTTGTCCGAAACCCTCATGCTTCTTATGAGATTGTCCAATTTGTACACGAAGTGCATCCAGTTTTTGCCGTAACCCTCTCAACTCTTTAGAAGTTACTATGTGGGTGAAATTATGATGTCATGCCAAGTTACAACCTTTTCAGAGTTCATTTGTACTGCTTTTCAAACTCAAGGTCATTTAGCTCAAAATAAATCATTCAATGCATGAGAAATATCAATTGAAGTTAGAAAGGGTTGAAAATTGGTGATGTGCCTTTGAATGGTGCATATTGAACATAAAAAATTATGGAGTTAAAATAAGTTATTAAAAATGAAATCCCTTTGTAATAGATGAGTTTTCGTCCGAAACCCTCATGCTTCTTATGAGATTGTCCAATTTGTACACGAAGTGCGTCCATTTTTTGCCATAACCCTCTCAACTCTTTAGAAGTTGCTATGTGGGTGAAATTATCATGTCTTGCTAAGTTACAACCTTTTCAGAGTTCATTTGTACCGCTTTTCAAATTCAAGGTCATTTAGCTCAAAATAAATCATTAAATGCATGAGAAATATCAAGTGAAGTCAGAAAGGGTTGAAAATTGATGATGTGCCTTTGAATGGTGCATATTGAACACACAAAAATTATGGAGATACAATAATCTATTAAAAATGAAATCCCTTTATAATAGGATAGTTTTCGTCCGAATCCCTCATGCTTCTTATGAGATTGTCCAATTTGTACACGAAGTGCATCCAGTTTTTGTCGTAACCCTCTCAACTCTTTAGAAGTTGCTATGTGGGTGAAATTATGATTTCTTGCCAAGTTACAACCTTTTCAGAGTTCATTTGTACTGCTGTTCAAATTCAGGGTCATTTAGCTCAAAATAAATCATTAAATGCATGAGAAATATCAAATGAAGTCAGAAAGGTTGAAAATTGATGATGTGCCTTTGAATGGTGCATATTGAACACACAAAATTATGGAGTTAAAATAAGTTATTAAAAATGAAATCTCTTTGTAATAGATGAGTTTTCGTCCGAAACCCACATGCTTCGAAAGAGATTGTCCAATTTGTACACGAAGTGCATCCAGTTTTTGCCGTAACCCTCTCAACTCTTTAGAAGTTGCTATGTGGGTGAAATTATGAGGTCATTCCAAGTTACAACCTTTTCAGAGTTCATTTGTACTGCTTTTCAAACTCAGGGTCATTTAGCAAAAAATAAATCATTAAATGCATGAGAAATATCAAATGAAGTCAGAAAGGGTTGAAAATTGATGATCTGCCTTTGAATGGTGCATATTGAACACACCAAAATATGGAGTTAAAATAAGTTATTAAAAATGAAATCCCTTTGTAATAGATGAGTTTTCGTCCGAAACCCACATGCTTCGAAAGAGATTGTCCAATTTGTACACGAAGTGCATCCAGTTTTTGCCGTAACCCTCTCAACTCTTTAAAAGTTGCTATTTGTTTGAAATTATGATTTCATGCCAAGTGACAACCTTTTCAGAGTTCATTTGTACTGCTTTTCAAATTCAGGGTCATTTCGCTCAAAATAAATCATTAAATGCATGAGAAATATCAAATGAAGTTAGAAAGAGTTGACAATTGACGATGTGCCTTTGAATGTTGCATATTGAACACACAAAAAGTATGAAGTTAAAATAAGTTATTAAAATGAAATCCCTTTGTAATAGATGAGTTTTCGTCCGAAACCCTCATGCTTCTTATGAGATTGTCCAATTTGTACACCAAGTGCATCCAGTTTTTGCCGTAACCCTCTCAACTCTTTAGAAGTTGCTATGTGGGTGAAATTATGATTTCATGCCAAGTTACAATCTTTTCAGAGTTCATTTGTACTGCTGTTCAAATTCAGGGTCATTTAGCTCAAAATAAATCATTAAATGCATGGGAAATATCAAATGAAGTCAGAAAGGGTTGAAAACTGATGATGTGCCTTTGAATGGTGCATATTGAACACACAAAAATTATGGAGTTACATTAAGTTATTTAAAATGAAATCCCTTTGTAATAGATGAGTTTTTGTATCAAACCCTCATGCTTCTTATGAGATTGTCCAATTTGTACACGAAGTGCATCCAGTTTTGGCCACAACCCTCTCAACTCTTTAGAAGTTGCTATGTGGGTGAAATTATGATGTCATGCCAAGTTACAACCTTTTCAGAGTTCATTTGTACTATTTTCAAATTCAGGGTCATTTAGCTCAAAATAAATCATTAAATGCATGAGAAATATCAAATGAAGTCAGAAAGGGCTGAAAATTGATGATGTGCCTTTGAATGGCGCATATTGAACACACAAAAATTATGGATCTAAAATAAGTTATTAAAAATGAAATCCTGGTGTAATAGATTAGTTTTCGTGCGAAACCCTCATGCTTCTTATGAGATTGTCCAATTTGTACACGAAGTACATCCAGTTTTAGTCGTAAGCCTATCAACTATTTAGAAGCTGCTATGTGGGTGAAATTATGATTTTAATGCCAAGTTACAACCTTTTCAGAGTTCATTTGTACTGCTTTTCTAACTGAGGGTCATTTAGCTCAAAATAAATCATTAAATGCATGAGAAATATCAAATGAAGTCAGAAAGGATTGAAAATTGATGATGTGACTTTGAATGGTGCATATTGAACACACAAGATTATGGAGTTAAAATAAGTTATTAAAAATGAAATCCCTTTGTAATAGATGAGTTTTCGTCCGAAACCCACATGCTTCGAAAGAGATTGTCAAATTTGGACGCGAAGTGCGTCCAGTTTTTTCCGTAACCCTCTCAACTCTTTAGAAGTTGTTATGTGGGTGAAATTATGATGTCATGCGAAGTTACAACCTTTTCAGAGTTCATTTGTACTGCTTTTCAAATTCAGGGTCATTTAGCTCAAAATAAATCATTAAATGCATGAGAAATATCAAATGAAGTCAGACAGGTTGAAAATTGATGATGTGCCTTTGAATGGTGTATATTGACCACACAAAATTATGGAGTTAAAATAAGTTATTAAAAATGAAATGTCTTTGTAATATTTGAGTTTTCGTCCAAAACCCACATGCTTCGAAAGAGATTGTCCAATTTGTACGCGAAGTGCGTCTAGTTTTTTCCGTAACCCTCTCAACTCTTCAGAAGTTGCTATGTGGGTGAAATTATGATGTCATGCCAAGTTACAACCTTTCAGAGTACATTTGTACTGCTTTTAAAATACAGGGTCATTTAGCTCAAAATAAATCAATAAGTGCATGAGAAATATCAAATGAAGTCAGATAGGGTTGAAAACTGATGATGTGCCTTTGAATGGCGCATATTGAACACACAAAAAGTATGGAGTTAAAATAAGTTATTAAAAAAGAAATCCCTTTGTAATAGATGAGTTTTCATCCGAAACCCTCATGCTTCGAAAGAGATTGTCCAATTTGTACACGAAGTGCATCCAGTTTTTGCCGTAACCCTCTCAACTCTTTAGAAGTTGCTATGTGGGTGAAATTATGAGGTCATTCCAAGTTACAACCTTTTCAGAGTTCATTTGTACTGCTTTTCAAACTCAGGGTCATTTAGCAAAAAATAAATCATTAAATGCATGAGAAATATCAAATAAAGTCAGAAAGGGTTGAAAATTGATGATCTGCCTTTGAATGGTGCATATTGAACACACCAAATTATGGAGTTAAAATAAGTTATTAAAAATGAAATCCCTTTGTAATAGATGAGTTTTCGTCCGAAACCCATATGCTTCGAAAGAGATTGTCCAATTTGTACACAAAGTGCATCCAGTTTTTGCTGTAAACCTCTCAACTCTTTAAAAGTTGCTATTTGGTTGAAATTATGATTTCATGCCACGTGACAACCTTTTCAGAGTTCATTTGTACTGCGTTTCAAATTCAGGGTCATTTCGCTCAAAATAAATCATTAAATGCATGAGAAATATCAAATGAAGTCAGAAAGGGCTGAAAATTGATGATGTGCCTTTGAATGGCGCATATTGAACACACAAAAATTATGAATCTAAAATAAGTTATTAAAAATGAAATCCCGGTGTAATAGATTAGTTTTCGTTCGAAACCCTCATGCTTCTTATGAGATTGTCCAATTTGTACACGAAGTACATCCAGTTTTAGTCGTAAGCCTATCAACTATTTAGAAGCTGCTATGTGGGTGAAATTATGATGTCATGCCAAGTTACAACCTTTTCAGAGTTCATTTGTACTGCTTTTCAAACTGAGGGTCATTTAGCTCAAAATGAATCATTAAATGCATGAGCAATATCAAATGAAGTCAGAAAGGATTGAAAATTGATGATGTGCCTTTGAATGGTGCATATTGAACACACAAGATTATGGAGTTAAAATAAGTTATTAAAAATGAAATCCCTTTGTAATAGATGAGTTTTCGTCCGAAACCCACATGCTTCGAAAGAGATTGTCAAATTTGTACGTGAAGTGCGTCCAGTTTTTCCGTAACCCTCTCAACTCTTTAGAAGTTGTTATGTGGGTGAAATTATGAAGTCATGCCAAGTTACAACCTTTTCAGAGTTCATTTGTACTGCTTTTCAAATTCAAGGTCATTTAGCTCAAAATAAATCATTAAATGCATGAGAAATATCAAATGAAGTCAGAAAGGGTAGAAAATTGATGATGTGCCTTTGAATGGTGCATTTTGAACACACAAAAAGTATGGAGATAAAATAAGTTATTAAAAATGAAATCACTTTGTAATAGATGAGTTTTTGTCCGAAACCCACATGTTTCAAAAGAGATTGTCCAATTTGTACACGAAGTGCATCTAGTTTTTCTTGTAACCCTCTTAGCTCTTTAGAAGTTGCGATGTGGGTGAAATTACGATGTCATGCCAAGTTACAATCTTTTCAGAGGTCATTTGTACTGCTTTTCAAATTCAGAGTCATTTAGCTCAAAATAAATCATTAAATGCATGAGAAATATCAAATAAAGTCACAAAGGGTTGAAAATTGTTGATGTGCCTTTGAATGGTGCATATTGAACAAACAGAATGACAGAGTAAAAATAAGTTGTTAAAAATGAAATCCCTTTTTAATAGATGAGTTTTCGTCCAAAACCCACATGCTTCGAAAGAGATTGTCCAATTTGTACATGAAGAGCATCCAGTTTTCGCCGTAACCCTCTCAACTCTTCAGAAGTTGCTATGTGGGTGAAATTATGATGTCATGCCAAGTTACAACCTTTCCAGAGTTCATTTGTACTGCTTTTCAAATTCAGGGTCATTTAGCTCAAAATAAATCATTAAATGCATGGGAAATATCAAATGATGTCAGAAAGGGTTGGAAATTGATGATGTTCCTTTGAATGGTGCATATTGAACACACAAAAAGTATGGAGTTAAAGTAAGTTATTAGAAATGAAATCCCTTTGTAATAGATGAGTTTTCGTCTGAAATCCTCATGCTTCTGATGAGATTGTCCAATTTGTAGACGAAGTGCATACAATTTTTGCCGTAACCCTCTCAACTCTTTAAAAGTTGCTATTTGGGTGAAATTATGATTTCATGACAAGTTACAACTTTTTCAGCGTTAATTTGTATTGCTTTTCAAATTCAGGGTCATTTCGCTCAAAATAAATCATTGAATGCATGAGAAATATCAAATGAAGTTAGAAAGAGTTCAAAATTGACGATCTGCCTTTGAATGGTGCATATTGAACACACAAAAAGTATGGAGTTAAAATAATTTGTTAAAATGAAATCCCTTCGTAATAGATGAGTTTTCGTCCGAAACCCTCATGCTTCTATGAGATGGTCCAATTTGTACACGAAGTGCATCCAGTTTTTGTCGTAACCCTCCCAACTCTTTAGAAGTTGCTATGTGGGCGAAATTATGATTTCATGGCACGTTACAATCTTTTCAGAGTTCCTTTGTTCAGCTGTTCAAATTCAGGGTCATTTAGCTCAAAATAAATCATTGAATGCATGAGAAATATCAAATGAAGTCAGAAAGGGTAGAAAATTGATGATGTGCCTTTGAATGGTGCATTTTGAACACACAAAAAGTATGGAGTTAAAATAAGTTATTAAAAATGAAATCCCTTTGTAATAGATGAGTTTTTGTCCGAAACCCACATGTTTCAAAAGAGATTGTCCAATTTGTACACGAAGTGCATCCAGTTTTTCTCGTAACCCTCTTAGCTCTTTAGAAGTTGCGATGTGGGTGAAATTACGATGTCATGCCAAGTTACAATCTTTTCAGAGATCATTTGTATTGCTTTTCAAATTCAGGGTCATTTAGCTCAAAATAAATCATTAAATGCATGAGAAATATCAAATAAAGTCAGAAAGGGTTGAAAATTGTTGATGTGCCTTTGAATGGTGCATATTGAACAAACAAAATGACGGAGTAAAAATAAGTTGTTAAAAATGAAATCCCTTTGTAATAGATGAGTTTTCGTCCAAAACCCACATGCTTCGAAAGAGATTGTCCAATTTGTACACGAAGAGCATCCAGTTTTTGCCGTAACCCTCTCAACTCTTCAGAAGTTTCTATGTCGGTGAAATTATGATGTCATGCCAAGTTACAACCTTTCCAGAGTTCATTTGTACTGCTTTTCAAATTCAGGGTCATTTAGCTCAAAATAAATCATTAAATGCATGAGAAATATCAAATGAAGTCAGAAAGGGTTGGAAATTGATGATGTTCCTTTGAATGGTGCATATTGCACACACAAAAAGTATGGAGTTAAAGTAAGTTAATAGAAATGAAATCCCTTTGTAATAGATGAGTTTTCGTCTGAAACCCTCATGCTTCTTATGAGATTGTCCAATTTGTAGACGAAGTGCATATAGTTTTTGCCGTAACCCTCTCAACTCTTTAAAAGTTGCTATTTCGGTGAAATTATGATTTCATGACAAGTTACAACTTTTTCAGCGTTAATTTGTATTGCTTTTCAAATTCAGGGTCATTTCGCTCAAAATAAATCATTGAATGCATGAGAAATATCAAATGAAGTTAGAAAGAGTTCAAAATTGACGATCTGCCTTTGAATGGTGCATATTGAACACACAAAAAGTATGGAGTTAACATAATTTGTTAAAATGAAATCCCTTCGTAATAGATGAGTTTTCGTCCGAAACCCTCATGCTTCTATGAGATGGTCCAATTTGTACACGAAACGCATCCAGTTTTTGTCGTAACCCTCCCAACTCTTTAGAAGTTGCTATGTGGGTGAAATTATGATTTCATGGCATGTTACAATCTTTTCAGAGTTCCTTTGTACTGCTGTTCAAATTCAGGGTCATTTAGCTCAAAATAAATCATTAAATGCATGAGAAATATCAAATGAAGTCAGAAAGGGTTGAAAATTGATGATGTGCCTTTGAATGGTGCATATTGAACACACAAAAATTATGGAGGTAAAATAAGTTATTAAAAATGAAATCCCTTTGTAATAGATGAGTTTTCGTCCGAAACCCTCATGCTTCTTATGAGATTGTCCAATTTGTACACGAAGTGCATCCAGTTTTTTTCGAAACCCTCTCAACTCTTTAGAAGTTGCTATGTGGGTGAAATTATGCTGTCATGCCAAGTTACAACCCTTTTAGAGTTCATTTGTACTGCTTTTCAAACTCAGGGTCATTTAGCTCAATATAAATCATTAAATGCATGAGAAATATCAAATGAAGTCAGAACGGGTTGAAAATTGATGATGTGCCTTTGAATGGTGCATATTGAACACACAAAAATATGGAGTTAAAAAAAGATATTGAAAATGAAATCCCTTTGTAATAGATGAGTTTTCGTTCGAAACCCTCATGCTTCTGATGAGATTGTCCAATTTGTACACGAAGCGTGTCGAGGTTTTGTCGTAACCCTCTCAACTCTTTAGAAGTTTCTATGTGGGTCAAATTATGATTTCATGCCAAGTTACAACCTTTTCAGACTTCATTTGTATTGTTGTTCAAATTCAGGGTCATTTAGCTCAAAATAAATCATTAAATGCATGCGAAATATCAAATGAAGTCACAAAGGGTTGAAAATTGATGATGTTCTTTTGAATGGTGCATATTGAACACACGAAAATAAGGAGTTAAAAAAAGTTATTGAAAATGAAATCCCTTTGTAATAGATGAGTTTTCGTCCGAAACCCTCATGCTTCTTATGAGATTATCCAATTTGTACACGAAGTGCATCCATTTTTTGCCGTAACCCTCTCAACTATTTAAAAGTTGCTATGTGGGTGAAATTATGATGTCATGCCAAGTTACAACCTTTTCAGAGTTCATTTGTACTGGTTTTCAAATTCAGGGTCATTTAGTTCAAAATAAATCATTAAATGCATGAGAAATATCAAATGAAGTCAGAAAGGGTTGAAAATTGATGATGTGCCTCTAATGGTGCATATTGAACACACAATAATTATGGAGTTAAAATAATTTATTAAAAATGAAATCCCTTTGTAATAGATGAGTTTTCGTCCGAAACCCTCATGCTTCTTATGAGATTGTCCAATTTGTAGACGAAGTGCATCCAGTTTTCTCCGTAACCCTCTCAACTCTTTAAAAGTTGCTATTTGGGTGAAATTATGATTTCATGACAAGTTACAACTTTTTCAGCGTTAATTTGTATTGCTTTTCAAATTCAGGGTCATTTCGCTCAAAATAAATCATTGAATGCATGAGAAATATCAAATGAAGTTAGAAAGAGTTCAAAATTGACGATCTGCCTTTGAATGGTGCATATTGAACACACAAAAAGTATGGAGTTAAAATAATTTGTTATAATGAAATCCCTTTGTAATAGATGAGTTTTCATCCGAAACCCTCATGCTTCTATGAGATGGTCCAATTTGTACACGAAGTGCATCCAGTTTTTGTCGTAACCCTCCCAACTCTTTAGAAGTTGCTATGTGGGCGAAATTATGATTTCATGGCACGTTACAATCTTTTCAGAGTTCCTTTGTTCTGCTGTTCAAATTCAGGGTCATTTAGCTCAAAATAAATCATTGAATGCATGAGAAATATCAAATGAAGTCAGAAAGGGTTGAAAATTGATGATGTGCCTTTGAATGGTGCATATTGAACACAAAAAAATTATGGAGGTAAAATAAGTTATTAAAAATGAAATCCCTTTGTAATAGATGAGTTTTCGTCCGAAACCCTCATGCTTCTTATGAGATTGTCCAATTTGTACACGAAGTGCATCCAGTTTTTTTTGAAACCCTCTCAACTCTTTAGAAGTTGCTATGTGGGTGAAATTATGATTTCATGCCAAGTTACAATCTTTTCAGTGTTCATTTGTACTGCTGTTCAAATTCAGGGTTATTTAGCTCAAAATAAATCATTAAATGCATGGGAAATATCAAATGAAGTCAGAAAGGGTTGAAAATTGATGATGTGCCTTTGAATGGTGCATATTGAACACACAAAAATTATGGAGTTACATTAAGTTATTAAAAATGAAATCCCTTTGTAATAGATGAGTTTTTGTATCAAACCCTCATGCTTCTTATGAGATTGTCCAATTTGTACACGAAGTGCATCCAGTTTTGGCCACAACCCTCTCAACTCTTTAGAAGTTGCTATGTGGGTGAAATTATGATGTCATGCCAAGTTACAACCTTTTCAGAGTTCATTTGTACTATTTTCAAATTCAGGGTCATTTAGCTCAAAATAAATCATTAAATGCATGAGAAATATCAAATGAAGTCAGAAAGGGCTGAAAATTGATGATGTGCCTTTGAATGGCGCATATTGAACACACAAAAATTATGGATCTAAAATAAGTTATTAAAAATGAAATCCCGGTGTAATAGATTAGTTTTCGTGCGAAACCCTCGTGCTTCTTATGAGATTGTCCAATTTGTACACGAAGTACATCCAGTTTTAGTCGTAAGCCTATCAACTATTTAGAAGCTGCTATGTGGGTGAAATTATGATTTTAATGCCAAGTTACAACCTTTTCAGAGTTCATTTGTACTGCTTTTCTAACTGAGGGTCATTTAGCTCAAAATAAATCATTAAATGCATGAGAAATATCAAATGAAGTCAGAAAGGATTGAAAATTGATGATGTGACTTTGAATGGTGCATATTGAACACACAAGATTATGGAGTTAAAATAAGTTATTAAAAATGAAATCCCTTTGTAATAGATGAGTTTTCGTCCGAAACCCACATGCTTCGAAAGAGATTGTCAAATTTGTACGCGAAGTGCATCCAGTTTTTTTCGTAACCCTCTCAACTCTTTAGAAGTTGTTATGTGGGTGAAATTATGATGTCATGCGAAGTTACAACCTTTTCAGAGTTCATTTGTACTGCTTTTCAAATTCAGGGTCATTTAGCTCAAAATAAATCATTAAATGCATGAGAAATATCAAATGAAGTCAGACAGGTTGAAAATTGATGATGTGCCTTTGAATGGTGTATATTGACCACACAAAATTATGGAGTTAAAATAAGTTATTAAAAATGAAATCTCTTTGTAATATTTGAGTTTTCGTCCAAAACCCACATGCTTCGAAAGAGATTGTCCAATTTGTACGCGAAGTGCGTCTAGTTTTTTCCGTAACCCTCTCAACTCTTCAGAAGTTGCTATGTGGGTGAAATTATGATGTCATGCCAAGTTACAACCTTTCAGAGTACATTTGTACTGCTTTTAAAATACAGGGTCATTTAGCTCAAAATAAATCAATAAGTGCATGGGAAATATCAAATGAAGTCAGATAGGGTTGAAAACTGATGATGTGCCTTTGAATGGCGCATATTGAACACACAAAAAGTATGGAGTTAAAATAAGTTATTAAAACAGAAATCCCTTTGTAATAGATGAGTTTTCATCCGAAACCCTCATGCTTCGAAAGAGATTGTCCAATTTGTACACGAAGTGCATCCAGTTTTTGCCGTAACCCTCTCAACTCTTTAGAAGTTGCTATGTGGGTGAAATTATGAGGTCATTCCAAGTTACAACCTTTTCAGAGTTCATTTGTACTGCTTTTCAAACTCAGGGTCATTTAGCAAAAAATAAATCATTAAATGCATGAGAAATATCAAATGAAGTCAGAACGGGTTGAAAATTGATGATCTGCCTTTGAATGGTGCATATTGAACACACCAAATTATGGAGTTAAAATAAGTTATTAAAAATGAAATCCCTTTGTAATAGATGAGTTTTCGTCCGAAACCCACATGCTTCGAAAGAGATTGTCCAATTTGTACACAAAGTGCATCCAGTTTTTGCCGTAAACCTCTCAACTCTTTAAAAGTTGCTATTTGGTTGAAATTATGATTTCATGCCAAGTGACAACCTTTTCAGAGTTCATTTGTACTGCTTTTCAAATTCAGGGTCATTTCGCTCAAAATAAATCATTAAATGCATGAGAAATATCAAATGAAGTCAGAAAGGGCTGAAAATTGATGATGTGCCTTTGAATGGCGCAAATTGAACACACAAAAATTATGAATCTAAAATAAGTTATTAAAAATTAAATCCCGGTGTAATAGATTAGTTTTCGGTCGAAACCCTCATGCTTCTTATGAGATTGTCCAATTTGTACACGAAGTACATCCAGTTCTAGTCGTAAGCCTATCAACTATTTAGAAGCTGCTATGTGGGTGAAATTATGATGTCATGCCAAGTTACAACCTTTTCAGAGTTCATTTGTACTGCTTTTCAAACTGAGGGTCATTTAGCTCAAAATAAATCATTAAATGCATGAGCAATATCAAATGAAGTCAGAAAGGATTGAAAATTGATGATGTGCCTTTGAATGGTGCATATTGAACACACAAGATTATGGAGTTAAAATAAGTTATTAAAAATGAAATCCCTTTGTAATAGATGAGTTTTCGTCCGAAACCCACATGCTTCGAAAGAGATTGTCAAATTTGTACGCGAAGTGCGTCCAGTTTTTCCGTAACCCTCTCAACTCTTTAGAAGTTGTTATGTGGGTGAAATTATGAAGTCATGCCAAGTTACAACCTTTTCAGAGTTCATTTGTACTGCTTTTCAAATTCAAGGTCATTTAGCTCAAAATAAATCATTAAATGCATGAGAAATATCAAATGAAGTCAGAAAGGGTAGAAAATTGATGATGTGCCTTTGAATGGTGCATTTTGAACACACAAAAAGTATGCAGTTAAAATAAGTTATTAAAAATGAAATCACTTTGTAATAGATGAGTTTTTGTCCGAAACCCACATGTTTCAAAAGAGATTGTCCAATTTGTACACGAAGTGCATCTAGTTTTTCTCGTAACCCTCTTAGCTCTTTAGAAGTTGCGATGTGGGTGAAATTACGGTGTCATGCCAAGTTACAATCTTTTCAGAGGTCATTTGTACTGCTTTTCAAATTCAGGGTCATTTAGCTCAAAATAAATCATTAAATGCATGAGAAATATCAAATAAAGTCAGAAAGGGTTGAAAATTGTTGATGTGCCTTTGAATGGTGCATATTGAACAAACAAAATGACAGAGTAAAAATAAGTTGTTAAAAATGAAATCCCTTGTTCATAGATGAGTTTTCGTCCAAAACCCACATGCTTCGAAAGAGATTGTCCAATTTGTACACGAAGAGCATCTAGTTTTCGCCGTAACCCTCTCAACTCTTCAGAAGTTGGTATGTGGGTGAAATTATGATGTCATGCCAAGTTACAACCTTTCCAGAGTTCATTTGTACTGCTTTTCAAATTCAGGGTCATTTAGCTCAAAATAAATCATTAAATGCATGAGAAATATCAAATGAAGTCAGAAAGGGTTGGAAATTGATGATGTTCCTTTGAATGGTGCATATTGAACACACAAAAAGTATGGAGTTAAAGTAAGTTATTAGAAATGAAATCCCTTTGTAATAGATGAGTTTTCGTCTGAAACCCTCATGCTTCTTATGAGATTGTCCAATTTGTAGACGAAGTGCATACAGTTTTTGCCGTAACCCTCTCAACTCTTTAAAAGTTGCTATTTGGGTGAAATTATGATTTCATGACAAGTTACAACTTTTTCAGCGTTAATTTGTATTGCTTTTCAAATTCAGGGTCATTTCGCTCAAAATAAATCATTGAATGCATGAGAAATATCAAATGAAGTTAGAAAGAGTTCAAAATTGACGATCTTCCTTTGAATGGTGCATATTGAACACACAAAAAGTATGGAGTTAAAATAATTTGTTAAAATGAAATCCCTTCGTAATAGATGAGTTTTCGTCCGAAACCCTCATGCTTCTATGAGATGGTCCAATTTGTACACGAAGTGCATCCAGTTTTTGTCGTAACCCTCCCAACTCTTTAGAAGTTGCTATGTGGGCGAAATTATGATTTCATGGCACGTTACAATATTTTCAGAGTTCCTTTGTTCAGCTGTTCAAATTCAGGGTCATTTAGCTCAAAATAAATCATTGAATGCATGAGAAATATCAAATGAAGTCAGAAAGGGTAGAAAATTGATGATGTGCCTTTGAATGGTGCATTTTGAACACACAAAAAGTATGGAGTTAAAATAAGTTATTAAAAATGAAATCCCTTTGTAATAGATGAGTTTTTGTCCGAAACCCACATGTTTCAAAAGAGATTGTCCAATTTGTACACGAAGTGCATCCAGTTTTTCTCGTAACCCTCTTAGCTCTTTAGAAGTTGCGATGTGGGTGAAATTACGATGTCATGCCAAGTTACAATCTTTTCAGAGATCATTTGTATTGCTTTTCAAATTCAGGGTCATTTAGCTCAAAATAAATCATTAAATGCATGAGAAATATCAAATAAAGTCAGAAAGGGTTGAAAATTGTTGATGTGCCTTTGAATGGTGCATATTGAACAAACAAAATGACGGAGTAAAAATAAGTTGTTAAAAATGAAATCCCTTTGTAATAGATGAGTTTTCGTCCAAAACCCACATGCTTCGAAAGAGATTGTCCAATTTGTACACGAAGAGCATCCAGTTTTTGCCGTAACCCTCTCAACTCTTCAGAAGTTTCTATGTCGGTGAAATTATGATGTCATGCCAAGTTACAACCTTTCCAGAGTTCATTTGTACTGCTTTTCAAATTCAGGGTCATTTAGCTCAAAATAAATCATTAAATGCATGAGAAATATCAAATGAAGTCAGAAAGGGTTGGAAATTGATGATGTTCCTTTGAATGGTGCATATTGAACACACAAAAAGTATGGAGTTAAAGTAAGTTAATAGAAATGAAATCCCTTTGTAATAGATGAGTTTTCGTCTGAAACCCTCATGCTTCTTATGAGATTGTCCAATTTGTAGACGAAGTGCATATAGTTTTTGCCGTAACCCTCTCAACTCTTTAAAAGTTGCTATTTCGGTGAAATTATGATTTCATGACAAGTTACAACTTTTTCAGCGTTAATTTGTATTGCTTTTCAAATTCAGGGTCATTTCGCTCAAAATAAATCATTGAATGCATGAGAAATATCAAATGAAGTTAGAAAGAGTTCAAAATTGACGATCTGCCTTTGAATGGTGCATATTGAACACACAAAAAGTATGGAGTTAAAATAATTTGTTAAAATGAAATCCCTTCGTAATAGATGAGTTTTCGTCCGAAACCCTCATGCTTCTATGAGATGGTCCAATTTGTACACGAAATGCATCCAGTTTTTGTCGTAACCCTCCCAACTCTTTAGAAGTTGCTATGTGGGCGAAATTATGATTTCATGGCACGTTACAATCTTTTCAGAGTTCCTTTGTACTGCTATTCAAATTCAGGGTCATTTAGCTCAAAATAAATCATTAAATGCATGAGAAATATCAAATGAAGTCAGAAAGGGTTGAAAATTGATGATGTGCCTTTGAATGGTGCATATTGAACACACAAAAATTATGGAGGTAAAATAAGTTATTAAAAATGAAATCCCTTTGTAATAGATGAGTTTTCCTCCGAAACCCTCATGCTTCTTATGAGATTGTCCAATTTGTACACGAAGTGCATCCTGTTTTTTTCGAAACCCTCTCAACTCATTAGAAGTTGCTATGTGGGTGAAATTATGCTGTCATGCCAAGTTACAACCCTTTTAGAGTTCATTTGTACTGCTTTTCAAACTCAGGGTCATTTAGCTCAATATAAATCATTAAATGCATGAGAAATATCAAATGAAGTCAGACAGGTTGAAAATTGATGATGTGCCTTTGAATGGTGTATATTGACCACACAAAATTATGGAGTTAAAATAAGTTATTAAAAATGAAATCTCTTTGTAATATTTGAGTTTTCGTCCAAAACCCACATGCTTCGAAAGAGATTGTCCAATTTGTACGTGAAGTGCGTCTAGTTTTTTCCGTAACCCTCTCAACTCTTCAGAAGTTGCTATGTGGGTGAAATTATGATGTCATGCCAAGTTACAACCTTTCAGAGTACATTTGTACTGCTTTTAAAATACAGGGTCATTTAGCTCAAAATAAATCAATAAGTGCATGAGAAATATCAAATGAAGTCAGATAGGGTTTAAAACTGATGATGTGCCTTTGAATGGCGCATATTGAACACACAAAAAGTATGGAGGTAAAATAAGTTATTAAAAATGAAATCCCTTTGTAATAGATGAGTTTTCATCCGAAACCCTCATGGTTCGAAAGAGATTGTCCAATTTGTACACGAAGTGCATCCAGTTTTTGCCGTAACCCTCTCAACTCTTTAGAAGTTGCTATGTGGGTGAAATTATGAGGTCATTCCAAGTTACAACCTTTTCAGAGTTCATTTGTACTGCTTTTCAAACTCAGGGTCATTTAGCAAAAAATAAATCATTAAATGCATGAGAAATATCAAATGAAGTCAGAAAGGGTTGAAAATTGATGATCTGCCTTTGAATGGTGCATATTGAACACACCAAATTATGGAGTTAAAATAAGTTATTAAAAATGAAATCCCTTTGTAATAGATGAGTTTTCGTCCGAAACCCACATGCTTCGAAAGAGATTGTCCAATTTGTACACAAAGTGCATCCAGTTTTTGCCGTAAACCTCTCAACTCTTTAAAAGTTGCTATTTGGTTGAAATTATGATTTCATGCCAAGTGACAACCTTTTCAGAGTTCATTTGTACTGCTTTTCAAATTCAGGGTCATTTCGCTCAAAATAAATCATTAAATGCATGAGAAATATCAAATGAAGTCAGAAAGGGCTGAAAATTGATGATGTGCCTTTGAATGGCACATATTGAACACACAAAAATTATGAATCTAAAATAAGTTATTAAAAATTAAATCCCGGTGTAATAGATTGGTTTTCGTTCGAAACCCTCATGCTTCTTATGAGATTGTCCAATTTGTACACGAAGTACATCCAGTTTTAGTCGTAAGCCTATCAACTATTTAGAAGCTGCTATGTGGGTGAAATTATGATGTCATGCCAAGTTACAACCTTTTCAGAGTTCATTTGTACTGCTTTTCAAACTGAGGGTCATTTAGCTCAAAATAAATCATTAAATGCATGAGCAATATCAAATGAAGTCAGAAAGGATTGAAAATTGATGATGTGCCTTTGAATGGTGCATATTGAACACACAAGATTATGGAGTTAAAATAAGTTAGTAAAAATGAAATCCCTTTGTAATAGATGAGTTTTCGTCCGAAACCCACATGCTTCGAAAGAGATTGTCAAATTTGTACGCGAAGTGCGTCCAGTTTTTCCGTAACCCTCTCAACTCTTTAGAAGTTGTTATGTGGGTGAAATTATGAAGTCATGCCAAGTTACAACCTTTTCAGAGTTCATTTGTACTGCTTTTCAAATTCAAGGTCATTTAGCTCAAAATAAATCATTAAATGCATGAGAAATATCAAATAAAGTCAGAAAGGGTAGAAAATTGATGATGTGCCTTTGAATGGTGCATTTTGAACACACAAAAAGTATGGAGTTAAAATAAGTTATTAAAAATGAAATCACTTTGTAATAGATGAGTTTTTGTCCGAAACCCACATGTTTCAAAAGAGATTGTCCAATTTGTACACGAAGTGCATCTAGTTTTTCTCGTAACCATCTTAGCTCTTTAGAAGTTGCGATGTGGGTGAAATTACGGTGTCATGCCAAGTTACAATCTTTTCAGAGGTCATTTGTACTGCTTTTCAAATTCAGGGTCATTTAGCTCAAAATAAATCATTAAATGCATGAGAAATATCAAATAAAGTCAGAAAGGGTTGAAAATTGTTGATGTGCCTTTGAATGGTGCATATTGAACAAACAAAATGACAGAGTAAAAATAAGTTGTTAAAAATGAAATCCCTTTTTAATAGATGAGTTTTCGTCCAAAACCCACATGCTTCGAAAGAGATTGTCCAATTTGTACACGAAGAGCATCTAGTTTTCGCCGTAACCCTCTCAACTCTTCAGAAGTTGCTATGTGGGTGAAATTATGATGTCATGCCAAGTTACAACCTTTCCAGAGTTCATTTGTACTGCTTTTCAAATTCAGGGTCATTTAGCTCAAAATAAATCATTAAATGCATGAGAAATATCAAATGAAGTCAGAAAGGGTTGGAAATTGATGATGTTCCTTTGAATGGTGCATATTGAACACACAAAAAGTATGGAGTTAAAGTAAGTTATTAGAAATGAAATCCCTTTGTAATAGATGAGTTTTCGTCTGAAACCCTCATGCTTCTTATGAGATTGTCCAATTTGTAGACGAAGTGCATACAGTTTTTGCCGTAACCCTCTCAACTCTTTAAAAGTTGCTATTTGGGTGAAATTATGATTTCATGACAAGTTACAACTTTTTCAGCGTTAATTTGTATTGCTTTTCAAATTCAGGGTCATTTCGCTCAAAATAAATCATTGAATGCATGAGAAATATCAAATGAAGTTAGAAAGAGTTCAAAATTGACGATCTGCCTTTGAATGGTGCATATTGAACACACAAAAAGTATGGAGTTAAAATAATTTGTTAAAATGAAA
The DNA here is from genome assembly GCA_022496015.1 of Hordeum marinum. Lineage (NCBI taxonomy): Eukaryota > Viridiplantae > Streptophyta > Magnoliopsida > Poales > Poaceae > Hordeum > Hordeum marinum. Next base: position 514,494,712 of record CM039676.1, on the reverse strand, counting down.
TCCCTTCGTAATAGATGAGTTTTCGTCCGAAACCCTCATGCTTCTATGAGATGGTCCAATTTGTACACGAAGTGCATCCAGTTTTTGTCGTAACCCTCCCAACTCTTTAGAAGTTGCTATGTGGGCGAAATTATGATTTCATGGCACGTTACAATCTTTTCAGAGTTCCTTTGTTCAGCTGTTCAAATTCAGGGTCATTTAGCTCAAAATAAATCATTGAATGCATGAGAAATATCAAATGAAGTCAGAAAGGGTAGAAAATAGATGATGTGCCTTTGAATGGTGCATTTTGAACACACAAAAAGTATGGAGTTAAAATAAGTTATTAAAAATGAAATCCCTTTGTAATAGATGAGTTTTTGTCCGAAACCCACATGTTTCAAAAGAGATTGTCCAATTTGTACACGAAGTGCATCCAGTTTTTCTCGTAACCCTCTTAGCTCTTTAGAAGTTGCGATGTGGGTGAAATTACGATGTCATGCCAAGTTACAATCTTTTCAGAGATCATTTGTATTGCTTTTCAAATTCAGGGTCATTTAGCTCAAAATAAATCATTAAATGCATGAGAAATATCAAATAAAGTCAGAAAGGGTTGAAAATTGTTGATGTGCCTTTGAATGGTGCATATTGAACAAACAAAATGACGGAGTAAAAATAAGTTGTTAAAAATGAAATCCCTTTGTAATAGATGAGTTTTCGTCCAAAACCCACATGCTTCGAAAGAGATTGTCCAATTTGTACACGAAGAGCATCCAGTTTTTGCCGTAACCCTCTCAACTCTTCAGAAGTTTCTATGTCGGTGAAATTATGATGTCATGCCAAGTTACAACCTTTCCAGAGTTCATTTGTACTGCTTTTCAAATTCAGGGTCATTTAGCTCAAAATAAATCATTAAATGCATGAGAAATATCAAATGAAGTCAGAAAGGGTTGGAAATTGATGATGTTCCTTTGAATGGTGCATATTGAACACACAAAAAGTATGGAGTTAAAGTAAGTTAATAGAAATGAAATCCCTTTGTAATAGATGACTTTTCGTCTGAAACCCTCATGCTTCTTATGAGATTGTCCAATTTGTAGACGAAGTGCATATAGTTTTTGCCGTAACCCTCTCAACTCTTTAAAAGTTGCTATTTCGGTGAAATTATGATTTCATGACAAGTTACAACTTTTTCAGCGTTAATTTGTATTGCTTTTCAAATTCAGGGTCATTTCGCTCAAAATAAATCATTGAATGCATGAGAAATATCAAATGAAGTTAGAAAGAGTTCAAAATTGACGATCTGCCTTTGAATGGTGCACATTGAACACACAAAAAGTATGGAGTTAAAATAATTTGTTAAAATGAAATCCCTTCGTAATAGATGAGTTTTCGTCCGAAACCCTCATGCTTCTATGAGATGGTCCAATTTGTACACGAAATGCATCCAGTTTTTGTCGTAACCCTCCCAACTCTTTAGAAGTTGCTATGTGGGCGAAATTATGATTTCATGGCACGTTACAATCTTTTCAGAGTTCCTTTGTACTTCTGTTCAAATTCAGGGTCATTTAGCTCAAAATAAATCATTAAATGCATGAGAAATATCAAATGAAGTCAGAAAGGGTTGAAAATTGATGATGTGCCTTTGAATGGTGCATATTGAACACACAAAAATTATGGAGGTAAAATAAGTTATTAAAAATGAAATCCCTTTGTAATAGATGAGTTTTCGTCCGAAACCCTCATGCTTCTTATGAGATTGTCCAATTTGTACACGAAGTGCATCCTGTTTTTTTCGAAACCCTCTCAACTCTTTAGAAGTTGCTATGTGGGTGAAATTATGGTGTCATGCCAAGTTACAACCCTTTTAGAGTTCATTTGTACTGCTTTTCAAACTCAGGGTCATTTAGCTCAATATAATTCATTAAATGCATGAGAAATATCAAATGAAGTCAGAACGGGTTGAAAATTGAAGATGTGCCTTTGAATGGTGCATATTGAACACACAAAAATATGGAGTTAAAAAAAGATATTGAAAATGAAATCCCTTTGTAATAGATGAGTTTTCGTCCGAAACCCTCATGCTTCTGATGAGATTGTCCAATTTGTACACGAAGCGTGTCGAGGTTTTGTCGTAACCGTCTCAACACCTTAGAAATTTCTATGTGGGTCAAATTATGATTTCATGCCAAGTTACAACCTTTTCAGACTTCATTTGTATTGTTGTTCAAATTCAGGGTCATTTAGCTCAAAATAAATCATTAAATGCATGCGAAATATCAAATGAAGTCACAAAGGGTTGAAAATTGATGATGTTCTTTTGAATGGTGCATATTGAACACACGAAAATAAGGAGTTAAAAAAAGTTATTGAAAATGAAATCCCTTTGTAATAGATGAGTTTTCGTCCGAAACCCTCATGCTTCTTATGAGATTATCCAATTTGTACACGAAGTGCATCCATTTTTTGCCGTAACCCTCTCAACTATTTAAAAGTTGCTATGTGGGTGAAATTATGATGTCATGCCAAGTTACAACCTTTTCAGAGTTCATTTGTACTGGTTTTCAAATTCAGGGTCATTTAGTTCAAAATAAATCATTAAATGCATGAGAAATATCAAATGAAGTCAGAAAGGGTTGAAAATTGATGATGTGCCTCTAATGGTGCATATTGAACACACAAAAATTATGGAGTTAAAATAAGTTATTAAAAATGAAATCCCTTTGTAATAGATGAGTTTTCGTCTGAAACCCTCATGCTTCTTATGAGATTGTCCAATTTGTAGACGAAGTGCATCCAGTTTTCTCCGTAACCCTCTCAACTCTTTAAAAGTTGCTATTTGGGTGAAATTATGATTTCATGACAAGTTACAACTTTTTCAGCGTTAATTTGTATTGCTTTTCAAATTCAGGGTCATTTCGCTCAAAATAAATCATTGAATGCATGAGAAATATCAAATGAAGTTAGAAAGAGTTCAAAATTGACGATCTGCCTTTGAATGGTGCATATTGAACACACAAAAAGTATGGAGTTAAAATAATTTGTTATAATGAAATCCCTTTGTAATAGATGAGTTTTCGTCCGAAACCCTCACGCTTCTATGAGATGGTCCAATTTGTACACGAAGTGCATCCAGTTTTTGTCGTAACCCTCCCAACTCTTTAGAAGTTGCTATGTGGGCGAAATTATGATTTCATGGCACGTTACAATCTTTTCAGAGTTCCTTTGTACTTCTGTTCAAATTCAGGGTCATTTAGCTCAAAATAAATCATTAAATGCATGAGAAATATCAAATGAAGTCAGAAAGGGTTGAAAATTGATGATGTGCCTTTGAATGGTGCATATTGAACACACAAAAATTATGGAGGTAAAATAAGTTATTAAAAATGAAATCCCTTTGTAATAGATGAGTTTTCGTCCGAAACCCTCATGCTTCTTATGAGATTGTCCAATTTGTACACGAAGTGCATCCTGTTTTTTTCGAAACCCTCTCAACTCTTTAGAAGTTGCTATGTGGGTGAAATTATGGTGTCATGCCAAGTTACAACCCTTTTAGAGTTCATTTGTACTGCTTTTCAAACTCAGGGTCATTTAGCTCAATATAAATCATTAAATGCACGAGAAATATCAAATGAAGTCAGAACGGGTTGAAAATTGAAGATGTTCCTTTGAATGGTGCATATTGAACACACAAAAAGTATGGAGTTAAAGTAAGTTATTAGAAATGAAATCCCTTTGTAATAGATGAGTTTTCGTCTGAAACCCTCATGCTTCTTATGAGATTGTCCAATTTGTAGACGAAGTGCATACAGTTTTTGCCGTAACCCTCTCAACTCTTTAAAAGTTGCTATTTGGGTGAAATTATGATTTCATGACAAGTTACAACTTTTTCAGCGTTAATTTGTATTGCTTTTCAAATTCAGGGTCATTTCGCTCAAAATAAATCATTGAATGCATGAGAAATATCAAATGAAGTTAGAAAGAGTTCAAAATTGACGATCTGCCTTTGAATGGTGCATATTGAACACACAAAAAGTATGGAGTTAAAATAATTTGTTAAAATGAAATCCCTTCGTAATAGATGAGTTTTCGTCCGAAACCCTCATGCTTCTATGAGATGGTCCAATTTGTACACGAAGTGCATCCAGTTTTTGTCGTAACCCTCCCAACTCTTTAGAAGTTGCTATGTGGGCGAAATTATGATTTCATGGCACGTTACAATCTTTTCAGAGTTCCTTTGTTCAGCTGTTCAAATTCAGGGTCATTTAGCTCAAAATAAATCATTGAATGCATGAGAAATATCAAATGAAGTCAGAAAGGGTAGAAAATAGATGATGTGCCTTTGAATGGTGCATTTTGAACACACAAAAAGTATGGAGTTAAAATAAGTTATTAAAAATGAAATCCCTTTGTAATAGATGAGTTTTTGTCCGAAACCCACATGTTTCAAAAGAGATTGTCCAATTTGTACACGAAGTGCATCCAGTTTTTCTCGTAACCCTCTTAGCTCTTTAGAAGTTGCGATGTGGGTGAAATTACGATGTCATGCCAAGTTACAATCTTTTCAGAGATCATTTGTATTGCTTTTCAAATTCAGGGTCATTTAGCTCAAAATAAATCATTAAATGCATGAGAAATATCAAATAAAGTCAGAAAGGGTTGAAAATTGTTGATGTGCCTTTGAATGGTGCATATTGAACAAACAAAATGACGGAGTAAAAATAAGTTGTTAAAAATGAAATCCCTTTGTAATAGATGAGTTTTCGTCCAAAACCCACATGCTTCGAAAGAGATTGTCCAATTTGTACACGAAGAGCATCCAGTTTTTGCCGTAACCCTCTCAACTCTTCAGAAGTTTCTATGTCGGTGAAATTATGATGTCATGCCAAGTTACAACCTTTCCAGAGTTCATTTGTACTGCTTTTCAAATTCAGGGTCATTTAGCTCAAAATAAATCATTAAATGCATGAGAAATATCAAATGAAGTCAGAAAGGGTTGGAAATTGATGATGTTCCTTTGAATGGTGCATATTGAACACACAAAAAGTATGGAGTTAAAGTAAGTTAATAGAAATGAAATCCCTTTGTAATAGATGACTTTTCGTCTGAAACCCTCATGCTTCTTATGAGATTGTCCAATTTGTAGACGAAGTGCATATAGTTTTTGCCGTAACCCTCTCAACTCTTTAAAAGTTGCTATTTCGGTGAAATTATGATTTCATGACAAGTTACAACTTTTTCAGCGTTAATTTGTATTGCTTTTCAAATTCAGGGTCATTTCGCTCAAAATAAATCATTGAATGCATGAGAAATATCAAATGAAGTTAGAAAGAGTTCAAAATTGACGATCTGCCTTTGAATGGTGCACATTGAACACACAAAAAGTATGGAGTTAAAATAATTTGTTAAAATGAAATCCCTTCGTAATAGATGAGTTTTCGTCCGAAACCCTCATGCTTCTATGAGATGGTCCAATTTGTACACGAAATGCATCCAGTTTTTGTCGTAACCCTCCCAACTCTTTAGAAGTTGCTATGTGGGCGAAATTATGATTTCATGGCACGTTACAATCTTTTCAGAGTTCCTTTGTACTTCTGTTCAAATTCAGGGTCATTTAGCTCAAAATAAATCATTAAATGCATGAGAAATATCAAATGAAGTCAGAAAGGGTTGAAAATTGATGATGTGCCTTTGAATGGTGCATATTGAACACACAAAAATTATGGAGGTAAAATAAGTTATTAAAAATGAAATCCCTTTGTAATAGATGAGTTTTCGTCCGAAACCCTCATGCTTCTTATGAGATTGTCCAATTTGTACACGAAGTGCATCCTGTTTTTTTCGAAACCCTCTCAACTCTTTAGAAGTTGCTATGTGGGTGAAATTATGGTGTCATGCCAAGTTACGACCCTTTTAGAGTTCATTTGTACTGCTTTTCAAACTCAGGGTCATTTAGCTCAATATAAATCATTAAATGCATGAGAAATATCAAATGAAGTCAGAACGGGTTGAAAATTGAAGATGTGCCTTTGAATGGTGCATATTGAACACACAAAAATATGGAGTTAAAAAAAGATATTGAAAATGAAATCCCTTTGTAATAGATGAGTTTTCGTCCGAAACCCTCATGCTTCTGATGAGATTGTCCAATTTGTACACGAAGCGTGTCGAGGTTTTGTCGTAACCGTCTCAACACCTTAGAAATTTCTATGTGGGTCAAATTATGATTTCATGCCAAGTTACAACCTTTTCAGACTTCATTTGTATTGTTGTTCAAATTCAGGGTCATTTAGCTCAAAATAAATCATTAAATGCATGCGAAATATCAAATGAAGTCACAAAGGGTTGAAAATTGATGATGTTCTTTTGAATGGTGCATATTGAACACACGAAAATAAGGAGTTAAAAAAAGTTATTGAAAATGAAATCCCTTTGTAATAGATGAGTTTTCGTCCGAAACCCTCATGCTTCTTATGAGATTATCCAATTTGTACACGAAGTGCATCCATTTTTTGCCGTAACCCTCTCAACTATTTAAAAGTTGCTATGTGGGTGAAATTATGATGTCATGCCAAGTTACAACCTTTTCAGAGTTCATTTGTACTGGTTTTCAAATTCAGGGTCATTTAGTTCAAAATAAATCATTAAATGCATGAGAAATATCAAATGAAGTCAGAAAGGGTTGAAAATTGATGATGTGCCTCTAATGGTGCATATTGAACACACAAAAATTATGGAGTTAAAATAAGTTATTAAAAATGAAATCCCTTTGTAATAGATGAGTTTTCGTCTGAAACCCTCATGCTTCTTATGAGATTGTCCAATTTGTAGACGAAGTGCATCCAGTTTTCTCCGTAACCCTCTCAACTCTTTAAAAGTTGCTATTTGGGTGAAATTATGATTTCATGACAAGTTACAACTTTTTCAGCGTTAATTTGTATTGCTTTTCAAATTCAGGGTCATTTCGCTCAAAATAAATCATTGAATGCATGAGAAATATCAAATGAAGTTAGAAAGAGTTCAAAATTGACGATCTGCCTTTGAATGGTGCATATTGAACACACAAAAAGTATGGAGTTAAAATAATTTGTTATAATGAAATCCCTTTGTAATAGATGAGTTTTCGTCCGAAACCCTCACGCTTCTATGAGATGGTCCAATTTGTACACGAAGTGCATCCAGTTTTTGTCGTAACCCTCCCAACTCTTTAGAAGTTGCTATGTGGGCGAAATTATGATTTCATGGCACGTTACAATCTTTTCAGAGTTCCTTTGTTCTGCTGTTCAAATTCAGGGTCATTTAGCTCAAAATAAATCATTGAATGCATGAGAAATATCAAATGAAGTCAGAAAGGGTTGAAAATTGATGATGTGCCTTTGAATGGTGCATATTGAACACACAAAAATTATGGAGGTAAAATAAGTTATTAAAAATGAAATCCCTTTGTAATAGATGAGTTTTCGTCCGAAACCCTCATGCTTCTTATGAGATTGTCCAATTTGTACACGAAGTGCATCCAGTTTTTTTTGAAACCCTCTCAACTCTTTAGAAGTTGCTATGTGGGTGAAATTATGCTGTCATGCCAAGTTACAACCCTTTTAGAGTTCATTTGTACTGCTTTTCAAACTCAGGGTCATTTAGCTCAAAATAAATCATTAAATGCATGAGAAATATCAAATGAAGTCAGAATGGGTTGAAAATTGATGATGTGCCTTTGAATGGTGCATATTGAACACACAAAAATATGGAGTTAAAAAAATATATTGAAAATGAAATCCCTTTGTAATAGATGAGTTTTCGTCCGAAACCCTCATGCTTCTGATGAGATTGTCCAATTTGTACACGAAGCGCATCGAGGTTTTGTCGTAACCCTCTCAACTCTTCAGAAGTTTCTATGTGGGTGAAATTATGATTTCATGCCAAGTTACAACCTTTTCAGAGTTCATTTGTATTGTTGTTCAAATTCAGGGTCATTTAGCTCAAAATAAATCATTAAATGCATGCGAAATATCAAATGAAGTCAGAAAGGGTTGAAAATTGATGATGTTCTTTTGAATGGTGCATATTGAACACACGAAAATAAGGAGTTAAAAAAAGTTATTGAAAATGAAATCCGTTTGTAATAGATGAGTTTTCGTCCGAAACCCTCATGCTTCTTATGAGATTATCCAATTTGTACACGAAGTGCATCCATTTTTTGCCGTAACCCTCTCAACTATTTAAAAGTTGCTATGTGGGTGAAATTATGATGTCATGCCAAGTTACAACCTTTTCAGAGTTCATTTGTACTGCTTTTCAAATTCAGGGTCATTTAGCTCAAAATAAATCATGAAATGCATGACAAATATCAAGTAATGTCAAAAAGGGTCGAAAATTGATGATGTGCCTTTGAATGGTGCATATTGAACAAACAAAATTACGGAGTAAAAATAAGTTGTTAAAAATGAAATCCCTTTGTAATAGATGAGTTTTCGTCCGAAACCCACATGCTTCGAAAGAGATTGTCCAATTTGTACACGAAGAGCATCCAGTTTTTGCCGTAACCCTCTCAACTCTTCAGAAGTTGCTATGTGGGTGAAATTATGATGTCATGCCAAGTTACAACCTTTCCAGAGTTCATTTGTACTGCTTTTCAAATTCAGGGTCATTTAGCTCAAAATAAATCATTAAATGCATGAGAAATTTCAAATGAAGTCAGAAAGGATTGAAAATTGATGATGTGCCTTTGAATGGTGCATATTGAACACACAAGATTATGGAGTTAAAATAAGTTATTAAAAATGAAATCCCTTTGTAATAGATGAGTTTTCGTCCGAAACCCACATGCTTCGAAAGAGATTGTCAAATTTGTACGCGAAGTGCGTCCAGTTTTTCCGTAACCCTCTCAACTCTTTAGAAGTTGTTATGTGGGTGAAATTATGAAGTCATGCCAAGTTACAACCTTTTCAGAGTTCATTTGTACTGCTTTTCAAATTCAAGGTCATTTAGCTCAAAATAAATCATTAAATGCATGAGAAATATCAAATAAAGTCAGAAAGGGTTGAAAATTGTTGATGTGCCTTTGAATGGTGCATATTGAACAAACAAAATGACGGAGTAAAAATAAGTTGTTAAAAATGAAATCCCTTTGTAATAGATGAGTTTTCGTCCAAAACCCACATGCTTCGAAAGAGATTGTCCAATTTGTACACGAAGAGCATCCAGTTTTTGCCGTAACCCTCTCAACTCTTCAGAAGTTTCTATGTCGGTGAAATTATGATGTCATGCCAAGTTACAACCTTTCCAGAGTTCATTTGTACTGCTTTTCAAATTCAGGGTCATTTAGCTCAAAATAAATCATTAAATGCATGAGAAATATCAAATGAAGTCAGAAAGGGTTGGAAATTGATGATGTTCCTTTGAATGGTGCATATTGAACACACAAAAAGTATGGAGTTAAAGTAAGTTAATAGAAATGAAATCCCTTTGTAATAGATGAGTTTTCGTCTGAAACCCTCATGCTTCTTATGAGATTGTCCAATTTGTAGACGAAGTGCATATAGTTTTTGCCGTAACCCTCTCAACTCTTTAAAAGTTGCTATTTCGGTGAAATTATGATTTCATGACAAGTTACAACTTTTTCAGCGTTAATTTGTATTGCTTTTCAAATTCAGGGTCATTTCGCTCAAAATAAATCATTGAATGCATGAGAAATATCAAATGAAGTTAGAAAGAGTTCAAAATTGACGATCTGCCTTTGAATGGTGCATATTGAACACACAAAAAGTATGGAGTTAAAATAATTTGTTAAAATGAAATCCCTTCGTAATAGATGAGTTTTCGTCCGAAACCCTCATGCTTCTATGAGATGGTCCAATTTGTACACGAAATGCATCCAGTTTTTGTCGTAACCCTCCCAACTCTTTAGAAGTTGCTATGTGGGCGAAATTATGATTTCATGGCACGTTACAATCTTTTCAGAGTTCCTTTGTACTGCTGTTCAAATTCAGGGTCATTTAGCTCAAAATAAATCATTAAATGCATGAGAAATATCAAATGAAGTCAGAAAGGGTTGAAAATTGATGATGTGCCTTTGAATGGTGCATATTGAACACACAAAAATTATGGAGGTAAAATAAGTTATTTAAAATGAAATCCCTTTGTAATAGATGAGTTTTCGTCCGAAACCCTCATGCTTCTTATGAGATTGTCCAATTTGTACACGAAGTGCATCCTGTTTTTTTCGAAACCCTCTCAACTCTTTAGAAGTTGCTATGTGGGTGAAATTATGCTGTCATGCCAAGTTACAACCCTTTTAGAGTTCATTTGTACTGCTTTTCAAACTCAGGGTCATTTAGCTCAATATAAATCATTAAATGCATGAGAAATATCAAATGAAGTCAGAACGGGTTGAAAATTGAAGATGTGCCTTTGAATGGTGCATATTGAACACACAAAAATATGGAGTTAAAAAAAGATATTGAAAATGAAATCCCTTTGTAATAGATGAGTTTTCGTCCGAAACCCTCATGCTTCTGATGAGATTGTCCAATTTGTACACGAAGCGTGTCGAGGTTTTGTCGTAACCCTCTCAACTCCTTAGAAATTTCTATGTGGGTCAAATTATGATTTCATGCCAAGTTACAACCTTTTCAGACTTCATTTGTATTGTTGTTCAAATTCAGGGTCATTTAGCTCAAAATAAATCATTAAATGCATGCGAAATATCAAATGAAGTCACAAAGGGTTGAAAATTGATGATGTTCTTTTGAATGGTGCATATTGAACACACGAAAATAAGGAGTTAAAAAAAGTTATTGAAAATGAAATCCCTTTGTAATAGATGAGTTTTCGTCCGAAACCCTCATGCTTCTTATGAGATTATCCAATTTGTACACGAAGTGCATCCATTTTTTGCCGTAACCCTCTCAACTATTTAAAAGTTGCTATGTGGGTGAAATTATGATGTCATGCCAAGTTACAACCTTTTCAGAGTTCATTTGTACTGGTTTTCAAATTCAGGGTCATTTAGTTCAAAATAAATCATTAAATGCATGAGAAATATCAAATGAAGTCAGAAAGGGTTGAAAATTGATGATGTGCCTCTAATGGTGCATATTGAACACACAAAAATTATGGAGTTAAAATAAGTTATTGAAAATGAAATCCCTTTGTAATAGATGAGTTTTCGTCCGAAACCCTCATGCTTCTTATGAGATTATCCAATTTGTACACGAAGTGCATCCATTTTTTGCCGTAACCCTCTCAACTATTTAAAAGTTGCTATGTGGGTGAAATTATGATGTCATGCCAAGTTACAACCTTTTCAGAGTTCATTTGTACTGGTTTTCAAATTCAGGGTCATTTAGTTCAAAATAAATCATTAAATGCATGAGAAATATCAAATGAAGTCAGAAAGGGTTGAAAATTGATGATGTGCCTCTAATGGTGCATATTGAACACACAAAAATTATGGAGTTAAAATAAGTTATTAAAAATGAAATCCCTTTGTAATAGATGAGTTTTCGTCCGAAACCCTCATGCTTCTTATGAGATTGTCCAATTTGTAGACGAAGTGCATCCAGTTTTCTCCGTAACCCTCTCAACTCTTTAAAAGTTGCTATTTGGGTGAAATTATGATTTCATGACAAGTTACAACTTTTTCAGCGTTAATTTGTATTGCTTTTCAAATTCAGGGTCATTTCGCTCAAAATAAATCATTGAATGCATGAGAAATATCAAATGAAGTTAGAAAGAGTTCAAAATTGACGATCTGCCTTTGAATGGTGCATATTGAACACACAAAAAGTATGGAGTTAAAATAATTTGTTATAATGAAATCCCTTTGTAATAGATGAGTTTTCGTCCGAAACCCTCATGCTTCTATGAGATGGTCCAATTTGTACACGAAGTGCATCCAGTTTTTGTCGTAACCCTCCCAACTCTTTAGAAGTTGCTATGTGGGCGAAATTATGATTTCATGGCACGTTACAATCTTTTCAGAGTTCCTTTGTTCTGTTGTTCAAATTCAGGGTCATTTAGCTCAAAATAAATCATTGAATGCATGAGAAATATCAAATGAAGTCAGAAAGGGTTGAAAATTGATGATGTGCCTTTGAATGGTGCATATTGAACACACAAAAATTATGGAGGTAAAATAAGTTATTAAAAATGAAATCCCTTTGTAATAGATGAGTTTTCGTCCGAAACCCTCATGCTTCTTATGAGATTGTCCAATTTGTACACGAAGTGCATCCAGTTTTTTTTGAAACCCTCTCAACTCTTTAGAAGTTGCTATGTGGGTGAAATTATGCTGTCATGCCAAGTTACAACCCTTTTAGAGTTCATTTGTACTGCTTTTCAAACTCAGGGTCATTTAGCTCAAAATAAATCATTAAATGCATGAGAAATATCAAATGAAGTCAGAACGGGTTGAAAATTGATGATGTGCCTTTGAATGGTGCATATTGAACACACAAAAATATGGAGTTAAAAAAAGATATTGAAAATGAAATCCCTTTGTAATAGATGAGTTTTCGTCCGAAACCCTCATGCTTCTTATGAGATTATCCAATTTGTACACGAAGTGCATCCATTTTTTGCCGTAACCCTCTCAACTATTTAAAAGTTGCTATGTGGGTGAAATTATGATGTCATGCCAAGTTACAACCTTTTCAGAGTTCATTTGTACTGGTTTTCAAATTCAGGGTCATTTAGTTCAAAATAAATCATTAAATGCATGCGAAATATCAAATGAAGTCACAAAGGGTTGAAAATTGATGATGTTCTTTTGAATGGTGCATATTGAACACACGAAAATAAGGAGTTAAAAAAAGTTATTGAAAATGAAATCCCTTTGTAATAGATGAGTTTTCGTCCGAAACCCTCATGCTTCTTATGAGATTATCCAATTTGTACACGAAGTGCATCCATTTTTTGCCGTAACCCTCTCAACTATTTAAAAGTTGCTATGTGGGTGAAATTATGATGTCATGCCAAGTTACAACCTTTTCAGAGTTCATTTGTACTGCTTTTCAAATTCAGGGTCATTTAGTTCAAATATCTGATGAGATTGTCCAATTTGTACACGAAGCGTGTCGAGGTTTTGTCGTAACCCTCTCAACTCCTTAGAAATTTCTATGTGGGTCAAATTATGATTTCATGCCAAGTTACAACCTTTTCAGACTTCATTTGTATTGTTGTTCAAATTCAGGGTCATTTAGCTCAAAATAAATCATTAAATGCATGCGAAATATCAAATGAAGTCACAAAGGGTTGAAAATTGATGATGTTCTTTTGAATGGTGCATATTGAACACACAAAAATAAGGAGTTAAAAAAAGTTATTGAAAATGAAATCCCTTTGTAATAGATGAGTTTTCGTCCGAAACCCTCATGCTTCTTATGAGATTATCCAATTTGTACACGAAGTGCATCCATTTTTTGCCGTAACCCTCTCAACTATTTAAAAGTTGCTATGTGGGTGAAATTATGATGTCATGCCAAGTTACAACCTTTTCAGAGTTCATTTGTACTGGTTTTCAAATTCAGGGTCATTTAGTTCAAAATAAATCATTAAATGCATGAGAAATATCAAATGAAGTCAGAAAGGGTTGAAAATTGATGATGTGCCTCTAATGGTGCATATTGAACACACAAAAATTATGGAGTTAAAATAAGTTATTAAAAATGAAATCCCTTTGTAATAGATGAGTTTTCGTCCGAAACCCTCATGCTTCTTATGAGATTGTCCAATTTGTAGACGAAGTGCATCCAGTTTTCTCCGTAACCCTCTCAACTCTTTAAAAGTTGCTATTTGGGTGAAATTATGATTTCATGACAAGTTACAACTTTTTCAGCGTTAATTTGTATTGCTTTTCAAATTCAGGGTCATTTCGCTCAAAATAAATCATTGAATGCATGAGAAATATCAAATGAAGTTAGAAAGAGTTCAAAATTGACGATCTGCCTTTGAATGGTGCATATTGAACACACAAAAAGTATGGAGTTAAAATAATTTGTTATAATGAAATCCCTTTGTAATAGATGAGTTTTCGTCCGAAACCCTCATGCTTCTATGAGATGGTCCAATTTGTACACGAAGTGCATCCAGTTTTTGTCGTAACCCTCCCAACTCTTTAGAAGTTGCTATGTGGGCGAAATTATGATTTCATGGCACGTTACAATCTTTTCAGAGTTCCTTTGTTCTGTTGTTCAAATTCAGGGTCATTTAGCTCAAAATAAATCATTGAATGCATGAGAAATATCAAATGAAGTCAGAAAGGGTTGAAAATTGATGATGTGCCTTTGAATGGTGCATATTGAACACACAAAAATTATGGAGGTAAAATAAGTTATTAAAAATGAAATCCCTTTGTAATAGATGAGTTTTCGTCCGAAACCCTCATGCTTCTTATGAGATTGTCCAATTTGTACACGAAGTGCATCCAGTTTTTTTTGAAACCCTCTCAACTCTTTAGAAGTTGCTATGTGGGTGAAATTATGCTGTCATGCCAAGTTACAACCCTTTTAGAGTTCATTTGTACTGCTTTTCAAACTCAGGGTCATTTAGCTCAAAATAAATCATTAAATGCATGAGAAATATCAAATGAAGTCAGAACGGGTTGAAAATTGATGATGTGCCTTTGAATGGTGCATATTGAACACACAAAAATATGGAGTTAAAAAAAGATATTGAAAATGAAATCCCTTTGTAATAGATGAGTTTTCGTCCGAAACCCTCATGCTTCTTATGAGATTATCCAATTTGTACACGAAGTGCATCCATTTTTTGCCGTAACCCTCTCAACTATTTAAAAGTTGCTATGTGGGTGAAATTATGATGTCATGCCAAGTTACAACCTTTTCAGAGTTCATTTGTACTGGTTTTCAAATTCAGGGTCATTTAGTTCAAAATAAATCATTAAATGCATGCGAAATATCAAATGAAGTCACAAAGGGTTGAAAATTGATGATGTTCTTTTGAATGGTGCATATTGAACACACGAAAATAAGGAGTTAAAAAAAGTTATTGAAAATGAAATCCCTTTGTAATAGATGAGTTTTCGTCCGAAACCCTCATGCTTCTTATGAGATTATCCAATTTGTACACGAAGTGCATCCATTTTTTGCCGTAACCCTCTCAACTATTTAAAAGTTGCTATGTGGGTGAAATTATGATGTCATGCCAAGTTACAACCTTTTCAGAGTTCATTTGTACTGCTTTTCAAATTCAGGGTCATTTAGTTCAAATATCTGATGAGATTGTCCAATTTGTACACGAAGCGTGTCGAGGTTTTGTCGTAACCCTCTCAACTCCTTAGAAATTTCTATGTGGGTCAAATTATGATTTCATGCCAAGTTACAACCTTTTCAGACTTCATTTGTATTGTTGTTCAAATTCAGGGTCATTTAGCTCAAAATAAATCATTAAATGCATGCGAAATATCAAATGAAGTCACAAAGGGTTGAAAATTGATGATGTTCTTTTGAATGGTGCATATTGAACACACGAAAATAAGGAGTTAAAAAAAGTTATTGAAAATGAAATCCCTTTGTAATAGATGAGTTTTCGTCCGAAACCCTCATGCTTCTTATGAGATTATCCAATTTGTACACGAAGTGCATCCATTTTTTGCCGTAACCCTCTCAACTATTTAAAAGTTGCTATGTGGGTGAAATTATGATGTCATGCCAAGTTACAACCTTTTCAGAGTTCATTTGTACTGGTTTTCAAATTCAGGGTCATTTAGTTCAAAATAAATCATTAAATGCATGAGAAATATCAAATGAAGTCAGAAAGGGTTGAAAATTGATGATGTGCCTCTAATGGTGCATATTGAACACACAAAAATTATGGAGTTAAAATAAGTTATTAAAAATGAAATCCCTTTGTAATAGATGAGTTTTCATCCGAAACCCTCATGCTTCTTATGAGATTGTCCAATTTGTAGACGAAGTGCATCCAGTTTTCTCCGTAACCCTCTCAACTCTTTAAAAGTTGCTATTTGGGTGAAATTATGATTTCATGACAAGTTACAACTTTTTCAGCGTTAATTTGTATTGCTTTTCAAATTCAGGGTCATTTCGCTCAAAATAAATCATTGAATGCATGAGAAATATAAAATGAAGTTAGAAAGAGTTCAAAATTGACGATCTGCCTTTGAATGGTGCATATTGAACACACAAAAAGTATGGAGTTAAAATAATTTGTTATAATGAAATCCCTTTGTAATAGATGAGTTTTCGTCCGAAACCCTCATGCTTCTATGAGATGGTCCAATTTGTACACGAAGTGCCTCCAGTTTTTGTCGTAACCCTCCCAACTCTTTAGAAGTTGCTATGTGGGCGAAATTATGATTTCATGGCACGTTACAATCTTTTCAGAGTTCCTTTGTTCTGCTGTTCAAATTCAGGGTCATTTAGCTCAAAATAAATCATTGAATGCATGAGAAATATCAAATGAAGTGAAGAAAGGGTTGAAAATTGATGATGTGCCTTTTAATGGTGCATATTGAACACACAAAAATTATGGAGGTAAAATAAGTTATTAAAAATGAAATCCCTTTGTAATAGATGAGTTTTCGTCCGAAACCCTCATGCTTCTTATGAGATTGTCCAATTTGTACACGAAGTGCATCCAGTTTTTTTTGAAACCCTCTCAACTCTTTAGAAGTTGCTATGTGGGTGAAATTATGCTGTCATGCCAAGTTACAACCCTTTTAGAGTTCATTTGTACTGCTTTTCAAACTCAGGGTCATTTAGCTCAAAATAAATCATTAAATGCATGAGAAATATCAAATGAAGTCAGAACGGGTTGAAAATTGATGATGTGCCTTTGAATGGTGCATATTGAACACACAAAAATATGGAGTTAAAAAAAGATATTGAAAATGAAATCCCTTTGTAATAGATGAGTTTTCGTCCGAAACCCTCATGCTTCTGATGAGATTGTCCAATTTGTACACGAAGGGCATCGAGGTTTTGTCGTAACCCTCTCAACTCTTCAGAAGTTTCTATGTGGGTGAAATTATGATTTCATGCCAAGTTACAACCTTTTCAGAGTTCATTTGTATTGTTGTTCAAATTCAGGGTCATTTAGCTCAAAATAAATCATTAAATGCATGCAAAATATCAAATGAAGTCAGAAAGGGTTGAAAATTGATGATGTTCTTTTGAATGGTGCATATTGAACACACGAAAATAAGGAGTTAAAAAAAGTTATTGAAAATGAAATCCGTTTGTAATAGATGAGTTTTCGTCCGAAACCCACATGCTTCTTATGAGATTATCCAATTTGTACACGAAGTGCATCCATTTTTTGCCGTAACCCTCTCAACTATTTAAAAGTTGCTATGTGGGTGAAATTATGATGTCATGCCAAGTTACAACCTTTTCAGAGTTCATTTGTACTGCTTTTCAAATTCAGGGTCATTTCGCTCAAAATAAATCATTAAATGCATGAGAAATATCAAATGAAGTCAGAAAGGGTTGGAAATTGATGATGTTCCTTTGAATGGTGCATATTGAACACACAAAAAGTATGGAGTTAAAGTAAGTTATTAGAAATGAAATCCCTTTGTAATAGATGAGTTTTCGTCTGAAACCCTCATGCTTCTTATGAGATTGTCCAATTTGTAGACGAAGTGCATACAGTTTTTGCCGTAACCCTCTCAACTCTTTAAAAGTTGCTATTTGGGTGAAATTATGATTTCATGACAAGTTACAACCTTTTCAGAGTTCATTTGTACTGCTTTTCAAATTCAGGGTCATTTAGCTCAAAATAAATCATGAAATGCATGACAAATATCAAGTAATGTCAAAAAGGGTCGAAAATTGATGATGTGCCTTTGAATGGTGCATATTGAACAAACAAAATTACGGAGTAAAAATAAGTTGTTAAAAATGAAATCCCTTTGTAATAGATGAGTTTTCGTCCGAAACCCACATGCTTCGAAAGAGATTGTCCAATTTGTACACGAAGAGCATCCAGTTTTTGCCGTAACCCTCTCAACTCTTCAGAAGTTGCTATGTGGGTGAAATTATGATGTCATGCCAAGTTACAACCTTTCCAGAGTTCATTTGTACTGCTTTTCAAATTCAGGGTCATTTAGCTCAAAATAAATCATTAAATGCATGAGAAATTTCAAATGAAGTCAGAAAGGATTGAAAATTGATGATGTGCCTTTGAATGGTGCATATTGAACACACAAGATTATGGAGTTAAAATAAGTTATTAAAAATGAAATCCCTTTGTAATAGATGAGTTTTCGTCCGAAACCCACATGCTTCGAAAGAGATTGTCAAATTTGTACGCGAAGTGCATCCAGTTTTTCTGTAACCCTCTCAACTCTTTAGAAGTTGTTAGGTGGGTGAAATTATGAAGTCATGCCAAGTTACAACCTTTTCAGAGTTCATTTGTACTGCTTTTCAAATTCAAGGTCATTTAGCTCAAAATAAATCATTAAATGCATGAGAAATATCAAATGAAGTCAGAAAGGGTAGAAAATTGATGATGTGCCTTTGAATGGTGCATTTTGAACACACAAAAAGTATGGAGTTAAAATAAGTTATTAAAAATGAAATCACTTTGTAATAGATGAGTTTTTGTCCGAAACCCAGATGTTTCAAAAGAGATTGTCCAATTTGTACACGAAGTGCATCTAGTTTTTCTCGTAACCCTCTTAGCTCTATAGAAGTTGCGATGTGGGTGAAATTACGGTATCATGCCAAGTTACAATCTTTTCAGAGGTCATTTGTACTGCTTTTCAAATTCAGGGTCATTTAGCTCAAAATAAATCATTAAATGCATGAGAAATATCAAATAAAGTCAGAAAGGGTTGAAAATTGTTTATGTGCCTTTGAATGGTGCATATTGAACAAACAAAATGACAGAGTAAAAATAAGTTGTTAAAAATGAAATCCCTTTTTAATAGATGAGTTTTCGTCCAAAACCCACATGCTTCGAAAGAGAATGTCCAATTTGTACACGAAGAGCATCTAGTTTTCGCCGTAACCCTCTCAACTCTTCAGAAGTTGGTATGTGGGTGAAATTATGATGTCATGCCAAGTTACAACCTTTCCAGAGTTCATTTGTACTGCTTTTCAAATTCAGGGTCATTTAGCTCAAAATAAATCATTAAATGCATGAGAAATATCAAATGAAGTCAGAAAGGGTTGGAAATTGATGATGTTCCTTTGAATGGTGCATATTGAACACACAAAAAGTATGGAGTTAAAGTAAGTTATTAGAAATGAAATCCCTTTGTAATAGATGAGTTTTCGTCTGAAACCCTCATGCTTCTTATGAGATTGTCCAATTTGTACACGAAGTGCATCCAGTTTTTGTCGTAACCCTCCCAACTCTTTAGAAGTTGCTATGTGGGCGAAATTATGATTTCATGGCACGTTACAATCTTTTCAGAGTTCCTTTGTCCAGCTGTTCAAATTCAGGGTCATTTCGCTCAAAATAAATCATTGAATGCATGAGAAATATCAAATGAAGTCAGAAAGGGTAGAAAATTGATGATGTGCCTTTGAATGGTGCATTTTGAACACACAAAAAGTATGGAGTTAAAATAATTTGTTAAAATGAAATCCCTTCGTAATAGATGAGTTTTCGTCCGAAACCCTCATGCTTCTATGAGATGGTCCAATTTGTACACGAAGTGCATCCAGTTTTTGTCGTAACCCTCCCAACTCTTTAGAAGTTGCTATGTGGGCGAAATGATGATTTCATGGCACGTTACAATCTTTTCAGAGTTCCTTTGTCCAGCTGTTCAAATTCAGGGTCATTTAGCTCAAAATAAATCATTGAATGCATGAGAAATATCAAATGAAGTCAGAAAGGGTAGAAAATTGATGATGTGCCTTTGAATGGTGCATTTTGAACACACAAAAAGTATGGAGTTAAAATAATTTATTAAAAATGAAATCCCTTTGTAATAGATGAGTTTTTGTCCGAAACCCACATGCTTCAAAAGAGATTGTCCAATTTGTACACGAAGTGCATCCAGTTTTTCTCGTAACCCTCTTAGCTCTTTAGAAGTTGCGATGTGGGTGAAATTACGATGTCATGCCAAGTTACAATCTTTTCAGAGATCATTTGTATTGCTTTTCAAATTCAGGGTCATTTAGCTCAAAATAAATCATTAAATGCATGAGAAATATCAAATAAAGCCAAAAAGGGTTGAAAATTGTTGATGTGCCTTTGAATGGTGCATATTGAACAAACAAAATGACGGAGTAAAAATAAGTTGTTAAAAATGAAATCCCTTTGTAATAGATGAGTTTTCGTCCAAAACCCACATGCTTCGAAAGAGATTGTCCAATTTGTACACGAAGAGCATCCAGGTTTTGCCGTAACCCTCTCAACTCTTCAGAAGTTTCTATGTCGGTGAAATTATGATGTCATGCCAAGTTACAACCTTTCCAGAGTTCATTTGTACTGCTTTTCAAATTCAGGATCATTTAGCTCAAAATAAATCATTAAATGCATGAGAAATATCAAATGAAGTCAGAAAGGGTTGGAAATTGATGATGTTCCTTTGAATGGTGCATATTGAACACACAAAAAGTATGGAGTTAAAGTAAGTTAATAGAAATGAAATCCCTTTGTAATAGATGAGTTTTCGTCTGAAACCCTCATGCTTCTTATGAGATTGTCCAATTTGTAGACGAAGTGCATATAGTTTTTGCCGTAACCCTCTCAACTCTTTAAAAGTTGCTATTTCGGTGAAATTATGATTTCATGACAAGTTACAACTTTTTCAGCGTTAATTTGTATTGCTTTTCAAATTCAGGGTCATTTCGCTCAAAATAAATCATTGAATGCATGAGAAATATCAAATGAAGTTAGAAAGAGTTCAAAATTGACGATCTGCCTTTGAATGGTGCATATTGAACACACAAAAAGTATGGAGTTAAAATAATTTGTTAAAATGAAATCCCTTCGTAATAGATGAGTTTTCGTCCGAAACCCTCATGCTTCTATGAGATGGTCCAATTTGTACACGAAATGCATCTAGTTTTTGTCGTAACCCTCCGAACTCTTTAGAAGTTGCTATGTGGGCGAAATTATGATTTCATGGCACGTTACAATCTTTTCAGAGTTCCTTTGTACTGCTGTTCAAATTCAGGGTCATTTAGCTCAAAATAAATCATTAAATGCATGAGAAATATCAAATGAAGTCAGAAAGGGTCGAAAATTGATGATGTGCCTTTGAATGGTGCATATTGAACAAACAAAATTACGGAGTAAAAATAAGTTGTTAAAAATGAAATCCCTTTGTAATAGATGAGTTTTCGTCCGAAACCCACATGCTTCGAAAGAGATTGTCCAATTTGTACACGAAGAGCATCCAGTTTTTGCCGTAACCCTCTCAACTCTTCAGAAGTTGCTATGTGGGTGAAATTATGATGTCATGCCAAGTTACAACCTTTCCAGAGTTCATTTGTACTGCTTTTCAAATTCAGGGTCATTTAGCTCAAAATAAATCATTAAATGCATGAGAAATTTCAAATGAAGTCAGAAAGGGTTGAAAATTGATGATGTGCCTTTGAATGGTGCATATTGAACACACAAAAATTATGGAGGTAAAATAAGTTATTAAAAATGAAATCCCTTTGTAATAGATGAGTTTTCGTCCGAAACCCTCATGCTTCTTATGAGATTGTCCAATTTGTACACGAAGTGCATCCAGTTTTTTTTGAAACCCTCTCAACTCTTTAGAAGTTGCTATGTGGGTGAAATTATGCTGTCATGCCAAGTTACAACCCTTTTAGAGTTCATTTGTACTGCTTTTCAAACTCAGGGTCATTTAGCTCAAAATAAATCATTAAATGCATGAGAAATATCAAATGAAGTCAGAACGGGTTGAAAATTGATGATGTGCCTTTGAATGGTGCATATTGAACACACAAAAATATGGAGTTAAAAAAAGATATTGAAAATGAAATCCCTTTGTAATAGATGAGTTTTCGTCCGAAACCCTCATGCTTCTGATGAGATTGTCCAATTTGTACACGAAGCGCATCGAGGTTTTGTCGTAACCCTCTCAACTCTTCAGAAGTTTCTATGTGGGTGAAATTATGATTTCATGCCAAGTTACAACCTTTTCAGAGTTCATTTGTACTGTTGTTCAAATTCAGGGTCATTTAGCTCAAAATAAATCATTAAATGCATGCGAAATATCAAATGAAGTCAGAAAGGGTTGAAAATTGATGATGTTCTTTTGAATGGTGCATATTGAACACATGAAAATAAGGAGTTAAAAAAAGTTATGGAAAATGAAATCCGTTTGTAATAGATGAGTTTTCGTCCGAAACCCTCATGCTTCTTATGAGATTATCCAATTTGTACACGAAGTGCATCCATTTTTTGCCGTAACCCTCTCAACTATTTAAAAGTTGCTATGTGGGTGAAATTATGATGTCATGCCAAGTTACAACCTTTTCAGAGTTCATTTGTTCTGCTTTTCAAATTCAGGGTCATTTAGCTCAAAATAAATCATGAAATGCATGACAAATATCAAGTAATGTCAAAATGGGTCGAAAATTGATGATGTGCCTTTGAATGGTGCATATTGAACAAACAAAATTACGGAGTAAAAATAAGTTGTTAAAAATGAAATCCCTTTGTAATAGATGAGTTTTCGTCCGAAACCCACATGCTTCGAAAGAGATTGTCCAATTTGTACACGAAGAGCATCCAGTTTTTGCCGTAACCCTCTCAACTCTTCAGAAGTTGCTATGTGGGTGAAATTATGATGTCATGCCAAGTTACAACCTTTCCAGAGTTCATTTGTACTGCTTTTCAAATTCAGGGTCATTTAGCTCAAAATAAATCATTAAATGCATGAGAAATTTCAAATGAAGTCAGAAAGGGTTGAAAATTGATGATGTGCCTTTGAATGGTGCATATTGAACACACAAAAATTATGGAGGTAAAATAAGTTATTAAAAATGAAATCCCTTTGTAATAGATGAGTTTTCGTCCGAAACCCTCATGCTTCTTATGAGATTGTCCAATTTGTACACGAAGTGCATCCAGTTTTTTTTGAAACCCTCTCAACTCTTTAGAAGTTGCTATGTGGGTGAAATTATGCTGTCATGCCAAGTTACAACCCTTTTAGAGTTCATTTGTACTGCTTTTCAAACTCAGGGTCATTTAGCTCAAAATAAATCATTAAATGCATGAGAAATATCAAATGAAGTCAGAACGGGTTGAAAATTGATGATGTGCCTTTGAATGGTGCATATTGAACACACAAAAATATGGAGTTAAAAAAAGATATTGAAAATGAAATCCCTTTGTAATAGATGAGTTTTCGTCCGAAACCCTCATGCTTCTGATGAGATTGTCCAATTTGTACACGAAGCGCATCGAGGTTTTGTCGTAACCCTCTCAACTCTTCAGAAGTTTCTATGTGGGTGAAATTATGATTTCATGCCAAGTTACAACCTTTTCAGAGTTCATTTGTACTGTTGTTCAAATTCAGGGTCATTTAGCTCAAAATAAATCATTAAATGCATGCGAAATATCAAATGAAGTCAGAAAGGGTTGAAAATTGATGATGTTCTTTTGAATGGTGCATATTGAACACACGAAAATAAGGAGTTAAAAAAAGTTATTGAAAATGAAATCCGTTTGTAATAGATGAGTTTTCGTCCGAAACCCTCATGCTTCTTATGAGATTATCCAATTTGTACACGAAGTGCATCCATTTTTTGCCGTAACCCTCTCAACTCTTCAGAAGTTGCTATGTGGGTGAAATTATGATGTCATGCCAAGTTACAACCTTTTCAGAGTTCATTTGTTCTGCTTTTCAAATTCAGGGTCATTTAGCTCAAAATAAATCATGAAATGCATGATAAATATCAAGTAATGTCAAAAAGGGTCGAAAATTGATGATGTGCCTTTGAATGGTGCATATTGAACAAACAAAATTACGGAGTAAAAATAAGTTGTTAAAAATGAAATCCCTTTGTAATAGATGAGTTTTCGTCCGAAACCCTCATGCTTCTTATGAGATTGTCCAATTTGTACACGAAGTGCATCCAGTTTTTTTTGAAACCCTCTCAACTCTTTAGAAGTTGCTATGTGGGTGAAATTATGATTTCATGCCAAGTTACAACCTTTTCAGAGTTCATTTGTACTGTTGTTCAAATTCAGGGTCATTTAGCTCAAAATAAATCATTAAATGCATGCGAAATATCAAATGAAGTCAGAAAGGGTTGAAAATTGATGATGTTCTTTTGAATGGTGCATATTGAACACACGAAAATAAGGAGTTAAAAAAAGTTATTGAAAATGAAATCCGTTTGTAATAGATGAGTTTTCGTCCGAAACCCTCATGCTTCTTATGAGATTATCCAATTTGTACACGAAGTGCATCCATTTTTTGCCGTAACCCTCTCAACTATTTAAAAGTTGCTATGTGGGTGAAATTATGATGTCATGCCAAGTGACAACCTTTTCAGAGTTCATTTGTTCTGCTTTTCAAATTCAGGGTCATTTAGCTCAAAATAAATCATGAAATGCATGACAAATATCAAGTAATGTCAAAAAGGGTCGAAAATTGATGATGTGCCTTTGAATGGTGCATATTGAACAAACAAAATTACGGAGTAAAAATAAGTTGTTAAAAATGAAATCCCTTTGTAATAGATGAGTTTTCGTCCGAAACCCACATGCTTCGAAAGAGATTGTCCAATTTGTACACGAAGAGCATCCAGTTTTTGCCGTAACCCTCTCAACTCTTCAGAAGTTGCTATGTGGGTGAAATTATGATGTCATGCCAAGTTACAACCTTTCCAGAGTTCATTTGTACTGCTTTTCAAATTCAGGGTCATTTAGCTCAAAATAAATCATTAAATGCATGAGAAATTTCAAATGAAGTCAGAAAGGGTTGAAAATTGATGATGTGCCTTTGAATGGTGCATATTGAACACACAAAAATTATGGAGGTAAAATAAGTTATTAAAAATGAAATCCCTTTGTAATAGATGAGTTTTCGTCCGAAACCCTCATGCTTCTTATGAGATTGTCCAATTTGTACACGAAGTGCATCCAGTTTTTTTTGAAACCCTCTCAACTCTTTAGAAGTTGCTATGTGGGTGAAATTATGCTGTCATGCCAAGTTACAACCCTTTTAGAGTTCATTTGTACTGCTTTTCAAACTCAGGGTCATTTAGCTCAAAATAAATCATTAAATGCATGAGAAATATCAAATGAAGTCAGAACGGGTTGAAAATTGATGATGTGCCTTTGAATGGTGCATATTGAACACACAAAAATATGGAGTTAAAAAAAGATATTGAAAATGAAATCCCTTTGTAATAGATGAGTTTTCGTCCGAAACCCTCATGCTTCTGATGAGATTGTCCAATTTGTACACGAAGCGCATCGAGGTTTTGTCGTAACCCTCTCAACTCTTCAGAAGTTTCTATGTGGGTGAAATTATGATTTCATGCCAAGTTACAACCTTTTCAGAGTTCATTTGTACTGTTGTTCAAATTCAGGGTCATTTAGCTCAAAATAAATCATTAAATGCATGCGAAATATCAAATGAAGTCAGAAAGGGTTGAAAATTGATGATGTTCTTTTGAATGGTGCATATTGAACACACGAAAATAAGGAGTTAAAAAAAGTTATTGAAAATGAAATCCGTTTGTAATAGATGAGTTTTCGTCCGAAACCCTCATGCTTCTTATGAGATTATCCAATTTGTACACGAAGTGCATCCATTTTTTGCCGTAACCCTCTCAACTATTTCAAAGTTGCTATGTGGGTGAAATTATGATGTCATGCCAAGTTACAACCTTTTCAGAGTTCATTTGTACTGCTTTTCAAATTCAGGGTCATTTAGCTCAAAATAAATCATTAAATGCATGACAAATATCAAATAATGTCAAAAAGGGTCGAAAATTGATGATGTGCCTTTGAATGGTGCATATTGAACAAACAAAATTACGGAGTAAAAATAAGTTGTTAAAAATGAAATCCCTTTGTAATAGATGAGTTTTCGTCCGAAACCCACATGCTTCGAAAGAGATTGTCCAATTTGTACACGAAGAGCATCCAGTTTTTGCCGTAACCCTCTCAACTCTTCAGAAGTTGCTATGTGGGTGAAATTATGATGTCATGCCAAGTTACAACCTTTCCAGAGTTCATTTGTACTGCTTTTCAAATTCAGGGTCATTTAGCTCAAAATAAATCATTAAATGCATGAGAAATTTCAAATGAAGTCAGAAAGGGTTGAAAATTGATGATGTGCCTTTGAATGGTGCATATTGAACACACAAAAATTATGGAGGTAAAATAAGTTATTAAAAATGAAATCCCTTTGTAATAGATGAGTTTTCGTCCGAAACCCTCATGCTTCTTATGAGATTGTCCAATTTGTACACGAAGTGCATCCAGTTTTTTTTGAAACCCTCTCAACTCTTTAGAAGTTGCTATGTGGGTGAAATTATGCTGTCATGCCAAGTTACAACCCTTTTAGAGTTCATTTGTACTGCTTTTCAAACTCAGGGTCATTTAGCTCAAAATAAATCATTAAATGCATGAGAAATATCAAATGAAGTCAGAACGGGTTGAAAATTGATGATGTGCCTTTGAATGGTGCATATTGAACACACAAAAATATGGAGTTAAAAAAAGATATTGAAAATGAAATCCCTTTGTAATAGATGAGTTTTCGTCCGAAACCCTCATGCTTCTGATGAGATTGTCCAATTTGTACACGAAGCGCATCGAGGTTTTGTCGTAACCCTCTCAACTCTTCAGAATTTTCTATGTGGGTGAAATTATGATTTCATGCCAAGTTACAACCTTTTCAGAGTTCATTTGTACTGTTGTTCAAATTCAGGGTCATTTAGCTCAAAATAAATCATTAAATGCATGCGAAATATCAAATGAAGTCAGAAAGGGTTGAAAATTGATGATGTTCTTTTGAATGGTGCATATTGAACACACGAAAATAAGGAGTTAAAAAAAGTTATTGAAAATGAAATCCGTTTGTAATAGATGAGTTTTCGTCCAAAACCCTCATGCTTCTTATGAGATTATCCAATTTGTACACGAAGTGCATCCATTTTTTGCCGTAACCCTCTCAACTATTTAAAAGTTGCTATGTGGGTGAAATTATGATGTCATGCCAAGTTACAACCTTTTCAGAGTTCATTTGTACTGCTTTTCAAATTCAGGGTCATTTAGCTCAAAATAAATCATTAAATGCATGACAAATATCAAATAATGTCAAAAAGGGTCGAAAATTGATGATGTGCCTTTGAATGGTGCATATTGAACAAAAAAATTAGGGAGTAAAAATAAGTTGTTAAAAATGAAATCCCTTTGTAATAGATGAGTTTTCGTCCGAAACCCACATGCTTCGAAAGAGATTGTCCAATTTGTACACGAAGAGCATCCAGTTTTTGCCGTAACCCTCTCAACTCTTCAGAAGTTGCTATGTGGCTGAAATTATGATGTCATGCCAAGTTACAACCTTTCCAGAGTTCATTTGTACTGCTTTTCAAATTCAGGGTCATTTAGCTCAAAATAAATCATTAAATGCATGAGAAATTTCAAATGAAGTCAGAAAGGGTTGGAAATGGATGATGTTCCTTTGAATGGTGCATATTGAACACACAAAAAGTATGGAGTTAAAGTAAGTTATTAGAAATGAAATCCCTTTGTAATAGATGAGTTTTCTTCCGAAACCCTCATGCTTCTTATGAGATTGTCCAATTTGTAGACGAAGTGCATCCAGTTTTTGCCGTAACCCTCTCAACTCTTTAAAAGTTGCTATCTGGGTGAAATTATGATTTCATGACAAGTTACAACTTTTTCAGCATTCATTTGTATTGCTTTTCAAATTCAGGGTCATTTCGCTCAAAATAAATCATTGAATGGATGAGAAATATCAAATGAAGTTAGAAAGAGTTCAAAATTGACGATCTGCCTTTGAATGGTGCATATTGAACACACAAAAAGTATGGAGTTAAAATAATTGATTAAAATGAAATCCCTTTGTAATAGATGAGTTTTCGTCCGAAACCCTTATGCTTCTATGAGATTGTCCAATTTTTACACGAAGTGCATCCAGTTTTTCCTGTAACCCTCTCAACTCTTTAGAAGTTGCTATGTGGGTGAAATTATGATTTCATGCCACGTTACAATCTTTTCAGAGTTCCTTTGTACTGCTGTTCAAATTCACGGTCATTTAGCTCAAAATAAATCATTAAATGCATGAGAACTATCAAATGAAGTCAGAAAGTGTTGAAAATTGATGATGTGCCTTTGAATGGTGCATACTGAACACACAAAAATTATGGAGATACAATAATTTAATAAAAATGAAATCCCTTTGTAATAGATGAGTTTTTCATCCGAAACCCTCATGCTTCTTATGAGATTGTCCAATTTGTACACGAAGTGCATCCATTTTTTGCCGTAACCCTCTCAACTCTTTAGAAGTTGCTATGTGGGTGAAATTATGATGTCATGCCAAGTTACAACCTTTTCAGAGTTCATTTGTACTGCTGTTCAAATTCAAGGTCATTTAGCTCAAAATAAATCATCAAATGCTTGAGAAATATCAAATGAAGTCAAAAAGGGTTGAAAATTGATGATGTGCCTTTGAATGGTGCGTATTGAACACACAAAACTATGGATTTAAAATAAGTTATTAAAAATGAAATCCCTTTGTAATAGTTGAGTTTTCGTCCGAAACCCTCATGCTTCTTTTCAGATTGTCCAATTTTTACGTGAAGTGCATCCAGTTTTTCACGTAACTCTCTCAACTCTTTAGAAGTTGCTATGTGGGTGAAATTATGATGTCATGCCAAGTTACAACCTTTTCAGAGTTCATTTGAACTGCTTTTCAAACTCAGGGTCATGTAGCTCAAAATAAATCATTAAATGCATGAGAAATATCAAATGAAGACTGAAAGAGTTGAAAATTGACGATCTGCCTTTGAATGGTGCATATTGAACACACAAAAAGTATGGAGTTAAAATAAGTTTTTAAAAATGAAATCCCTTTGTAATAGATGAGTTTTCGTCCGAAACCCTCATGCTTCTTATGAGATTGTCCAATTTGTACACGAAGCGCATCCAGGTTTTGTCGTAAACCCTCTTAACTCTTTAGAAGTTGCTATGTGGGTGAAATCATGATTTCATGCCAAGTTACATCCTTTTTAGAGTTCGTTTGTATGGCTGTTCAAATTCGGGGTCATTTAGCTCAAAATAAATCATTAAATTCATGAGAAATATCAAATGAAGTCAAAAAGGGTTGAAAATTGCTGATGTGCTTTTGAATGGTGCATACTGAACACAGAAAAATTTGGAGTGAAAAAAAGTTATTGAAAATGAAACCCCTTTGTAATAGATGAGTTTTCGTCCGAAACCCACATGCTTCTTATGAGATTGTCCAATTTGTAAACGAAGTGTATCCATTTTTTGCCGTAACCCTCTCAACTATTTAGAAGTTGCTATGTGGGTGAAATTATGATGTCATGCCAAGTTACAACCTTTTCAGAGTTCATTTGAACTGCTTTTCAAACTCAGGGTCATTTAGCTCAAAATAAATAATTAAATGCATGAGAAATATCAAATGAAGACCGAAAGAGTTGAAAATTGACGATGTGCCTTTGAATGGTACATATTGAACACACAAAAAGTATGGAGTTAAAATAAGTTATTAAAAATGAAATCCCTTTGTAATAGGTGAGTTTTCGTCCGAAACCCTCATGCTTCTTATGAGATTGTCCAATTTGTACACGAAGCGCATCAAGGTTTTGGCGTAACCCTCTCAACTCTTTAGAAGTTCCTATGTGGGTGAAATTATGATTTCATGCCAAGTTACATCCATTTCAGAGTTCATTTGTACTGCTGTTCAAATTCAGGGTCATTTAGCTCAAAATAAATCATTAAATGCATGAGAAATATCAAATGAAGACCGAAAGAGTTGAAAATTGACGATCTGCCTTTGAATGGTGCATATTGAACACACAAAAAGTATGGAGTTAAAATAAGTTTTTAAAAATGAAATCCCTTTGTAATAGATGAGTTTTCGTCCGGAACCCTCATGCTTCTTTTGAGATTGTCCAATTTGTACGCGAAGCGCATCCAGGTTTTGTCGTAAACCCTCTCAACTCTTTAGAAGTTGCTATGTGGGTGAAATCATGATTTCATGCCAAGTTACATCCTTTTTAGAGTTCATTTGAACTGCTGTTCAAATTCAGGGTCATTTAGCTCAAAATAAATCATTAAATGCATGAGAAATATCAAATGAAGTCAAAAAGGGTTGAAAATTGCTGATGTGCCTTTGAATGGTGCATATTGAACACAGAAAAATATGGAGTGAAAAAAAGTTATTGAAAATGAAACCCCTTTGTAATAGATGAGTTTTCGTCCGAAACCCACATGCTTCTTATGAGATTGTCCAATTTGTACACGAAGTGTATCCATTTTTTGCCGTAACCCTCTGAACTCTTTAGAAGTTCCTATGTGGGTGAAATTATGATGTCATGCCAAGTTACAACCTTTTCAGAGTTCATGTGAACTGCTTTTCAAACTCAGGGTCATTTAGCTCAAAATAAATAATTAAATGCATGAGAAATCTCAAATGAAGACCGAAAGGGTTGAAAATTGACGATGTGCCTTTGAATGGTACATATTGAACACACAAAAATATGGAGATAAAAAAAGATATTGAAAATGAAATCCCTTTGTAATAGATGAGTTTTCGTCCGAAACCCTCATGCTTCTGATGAGATTGTCCAATTTGTACACGAAGCGCATCGAGGTTTTGTCGTAACCCTCTCAACTCTTCAGAATTTTCTATGTGGGTGAAATTATGATTTCATGCCAAGTTACAACCTTTTCAGAGTTCATTTGTACTGTTGTTCAAATTCAGGGTCATTTAGCTCAAAATAAATCATTAAATGCATGCGAAATATCAAATGAAGTCAGAAAGGGTTGAAAATTGATGATGTTCTTTTGAATGGTGCATATTGAACACACGAAAATAAGGAGTTAAAAAAAGTTATTGAAAATGAAATCCGTTTGTAATAGATGAGTTTTCGTCCGAAACCCTCATGCTTCTTATGAGATTATCCAATTTGTACACAAAGTGCATCCATTTTTTGCCGTAACCCTCTCAACTATTTAAAAGTTGCTATGTGGGTGAAATTATGATGTCATGCCAAGTTACAACCTTTTCACAGTTCATTTGTACTGCTTTTCAAATTCAGGGTCATTTAGCTCAAAATAAATCATTAAATGCATGAAAAATATCAAATAATGTCAAAAAGGGTCGAAAATTGATGATGTGCCTTTGAATGGTGCATATTGAACAAAAAAATTACGGAGTAAAAATAAGTTGTTAAAAATGAAATCCCTTTGTAATAGATGAGTTTTCGTCCGAAACCCACATGCTTCGAAAGAGATTGTCCAATTTGTACACGAAGAGCATCCAGTTTTTGCCGTAACCCTCTCAACTCTTCAGAAGTTGCTATGTGGCTGAAATTATGATGTCATGCCAAGTTACAACCTTTCCAGAGTTCATTTGTACTGCTTTTCAAATTCAGGGTCATTTAGCTCAAAATAAATCATTAAATGCATGAGAAATTTCAAATGAAGTCAGAAAGGGTTGGAAATGGATGATGTTCCTTTGAATGGTGCATATTGAACACACAAAAAGTATGGAGTTAAAGTAAGTTATTAGAAATGAAATCCCTTTGTAATAGATGAGTTTTCTTCCGAAACCCTCATGCTTCTTATGAGATTGTCCAATTTGTAGACGAAGTGCATCCAGTTTTTGCCGTAACCCTCTCAACTCTTTAAAAGTTGCTATCTGGGTGAAATTATGATTTCATGACAAGTTACAACTTTTTCAGCATTCATTTCTATTGCTTTTCAAATTCAGGGTCATTTCGCTCAAAATAAATCATTGAATGGATGAGAAATATCAAATGAAGTTAGAAAGAGTTCAAAATTGACGATCTGCCTTTGAATGGTGCAT
This sequence comes from Hordeum marinum, assembly GCA_022496015.1. NCBI lineage: Eukaryota > Viridiplantae > Streptophyta > Magnoliopsida > Poales > Poaceae > Hordeum > Hordeum marinum. Next base: position 514,462,728 of record CM039676.1, on the reverse strand, counting down.
ATTGAACACACAAAAAGTATGGAGTTAAAATAATTGATTAAAATGAAATCCCTTTGTAATAGATGAGTTTTCGTCCGAAACCCTTATGCTTCTATGAGATTGTCCAATTTTTACACGAAGTGCATCCAGTTTTTCCTGTAACCCTCTCAACTCTTTAGAAGTTGCTATGTGGGTGAAATTATGATTTCATGCCACGTTACAATCTTTTCAGAGTTCCTTTGTACTGCTGTTCAAATTCACGGTCATTTAGCTCAAAATAAATCATTAAATGCATGAGAACTATCAAATGAAGTTAGAAAGTGTTGAAAATTGATGATGTGCCTTTGAATGGTGCATACTGAACACACAAAAATTATGGAGATACAATAATTTAATAAAAATGAAATCCCTTTGTAATAGATGAGTTTTTCATCCGAAACCCTCATGCTTCTTATGAGATTGTCCAATTTGTACACGAAGTGCATCCATTTTTTGCCGTAACCCTCTCAACTCTTTAGAAGTTGCTATGTGGGTGAAATTATGATGTCATGCCAAGTTACAACCTTTTCAGAGTTCATTTGTACTGCTGTTCAAATTCAAGGTCATTTAGCTCAAAATAAATCATCAAATGCTTGAGAAATATCAAATGAAGTCAAAAAGGGTTGAAAATTGATGATGTGCCTTTGAATGGTGCGTATTGAACACACAAAACTATGGATTTAAAATAAGTTATTAAAAATGAAATCCCTTTGTAATAGTTGAGTTTTCGTCCGAAACCCTCATGCTTCTTTTCAGATTGTCCAATTTTTACGTGAAGTGCATCCAGTTTTTCACGTAACTCTCTCAACTCTTTAGAAGTTGCTATGTGGGTGAAATTATGATGTCATGCCAAGTTACAACCTTTTCAGAGTTCATTTGAACTGCTTTTCAAACTCAGGGTCATGTAGCTCAAAATAAATCATTAAATGCATGAGAAATATCAAATGAAGACTGAAAGAGTTGAAAATTGACGATCTGCCTTTGAATGGTGCATATTGAACACACAAAAAGTATGGAGTTAAAATAAGTTTTTAAAAATGAAATCCCTTTGTAATAGATGAGTTTTCGTCCGAAACCCTCATGCTTCTTATGAGATTGTCCAATTTGTACACGAAGCGCATCCAGGTTTTGTCGTAAACCCTCTTAACTCTTTAGAAGTTGCTATGTGGGTGAAATCATGATTTCATGCCAAGTTACATCCTTTTTAGAGTTCGTTTGTATGGCTGTTCAAATTCGGGGTCATTTAGCTCAAAATAAATCATTAAATTCATGAGAAATATCAAATGAAGTCAAAAAGGGTTGAAAATTGCTGATGTGCTTTTGAATGGTGCATACTGAACACAGAAAAATTTGGAGTGAAAAAAAGTTATTGAAAATGAAACCCCTTTGTAATAGATGAGTTTTCGTCCGAAACCCACATGCTTCTTATGAGATTGTCCAATTTGTAAACGAAGTGTATCCATTTTTTGCCGTAACCCTCTCAACTATTTAGAAGTTGCTATGTGGGTGAAATTATGATGTCATGCCAAGTTACAACCTTTTCAGAGTTCATTTGAACTGCTTTTCAAACTCAGGGTCATTTAGCTCAAAATAAATAATTAAATGCATGAGAAATATCAAATGAAGACCGAAAGAGTTGAAAATTGACGATGTGCCTTTGAATGGTACATATTGAACACACAAAAAGTATGGAGTTAAAATAAGTTATTAAAAATGAAATCCCTTTGTAATAGGTGAGTTTTCGTCCGAAACCCTCATGCTTCTTATGAGATTGTCCAATTTGTACACGAAGCGCATCCAGGTTTTGGCGTAACCCTCTCAACTCTTTAGAAGTTCCTATGTGGGTGAAATTATGATTTCATGCCAAGTTACATCCATTTCAGAGTTCATTTGTACTGCTGTTCAAATTCAGGGTCATTTAGCTCAAAATAAATCATTAAATGCATGAGAAATATCAAATGAAGACCGAAAGAGTTGAAAATTGACGATCTGCCTTTGAATGGTGCATATTGAACACACAAAAAGTATGGAGTTAAAATAAGTTTTTAAAAATGAAATCCCTTTGTAATAGATGAGTTTTCGTCCGGAACCCTCATGCTTCTTTTGAGATTGTCCAATTTGTACGCGAAGCGCATCCATGTTTTGTCGTAAACCCTCTCAACTCTTTAGAAGTTGCTATGTGGGTGAAATCATGATTTCATGCCAAGTTACATCCTTTTTAGAGTTCATTTGTACTGCTGTTCAAATTCAGGGTCATTTAGCTCCAAATAAATCATTAAATGCATGAGAAATATCAAATGAAGTCAAAAAGGGTTGAAAATTGCTGATGTGCCTTTGAATGGTGCATATTGAACACAGAAAAATATGGAGTGAAAAAAAGTTATTGAAAATGAAACCCCTTTGTAATAGATGAGTTTTCGTCCGAAACCCACATGCTTCTGATGAGATTGTCCAATTTGTACACGAAGTGTATCCATTTTTTGCCGTAACCCTCTGAACTCTTTAGAAGTTCCTATGTGGGTGAAATTATGATGTCATGCCAAGTTACAACCTTTTCAGAGTTCATGTGAACTGCTTTTCAAACTCAGGGTCATTTAGCTCAAAATAAATAATTAAATGCATGAGAAATCTCAAATGAAGACCGAAAGGGTTGAAAATTGACGATGTGCCTTTGAATGGTACATATTGAACACACAAAAAGTATGGAGTTAAAATAAGTTATTAAAAATGAAATCCCTTTGTAATAGATGAGTTTTCGTCCGAAACCCTCATGCTTCTTATGAGATTGTCCAATTTGTACACGAAGCGCATCCAGGTTTTGTCGTAACCCTCTCAACTCTTTAGAAGTTCCTATGTGGGTGAAATTATGATTTCATGCCAAGTTACATCCTTTTCAGAGTTCATTTGTACTGCTGTTCAAATTCAGGGTCATTTAGCTCAAAATAAATCATTAAATGCATGACAAATATCAAATGAAGTGAGAAAGGGTTGAAAATTGATGATGTGCTTTTGAATGGTGCATTTGAACACAAAAAAATATGGAGTTAAAATAAGTTATTAAAAATGAAATCCCATTGTAATAGATGAGTTTTCGTTCGAAACCCTCACGCTTCTTATGAGAATGTCCAATTTGTAGACGAAGTGCATCTAGTTTTTGCCGTAACCTTCTCAACTCTTTAGAAGTTGCTATGTGGGTGAATTATGATGTCATGCCAAGTTACAATCTTTTCAGAGTTCATTTGTACTGCTTTTCAAACTCAGGGTCATTTAGCTCAAAATAAATCATTAAATGCATAAGAAATATCAAATGAAGTCAGAAAGAGTTGAAAATTGATGATGTGCCTTTGAATGGTGCATATTGAACACAAAAAATTATGGAGTTAAAATAAGTTATTAAAAATGAAATCCCTTTGTAATAGATGAGTTTTTCGTCCGAAACCCACATGCTTCGAAAAGAGATTGTCCAATTTGTACACGAAGTGCGTCCAGTTTTTTCCGTAACCCTCTCAACTCTTTAGAAGTTGTTATGTGGGTGAAATTATGATGTCATGCCAAGTTACAACTTTTTCAGAGTTCATTTGTACTGCTTTTCAAATTCAGGGTCATTTAGCTCAAAATAAATCATTAAATGCATGAGAAATATCAAATGAAGTCAGAAAGGGTTGAAAATTTATGATGTGCCTTTGAATGGTGCATTTTGAACACACAAAAAGTATGGAGTTAAAATAAGTTATTAAAAATGAAATCCCTTTGTAATAGATGAGTTTTCGTCCGAAACCCTCATGCTTCTTATGAGATTGTCCAATTTGTACACGAAGCGCATCCAGGTTTTGTCGTAACCCTCTCAACTCTTTAGAAGTTCCTATGTGGGTGAAATTATGATTTCATGCCAAGTTACATCCTTTTCAGAGTTCATTTGTACTGCTGTTCAAATTCAGGGTCATTTAGCTCAAAATAAATCATTAAATGCATGAGAAATATCAAATGAAGTCAGAAAGGGTTGAAAATTAATGATGTGCTTTTGAATGGTGCATTTGAACACAGAAAAATATGGAGTTAAAATAAGTTATTAAAAATCAAATCCCATTGTAATAGATGAGTTTTCGTTCGAAACCCTCATGCTTCTTATGAGATTGTCCAATTTGTAGACGAAGTGCATCTAGTTTTTGCCGTAACCCTCTCAACTCTTTAGAAGTTGCTATGTGGGTGAATTATGATGTCATGCCAAGTTACAATCTTTTCAGAGTTCATTTGTACTGCTTTTCAAACTCAGGGTCATTTAGCTCAAAATAAATCATTAAATGCATAAGAAATATCAAATGAAGTCAGAAAGAGTTGAAAATTGATGATGTGCCTTATCATCATGCAAGTCCACCAAAGTACACACTTCGTTCTCATACATGGATCCTAGCTCGGATTTCATGGTCTCAAGCCAATTTTGGGAATCTGGGCCCGCCATCGCTTCTTCATAGTTCAAAGGTTCACCGTTCTCCAACAACTTGATCTCGAGGACAGGGTTGCTGTACCACTTTGGTGCGGAACGTGTCCTAGTCAACCTTCGACGTTCAATACTAACTTGATCTGAAGTTTCATGATCATCATGATTAACTTCCTCTCCAGCCGGTGTAGGCTCCATAGAAATAACTTCCTGTGCTGCACTACTCTCCGGTTCGAGTGGAGGTACAATTACCTCATCAAGTTCTATTTTCCTCCCACTCACTTCTTTCGAGACAAACTCTTTCTCGAGAAAGAATCCATTCTTGGCAATAAAGACTTTGCCTTCGGATCTGAGGTAGAAGGTATACCCAATAGTCTCTTTGGGATATCCTATGAAGAAACACTTTTCCGCTTTGGGTTCGAGCTTCTCAGGTTGAAGTTTCTTCACATAAGCATCGCATCCCCAAACTTTTAGAAAGGATAGCTTAGGTTTCTTTCCAAACCATAATTCATACGGTGTCGTCTCAACGGCCTTTGACAGTGCCCTATTTAAAGTGAATGCGGTAGTCTCTAATACATATCCCCAAAATGATAGCGGTAAGTCAGTAAGAGACATCATAGATCGCACCATATCTAATAGAGTGCGATTACGACGTTCAGACACACCATTTCTCTAAGGTGTGCCAGGCGGCGTGAGTTGTGAAACAATTCCACATTTCCTTAGGTGCATGCCAAACTCGTGACTTAAATATTCTCTACCACGATCAGATCGTAGGCACTTTATTTTCCTGTCACGTTGATTCTCTACCTCACTCTGAAATTCCTTCAACCTTTCAAAGGTTTCAGACTTGTGTTTCATTAAGTAGACATACACATATGTACTCAAGTCATCAGTGAAGGTGAGAACATAATGGTAGCCACCGCGAGCCTCGACGCTCATTGGACTGCATACATCAGTATGTATTATCTCCCACAAGTCAGTTGCTCGCTCCATTGTTCCGGAGAACGGAGTCTTGGTCATCTTACCCATGAGGCATGGTTCGCACGTGTCAAATGACTCAAAATCAAGAGACTCCAAAAGTCCATCAGCGTGGAGCTTCTTCATACGTTTGACACCAATATGACCAAGGCGGCAGTGCCACATGTAAGTGGGACTATCATTATCAACCTTACACTTTTTGGTACTCACACTAGGGACATGTGTAACATCACGTTCGAGATTCATCAAAAATAAACCATTGACCAACGGGGCATGACCATAAAACATTTCTCTCATATAAATAGAACAACCATTATTCTCAGATTTAAATGAGTAGCCATCTCGCATCAAGCAAGATCCAGATACAATGTTCATGCTCAAAGCTGGTACTAAATAACAATTATTAAGGTTTAAAACTAATCCCGAAGGTAGATGTAGAGGTAGCGTGCCGACGACGATCACATCGACCTTGGGACCATTCCCGGCGCGCATCGTCACCTTGTCCTTTGCCAGCCTCTGCTTATTCCGCAGCTCCTGCTTGGAGTTACAAATGTGAGCAACTGCACCGGTATCAAATACCCAGGAGCTACTACGAGTGCTGGTTAGGTACACATCAATAACAGGTATATCACATATACCTTTAACGTTGCCGGCCTTCTTTTCCACTAAGTACTTGGGGCAATTCCGCTTCCAGTGACCGGTACCATTGCAATAAAAGCACTCAGTCTCAGGCTTGGGTCCATTCTTGTTCTTCTTCCCGGCAACTTGCTTACCGGGTGCGGCAACAGCTTTGCCGTCTTTCTTGAAGTTCTTCTTACCCTTGCCTTTCTTGAAACTAGTGGTCTCATTCACCATCAACACTTGATGCTCCTTTTTGATCTCGACCTCCACTGATTGCAGTATCGAGTACAACTCAGGAATGGACTTCTCCATCCCTTTCATGTTGTAGTTCATCACAAAGCTCTTGTAGCTATGTGGAAGCGACTCGAGGATTCTGTGAATGACCGAGTCATCCGGAAGATTAACTCCCAGCTGAGTGAAGCGGTTGTGTAGCCCAGACATCTTGAGGATGTGCTCACTAACAGAACTATTCTCCTCCATCTTACAGCTGAAGAACTTGTTGGAGACGTCATATCTCTCGACCCGGGCATGAGCTTGGAAAACAAGTTTCAGATTTTGGAACATCTCATATGCTCCGTGTTGCTCAAAACGCTTTTGGATCCCCGGTTCTAAACTGTAAAGCATGCCGCACTGAACAAGGGAGTAATCATCACAGCGCGACTGCCAAGCGTTCATAACGTCTTAGTCCGCTGGAAAGATGGGTGGGTCACATAGCGGTGCATCAAGGACATACAATCTCTTGGAAGCTATGAGGATGATCCTCAAGCCACGGACCCAATCCGCATAGTTTCTTCCATCATCTTTCAGCTTGGTTTTCTCTAGGAACGCGTTGAAGTTAAGGGTGACATTAGCGTTGGCCGTTGGATCTACAATATAGATTGTAAAGACAATATTAGACTAAGTTCATAATAATTAAGTTCACATAATCAAATTATTTAATGAACTCCCACTCAGATAGACATCTCTCTAGTCATCCAAGTGATACATGATCCATGTGAACTAGCCCATGTCCGATCATCACATGAGACGGACTAGTCATCCATGGTGAACATCTCTATGTTGATCGTATCTTCTATATGACTCATGTTTGACCTTTAGGTCTACCGTGTTCCGAGGCCATGTCTGTACATGCTAGGCTAGTCAAGTTAACCTAAGTGTTTCGCGTGTGTAAATCTAGCTTACACCCGTTGTATGCGAACGTTAGAACCTATCACACCCGATCATCACGTGGTGCTTCGGAACAACGATCCTTAGCAACGGTGCACAGTTCGGGTGAAGACATCTCTTGAAATTTTATTGAGAGATCATCTTATTTACTACCTTTGTTCTAGGCAAATAAGATGTAAACATGATAAACATCACATGCAATCAATATAGTGACATGATATGGCCAATATCATCTTGCTCCTTTGATCTCCATCTTCGGGGCACCATGATCATCACTGTCACCGGCACGACACCATGATCTCCATCATCATGATCTCCATCATCGTGTCTTCATGAAGTTGTCTCGCCAACTATTACTTCTACTACTATGGCAAACGTTTAGCAATAAAGTAAAGCAATTACATGGTGTTTATGATTGACACACAAGTCATACAATAAAATAAGACAACTCCTATGGCTCATGCCGGTTGTCATACTCATCGACATGCAAGTCGTGAATCCTATTACAAGAACATGATCAATCTCATACATCACAATGCATTACATCACATCCTTTGGCCATATCACATCACAAGGCATATGCTGCAAAAACAAGTTAGACGACCTCTAATTTGTAGTTGCAAGTTTTACGTGGCTCCTATAGGTTTCTAGCAAGAACGTTTCTTACCTACGCCAAAACCACAACGTGATATGCCAATTGCTATTTACCCTTCATAAGGACCCTTTTCATCGAATCCAATCCGACTAAGGTGGGAGAGATAGACACCCGCTAGCCACCTTATACAACAAGTGCATGTCAGGCGGTGGAACCGGTCTCACGTAAGAGCACGTGTAAAGTTGGTCCGAGCTGCTTCATCCCACAATACCGCCGAATCAAGATGAGACTAGTAGTGGTAAGCAAATTAACAAGATCGACGCCCACAACAAATTTGTGTCTACTCGTGCATAGATTCTACACATAGACCTAGCTCATGATGCCACTATTGGGAGACGTAGTAGTAAATCAAAAAAATTCCTACGTGTCACCAAGATCTATCTATGGAGAAACCAGCAACGAGAAGGGAGATATTGCATCTTCATACCTTTGAAGATCGCTAAGCGGAACCGTTACAAGAACGTGGTTGGTCGAGTCGTACTCGTTGCGATTTAGATCGCGGTGGACTCCGATCTTAGCGCCGAACAACGGTGCCTCCGCGTTCAACACACGTGCAGCTCGGTGACGTATCCTACGCCTTGATCCAGCAAGGAGAGAAGGATCAGTTGGGGAAGAGCTCTGGAAGCACAACGGCATGGTGACGGTGGAGCTACGTGGACTCCGGCAGGGCTTCGCGAAGCGCCACGGAGAACGAGGAAGAGGAAGGGTAGGGCTACGCCTTGAGAGAGAGAAGTCATGTCTCAAATCAGCCCAAACCCTTGGATATATATAGAAGGAGAGAGAGGGAGGTCTGCCTTAGCCCCTCCTCCAAGGAGGAATGGTTCGGCCGAACCCGGGGAAGAGTCCACCTCCCACAAGGGAGGTGGATCTCTTCCTTTTGAATTCTTTTCAGCCTTATCTCGTCATCCCTAGATGCATGGGCCTTTCAGGAAGGTCTTGGCCAGCCCAATAAGGGTTGGCACACCTCCTCTAAGGGCCCATGAAATCCTTTTGTCGTCACACCCCTCCAGGGGGTCCTCCGGCACCCTCCCGGCACTCTCGGTACACTACCGATGAGCCCGAAAACTTTCCGGTGACCAAAACTGGACTTCCTATATATCAATAGTTACCTCTGGACCATTCCGGAGCTCCTCGTGACATCCGGGATCTCATCCAGGACTCCAAACAACCTTCGGAAACAACGTACAACAATTCCCTATAACCCTAGCATCATCGAACCGTAAGTGTGTAGACCCTAAGGGTTTGGGAGACACGTGGACATGACCGAGACACTTCTCCGACCAATAACCAACAACATGATCTGGTTACCCATGTTGGCTCCCACATGCTCCATGATGATCTCATCGGATGAACCATGATGTCAGGGATTTAATCAATCTCGTATTCAATTCCCTTTGTCTATCGGTATGATACTTGCCCGAGATTCGATCGTCGGTCTCCTTATACCTTGTTCAATCTCGTTACCGGCAAGTCTCTTTTACTCGTTCCGTAATACATCATCCCATGTCTACCTACTTAGTCACATTGAGCTCATTATGATGATGTCTTACCGAGTGGGCCCAAAGATACCTCTCCGTCACACGGAGTGACAAATTCCAGTCTCAATTCGTGCCAACCCACCAGACACTTTCGGAGATACCCTTAGTGCACCTTTATAGCCACCCAGTTACGTTGTGACATTTGGCACACCCAAAGTATTCCTATGGTATCGGAGAGTTGCACAATCTCATGGTCTAAGGAAACGATACTTGACATTGGAAAAGCTTTAGCATATGAACTACACGATCTTGTGCTATGCTTAGGATTGGGTCTTGTCCATCACATCATTCTCCTAATGATGTGATCCCGTTATCAACGACATCCAATGTCCATTGTCATGAAACCGTGACCATCTATTGATCAACGAGCTAGTCAACTAGAGGCTCACTAGGGACATGTTGTGGTCTATGTATTCACACATGCATTACGGTTTCCGGTTAACACAATTATAGCATGAACAATAGACAATTATCATGAACAAGGAAATACAATAATAACCATCTTATTATTGCCTCTAAGGCATATTTCCAACAGAAGCAAATGCTTCAACTCCACAAGAATCTTTGCCCTAGCCTCAGTTTAATACTAAAGAGGCCGGAATTGAAGAAATTGATGAGGATCTGGACATTGGCAACACAACACCTATCATCAATGATGAATATTGGGAAGCTGCTCACCCAAATTCCCTAATGACCACTCCTTTGTCACAGATTCCTCAGTCCCCTGCCCAGACTGAAGAAATTCATGAAGGATCTGATGACATGGCCGCTCCAACCACTGAAGAAAATCCAGCTGCATCAGCTGATGACTCTACTGCTCCAACTTCTACTAAGGAAAATTCTCCACAAATTCCTCAGTCTGAAGAAATTCTTGCTATGCCTAAAGAGATCAAGGGCCGCTTCAAGCGAAAACTTCAGCCAAAGCCAAGGATGCCTTTCAAAGGCTCAAAGCACCCCAAATTTCTCAAGTCAAATTTCTTCAATGAGCACATATTCTTCACTGGTCCCAATCGATATGACTCAGCAAGGGCCGGTTGAACCAGATTCTGGACTCCAAATCTGATGAATTACTATGCATCAGTTCTGTTCGACAAGAAGAAAGCCTTCGAGCACCGCCAAATTCCTCATGCTGATATGTAAACAATTCCATCCTTCACACCGGTGCTTTCAGTTCTTCACGATGCAAGTGCTGATGAAGCCTTTGGCTCCTGGAAAACCTCAACGGACAACCTTCCTAGTGAAGGATTTGCTCTATGTGCCTAGGACGGTCTACTGCATTTTCACCACAACTCTATGTCCTCAGAAGGGCCACAACTCTGAAGAAGAAGAGGTGGAGGGAGTCATGAAGAATATGCTATTCAACATTATTCATGGGAATCCCATCAGTTTCCATGATTTCTTCATGAGAACATTGGCGAATGCGGCACTAGCCCCATTTGAGCTGAAGCCTTATGCTCCCTGGATCATGAAGTTTATCAGATCAAGGTCTTCAGTTCCCTTCAAGGCGGACTTCCAGAATCACTTCGGCTTCTTGCCCCTAATTGAAGTCCTCAAGAGCACAATTGCCTCAATTGCTGGAAAAGGCAAGGATGTCATTGATGAAGCACTCGTCCATTGGATGGTCAGTTTCGCAAAGCTGCATCCTTCTCCACCAATGATGACACTTCAACCCAGGATTCTAAAGCAAAGGCCTCAGCGCAAAAACCTCAAGAGTCTGCCCCTCGTGGGATGACTGATCATGAGCTTCTCATAAGTCTTCATCTGAACGTCGATCGCAATCACAAGTGGGTAAAGGGCCAGTTGGCTTCCATTGTTCAGAACATGACAGTGACGCAGAACTCTGTGAGGAAAAATCTGTACTATGAGCATGAAATCTTCGATCGCGCATGGGCCATTCTCGCACACCTCAAGACCCCTGAGGAACACAAGGACATGGACTTTAAGCAAAACTTTGACTGGTCTCATCCTCCTCAGAAGAAATTCAAGAAGGTTCAAGTTCCTATGATGGTCACCAATTCATATTCTTCATCGCATGAGACGGATCAAGCTGAGGACATTGACGACACTATGGCAGGCCCTGCATCGACAAACGACCCTGACAACCCTGGCGCTCCTTCTTCACCAACAAGATGAAATTCTTCAAGGGCGTTAGTCCTCACTTTTTCATTCCTTTTGGTCTTCGATGACAAATGGGGAGAAAATTTGAGTTAGCCTTCAAGATGGTCTCCATATATGGGTTTATTTTTGTTTAAGTTACAACTCTCGCTCTTCTGAAGCTTTTGTTATTTGAGTTGTAACTTAAGTCCGATGGTGGTCTGACTCTTTTGAACTGCTTTTCCACATGCTTATTTCCTCAAGCACCTTAATGTATGCATGCTGAATTTCGTCAGACGCCATTTTCATCATGCATTTCAAATTCTTCATATCATATGTTAAATGCGTGTATGAATTACAAGATATAGGGGGAGTTCTTCATGTTTTTAACCTGCCATGTGCATTTGCAGTCCAAATAAAATTTCTCAAATATGCACATCTTCAGGGGGAGTTCTTCTATATCTTGCAATCAAATTCCTCAAACTCAGTATTTATAGTGCATAGTATTATTCCCATTGAAAACTTAACCTATTTGTCATCAATCACCAAAAAGGGGGAGATTGTTAGTGCATCTAGTGACCCATAGTGATTTTGGTGTATTGAAGACTTATAGGTTAAGGAACTAATGTGTTTGTGAGTTTACACAAGCTCTATTAGGTGATGAGGAGTTTGATATATCTGGAGATTACTGACCCCTAAAAATGTATGTCTTCAGCTGAAGACTTTGGTATTCCCTGAAGATTTTGAAAATGAAGAAGTTGGTGTGACCTTGAACATATGAATGGTGACTATGAAACATGAAGACTTTTGTTTTCATAGTTTCATTTCCTTTCTTTGAATCATAGGAAACGCCGTACTGTTAATGGGGGCCGAGGTAATACTAAGGAAAATTTCCAACTGATGCTCAACTCCAAAAGCCTCAACCTATCTAATCCTTCGAGTGAAGCCTTTGGAAATATCTTGTAGTAAAGTCAAGTTCTTCAGTGATAGAGACGATGTTCTTTTTGTCTCAGATGAAATTAATCTGATCGAGGAGTTAGGATTTCGCCAGTGCGAATTGCCTACAAGTGAGGAACATGATAGCCTGAGGACTTTCATAGTTCGAAATTCTGAGTGTTGCTGTGCTTAGCGCCAGCTGTCCCCAATCATCACATCCACATAACGGTAATATCATTGGGGGCATTTATGTCTTATCATGTCAGGTTGCACCCTAGCTATAAATAGCCACCCCCACAACCACTAGTTGGTTGGCTGCTCCGAGAGAGAACTGACAGTAGTCATTTGAGAGCAACCCATCCTCCGAGGACTTCGAGAGAAAATCATCAGTGAGGAATCACCCAAATCCAAACCACCAAATCCAATTGATTGAGCATCACTGAAGAAATTCATGTGTGGAACCGACGCTTGTTACCTTTGAGGACTGTGCATCCTCCAGACGGTTAGGCGTCATGGTCTAGTGCATATTGCAGTCAATTGAGGATCAGGGAGTGACCTTGGTCTAGAGCATCCATCAGTCAATTGTGGATCGCCGGGTGACCAGTTTGTGAGGGTTTTGGAAGTCTACCCTGAAGACTTACCACGAGTGTTGGGCGAGGACTGTGTGACCTTAGCTCAAGGAGAATATGGTAAGGACTGTGTGTCCTGGGACCGTGTGACCTCTGGTTTAAATACGAGGCTGCTCCAAACCAGACGTACGACTGTCACAACAGTTGGAACTGGGTCATCAAACCATTGTCTTCATCGAGCTACCTGGTTCTATTTCCTCAACCCCTCTATTCCTCATATACTTGTTGATGAAATTGATCGCCACTGTTTAAAGAATTTGACTGAAGACTTTCACAATTTCCTCACCTCAAATTCTTCAAGTTACCTTGTTCCTCACCTGTTTATCTTATATCACGCTACTTGTAATTTGTGCATGTTTCATTTCATCATGACGACTATGCTATCGCTATGTTTCTCATGCCCTTGAGTACTTAATCCGCTGCTAGTTATTCATCACATATCCTCAAGTTTAAATTCCTAAAGTTTAAATTCCTCAAGTGATGAATTTGTAAAAATCACCTATTCACCCCCTCTAGTCGATATAATGCACTTTCATCCACAATCATTTTACCATCCCTATCATTGAACTTTTCCTGAAATATGCTTAGTTGAACATTAGGTGAATGACATATATGTTGTTATTAATCATCAAAACCATCAAGGGAGAAAATGTGCTTTCAGATGCCTAAGCATGTGCTTCACATCCGAGATGTTCAAGGACCGAAGAAGGAGGGAAGAAAGAAGGCCAAGCTTGCAGCGGTAGAACGGGAGATCCCTCAAGATTGCGTGACAAGGAAGGCACCATAGGACACCACCATAATGCAACATCCTACAGCAGGGATCCTTCAAGCTTGCGTGACAAGGAAGGCACCATAGGACACCACCATATCAACATACAACTCACATCGATAACATCATACCACAATTAACCCGTTGGGCAAAACGAATCTACTCAAACATCATAGGATAGCCAAATATCATTGGGAAATAATATATGGAGTTTACCACCATGTTTAAGTAGATATTACAGCGGGGAAGAGAGGTGTTACATCGCTGCATATAGGGGAGGAGGGTTGGTGTTGACGGCGGCAAAGTTGTTGGTGTAGATCGCCGTCATGATGATTGCGCTGGCGGCATTCCGGTGCCATCGGGATAGAGGGGGAGAGAGCCCCCTCCTTCTTATTATTCCTTGGCCTCCCCCTAGATGCAAGCAGGGTTCCCCCTCTCGTCCATGGCCTCCATGGCATGGGAGGTGCAGGATCCTCTCAGAGATTCGATCTCCCTCTCTGTTCTCTTCTGTTTCGCATTCCTGGCCAAAAACCATTTCGTATATTCCCAAAGATCCGTAACTCCGATCAGACTGAAAGTTTGAGGGGATTTTTATCCAAAAATTAGCTTTCGTGCGGCCTAAGGAGAGCTGCAACCAACATACGAGTTGAGCACCAGCCACCAGGGCGCTCTAGAGACCTCGCACATGCCCTGGTGTCTTTGCTTGTTGTGGGCCTCCGTTTGCGTTGATTCCACATCTCAAAAGTCACAAATATTCCAAAAACAATCTCTGTAAATTTTTATCGCATATGGACTTCATTTCCTATGAAATTTCTGCGAAACAAAAAACACACAAAAAAGAGGAACTGGCACTGGGCACGGGATCAATAATTTTGTCCCTTAAATCATATAAATGTTTGCCAAAAGTATTTGAAAGTTGTATAATGTTGGTATGAAACAATAAAAAATTATAGATACGACGGAGACATATCAACATCCCGAAGCTTAATTCCTGCTCGTCCTCAAGTAGGTAAATGATAAAAAGCTAAATTTTTATGTGGAATGCTACCTAGCATAATCTTGAACATATATCTAATCATATAATGAATATTAAGACACAATAGCAATAGTCTAGTTTTGACGTAAAGACATCAATACTCAGGCATCCTAACAAACAATCATGTCTTTCAAAATATCAAGGCTAAAGAATGCTATCCCTACAAAATCATATAGCCTTGTCATGCTCGGTCTTCTTAACACAAAGTATGAATCATGTACAATCCCGATGTCGACCAAGCAATTGGTTCATACTTTTTAACATGCTTCTGCATTTTCAACTCTCATGCAATACATGAGCGCAAGCCATAGACATAGCACTATCGGTGGAATGGAATGCGGTGGTTGGTTTCAAAGGGGTAAAAGTGGAGAACAAAGTCTCGCATCAACTCAGCATATCAATGGTCTATAGAGATGCCCATCAATAGATATGAATGTGAGGAGTAGGGATTGCCATGTGATAACCCACAAGTGTAGGGGATCAATTGTAGCCTTTCTCCATAAGTAATAGTGTCGAACCCAATGAGGAGCTAAAGGTAGCCTTTCTCCATAAGTAATAGTGTCGAACCCAACGAGTGGTCCAGGTACACAAAACAGATGCTCATTCGAAATTTGAGAGGTGGCACATGCAAACTCACTTGGAATGGCAGTGAAATACCATACATAGGTAGGTATGGTGGAATCTCATGGAAGAAACTTGGCTCAAGGATTTTTATGCACAAATAGTATCTCTACTTACTACGTTTTTTTGTCTAGCAAAATGTTCTAAACAAGCACCACATGTTGGAGTATCGATAACAATATAACTTCTATGCAAATGTAGACAACCATAACTAATTACGTTGTCTTCCTTGTCCAACTTCAACAAATTTGCTCAAGTTTGAAAATAATTAATGGGTATTCACAACCATAGAAGATGTCCAAGTTGATATACTTATATGTGAAAGTTCTCTTTCTTATACTAATCATTCATGTATTGCTTGTACGGCCAATTTGTTGATTGTCAAACTTCAATATATTTTACTTTATAAACCAGATGGGAAACTACTACTAAGCATAAAGAACATAGATAATTTCATTTTTATGATATTTCATTGATTCAAATTTTTACTCTTAGGTCATAAGTGAAGCACACGAGCAAACAATCAAACTGCTCTCAATTGATATAAGTGAAGATCAATGAGTAGTCAAACAATAAAGTAGCCATGTGAGAATTCTCTCTCAATAAAGGTTTTCACATACCATATTTTATTACAAACAGCAACCTAACAAAAATAGACTCCAAGAATAGCACATGTCATGTGGAAAAATAAAAACTTAGGCTCAAGATAGGCTAATCGTTATTTTTTTGAAAAAGAGAGGTGCGATGCGTAGTTCCTCCAAGCTTAGATGCTTGAGACTTCTTGAAATATTTACTTGGGGTGCCTTGGGCATCCCTAGCATTGAGCTTTTGTATCTTGTTCAATCGTCTCATATCACGATTTCATCTATTCTCAAAAAATTCCTCCGTAAAAACTCGAAAAGAACTTGTGAGATAGGTTAGTACACATAAGAATAAATCCATACTTCATGTACTGCCAAGACAAGTTGCAAAATAATTTTCAAAAATCATCTACGGTTTACCATCGTTTCTACAATTTATATCTGATACGTCTCCAACGTATCTATAGTTTTTTATTATTCCATGCTATTATATTATCTATTTTGGATGTTTTATATGCATTAATATGCTTTTATATTATTTTTGGGACTAACCTATTAATCTAGAGCCTAGTGCCAGTTTCTGTTTTTCCTTGTTTTCGAGTATTGCAGATATGGAATATTAAACAGAGTCCAAACGGAATAAAATCTTCATACTATTTTTTTCTAGAACGGAAGAGATCTACCAGGCTTGGAGTACAAGGCAAGCCACTTGCTAGGAAGTCACAAGCCAGGGGGCGCGGCCACCCCCCTGGCCGCGCCTGGCAGGCTTGTGACTCCCTCGCAGGAGTCCTAGCCCTATTCTTCGTCCTATAAATATCCAAATATCCCCCCAATACCAAAAAGAACCATGCAAATACTTTTCCACCGCCAGAAGCCTTCGTTCCCGAGAGATCCAATCTTGGAGCCTTTTCCGGTAATCTGCCAGAGGGGGATTCGATCACGAAGGGCATCTACATCAACTCCATTGCCCCACTGATGATGCGTGAGTATTCCACCACAGACCTACTGGTCCATAGCTAGTAGTTAGATGGTTTCTTCTCTCTCTTTGTGCTTCAATACCATGTTCTTCATGATCTTCATGTAGATCTATCCGATGCAATACTCTTTTGCGGTGTGTTTGTCGAGATCCGGTGAATGGTGGGTTTATGTTCAGATTATCCATGAATATTATTTGAGTCTTTTCTGAATTCTTATACACATGATTTCATATCTTTGCAAGTCTCTTAGATTTATTGATTTTGTTTGGCCAACTAGATTGGTAATTCTTGCAATGGGAGAAGTGCATAGTTTTGGGTTCAATCTTGCGGTGTCCTCACCCAGTCACATAGTAGGGGTAGCGAGGCACGTATTGTATTGTTAACATCAAGGGTTAAAAGATGGGGTTTTCATCATATTTCTTGAGTTTATCCCTCTACATCATGTCATCTTACCTAATGCATTAATCTATTATTCATGAACTTAAGACTCTAAATGCAGGCATGAGTCGGTCGATGTGTGGAGTAATAGTAGTAGATGTAGAATCTTTTTGGTCTACTTGACACAGACGTGATGCCTATATGCATAATCATTGCCTTGGATATCTTCATAATTATTCGCTTTTCTATCAATTGCTCGATAGTAATTTGTTCACCCACCGTGATATTTTCCTTCAAGAGAGAAGCCTCTAGTGAATCCTATGGCCCCGGGTCTACTTTCCATATTATATTTTCAGATCTATAAACCAAAAACACAAAAAAATACCTTGCTGCAATTTATTTACTATTCACTTTCCACAATCTTTTACATCTATCTCTATCACATCTAATCCTTGCAAATAACCGTGAAGGGATTGACAACCCCTTTATAGTGTTGGGTGCAAGAATTTGATTGTTTTTGTAGGTGCATCCATTGGTGACTTGCTTGTTCCTCCTACTGGACTGATACCTTGGTTCTCATACACTGAGGTAAATACTTATCGACATCGATGCATCGCCCTTTCCTTTTAAAGGAAAAATCAACGCACGCTCAAGAGGTAGCAATATCAACTAGTATAGGCTATGGAAACTATAGGATAAGTAGATAACAAAACTATGACTGCAATCTGTCCAAACAGAACGGTATTTAGCAATCTATTAAAAAAGTGTACTTATGTAACTCAACAATTCTCAAAATTTAGGACATGGTAAAAAACTTTTATGAAAAAATTGTGTAAAAAAATCTGAGACTTTCCACGTTCCAGTAAAATATAAAAATTGAAAAACTACAGCAAAAGTTTGTGTTTTATACAACACACATCAAGACTTGCAATGGAGGCATCTTAAGGCAATTCCTAGAAATTATTATTATTATCAATAACATATAACATATAACAAAAAAATAAAATGACGCTCCATGAAAAACTCATATCATGGGACAAATAAAAATATACCTCCAAGTAAGATGTACCGATAATGTTGGAGATGAAAGAGGGGATGCCCTCCGGGGCATACCCAAGATTTAGACGCTTGTGTCTTCCTTGGATATTACCTTGGGGGTGACTTGGGCATCCCCAATCTTAGGGCCTTTCTTCTCCTTGCTCACCTCATATCGGCATCTCACCCAAAACTTGAAAACTTCAATCACACAAAACATAACGGAACTTCGTGAGATAGGTTAGTATCCCAAATATGGATCATTCACTTAGGTATTGTCAAGAAAAGATTCATAATTATTCCCACATTATACTACTGTATTCTATCATTCCCATAATTTATATCACTCAATATAAGCTATAGGAACACTTAAAACAAGCAAAGTATGCATGCAAAACAGAGTCTGTCAAAGACGGATTAGTCTGTGAAGATCTGTATCATCACCATAATTCCCTGACTCTAAAAATTCTGAATAATTAGTAAAACTTATATAATTTGCACGGATTTTTTTTGTAAAAATTTCAGAATTTTTTGACGCTCTAGTAAAATCAGATAATTCATAGACTATGCAAAACTTTCCGTTTTTGCACAGAATCAAACAAGCAAGTATCCACACTATCCAAAAGGCTTCACTTGGCACTTTGTTAAAATAAAATGCACAAAACATGATTACTAGTTTACTACACTAGCTTAAATATGTGAACGTATAAAAACAGAAATTAAAAGTGTTGGGTTGTCTCCCAACAAGATATTTTCTTTAATGCCTTTTAGCTAGGCATGACGATTTCAATGATGCTCAGATAGGAATAATAGTTGAAACATCGAAGACAGCATCATGAATCACATGACAAGGACATTTAAGTCTAGCCCAATTCCTATGCATAGGGATTTTGTGAGCAATCAATTTCTGGGACCAAGAATCAACTTGCATACGAAGGCAAAACAACCACAACTTCAAAACTTTGAACACATGGAGACGAAACTCTATATTATTCCAATTCCTACTAGCATAAATTCCCCCCTCATAATAATTTTAGTAGCATAATGAAGGAATTCAACGATATAAGTATCACATAAATCATTATTTTCTTGATCTACAACCATAGAGAATTTATTACTCTCCACATAAGCAAAGTCCTTTTCATTCATGGTAGTGGGAGCAAA
Source organism: Hordeum marinum (assembly GCA_022496015.1). Classification (NCBI taxonomy): domain Eukaryota; kingdom Viridiplantae; phylum Streptophyta; class Magnoliopsida; order Poales; family Poaceae; genus Hordeum; species Hordeum marinum. Next base: position 514,443,093 of record CM039676.1, on the reverse strand, counting down.
CTGAACAAAATAACTATCATGAGACACTTGATTGACATAACCACTTTGAATATTAAAGTCATGATGATAAGTTTGATGGTTGTAATTACTATTTATAGCATACATGTCATCACAATAATCATCATACATAGGAGGCTTGCTATCATCATAAATTTTGCTCATCAAAACTTGGGGCACTAAAAATGTCATCTTCATCAAACATACCATTCCCAAGCTTGCGACTTTGCACATCATTGGCATCATGGATATTTAGAGAATTCATACAAACAATATTTAAATCATGCTCATCATTCAAGGAATTCTCATTATGTATTTTCATAAATTCTTCCTCTACCGGTTGAGCAACATTTTCTGAACCATCATTTTCACGAAAGACTTTATATAGACGAAACAATTGATGCAACATAAACTCCATTTTTTGTAGTTTTATTTTATAAAAACAAACTCGTGATAGGAAAGAAACTAAAATATTTCATTGCAAGATCTAAAGATATACCTTCAAGCACTCACATCCCCGGCAACGCCGTCAGAAAAGAGGCCAATGTCTACTACGCAACTTTATTCTTGTAGACTCGTGTTGGGTCTCCAAGCGCAGAGTTTTGTAGGACAGTAGCATTTTTCCCTCAAGTGGATGACTATGGTGTCTCACAAACAAACCTACAATGAAATCCAAGGAATCTCTTCTTTACCCAACACACCCAATACAATGGCAAATTGTATAAGTGCACTAGTTCAGCGAAGAGATGGTGATACAAGTGCAATATGGATGGTAGATATAGGTTTTTGTAATCTGAAAATACAAAAACAGAAAGGTATCAAGTGTAAAATAGCGAGCAAAACAATGTATACATTCTTGGAAATAAGGCCTAGGGTCCGTACTTCCTCTAGGGCAATCTCTCAACAATGCTAATATCATTGAATCACATAACCCACCCTAAACATGCAATGAAGAATCACTCCAAAGTTCTTATCTACTGGAGAGCATAATAAGAAATTGTTTGTAGGGTACGAAACCACCTTAAAGTTATCCTTTATGATCGATCTATCCAAGAGTTCATACTAAAATAACACAAATTTATCCTTTCCAGTCGATCTATCTAAGAGTTCATACTAGAATAACACCTTATGATACGCATGAACCAACTCTAATGTCACCTAGATACTCCTATGTCACCACAAGTATCCATGAGTTAATTATACGATATAGGTCAAACAATTTCAGATTCATAGAACTCAATCCAACATAACAAACCTCAAAGAGTGCCCCAAGATTTCTATCGGAGAACATGGTATGAAAACGTGCAATCAACCCCTATGCGTAGATCCCCAAGGACAGCGGAATCCACAAGTTAGCACCATAACGTATATCAAGTGAATCACCTGAATACTCCCATGTGACTACGGGTATCCGCATGCAAGACATAGATCAAGTGATCTCAAATCCTGAAAGTATTCAATCCATTAATAACAAAATCTTACAGGGGAAACTCAATTCATCACAACAAGATAGAGAGGGGAAAACACCATATGATCCAACTATAGTAACAAAGCTTGTGATACGTTAAGATCGTGCCATCTCAAGAACACGAGAGAGAGAGAGAGAGAGAGCTTGAACACATAGCTACTGGTACAAACCGTCAACCCCGAGGGTGGACTACTCCCTCCTTGTCATGGCCTCCGCTAGGATGAGGAAGATGGCCACCGGAGATGATCTACCCTCTCCCACAGGGTACTAGAACGCCTCCATATTGCTTTTTCATTGATACAGAGAGTTTCCGTAGTGGAACGAGGAGTCTAGGGTTATTTCTGGGTGTTTCTGGATATATAGGATTTTTGGGCGTCGCTTTCACGCGAAGATGGGCTACGAGTGGACCACAAGACACCAGGCGAACCCTGGTTGGTTGTGCCCACCTCTGGGATCTTCTGGCCCTCCCATGAACCTTCCCGTGCCTCCTTTGTTCCAAATTTTTTTGTCAAAAAGTTTCTTTGCATTTGAAGAAATTTTATTTCTGCACAAAAAACAACCCCATGGTAGTTATGCTGAAAATTGCATCAGTCCGGGTTAGTTGTAGATAAATCATATATACTGCATCAAAAACCATATAAAGTATTGTAAACATAGGTGAATATGGCATGAATACTTAATAAATTATAGATACGTTGGAGACGTATCACACACCGCACAAAGTGATTAGATTGAATAGATAACCACAAAGATGTCGTGAACATTGTATTGAATATCAAACATAGAGAGATAGCCATCTAGGTACTAACTACGGACCCGTAGGTCTGTGGTGAACTACTCACACATCACCATGGAAGCAGCAAGGTCGATGTAGAGGCCCTCCATTGTGGATCCCCCCTCTGGCAGGGCATCGAAACCAGGTTCCAAATGGGAACACGACGGAATAGAGACTTGCGGTGGTGGAAAAGTGTTTCGGTGGGCTCCTTAGGGTTTTCCAATATATAAGAATTTATAGAATAGAGAGGGGCATCAGGGAGATGAGGTGGGCGGCCACAAGCGAATAGGGTGTGAGCACCCCCCTAGGTGCACCCTGTTGGCTTGTGCGGCCCTCGTGCGGCCCCCGGCCTCCTCCTGAACCTTCCAGATCTTCTTTTGGTCTAGAAAAAAATCATAAAAAATGTTCATGGTCATTGGTACCATAAACTTGAAAATCCAAAAAATATGCAGAAAACAGAAACTAGCACTTGGCACTTGGTTAATAGGTTAGTGCTCTAAAATAATATGAATTAGTAAATAAATTCCCCAAAACCATCCTAGAATTATAATATTATAGCATGGAACAATCAAAACTTATAGATACATTGGAGATGTATCAACTACCTATTCCAGATTGATCCTTAGTTATCCTATGATTTAGAAGAATAAAGTTTTATTATGATTTAGTTTTGAGTGTTTGCTTTGTGATCTATCTATCTATCTATGTAATCAAGTGTGAAAGTTATATAATAAAGAGTAGTTTGAGTTTGTTTGCTTTAATTTTATGCATCAATCCTAGCAATGAACAGAATAAATAAAAGATCATATCCTAATCCAGTGGGGAGTGATGGCTTCACCTAAAAAGGGTATAACTGATAAAATTTGTTGGAGGTTGACAAACATCGCATTAGTCGTTGATGCAATTCATGAAAAAGTAATAACGGAAGAGATGTCTCACATATAAATACACTAACTTGGACATCATTTATGATTGTGAGCCTCCATTACATATTCGATGCATGATAAACTAGTTGACGTTGGACAAGGAACACAACATGTGGTGCTTGCTCATAATCTTAGCCAAAACTTCGCACCAAGTAGAGATATTACATGTGCATCGATAAACCCTTGAACCTAGTTTCTTTCCATGAGAGTCCACCATATCTACCTATGGATTGAATAAGGTCTTTAAAGTAAGTTAATATCGATACAAAAGCAATAAAAATGCTCCTAAAATATGTATGATCTTTTATTGTCAGGGAAAATAAACTTTTTATGAACCTGTATTGACAAAGAAATAAAAGTGACATACTACATAATAAATATTGATATCATAAGGGACAATATGAAGTACATGAGCTTACCAATACTTTCCATTAAGAGCTTGCAAATCCAAATAAAAAGCGCATGACAACCTTTTGTTGGGGAACGTTGCATGGGAAACAAAAAAATTCCTACGCACACACAACATCTATCCATGGTGATGAGCATCTATGAGAGGGAGAGTGGATCTACATACCCTTGTAGATCGCTAAGCGGGAAGCCTTAAGAAACGCGGTTGGTGTAGTCAAACGTCTTTGCGATCCAAATCGCCGAGCGTCCCGCGATCTTGATCACGGTTCTTCCGATCTAGCGCCGAATGGAAGTCACCTCCGCGATCATCACACGTACAGCTCGATGATGATCTCCGCAGTTCTCCGGCAGTGTGACGATGCTGCGGCGATGGTGGTGGAGCAATTCTGGCAGGGCTTCGCCTAAGCACTGCAGAAAACTGATCTAGAGGAGAAACTACGCCCTAGAGGAACGGGTAGCACGTGGCTGAAAATCTAGTGAAAACCCCCTCAAAACCACTAGTATATATAAGAGGAGGGGATGAGGAGGCCTGGCCCTCAAGGGGCCAGCCTTAGGCTTCGGCCGAACTAGGAGGGAGGAGTCCTCCTCCTCCACTCCTAGTAGGATTATGACTCCTTAATTATCTAGCCCTTTTTTCCTTTTTCCACCTTTTTCCTTTTGGTCTTTTCTTCCGAGACGCGTGGGCCTTGTGAGAGACTTCCAACAGCACACTAAGGGATGGTATTCACCCTCCCACGGCCCATGTAGCATCTTGGGTCGAAATACCTCTCCCGATGGTCCGCCGGTACACTACCGGTACTCCCAGTACACTACCGACGAGCCCGAAACTTTTCTAGCGACCAAAACAGGACTTCCTATATATCAATATTTACCTCTGGACCATTCCGGAGCTCTGGGATCTCATCCGGGACTCCGAACAACCTTCGGTCACCACCATACATAACTCTATACTACCGAAACGTCACCAAACCTTAAGTGTGCAGACCCTGTGGGTTCGAGAACTATGTAGACATGATCGAGACACCTCTACCGTCAATAACCAATAGCGGGACCTGGATGCCCATATCGGTTCCAACATATTTAACGAAGATCTTTATCGGTTGAACCCCTATGTCAAGGATTCAGGTAATCCCGTATGATGTTCCCTTTGTTCTTCGGTATGTTTCTTGTCCGAGATTCGATCGTCGGTATCTCCATACCTAGTTCAATCTCGTTACTGGCAAGTCTCTTTACTCGTTCCATAATACAAGATCCCGTGACTAACACTTAGACACATTGCTTGCAAGGCTTATTTTGATATTGTATTACCGAGTGGGCCCTGAGATACCTCTCCGTCATACGGAGTAACAAATCCCAGTCTTGATCCATGCCAACCCAACAGACACCCTCGAAGATACCTGTAGAGCACATTTATAGTCACTTTACGTTGCGACGTTCGATACACACACGGCACTCCTCCGGTGTCCGTGAGTTGCATGATCTCATGGTCATAGGAACATATACTTGACATGCAGAAAACAGTAACAATAAACTGACACGATCATATGCTATGTTTGTAGTTTGGGTCATGTCCATCACATCATTCTCCTAATGATGTGATCCCGTTATCAAATGACATTTCATGTCCATGGCTAGGAAACCTTCACCATTTTTTGATCAACGAGCTAGTCTACTAGAGGCATACTAGGGACATGGTTTTGTCTATGTATCCACACATGTATCTAAGTCTCCATTCAATACAATTATAGCATGGATAATAAACGATTATCATGAACAAGGAAATATGATAATAACTAATTTATTATTGCCTCTAGGGCATATTTCCAATAGTCTCCCACTTGCACATCACCATGTGATTCGCATTGTTATGAATCTAACACCCAATGAGTTCTAGGGCTCGACCATGCTTTGCATATGAGAGAGGTCTTATAGTCAACGGGTCTGCGACATTCAGATCCGTGTGTACTTTGCAAATCTCTATGTCAAACTGTAAACACTTCTACCACACTCCACCTGGTACTATTCCAAATGGTTGCTCCACTATACGTATCCAGATTGCTACTATGAGTCATCAGGATTGGTGTTAAAGCTTGCATCGATATAACTCTTTACGACGAATTCTTTATCACCTCCATAATCGAGAAACCTCTCCTTAGTGTTTTAGTTACTAAGGATAATCTTGACCGCTGTCGAGTGATCCACTCCTGGATCACTCTTGTACCCCTTGATGGACTCATGGCAAGGCACACACAGGTGTTGTTGGGGATATAACCCCGTGATATGACCCGGCTGGAAGGTTCCGGTTGATAGCATTGGCTATGAGCCGGCCCACGAAGACAGGTGTCAACTGAAGGCCCAAGATGATTGGCGGTTCTTGGCGTGGGCCAGACGGCGGAGACCCGGATGTGCAAGACGTCTCAAAGATGACTTGGATAAGAAGATAGAGATAGACTCGGAGATGTAAACATGATCCGATTGTGTGATTGTAAGACCCGACGGTTCTGACCTCTTATATAAAGGCAGAGTCGGGGCGACTTAGAGGTAGGTTATCGAAAACTAGGTCAAGCTTTTAGCCCTTGTAATCGATACAACAAGCAATAACAACACAAGTAGGACGCAGGCTTTTACCTCAACTTGAGGGGCCGAACCTGGGTAAACTCGTGTCCTTTGTCTCGACCAATCCCTTTGAGTCCACTACCATGGCGACAGCTCCGAACTCAAGTTCGGTAACCCGGTCATCTGCTGTGATAAAGCCACGACAGTTGGCGCCCACCGTGAGGCCGCACAGTGCTGTTGTGTTCTTGAAGTGGTCTTTTCCAGGGATTAAAGATTTTACAATTCACCGGATCAGCAAGAGCTGATATAGAAGGGTCTACGTCAATCCTAAACCTCATCAACTGAGATCGAAGAAAAAGAAATTTGTCACACCACAACGGATGATCTCTGCAATTTGTTTTCCTCAATTTATGTTGGCCATCAAGCGATGATACGCAAGGCAGTGAAGCGTGCAGGATCCAAGATGCGTGTAATTCTGCCCGTATGTACCTACCAAAGAAAATTGAAAGTCGCCGGTTATTTCCAGTCAAAAGACAGACGGTCAAATAGGCCAGGTTCGATCCGATCTATAGCAAAACCAAATTGGAAAGCATAAGGAATCAAGAAACAAAGTGAAAAAAGGGGGGATAAAAGAATCCCACGACCTGGAGGAAAAACACGGATTCGGATCGGTTAAACCGGCTGCAACCTAGAGGAGGACTCGGACGTAGATTCTCTAGAGAGCAACCACCGCGGCCGAACAACATGGAAACAGATTCAGCGACCCGAAGCAGAAATGGCTTGTGCTGACCATGGCACTTCACCTCGACGCCACCGCCGATCTGTCGCGCCTCAGCGACTCGCCAACCCGCCCATCGCCGTCCGTACCTACTATTGTTGCCCGTCCGGTGGCTCCTTTCCAACACGCGTACATGCTTGCGTGGTCTTGCTACCGCCGCATAGCTGGGCTTGACAGCCGGCCGCCGCCGCTCCTGCCGGGTGCGCCGCTCAGCACTGCCGCTTCTGAGCCGCCCCGTTCTGCCGCCGCTCTTGCATACAAGCCGCCCTGCGCAGCCGGGACGTCATTTCCTTCAAGACGCCTCCGCTTCCATGGCACCCGCAGCTCTGCCCCACCGGTCTCCGCCACTGGGCCGCAGCGGTCTCCACCGGCATCACGCAGCATCTGCCGCTTCTGCCGCTGCGCCATGAGTCGCGCTCGCTGCTCAAGCTCTACCTCGTCGCACGTCGCTGTCTCCGCGCGCTGTGGCCGTTTCCGCGGCTCACAGCTCCTGTCGCGCCCTGTTTACATGAGGACAGCAACAGTACTAAAAAGTAACACTCAAAAGACCATCGCCCGGCCACCGTAGAGCCAGCTTCGCCCGTTCACTGCTCGAACCGCCGGTCGGTGAGCTGTCGCCGCCTTGCCTCGCCTCCTGTTGGCTCCACCCGCCGCCGCTGCAGCTTGCTTCCACCTCGCCGAGCTGCCTCGCCGTGGCCCCTGCAGCTCCACATCTGAGCTGCCCGGCCGCCATGGCCCTCGCAGCTCTACCCCTCCGTCGCCTTGAGCAGCCCCTGCCGGCGTCGCCTTGAGCCGCCCCCACCGGCGCCGCCTTGACTCCACCTCCGTCGCTGTGGTGGCCGCCCTCCAGATCATGGCTCCGTGTCAGGGAAGAAATGGGAGGTGGGTGGATAAGTAAAAAGTGAGGGCCGGTAAAAAAGGATGAGGTGACCCGATAAAAAAGGGAGTTCAGTCAAAAATAGACGTGCATCCGTTCATCTGATTACTTTCATGTCGGTGTTCGTATTCATCCGACGAAAAATGCTAGGTGCTATCTGTTCCATCTATGTTATTCTCGCATGATAATTTCTTTTGAGAAAAATTACTTTGGCCTGTAATATTTTTTATGCGGAAAAAATTATAATAAGGGCGTGGCGTTGGATCGGAAATATGGAGCTCGCGCCAATATTATCATGCTCCGGCATCCGTCCGGATGGCACTTCTTGACGAGCACCCATGCAAGCCGCCGCCTCCGGCGTCTGGACTATATCAACACGCCGATACCGTGCGCGCTCACCCGCCAGGACAAGCCGCCATATAGACGCACGCAAGCCGCCGTCCCCTCGGCCTGGAATATATCAGCAACGACGCGGCTGCCTCTTACGGTCGCATCGGCTTACAACATTGTGACGTCTTCACCGGCTTACAACACTGCGGCTGCCTCTCATGGGCGCACCGGCTTGTAACGCCGTGGCTGTCTCTCGCCACTACGCCGGCTTACAACGCCGTGGCCGACTCTCGCCACCCGTGCCGATTCTCAATACCATGGTCGTCTCTCACCAGCTTACAACGCCCACGGATGGCCCAACCGTCCGTGCCGGATTCTAACACCCGTGACCGACTCATCCGTCGGCACCGGCTTACAATACCGCGGCCGTCTTTCACAACAGAACCGGTTTACAATGTCGCGGTTGATTTCTACATCTACATCAATATATCAGTGCACTGCTCGCCTGTACGAGCCGCCCAACGGACGCGTGCAAGACGCCACCCACATTGTGATCAACATCAACATATCAACGCAGTGTTCATCAATATGAGCCACCCGGCAGACAGGCGCACAAGTCGCCACCATTACAGTTGGGTTCATTTCACAAACAGCCGGAACGAACCATCAACCGGATCATTGAAGCAATTAGTACGAGATCATCTATAACCCGTCACGGCCAACCTCAATTTTCGATGAAGATTCTCAAGCCGCCTCTTCGAGTGAACTTCAGACTCGGGGGCATAGGGGACGACATTCGTCCTTTCTTTTTTTTTGCCGTGGTCGAGCTTTGATTCTCACTCAACTTCACACCTTACAAATCAGGTGAGAACTCTTTCTCTGACTGATCCATTTTTGAGCTCTTTCAAAATCTTGTCAAGGTATGTACTCATTGAAAGTCTCATCAAGCATCTTGATCTATCTCTATAGATTTTGATGCTCAATAGTTAGGTAGCTTCATCCAGGTCTTCCTTTGAAAATACTCTTTTCAAACAACCATTTATGCTTTCCGGAAATTCTACATCATTTGCGACCAACAATATGTCAACCACATATGCTTATCAGAAACTCTATAGTGCTCCCACTCAATTTATTGTAAATACAAGTTTCTCATAAACTTTGTATAGACTCAAAAACTTTGATCACCTCATCAAAGTTTATATTCCAACTCCAAGATGCTTGCTTCAGTCCATAGAAGGATCACTAAAGCTTGCAGACCTTTTAGCATCCTTAGGACCGACAAAACCTTCTGGTTGTATCACATACAACCTTTCCTCAAGTAAACCGTTAAGGAAACGATGTTTTGACATCCATCTGCCAGATTTCATAATTGAAAAATGCAGCAACTGCTAACATAAGTCCAATAGTCTTTTAGCACCGCTACGAGTGAGAAAGTCTCATCGTAGTCAACTCCTTGAACTTGTCATAAACTTCTTTGCAAGAAGTCGAGCTTTACAAATGGTGACATTTACCATCTGCGTATGTCTTCATCTCAAAGGTCCATTTGTACTCAACGACCTGTCGTCCAACGAGCAAGTCTACCAAAGTCTATACTTGGTTTTCATACATGGATCCTTTCTCGGTTCTCATGGCCTCCAACCATTTGTCAGAATCTGGGCCCATCGTCGCTTCTCCATAGCTCGTAGATTCATCGTTGTCCAACAACATGACCTCTAAGACAGGGTTATCGTACCGCTCAGGAGCAGTACACATCCTTGTCGACCTACGAGGTTCGATAGTAACTTGATCTTGAAGCTTCATGATCATCATCATTAACTTCCTCCTCAACTAACGTAGGCTTCACAGAAACATCTTCCCGTGTTGCGCTATTCTCCGGTTGAAAAAAGGTTCAACAACCTCATCAAGTTCTATCTTCCTCCCACTCAATTCTTTCGAGAGAAACACTTTCCCGAGAAACTACCCGTTATTAGCAGCAAACACTTTGCACATGGATCTTAGATAGAAGGTATACCCAACTGTTCTTAGCGTATTCTATGAAGATGCATTTGTCCGCTTTGGGTTCGAGCTTATTAGGTGAAAACATTTTCCACACAAGCGTCACAGCCCCAAACATTAAGAAATGACAGCTTAGGTTTCTATCAAACCATAATTCACACGGTGTCATCTCAATGGATTTAGATGGTGCCCTATTTAAAGTGAATGTAGTTGTCTCTAATGCATAATCCCAAAATTATAGTAGTGAAATGATAAGAGACGTCATAGCACGCACCATATCCAATAGAGCATGACTATGATGTTCGGACACACCATTACACTGTGGTGTTCCAGGTGGCGCGAGTTGTGAAACAACTTTCACATCGTCTAAAGTTGTATGCCAAACTCGTAACTCAGATATTTACCTCCACGATCACATCGCATTTTTATCTTCTTGTCGCGATGATCTTTAAACTTCACTCTGAATCTGTTTGAACCTTTCAAACAATTCAGACTTGTGTTTCATTAAGTAAATACCCACTATATCTACTCAAATCATCAGTGAAGGTAAGAAAATAACGATATCCACGGCATGCTACAAGACTCATTGGATTGCATACATCAACATGTATCATTTCCAGTGAACCACTTGCCCGCTCCATCAATCCGGAAAACGTGGTCCCTAGTCATCTTGCCCAAGAGGCATGGTTCGCATGTCTCAACCGATTCGAAATCGGATGAGCCCAAAGATCCATCTGCATGGAGTTTCTTCATGTGCTTTCTACCAATATGACATTTAGCGGTAGTGCCACAAGTATGTGGTACTATCATTATTAACTTTGTATATTTTGGCATCAATATTATGAACATGTGCATTACTATGATCAAGATTTAGGTTTGTCACTAATCTCGAAGGTAGAGAGAGCGTGCGATGTTGATCTCATCAAGCTTGGAAACATTTCCAACACACATCGTCACCTCACACTCAGCTAGTTCTTCGTTTATTCCGTAGCTTTTATTTCGAGTTACTAACATTTAGCAACCGAACCGGTATCTAATACCTAGGTGCTACTAGGAGTATTAGCAAGCTACACATCAATAACACGTATATCAAATATACTTCTGTTGCCTTTGCGAGCCTTCTTATCTACCAAGTATCTAGGGTTGTTCTGCTTCAGCGAGCGCTCTCCTCATAATTGAAGCACTTAGTCTCGGGTTTGGGTTCAACTTTGGGTTGCTTCACTAGAGCAGCAACTAACTTGCTATCCATGAAGTTTCCCTCCTTGCCCTCGCCCTTCTCTAAACTAGTGGTTTTTACTAACCATCAACACTTTGGAGCCTCAATTCTAAGCCGTAATGCATGACGCACTAAACTATCAAGTAGTCATCAGAACGTGCCTGTTAGATGTTCACAACATCTACGGACGATGCTAGAGGGGTTGGCGCATCGAGCGGTGCATTAAGGACATAAGCCTTCTGTGCAGCAATAAGGACAATCCTCAGATCACGGACCCAGACTGCAATATTGCTACCATCATCTTTCAAATCTATTTCTCTAGGAACATATAAAAATTCAAGGGAGCTACAGCGTAAGCTAGTAATCTACAACATAATTTGTAAAGACACTACTGACTATGTTCATGATAATGAGTTCAATTAATCATATTACTGAAGAACTCCCACTCAAATTGACATCCCTCCGGTCATTCGAGTGATACATGATCCATTTTCACCAACTCAAGTCCGATCATCACGTGAGTTGAGGTGGTTTCAATTGTGAACATCATCATGTTGATCATATCTCCTATTTGACTCATGTTTGACCTTTTGATCTCTTGTGTTCCGAGGCCATGTTTGTACATGTTAGGCTCGTCACATTTAGCCCGAGTGTTCTGCATGTGCAACACTGGCTTGCACCCGTTGTATGTGAACGTAGAGTCTATCACACGTGATCATCACGTGGTGTCTCGACACGATGAACTTTCGCAAGGGTGCACACTCAGGGAGAGCACAATTCATCTTGAAATTTAAGTGAGGGATCAGCTTATAATGCTACCGTCGTCCTAAGCAAAACCAGGTGCATAAAAGTATTAACATCACATGCAAATCATAAGTGACATGATATGGCCATTGACTTGTGCTTTTGATCTCCATCTAGAAAGCACCGGCATGATCTCCATCGTCACCGGCATGACACCATGATGTCCATCATCTTGATCTCCATCAACTTGTCGCCATCGGGGTTGTCACGCCCACCATGCTTCTACTACTATTTCTACCATTTAGCGATAAAGTAAATCATTACATAGCGTTTAATGATTGACACGCAGGTCATACAATAATTAAAGACAACCCTATGGCTCCTGCCGGTTTCTGTACTCATCGACATGCAAGTCATGATATTCCATACATCACATGATCATCTCATACATCACATATATCACAACATGTAATGGGCCATATCACATCACAACATACCCTGCAAAAACAAGTTAGACGTCCTCTAATTGTTGTTGCATGTTTTACGTGGATGCTATGGATATCTAGCAAGAACAATTCTCACCTATGCAAAAAACACAACGGTGACACACTAGTTGCTTTTCAACCTTCTCAAGGACCGCCTTTGTCGAATCCGATCCAACTAAAGTGAGAGAAACTGGCACCCGCAAGCCATCTATACAACAAGTTACAGTTGAGGGAACCGGTCTCTTGTAAGCGTACGAGTAATGTTGGTCCGGGCCGCTTCATCTCACAATACCACTGAACCAAAACACGACCAAGGGAGGAAGCAATCTAAGCATCAACGCCCACAAACTCTTTGTGTTCTACTCGAGATCTCATCTACACAGAGACGTAGCTCATGATGCCACCGTTCGGGAAGGTCGTATGGGAAACAAAAAAATTCCTACGCACACGGAGATCTATCCATGGTGATGAGCATCTACGGGAGGGAGAGTGGATATACATACCCTTGTAGATCGCTAAGCGATAAGCGTTAAGAAACGCGGTTGGTGTAGTCTAACGTCTTCGCGATCCAAATCGCCGAGCGTCCCGCGATCTCATCACGATCTGTCCTGCGATCTCATCACGATCCGTCCCACGATCTCATCATGATCCGTCTCACGATCTTGATCACGATCCGTCCCGCGAACTCATCGTGATCCATCCCGCGATCTCATCACGATCCGTCTCGCGATCTTGATCACGGTCCTTCCGATCGAGCGCCGAACGGACGGCACCTCCGCGTTCAGCACACGTACAGCTTGATGACATCTTCGCGTTCTTTATCTAGCAAGGGGGGCGGAGAGGTAGAAGAGTTCTTAGGCAGCGTGATGGCACTCCGGCGATGGTGGTGGAGCAATTCCGGCAGGGCGGCTTCGCCTAAGCACTGCAGAAATCCAATCTAGAAGAGAAACTATGCACTGTTGGAACGGGTAGCACATGGCTGGAATTCTAGTGCCAAAACCCTAAAAACCACCAGTATATATGGGAAGAAGAGAGGAGGAGGCTTTTTCCAAGGTCCAAGCCTAGAGGAGTCGGCCAAACCAAGGGGTGGAGGTGGAATCCACCTCCAATCCTAGTAGGACTAGTATTCACCCTATTTTTGCCTTTTTCCACTTTTTCTCTTTGGATTTTCTTCTGTTGCCACATGGGCCTTGTGTGGGAGTTTCCACCAGCCCACTAAGGGCTGGTATTCACTCTCCCACATCCCATGAAGCCTCTTGGGTCCAAATACCCCTCCCGAAGGTCCCCCGGTACACTACCGACACTGCCGGTACACTACCGATGAGCACGAAACTTTTTCGGTGACCAAAACAGGACTTCCTATATATGAATCTTTACCTCCGGACCATTCTGGAGCTCTTCGTGACATCCAGGATCTCATGCGGGACTCCGAACAACCTTCGGTCACCACAATACATAACTTTATACTATCGAAACGTCACCAAACCTTAAGTGTGTAGACCCTGCGGGTTCGAGAACTATGTAGACATGACCGAGACACCTCTAGTGGTACCTGGATGCCCATATTGGTTCCTACATATTCAGGTAATCCCGTATGATGTTCCCTTTGTTCTTCGATATGTTACTTGCCCGAGATTCTATCGTCGGTATCTCCATACCTAGTTCAATCTCGTTCCTGGCAAGTCTCTTTACTCGTTCCGTAATACAAGATCCCGTGACTAACACTTAGACACATTGCTTGCAAGTCTTATTGTGATGTTGTATTACCGAGTGGGCCCTGAGATACCTCTCCGTCATACGGAGTAACAAATCCCAGTCTCGATCCATGCCAACCTAACAGACACCCTCGGAGATACCTGTAGAGCACATTTATAGTCACCCAGTTACGTTGCGACGTTTTATACACACAAGGCACTCCTCCAGTTTCCGTGAGTTGCATGATCTCATGGTCATAGGAACATATACTTGACATGTAGAAAACAGTAGCAATAAAATGACACGATCATATGCTACGTTTGTAGTTTGGGAATTGTCCATCATATCATTCTCCTAATGATGTGATCCCGTTATCAAATGACATCTCATGTCCATTGCTAGGAAACCTTAACCATCTTTTCATCAACGAGCTAGTCTATTAGAGGCATACTAGGGACATGGTTTTGTCTATGTATCCACACATGTATCTAAGTCTCCGATCAATACAATTATAGCATGGATAATAAACGATTATCATGAACAAGGAAATATGATAATAACTAATTTATTATTGCCTCTAGGGCATATTTTCAACACAAGTTACTATCGAACCTCGTAGGTCGACAAGGATGTGTACTGCTCCTGATCGATACGACAACCCTTCTGGTGATTACTGTAGTTTGAGGAGTTCATGTATTCACTAAGTGCTAATGCTTTGGTCCGGTTCCCTATTAAAATAGGCCTTAATATCCCTTAGTTTCCATTAAAACCCCGCTGCCACGGGAGGGTACGACAAAAGATGTCATGCAAGTTCTTTTCCATAAGCACGTATGACTATATATGGAATACATGCCTACATTACATTGATGAATTGGAGCTAGTTCTGTGTCACGCTATGTTAGAACCATTGCATGATAAATGTCATCCAACATAATTATTCATCATTGGTCCATTGCCTACGAGCTTTTCACATATTGTTCTTTGCCAAGTTACTTTTCCGTTGCTACTGTTACAATCACTACAAAACATCTACTATCACTTTGCCATCATTGCCATTACTTCCATATTACTTTGCTGCAGATATTAAGTCTTTCAGGTGTGGTTAATTGACAAATCAGCTGCTAATACTCGAGAATATTCTTTGCCCCCCTTGTGTTGAATCAATAAATTTGGGTTGAATACTCTACCCTCGAAAACTGTTGGGATCCCCTATACTTGTGGGTTATCATTCATCATATGATGAAATATATGTAGTATTGAAAACAAACCTGTTGTGTAGATTGAAAACAAACCTGTTGTGAACTTTCTTGGTATTCACTATTTAGTTGCTATTAACCTCAGTTCACTAAAAGACAACTAAACTGCTCGTTACAAGAACAAGTTTATAAAAATCCATGCACAGAAAGAAACTTATACAAGCTAATTAGTAAATTATTTATAAAAGTTTTCATATATACAAGGAGAGTGGCCATTTGGTTCCCGAGCTCATCTACTCCTGCCATGAATAGTAAAATAGAAAATATTACTAGGCAAAATAAAAACAAAATCTGATTTTTTTTCATGTAATATATTTTAGTGCATGTTGTTCATGCCAATTTTCAGCTCTCAATGCGGACATCTCAACAGATCTTGGAAAAAATGACAAATTTGGGGTTTGTGAAACAATTTACTGTTCATGTATTGTTCGGATCGATTTTTTTTTTGCCGACAGCTACAAAATTGTATGAATGTGCCAAAAATTTGGAAAAACCAAGCATTGAAACATCTTCCATGCAAAAAATAAAAATTAAATAGAATTTTGATTATTTTTGTATTTATATTTGAATTTACTATTCACTGGGTGCATGCTAGCTCCCTGTGTAGCTACCCAGGCTCAGAAATGCATATTCGATACTAATAAATACTTTCTATTTATTTGTAATTGATATCAAACGTTAAACATAAATTTCAATAGAACGTGCAACTAAAAGATGCACAATATACACTATATGTGCACTGAACCTCTTTTGGGGTTGTGCAAACCAACTAGTAAACCGAGTGAATGCCAATCTGTACAACACCAAGTGTACAATGGGATCAATCCTCATCCTCAAGAATTTAAATGTAAAAAAAATGTGTCATATTTAAGAATTTACATGTTCTCTAACTAGAGCCATGAATAAAAAATAACCAAAAATATAGTTATAGTTGTTCTGAAGTTCATTTAACATGCAAATGTGATCACATTGAAGTGTTTGCATTGTTTATTTGGAGAAACATCTATAGTAAAATGATATTTTTATTATTATATTCCTTTTATATATTTATAAATCAGTAACTATTAACATATTATCGTTAATGATTAAGAAATTGTTAGTCACAATCACAATAACACATTTCTAATAGTTACCACACAGAAATAAATTGATATAGCGTCTTCTTATATATAAATAGATATTTAAAGATGTCTTATACATATCTTGTAACATTATCAATATTAATAATTGATTATTTAAACAAGTTTTTATCTAAGATGGATATTAATAAATCTTTTCCATATATATATATATATATATATATATATATATATATATATATATATATATATAGAAACTCTATTCATCACCTAGGGTGCAGAATAAGTTATTCTTCACCCAAAGAAAATATTACGATCAATTTATAAATAAATTACGTTCGGAATACAAAAAGTTACATTTATATTGAATCACGACGTAAAATTTCATATAAGAAAACAAAAATATAAGTCAGAAGACCAAAAAAATTGAATTTATCATATATTTTCACTATTTTTGTATGTTTATAATTTTACCTGACATAAAATATTTTTTATGCTGATTATAAATTTTCTTACTGTCTCTTTTTACGTATGAAATGAGAAAAAAATTACGAGACGTAAAATTACGGTGCATTGATGGTAAAATTGAGGAGGGGTGAAGAATAACTATTCCTCACCCAGGGTGACGAATAGCGCGACCCTATATATATTTCTCGTATCCCAGCAAACCACACAATTAATACAAGATTTTCCAAGATACGTATATGTTAATAAAGGATTTCCATATATTTCATTTAATAAGAAGACATTAACTCATAATTTCAATATATTTCTCATATTCTAGAAAATCATAGAATTAATACAAAACAATTCTATGTACTATAAGATGGATGCCAATAAATGGGCTCATTAATGAATGATTTCGGTGTATATCTATTATTCTTGCCAATCACACAATTAAAATCTGCTTTACATACATTGCCAGTAGTACATTGAACGTGTTTTGTCTCTGTCTAGAACAGGCGCTAGACGCAGCCAACACCAACCTATATGCTCCACGGGCAAAAGAGCTCGCGTCACCACAGCACTCACTGACAGCCCATCTCCACCTATATGTTCCCGGCCGCACGTCCACGTGTTCCGTCCGCCCTATCAGTTTCTTCTCCTTTCCTTCTCCCCGAAGGAATCCATCCCCTAATCCTAGCCCCGCTTCGCTCGGGAGCTCCTGTTTTAAATTGCTCCCTTTCTAACCTCCTCCCTCCCTCCCTTCCCATCGCTATGCCTGAAATTGCACCCGTCACAGATAATGGTGGCCCTCGTCACTCTCTAACCTGGACGATCAAGGTAAACCTGGGAGTAGTGGGGTGGGGGAAGAACCCGTGCACATCGTGCGGCCTCCACGAGCTGTCGCGGGCCACCATTATTTGCGACGCATGCGAACTTGGGTTCCACGAATCCTACATCCACGTCATGCGTCCTCCGCACCTACTGCCGCCGTTGCCCACCCTGGAGTGCAGGCAGCGGCCTCTAGTGGATGTGCACGGAATTTGCGATAGGAGCTATGCCGCTCAACATTAATGTTGCCCCACGGGAGGATCATGTTGTCATCACAGTCGGAGATATCACCAGGCAGATCCCTCTTAATCATCTCCTTATTATTTTAGATCTTATTTTGATCAGCAAATTTTACATATACTAGCTCTAAGAAGTACATACAATGTTGTTCTAAATCATTAGTAAGAGTGCAGCATGGTACACGTCGTATATTCTTTTAGTGGCTACTAAAATTAGGTATTACACTGAGTAATTCATGGTTGTTGCGTGTTACTGCGTGATTACTACAAACAACAGGTTATACGAGATACTACAACTAATTTGATGTTGTCACCCTTTCATGGCAATGAGAGCATGCGCAATGATAAAAAAAAATTGTTCTAGTTACGCCACTAATTTGATTTGTCTTATTATTTTATTAAAGTAGGACACCCGCATGTTTGGGTCTTGATAGGTACATGCAGTTCACCCTTAGGCCTTGTTCGGTTGACAGGGATTTAGGAGGGATTTGACAGGGATTGAGGTGGATATAATTCCCTGCAAATCAAAATCCACCTCGATCCCCTCCAATCCTCTTGAAAAGAGGTGTAACCGAACAAGGCCTTAGGAAATTTTAAATCACCATGACTTCCAATCTATAGTAGAGAAATTTGTAACTGTTCTTTTGTTTTCTTTCGGTGTGAAGGTATCTTATTGGTTTCTCTTGCATTGTTGCATGATATTACTGTCTGACATTTTATTTACTCAAAATATTAGTATGTAAATTTAAACTAATTTTCTTTAATGTGCATCATGAACATTTTTGTGAGTTCTCTTTCGGTCCATTAAGTTTGGAGTTAGGTGTCACTTAGTATGTTCCAGTAAAGGAGTGAATCTACCAGATTCAGGAGATAAGAGGATTTGCATTGGTGTTATTACGTGAATAATCGATCACTAGTAGTAGAGTACATGGTAACGAAGCATAAGCATCACTGTCACCGGATGGAAATTAATCCGGAGGAAAAGGTTGATGGGGATTCCATTAGAACAATGATCTAGCTTTATTGATTTATTAACGATAGTGCAAATAACTCTAACGCCACCAACAAAGAAGATTCATGATAAAAATTAAAGTTACATGAATGTCCTTTTGATCTAATGTATAATGTTTCTCCATGCCTTTGGCGGGCTGAGGAGAAAGGTGGGTCCTACTCCCATGCGAGTGGTGTCAGGGGTAGGTGTCGATTGCTGTGAAAGATTGGTCACTGAACATTCGTTTCCCGTGCTTTGTGGGGAACCATCACCCATTCGCCCCAATCATGGGTCAGGTGGTACTGATGGGGCTTGACCAAAAAAAACACTATGACAAGGCGAAGGGGTTAATTGTGGATCACAATTCCCTCATGTATAAATATACCTTCCCTCCCCTGTGGAAGAGCACAAGCCTACTCTCCCTGCGTTGATCCTCTACTTCGGACCCTTATAATAATATTGGTGCCATATCATCGAAGAGGAAGGCACCAAAATCCCCGAAGTCGAGGAAGTGGGCGCATGACAATCCCACACCATGGACGATCCTTCAGACTTTTGCAGCTGCCTGGATCTCTACAATACTCTTCCCATGTTCGATGATTGGATCCTCAAGAGGAAGGGGGGAGCCAGCCTGCGGGCTCTCCATCCGGAGTGACCAACTCCATCGAGGAGTGGCTCCACTCCTACCGAAGACCGCGTAGCCAGGAAACGGATCAAGGACCACTAGTTGATCCTTGTCATCTCCGTCGCCACCTTGACAACCCTCAATCCCCATAGGATAGGGCCCAATGCAAGCAGCCTACTGGAGGGTCCTCCACCGGGAGAGGTGACTCGGGATATACCAACAGGGTTAAACACCTCATGGGCTGCCCGTCCTTGGGTCGGTCTATGGGACACTGTGAATTCCATTCCGCGGGCACCGAGTAAGTGGCCAGTGCTTCTATTTCCACTTCTTACATTCGAACCCTTCTCGGGGAAAGGTTTACACCATGCCTGGCCTCCCATTACTCCTTTCTTGACTACATATTGTCTCCCAGGGCCCGGTCTCTCTTGGGAACCCACCACCCACATGGAGCACCTGAGCATGGCTTGCTGGGAATCCGTGGGGGCGGGGGGGGGGGGTCGTAGTGGGTCTAATGTCTCCGGAGCGATGTCACCAGCCACTGGTGGATAGGTTCCTAAAGCTCTCGTTCCTACCCACCAACTGGAAGAATGCAAGGAGATACTCCTCAACCGGAAGGAGGCTCTAGTTCAGTGGCAATGTAATTTCTTAAGAGTGAGAAGCGGGTCCAGGATGACTGGTTGGTGTTGTGCGAGACCCACATCTCGACGGAGAAGGAATCCCTTGGCTCCCGAGAGATCCTGATGGCCACGGACGAGGACGCCTCGGACCCGCCTGGTGAATACGATGAAAGGACCGACACCCATGAGGAGGGGAGCCAGGAACGCCTCTACACCATGCAAAAGAAGCGTATGCTGATCAATCTTCTCATTCAGGACCTGGAGACAGCCCTAGTCGCCCATGTCACGTCTCTAAAAGATCTGCTGACTACCTTCACCTCCTCCAAGCACGACCGCCTATCCAGGGAGCTCGGAGGGATCCTAGGAGATATAGAGAGTCTATATCCTAAGGTGGAAACAAGAGAGAGGTGCCTTCTAGAGGTCTGAGGGGAGAGGAGTGACCACCTCCAGATGCTCTGTGAGGACTACACACTACTAGGGAAAACCATATAGGCGGACTCTTGATAGTGGCATGGGGTAGGACAATGTCCACTACTACTTAGCACTAGCGCGTGATAGAAAGGCGTGCCATAGGTAAAATGTAGCGATAGCGTGACCTACCCTAATCCGTGTGTCAGGCATGATGCACACGATCACCTATGGGGCCATGGGCCCATTTTTGGTTAAGTAGGAGTGAGGTCATGTTGCACAAACAACGGAGGTAGTGCGGTAGCACGACGACGAGACGTTTGTGTTTTACCCAGATTAGGGCCACTTAGAAGGATAAAGTCCTACTCCTACTTTAGTGGATTGATCGGAGGAACACGAAGCACACGCAGTGCCCAAACTCGACAAGGTTGCCTTCGCAAGTACAAGTGTCCAAGGGTCCGAATCTTTAGCTAGGTTGCCTTGGGCCTCCTTTTATATTTCAAGGGGAAACCATAGTGGAAAAAAAGACATTTTCTAGTGATTAGATAGCCAACAGTGCTATCATACCTAACTCTGGCACTTAGGACAAAATGTCATAAATGCTAGCCTAGGTGGCGTGCGAGGATGCATTCCCTACAGCCTTTTAACACCGCTTTAGCTAACTATTTCTCACTATCTTGACATGCCTCCGGACGGGTGTCAAGCGGGCATAATCTGTCTTCCAGCGAGTCACCGCGTTCTCAGCGAGAGCCACTTAGCCACCTGGGGCTCAACACCGGATCGACAAATGACTGGTGTTGCAATGTGGTGGAGCGGTGGACGATCGGCTCCCACCTGTTGGGGGATGGCTTGCCGGGCCTTCCTGAAGTTGTGTGCACCTCGGTCCTCGGCAGGCACCGGGGACGTGCTTGGCGTGGTTCGTTCCCGTTCTGGGACGTTGCATCGACCTTGCCGACGTTGCTTAGCCAGCGTAGGTCGCTTTTGTCAGAGTATGTGTCTTGAATGCTAGTTTCGACTGTACTTACGTTCATGGGTTTTGCTACTACTACCTGTGTACCGACAGGAGCCCTCGGGTCTGGCCCAGACGCACTCGCCCAACGCCCTTAGGTCAGGCCCAAAATGTATGCACATGCGCGCAATATGGGGAAGTAACTGCCAACTTTCAAGCCAGCACTTACCCACTACGTCAAACCATTTCTGCCATGCACGCCGCATGCATTGCAGGGAGTTTGCGGTGGATGCGCATAGCTTAAAGGCATGGGAGTGGCAAAAACTGCAGTGCCATGGATTGAAGAAATGGGGCGGTTACCTGTTTTCCTGTGATCGTGGGTAGTGTGATTGGTGCATATGGGCGGACGCCTTGTAGTGGAGGAGAGCCAGCCCCCGTGCCCTTCCCTATAAATTGAGGGGTCACAACGGGCGATGCTCTTCCATTCCCACCTCCTCCCCGATCTTAGGTTCAAATAGCTTGCCCTTCTTCTCCTGCCGTTCGACCATCCCTTCCTTCCCTATGGCCAGGGGGAAGGGTCAGGCGGACACGCCTGCCACTGTAGGGTCTTATTTTTGTGTGCGTGTTGAGTCCGCGGCTTGGGTCGATGGTTTTGGACTGAGAGCCGGCAAGAGGGCCTTGGACGGGGGTGTGGGCAGCTACAATGGCGCACCCACCGTTGCGTCACCCGCTCCTCGGTCTTGGCAGAACGCCAAGCGGACGACAACACGCTGGAGTCCATAGTGGAAACGCAGTGATGTGGTCGACTGCGTTCTTTGCGCTCCTTCAAGGCGACGTAGAAAGAGCATTAGTACGGCCGTCGGCTGCACACGAGTGGTCACGGCAGTGGTTCATCTTGGGTCGCGGCAATGTTCCCAACCCATGGCACTATGTATTCTGCACATGGGTGGGAGCCTTTTGCCTATGTGTACTCCTTAAGGGTACATAGTCTTCCCTACCTCGGGTCGACGGGGAAGACCATGCTCTCTATGAGGCACTTCAGGAGGTGTGGAGTTTGCCTCGACTGGTGCGTCGAGGGCTCGAACGATGGAAGTGGTGTCCTCTTGAGTGGTGGCTATGAGGAAGATAGTGGCGGCAGCAACCCATGACACTTCAGGAGCAGGGACGACAGCTTCGACGCATCGTGATTGCCGGCAGCACCATCATCACCAGTTGTGCCTTAGCAGCACCACCATCTGCACCTATCCTCTGTATTCTTCCTTCCTGTCAGCTTCGTCCGCCCTGCCTAGGGGCAGGGTCCTTTTGAACCTTCAGGGGACGCATTCTGCTGGACCTGGCGGGGAGGCTTCGAATCCCAGCCAGGTGCTCCTTTTTCCCTCCTTTTCTTCTCCACCTAATCCCTAGGAAGATAGGGACAACAAAAGGAATTATGGGGCACTTATTTTTTTCATGAATCAACACATGTAGGCGCTTGCCAAGTTTTAGCTAATCATAATGTAATCTATATCCATTTTGTATCAAAAATGAATGATAGAATGCTATTTCTCTTCCTTAAGTACTATCCCTTTTTCCCCTTGTTTGTACTGTGTCAGCATGTTTGTCCTTGCCGCACGGAACTATTTACAGGGTCGGTACTAACCGCGAGTGCCAAGGGCGAGCGAGCCCTTGGTAGCAGGATAATATCATTCCTCATAAGGCTCCTTGTCGGTATCGGTGCACCCCCTAGAGGTGATAAACGACAGGAGCTGGGGGGCGGCTCGTCCCGACAAGGGTTTCCATTGCGTGAAGGACTCCATTGTACACAGTCAAAAGGAGAGCAACGGTTTCCTTAAGGGAGCAAAAGGCACCGAGCTTGGGATATGTGATTAGACTTATCTTCTGAGGCAGTATCCCTTTCTGGAGTACGACGGGCAGTCGTCCTTGTTTTTAGGCCTTCTTCCTTGTTTTCCTATCGGCAAACATGTAAGGCAAGAGGTTTCTGTCCTCTAAAGAGAGAGAATGTGGTAACAAGGATCATAGGCTGATCAAGTACTCTAGCAAATTTCTACAACTTAAAAGCAATGAAATTGCAACATAAAAATACCTAGTAAACATTTAATTCGATGGTATGATGCAATACCTAGCTTTATTATTGAATGCACAGGGTTTGCGACTGGCTTTGTACAAAGGGTTACATGCACTGCGGCAAGGTTTGTACAAAAGTTGGTTGGCGGGGACTG
This sequence comes from Hordeum marinum, assembly GCA_022496015.1. Taxonomy (NCBI): domain Eukaryota; kingdom Viridiplantae; phylum Streptophyta; class Magnoliopsida; order Poales; family Poaceae; genus Hordeum; species Hordeum marinum. The sequence continues at coordinate 514,419,185 of CM039676.1, read as the reverse complement.
AGCCCGGCGACTGCGCCTTATTGGTAGAACTTACGTAGATGCTCAATATTCGATGAGTTAAGCATTTTCGTGCCATTTTCGGTCTCTAGATGGACAATGCCAGGTCTGGTGACTCGTGCTACCTGGTAAGGGCCTTCCATATTCGTTGTCAACTTGTTGGTACCCTTGGCGGATTGAACGCGCCTAAGGACAAAGTCACCTTCCTCAAGGCTCTGGGAGTGGACCCTATGACTATTATAGCAGCGCAGGGGCTTGCCAGTAGCATGCAGCACGCACAATGGCCTGGAGACGATCTTCCTCTAGGAGCATGGCATCATCATGCCGTCGCTGCTCTTGCTCTACTCCATCGTAGGCAAGTACTCAAGGTGACCCGTATATGAGTTCCGTTGGGAGAACTGCTTCCGCCCCATACACTAGGGAGAAGGGCATCTAGCCGGTAGCTCGATTTGGTGTCGTTCTGAGGGACCAAAGAACGATCTGCAGCTCATCTATCCATCGCTTGCCGCCTATTCGCAGTCCATCGAAAGTTCTTGTCTTGAGCCCACGCAACACTTCAGCATTGAACCTCTCGACTTTCTCGTTTCTTCTTGGGTGGGCAATAGAGGCAAACGAGACCTTGCTTCCAAGGATTTTGATGTATTGCATAAAGGTGTGGCTCGTGAACTGGGTGGCATTATCGGTGATCACCCTGTTAGGCACTCCAAAACGGCACACTAGTCCTTTCATGAACTTGACAGCTAACTACGTGATCACCTTTCTCCCCGGTTCCACCTCAGGCCACTTTGTAAACTTGTCGATGCCATGAACAAGAATTCAAAGTCCCCTATGACTGCGGGAAAGCAGCCCAAAATATCGAGCCCCCAAACCGAGAATGGCCAGCATAAAGAGATCGTTTGGAGAGTTTGCGTTGGTTGATGAATGTTCTTGGAATGGAACTGGCAGGCTTCACACTTGGTGACTAGCTCAGTTGCATCCTGGAGGGCATTGGGTAGAAACCATGCCTGAATTCTTTTTCGGAAAGGGCTCTTGATCCAGTGTGAGACCAACATATGCGTCCATGAATCTCTGCCAACAGCTCTAGTCCATCTTCCTGGCGAATGCACCTCAATTTCATATTGTTTGGTCTTTTTCTGCACAAGGTGTCATCGACAAACTCGTACATACTTGACTGACGGGCTACTTTTTGGGCTTCTCCTTGTTCTTCGGGAAGTTCTCCTATTTTAAGGAAGTGGACTATATGTTGTGCCCAAGCTCGAGCCTGTGGTTCAAAAACAAGGACTAAAGGCATCTCCTCATTCATGGGAGCACTTACCTCGACCGCAAGAACCTTGGGTTCTACGGAGGGAGCTGCACACCAACCGAAACGGGATTGCCCCCAGAAGCCTCTCTACCAGCGGCTTCAAGAAGCTCTACCGGGAGATGCTTGCTAGAGTTCAGCTTGTCCTTTTCCCGGTCATCGTTGACGGGGATATTGATGGCTGAGTGAGGTGGAGGACAAAAGTGTCTGGTTTGACAAGAAGCTTTTGCACGACACACTTTGATAGATGATCACTGATGTTGTTTTCTGCACATGGCACATGCTCTACTTGTAATCCATCAAAGTGCTCCTCCAGCTTCCTTACCTCTTCGACGTATGCTTCCATCAACGGACTCTCGTATTTTTTGTTGACTTGTTTCACCACGAGTTGAGAATCTCCTCGGATGATCGGTTTCTTGATTCCCAACTCCCCTGCGATTCTGATTCGGGCAAGGAGCCCCTCATACTCAGCGGTGTTGTTGGTGGCCTCCTCTCGGGGAAAGTGCATTTGAAACACATATTTGATGTGCTCTTCGCTGGAGGCTAAGAGGAGCACGCCTGCTCCAGTGCTCTGGAGCAATAAAGCACCGTCAAAATACAAGGTCCATTCCTTAGGTGCTTCTTTGCCGGGGAGAATTGTCTCTGTAACCTCTTTGTCTGGCATGGGCATCCATTCCGCAATGACCTCCGCCAACGCTCTGCTATGAATTGTGGAAGTGCTCTCATACTTCAAACCAAAACTTGAGAGCTCTAGCGCCCATTCAACTATCCTGCTAGTGGCTTCGGGGTTCCTCAATATACGTTGCAGCGGAAAGCGAGTGACAACTGTGATCTCGTGGCCTTGAAAGTAGTGGCACAGTTTCCTCGAGACCATGATAATGCCGAAGCTCGTCTTTGGCACTGCAGAGTACCTTGACCTAGCCCCTTGTAACAAGAAGCTGACAAAGTACATGGGTCACTGCACCGCTTTTTTTCTTTGCCACTTCCTTGAAATTGCCTTTGTTTGCTTGCTTGGGTTCCCCTTGGGTTGTATCAGGTCCTACCGAGAATGCTTCGGTTCCACCAATAGAGAAATCAGTCGCAACGGCTGCATCTTCATCCACTTCTCGTTGCACCACCAGTGCTGCACTAACCACTTGATTTGTTGCCACTAAGTATAGTAGAAATGGTTCTTGCGGTTTAGGCGCGACCAAGGTGGGAGCGGAGGAAAGGTAAGCTTTCAGATCTTGCAGCGCTGCTTTTGCTTCCGGGGTCCACTTCATTGGGCCATCCTTTTTCAAAATCTTGAAAAACGGCGGGGCGCGTTTAGCGGATATGGAGATAAACCTACTCAACGCGGCAATGCATCCGGACAAGCGTCTTACGTCTTTGATAGACTTGGGCGCTTGTATATGTTCGATTGCTTTGATCTTGTTGGGATTGGCTTCTATTCCTCGCTGAGTTACAAAGAACCCAAGTGGTTTTCCAGATGGGACACCAAACACACACTTCTCAGGCTTGAGCTCCAAATTGAAATTGCACAAGTTCATAAAAGTTTGTTCCGAGTCTCTTATGATAGTTGCTTCATCTCTGGTTTTGACTACTATGTCATCCATGAAAGCTTCCACGTTTCTGTGCAACTGAGGTTCAAATCCAATCTGCACGGCACTTGCAAAGGTAGAACCAGTGCTCTCTAACCTAAAGGTCATACGTACAAAGCATTATGTGCCACACGGAATTATGAACGCGGTCTTTTCCTTAAATTCCTTGGCCATGAATATCTGGTGGTACCCAGAGTATGCATCCAAGACGGAAAGCAAGTCACATCCTGAAGTGGAATCAACAATATGATCGGTGTGTGACAAGGTAAAAGGGTCCTTTGGGCATGCTTTGTTCAAGTCAGTGAAATCAATGCAATGCCTCCATTTCCCATTTGCCTTGCACACCACGATCGGGTTGGCTAACCAAGTTGTATGCAACACTCCTCTAACCAAACCAGCTGCTTCGAGCTTCTTGATCTCCTCGGCAATGAACTACTGCCGCTCCAAGGCTTGCTTTCTAACTTTTTTATTGACGGGTCTAGCTTGAGGATAGACAGCAAGGTGGTGCTCAATTACCTCCCTGGGAACACCGGGGATGTCAGATGGTTGCCAAGCAAACACATCGACATTCACCCGCAGGAAGGCAATGAGTGTGCTTTCCTATTTGTCATTAAGGGTGGCACTGATGGTAAACATACTACCAGCACCATCCTGCCCTGCCGGGGTCTTCTTCATCATAGGATAGGTGATCTTGGATCTTTTGCTCGTGGGACTCTCCGGTAGGTCATCGACGGGTGCAGCGCACTTCGAAGAGGCACTCTTCATGGAGTCCTTGCTGGCGTCCTTGCTAGACTTCTTCCCCTTCTTTGATTCTTTTGCGGGAGATAGGGTTTCCGTGACCTCAGCTGCTACCGCGTCTCGATACATCTTGTCCACACATATAACTGCATCCTTCTTATCAGATGTGATGGAGATGATTCCCACAGGCCCTAGCATCTTCAAAGTGTTTTAAGCATAGGGGGATGCTCTCATGAATTTTGCCAGAGCTGGGCGACAAAGGATTCCATTGTAAGGAGGAGAGAGTTCGATCACATCAAACACCACCTTCTCAATCGAGTAGTTCAACTCCCTGCCAAACGTCACAAGCAAAGTGATCTTTCCCTTGGGTCAGCTCCTACCGGGGTTGACTCCTTGGAACGGACCCCTAGCTTTGAGCTCTTTGTCAGGGATCTACAGCCTTTCAACCACTTTTGGGTATATTAAGTTCCACCCCGCCCCGTCGTCAACTTATATCTTGGTTACTTTCAGGCTGCGGATTGTTGGGCATACCACCACCAACAAACATCCGACCGCTATGGTGCGGTCAGGATGATCCTCTTTGTCAAAGATGATAGGCGTGCAGGACCATCTGAGTGGACTTTTGGACTCTGCAGCTGGCTCCACGGCGTTGACCTCACGCACCCACTGCTTGAGCTGGCGATGGGAGGAATGCAAGGACGCACCCCCGTCAACACATATGGATTCAGTTGCCTTCTGGAATTCTCGATCACTGGAATCTTCTTCATCATCATCATCACTCATATCATCGCATTCTTTCTTCTCACGACCTCCAGCAGGATTTTCCTTCTGCCGCGGAGACTTGTTGCAGTGGCCTCCTCTACTACCATAGCCCTTCCCGAAAACACCATCTTGGCCTCTCTCCTTGTCACGCTTCTCGTATTCAGCCTTGTGCTTCTCAGCAAGCTGCTCAACTTGGTGGCATTCTTGGAGATCATGACCTTTGGTGCGGTGAATTTTGCAGTATGGCCCATCGGACTTTCCGGTTTTCTCTACCACCGCAGCCTCCTAGCAATCAGCGCACACGACAGCTCCCTTGTCGGGGGCCTTGGCCTTGGCCTTCTTGCCGGCAGTGAGATCACCAGAGCTCTCAACGGCAACACTGCCTTTCCCTTAGGGTTCTTATTGGACCTTTGCCTTTCCCCTTCAGGCCAGGGGCATCATCATCGTCATCTCAGTTGACTTTGATGCCAGCCTCCTCTCTAGGGAGTCGCCTCCCTTCCTTGTCACGAGCACACTTGTCCGCCAATGTGTACAACTCTCTGGCGATCTTGGGGAAACTAACATTCATCTTGGCATGCATCCTCCTGTTGCGCACGTTCGAATGAAACATGACAATCACAGCTGTGGCGTGTATCTCTAGAGTATTGCGGTGTACTTGACTGAATCTCTGGATGTACTTCCACAAGGTTTGTTCCTCTTTCTGTGGAAGGACTTGCAGGTCACAGGGTTGTGCCTGGCTCCTGGTGCCCACCTGTGAAGGCGTCGATAAACTCGTTGAACAAGTCATCCCATGATGAAATAGTGTTCTCTGTCAATCACGTTTGGCTTGAGCGCCAAAGGGAAATAGTTGGCGAGCACCTTCTCATGTCTCCCCCTGCAGCTTGAACGACTATTTTATAGATGTCCAGGAATTCCGTCGGGTTTAGCTCACAAGTGAAGGCAGGGCACCCAACCTCATAAGGCAAGTACCCGCCAGCACTGGGTGCGAGGTCACCAGCATCAGGTCTGTTGCACCTGTCAAATTGACTGTGTGCTTCCCGGTGTCGCTCCATGGTGATGCATGTGTCTTCCTTCTACCGGTCTTCCGGGACACGTCGCTGGTCTCGAAGATCGTGCGGGGCGGACGAGGCCACAGATGCTTCTTCAGGCTCGTCGACTGATACATCTCCAACGTATATGTAGTTTTTGTTTGGTCGATGCTGTTATATTATCAATCTTGGATGTTTTACACTCATTTTATAGCAAATTTATATAATTTATGGGACTAACCTATTGACATAGAGCCAAAGTATTAGTGGTTGTTTTTGCTCTTTTTTACTTCGTAGAAAATCTGTACCAAAGGGAGCACAAACACTACGGGAATTTTGTTGGAAATATTCCCTAGAGGCAATAATAATTAGTTATTATCATATTTCCTTGTTCATGATAATCTTTTATTATCCATTCTATAATTGTGTTGATCGGAAACTCAGATACATGTGTGGATACATAGACAACACCATGTCCCTAGTATGCCTCTAGTAGACTAGCTCGTTGATCAAAAGATGAGCCTTGCAAGCCATGGACATGAGATGTCATTTGATAACGGGATCACATCATTAGGAGAATGATGTGATGGACAAGACCCAAACTACAAACGTAGCATATGATCGTGTCAGTTTATTGCTACTATTTTCTGCATGTCAAGTATGTGTTCCTATGACCATGAGATCATGCAACTCATGGACATCGGAGGAGTGCCTCGTGTGTATCAAACGTTGCAACGTAACTGGGTGACTATAAAGGTGCTCTACAGGTATCTCCAATGGTGTCTGTTGAGTTGGCATGGATCAAGACTGGGATTAGTTACTCCTTGTGACGGAGAGGTATCTCAGGGCCCATTCTGTAATACAACATCACAATGAGCCTTGCAAGCAATGTGACTAAGTGTTGGGCACGGGATCTTGTATTATGAAACGAGTAAAGAGACTTGCCAATAATGAGATTGAACTAGGTATGGAGATACCGACGATCGAATCTCGGGCAAGTAACATACCGAAGAACAAGGGGAACATCATACGGGATTAACTAAATCCTTAACATAGAGGTTCGACCGATAAAGATCTTCATAGAATATGTAGGAACCAATATGGGCATCCAGGTCCCGCTATTGGTTACTGACCATAGAGGTGTCTCGTTCATGTCTACATAGTTCTCGAACCCGCAGGGTCTGCACACTTAAGGTTTGGTGACGTTTCGGTAGTATAGAGTTATGTATGGTGGTGAACGAAGGTTGTTCGGAGTCCCAGAGGAGATCCTGGACGTCACGAGGAGCTCCTGAATGGTCCGGAGGTAAAGATTGATATATAGGAAGTCCTTTTTTGGTCGCCGGAAAAGTTTCGGGCTCATCGGTAGTGTACCGAGAGTGCCGGGAGGGTACCGGAGGACCATCGGGAGGGGTGTCACGCCCTGAGGGGCCTCATGGGCTGTGGGAGGAGAGGTGGAAAGAGTTTCCATGTGGAAAGGAGGAATCCTACTCCTAATAGGATTGGAGTAGGACTCCTCCACCTCCAATTTCGGCCAGATCTTGAGGGTTTGAGGTTGCCTCCTCTCCTCCCTCCCTCCTATATATACTAGAGGATTTAGAGGAAAACACTAACCCTAATTGCCACGTTCTGACCTCTTCTTCTCTAGATCGTAGTTTCTCCTCTAGATTGGTTTCGGCGGTGCTTAGGCGAAGCCCTGCCAGAATAGCTTCACCACCATCACCGGAGCGCCGTCACGCTGCCGGAGAACTCTTATACCTCTCCGCTCCATCTTGCTGGATCAAGAAGGAGGAGATCGTCATCAAGCTGCACGTGTGCTGAACGCGGAGGTGACGTCCGTTCGCGCTAGATCGGAAGGACCATGATCGAGATCGCGAGATGGATCGTGGTGAGATCGCGGGACGGATCGTGATGAGTTCACGGGACGGATCATGATTGGATAGCGGGACGGATCGTGATTGGATCGCGGTACGCTCGGTGATTTGGATCACAAAGGCATTCGACTACACCAACCGCGTTTCTTAACGCTTCCCGCTTAGCGATCTACAAGGGTACGTAGATCCACTCTCCCTCTCGTAGATGCTCATCACCATGGATAGATCTTGCGTGTGCGTAGGAATTTTTTTGTTTCCCATGCAACGTTCCCCAAGAAATTTTTGGAGAATTTTTATGGACCAGAAGAGGCAGGATGGGACAAAGAACAACAAGAGAGGGGGCCTAGGGAAACCACCTTCCAACAGGGCGTGCCAGAGGCCCCTGGCGCCGCCTGGTGGAGGGTGCCCACCTCGGGACCCCCTCAACCGACTATTCGCCCTTTAAATTCTCAAATATTTGTAAAACCCTAGAGGATTCGACAAAACACAATTCGAGAAACCACAAGTTCCAAAAGCTCAAGAACCAATCGAACACCATCACCGAGGGGTTCATCTACGTCATAGGTGCCTCTCCGATGATGCGTGAGTAGTCCACCATTGAACTATGGGTCCATAGATAGTAGCTAGATGGCTTCCTCTCTCTCTATGATTCTCAATACAACGGTCTCTTGGAGATCTATTTGAGGTAATGACTATTGCGGTGTGTTTGTTGGGATCCGATGAATTTTGAGTTCGTGATCAGTTTCTATCCGTGAATATGATTTGAGTCTTCTTTGATCTCTTATTTGCATGATTACTTATATCCTCGTATTTCTTATTTGAATCTTTGGTTTAATTAGGCCAACTAGATCAATTTTTCTTGCCATGGGAAGAGGTTCTTTGTGATGGGTTCTATCGTGCGGTGTTCTTTCCCAATGACAGAAGGGGCACCAAGACACGCATGTATCGTTTCCATTAACGATAACAATATGGGTTCTATCCCTACATGAATAGATCTTATCTACATCGTGTCACCATTTTTATTGCATTACTCCGTTTTCCCATGAACTTAATACACTACATGCACCTTGGATAGCGGTCGATGTGTGGAGTAATAGAAGTAGATGCAGAATGTTTCAGTCTACTTATCTTGGAAGTGATGCCTATATAATGAATATGTCCTGGATATTGTCATGATTATTTGATCTTCTATCAATTTCCCAACGGTAATTTGTTCACCCATTGTGTGCTATACTCACGAGAGAAGCAACTAGTGAAACCTATGACCCCCAGGTCCACTTTTCCAACATATTGCTTTCCTATCTACTATTTTGCCTTTTTAGATCTATTAATCAAAAAAACAAAAAATTCTTGCCAAAAGTATCATTACCTAATCTATCTTATCACTACAAGAAATATGCTAACTTGCGACCATCAATATTTGCACCGAATGGTCATTGTTTTTCATTTACGACCTTTTTATGACCAAAAACAGTTGGTCAAAAGATGACCGCCATTAATGGAAATTAACGACCTTTCTTCTGGATTGGTTGTAGACGTTTACGAGCAAAAAAAGGTCATAGGTTCTACGACAAATTGTTTTGGTCGCTAGCAGTCTGCCCAGGCCACGTCGGATCCGACGTGGCAAGCTAACGTGGCAAAATTGCAACGAATTGAAAAGGTCGTTGATAAGAATCAGGCCGGTCCAATTCAGTGTTCTATATGGGCCGATCCCATTAATTCAACCTTTTTATATTCTTTTCTATCAATTTTTGGACGGCTTCGTGGGCCAATTTATTGTTGGGCGGTGGCCTTTTATAGTCTATTGATTTTCTATTTTCAGCCATTATATATTCAAGTTGGTCCCACTAGTCACATGGGTTGCACTTGTCATGTTCATCTCTCAAATTGGTCCCATGTGTCAGAAATGTAAAAATTTGACAGATTATTTTCGTAAGTGGCCCCACTAGACAGATTTGCATTTCACAAGTTTTCAAGTCACATACATAATAAATATTTCAAATAGAACAAAAAACACATAAAATTCATCAAATATACCACTAAATAAATCTATTACAATCTTTACAACACATATATGCTACAATATGCAACTCTTTGGGACTTCACGGCTTCACACTTGCTTCGACTTCACACTTCACACTTGAGCTTTTCTAAAAGAGGAAGCGCCACAATTTTTAGTCTACAATACAACAATTGATACTAATAAAGTATAAAAGAAAAAACAAGCAATAGACACACATGCAAAAATGTGAAGGTGGCATGGAACTCGTGATATGACAGCATGCAGAAAACACTACAATGTAATACTGTTGTAAGTTCATATCAGCGCAAAATCAGCATTGCATAGTGCATTACATATCAATTAAACAAACACAGTTGATTAAGAGCAGAAGGTAATGCTACCAGCACCCATACTCTCAAATTCAGTACTATGTTGCTACATGAAAGTAGAGCAGGGAACAAGAAATAGAGATGTTTCATGTCACTGTTACTTGTTTTGCCAGCCACTTTGCAATGTAAAACATCAATTAAACACACACGCACACACAGAATGCGTACCGATGCTGAGAGTTTGCAACACACCTGTACCAAACAGGAGTTGGACCAAACCCAAACCTGAGAATTAGTGTGATGCAGCAAGGAGGTGCAGGTTAACCACAAGAAGAAGGATAACTAGAGCCTCAAGACCAAGCTACTCAGCAACAGTGGTAGGATTGGAGGGATGGAATCCTCAGGCGTGCACAAAAATGATGTGTCGTGCATCACAGGATTTGTAGGATTTCTTGGAGCCACAAAAATAACTTTAGAACCCATAGAGGCCTCAGACCACCATCATAGGCAATAAGATCAGACAACATCTGTTCTTATCAGTTTAAGAGAAGATAGAGGGATAGAAAAAAAGATAAGAAAGTAGGATATAGCTAAGACAAGTAGTATCTATTCTTAAGCAAGCTAAAGTTAGCATAGAAGAAATAGTTAGGGTAGCACCCAACTGAACATCTTCATATGGAGAACACTGCACTCCACTTACACATGGTATTTTTCCGCGAATAGGACACAACACCCACAAGCACATGGACGGGTAGCTTCGGCAAGTGTTACTGCAACTATACAGCAATAATAGTTGTTACATAAAGAGAGGTTAAACAGACCTATGGTAAGGAAAATACCATGGACAACATCTATAATGAAGATAACAGTAGAGGCAGTTAACTAAATCCACAGACAAATAGTGCAGTAATTGTCAGTAACAACAGTTACAGTAAGCAATTCCAGTTAATGATAATTACACTGACTAGTAACTGAATCAAGAAGAACACTTTAACATCCACAGCAACTGAAGTAATGCACCAACAGCAGTTATCCTACTAACTCAAGAATTCTTCAGTTAATAGGAACAACACAGCCACATAGGAGCAAACAATAGATTAAGCACTGCTCCTAACCAACTTAGCAAATCTAGAGCAACTCCATATCACCAGAGCATCACAGGAGCACATATATAAAGCAAGTACACATGGGAAGCTACTGACAGACCCTAGAACCACATGAATTTATCACCAGGGAACTCCAGTAGGAGCTGATGCTTGGTTACAGCATCTAGCAGCAATAGTAGAGCCCCACATCCAACCCAAATCATGGCCAAGGCCGTGCAGAAGCTAGATCAGAGAAGAAGGAACGGGGAGGATCTCACCAAACGGAGGTTGTAGCCGTAGCAGAGGCTCAGCCACACAATGGTTGTGGTATGACCATCACCACATCCAGGAGAGGGTCTGGAAGCCGCCGAAGCACCATCGCTGCGAGCAGGGCGAGCGCCGCGCACGGCGGCGTCACCCCGAGGACATCACTGCATGGAGACGCCACCCCAGGGGCACCAACGCACCACGGTGAGCCGCTGGAGGCGCCGGATGAAACCCCATGACGACTTGAAGGCCGTCGGCGACAAGATCCGCCACCACCGCCGTAGTTGTCCCACTTGCAGACTTGCATCAGATTGTCTGCACAAACGCGCACACAGTGGAAGTCAGCAAACATCAGATGGAGGGGAATGCGTGCAAGGGGTAGGAAAGGTGAGGAGAGTGGGGGCGGTACCGAGGCAGTGGTCGCCCTTGACATAACCGATGATACCTCCGTTGTCATGCTCCTCCGCGGCCCCAAGGCCCATGCAGTGTTGGAAATATGCCCTAGAGGCAATAAAAAATTAGTTATTATCATATTTCCTTGCTAATGCTAATCATTTATTATCCATGCTATAATTGTGTTGATCGGAGACTTAGATGCATCTGTGGATACATAGACAAAACCATGTCTCTAGTATGCCTCAAATAGACTAGCTTGTTGATCAAAAGATGGTTAAGGTTTCCTAGCCATGGACATGAGATGTCGTTTGATAACAGGATCACATCATTAGGAGAATGATGTGATGGACAAGACCCAAACTATAAATGTAGCATATGATCGTGTCAGTTTATTGCTACTGTTTTCTGCATGTCAAGTATATGTTCCTATGACCATGAGATCGTGCAAATCACGGACACTAGAGGAGTGCCTTGTGTGTATTAAACATTGCAACGTAACTGGGTGACTATAAAGGCGCTCTATAGGTATCTCTGAGGGTGTCTGTTGGGTTGGAATGGATCAAGACTGGGATTTGTTACTCCGTGTGACGGAGAGGTATCTCAGGGCCCACTCGGTAATACAACATCACAATAAGCCTTGCAAGCAATGTGTCTAAGTGTTAATCACGGGATCTTGTATTACGGAACGAGTAAAGAGATTTGCCAGTAACGAGGTTGAACTAGGTATGGAGATACCGACGATCAAATTTCGGGCAAGTAACATACCGAAAAACAAAGGGAACTTCATACGGGATTAACTAAATCCTTGACATAGAGGTTCGACCGATAATGATCTTCATAGAATATGTAGGAACCAATATGGGCATCTAGGTCCCGCTATTGGTTATTGACCGTAGAGGTGTCTCGATCATGTCTACATAGTTATCGAACCCGCAGGGTCTGCACACTTAAGGTTTGGTGACGTTTCCAAAGTATAGATTTATGCATGGTGGTGACCGAAGGTTTTTCAGAGTCCCGGATCAGATCTTGGACGTCATGAGAACCTCTGGAATGGTCTAGACATAAAGTTTGATATATAGGAAGTCCTATTTTGGTCGCCGGAAAAGTTTCGGGCTCATCGGTAGTGTACCGGGAGTGCCGGTAGTGTACCGGGAGACCATTGCGACCCAAGAGGATACGTGGGCTGTGGGAGAGTGAATACCATCCCTTAGTGGGCTGGTGGAAGTCCTACACAAGGCCCATTAGGCTGGGAGAGAAAACCCAAAGAGAAAAAGCTGGAAAAAGGCAAAAATAGGATGAATCCTAGTCCTACTAGGATTGGAGGTGGATTCCACCTCTCCTACTTGGTTCGGCCGACCCAAGGGCTGGCTCTTCGAGATCCAAGCCTCCTCCTATCTTCCTCCTATATATACTGGTGGTTTTAGGGTTTTTGCACTAGATTTTGAGCTACGTGATGCCTGTGCCTCCAGTGCATAGTTTCTCCTCTAGATCGGATTTCTGCAGTGCTTAGGCGAAGCCCTGCAGGAATAGCTCCACCACCATCGCCGGAGCGCCGTCACGCTGCCGGAGAACTCTTCTACCTCTCCACTCCCTCTTGCTGGATCAAGAAGGCGGGGATCGTCATCAAGCTGCACGTGTGCTGAACGCGGAGGTGTCGTCCGTTCGGCGGTAGATCATGGGACGGATCGTGATGAGTTCGCGGGACGGATCATGATTGGATCACGGGACGGATCATGATGAGATCGCGGAATGCTTGGTAATTTTGATCGCGAAGACGTTCGACTACACCAACCGCGTTTCTTAACGCTTCCCGCTTAGCAATCTACAAGGGTATGTAGATCCACTCTCCCTCTCGTAGATGCTCATCAGCATGGATAGAACTGCGTGTGCTTAGGAAATTTTTTGTTTCCCATGGAACGTTCCCCAACAATGGCATCATGAGCTAGGTCTATGTGTAGATGAGATCTCGAGTAGAACACAAAGAGTTTGTGGGCATTGATGCTTAGGTTGCTTCCTCCCTTGGTCGTGTTTTGGTTGAGCGGTATTGTGAGATGAAGCGGCCCGGACCAACACTACTCGTACGCTTACGAGAGACCGGTTCCCTCGACCGCAACTTGTTGCATAGATGGCTTGTGAGTGCCAGTTTCTCTCACTTTAGTTGTATCGGATTCGACAAAGACGGTCCTTGAGAAGGTTGAAAAGCAACTAGTGTATCACCGTTGTGGTTTTTGCGTAGATGAGAATTGTTCTGGCTAGATACACGTAGCAGCCACGTAAAACATGCAACAACAATTAGAGGACGTCTAACTTGTTTTTGCAGGGTATGTTGTGATGTGATATGGCCAATTACATGATGTGATATATGTGACGTATGAGATGATCATGTGATGTATAGATTATCATGACTTGCATGTCGATGAGTACGGCAACCGGCAGGAGCCATAGGGTTGTCGTTAATTATTGTATGACCTGCGTGTCAATCATTAAGCGCTATGTAATGCTTTACTTTATCGCTACAGTAGCAATAGTAGTAGAAGCATGTTGGGCGCGACAACCCCGCTGGCGACACGTTGATGGAGATCAAGATGATGGAGATCACGGTGTCATGCCGGTGACGATGGAGATCATGCCGGTGCTTTCTAGATGCAGATCAAAAGCACAAGTTCATGGCCATATCATGTCACTTATGATTTGCATGTGGTGTTAATCCTTTTATGCACCTTGTTTTGCTTAGGATGACGGTAGCATTATAAGGTGATCCCTCACTTAATTTCAAGATAAATTGTGTTCTCCCCGAGTGTGCACCATTCTAAAAGTTCGTCGTGTCGAGACACCACGTGATGATCTGGTGTGATAGACTCTACGTTCACATACAACGGGTACAAGCCAGTGTTGCACATGCAGAACACTCGGGTTAAACTTGACGAGCCTAGCATGTACAGACATGGCCTCGGAACACAAGAGACCAAAAGGACCAACATGAGTCATATAGTAGATATGATCAACATGATGATGTTCACCATTGAAACCACCTCAACTCACGTGATGACCGGACTTGAGTTGCTGAATTTGGATCATGTATCACTTGAATGACTAGAGGGATGTCAATTTGAATGGGAGTTCTTAAGTAATATGATTAGATGAACTCATTATCATGAACATAGTAAGTCGTGTCTTTGCAAATTATGTTGTAGATTACTAGCACACGCTATAGCTCCCTTATGTGTTATATGTTCCTAGAAAAATAGAGTTGAAATATGATGGTAGCAATATTGCGGACCCGGTCTGTGATCTGAGGATTGTCCTCATTGCTGCACAGAAGGCTAATGTCCTTAATACAGCGCTCGGTGTGCCAACCCCTCTAGCATCGTCTGCAGATGTTGTGAACATCTGATAGGCATGTTCTGATGATTACTTGATAGTTTAGTGCGTCATGCATTACGACTTAGAATTGAGGCTCCAAAACGTTTTGAACGTTACGGAACATATGCGATGTTTCTAAGAGCTGAAATTAGGATCTCAGGCTCGTGCCCGTGTTGCAAGATATGAGATCTCCAAAAAGATTCTTTGCCTGCAAGATGAAAGAGAATAGATCAATCATTGATCATGTGCTTAGATAGTCTAGGTGCTACAATCGCTTGTATCGAGTGGGAGTTGATCTTCCAGATAAGATAGTGATTGATATAGTTCTCCTAGTTACTAAGCTACTAGAACTTCATGAACTATAAAATGCCAGGGATAGAATTAAGGATCCCTAAGCTATTCGTGATGTTTGACACCGCAAAGGTAGAAATCAAGAAGGAGCATCAAGTGTTGATGGTTAGTAAAACCGCTAGTTTCCAGAAGGGCAAGGGCAAGGAGGAAAACTTCATGGACGGCAAGTCAGTTGCTACTCCAGTGAAGCAACCCAAAGTTGACCCCAAACCCGAGACTAAGTGCTTCTATTATCAGGACAGCCGTCGCTGAAGCGGAACAACCCTAGATACTTGGTAGATAAGAAGGCTGGCAATGTCGACAGAAGTATATTTGATATACGTGTTATTGATGTGTACCTTCCTAGTACTCCTAGTAGCACCTGGGTATTGGATTCTGGTTCGGTTGCTAAATATTAGTAACTCAAAGTAAAAGCTACGGAATAAAGGGAGACTAGCTAAGGGTGAGGTGACGATGTGTGTTGGAAATGTTTCCAAGGTTGATATGATCAACATCACACACTCTCTCTACCTTCGGGATTAGTGAAGAACCTAAATAAATGTTATTTGGTGTTTTGCGTTGAGCATGAACGTGATTAGATCGTGTTTATTGCAACATGGTTATTCATTTAATTTAGAGAATAATGGTTATTCTGTTTACATGAATAATACCTTCAATGGTCATGCACCCAGTGAGGATGGTTTGTTGAATCTTGATCGTAGTAATACACATGTTCATAACATTGATGCCAAAGGATACAAAGTTAATAATGGTAGTACCACATACTTGTGGCACTGCTGCTAAATCGCATGAAGAAACTCCATGTTGATGGACCTTTGGACTCATTCGATTTCAAATCGGATGAGACATGCGAACCATGCCTCTTGGGCAAGATGACTAAGGACCACGTTTTCCGGTTTGATGCAGCGAGCAAGTGATTTATTGGAAATGATACATGTTGATGTATGCAATCCAATGAGTCTTGTAGCGTGCGGTGGATATCGTTATTTTCTTACCTTCACTGATGATTTGAGTAGATATAGTGTATATTTACTGAATAAAACACAAGTCTGAATCATTTGAAAGGTTCAAGCAAATTCAGAGTGAAGTTTAAGATCATCGTGACAAGAAGATAAAAATGTCTGCGATGTGATCATGGAGGTGAATATCTGAGTTGCGAGTTTGGCATACAACTTTAGACGATGTGAAAGTTGTTTCACAACTCGCGCCGCCTGGAACACCATAGTGTGATGGTGTGTCCAAACGTCATAGTCGTGCTCTATTGGATATGGTGCATGCTATGATGTCTCTTATCGTTTTGCTACTATAATTTTGGGGTTATGCATTAGAGACAACTACATTCACTTTAAATAGGGCACCGTCTAAATCCGTTGAGATGACACCATGTGAATTATGGTTTGATAGAAACCTAAGCTGTCATTTCTTAATGTTTGGGGTTGCGACGCTTGTGTGGAAAATGTTTTCACCTAATGAGGTCGAACCCAAAGCAGACAAATGCATCTTCATAGAATACCCTAAGAATAGTTGGGTGAACCTTCTATCTAAGATCCAAGCATGAAATGTTTGTTGCTAAAACTGGGTTCGTTCTCGAGAAAAAGTTTCTCTTAACAGAAATTGACTGGGAGGAAGATAGAACTTTATGAGGTTGTTGAATCTTTGTTTAACCAGAGAGTAGCGCAGCGCAGGAAGATGTTTCTATGAAGCCTACGTTAGTTGGAGAGGAAGTTAATGATGATGATCATGAAGCTTCGAATCAAGTTACTATCAAACCTCGTAGGTCGACAAGGACATGTACTGCTCCTGAGTGGTGCGAAAACCCTGTCTTAGAGGTCATGTTGTTGGACAACGCTGAACCTACGAGCTATGGAGAAGCAATGCTGAGCCCAGAATTCGACAAATGGTTAGAGGCCATGAAATCCGAGAAAGGATCCATGTATGAAAACCAATTATAGACTTTCGTGGACTTGGTCGTTGGACGGCAGGTCGGTGAGTACAAATGGATCTTTAAAATGAAGACAGCCGCTGATGGTAAATGTCACCATTTGTAAAGCTCAACTTGTTACAAAGAAGTTTATGACAAGTTCAAGGAGTTGACTGCGATGAGACTTTCTCACTCGTAGCGATGCTAAAGTGTGTTGGAATTATGTTAGCAATTGCTGCATTTTTCAAATTATGAAATCTGGCAGATGGATGTCAAAACATCGTTTCCTTAACGGTTTACATGAGGAAAGGTTGTATGTGATACAACCAGAAGGTTTTGTTAGTCCTAAGGATGCTAAAAGGTGGGCAAGCTTCAGTGACACTTCTATGGACTGAAGCAAGCATCTCGGAGTTGGAATATACACTTTGATGAGGTGATCAAAGTTTTTGAGTCTACACAAAGTTTATGAGAAACTTGTATTTACAATAAAGTGAGTGTGAGCACAATAGAATTACTGATAAGTATATGTGGATGACATATTGTTGATGGCAAATAATATAGAATTTCTGGAAAGCATAAACGGTTGTTTGAAAAGTGTTTTTCAAAGGAAGACCTGGTTAGAGCTCCTAATTGGTAAGCATCAAGATCTATAAAGACAGATCAAGATGTTTGATGAGACATTCAATGAGTACATACCTTGACAACATTTTGAAAGACTTCAAAATGGATCAGTCAAAGAAAGAGTTCTCACCTGATTTTTAAGGTGTGTAGTTGAGTGAGACTCAAAGCTTGACCACGGCAGAAGAAAGAGAAAGGACGAACGTCATCCCCTATGCCTTAGCCATAGGCTCTACATAGTATGCCATGCTGTGTACCGCACCTGAGTGTGCCTTGCCATGAGTCCATCAAGGGGTACAAGAGTGATCTAGGAGTGGATCACTGGACAACGGTCAAGATTATCCTTAGTAACTAAAATACTAAGGAGATGTTTCTCTATTATGAGGTGATAAAGAGTTCTTCGTAAAGAGTTATGTTGATGCAAACTTAAACACCAATCCGGATGACTCGTAGTAGCAATCTGGGTACGTATAGTGGAGCAGCCATTTGGAATAGCTCCAAGTGGAGTGTGGTAACAGTATTTACAGTTTGACATTGAGATTTGCAAAGTACACACGGATGTGAATGTCACAGACCCGTTGACTATCAGACCTCTCTCACATGCAAAGCATGATCGAGCCCCAGAACTCATTGGGTGTTAGATTCATAACAATGCAAGTCACATGGTGATGTGAACTAGATTATTGACTCTAGTGCAAGTGGGAGACTGTTGGAAATATGCCCTAGAGGCAATAATAAATTAGTTATTATCATATTTCCTTGTTCATGATAATCATTTATTATCCATGTTATAATTGTATTTATCGGAGACTTAGATGCATGTGTGGATACATAGACAAAACCATGTCCCTAGTATGCCTCTAATAGACTAGCTCATTTATCAAAATATGGTTAAGGTTTCCAAGCCATGGACATGACATGTCATTTGATAACGGGATCACATCATTAGGAGAATGATGTGATGGACACTACCCAAACTACAAACGTAGCATATGATCGTGTCAGTTTATTGCTACTGTTTTCTGCATGTCAAGTATATGTTCCGATGACCATGAGATCATGCAACTCACGAACACCGGAGGAGTACCTTATGTGTATCAAATTTCGCAACGTAACTGGGTGACTATAAAGGTACTCTATAGGTATCTCCGAGGGTGTCTATTGAGTTGGCATGGATCAAGACTGGGATTTGTTACTCCGTGTGATGGAGAGGTGTCTCCGGGCCCACTCGGTAATACAACATCACAATAAGCCTTGCAAGCAATGTGACTAAGTGTTAGTCACGGGATCTTGTATTACGGAACGAGTAAAGAGACTTGCCGGTAACGAGGTTGATCTAGGTATGGAGATACCAACGATCGAATCTTGGGCAAGTAACATACGGAAGAACAAAGGGAACATCATACGGGATTAACTGAATCCTTGACATAGAGGTTCGACCGATAAAGATCTACGTAGAATATGTAGGAACCAATATTTGCATCCTGGTCCTGCTATTGGTTATTGACCGTAGAGGTGTCTCGGTCATGTCTACAAAGTTCTCGAACCCGCAGGGTCTGCACACTTAAGGTTTGGGGACGTTTTGGTAGTATAGAGTTATGCATGGTGGTGACTGAAGGTTGTAAGGAGTCCCGGATGAGATCCTGGACGTCGCGAGGAGCTCCGAAATGGTCCGGAGGTAAAGAATCATATATAGGAAGTCCTATTTTGGTCGCCGGAAAAGTTTCGGGCTCATCGGTAGTGTACCGGGAGTGCCGGTAGTGTACCGGGAGACCATCGGAAGGGGTATTTCAACCCAAGAGGCTACATGGGCTATGGGAGATTAAATATCAGCCCTTAGTGGGCTGGTGGAATTTCCACACAAGGCCCATGAGGTTGGGAGAGAAAACCCAAAGAGAAAAAGGTGGGAAAAGGCAAAATAGGGAGGAATCCTAGTCCTACTAGGATTGGAGGAGGAGTCCTCCACTCCTCCTTGATTTGGCCGACCCAAAGGCTGGTCGCTTGAGGGAAAATCCTCCTCCTCTCTTCCTCTTATATATACTAGAGGTTTTAGGGTTTTTTGCACCAGATTTTTAGCTACGTGCTGCGCGTTCCTCTAGTGCATAGTTTCTCCTCTAGATCGGTTTTCTGCAGTGCTTAGGCGAAGCTCCGCTGGAATAGCTCCACCACCATCACCGGAGCACCGTCACACTGCCAGAGAACTCTTCTACCTCTCCGTTCCCTCTTGCTGGATCAAGAAGGCGGAGATCGGCATCAAGCTGCACGTGTGCTGAACGCGGAGGTGTCGTCCGTTCGGCGCTAGATCGAAAGGACCGTGATCAAGATCGCGAGACGGATCGTGATGAGATCGTGGGACGGATTGTGATGAGTTCACGGGTCAAATCGAGATTGGATCGCGGGACATATTGTGATGACATCGCGGGATGCTCGGCGATTTGGATCGTGAAGACGTTCGACTACCCCAACCGCGTTTCTTAACGCTTCCCGCTTAGCGATCTACAAGGGTATGTAGATCCACTCTCCCTCTCGTAGATGCTCATCATCATGGATAGATCTTGCGTGTGCATAGGAAATTGTTTGTTTCCCATGCAACGTTCCCCAACATAGACATGGCCTCGGAACACAAGAGACCGAAAGGTCGAACATGAGTCATATAGCAGATATGATCAACATGATGATGTTCACCATTGAAGCCACCTCAAATCACTTGATGATCGGACTTGAGTGGGTGAATTTGTATCATGCATAACTCGAATGGCCGGAGAGATGTCATTTTGAGTGGGAGTTCTTAACTTATATGATTCATTGAACTCATTATCATCAACTTGGTCAGTACTGTCTTTGCAAATTATGTTGTAGATTACTAGCTCGCGCTGTAGCTCCCTTGAATTTTTTAGATGTTCCTAGAGAAATAGAGTTGAAATATGATGGTAGCAACATTGTGTACTAGGTCCGTGATCTAAGGATTGTCCTCATTGCTGCACAGAAGGCTTATGTCCTTAATGCACCGCTCGGTGCGCCAACCCCTCTAGCGTCGTATGTAGATGTTGTGAACATCTGACAGGCACGTTCTGATGACTACTTGATAGTTTAGTGCGTCATGCATTACCACTTAGAATTAAGGCTCCAAAACGTTTTGAACGTCACGAAACATAGGAGATGTTCTAAGAGCTGAAATTAGGTTCTCAGGCTCGTGCCCATATTGCGAGATATGAGATCTCCAACAAGATTCTTTGCCTGCAAGATGAAAGAGAATAGCTCAATCGGTGAGCATGTGCTCAGATTGTCTGGGTGCTGCAATTGCTTTAATCGAGTGGGAGTTGATCTTCCAGATAAGATAGTGATTGATATAGTTCTCCAAGTCATTGTCGCTAAGCTACTAGAACTTGGTGATGAACTATAAAATGCCAGGGATAGAAATAATGATCCCTGAGCTATTCGCGATGTTTGACACCGTGAAGGTAGAAATCAAGAAGGAGCATCAACTGTTGATGGTTAGTCAAACCACTAGTTTCGAGAAGGGCAAGAGCAAGGAGGGAAGCTTCACGGATAGCAAGTCAATTGCTGCTCCAGTGAAGCAACCCAAAGTTGAACCCAAACCCGAGACTAAGTACTTCGAGTATGAGGAGAGCGGTCACTAAAACCAAACAACCCTACATACTTGGTAGATAAGAAGGCTGGCAACATCGACAGAAGTATATTTGATATACGTGTTAATGATGTGTACCTTGCGAGTACTCCTAGTAGCACCTGAGTATTGGATACCGGTTCGGTCGCTAAATGTTAGTAACTCAAAATAAAAGCTATGGAATAAACGGAGAACTAGCTAAGGGTGAGGTGATGATGTGTGTTGGAAATGTTTCCAAGGTTGATGTGATCAACATTGCATGCTCTCTCTACCTTCGGGATTAGTGACAAACCTAAATAAAAGTTATTTGCTGTTTTGCGTTGAGCATGAACATGATTAGATCGTGTTTATTGCAACACGGTTATTCATTTAAGTTAGAGAATAATGGTTATTCTTTTTACATGAATAATACCTTCAATGGTCATGCACAAAGTGAGAATGGTTTGTTGAATTCTTGATCATAGTAATACACATGTTCATAAGATTGATGCCGAAAGATACAAAGTTAATAATGATAGTAACACATACTTGTGGCACTGCCGCTAAATGTCATATTGGTATAAAGTGCATGAAGAAACTCCATGTCGATGGATCTTTGGACTCATTCGATTTCGAATCGGTTGAGACATGCGAACCATGGGCAAGATGACTAAGGACCCCGTTTTCTGGATTGATGGAGCGGGCAAGTGGTTTATTGGAAATGATACATGTTGATGTATGCAATCCAATGAGTCTTGTAGCGTGCGGTGGATGTCGTTATTTTCTTACCTTCACTGATGATTTGAGTAGATATAGTGTATATTTACTTAATGAAACACAAGTCTGAATCGTTTGAAAGGTCCAAGCAAAATTCGGAGTGAAGTTTAGGATCATCATGACAAGAAGATAAAAATGTCTGCGATATGATCGTGGAGGTGAATATCCGAGTTGCGAGTTTGGCATGCAACTTTAGACAATGTGAAAGTTGTTTCACAACTCATGCCACTTGGAACACAATAGTGTGATGGTGTGTCCTATCGTCATAGTCATGCTCTATTGGATATGGTATGTGTTATGATGTCTGTTATCATTTTACTACTATAATTTTGGGGTTATGCATTAGAGACAACTACATTCACTTTAAATAGGGCGCCATCTAAATCCGTTGAGATGACACCGTGTGAATTATGGTTTGATAGAAACCTAAGCTGTCATTTCTTAATGTTTGGGGCTGCGACGCTTGTGTGGAAAATGTTTTCACCTAATAAGCTCGAACCCAAAGCGGACAAATGCATCTTCATGGAATACCCTAAGAATAGTTTGGTATACCTTCTATCTCAGATCCAAGTGCAAAGTGTTTGCTGCTAAAAACGGGTAGTTTCTCGAGAAAGAGTCTCTCTCGAAAGAATTGAGTGGGAGGAAGATAAAACTTGATGAGGTTGTTGAACCTTTGATCAACCCGGGAGTAGCGCAGCGCAGGAAGATGTTTCTGTGAAGCCTACGTTAGTTGAAGAGGAAGTTAATGATGATGATCATGAAGCTTTGGATCAAGTTACTGTCAAAACCTTGTAGGTCGACAAGGATGTGTACTGCTCCTAAGCGGTATGACAACCCTATCTTGGAGGTCATGTTGTTGGACAAGGATGATCCTACGAGCTCTGGAGAAGCGATGATGGGTCCGGATTCCGACAAATGGTTAGAGCCATGAAATCCGAGATAGGATCCATGTATGAAAACCAAGTATAGACTTTGGTAGACTTGCTCATTGGACGGCAGGTCGTTGAGTACGAATGGATCTTTAACATGAAGACAGACGCTGATGGTAAATGTCACCATTTGTAAAGCTTGACTTGTTGCAAAGATGTTTGTGACTAGTTCAAGGAGTTGATTGCGATTACACTTTCTCACTCGTAGCGATGCTAAAGTCTGTTGGAATTATGTTAGCAGTTGCTGCATTTTTCAATTATGAAATCTAGCAGATGGATGTCAAAACATCATTTCCTTAACGGTTTACTTGAGGAAAGGTTGTATGTGATACAACGAGAAGGTTTTGTTTGTCCAAAGGATGCTAAAAGGTGCGCAAGCTTCAGTGACCCTTCCATGGACTGAAGCAAGCATCTCGGAGTTGGAATATACGCTTTGATGAGTTGATCAAATTTTTTGAGTTTATACAAAGTTTACGAGAAACTTGTATTTGCAACAAAGTGAGTGGGAGCACTATAGAATTTCTGATAAGTATATGTGGATGACATATTGTTGATCAGAAATAATGTAGAATTTTTGGAAGGCATAAACGGTTGTTTGAAAAGTGTTTTTCAAAGGCAGACCTGGATAAAGCTACCTAATTGTTGAGCATCAAGATCTATAGAGATAGATGAAGATGCTTGATGAGACTTTCAATGAGTACATACCTTGACAAAATTTTGAAAGAGTTCAAAATGGATCAGTCAAAGAAAGAGTTCTCACCTGATTTGTAAGGTGTGAAGTTGAATGAGACTCAAAGCTCGACAACGGCAAAAGAAAGAGAAAGGACGAACGTTGTCCCCTATGCCTTAGCCACAGGTTTTGTATAGTATGCCATGTTGTGTACCGCACCTGTGTGTGCCTTGCCATGAGTCCGTCAAGGGGTACAAGAATGATCCAGGAGTGGATCACTGGACTGCGGTCAAGATTATCCTTAGTAACTAAAAGACTAAAGAGAGGTTTCTTGCGGATCCGAATGTCACAGACCCGTTGACTATAAGACCTCACTCACATGCAAAGCATGATCAAGCCCCAGAACTCATTGGGTCTTAGATTCATAACAATGTGAATCACATGGAGATGTGAACTAGATTATTGACTCTAGTGCAAGTGAGAGACTGTTGGAAATATGCCCTAGAGGCAATAATAAATTAGTTATTATCATATTTCCTTGTTCATGATAATCGTTTATTATCCATGCTATAATTGTATTGATCGGAGACTTAAATGCATGTGTGGATACATAGACAAAACCATGTCCCTAGTATGCCTCTAATAGACTAGCTCGTTGATCAAAAGATGGTTAAGGTATCCTAGCCATGGACATGAGATGTCATTTGATAACGGGATCACATCATTAGGGGAATGATATGATGGACAAGACCCAAACTACAAACGTAGCTTATGATCATGTAAGTTTATTGCTACTGTTTACTGCATGTCAATTATATGTTCTTATGACCATGAGATCATGCAACTCATGAACACCGAAGGAGTGCCTTGTGTGTATCAAATGTTGCAACATGACTGGGTGACTATAAAGGTGCTCTACAGGTATCTCCGAGGGTGTCTGTTGGGTTGGCATGGATCAAGACTGGGATTTGTTACTCCGTGTGACGGAGAGGTATCTTAGGGCCCACTCGGTAATACAACATCACAATAAGCCTTGCAAGCAATGTGTCTAAGTGTTAGTCACGGGATCTTGTATTACGGAACGAGTAAGACTTGCCGATAATGAGGTTGAACTAGGTATAGAGATACCGACGATCAAATCTTGGGCAAGTAACATACCGAAGAACAAAGGGAACATCATACGGGATTAACCGAATCCTTGACATAGAGGTTCTACCGATAAATATCTTCGTAGAATATGTAGGAACCGATATGGGCATCCAGGTCCCGCTATTGGTTATTGACCGTAGAGGTGTCTCGATCATGTCTACATAGTTCTCGAACCCGTAGGGTCTGCACACTTAAGGTTTGGTGACGTTTCGGTAGTATAGAGTTATGCATGGTGCTGACCAAAGGTTGTTCGGAGTCCCAGATGAGATCCCGGACGTCACGAGGAGCTCCGGAATGGTCCAAAGGTAAAGATTCATATATAGGAAGTCCTATTTTTGTCGCCGGAAAAGTTTTGGGCTCATCGGTAGTGTACCGAGAGTGCCGGTAGTGTATCACGAGACCATCGGGAGGGGTATTTCGACCCAAGCGGCTACATGGGCTGTGGGAGAGTGAATACCAGCCCTTAGTGGGCTGGTTGAAGTCCTATACAAGTCCTATGAGGCTGGGAGAGAAAACCCAAAGAGAAAAAGGTGGAAAAAGGCAAAAATAGGATGAATCCTAGTCCTACTAGGTTCGGCCGACCCAAGGGTTGTATCTTTGAGAGCCAAGCCTCCTCCTCTCTTCCTCCTATATATACTGGTGGTTTTAGGGTTTTTGCACTAGATTTTCAGCTACGTGTTGCCCGTTCCTCCAGTGCATAGTTTCTCCTCTAGATCGGATTTCTGCAGTGCTTAGGTGAAGCCCTGCCGGAATAGCTCCACCACCATCGCCGGAGCACCGTCATGCTGCCGGAAAACTCTTCTACCTCTCCGCTCCCTCTTGTTGGATTAAGAAGGCGGAGATCGTCACCAAGCTGCATGTGTGCTCAACGCGGAGGTGTCGTCCGTTCGGCACTAGATCGTCGGATAGATCGTGATTAGTTCGCAGGACGGATCGTGATTGGATCGCAGGACGGATCGTGGTGAGATCGCGGGACGCTCGGCGATTTGGATCGCAAAGACGTTGAACTACACCAACCGCATTTCTTAACGCTTCCCGCTTAGCAATCTACAAGGGTATGTAGATCCACTCTCCCTCTCGTAGATGCTCATCACCATGGATAGATCTGCGTGTGCATAGGAAATTTTTTGTTTCCCACGCAACATTCCCCAACACGCAGGTGAGCGAGAGCATCGCCGAGTCCATGTCGCTCTGCGTGGGCTGACCCCCTCCGATCGGGGTGGCTGGGACGAGGAGTGGTTCGGGGTGGGCGGCGGATCTAGGGCATGGGATGCCGCGAGGAGATGAGATGTCGGCCTTCTCGACTCAATCTTGGGCATAGGGTAGGGAGAGATGGTGTGGGGAGGGAGAGACAAGGTCAACGGCGGTGGGTGAGGAGGACGGCGAGGTCGGTGGTGGGTGGGCGCGACGAGGAGAGGACAAGATCGGGAGGGCGACTTGTAGGAGGTTGCGGCGGCGACGAGGAGATGGGGACGAGGGACGAGGGGTGCGATTAGGGGATCTAAGCTAGGGTTTGGGCTGCGGGTGGTGGTATCTGTTTTCTTCTTTTCTTTTTTCTGTAGATAGATGGGTGGATGGATGGATGTGGGACGGAGAGATGGATGGATGGATGGATGTATGCATGGGCGCCATGTCATCGATCCGTGGGAAGAGTTTTGATTGGTTCGAAAAATTAGTGGTTTAAAATAGTTTCCAGGTACTAAAAATAGAGGGATTTTGTGAAGGAGCTATCAAAAATATTTCGCAAAAGGGCACAACACAAATTTTCACTAGGGTTAGACCACATTTTATGGATGAGGACCAATTTGTATGCATTTTTTATCATTGTAGCTATTTTTAATCATTTTCCAAGTGGCAAAACTGGGTTTTTTTGGGTAGAACCTACCAAATATTTGTTGCCAAATTGGACTCCATCAATTTTCTAAAATATTAGTCCATATTTAATATACAATTGACCAAACTTTTGGGTTTAAAAAATTTGATAGACCTCTCGTGAAAAAGAAAATTTTCTGCCGATTCACCTGGAAGCGGGTCAAATTTGAACTGCAACTGCCTCATAGTTTGCTCTTTATTTTTTAAAATCTTTTCTAGGTACAAAAGTACCTATTTAATCAGAGAAACACCAAAAGTTTTCCAAGATTCAACCACTAGCGAGGAACGGTCATGCCCGCCGTTTTGATCGTATTTTGAAATGGGCACGAAAAGTTCAAAAAAATAAAAAAAATTGGAAAACCTTCGCAATGTATCATTGTATGTGGCCAAGTTACCAGTAAAAATAATAAACTTGTCATACAGTAATTATTTTAAAAAAGTGTTCTCAGAAACGAGCAATCATGTGTGAAGATCAATGGCTTTCAAGCCAAATGATTGATGTTATGGTAGCATTCATGGTATAGTTTGTTCAAATGACCTCATATTATGCAGAAGGGTGCATATTGGAATGTCAAAGAATGTTGGCTAAGGAATTTTTCAATTTCTTGTGACGAAAAAATCATTTTCCATTTTTCGAGTGCCCAAAATGAGTTTTTTGTGAAGAACCTACCATATATTCGTTGCAAAATTGGAGCAAATCATTTTTATAAAATATTAGGACATATTTAATACAAAATTTATCAAATGGTTGGGTGTCAAAAGTTTTGATACACCTCTTGTGAAAAAGACAAAACTCTACCGATTTAGTTGAAAGCGAGTCAAATTTGAACTAGAGGTGCCTCATAGTTTGCTCTTTATTTTTTCAAAAAATAATTTCTAGGTAAATAAGTATATATTTAATCAGAAATCCAACAAAAGTATGGAAAGATTCAACCCCTAGCTATGAATGGTCATGCCTGCCGTTTCGATCGCATTTTGAAACGGGCATAAATAATTTAAAAAACAATAAAATGCAAAACCTTCGGATTGTGTCATCATATGTGACTAGGTTACCAATAAAAATAATAAACTTGTAATACGGTAATTATTTTAAAAAAGTGTTTTCAGAAGCGAGCTATCATGTGTGAAGATCACTGGTTTTCAAGACAAATGATCAATGTTATGGTAGCATTCATGATATAGTTGGTTCAAATGACCTCATATTATGCACAAGGGTGCATCTTGGAATGGCAAACAATGTTGGCTAAGAAAGTTTTCAATTTCTTGTGACGAAAAAATCATTTTCCATTTTTCGGGTGCCCAAAATGAGTTTTATTGTGAAGGACCTACTATATATTCATTCCAAAATTGGACCAAATCATTTTTATAAAATATTAGGACATATTTAAAGCCCAATTGATCAAATGTTCGGGTGCCAAAATTTTTGATACACCTCTCATGAAATAGACAAAACTCTACCAATTTAGTTGAAAGCGGGTCAAATTTGAACTAGAGGTGCCTCCTGGTTTGCTCTTTATTTTTTCCAAAAATCATTTCTAGGTAAATAAGTTTCTATTTAATCAGAGATCCAACAAAATTATGGCAAGACTCAACCCCTAGCTATGAATGGTCATGTCTGCCGTTTCGACCTCATTTTGAAACGGGCGTAAATAATTCCAAAAAAATGCAAAACCGTCGCATTGTGTCATGATAAAAGTTACCAGGAAAAATAATAAACTTGTAATACGGTAGTTATTTTAAAAAAGTGTTCTCAAAAATGAGCTATCATGTGTGAAGATTCGTGGCTTTCAAGCCAAATGATCAATCTTATGGCCACATTGATGGCATAGTTTGTTCAAATGATCTCATATTATGCACAAGGGTGCATGTTGAAATGGAAAACAATGTTGCTGAATGGAGTTTTAATTTTGTTTGCACAAAAAATTCATTTTCCTTTTGTCGAGTGCCCAGAATGAGTTTTTTGTAAAGGACCTACCAAATATTTGTTGCAAAATTGGACAAAATCATTTTTATAAAATATTAGGCCATATTGAATTCACAATTGGCAAAATATTTGGGTTCCAAAAGCTTTCGATCCACATCTAGTGAAAAAGACAAAACTCTACCGATTGAGTTGGAAGCGGGTGAAATTTGAACTGCAGCTGCCTTATAGTTTGCTCTTTATTTTTTCAAAAAATCATTTCTAGTTACATAAGTATCTATTTAATCAGAAATACATCATTTTGTGGCGATACGTCGAGGTTTGGATAGTGGCTGAGTGCCCCAACTCTAGAGCCCGTAAACTCGCATGCCCATCGCGTGGTCACCGTGTGACCGTGGCATTGCTAGGCATTCTGGGTGGCCTAGGCATGTCTAGTGGGTTGGGAACTCCCCAGGTAGGTGCTATGAAGAAAATGAAAATAGAAGATTCTCGCGAGGAGACCGAACTATGCTCAAACATGAATTAGCAGCCAAGTGTTTGATAAGTTGTACGAGAAATGCACATGGACAATGGGCGTGCGTTTTGGCTAACGATGATCATCTAGTAAGAAGACTGTCTTTAGAAATTTTCAGCTCAAATGGAGGAGTCTAGGTGGTACTTGCTTTGCAAAGTACCACACTGGACAGAAATATGAATGTTGAAGCTGGGCTCAAAATAATGAATGGATTGAGCTGAAATTTGGTGGAGGATGGTTATTTTGGCATAGGAAAGCATTGTAGAAAACTGATATCATTTGGACATGGCAAAGTGGTACTTCCTTCACAATGCTCTTCTCTGGACATAAACTTGGGAAAATTAGTGGGAGAAATTGGATAAATGAAATGATCTCAAATTTGGTGTAGCTAAGTTACATAGGTATGGTCATGCCCTCGTAAATATTTAGAAATAATGAAGCAATATATAATATAGTTTCTTCACAAAGCTTCTCTCTAGATAGAAACTTTGGAAATTTTCTGAGGAAGATTTACCTGGAAAATTGAGCTGAATATTATCATGTGGCAATTATTTGGGTATGTAAGAGTGACCAAAAAGTTTAAGGGTAATAGGGGGTGCCTAGATAGCACTTGCTTTGGAATGTGCCAATCTGGTCATAAAATAGAAATTGAACCTGGGCTCACATAGTTGATTCGATTGAGCTACAATTTGGAGGATGGTGATAATCTGGGCATATAAAATCTCTGTATAAATTTCATGCCATTTGGATATAGAAAATGGTACTTCCTTCACAATGCTCTCAAGTGAACAGAAAATTGGGAAAAATATTGAGGGAAAGTGGTTAAATTAAATGAGCTAACATTTGGTGGAGGGAGGTTCTCTGGGCAGGGTCATGTCCTGGTAAATTTGCAGCAATTATAAAGCAATATAAAATATAGTTGCTTCACAAACTGAAAATATTACCATAAACAAAGATTGGATGGTGAGCTCTCATGGATTGTTAGATGGGGCTAACATTTTTTGGAGAGCTATGATATGGGAACATAGAAGATATGGAAAAAATTCAACTCATTAGGATATGCATAACTAGTACTTCCTTTGCAAAGCTTCTAGGTGAACAAAAACTTTGGAAATTTGCCGAGGAAGATTTACTAGGTAAATGGAGCTGAATTTTGTCATGAGGCAATGATTTGGATAGGAAAGTGTGCCCAAAATTTTTGAGGGCAATCAAGAATATATAAATATCACTTCCTTCCCAAAGTGTTTTTCTGAACATAATAGGACAATGAATATTGTTGAATTATTTTTGAACTAGTCACGGAATGTTTTTGACATATTTCACGAATGTATAATCCAAAGAATTTATGAGAATTGTTTGGGAATATTGGGAATAACAGAAATATAGGTTGCTTCACAACCTAGGGCGAAAATTGACACATGGACATGACACATAGGCAAAACTGACGAGGTGGCGCCTTGTCATCGCAACCCACCACAATTTTACAAGGTTATGACCATTTGCATTGGAAGTGATCAGCTAGAAATAAGGCAGCGGACCAGTGTTGTCTGGTTTACGACCATTTCATGTATGGAAATTATGACCTTTCTGACCAAAATGGTCGTTATAGTTGAGGGCTGGGAGACCTCCGAATAGCTTACGACCAATTGGTCTCAAATGGTCATAGATTTACGACCATTTCTTCTAGGGTCACTGATAGAAGGTCACAAGTTGACATATTTCTTGTAGTGTATTACTGTAAAAAGCACTCCTATTCCTCCTCCCGTCACTAGTGTCGAGTCTTGTGATATTAATATCGCTTTGTTGAATCTTGTCATGAAAGTTCAATTTTCTGGTACTCCAAATGAGGATGCCGCGTCCGATCTAAACACCTTTGTGGAATTATGCGATATGCAAAAGAAAAATATGTGGACAATGATATTGTGAACTTGAAATTGTTTCCTTTGTCCTTGCGGGATCGTGCAAAAAATTGGTTTCCTTCTTTTCCTCACAATAGTATCGATTCTTGGGATAAGTGCAAGGACACTTTTATTACAAATATTCTCTACCCATGAAATTATTTACCTTAGAACTCAAATCATGAATTTGAAGCAACTTGAGCATGGACATGTTTTACAATATTGGGGAAGAATGAAATTGATGCTAAGAAATTGTGCTACTCATGGTTTAAATCTTTGGATGATCATACAATTTTAGATGAGGGATTGAATTTTGTCTATAGAGATCTTTTAGATTCTATCGTGGGTGGTACTTGTATGGAAATTATTTTGGGTGAAGCTACCAAATTGCTAGATAATATTATGGCATATTATTCACAATGGCATACTGAAAGAGCACCTAGTAGTAAAAAGGTTAATTCGGTGGAGGAAATTAGTACTTTGATTGAAAAAGTTGATGCTCTTATAATGTTGGTTGCTAGTAAAATTGCTCCTCTTTATCTTAATGATGTTGCTTTGTCTACTTTCATTAAGTAAAATAGTGATTCCGTAGATGTGAATTTCATCTCATGAAATAATTTCCATAACAATGCTTATAGAGGTAATTTTAATCCTAGGCCTTTCTATGGAAATTCCTCTAATAATTATGGTAATTCCTATGGCAATTATTATGATTATAGTAATAAGAACCTGTCTGATCTTGAGAGTAATTTCAAAGAATTTAGCAATGATCAAAAGTCTTTCAATACTACGATAGAAAAAAACTTGAATAGGATTGATGATATGTCTAGAAGCATTGATAGAATTTTCAATGAAGTAAAAAATCTCAAGTTGCATGATTTTCCACCCTAATGAATCACTTAATGCTTTATATGTTTCTATGGATGAAAGTAAGAAAAGAAACGATATGCTTAGAGCTAAAAGAGTATTTTAGAAAAACTGTTTTCTAGCGATTACTTTCATAACAATGATGAAGATCCTAAAATGATTGGTGTTTGGTATATTGAATACATATTTAGTAATGTTCAAATTGATGATAAAGGGACTAAATAAGAGTCAACTTTGGCTAGAGGGCATTTCAATGATCTGGGAGGTGAAAGTCTTGATGAAATTTTGATAAAAGTGAGTTCGGAGAGGTCAAAACTTTAAGTAGTGATGTGCCCAATATTTTTATTACGAAGACTTTAATTAGGGTTGCTCCTTTGTTAATTGTATTTATTTTCTGCAATCTATGATAAATTCACCTCATGCTTATGAACAAAATAAAGCTTTTGATAAACATAGTGTTGATGCCATGATGAAATCTTTAGAAGAAAAGTTGTAATTAGAGATCTCAATTCCTAGAAAATTGCATGATGAGTGGGAACCTACCATTAAATTCAATATTAAAAATTATGAATGCTTTTATTTGCGTGATTTGGGTGCTAGTGTTTCCACAATTCCGTACTCTCTATGTCATGTGCTTGGTCTTACCAATACTGAAGAATGTTCTCTTAATTTGCACTTGACAAATTCTACTATTAAAAAGCCTTTGGGAAGAATTAATGATGTTCTTATTCTTGCAAACAGGAATTATGGGCCCATTGATTTTATTATTCTTGATATTGATCGCAATTCGTGTTGTCCAATCATACTTGGTAGACCGTTTTTACGCACTATAGGTGCCATGATTGATATAAAAGAAGGCAATATTAAGTTCAAGTTTCCTCCTAGAAAGGTTGTGGAATACTTCCCTAGAACAATAATCAAGAAATCATATTAATCAATCATGAGGGCCTTCTATCACGTGAAAACTAAGAATGACAATACTTGAAATTGTGCGTTATGCCTAGCTAGGGACGTAAAACGATAGCGCTTGTTGGGAGGCAACCCAATGATGAAATTATTTTTATCTTTCCCTTTATGTTTTTGAGTGTTTTCACAATTATTATTCTATTATGATTGTCTTTTTATGTTTTATTTTTTGTTTGTTCCAAGTAAAGCCTTTAGGATGATCCATAAGATGAGTAGAAACAATCTTGAATCTGAAACAAAAACTTTGTTCCCCATGCACGGATTTTATTTTTTACTGGAACATGATATTGAGCTGAAATTCTAACACAATATTTCTATAAAAATCATTTAAATTTTACTAATTTTTTAGAATATTTAAAGTTGCAGAAGTATGGGCAGAGTACAGATTACTACAGATTGTTCTGTCCGAAAGAGATTCTGTTTTCGTTGCATTGTGTGCTTGTATTGATGAATCTATGGCTTGTATAGGGGGGTATAAGTCATGGGAAAGTTAGATTACATTAGGTATAATGCAATAACAAAATATGAATTGATTTACAAGAGTGCCTAAAGTGGTAATTTGCTTTATTATATAACGGATCTCACGATAATTTTGTCAACTTTTCTGTGATTGAAGTTTTCATGTTTTGGGTGAGATCCCGATGGATGAAGGAATAAGGATTAAGAAGATCCTAAGCTTGGAAAAGCTACAGCACCCCAAGGTAATATCCAAAGAGTAACAAGCAACTAATCTTGGGGATGCCTTGAGTGGCATCCCCTCTTTCTTCTAAACAAGCATTGGTATTTTACTTGGAACTATATTTTTATTCCTCACATATCATGAGTTTTGCTTGGAGCATCTTGTATATTTTCATTATTCTATTTTATCCTTGCTGCACACACCTAATTGAGAGTGCCAAAATTATTCTATGATTTTCTAGAATTGCTCTTTATGCTTCACTTAAATATATTGAGCAAAGGAATTGCCCGTATGCTTAACTTATATGTTTTTGAGCACGTCATGCTTTTACATGTTTGAAGAAATTCTCTCATGCTTCACTTATACTCCCTCCGTTCCTTGATATATGGTGTATAGATTTTTGAGAAAAAATCCAAAATATAAGGCGTATTGTGTTGCACCACTCGTTTGGATATTTGTTTTAGGGATTTCATTACATTTCCTTATATCACGCAAGCTCCTCTATTTCCCGATGTTAATTTGTCCCGTGTAATCTCGGCCAAATCTTGTGAATTTTCTCCTCCACGTGTGTTATTTAATTTCCATGGCTAAAACTGTATTCCCTATATTTAGGAACGGAGGGAGTATTAATTTGAGAGTTAGTAATTTTGAAGAAATACTCTCATGCTTGACTTATATTGTTGTGAGAGATGAAACTTGTATGCTCATGTTCTTCACTTATATCCATGTGATCTTATCCAAAGCAAATGCAATATTTCAATTTAGTCCCAAAGTGATAGATATATTCAAGAGGTATATAAAAAATACTTTCATAAAGATCACTGGACAAATTAAACTAGATTCTTTGTAATAGTTTTCATACATGACAATAGTAATATGTGAGTTATCTTAGTGAGTAATTATGCTTAGTAAGAATATTGATGTTAAGGTTTGTGATTCCCTGTGCAACCAAGAAAATCAATAGTTTTGCTACGAAATTACATTCTACTCATGGTGCATTATTCAGTGTTAGTTATGCTTAATTCTCGCTTATGTGATTCTCCGTTTCATGGTTGGATGGTTCTCAATCTATTTGCTAGCCTTCACTTGTACTAAGTAGAAATACCACTTGTGCATCCAAAATCCTTAAACTAGTTCTGCCATATGAGTCCACCATACCTACCTATATACGGTATATCCATGCCGTTCCAATCAAGTTTGTATGTGCCCTCTCTCAATTTTCCAAATAAATTTTCTTTTGTCTGTTCTTGTACTGCTCATGAAACGGTAGGGGGTAACAGATATTTTTCCATGCTAGATGTGTTATTCTCAAGATGAGTGTTTATTCACTTGTCATTGCACGGGAGTAGGGAGGTAATAGGGATGCCCGGTCCCAGAATGAAAAAGAAAAAAATACTTACTTTATGTTGTCAAATAATAAATTCCTTATAAAGTGTTGGTATGGAAGGAAACCGTGGCTTTGGCTAGCCATGGAAAGAGAAACTATGGTGGAAAGAGGAATAAACTTTATTTTTTGTTTGGGAACCGCCTATGATGTATCTAGCGTGGAAAGATATTGAACTCTCTCAGTTGTCTTCGTTGACAAGAAAGGCAATTGAGCTTTGGCACCTCTACAAATCCCTACTTTCCTCTACGAAGGGCCAATCTATTTGCTTTATGCAATTTTTATTGTTCAATTTGAGTCTCTATCTTATCTTATAAAGCACCAACTAGCAGGCACTATGATCTTAATTGAGCATTAGGTGTAGCTAATATTTGAGTGTGTATTGTGAATGGATCAATCATTGAGCATGATGGGCTAGGGATAACTTGTTTTAGCATTGATATTTTGAAAGACATGGTTGCTTGTTGATATGCTTGAGTATTAATGTTTTCGTGTCAAAACTGGACTAATGCTTTGAACCATCTAAAAGTCCCAATGTCCATGCTACAAAGAAAAGAATATATGATGAACATGTTAGGCAGCATTCCACATCAAAAATTATGTTCTTATCATTTACCTACTTGAGGACGAGAAGGAATTAAGCTTGGGGATGTTGATACGTCTCCAACATATCTATAATTTTTGCTTGTTCCATGTTGTTATATTATCAATCTTGTATGTTTTACTATCATTTTATAGCAACTTTATATCATTTTTTGGGACTAACCAATTTACATAGTGCCAAAGTGCCACTTGCTGTTTTTTGCTTGTTTTTACTTTGCCGAAAATCAGTACCAAACGGAGCCCAAACGCTGCGGGAATTTTTGGAGAATTTTTATGGACAAGAAGACCCAGGATGGGCTAAAGAATAACAAGAGAGGGGGACCAGGGTGGTCACCCTCCACCAGGGCACGCTAGAGGCCCCTAGCACGGCCTTGTGGAGGCTGCCCACCTTGGGGACCCCCCCTCAACCGAAAATTCGCCCTATAAATTCCCAAATATTAGGAGAACTCTAGAGGAGTCGAAGAAACACAATTCTAGCCGCCACAAGTTCAAGAACCTCGCGATCCAATCTAACAATATCACGAAGGGGTTCATCTTCATCATAGGTGCCTCTCTGATCATGCGTGAGTAGTCCACCATAGACCCACGGATCCGTAGACAGTAGCTAGATGGATTCCTCTCTCTTTATGATTCTCAACGCAATGGTCTCTTGGAGATCTATTTGATGTAATTAATTTTGCGGTGTGTTTGTTGGGATCCGATGACTTTTGAGTTCATGATCAGTTTCTATCCATGAATAAGAATTGAGTCTTCTTTGATATCTTATTTTCATGATTACTTATAGCCTCGTATTTCTTCTTCAAATATTTTGTTAGGTTAGGCCAAATAGATCGATTTTTCTTGCCATGGGAAGAGGAGATTTGTGATGGGTTCAATCTTGTGGTATTCTTCCCTAGTGACAGAAGGGGCAACAAGACATGCATGTATCGTTGCTATTAAGGATAACAAGATGCAGTCTATTCCTACATGAATAGATCTTGTATAAATCATGTCACCGTTCTTATTGCATTACTATGTTTTCCCATGAACTTAATACACTAGATTCATGCTAGATAGTGGACGATGTGTGGAGTAATAGAAGTAGATGCAGAATCATTTCAGTCTACTTATCTTGGAAGTGATGCCTATATAATGATCATTGCCTGGATATCATCATGATTATTTAATTTTCTATCAATTTCCCAACAGTAATTTGTTCACCCATCGTGTGCTATACTCATGAGAGAAGCCACTATTGAAACCTACGGCCCCCAGTTCTACTTTTCCAATATATTGCTTTCCTATCTATTATTTTTTCCTTTTTTCAGATCTATTAATCCAAAAACACCAAAAATATCTTGCTGCATTGTTCGTTTACTTATTTTATTTTGTGATCTTGCGAGATCTATTTGCCAAAACTATCATTACCTAATCTATCTTATTACCATAGAGAGCTTGACAACCTCTCTTTCGTGTCGGGTTGCAAGTATTTGTTATTTGTGTGCAGGTGTTATTTAAGTGGGTGTGTGATCTTCCTCTACTAATTGATACCTTGGTTTCATAACTGAGGGAAATACTTACCGTCGTTGTGCTACATCACCCCTTCCTCTTTGCGGAAATAACGATGCAGTCTCAAGCCACGTCATCGACATGTGGAGCTCGTTATGGATGCCTCTGGGTCTGTTGTCATGAAGGGATTGCACTATTGGCATGGCCCCCTTGACATCACCGTCAGTCTGGGCCGCCGTCACCGTCCGCGGGCGTGGCGACAGCTCTGCTGTTGGAAATATGCCCTAGAGGTAATAATAAAGTGGTTATTATTATATTTCCTTGTTCATGATAATTGTTTATTATCCATGCTATAGTTGTATTGATTGGAAACTCAAATGCTTGTGTGGATACATAGACAACACTATGTCTGTAGTATGCCTCTAGTAGACTAGCTTGTTGATCAAAGATGGTCAAGGTTTCCTAGCCATAGACATAAGATGTCATTTGATAACGGATCACATCGTTAGGAAAATGATGTGACGGACAAGACCCAAACTATGAACATAGCATATGATCGTGTCAGTTCGTTGCTATAGTTTTTTGCATGTGAAGTATCTATTCCTATGTTCGTGAGATCATGCAACTCACAGACACCTAAGGAATACCTTGTGTGTATCAAATGTCGCAACGTAACTGGGTGACTATAAAGATGCTCTATAGGTATCTCCAAATGTGTCTGTTGAGTAGGCATGGATCAATACTGGCATTTGTTACTCCGTGTGACGGAGGGGTATCTCAGGGCCCACTCGGTAATACAACATCACAATTAGCCTTGGAAGCTAAATTACTAAATAGATAGCCACATGATCTTGTATTACGGAACGAGTAAAGACACCTTCCAGTAAAGAGATTGAACTAGCTATAGAGATACTAATGATCGAATGGCGGGCAAGTAACTTGCCGATGAACAAAGGGAATTGCATACGGGATTAACTAAATCCTTGACATAAAGGTACAACCGATAAGTATCTTCGTAGAATATGTAGGAACCAATATGGGCATCCAGGTCCCGCTATTGATTGTTGGCCGTAGAGGTGTCTCGGTCATGTCTGCATAGTTCTCGAACCCACAAGGTCTACACACTTAACGTTTGGTGACGATGTAAGTATAGTTGAGTTGTTATGTTGGTGACCAAAAGTTGTTCGGAGTCCCGGATGAGATCCCGGACATGACGAGGAGCTCCAGAATAGTTCGGAGGTAAAGATAGATATATGGGATAATAGTGTTCTGTCTCTAGAAGGGTTCCATAATTCACCGGAAGGGGTTTCAGATGTTTCCCGAAATGTTCGAGTACAAGAAAACATTATTTGGGACAAGGGGTAAAGCAAACGAGGCTTTAGGAAGGTGCAAAAAGGAGTTTTGTAGAGGCCAGGGCCAGACACCAGGGACCCTGGCGTCTGGTCCTGGAGTCCGAGGAGGACTCTTGCCTTGCGTGCCAAACCGTTTGAGGATGCTCTTTCTCCAAGTTTCGACCCCATAGCTCAAAATATAAATAGAGTGGCAGGGCTAGCACCAAGAACACATAAGGATTTCCCCAAACCGTGTGTTGGCATCACCGCCCCTCTAGTTTATCCTCTGTCATAGTTTCTGTTGTGCTTGGCAATGCCCTACGGGAACTATTCTTCACCACCACTGTCACCATGTCATCCTGCTACCGGAACTCTTGTACTACCTTAGCCCTCTTGCTGGATCAAGAAGGCGAGGACGTCATCAAGCTATACATGTGTTGAACGCGGAGGTGCCGTCCGTTCGGTGCTAGATCGTTATTGGATAGCAAGACGGCTTGTGATTTGGATCGCGAAGACGTTCGACTACATCAACCGCATTTCTTAATGCTCCCGCTTAGTGATCAACAAGGGTATTGGATACGATCTCTCCTCTCCTAGATGCTCATCTCCTAGTTTGATCTTGGTGAAGCATAGGAAAGTTTTTGTTTCCCCAACAATGGCATCATGAGCTAGGTCTATGCGTAGATGAAATCTCGAGTAGAACATAAAGGAGTTTGTGGGCATTGATGCTCAGATTGCTTCCTCCCTTGGCCTTTTCTTGATTCAGTGGTATTATGGGATGAAGCGGCCCGGACCAACGTTTCTCGTCCACGTATGAGAGACCGGTTCCATCGACTAACATGTGACTTTGTTGCATAAAGATGGCTGGTGGGTGTCTGTCTCTCCCACTTTAGCTGGATCGGATTCGACAAAGGTGGTCCTTGAGAATGTAGAATAGCAATTTGTGTATCAACTTGTGGTTTTGTGTAGGTAAGAATCGTTCTTGCTATACTCATAGAATCCATGTAAAGTATGCAACAACAGTCAGAGGACATCTAACTTGTTTTTGCAGGGTATGCTGTGACATGACACGGCCAATGACATGATGAGATATATGTGATGTATGAGATGATCCTGTCTTGTATAGAATATCACGACTTGCATGTCGATGAGTACGGCAACCGGCAGGAGCCATAGGGTTGTCTTTAATTATTGTATGACTTGCATGTCAATCATTAAGCACTATGGAATGCTTTACTTTATTGCTAAGCAGTAGCAATAGTAGTAGAAGCATGGTGAGCGCAACAACCCCTATGGCGACATAATGATGGAGATCATGATGATGGATATCATGGTGTTATGCCGGTGATGATGGAGATCATGCCGATGCTTTGAAGATGGAGATCAAAAGCACAAGTTCATGGCCATATCATGTCACTTATGATTGTGACATTAATCCTTTTATGCATCTTATTTTGCTTAGGACGACAGTAGCATTATAAGTTGATCCCTCACTAAAATTTCAAGATAAATTTTTGTTCTCCCCGAGTATGCAACCTTGCGAAAGTTCATCGTTTCGAAGCACCATGTGATGATCGGGTGTGATAGACTCTACATTCACATACAATGGGTGCAATCCTGTGTTGCACGTGCGGAACACTGGGGTTAAACTTGACGAGCCTACCATGTACAGACATGGATTCTGAACACAAGAGACCAAAAGGTCAAACAAGAGTCATATAGTAGATATGATCAATATGGATATGTTCACCATTGAAACCACCTCATCTCACGTGATGATCGGACTTGAGTTGGTGAATTTGTATCATGTATCACTCGAATGACTAGAGCGATGTCAATTGGAGTGGGACTTTTTTAAGTAATATGATTAACTAAACTCATTATCTTGAACAATAGTCTTAGTAACCTTTGGAAATTTATGTTGTAGATCAATGGCTCGCGCAGTAGTTCCCCTGAAGTTCAATGCGTTCCTAGATGATGGAAATAACTTTGTAGATTAGGCCTATAATCTGAGGATTATCCTCATGGCTTCTGAAAAGGTTTATGTCCTTGATGCACCGCTTAGTGAAGCACCCGCTCCAGTGTTTTCTGCCGACGTTGTGAACACCTGGCAGTCGCGTTCTTAAGATTATTCAATGGTTCAATGTGCAATTTTGTATGGCTTAGAACCGGGACTTCCAAGGCGTTTTGAACGTCATGAATCATATGAGATGTTCCACGAGTTGAAGTTTATCTTTGAAAAGAATGCACGGATCGAGAGGTATGAGACGTCCAATAATTTCTATGCTTGCAAGATGGAGGAGAATGGGTATGTCAGTGAACATATACTCAGAATGTCTGGGTATTCGAACCGTTTGGCTAAGTTAGGGATGCCCCTTCTACCAGAGGCGATGACTGATAGAATTCTTCAATCATTGTCACCTAGCTACAAAATCTTCGTGATGAACTATAACATGCAACGCATGAAAAAGTCAGTCACGTAGTTGTTTGTGCTGCTGAAAGTCATTGAGTCTGAAATTCAGAAGGAGCATCAAGTGTTGATTGTAAATAAAACCACTAGTTTCAAGAAGAATGGCAAGGTCAAGAAGGGTAACTCGAAGAAGAGTGGCAAAGCAGTTGCCCTTCCCGTGAAGAAACCCAAGGCTAGACCCAAGCCCGAAACTGAGTGTTTTCATTGTAAGGGAACTGGTCACTGGAAGCGGAACTGCCCCAATTAGTTGTCCAACAAGAAGGAGACTAATACCAACCAATGTATATATGATATACATGTTATTTATGTGTACATTACGAACTCTTGTTGTAGTGCCTGGGTATTTGATACCGGTTCGGTTGCTCACATTTGCAACTCAAAGCAGGAGCTACAGAATAGACGGAGGCTGGCAAAAGACGAAGTGACGATGCACGTGGGAAATGGTTCCAAGGTTTATGTGATCACCACCAGCATGCTCTCTCTTCGATTACCATCGGGATTAGTTATGAACCTAAATAATTGTTATTTAGCATCTGCATTAATCATGAACATTATATCTGGATCTTCTTTATTGTGAGACGGTTACTCATTTAAATTAGAGAATAATGGTTGTTCTATTTATATGAGTAATATCTTTGATGGGCATGCACCCAATGTGAGGGGTTTATTCTTATTGAATCTC
Source organism: Hordeum marinum (assembly GCA_022496015.1). NCBI lineage: Eukaryota > Viridiplantae > Streptophyta > Magnoliopsida > Poales > Poaceae > Hordeum > Hordeum marinum. Next base: position 514,377,770 of record CM039676.1, on the reverse strand, counting down.
GATAGTGATGATACACATGTTCATAAAACTGATGCCAAAAGATGTAGAGTTGATAATGACAGTACCACTTTCTTGTGGCACTAACACTTAGGTCATATTGGTGTAAAACGCATGAAGAAGCTCCAGGCTGATGCCTCATGGGTAAGATGACTAAGACCATGTTCTCTGGAACAATGGAACAGGCAAGTGACTTGTTGGAAATCATACATACTGATGTGTGCGGTCCAATGAGCACTGAGGCGCGCGGTGGATATCGTTAGTTTCTCACCTTCACCAATGAACTGAGTAGATATCGGTATATTTAATTAATGAAAAACAAGTCTGAAATGTTTGAAAAGTTCAAGCAGTCTCAGAGTGAAGTTGAGAATCATCATAACAAGAAGATTAATTCCTATGATCTGGTCGAGGAGGAGAATATCTGAGTTATGAGTATGGCAATCACTTAAGACAATGTGGAATTGTTTCATAATTGATATCGCATGGAACACCACGGAGTAATTGTTTGTCCGAACGTCGTAATCGAACCTTATTGGATATGGTGCGTTCTATGATGTCTCTTGCCGATTTGCCACTACCGTTTTGGGGTTATGCATTAGAGACAACTACATTCACTTTAAATAGGGAACCATCAAAATATGTTGAGATGACGCCGTATGAACTGTGGTTTGGTAAGAAACTAAAGTTGTCATTTCTGAAAGTTTGGGGATATGATTCTTATGTCAAAAAGCTTCAGCCTCAAAAGCTGGAACACAAAGCGGAGAAATGCGTCTTCATAGGATATCCAAACGAGACGGTTGGGTATACCTTCTATCTCAGATAATAAGGCAAAGTGTTTGTCTCTAAAAACGGGTCATTTCTTGAGAAAGAGTTTCTCTCGAAAGAATTGAGTGGGAGGAAGATAGAACTTGATGAGGTTGTTGAACCTTTGTTTCAACTAGAGAGTAGCGCAACGCAGAAAGATATTTCTTTGGAGCATGCATCAGCTAAAGAGGAAGTTAATGATGGTGATCATGAAGCTTCACATCAAGTTAATATCAAACCTCATAGGTCGACAAGGGCACGTACTACTCCTGAGTGGTACAATAACCCTGTCTTAGAGGTCATGTTATTGGACAACGATGAACCTACGGGCTATGGAGAACGATGATGGTCCTGGATTCCAAAAAATGGTTAGAGGTCATGAAATCCAAGATGGGATCCATGTATGAAAACAAAGTTTGTACTTTGGAAGTATTACCTGAAGGGCGAAAGTCCATTCAGAACAAATGGATCTTTAAGAAGAAGACAGACGCGGACGGTAATGTCACCGTCTATAAAGCTCGACTTGTGGCAAAGGGTTTTTCACAAGTTCAAGGAGTTGACTACAATGATACCTTCTCACCCGTAGCGATGCTTAAGTCTGTCGGAATCATGTTAGCAATAACTGCATTTTTCAATTAAGGAATTTTGCAGATGGATATCACAACACTGTACCTTAATGGTTTCCTTAAGGAAGAGTTGTATATGATACAACCAGAAGGTGTTGTCGATCTAGAGAATGCTGACAAAGTTTGCAAACTCCAACAATCCATTTATGGACTGGTGCAAGCGTCTCGGAGTTGGAATCATCTCTTTGATGAGGTGATCAAAGCGTTCGGGTTTATACAGGTTTACGGAGAAGCTTGTAATTACAAGAAACAGGGTGGGAGCTCTATAGCATTTCTAATATTATATGTGGATGACATATTGCTGATTGGAAACAATATAGAAATGTTGGAAAGCATGAAGCAGTATTTGAACAAGAGTTTTTCAATGGAGGACCTAGGAGAAGTTGCTTTCATACTAGGCATCAAGCTCTATAGCCATAGATCGAGATGCTTCATAGGACTTTCACAGAGCACATACCTCGATAAATTTTTGTAGATGTTCAAATGGATCCGTCCAAGAAGGGGTACTTGCCTGTATTGAAAGGTGTGAAGTTGCGAAGAGTCAATGCACAGTGACTACAGAGGATAGAGAGAATATGAGTGTCATCCCCTATGCTTCTTCCATAGGCTCTATCATGTATGCAATGATGTGCACAACACCCGATGTCAGCCTTGCCATAAGTATGTCCGGAAGGTTTCAAAGTGATCAAAGAATGGAACACTAGACGGCGGTTAAGAATATCCTTAAGTACCTGAAAAGGACTACGGAAATGTTTCTCGTTTATGGAGGTGATCAAGAGCTCGTTGTTAAGGGTTAAGTCGATGAAAGCTTTAACACTGATCCGGATGACTCTAGGTCTCAAACCGGATACGTATACATTCTCAATGGGGGAGCGACAAGATGGTGCAGTTCCAAGTAGAGCGTGGTAGCTGATTCTACATGCAAAGAGGAGTACATCAATGCCTCGGAGGTGGCGAAGGAGTTCATGACGGGTCTTGGATGAAGGAGTTCATGACGGGTCTGGATGAAGGAGTTCATGACGGGTCTTGGAGTAGTACCTAGTGTAGTGAACGCAATGACTCTGTTTTGAGACAACACTGGTCCCATTGCTCTGTCCAAGGAACCAAGGTTTCACAAGAGGACCAGACACATAAAGCGACGCTTCAATTGCATCCGGGATTACATCAAGGAGGAGGAAATAAATATTTGCAAAGTGCACATCTGAATGTTGCAAACTGTCACATCCCTAGCTTTAGCATGCACTAGGGTCCATGCTTGTGATTGCATCATGTTTAATTTCTTTTAAAACTTGAAATGGGCATGATCAAAACCCTAGCACAATTTCTATTCAAATAGGTTCAATCAAAATATTTTTCGATGATCCAAAGTGGCTCTGAAAAATGTTCTACTTCTCTGGAATAATTTGGCAACATAAACCAGGGGTGGTGCATCTTTTACAAATGTCATTTTGGATATTTAATTAAATCAATAATTATTTAGATTGGGGTTTTAATTGCTATAAATAGTTTTATAACTTCAATAAATTTGAAACATGGCCAGGGCCTTTGGAATATTTCCTTTAGTGCCCAAAAAAAGTTTCATATTTTTATAAAATATTTTAGTGCCTAAAATAAAACAAATTAAATACCAGAAAAAATTAAAAAAAGAAGAAGGAGGCCCAGGAGGGGCTGGCCTAGCGGCCCAGCTGCCAGTCACCCCCAACCTCCCGCCAAGAGGATTGGGGCATGTGGCTGGGGCGCGCCGGCACGCGCGGGCCACCTCCCACCTGGCTGCTTGCCTCTGGAGGCCACAGAGAGCACCATTGCGACCCCCTCACCATGCCCTTCTTCTCCTCTCTCTCTCCCCTTCCGCTCTCCCTCTCTTCCCCCCTCCTATCTCTCCCGCCCGGACTGAAGCCGCCTACGATCCGCTGTCCCCGCGCGTCCCCGACCTCACCACCGGCGCCAGAGACCCCTCAGTGAGGCCCCGGTCCTCCTCCCCCTAGCCTCGCCACCATTTTCCTCTTCTAGCCCCGCCAGCCACCGGAACCGAGCAGAGCTCACCACCGGCCATGGCGTAGCCATGGCCATAGCAACCATAGCTTGCGCCTGACCCCGGCTTTGTGTCCAGGGCACTCTTAGGAGCCCATAGCCGCCCCTAGCCCCTTTGTCCGCAGCCCTAGCCTCGACCCCTTGCTCCCCGAGCTCCGGCCGCTATAGTCGCCGTCGCCGGGGATGCTGCGGGCCGCCCTGTGTCGTCTTGTCTGCTAGGATGGATGCGGCTCGCTTCCCATGTCCGATAGCGCCGCTCCGCGTGCCAAATGGTGGCCGAGAGCAAGATTCTAGTGAGCCTCCGCTGTCGGTTTGGTCGCCGCCGGCCAAACTCCGGTGGGGCTGACGTGGCAGTTATTAGCGCTAACCCCGCGGCTAATTAACCCACGCAGTCAGTGACAGTGGGCCCCACAAGCGGGTCAAACCCCAGTCAGCGCGGGGTTTGACCCTGCTTAGTGGTGGGTCACTGACTAGTGGGTCCTACTGGTCAGTTTGACCTAGACCGGTCGTTTGACCAGGCTGACGTCATAGTGACATCAGGCTGACGCAATAATGCATTTTTGTATTTTTAAATAATTCCAGAAATTTCTAAAAACCTAGAAAATTCATATAAATTAATCTGTAAGTTAGATGAAAATAATTTATATATGAAAATTGATCAGAAAAATCCAATGAATCCATGTGTACCATTTTCATGCATGTTAGTGCAACCTAAGTAGATGAACTTGGACATTTTGGTTCAAATGCATTATGGAACTCCATATATGAAATTGAATTTGAACCTTGAGTACAAACCTACTTCATTTAAATCTGTTGCTAGATGCATTAGCTCAAACACATCATATTGCCATGTCATATTCATGCATCATGTTGTTGCATTTGATGTGTATTGATTTGTTCCCCTTCGATGGTTGTTCTTTGTGTTAGGCACTGTTCCAGAGGATACAGTCGAGTATCCATTTGAGGAGCAGTAACATGTGATCGTCTTATCAGGCAAGCAACCCCTTTTGAACATATCTGATACAATCCCACTCTCTCACTCTTGCTCTCACTTATTACATTAGGACATAACGTTTCAACTTTTACATGTTCCGGTAGTTGAACCCATTCCTCCGCATGACCTATCATTGTCACAGTAAATAGCTGAACCATGCAACCTAGCATACCTTCTAGATGCTTGAGCCATGTTGTGCCTTTAACCTGCTATGCTTGCTATGATTAGAGTTCTGTCAGGTCTGATTCATCTGGATGATGAACCAGAGTGAACTAATCTTGTTATGATGATGAGAGTTAAGTTGTGAACCTGATTTGATAAAGGTAGCGATGAGAGGCCATATAGGAGTACATGGAGGGTTGTCTCATTGGGACTGTCCGTAAGAACTGAGTCATGTGTATGTTGTCCAAGACTAGCTACTACCGCACATTGGGACCCTTAATTGACTTTCTCGACTTATTAATCGACTTGATCTCTATCCAGGAGTTGCCACTAGTTTCTGGTGTTTCTAGGATATGCTAGTAGTCTACCGAGTGGCATCCCGTACAGGTGGGCTTGGGACAGACTAGGCATTGTGGCCCGGTGTACCAAGCGTAGTACCATCCGTCTAGGTGGGCTTGGGAACTTTGTACAAATCATTTGGGGCCATTGAGGAAACTTCGACCGGACTTCCTTGCGGGTTCAGTCTCAAATAGGCGATAAACCTGGACTAGAGTCTTGTGTGGTTAGTCCGGTCGTGGCCGACTCCCTCGGTAGGCTTCTGCTTGAAGGTTGCCGAGGTGCCTTTTTACGAGCACATGGTGGTAAGTGGCAGGAGCATGTCTGACGAAGTACACCCCTACAGAGTAATCAATATATTCGAATAGCCACGACCACAGATATGGACTACTTGGATACTTATATGGGTCATAGACAATTTAAAGGGTTACTCATAAAAGCTTCAAGACAAGTGTGAGTACCGTGGATGGCACTCTCGTAGGAAGACGGGAGCGGATCCATGGTGGTGTATTGTTGTGGTGTTAGTGGACTCGTGTACGCTTCACAAAACTTTTCAAAGTCATGAAAGTCGTAGTACAGGATAGCCACCGAGTCAAAGCTGGCTTGCTGCATTGAAACCCACAACCTCCGTGTTGATACCGATGCATATGTAGTTAGTTCTGATGTAAGTCTTGCTGAGTACTCAGTACTCGTTGTTGCTTAATTATGTTTTTGCAGAGGGGACTCCAGTCACGCTAGTGGTATCTACGATAAGATCGATGTTGGCCATTTAGCTTGGGAATCCCGGCTAGAGGTCTGGTTCCTATGGAGGGCCTTGTAGATAGACAGGTTTCCTCAGCCTTCTTCTTTTCTAGATGTGTGTACACAGACATGTTAAGCTTCCGCTTGTTGTTTGTATGATTTGTGTGTTGGGTCATGTGACCCCTATTTGTAATATCACACTATGTTGGCTCTTATGAGCCTCCTAAATAAATGTTGTGTTGTTGTATGGTTATGTTGTGATGCCATAGTTGTATCTATGCATATCGGGCATGTCATGCGTACGTGTGACGTGCAATGATATGTATGTGATTCGACACCTAGTTGTGTGCCTTTAGTAGTACTCTTTATAGGGAACTGTCTCTTTGTGCTTCCACCGAGCCTTGGTAGCTTGCTACTACTCCGGACACATTGACTGACCGGCATGTATCCTTGTTTGCTGCTGTGACTGTCCCTCCGTGGAAATGTCTCGCAGTGTAATGGAGTCCTTGTAGCCTGCTACGACTCTTCTACGTGCAATGATGACATTTATGTCCCACGGCGTAATGGAGTCCTTGTAGCTTGCTATGACTCGTCTACACACGCTAGAGGTCGACACCTGCATTGTTGGGTTACGTATGCCTGTTCCTGTACAGATGTGCCACTTGGGTTCTACGACTAGTCATGTTGACCCGGGTTCTTTGAGCTTTGAATGCTAGCGACATATTACATACGTGAGCCAAAAGACGCAAATGGTCCCAGCCTAGGTAAGGTGGCAGCCGTGGAGTTAACCGTGCATGAGGCCGCAAAGTGATGTGATGTGTTACATGCTGGATTCTTATGGCTTAGGATCGGGGTCCCGACACAAACCCCTTGACTAAACCTCTTCCAAGGGCTAAACATGATCAACACCAGAACTGTATGGGTGTTATATTCATTACAATGTAAATCACATGTGAGCTACATTGTTGACTCTAGGGCAACTAGGAGACTGATGGAAATATGCCCTATAGGTGATAATAAAGTGGTTATTATTATATTTCCTTGTTCATGATAATCGTTTATTATCCATGTATAATTGTATTGACTGGAAACTCAAATGCATGTGTGGGTACATAGACAACACTGTGTCCCTAGTATGCCTCTAGCAGACTAGCTCGTTGATCAAAGATGTTCATGGTTTCCTACCCATAGACCTGAGATGTCAATTACTAAAGAGATCACATCATTAGGAGAATGATGTGATGGACAAGACCCAAACTATGAACATAGCATATGATCGTGTCAGTTTATTTCTATAGTTTTTTGCATGTCAAGTATTTGTTACTATGACCATGAGATCATGCAACTCACTCACACCGGAGGAATACCTTGTGTGTATCAAACATCACAACGTAACTAGGTGACTATAAATATGCTCTACAGGTATCTCCGAAGGTGTCTATTGAATAGGCATGGATCAAGACTGGGATTTGTTACTCCGTGTGACGGAGAGGTATCTCAAGGCCCACTCGGTAATACAACATCACAATAAGCCTTGCAAGCAATGTGACTAAGTGTTAGTCACGGGATCTTGTATTACGGAACGAGTAAAGAGAGTTGCCGGTAACGAGGTTGAACTTGGTATGGAGATGCCGACGATCAAATCTCGGGCAAGTGACATACCAAAGAAAAAAGGGGAAATCATACGGGATTAACTGAATCCTTGAGATAGAGGTTTGATCAATAAAGATCCTCGTAGAATATGTAGGAACCAATATGGGCATCCAGGTCCCGCTATTAGTTATTGGATGTAGAGGTGTCTCGGTCATGCCTGCATAGTTCTCGAACCCGCAGGGTCTACACACTTAACGTTCGGTGACGATATAAGTATAGTCGAGTTATTATGTTGGTGACCGACATTTGTTCGGAGTCCCGGATGAGATCACGGACATCACGAGGAGCTCTGGAATAGTCCGGAGGTAAAGATTGATATATTGGATAATAGTGTTTGTTCTCCGGAAGGGTTCCGTAATTCATGGAAGGGGTTTCAGATGTTTCCTGGAATGTTCGGCGTACAAGAACACTGTATTTCGGCAAAGGGGTAAAGCCCACGAGGCTTTAGGAAGGTACAAAAAGGAGTTTTGCGAAGGCTAAACGCCAGACGCCGGGGACCCTGGCACCTGGGGCTAGACGTTGAGGATCCTAGCATCTGGTCCTGGAGTCAGAGGAGGACTCTTGCCATGAGTGCGAAACCGACTTTCAGGTGGCTCTTTCTCCAAGTTTTGACCATAGGGCTCAACATATAAATAGAGGGGGAGGGCTACCACCCAAAACACATCAAGATTTCCCCAAGACGTGTGCCAGCAATCCCCGCCCCTCTAGTTTATCCTATGTCATGGTTTCCGTTGTGCTTGGCAAAGCCCTGCGGAAATTATTCTTCACCACCACCATCACCACGTTGTCATGCTGCCAGAACTCTTCTACTACTTCACCCCTCTTGGTGGATCAAGAAGACGAGGACGTCATCAAGATGTATGTGTGTTGAGCGCAGAGGTATCGTCCGTTCGGCGCTAGATCGTGATTGGATCACGGGCCGTCTTGCGATTTGGATCACGAAGACATTCGACTACATCAACCACATTTCTTAATGCTTCCACTTAGCGATCTACAAGGGTATGTGTATCAGATCTCTCCTCTCGTAGATGCTCATCTCCTAGATTGATCTTGGTGAAGTGTAGGAATTTTCTTGTTTCCCATGCAACGTTCCCCGACATCTGCATGCCGGAATTTGCTAGCTTCGACCAAGATGGTCAAACTCTGGATGGTGGCTCTCCACTCGTCCATCTTGTCAGGCGCCGGCGGGAAGTTTAACAGCAGCTGGGCCCGTGCCATCGCTTCCGCTGCGATGGCCGACATGGCTAGATAGGCGGATCATGACGTCACTCGACCCCTGGTGGAACCAAGAGGGGCGCTACCGCATTCTTGTTGTCATCCACTACTCGCCGGGGTGGTCTGACATGGAGGAGGTCAAGCTTGTGGGTCTAGGGCTCCGTTCGGTGCTCTGTCTTGCTCTGGGTGAGGCTTTCGCCCAGTAGCAGCGTCGTTGATAGATGTAGTTTGGAGATCACGGCTCGCTCCCGATTGGGCACCATTGTTGCGGCCGCGGCCACCAGTGCGGAAGGGAGGTGGAGATTGATCATTTCCTCTGCCCGCAGCACTAGGGATGAGCTCGCCCAGATGTTCATATTGTTGCTCCTCTTCGGCGTTCCCCACTCCAGCTTCGGCCGCAAGGGATACACCGGTGGCGCCTCCTGCGGTAGCCAGATCGCCCACGGCACCCAACTCATTTGTCACCGCCGTGGTGCCAAGGGCATCCGCTGCTTCGTGCGAGGGGGACTTCGATGTGGAGGGATGTGCGGTCACGCGAGGCTTCTTCTTGGGAGCCATGGAGGAAGAAGACGACGACGAAAATTGGCATGCTACTCACAATCTCGGGTTCGTACAAATGATGCTACCCCCTACCTGGAATGCCAAATATGTGAGGGCATGATGAACACGGTCACCTATGGGGCCACGAGCCCCTTTGTGGTTTGGCAGGGGTGAGGTCACGTTGCACAAAGAGCGAAGGTAGTGAGGCAGCATGACAACGAGACACTGGGGTTTTACCCAGGTTCGGGCCACTGAGAAGCGTAAAACCCTACTCCTGCTTTAGTGGATTGATCGAAGGAACACAAAGCACACACAGTGCTCAAACCCGGAAAGGTCGCCCTCGAGAGAGCTGCTACGTGAGTACAAGGGTCCGAATCTTTAGCTAGGTTGCCTAGGGCCTCCTTTCATAGCTCAAGGGGCAACCACGGTGGCAAAATAGACATTATCTAGTGATTAGATAGCCAACAGTGATATCATACCTAACTCTGGCACTTAGGACAAAATGCCATAAATGGTAGCCTAGGTGGTGTGCGGGGATGCATTCACAGAAGGCTTTTACCACCACTTTAGCTAACTATTTCTCACTACCTTGACACGTCTTCGGACGGGTGTCAAACAGGCATAACCTGTCTTCCAGCGAGTCACCACGTCCTTACTGAGATCCACTTAGCCACCTGGGGGCTACACACTGCATCGTCAAATGACTTGTGTTGCGATGCAGTGGAGCAGTGGCCGGTTGGCTCGCGACTGCCGGGGGATGGCTTGTCGGTTCTTCCGGAAGATGTGTCTGCTCGGTCCCCGGCAGGCACCGGGGACGTGGTTGGCGCGGTTTGGGCCCTATTTGGGCCGTTGCGTCAACCTTGTCGACGTTGCTTAGCCAGCGTAGGTTGCTTCTACCGGAGTCTTGGTCTTGAATGCTGGTTTTGACTGTACTTATGTTGATGGGTTATGCTACTATTGTATGTGCATAAGTCAGGGGCACTGGGTACCCCAGTCCTAGTGCACCTACACCGTGCTACTACTAAGTGGTTCCACATGGTGCCCCCAGACAGGTCATAGTAGAAGCATGGGGTATGAAACATGTGTTACAGCTACTGCTAAGCACAACACCCTCATGTCCCTTGCTACCTCTTGAGCTTCCGTTAGTTTTCCCTTGAAGAGGAAAGGGTGATGCAGCAAAGTAGATAAGTATTTCCCTTAGTTGTTGAGAAGCAAGGTATCAATCCAGTAGGAGGAACAAGCAAGTCACCAATGGTTGCACCTACACAAACAATCAAACTCTTGCACCCAACGCTATAAAGGGGTTGTCAATCCCTTCTTGATTATTTGCAAGGGTTAGATCCGATATAGATAGATGTAAACAAGAATAGAAAGTAAAAGGTAAATAAATTGAAGCAAAGTATTTTTAGTATTTTTGGTTTATATATATGAAAATATATTATGGAAAGTAGACCCGCGGGCCATAGATTTCACTAGAGGCTTCTCTCTTGAAGGAAAATATCATGGTGGGTAAAAAAATTACTGTCAAGCAATTGACAGAAAAGCGAATAATCATGTAGTTATCCAAGGCAATGATCATGCACATAGGCATCACGTAATTGTCAAGTAGACCGAAACAATTCTATATCTACTACTATTACTCCGCACATCGATCGACTCCTGCCTGCATCTAGAGTATTAAGTCCATGAAGAATAGAGTAATGCATTAAGAAAGATGACATGATGTAGGGGATAAACTCAAGAAATATGATGAAAACCACATCTTCTTACCCTTTATGGCAACAATACAATAAGTTCCTCGCTACCCCTACTATGTCACTAGGTGAGGACACCGCAAGATTGAACTCAAAGCCAAGCACTTCTCCAATTGGAAGATTACCTATCTAGTTGGCCAAACCAAACCAATAACTCGAAGAGACTTACAAGGATATGAAATCGTGCATATAAGAATTCATAGGATATTCAAATAAGATTCATGGATAATCTGAGCATAAACTCACAACTCATCGGATCTTGACAAACACACCACAAAAGAGGATTACATCGGATTGATCCCCATGAAGATCATGAAGAACATGGTATTGAAGATCAAAGAGAGAGAAGAAGCCATCTAGATACTAGCTATGGACCCATAGGTCTGTGGTGGACTACTCATGCATCATCGGAGGGGCAATGGAGTTGATGTAGATGCCCTTCGTGATCGAAATCCCCTCCGGCAGATTACCGGAAAAGGCTCAAAGATTGGATCTCTTGGGAAAGGAGGTTTCTGGCGGCGGAAAAGTATTTGCTTGGCTCGTTCTAATGTTAGGGGAATATCTGGGTACTTATAGGACAAAGAATAGTGTTCGGAGACCTGCCAGGAGACGGCAAGCCTGCTAGGCGCGGCCAGGGGGCCGCGCCTACCAAGCTTGTGACTCCCTAGCAGGTGCCCCGGCGTGCACTCCAAACCTGGTTGATTTGTTTGCTTCCAGAAAAATTCCGTCCGAAGGTTTTATTCCGTTTGGACTCCGATTAATATTCCATATCTGCAAAACTCAAAAATAAGGAAAAAACAAAAACTGGCACTAGGCTCTAGATTAATAGCTTAGTCCCAAAAATAATATTAAATAGCATATTAATGCATATAAAACATCCAAAATAGATAATATAAGAGCATGACATCATCAAAAATTATAGATACGTTGGAGATGTATCATCCCTCCACCTGCCCTTTCATCTCACCCTATCATTTCACTCCCTCTCCTCACTCCTCCCAGGCATCGTCGCCCGCCCCCACCTTCCCCGGCCAATCTTTTGAGGTAACTCTCCTCCCTCCTCCCATCTCTCTCCTCCACTCTTCACGGGCACGGGATCAGCTGGACGGCCGGCGATGATGGGGCACCGACCCTCCTTACAGCTCCTACCGTTCCTCCATCTTTCATTAGTCCCTCATCCCTCCCGTTCTTATATATTTAGGAAACTTTCTTGCATGACGTATATTAAGTGCTACTTCCAAATTTCACTAAGTGTCCATATGGCAGAAACATTCTTATAGGTACTTTGCCCACTGTAAAGAATGTGCTAATGATTACCACAGTCTCCCTAATACCTTCTACGGACGACGCAGGGTTGGTATCTCTCGCCGCACATCTTTTCCTCCATGGCGACCTCAACGAAGTGAAGGTGCACGTGAGATTGCATGGAAGAGGGGGATACATCCAGTGATTGAAGAATCCTTTCATGTACCTTGAATACTTGTTGAGGTCGTTGATCATTGCAAGCTTAGGGGCCCATTCGGGATAGATTTGTTGACGTTGATGTGTGCAACAATGATGTGCTTGATCTCCAACCCTTGCTACCGAAACCCTGACCTCTGATAATGTAGGACCAAAATTAGGAAATCCAGCCACATCTCTGACTAAGTGATACTAGCTAACCGGACCAGTAGCACCAAAGAATATAGATAACGTATAATCGGGAGATTTTGAAAGAAATTTGAAATATCCTCAAGCACTTAGGGAGTGGGTTCAATATTCTAAAATAATTAAGAGAATGAAGACCATAGAAACTCAATTAGATGCCCTTTTTATGACTTTTTATGGTGATTATATTAGAAGATGATATTTCAAAGAAAATTTCAACATTTGATCAAATCAAATGATCAGCTAAAATTGGATGGTTCTCACTGATTTCCCGCTTTTACTATTATGATTTTTTACAATATTAATGTAAAAGGAGCCATAGTAATTGGAAATTATATTGTGTTATGAGGCATTGTATACAATAATATATAAATATTAGATAACTGATTCTGGATATGACTGAAAGGCCAAGATTATTTGCATCTAAGAGTAAATCATACTTTTGTAGGTAGCACCGAAGCTAAACCAAAATCAATACATTTTACGTTTGGCCTCATTCATTGGTAAAAATAAATCCTTTCGAAATTTATTTTTCAAAAATCTCCATGCCATATCTAAATGATTTTTGTACTTGGTTATTATCTTTTATATCTAAATAGCTAGCACCCGCTAACTATTTCTCTTAACATGAAAGCATTCTACATTATCGCACAACATGCATGAGAAAAAGTCCACCCCATTACCATATGTTTCTCAAAATGCAAGCATGTCACTTCATCATGAAACATGCATACGAAAAGATCCACCTCAACATGCAAAGATATATGCCAATTTTCATTATATTATATTATTTATATTTAATAAACATTATACAACTGTATAGTAACCAAACATAATAAATTATATGTATTTTTGTTTTAGATTTTTAAATTATTGCTTTAAATATTCATGTTACATAAAACGAATCATATTGAAAGATGTTGCAAAATATCCCCGCAACAACGTGCATATCATATCTAAATGCTTTCTGTACTTGGTTATTATTCTCTAAACCAGGCTGCAAATAAAGTTACAATTATACATATAGTTATTATCCAAACTTCATCGATTCTGCAAAACATATTCACATTAAAGTGTGAACATTTTATAGATAAATTCCCATAACAAAATAAAATGAAACTTATTTTTTAAACTCACAAGTTGGTCACCGCTAACATATCATCATTAAAAGATTTATCACCGGTTACTATAACAAGTAACAAATATCTCCACCCTTAGAGTTTTATTGGTGCAATTTCACGTTGTACACAAGACATGTTAATAAAGAGATTTTTCACATATATACCTTGTGGATAGTTTGGCCCTTAGTTTTGGACTATCCTCTGTTTTTCCCCTAAAGATTTGTATTTGGTTATAGAAATACCCCTTATGCTTAGTTTCCATCTTGTCAAAAACGATTCATTGTGATCCTATATGCGATGTTGTTTAGGGGCAAAACTTAGCACCCTTCGAAAGTAGGGGCAATATTGTCTGGTGAGCACCAGCTAAGGCAGGAATGTATAAATCCCTTAAATGAATAACGTATATTTGGTTCTCATTTATGAATGGAAAGGGTATGCATAGTGAAACCCACCAGTAAAGTAATAAAATTACTATTACATGTGCCCTGAACATCTTTTGGTGTTGTATAAACCAACAAATAAATCCAACGAATGCCAACATGTACAACACCAAATTATGTCGACATCGATCCTTATCTTCACAAAATTGCTTTTTAGAAAATGGTGTTTTTATGTTTGTGCCCTCGGTTGCTTAGTACTCCTCAATTTTGCCCCACCCAACTAATGTCCCTCACTTTTGCCCTCCAAAACTCGGCCCACACTCAAATATTTCCAAAACGTAGCGTTTCCATCGGGTCAATGTAGTTGACCATTACCTGGACCCACCTGACGCGTGGGACACCCAGAACCCACCTGTCAGTGTATATTATGTGAGGAAAAATGGTGGAATATACTGATGATTGGGACACCGCAGGACCCACATGTTAGTGTTTGATTTATTTGCAAAAGGAAGGGTGGAATATAATGCCGCCCGTGGGGCTCGAACTCGGGGCCAACGCTTGATTATGCATCGTGCTACCCCTTTCAGGTATGTACATCTGTTTTCTTATGGGCAGAAGCGGAGCTATTCGATCTGATATTTGCTATGTTACAGAAGAGCCCATGAATCAGTGAAACTGGAAAGATAGAACGTGGCGGTGTAAAACACAGCAGATTCAGAGATTCGGATAAACTTAGCAAACACGTTCTTAGATTTGGTCATCGCTTAATAGAGAGAACAGATAGGTGGCATAAGATGACCGGCAGGCGCCGACAGTGACAACAGATAGGTGGCTATTTGTCTTCATCATCCGAAAGGACGATGGTGTCGTGGTCATCGTTGTGGTCTTTGTCGGAGGAGGTTAGGACAACGACGTCTGGTCCCTCGCCTTCGACCTCGACGGCGGCCGCTGCACGCAGAGTCACCGACCTCCTTTTCTCTCGAGCTATGGCCTCTTCTTCAACCGTCCGCCGCCTGACGGAATCTGCATGCGCCGTGGACAGAGACACGGCTAGCACCGCGTGGTCAAGTTGTTGTTGCGTCGCCGCAAGCCTCTACGGCCTAGGCAGTGTGCACGGTATCATTGTACGCAGGAGCCGGTACATCTTCATCGGCCTCGTCTTTCACGTCATAGACGTCGAGGTGCTCCTGCATCACCTCGAAAGTCACCTCCTCCTCGAGCAGCCTGCGATTACGAGACAACTCGGATGGTGTGGGATGGACCTCAGAGTAGTTGCAGTTGGAGCCCGAGCCGAAGTGGGAGCCTGCCGCTGCTCTGGAGTTGGAGCCGCCGCCTGTGTTGGGCACCGACGCCGTAAGGCAAAGACCTCCCATGGAGATCCTTGCGGTATGTCGCTCCCTCGCCATGGCGGCTGAACTAGATTTGGATTGTGCAGTGCATGGATGCAATGGAATGAACCATTGGTGGAACAATGTCGGACGCCGGTATTGAATCAGGGGAATGCCGGGAGTGAAGCGATGGTCATAGGAGATTGTTTTCGCGGCATTTAGAATTTACGAGACTGCCCGGTTGCGGTAAGGCCGGTGGTGATGGTAATAGGGCATCGCCGCGTGACTTTGCCCTCTTGATGGCAGGCATATGAGCGGCGAATGATCAGAGAGAGCTAGAAACTTTGCAAAAGACTCCTGGTTGACCGAACAATATATAACCAGGGCCCAGATAGAGCGGTTACTTTTCAATATCCCACCAGATTGTGAATTAAGTGCCTGAAATAAGTTATAAAAATCACTCTTGCCATATTTCATCCAAAGTAGATCACAATGGATGCACACTGTCCAAGTATACTGAATTATATAGTTTTATTTATATATTTCATCCATTTGATGAATTTTTAGACATTTATTAGAAGTTGCTCAAATTTGAACTACAAGTGTCATGTATATTGGTTTTAAATTTGTGCAAAAATATTATGTTAAGCTTTTGAATTAGTGGTGTAGGCACTGGGCACAACCAAACTTGAAATTTCCTACCATCTGGTAGGACTCGTCAACCTTGCAACTTTGAACACATTTCAAAAAAAACAAAGAAAATTAAAAAAAAACTCGAAAAATGGAATCCATGTGCATGGAGCCCTTTGCTGAACTAGTTACTTGGAAAATCATAGACTTGCAATATCACAATTTTGAAAAAATAAATTATTTATGGCCTATCAATTATGAACTTATATGGATTTCAAGTTATATGTCCATGGTCATGGTCACATCCAGGCCATAGTTCATGATAGCATGTTGAAATTTGGCCCAACCATGGGTGCCTCCATTGTGGACAATGTTTGCACACCACTTACATATTTTTTGGAATAAATACTTTTTTTCATTTTTCAAGTGCTACCTAGAAATGACTTTTTTCATCCAAAGTTATAAATTTTGGTCTTACCATTTTTCATCCAAAGTAGACCACATTGGATGCACAGTGCCCAAGTTTCATGAATTAACTACTTTTATTTCTATATTTCATCCACTTATTGAATTTCTAGAGGTTTATCAGAACTTGCTCAAATTTGAACTACAAGTGTCATGTATCTTGGTCTTGAAAATTGTCAAAAATCATATTTAGATTTTGACTTGTTGATGTAGGCATTGGGCACAACCAGAGTTGAAATTCCCAACCATCTGGTAGGACTGGTCAATCTTGCAAGTTTGACCACATTTTGAAAAAATCTAAGAAAATAAAAAGAGCTTAAAAAAATAAGAAAAACTTATGCATGAGGCCCTTTTGTGTGAACGAGTTACTAGGAAAAATCATATACTTGCAATATCACAATGTTGAGAAAAAAAGTTCGCAAAATGGACTATCTTCTATGAACTTGTATAGATTTCAAGGTATATGCCCATGGTCATGGCCACATCCATGGCAAAGTTCATGATAGCATGTCCAAATTTGGCACATCCATGGGTGTTACCGTTATGGACGATGTTTGTATAGCAACTATATTTTTTGGAATAAATACTTATTTTTTGTTTTTTCAAGTCCTAGAAATCATTGTGCATGGAGCATTTTTTGTGTGAACTGGTTACTCAGAAAAATCATATAATTGCAATATCTCAATTTTAAAAATTGAAAAAAACTTCAAAAAATGAAATCCTTGTGCATGGACTAGGTTTTGCATGTTGTTGTTTTTGGTAACTTTTGGATATTGCTATTTTCGGTAAGTATTGCATGTTGTTGCTATCTTAGATAAGTTTTGCATGATGCACAGATGCAAAACTGTCTGTCTGAACGTACAAAATCCAAAAGGTAGCATACACCAATGGATTAAACACATTCAAATAACATAATTGTTTCCAGTTAACGATGGGATACATGTAGGATCCTCAACATTTGCTACAACAAGGTTGGAGAGGCATAAGATGGCGACCCACGCGTCGGATGGAGCATTGAGCATTCAGCTCAAAGTGGGTCGAGAGCTCATACTGCTCCACCATAGGGCAGCCTTGCTTCCCGGCTTGGCCTCGAAGCTGAGTAGCGGTAGATCCTCCCTAGAATCAGCATCGAATAACTCAAGGTCATCTATCTAATCATCCTCGTGATCCACTACCATCGTCAGATTCATATCTGCCGGCAAAGGATGAGCTATGATCTCTAAACCTCCCTGATAACCCATCAACAATGAGCATTGGTCCCGGTTCGTCTGGAACCTTTGGTCACGGTTCCATACATGAACCAGGACCAATGTGCCTCGCTCCTGGCCCACACCAATTGGTCCCGGTTCGTGTCTGGATCCGGGACCAAACGGGGTCCTTTAGTCCTGGTTGCAGCCACGAAACGGGACCAATGAGATGATTATATATACCCCCTCGCCGGCGAGCAGAGCACCCCACACTGCTCTGTTTTGTTGATCGGCGAGGGGAGAGCTTTATGGTGTTCTAGCTCACCTCCTATGCATATGAGGTGTTTGATGAAATGCCTAAGCCAAACTTAAGCTTTCTCCTCTAGAAGCACCTTGTCCAAACTCCATTTTCATCAAGATTTGTCTAGGTTTGGCGGTCCGTCCTGTCCCGTCCCCGTCTTGAAACCGTCGTCGATCGCCAGCGCGTGGTGACCCTCTTGATCTTATCTTCTTGCTAAAAGAAAATATACTTACTCGTATGATTTTCTTACTTTTATTATTGTTCACTTGTCTATTCTTGATATGTTGTAATGGTTTTTAATACACTTTATTATATAACGCACGCAGATGAACCGGCAATGGATGTACCTTGACCGATGCACCTCCGAGTATATTAAGGGCCTGCATAATTTTCTCGAAGCGGCTAAGGTAAACAAGCAGAATGGTTTTATGCCTTGTCCATGTACTGTCTGTGAGAATACGAAGTCTTTCTCCAACTCTAAAACCCTTCACTTCCACCTGCTTCAGAAGGGTTTTATGCCACACTATAATGTTTGGACCAAGCACGGAGAAAGAGTGGTTATGATGGAAGACAATGAAGAAGAAGAGGATGACGACAACTATACTCCCCCTGAATACGGTGATGCTGCAATGGGGGAAGCTGAAGATCAAGAGGAACCAGACGATGTGCCCGACGATGATCTTTGCCGGATCATTGTTGATGCAGAGAGAGAATGTGAAAGTGAAAGGGAGAAGTTGAAGTTCGATCGCATGTTAGAGGATCACAAAAAAGGTTTGTACCCAAATTGCGAAGATGACAACAAAAAGCTTGACACCACACTGGAATTGCTGCAATGGAAGGCAGACAATGGTGTATCTGACAAGGGATTTAGTCCGCTACTGAAATAATGAAGAAGAAGCTTTCAAAGGATAACGAATTTCCCGAAAGTACATACACATCAAAGAAGGTTGTATGCCCTCTAGGATTGGAGGTGCGGAATATACATGCATGCCCTAATGATTACATCCTCTACCGCGGTGAGTACGAGGAACGGAACGCATGCCCAGTATGCGGTGCATTGGGGTATAAGACCAGAAGAGATAACCCTGGTGATGTTGAGGGCCAGCACACCAGGAAGAGGTTTCCTGCCAAGGTGATGTGGTATGCTCCTATAATACCACAATTAAAACGTTTGTTCAGAAACAAAAAGCATGCCGAGTTGATGCAATGGCACAAAAAAGACTGTAAGAAAGACGGGAAGTTGAGAGCACCCGCTGACGGGTCGCAATGGAGAAAGATCGAGAGAAAGTGGAGCGACTTTACAGTTGACCCGAGGAATATATGGTTTGATTTAAGTGCAGATGGCGTTAATCCTTTTGGGGAGCAGAGCAAACAGCATAGCACATGGCCTGTGACTCTATGTATGTATAACCTTCCTCCTTGGTTGTGCATGAAGCGGAAGTTCATTATGATGCCAGTGCTCATCCAAGGCCCTAAGCAAACCTGGCAATCACATTGATGTGTACCTAAGACCATTAGTTGATGAAATTTTATAGCTATGGAATGGAAGAGGTGTACGTGTGTGGGATGAGAACGAACAGGAGGAATTTGACATACATGTGTTCCTGTTTGTAACCATCAACGATTGGTGTGCTCTCAGTAACCTTTCAAGACACACAAACAAGGGATACCATGCATGCACACATTGTTTAGATGACACCGACAGTATATATTTGGACAAATGCAGGAAGAATGTGTACCTGGGGCATCGTCGATTTCTTCCGACCAACCATCAATGTCAAAAGAAAGGAAAGCATTTCAAAGGTGAGGCAGATCACCGGAACAAGCCCACCCTCCGTACTGGTGATCACATACTTGATATGGTCAATGATTTACAAGTAATATTTGGAAAGGGTCCTGCGGACTATATGTTCCAAATGACGCTGACAAATGCGCACCCATGTGGAAGAAGAAATCTATATTTTGGGACCTACCCTATTGGAAAGACCTACAGGACCACCTGCAATCGACGTGATGCACGTGAAGAAGAATCTTTGCATGAACCTGCTAGACTTCTTGGGAGTGTATGGGAAGACAAAAGATACACCGGAGGCCCGGGAGGAACAACAACGTGTGCATGAAAAATATGGCATGCATCCAAAGTAGTATGAAGGTACTGCCAGCTATGCTCTTACAAAAGAAGACAAGGAAATCTTCTTTGAATGCCTGCTCAGTATGAAGGTCCCGTGTGGCTTCTCGTCGAATATATAGGGAATAATAAATATGGCAGAGAAAAATTTCTAGAACCTAAAGTCTCATGACTGCGACGTGATTATGACGCAACTGCTGCCGGTTGCATTGAGGGGGCTTCTACCGGAAAACGTTAGATTAGCCATTGTGAAGCTATGTGCATTTCTCAATGCAATCTCTCAGAAGGTGATCGATCCAGAAATCCTGCCAAGGTTAAGGAGTGATTTGGTGCAATGTCTTGTTAATTTCGAGCTGGTGTTCCCACCGTCCTTCTTCAATATCATTACGCATGTCCTAGTTCATCTAGTCGACGAGATTGTCATTCTGGGCCCTGTATTTCTACAGAATATGTTCCCCTTTGAGAGGTTCATGGGAGTCTTAAGGAAATATGTTCGTAACCGCGCTAGGCCAGAAGCAAGCATCTCCATGGGCCATCAAACAGAGAATGTCATTGGGTTTTGTGTTGACTTCATTCATGACCTGAAGAAGATCAGTCTCCCTCAATCGCGGTATGAGGGGAGACTGACTGGAAAAGGCACGCTAGGAGCAGACTCAATAATATGTAGGGACGGGCATTCTTGGTCTCAAGCACACTACACAGTTCTACAGAATTCCACCTTAGTTACCCCGTATGTCGATGAACACAAGAATATTCTGCGCTCCAAACATCCGGAGCAGTGTGACGACTGGATTACATATGAACACATCAGGACTTTCGGCAGTTGGTTGCAAACACGTCTCATGGTTGACAACACTGTTTCTGATGAGATGTACTCGTTGGCCAGGGGACCATCTTTGACTGTATTGACTTACAACGGGTACGAGATAAATGGGAATACATTTTACATGATCGCCGAAGATGAAAAGAGCACCAACCAAAACAATGGTGTCCGCTTTGATGCAGCAACCAAGAGGGGAAAGGACACATATTATGGTTACATAGTGAACATATGGGAATTTGACTATGGACATGATTTCAAGGTTCCTTTGTTTCAGTGCAAATGGGTCAATCTGCAAGAGGCGGGGTACAGGAAGACCCACAGTACGGAATGACAATAGTGGATCTGAACAATCTTGGGTACACAGACGAACCATTCATCCTAGCCAATGATGTGGCATAGATTTTCTATGTGAAGGACATGTCTACCAAACCAAGAAAAAGAAAAGATAAGGAAGCGAATACATCATATTATGAGTCAAAGCGCCACATAGTTCTTTCAGGAAAAAGATACATCGTGGGATTGGACGGCAAGACAGACATGTGTGAAGATTATGAAAAGTTTCATGAAATTCCTCCCGTCAAAGTCAAGGCTGACCCAAGCACCCTGTTGAATGATGAAGATTATCCATGGTTACGGTGCAATAAGCAAAGGACACAAGTGAAGAAAAAGTGAAAACTTTCTCTCCACAACTATAACATTGCAGTGACATGTGAAGAAATGAAATGCCTTTTGTAACACATGAGTTTTCGTCCGAAACCCTAATACTTCGAAAGAGATTTTCCGTTTTGTACACGAAGTGCATCCAGTTTTTGCCGTAACCCTCTCAACTTTTTATGACATGCTATGTGCGTGAAATAATGATACCATGCCAACTTTCAACCTTTTCAGAGTTCATCTGAAGTGCTTTTCAATTTCAGGGTCATTTAGCTCAAAAAAATCAGTAAGTGCATGAAAAATACCAAATGAAGTCAGAAATGGTTGAAAATTAATGATGTGGTTTTAAATGGTGCATATTGAACACACAAAAAGTCTGGAGTTCAAATGAGTTCAAAAAAATGAAATCCCTTTGTAACAGATGACTTTTCGTTCGAAACCGTGATACTTCGAAATATACTGTCCATTTTGTACATGAAATGCATCCAGTTTTTGTCGTAACCCACTCAACTTTTAGCACATGCTATGTGGGTGAAATGATGATACCATGCCAACTTTCAACCTTTTCAGAGTTCGTTCGAAGTGCTTTTTAATTTCTTCCAAAACATCATGGGAGTGGAGTTCAAAAAATAATCCGCTAAAAAGCTTTTATAAACCTCTAGTATTTTTGAAACAATAATTATATAAAAATTATGCAACTTAAATTATCATAGTATTTTTTTTGTTCAAAACATTAATAGCAAAAATAATATAATGATAAAACACACTGGAAATAAATAAAGCAAGAAACAAAACAAAATAATGGAAATTATGCAACTAAAATTATCAAAGTATTTTTTGTAAAGAATGAACTAAAATAACAGAACAAAAATACTAGAAAAAAATAAAAAAAAATAAAGCAAAAAACAAAACAAAAATACTAGAAAAAATGCCACCTACTGGGCCACCACGGCCTGGAAACATTGTTGGGCGAGCATTCAGGCCCGCAAAAGGCCCAGTAGGCCCACAGGCACAGACAGATTAGGCCCAGAAGCCTGCAGTTGAGAGGAGCTCGAGATGGTGTGCGCAATAGCGCTTATAAACCACCCTCGAGCTCTCTCGGGTAGTGAGGTGGGACTAAAGATTTGGCCCCGGGCAGCACCATCCTTTCGTCCTGGTTGGTGGCACCAACTAGGACCAATGACCCCCTTTAGTCCCAGTTGGTGCCACCAACTGGGACCAATGGTCTCTCTTTCCCGCCCTTTGGGCTGCCGAAAAGAGACCTTTGGTCCCGATTGGTGGCACCAACCGGGACTAAAGGGGGTCATTGGTCCCGGTTGGTGCCACCAACCGGGACCAGTGCTCTGGGTATATATGTAGAACTTAGGAATTTTTAGTTCTCATCTCGCAGTTCCCCCCGACGACGCCGACTTCCTCGACGCCGCCAGGCTGCCCCGACGCCGTCGTCGTCGCCCGTGCCCCTGCCCTGCCCCCCAAACCCACGCCGACGCCATCCACCGCCCACGCTGTCGCGGTCGCCCTTGCCCCTGCCCTTCCCCCGAGCCTACACCAATGTCGTCCGTCGCCCACGCCGTCGCCGTCCGCTGCCCCTGCCCCAGCCCGCCCCCACCGTCGCCGTCGCCCTCGCCGCCCCCGCTGTGAGCCGACGCCGCCGCCCCTTGTATTTTTTCATGTATATGTTGTATATGTTTTTTATGTATATCTATATATGTTCATGTATATGTGTCATGTGTGTATATGTTCATGTATATATGTGTTCATGTATATGTTTTTTTCATGTATGTGTATATATGTTCATGTATATGTGTGTATATGTTCATGTATATGTGTGTATATGTTCATGTATATGTGTGTATATGTTCATGTAAAAAGTCTTCGTTGTTTTTCATATGTACGACAATGTAGAGTGAAAACGAAAACAAACTTATAAGAAAAAACAAAGTAAAAATGAAGAAGGAAAAGAAAACCACTCACCCAACCAACTATCGGGGCACCCAAACCCTAGAAGAAAGAGCGTCGTTGTCGATCTACCCCCTCCCCGATAATTTCGACATGAGGGGGGACGTCGAACATGCATGAGTGAGAGAGGCGGTCCGCTCGCCCGACCAACTATCGAGGCCACCCAAGTCCTAGAATAAAGAGCGTCGTTGTCTATCTAACCCCTCCCCGATAACTTCGACATGAGAGGGGACGTCGGACATGCATGAGAGAGAGGTGTTCCACTCACCCGACCAACTATCGAGGCCACCAAACCCTAGAAGAAAGAGCGTCGTTGTTGATCTACCCCGTCCCTACCCGATAAACTCTCGAGGCCACCCAAACCCTAGAAGTGTTGTCGAGGCCACCCCAAACCCTAGAAGAGTTGTCGAGGCCACCCAAATTTAAAAAGTTAAATGAAGAAAACTCCGGTAACATATATTAATCAAGAATGCCCCAATTATGGATGTGCACAAGTTGATCCAATTTTTTTCTGATCTCATCTATATATATATATATTCTTCTATATGTCACGTTGTTTGTCAAAGTAATGAAGAAATCCATGGCTTCATCATTAGCCGGAAGTAACATGCGTATGATGCTACGAAGCTCTTCAAAGTTGTTTTGAAACAGAGTCCCGGATAGAATAATTTGCTTTTTGGTACGAATTTCTGCAAAGGCCTTCCAAATAGCGTATTCGAAAGACTCTTGGAGAACTTCGTACCAAAAAGCTAATTAACTATCCTATCCGGGACTCCGTTACAAAACAAATTTGGAGAGCTTCGTACCATTATGCGCCTCTTACTTCCGGCTAATGATGAAGCATTCGTTTTCTTGAATCCTTTGACACTAGACAACGTGACTTATAGAAGGGTAGATAAGATCAGGAAAAATATGGACCATTTTCTGCACATTCAGAATGGCGCCACTTTGTTAACTAAATCCCTTAAAGGTTAACAGAATCCCTTGTTTGACATTCATGAGAGAGGCGGTCCGGACGTCGGACATTCATGTCTGTATATTACTTGCCATGTTGTAATATTTGCAGAAACTATGGATCCAAGAGACGAAGAACAAGAACAGTTGTTGGGGGACATAATCCACGGCGGATGTGATATCTTGCCGTTTCTCAACGACACCGATGGTCTGGAAGGAGAGGATTATGACGGCTCTGGTGATCCAACAATGGACGAGGAAGGACATGATCATGATGGCTCCGGTGACCGAATGCCGAAGGAAGAAGGAGACCATGATGACGGCTCCAGTGACCGATTGGAGGAGGGAGCTGTTGCAAATTCCGGCAAGGTATATATATTAATTAAGCCTGTGCTGACTAGCTAATTGATGCATTAATTGTTTTGGTATGTACATATATTAATTAACTCTTCTTTCTTCTTTTATAGCCCTCCGGATCGAGCCAAACTTTGGTAACGAGACGAGGCCCGAAGAAGAGGTTGCGCAAGGATGAAAATTCACGATCACAGCACTCACGAACGATGGCCATCCGATTGAACCCAAGCGGTCCAAGAATGCATTTTCTACTCAATGCGGAGCTATTGTTAGGGACAACACCCCGATCAGCATCAAGCAATGGAATAAGCCTAAGGACAGCGCCCATGATGGTGATTATGTCACCGATAGACAGAAAGATGATATTTGGGCCGTGCTGAAGGCAAATTTCACCATACCCCCAGAGGAGGATCCGAATAATCTAGTTATAGAGCCACTGGTCAAGGCGTGTGCTCTTAAGAAGACTGCAGGTCTATTTAGGAGGTCGAAGAATGAGTTGAAATCAAAGTTTGTCGACAAAGGGAAGACTCCAAAATTCATCGGCCAATTTGAGAAGATAAGAGATTACTGGCCCGCATTTGTGGACTACAAGACATTGGAAAAGAGTAAGAAAATGTCAGAGACAAACAAGGTCAATGCTGCAAAAGAAGCAGTATCACCATCACGCGGGGTCAGGTGGCTACCTCAAAGCCCGGCCATTGTGGGACAAAACTAAGAATGACCTGATTGCTAAAGGGGTCGTACCACAGACATCGAACTGGCCAGACCGTTCAAGGACTTGGTTCTTCGGGGTTGGGGGAACTTCGGACTTGGTTCAGACAGACGAGCAACTTGCAATACCCGTGAACAAGCTTCAGAAGTATATCACCGCAGCGCAGGAAGGGACGTTCATTCCCGACAGAGAGAAGGACGAGCTGACTGAGGCCCTAGGGAATGCTGAGCACCCTGGACGAACAGGAGGCACACCAGGCTCCGTTCCATGGAAGGTTGGGTTTCCCGACGTAGGCGGTTACAGAATCTGGGAGAGAAAGAGGAAAGCGGAGCTGAGTGAAATTCAGAAGCTCAATGCAAGACTACAAAAGCTAGCGGAAGCTGAGAGCCAGTGAGCTGCCGGCCAACCATCTCAGCGGCACGAAGCTACCCCAGAAGCTACCCCTCCATCTTAGCGGAGAAGCAGCATCACTTCCACGGAGCCTGTTCCGCTTGACTTCATGTCTCCTAGAAGCTACCCCGTGGATACTACAGAGGCTCAACATTGCAAGCTTCTGACGAAATTCCGAAACCTCACTCTCAAGGTGGTTGTCAGCTCTGTTGCACCTCCTCAACCCAACGAAACTTTTCACTGTCGTCCGATTCCACATGGCTATCCTGTTGTGATGGTGGATGAAGTAATGACGGAATTTGAGGAGCTCGAGCTTGACCACTGTACAGGTGAAGGAGAGAATAAGCTGGTTCGTGCCCTGAGGAGTACATGTCTATGGCAGAAGGAGTACATCAAGCTTCCAAACTGGACGCCTCCGTCTCCTCCTTCTCCTTAAGTGAATCAAGGCACTCCGGCTCCTCCTCCTCCTCCTCCTTCGGCGAGTGATCAGGGCACACCGCCTCCTTCTCCGGCTCCTCCGACGCGTGGGGGCACTCCGCCTCCTCCTTCGCCTACTCCGGCATGTCGGAGCAGTACACCTCCTCCTCAGCCTCATCGGCAACGGTGGAAGACGGACGTCGCCGCTCTGGCTCCTCCGGCGCCTAGTAAGCAACGATAGAAGGGAGCCGCCGCCGCTCCGGCGGCTAGCAGTACAAGCATAGGCAGCAGGGGATACATATACGGTCCATCTCTCAAGCCTCTGGAAAAGTTACCATATGAGAGGACCGAGTCTGAAAACAAGGAGATATCTCAGGCCGAAGTGAGGGCCCATTTTGAAAAGAAAGCTCCACCGCCGAAGGAGAAGATAGATCCGGTGAAAGCGATGCGCACTATCGATGCCCTTAAGCGACCACCACCGCCTCTGCCGGATTCCAACTTTGAACGCTGTATTAAAAAGACATATCAAGATGTGCGGCGGTCGCAAAGTACTTCCAGTGATGCAAGGTTAGCAGAACGAAGAAGTGGGAAAAAAATTCCCCAGCTCGGCGAACAGGCAAACCAGTCATGCCCCCTGCTCAAGGTGTCTAGCGATATCATCGCTAATCATCCGGGGATGGTGCTCGGTACCAATTTCGATGATGTACTATTTGAGGAGTTGGAGGTGGACGATTTCAAATACCGGTATGGGAAGCCTCTCGTCAAACATGATCATCCTCCTCTAACAATGATGATGCAAAGATTCCATGAATGGTACATGAAAACCTGCCGCGAGTCTGGGAATGATTCTTTGATACTGTCAGTTAAAGAGGAGCACGACCTCGTTGGAATGGAAATGTTGAATATTGAATTTGAGGAGATATTCCAGTTATACAATCAAAAGGCCATCGACAAAACAATCGTGATTTGCTACTGTCTGTAAGTACTACTTCTGTAATTAAGTCTCTCTATGTATATAGTTCAGCTCTTTCATTGCATGTATATATAATTATCCTCACTACTATATTATGCACATTGAAGATCGTCGAATGTAGAAAAGCACAAATGTATGACAAGGATAACTTGCTAAAATCGTTGCTTAAAAATCAAAACAACGGGACAATACTCTTTCCTTGTAACTTCAAATGAGTGTTGCTGTCTTGTGCATATTCGGTTTCCCTTATTACTCGAGGTTTATAGTAATGTAATTGATGAGTTATGCATGCGTGCACAGTTTCCATTTTATTCTTCTAGAGATTCAGCTTGAGCGGGGAGTAGTAATCGTCTTAGACTCCAAACAAAAAGATCCCCAGGATTATGTGAATCTGACTAAAATTCTCCAGAAGTAAGTTCAGTCGATCAAGGTCCTCCCGGATTATGTGAATCTGATTAATTTGTTCATTTCCTGATATCAAGAAATTATTTTCTTTGTCTGGCAGGGTTTGGAATGAGTTCACATCAATTGTTCCAGCACTGCCGAGGGAGCTGCGATTTACACACCCGAAAGTAAGTACTACTAGCTAGTTCCGTGCATCTCCCACTGATACTAGTTTCATCAATACCATTTATCATGCTTGATTATCAGTTTGATTGAACTCTATTTTCTCGTAAAGTGCTTGTGACAGGAAAAAAGAAATAATTTATGTGGATACTACGCTTGCGAGTTCATCTACAACGCGACGACCCCTAAGCGGGGCTACTCTGAAAAACAATTTCAAATGCGTAAGCAGTAATATTCACAATTTTATTTTATTACCATATATATGTATTGACCCCCTTCTTCAAATTAGATGTGGAAGATATGGGATGAACTCCTACCACATGATCGCATACGAGCAATTCAAGAAGAATTGGCGGGATTCTTTCTTGACCACGTCATAAATAAAGCCGGAGAATACCATTTGGAAGTTGACATTAAATGTTAGGGATTGTAAGAGATCTTATATTGTATATATGTAGCGTCGCATATATATACGAAAACTTGTTAAACGATCAATCTCTCGGAGAAAGGGAGGTCGATCACTTCTATCTCTATATGTTCATGACGATCTTCTATACTTAATGGTTCCTTCATTTGCTTACTAGCTAGCGTGTCGAGTTCTCTCTATAGTAGCTAGCGTTGACCAAGCACCGAGAAAGAGAGGACACTTCTCTCTATCAATTAGCTAGCTATAACAATATAAAACCCCTAAATTAACAGTCCAAAACCCCCTAAACCCCCCTCCCTTTTAAAAAAAATAAGCAACTGCCAGATGTTGACGCGTGGATGCCTTTTGGTCCCGGTTGGTGTTACCAACCGGGACTAAAGGTCCTCCTGCCTGAGCTCCCAGCACCAGCCACGTGGAGCCCCTTCTGTCCCGGTTTGTAAGCGAACCGGGACTAAAGGTTTTGGGCTTTAGTCCCGACCCTTTAGTTCCGGTTCTAGAACCAAGACACATGGGCCTCTTGAACCGGGACAAATGGGCCTTTTTCTACTAGTGTACGTGATGATCTCAACCCCCCCCCCCTCGGTTGCTGTCCTCTTTTGGATCCTCCTCCTGCTACTACTCCTCATCAGAATTCTCCATAGGCTCGTCCTCCTTGTTAGAATCATATTCCTCCTCCACCTCGTCATAATCCTCTTCCTCCTCTCCTCGTCTTCATCCTCTTCCTCCTCCTCCTCCTCCTCCTCCTCCTCGTCTTCATACTCTTCCTCCTCTTCCTCCCCTCCTCCTTTTCATACTCGTCATCCTCCTCCTCGTCTTCATCCTCTTTCTCCTCCTCCTTGTCAACATCATGTATAATACACAAATCACTGACCCTTCCTCTTCTGGAATGGGCGATGCAAGGCAAGAGCGGTACTCATACCATTAAGCTCGTTGTCAAGGATCTGGTAAATCCATTGCCTCTGCCATTTCCCGAAGGAGAATGTCCATTGCCATTACGCCCTGCCTTTACGAAACATCCTCTTTAACTCAACCCTCATCACTTCCATGGTGAATCCCAGCGAGTGCATCACCAGAGTGTTCATGCTCGAAAACCAGGAGTTCACTGCCTTTGATCAAAAAACGCGACTCTCTCCCGCACCTCCCTTCCCAAGGTACTCTCGCGGGCGCCCCCGGGAGGAACCCTAGCGCCCCCCCTCTCCTCTGCCCCTCCCCCTCGCCACCGCTGGGGCCATCGCCGGACAAAGTCCGCGTGGCATTGGCGGCGGCGGGGCGGTTTCTCACGCGCGCAGATTGGGGGGCTTCGCGGGGCGCCTCCCCTCTACCCGGTGGCGTCGGGCGTCGGGCTGGCCCTGCCCCGCCTCCCTCCCTCCTCTCGGTGCCCGATGACCGCCGGCGCCACCCCCTCCCCTCCATCCGGCACGGCCCGGGGCTCCGGTGCCCTAGGGCGGGCTGGCGGCCGATCTGGTCTCCTGCCCTGGTCTAGCAGGAGGTGGTTGGCGGGGGCTACAGGCCTGGGATCCCCTGCTCAGATCCGGTGGATGGTGTTGGTTGGCGGTGGTTGGGGTGGCCGACGGACGTAATAAAGTGGCAGTGATGCAGCTGGTGTGTACGCTACTCCGGTGCGGGATGGCGGACCTTCGATCGGATCTGACCAGGGCACGGAGGCGCTGGTGCTGTGGTGGTGGCAGATCGGCTACGGCGGCAGCTGGTTTTTCCAGCCATCGGCTCGTTTGTAGGCGGTCTGTGTCGGTCTTTGACCCCTTCCCTTGTCGTCCGGCTGTACTTTTGTCGGAGGGCTGGCCCTCTCCCAGCTGCGGTCCATCGCTTGTCTCATGCCCTGTGTTGTAGGACCGAGCTTGTCTCGCGCATCGTGGCTGGACCGAGCTCGTCTCGCGCACGGTGCAGCAGGACTGACCTCGTCCCCCGCACGATGCTGCATGACTGAGCTCGTCTCGTGCTAGGGGTTGTAGGATGGGTTGATGGAGGCTAGCGCTGGCCGACCTATTGGGTCTCGGTGCTGGGGCTCTCCCAGAAGTGCGAAAGGTGAGACTTTTTCGCATGTCTCTTTGGTTGGGAGTTGTGGCGGATCTTGGGTGAGGTGGTGTCAAGGTCTTGGATGCTAGGGCGGCGGCTCTAGTGGCGGTAGCATGGCGCTCTTTGGGAGGAGGCCATGGCTTGGTGCTGCCAGGTGGCCATGGTCGTGTGGGCGACGTGGTAGTCGGGGTGTGGCGTTCGGTGGCGGTGAGTGTTGGCCGGGGTAAAAACCTGATCTATCTTCGATGGACCGGCGGCGGCGAAGATCATTTCCTTCTTTAAGGCATCGTCGCGGCACTCATTGCCCGTCGTGTGGCTCCAGGGGAAACTCTGATTCTTGAATCGGGCGGCGGTGGCGTTACGACGTCGTATCCTTCCTGAAGGCGCCGCCTTGGATCCCACGGTTTGCCGTAGGCGGCTTCATCTCTTCATGGTGGCATGTTCACGGTTGAAGTCTTCGGTTACTCTCATAGTGCTAGAGTGATGTTGTTGCGCTCAGCGCCTTAGTATCCTGCCTTGGGTGTGTGTGTTGGGATGGCATGCGTTTGTACCGGGTTGTTGTTGGTCGTTGCTTTATATATAAAGCGGGGCGAAATCCTTTTTTGATAAAACCAGGAGTTTATTTCTTTGCACTTGGCCATTAACTGACTCTTCAATCACCCTCTTCCATCCAGGTCCTGATAGCCATAAATCAAACACCAAATTTGCAATTCAAAGGGATTAAAAATCAACTCCATTATTCAGATAAGAAATGGGCTCCTGTGAACTAATCCTAATTTTGAGGGTTTTCTATTTCACAAACTAGCTGCCACGAGTACCACTAGCACGAATCCACTCCTAAATAGACGTCCAGACTAGCTGTGAATTGGAGCAACTAAACGACCAATTCAATTTCTCAATCGTCCACTCAATCGACTTATATATAATATAATCCTAATGGGGGTTTCGGTACGTACCGACCCAACTATCTCGGGTGGTTCCTGTAGATGGGTCGATGGGCACCGACGTAGCACCATGTCGCTTCGCCATCAAAGCATGGGCGGACGGCCGGACTGGGTGGAGGTGGCTTCTAGGGGCACGGCGGAGGCTGGTCTGCTAGGGGCACGGCGGCGACGACGGCTGCCTGGGCAAACTAAGACTTCTTGGGCGAAACTGAGCACAACTAACCAACTAGTAGCTTTAATATACTCTAGTTCAAGTCGCAAATAAAAAGTCACAACTATAGCAAACTTTATTTGAGAAAATCATTAGACCTATAAATGTGATCACATTAACATGTGTTCTAATTCAAGAAATATATGTAGTAACGAAAACAGACATGTTCTCATTCGTATTTTTATTTCATATTTACTGTTTAGTTACTATTAACATATGTAAACTTTTGGTTCGAAGAACAAGTTTATAACAATCCTTGCACACAAAGGAATTTATACAAGTTAATGTATACAAGTTTTTCTCTATATAAGAAATACTAATAATAGAGCGGTGATTTGGCTCTTGAGCTCATCTACTACAACCATGAGCAGTAAAATAAAAAAGTAATAGATACATTAAAAAAACTGAATTTTTGCATGACAATGCATGCAGATTGTGACATTTTCAGCGACTCAGGACATCGGAGTAGCTCTCAGCCAGATTCGTCTTTTTTGAATGATGTTTGTGCCAATATGAACAGTAAATTATTTCACACACGGAAAATTCGAGGTTTTTTTTGCTGAGAGCTACTCAGATATCCCTATGCACTGAAAATTGGGGTAGATATCATGCAATGAAACATCTGCCATGCAAAAAAGAATCGAATTTTTTTTATGTTTTTAGTTTTTTCTTTTGAATTTATTGTTCACCGGGTGCAACTGACCCTAGGACCAGAAATGGATATTCTATACTAGTAAATGTTTTCTATATATTTCTAATTGATATTCAACATTAAACATAGATCTCAATAGAACCCCTAACTAAAAGATGCAAAATATACGCTATATTTGCACTGAACCTCTTTTCGCATTGTGTAAACCAACTAGTAGACCGAGTGAGTGCAAGTACAACACCAAGTGTAGCATGACATCAATCCACATCCTTAAGAATGTGTTTGTAAAACAAAATATTTGTGTCATATTTAAAACCAAATATCTCAATATTTGGTTATAATTAATTAATTATAACTTAGATATACTCTAACCTTGAGCCATGAATAAAATAAT
This sequence comes from Hordeum marinum, assembly GCA_022496015.1. Taxonomy (NCBI): domain Eukaryota; kingdom Viridiplantae; phylum Streptophyta; class Magnoliopsida; order Poales; family Poaceae; genus Hordeum; species Hordeum marinum. Next base: position 514,345,265 of record CM039676.1, on the reverse strand, counting down.
TATTCTGAAATTCACTAACCCAACAAATGTGATCACATTGAAGTGTTTACATTGTTTATTTATAGAAAACATCTATATATAATAAGACTATTCTTTTCTTCTTATATTCGTTTGATTTATTTACCAATTACTATGAACAAATGATTCTTAAAAATTAGAAACTATTAGTCACAATGACAATAACACGTTTATAACAGTTCTCACACAAAAATAAATTGATATAGCATCTTCTTATATATAAATAGATATTTATAAATGTTTATACAAATTCTATACAGTTACTGATATTAATAAACGATTATTTATACAAGATTTCTCTATATGTAAGATAGATATTAATAAATTCCTTCTATATTTCTTATAAGAAGAGATTAATGAATGATTTTAATATATTTCTCGTATTCCAGAAAATCATGCAATTAACACATGATTTTTCTACATATAATAAGAATATATTAATAAATACATTTTCATAAGAAGACATTAATGATAGATTTTAATATATTTCTCATATTCCAGCTTAGCCAACATTTAATACAAGATTTTTCAAGAAATATGTTAATAAATGATTTCTATGTATTCCTCGTATTCCAGCAAAGCACAAAATTAACAAAAAGATTTTTCTATATATAATAAGAGTATATGCTAATGAATGAAGACATTAATGAATGATTTTTGGTATATCTCGTATTCCAGCAAAGCACGCAATTAAAAGCATTTTTGCATACGTTTTATCAGTACGCCAGACGTGTTCTTGTCTATGTGTACAACCGACGGTACGCAGCCAACACCAACCTGTATATTTCTCATATATTCCAGCAAAGCATGAAATTAATACAAAGATTATTTCGATATATAATAAGACATATGCTAATGCTAATGCTAATAAATGAAGACAATTAAATGAATGGGTTCGGTGTATATCTCGTATTCCAGCGGATCATGCAATTGAAAGCTGCTTTTGCATGCGTTACCAGTAGCACACTGAATGTGTTTTGTCTCTGTGCACAACCAACGGTAGAAGGAGCCAACACCAACCGGCGGTAGAGCACGGCTCCGCGGACGAAAGAGCTCGCATCACGCGCTCCGCCCCACCGTAGACCATCTCCCATCTCCACCTACGTGCTCCGTCCGTTTCTTCTCCCCGGAATCCCTCCTTGACCCTAGCCCCGCTTCGCTCGTCAGCTTCCGCTTCACCTTGCTCGCTCTCTGACCTCCTCCTCTCTTCCGCAATTCCAACCCTTGCCTGAGCTTGAGCTTGAGCCCGACCCTGATCCCTGTTCACCTCGCCATGGATCGCCCGCCACATCTCGACATCGACCTCAACAAGACGCCGTCGCCCTCGCCCTCGCCGCCGCCCTCGCCCCCTGTTGCTCTTGTTGCTCCTCCGCCGCGCACTTTTGCTCCTCTGCCGCTGCCGCCACAGTCGTTTCTCCGGTCGCCCACTTTTGCTCCTCCGCCACTGCCACCGCCGTCGGTTCTCCAGTCGCCCGTTTTTGCTCCTCCGCCGCTGCCGCCGCCGCCGGTTCTCCAGTTGCCCGTTTTTGCTCCTCCGCCACTGCCGCCGTCGCCGGTTCTCCAGCCACCCACTTTTTCTCCTCCGCCGCTTCCGCCGCCGCCGGCTCTCCAGTCGCCCACTTTTGCTCCCCGACCGCTGTCGCGACCGGCCCAGATCCCGCCTCCCGCCAACGTGCAGGCTCAGCTGCAGCTCGCGCACCAAGCCCGCGAGATGGCCCTGGCGTATCACGGTGGGGAATGGTGGAGGTCGGCCATTGCGGCCACGACCGCGACCGCTGGTTCGTCGGTGGAGGTGCCGCCTCCAGCTCCAGCGCCAGCGCCGCACCCGGAAGCAGCGGGGTGGGGCGGGAACCCGTGCGCGTCCTGCGGCCTCCCCGAGCTGCCGGGACGCACCATAATCTGCGACGCCTGCGAACGTGGGTTCCACGAATCCTGCATCCACGTCCAGGTGCGGCGGCATCTGGTGGCTGTGAACGAAGACTGGGTGTGCCCGGACTGCGAGATCGGTGGCGCCCGCCGTGCCGTGCCGCTACACATCAATGCTGCCCCGCGGGAGGATCCTGCTCCTGCTGCCGTCACCGGCCGAGACATCACCAAGCAGTTATGTCAGCTCCCTCTTAATCATTTCCTTATCGTTTTAGATCTTTTTTCTTCAGCGAATTTTAGTTTATATATAGCTCTAAGAAGTACGTAGATTGTTGTTCATGCCGTCCGGGATTACTTGACCAGAAATGGATGTGTTATCTAGATCTAGTACGTAGTAACTCTGGTCGTATACGTATCGTCGACGGAGGGAGTACTTTGCAGATGGCAATGGTGAGTCCAATCGAGGACGTGACATGATGGTTATATCGATCGCTGATGTTTTGGTTTGCTATTTCTTATGATTACACAGATGCACTTGCTATCAACACAGCGCATATGAATCTGGTCTTTGGGTTTTTCTGCTTAATTTGCTTGACTGTTAATAACACTATGACCTAAATAATGACTTGGTTCAAAATAAATGCTATAACTAGTAACTGGTAGCAGTGCCTTTCTAAAGCATTAGTAAGAGTGCAGCATGCATAGTGTTGCTTCTTCTTTTAATCTAGTAGTAATTTGATGCTTCTGTCACCCTGTCACCCTTTTAATCTAGTAGGGAAGTATAGAGAAGTATAGAGAACGAGACGTTTGGAGGCCGAGCTCCATGGAGAAGTATAGAGAACGGACGTTTGGAGGCCGAGCTCCATGGAGCTCTATATTTTTGAAAAAATTAAAATTTAAACTTTTTGGTTTCAAAAAAATCTGAAAAAATGCAACTAAGGTAGGATGTTATGTTTATGTGTGTAAATTTTTAGGATAAAATACCTTGAAATATGATCTGCAAAAAAAAAGACAAATTCATGGCCTAAGACGATGAATAGTATCATGTGTTAAAAAGACTCAGATTTGTTTTTTTTGTACATACCTCATTTGAACGTATTTTTTTCTGAAAATTTACACACATGTGTGCTAAGTCCTCACATATCTCAGTATTTGTTTTCAGAATTTTTGGAAATGTAAAAATATGATTTTTCATGAATTTTAAATTTTGCATTTAAAGGCCTCCATGGAGCTCGGCCTCCAAAAGCAATTTCCGAGAAGGAGAACGACCGTTTGGAGATCAAGCTCCATGGAGCTCTATATTTTTGAAAAAATTAGAATTCAAACTTTTTGGTTTCAAAAAAATCTGAAAAAAATATGCAACTAAGGAAGGATGTTATGTTTACGTGTGTAAATTTTTAGAATGAAATACCTTGAAATATGATCTACAAAAAAAAGACAAATTCATGGCCTGAGAAGATGAATAGTATCATGTGTTAAAAAGCCTCAGATTTGTCTTTTTTGTACATGCCTCATTTGAACATATTATTTTCTTAAAATTTACAGACATGTGTGTTAAGCCCTCACATATCTCCGTATTTGTTTTCAGAATTTTTGGAAATGTAAAAATATGATTTTTCATAAATTTTGAATTTTGCATTTAAAGGCCTCCATGGAGCTCGGCCTCCAAAAGCAATTTCCGAGAAGGAGAATGACCGTTTGGAGACCGAGCTCCATGGATCTCTATATTTTTGAAAAATTTAAAATTCAAACTTTTTGGTTTCAAAAAAATCTGAAAAAAAATATGCAACTAAGGAAGGATGTTATGTTTACGTGTGTAAATTTTTAGGATGAAATACCTTGAATTATGATCTGCAAAGAAAAAAGATAAATTCATGGCCTGAGACGATGAATAGTATCATGTGTTAACAAGCCTCAGATTTGTCTTTTTTGTACATGCCTCATTTGAACGTATTTTTTTCTGAAAATATACACACATGTGTGTTAAGCCCTCACATATCTCCGTATTTGTTTTCAGAATTTTTGGAAATATAAAAATATGATTTTTCATGAATTTTGAATTTTGCATTTAAAGGGCTTTATGAAGCTCGGCCTCCAAAAGCAATTTCCGAGAAGTATATGCGTACATGCTACGCTAATAGTTGTAGCCCTTGTAGATCCGTAGAAGCCCAAAGTGAACCTTGTGTTGCGCTGTATACCAAGCCCAAAACAAGCCCATGTTTTATCTTTAGGGCACCACCGTGAGTTGACCTGACCATATTCGGTTCAGATCGATTCTGCGCCTGCCGCCGCGTTAGTCGATCGCCAGTCGCCACACAACAACACCGCCGCGGCGGCGCCATGATATCTAGTCCCGCCGTCTCAGCCCGTGTAGATGCTGCCGCCGTACCGATCCAAGCACCATGCCATCGTGTACGGCGAGATCACTTAATTTATTCCTCCAGCAATCGAGTCTGAAGGTATTTATACCGCCCAGTTACTTTTTTTTGTAGATTGTATAACCTATAGTCTAATTAACGGGCTGACTTATGACTCTAGACAATTTATTAATTTACAAATTAGACGTGTCTTCCCCTTTCTCACGTTTTGTCAAAGCACGTCTAAATATGCATTAAGTATTGCACATTTAAGTTTTCTTTCATTTTGAAGGTATCGCATTCGCTTCTCTTGCATTATTGCATGAGATTAATTTTTAACACTTTCTTTTTTAAAAATTCTAGTATGGAAATTTGAACCACTTCGCATTAATGTGAATCATGAACACTTTTGTGAGTTCTTTTCGGTACATTAAGTTTGGGCCTAGGTATCACTTAGTATGTTCCACTAAATTAATGGATCTACCGGCTTCAGAAGAGAAGAGGATTTGGATTGGTGTGATTGATAGAAGAATGGATCACTGGTAGTAGAGTAGAAGGAAATGAGGCATCAACGACGAAGGTGTCTGGTTGCCAAGCTGCAGATGGAAATTAACCTGGAGGAATAGGTAGACTGGGATTCTGTCGGAAGAATGAGCTAGCTTTATTTAATTAACGATATAGTTCAATGGATCGGAACAAGTGAAATGCAACCCACAAAGAAGATCCATGATAAAATCAGAAGTTACATCAATGTCCTTTCGATCTAATGTCTGGTGTTTCTCCATTTCTTCGGTGATGAAATCACAAAAGATCAAACTTGCACAAGCCAGGCCAACCTTATAGGTTTTGAAGAGCCACATGAGTTGCCTAGCTCAAGTGGTGCGAACTTAATATGACCGAAACCACTGTGGTCGAAGGACACACCCGTTGCAAAGCAGGCTGCCAAACTGTTGCTAGGTCGTACAACCAGTAGAGAAGGCCCAAAGCCCAAATAAACAAGCACTGATAATCACTAGCTCTATGAGGTAGATCTTGATGGTCACACTATGGTGAGGATAGAGTTGGGAGACCACCATGGGGCCACCACCACCAAACACAAGACTAAGAAAGAAGGCACATAAACTCCTAGCTAGATATTGATCATTACGTCCTAAGGCTAAATCGGTTGTCGAAGGCAAGGGCAATTGGCGAAGATTGAAATGGTGGACGATTTGTCCAACGACTAGGGTTTCATCACGTCAGTCTCATGTACAAGGGACATGTGAGCACAAGATGATGCATACAACTTCTATGAAAGGCCTGTCATAGAGAGAAATCAAGTATATACTTGTGGTCGAACGCTTGTACCACCACTCTTCTTGACAAACCATCCTCCACTACTAGATTCTGTGTCTTCATCCTCGTTTAAAAATTTCGCTTGATAAGGAAACCCATGGTCGACGATTGTTCCAACACCAACACCACAATGGGACCTTATCACTGCTCTTCCCCAGCGGTGCCGTGCATGAGGAAGAACGGTTTTGGCGTGTTTTTCAGGCATGTGGGTCGAGCAATAGTACGAAGAAGTTGGTGCCACCACTAGCAGTAGTTAGTGTTGACACTTCCAAATTTCAATGATGGCACATGCTTACTGATGTATGGTAAGAGTGACAAAAAGAGGGTGGGCAGAGTGCTCACATGGTCGATGGTTGAATACACTTGTACCTCTGGTGCCACCTACCCGTAGAATTAGTTCTTTTGTATTCACATAATCCAGATGTCTTCTCAAGATTGACTATAACATCTACATTTAGAATTTGTTGCGAGTCGTAAAATTGTGAACAGTATCCCTAACCTCTCTTGCACTACAATGTATGGGACATCAACCAAACATGTACTGCTTATTTCTGCTAGCATCCATGTCAAACCTCTATCGCCATGACAATCTATTTCGATGCCTCTTGTGTAGTTATCGATGCGTCATTGCTCAATATCAATGGACACGACTGTTGTTGTTAGCTTTCTTCAAATTAAGGTTTTTTGGCCTTGACCTCTCGACCACGCTACACATTCTTTAGCTAGATATCTAAAGGATCTTTTTAGTTTGGCATGTCCACTGTTATTTGTTACTCCATTGAGTTCTTTTGTTTGTATTCAAATTCATCCAAAGCCACAAAAAATTGTCTCCTTTAGCCAATAATTTCCATGGATTGTCACAAACCTTCCTTATTTGACCAATTACATTGAATATGTTCCGTTTCTTTCTTTCCTATAGCCCATCCTAATTAGATCGGCATGGTCCAACTCCAATCTCTTATCTCGCATGTGATTTGTTTTCCCTAATGTTCTTATTTTTCAACAAAGGGTGTATTTTGTTAACTCATAATGTGGCATTGAGTGATACAAGCATAATGAGCACACATCCAACATTTGCATAACTAAGTTGCACACACTCAATACAGCGCATGCATACACGGATTAGATTGGCAAAAAGCAAACTCAAACAGAATATATGCCAAGGTGAGAGAAACAAAAGAAAAAAGTTGAAACCATCCAAATAGTGATCAATGATGTACAACAACGACCATCGACACCAACCATCTTTTGAAAATATAGTACTATGAGAAGGATTCTTAAAAAGAAACACCCTCATCAAGGGAGCGACGTATATATAAGCGTCATCATCGCCCGATCTATCATCGAAATCCAATCATGGGCTTTCACCACGAAGATCAAGTCCAAGAAAACTCCAACCAATGTGTTCAACAGGGTATTGACCCAAAAGCACCGCCATTGCCAAGTATAACCAACCAAGATTAGACCTAGGGTGTTTCCCTAGGAGCTCTAGGTCGGGTACTCCAAAAGCACCACCCAATCGAAGTAATCATATGTTGCCTCCTCCACTTTCAACAACCCATATATGCATGGTCATGACATGAGATGCCACGCAAGAGATGACCATGCCTGCATGAGTATGCAGTCGAACCGCGACAATAGCCACTTGCCACAACACGACACATACTCTTTTGAGGGTAGAAGGTCACATGCACCGCCCAAATCCCAAGTTTGAGACAATCAGGCATACCAGCACCTTCTTCACAAGTGGTAGTAGATGATCGATCTACATGAGACAACATCATCACATGCCACCACTACCATCGTCATCGCATGTGGTAGCAGATTACACCACGATGGAGGACCAACGGTGATGTAGATCTTGAATCTTGTTGGATCTGGAGGCCCAACCCTTCCATTCATCATTTTCTGGCCGATGTCGTGTTGACGGAGGCAACACTAGTGAGCCAAGAATGACTGATAGTTCTCAACAGCGCACCGGCCAGATCGAGTGCGACAATTGTGACATCTACTTCATCTCCACTGTCACATCCCCTTTGGTACATGAGAATGGTAGCGACATCTGCTACATCACCGCCACCTCATCCTGCCATGCCCTAACCCTGAAGAGGCGCCTTGGGAGCCGAGCTAACCCTTGTTAGATGAACAGACTCTTCAAACCGGGGATATGATGGTTGTGTAGGCTCCCTTTCCTCTGCCATTTAGTTGAGTGCGGAAAGAAAATGCCATCAGGAATAGGAAAGGCATGTTGCAGCCCATGCCAAGACACAAATTGTTGTTGCAATGCATCATGTCTGCCATTACTGAGTCAAGTCGTCGCAAAGTAGATCGCAAAGGTGTACTAAACGACCAGCTGCGTAGGCAAGCCCGGTGGCCACTCTTGGAGGCCTTGAGGAGAGGATGCTCATGAAGAGGGCCGCCTGAAGGTGCCCACTCCTAGCATTTATGTATAACCTTCTATGGACTACGCGGTCATTATCGCGGCTCAAAAATTATCGTCACTATGTTTCTACTTGCGGCTGCTATTGCTAGGTTTTAACAGTTTCCATTATTTTCCAATTACTTGTAGTTCGTCATTTGGTCTAAACGGTTCAATTTGATATGTTAACCCATCTTTCTTTCTGCCGTTCGACCAACTATAAACATAGTTCTGATGTGAAATTGTAATCATCATTTTGTCTAAAATTAGCGAGCTATTAGGTACAATCTTAAGGCTTTGAGTAACAAACTATGAAGGTTTAACATTGGTAATGTTCGATCCCCGGTGTCACCTATATTTTCATAACAAGCCATGACAAAATTTAGTGCATGCATCTTCATAGAAGTTTGAGTGGGACCTTCTATACAACCGATTAGTTAAGCTCGTGAGACATTACATTTGAGCACACAAATGGATGGTGATTCTCAAAGAGGTATGCCATGGTATTCCCTTATGTAGCCAATGGCATCTATGTGAACTTCTATGTCATGATTTTTCCACACAAAGGGAACTACCTTAGGCCGTGTACGGGAGATGAACCAAGGAAGAGACATCATGCGAGCCATGCCATTGAGTAACCTCGTATAGTGAGTCGATGACCTACACCCCCAAAGAGTTCCCGTATTTCAAGATCTATTAGAATCCTTGGGATTGAGGGTATACTTGGTTTGCTCATGATCACATTTTGCCATATTTTCGGGATTGATGATTTTTCCTATTTACTGATATCTTCATGGTGAACTTCGTGTAAGGCGTTTCCTATGTATGCAGAAGAGCCTATGCTTGAGAGGAAAACAATAAGCAATGAAGTAAAATTATCTCCCAGTGATACTCTTGTCTTCACTTGTGCCTCATCCCATTCAAGGAACAACCACACAACTTCCTTCATATGACATTTATGGTGCCATGAAGAAAGATACACAATTTCCTTATGCTCACCATAGCTTTCGCCATCAAGTCTTCTTGGGGAAAGTTGAAGGCCAAAAACAACAATATGGTGGCCATACTCACCCATAGACACCTTCGAAAACATCAAACCGCGTACAATATGTCATGACCCTATAGGAGGGTGTGGTGGAAACATTGGCCACGATAAAGGAGCAATGGGCGACATCGTGCGATGCCGTGATGCCACCCTTGCACCAACACCCTCGGTGTTGGTGACCCACTGCCACACACTTGCCCACATTACGACATTTGATCCTTCTACCATTGGTGTCTCCACCAAAGAATAGGAAGTATAATATGATTTCAAGATTAACGTCTTCACACCTTAGGGTGTTATTTGTCATCGGGCGGCATGGAGCATGATCCATTCCATGTAGCCTACGGGTGCAAGTGCGATGGATTTGATAGGATATTCCTCAAACCATGTCCTATACCACGTTACCTTTTTTGGATTCAGAAGCAGATTGGATATCACTAGGATGCAGATACAAATACAAGTGGCATCAGAGCTATACATGCAGGGTAGCATACTACCTCATTATGATAATAGACACAAGCAAACGGATAATGCACACATGCGGAGAGTATTTAAATGTCGGACAAAATCACAAGAGTAAAGGGCATAAATAACAACTAGAAGAACGTAATAAACTCTAGAAGGTTGTAAACTTCCACAAGTGAAACACTAGGAGGCAACCACACCATGACACATATAAGTAACATCCATATGACAAGTTTGTTAAGTTCTATTGAATTCGGATTATCCTACTTAATGTTAAGCTTCATGCACTGGCCAACGCAACCAAAAGTCCTAACTAATGAAAAGGCTAGGCAATCCACATATACACTTTAACACCCCCTCTCACGTGTGACGCGGAAAGTCAACACGTGGATAAACTCAGAGGTATGGCTCAAGAGGCCTATACGTGGACATAGAGGGTACAACACCGATTTGAGGATAAATTACGAAAGCCAGGACTTGAACTCAAGACCTTGGCTCTGATACCATGTTAAGCTTCATGCACTAGCCAACGCAACCAGTAGTTCAAACTAATAGAAAATATAGGCAATCCCCATATACACTTCAACACTTAAGAGGGTTGTTTAATTAATTTGGCTGAAAAGACCATAATCCTAGTACCGTCGCATATTAGGAATAATATGTCTAGTGTTCCGGGGTTGAAATCGGAGCATATAGTGTCTAGATGTAAAAAATTGCATACCATATTCTATTTATACATTGGATTATTAATCGGTCCAATTCAGTAAGTATCCAAATCACATTGCCCTCACATGTGGGTGACCATAATATCATCTCTTAGTTATGTTGCCTTATGGGGCCACACCCTATGGCCTCATGGATATAAAAGTTGCATATTTCCTCGCATGGTGCTACCAGTTAGGTTTCGGGATTTGATTTTTACTCTTAAAGCAGCAACTCATCTCTGGCCTAATCTTTTTTCCCGTTGTTCTCTAGTCGAGTTCCTCTTGATCTCCTCTTACCATGATCTTCATCCCACTATCGCCGCTGCATCCCCATGTTCCTAACCACTTTCGCATTGCCTAGATTGACAATCGTTGCCTGTCTCACTCTAATGAGGTTCACTCGACAACCGCTCCTCTTCAACGGGTCCGTTGGAAAGCCACTCTCGTGTGCCTCTAAGCCTCCAACCCAGCCTTGTCCTTTTTGCCTGCCCACACACTCCCATTAATTGTAAGTGGGTCTACATGGTTAAGAATTGTTGTGATGATTCTGTTGAGGTATACAAGGCCCGTCTTATTGCTCGTGGATTTCCTCATGAGCATAGTTGTGCCTACTACTAGGCATTTTCTAATGTGGCCAACATAAACACAGTTTGCATCCTTGGTGTGGCTTCGGTTCGTCATTGGTTTGTCTCTTGTCGAGAATGCCTTTCTTAATGCTGAGTTATCCGAGGTATGTATACAAGGGAATCTATTAACCAAGTTTTGTATGGAAAACCCGCTAATCATCTATTCTATTCTACTATTAACATGACAACCAACTAAAAAAGTACCGCCCTATTTCGGCCTTATAACGTTGCTATAGCGTATTGGAAGGGCCACGTTACGTTTACCTAATTTGCTAGCTACCGTACTAATCTTGTGCTAAACAAAAAAGTTTTTAGAATTTTAGCGTGCACCCAGCCCATCGGACATCGGCCCAACCCACTCTCACTCTCTCGCGCGGATGCAACGCATACAACGGCCCATCGACCTAACCTAGACAACTCATCACTCTCATTCCCTGTTTTCCACTAGTTCAATAGCTCATGACCTAGGGCGGCGGCGGATCTTGAAGGGGAGGGGTGACCGTGGCTCTTGAAGCGAAGCGGCAGCGGCGGCTCTTGAAGTAGAGTGACAGCGGTGTCTCGTGACACATGAGTGAAGGAGACGGCGGCGGTTTGTGAGCGGCATCAACTTCTCTTCATGCCATCTCCAAGTAGCGGCATCAGCCACGCCTCCAACTCCAGCAAGTCAGTCGCGAAGTGCCGATGTCAGCAAAGCCGCCGATGCCGGCAAGTCAGCCAGCGGGTAAGAGCATCGTCTCTTCATCCCGTCTCCGAGTAGCGTTGGCCTCATTCTGTTTCCTCCCACAAGTCCCCATCCGTGTCGCCGCCTTGATGCTCCTATCGCCGTGGCATAGGAAGCTAGTTGCGCTATACTTGTCGCTGTCGTGCTGCTCCTTGTCGCCAGCCGTTGCAATTTTTTTCATTGAACAAAACTGGTTGATTCTATGTTAAATCACCTATAGTCCAACTACAGTTTGTTGTCTTAATTAGAAGTACTTGGTATCCTATTTAGGTGTATCCAATTGTTCTTCTCTTGTAATACTAATTTACTACTGTTTGTCATCTGCATACTTTGTTCTCTGTAAGCCCAAACTACTTCTGAATTTGGCTCCCGCAATGGGACCATCAATCATATTAGCATGTCTGGCTGTTCTTTGTAAGCTTTATTAATTTTGCAATGTCATGTACTGTGCAAGAAATGGTTTTATATTTGCTTACTGATGGTTTGTCGAGCTGTTGTATGATGTGGCCTGGGCTTGCAATAGGGTATGGAAGGAATGTGCAGGTTTGTGCTGTGGATTTGGACCTTGTGCATGTATTGCTCCTGGAAAAAATGTAGTTGCAGAAGTCATTTATTTCTGGATATATTTGGCATCTCGTTTTTTGCATAATGCTATTTTCAAATATAGAATGCTATTAGCGGGCTATAACTTGTGTAGCATCTAGAGAAGGGCGAAGCTATATTTGATATGTGTGAGGGTTTACTCAACTGTTAGCAAAATGCGCCTTTCCTTTCTTAAGGCATTTCAATGTCATATACAGCATATAAGATTATGCGAGCATTTGTGAAACATGTATTGCTTAGTGATGGATTCTGACCTGACTTGAAGTGTAGGTTAGAGTGCAGTAATGTTATGGTTTTAGTCCTTTCCTATTTTTGTTGAGTTATTCCATAAATATTGCAAGTATGGTCTCCTTTGGAGACTGAGCCATGGTCACGTGTCAGATTTCTTGGTTCTTGTATGTTGAAAAGATATATTTCACACTAAATTTATAGGAAAAGAATGTCACTCAGGAAGTAATGTTCTATGATTTCGATCATCAACCCTCACACATGCCCTTTTTTGCAATTTCTCGTCTACTTATTTTAATATCACATTTAGATCGACATAAATACAAAGGCTTATGTACTTACAGAAATCATTCAACCAGGTATCCCTACACCAAATTCTTCTACTTTATTGTTTATATATACAACCATTTCTTGTAAGATACACATGCTGGAACGGTGATGTGGAATTTGTTAAATGTACATAAAGTACCTTTAGTGCTTATTATGAAGACTTGGCTGTATATATGTGCCATCCTTCTGTACAATGTTTAGTTATCTTGATGATTGCTGTTCTGTACCTCTAGCGATTATTATGGCGTTGAATTTTCTTAGTTGTGTTGTCTTTGCATATCAGGGTGTTAAGAAGTTTATAACCATAACAGTTGAATAGGTTGCGCCCCAATAATTCTCGGTAGTACTGCAAACTAAATTATAGAAATATCAAATAATTATTGTTGTTCCATTGTTTTAGACTACTTTTATGTGCTATGCTGAAGAGAATAAGCGCTGAAAGCATGCTTGGGTTTACTATAGCTGGTTCATTGTGTTACAGAGCAGTGCTTTCATTATAGTAGATGATGCTTGCTGTTTTATTGTCAAGTGGTTATTATTTTGACTACTCTTGAAATATATGTTCGAAAAACAAACTTCTGATTTCTTGAAATTCTTCTTTTTGCAAAGAAAAGTGAAACTTCAGGTAACTTGTGCAGCTATTTAGCGATAAACTTTATAAAGTGGACTGTTTCTGTGTGCTCTGAAATAATAATATCAGCAATGTTATAGGAAGTTTTCTAATATCCTTTGTTGTACAGACATTATCATCAGAAGAGAGTTAATATTTTCTTTTAATCCTCACAGAGTAAGTGTTGCTGATGGAGCTCATTCGACTGGATTGGCTACTCCACATTTTGAGGGTCTGCAGTTGAATAGTACAACCCCTTTTGGTAAGGATATTAGAGCAATCATATGTACTGCAAGAGAGATGTATTTGCTTTTGGTTGGATATTTTTCACACCTTTTAATCTTTTATGCACTGTAACTTTTTAGACAGCAGTTTGCTGTGCTAACACCATCAAGATCAACTTCTGCTTGCCGCTGTGTTCTGTGCATGTGTGGCCACTTAGGCGTAGTATGTGTTTATCCATAAAAGGCAATTTAATTCAAGTTCCAAAAAATTATGGGTCCTGCTACCATTTTGATGCTATAGGTGTCTGGTTGTGTAATAATCTACTTCTGGATATATCATGTTGCAGACGTGAATCACTTTATGCCAGCATTTGGTCTTCCTCATTGCTTTAGCATGAGACAACAATTTCCTCATGTGGGTCAAAATGTCATTGCTGATGGAAACACAGAACAGAGGTCAAATCATTCACGCCGTGGGAGAAGAGATTTTCCACAAACATCAGCATTGCCCAAATTTTCTGAGAAGAACGAGTTAGGAAGTTCCAGCACTTTTATGGAGCCCTCAGTTTTTACGAAAGGAACAGCCCCGAGTCCTACAGAAGAAAGAAATCCACCAAAGCCTCCAAAATTTCTTGCGGAAAATTGCCACCGTCAACCACATCATGGCAGTGTGAGTATCTCATTACCTATTTCAGATTATGTTTCTTCACCCAGTGTCCATTTTAGATGTTATTGTTTCACAGTGATACAGCCTTTGTTGTTTTATCCTTCAGTACTTTTATCTTGCGTTCACTTTGGTGCTGATTTTGATAGCACTGCTTTGTTGTGTTGTTATTCTAGGTTGGCCTACCTGTTCAATATCAAGATCTCTTTATAACTAGCTTGGGAGAAATCGCTGAACATGCAAGCTACCACAATTGCCAGCAGATATGGCCAGTGGGTTTTACATCTTACTGGCATGATAGAGTTACTGGTTCACTGTTTGAGTGTGAGGTGTGTGATGGAGGGAGTTCTGGGCCTTTGTTTAAGGTCAGAAGGTTACCATGTTCAGTGTTCCCCCTTCCAGAGGCCTCGACCTTTCTCTCCCAGAATGCTGCAAGGAAGGCCGATATAAGTATAATGGAAACAAAGGAAAGTAGCAGTTTTATTGGAGATACTGCTAATGATATGGATATGGATGATAATCTTTATATGATGATGGATATTCCCTCCGAGACCAATCAAGATTTCTTATCATGTCTTACCAATGATACAGAGGATAAATGGACTTCTTTGGGTTGCAATGATGTACAGAGTTCAAATGTGATGTCACAAATACTACCATCAAATTCTGAGAATGTTCCACCAAGTAAAGAAGCCAATAATAATGACCAAATTGGTGAGTTTACATTTGAGGGAACATCCTCCTCTTCAGTATGGGGGATGATTTCTTCTTCTATGGTGGAAGCTTGTGAAAAAATGTACAAGGAACATGGGCATCTGGTATTCTCATGCACACACAGCAGCGAAAATAATTTATTAAACAAGGGGAATGGATGTCAGAACTTCGATGGTCCTTACGCTCCCTTAGCTAGATTTTGCTCATCCAATGGCCCCAGTATACCACAAATTACAGAAAAGAAGAATGATGTGGAATCTACTTGCACATTGCTGAAGAAGTGGTTATACCATGATAGAATCGGGATTGATTTGGATTTTTTACAAGAAATTGTGGAGTCTCTTCCTAGATCCATGTCTTGCATAAACTACCAGTTCTTGTGCAATAGGACCGAATTTCACTCTTCTGTGACAATTGCAAGTGGTTTACTTTTATCTGAGCATAAAGATGGTCAAAGTAATGGAGATACATTATATGGTAGACATGGTGCGATGACTGGGGTACATTATCATGCTCAGCCCAGCGGTTCTAGCATCCGCGAGCTACCTCCGGGACGTCCTATTAGCCATAAGCTTCAACCAGAATCGGCGTCAGATGTATTCAAGGTAGCTCTTTACATATCTGTTACTGGTTCTACTATTTGAAGAAGCAAATCTTTACAAAGTTGTGCATTTCCTTTTTATTCTTGCATCCCTCTTCTCATTGAAATGTTTTTGTAGATATGGGAGTTTTTGGGGCGCTTTGCTGAAATCATTCATCACAAAGAAGTGCCTTCATATGAAGAATTAGAAGATGAACTTGCTGACCCCTGGCCAACTTGTGCAAGTCAGAAAGAAACACTGTCAAAGGGCATTCAACAATGTAGGGATTACTCTTCACCAATGGATTCCCCGGAAAATGCTTCTATATCACATTCAAATACTGAATCTGGTCTATCAAACAATGAAGAGATTGTCTCTGTATTTATTCCTGTTGAAACTTCCTCTACGAAGGAAGCTGGTCTAGATAAATTGGCAGCTCAGACACTTGGCAGGTGCACTGGGACCGTATTGCCCGCAGTTCACCTTACACTCATTAAGGTCCTTTTTGGTGAGCTATTATCAAAGCTGGACACTGACCAAAAAGAACCAAAACCCAGGTGTGGAAGAAAGAAGGACACTGGGAGCCTTATTTCAACAAAGGAATTTAGCGTTGATATGCTAACTGCTAACAAGTTGACTTGGCCAGAATTGGCTAGAAGGTATATGTTAGCTATGTCTTCCATAGATGGGTGCATCGATGTGTCTGACATTTCCAGTCGAGAAGTGGTGAAGTTATTCCGCTGCCTACAAGGTGATGGTGGCATACTGTGTGGAGCAATACCTGGGGTTGCCGGCATGGATAAAGATGCCCAGGTAAGCATTTTAATTCTACAATTAGCTGAACCTTGTCATCCATTTGGATCATGCCTTCCTTTCCTTCTTCAATCAGACATGAGTTGTAGTCTTTGGATTGCTGCATGCTATGGTTATTTGCTATCTGTTTTAGATTTTTCTTCAATTTTTTATCTATTAATATTTGCTTTGATTGCAAACCTGTACAATTGTACTATCCACATTAACTTTTTTTTGAATGAATCTATCCACATTAACTCTTCGTAATAGCATGTTTCTATGTTGTTTCCCTGAGGGAAATAAGACATATCCCTGTTTTATCCTGCTTCGGAAAAAACCTTGGTTTTGGGGGTTAGCTGTCCCATCAGTATTGCTTTCTGTTTTTTGGGTGAAATAACAGGGAATACTATTACTCTGTATTTATATGTATTTTGTAGTAATAATGAAAAGAGGTATGTACAAGCCTAGCGAGGCGGGTATAATCAGTTAAGAGACTCTGCTCATTTGTTTTTTCTATGATTTTATTCAGAGCTTTTCCACCTGTCTGCAGGAATTTTGTTGTTAATTCTTATATGTGGAGACAAGATTCTTGTTTTTGCTTATTTGGCTGGAGATATCTTGACTACATTGATTCCTTGTCCATCTGTGTGATATTTTGAGAACGTTAATTGTATAATTTATCTAAAGTTTTTTGTTCGCCCACTAAAAGATATAATAAATTTCCGGTGTTCTTATTTTAGACAATGGTAAATTATATGTGTATTTTTTCTGCACCATAATTATTGTCTTGTATTTTCAGCTGCTTCTGGAGGCGGAGAATTTGATA
This sequence comes from Hordeum marinum, assembly GCA_022496015.1. Taxonomy (NCBI): domain Eukaryota; kingdom Viridiplantae; phylum Streptophyta; class Magnoliopsida; order Poales; family Poaceae; genus Hordeum; species Hordeum marinum. Next base: position 514,328,137 of record CM039676.1, on the reverse strand, counting down.
TGCAGTTCCCTATCAAGTGATGGAAACAAGGTTTTTATGATGGGTTACAATCATTCTGTTGAGGTGCCTATTGCTGATAATAGAACATTGCCAGATTGGGCAGAACAACTAGAGCCTGTGAGAAAATTGCCGAGAAATGTGGGAACGAGAATTAGAAAGTGTGTTTATGAAGCTTTGGACCGGAAACCACCAGAATGGGCAAGGAAAATTTTGGAACATTCGGTAAAGAGGTCTACAAGGAAACCACCACCAGAATGGGCAAGGAAACTAACCTAGTGTCTATCTTTTATTTTGATGACCCTGGTGACTAGGGGAATATTTGGAAAATACAGTAAACTATTATTATTTTTCTCGTTACAGAAAGCTGTTTTATATGTGTTGTCAGAGGCATGCCGTGTAATAGTGCCACAGAAACCTGAAAACCCAAGAAATGAAAGGAAAACTATTTCCATCTCAGAGGTTATCTTGAAGAAGTGTCGTATTGCTCTCCGTCATGCCATTTCAGATGAATATAAGCTTCTTGGGAATCTGCTTGGAACTATTCCAGTGAACATTAATGAGTATGAGGATGAGGGTATACTTGGAGTTTATGGTAAGGTACCACGCCCTTTGGACTTCCGCACAATTGATATAAGGTTGGCTATGGGAGCTTACTGTGGATCTTGGGAGACTTTTTTCGAGGATGTGCAAGAGGTACGTTTTTCTTTAACACCCTTTTTTATATTATGCTATATATGGTCGTATACCCATGGGATGTTTTCTCAGATTCCATGGATGACTTCATGTGACTGCAAATACTCCTGTTCTGTTTGCTTGTGCTAACTGTTCGATCAGCAAAGTTGTAACAGACCGTGTGCTGAAACTAGAAAATCAAGCTGACAGATAGCTTGTGCACAAACTAGAAATTTTCTTAGTTTCAGCACACTTTCTGTTAGCTTGTGCACAAACTAGAAAAATTGCTGATCTGTTATGTTTACCTGCAGGTAATCCGTAATCTCCAAAGTACATTTGCTGATCGAACGGGTGTAGTGCCAATGGTTGAAGAATTCTCTAACACTTTTCACTCAATATATAAGACAGGTTTGTTATCCATTTCTGTATGGTAGTTTGCTACTTCGAACACCTACTTTTCAGCTGCTTAAAGGACATTTTTAGCAAATTGTGTCTTTTGATTGCAGAACATCAACCCATTCTCTGTATTTCCTTGTTGTTTGTGCAATACTTGACTACCAACTTTCGATTAAGGAAAACATAGTTTGAATAATACCCATATGCTGGCTCCTTTTTTTTTGCTTGTCATACGATGTGAAATATTCTGACTAGTCCTGTACTAAGATCTTGTGTTACTCAATTGCAGTAACTATATATGTTAAAATAGTTACATGTTCAAATGTTTAGTGCTACATATCTGCTCTCTCAAGGTTAGCACAGGAATTAGAAGAAAAAAGGATGACGTGGGAGCTAATAATATGCTGCTGACTTCATTAAAAGTTCAGCACAATATATGGACTATGAAATATATGGACAAATGAACAGTACTTCTACTTTTACTATGATGTAAACTGCATTGGTTAGGGTCGCCATACCGTAACTGATCACCAATGACCAATGCTTTACCGACTATGACGCCAATTCTGTTTACTAAGTAATATTACCAAGGATTATAGTAAACCTTTTCGCTTTCTGTTCTTTGTACATGGCTGGTGCAGGTGCTTGACCTTGTTCAGAAATTTGATTGTCACCTGTCTAGTGAGAATACTGGTTCAGAAATCCATGAGGAGCTACATGATATTCTGACTGCAGCAACCAAATTACCAAAAGCTCCATGGGAGTATGGTATTTGCAAAGCGTGTGGCATTGATAAAGAAGATCACAATGTTCTCTTGTGTGATGATTGCGACTCGGAATACCATACTTACTGCTTGGATCCACCACTAGCTTGTATACCACTAGGAGACTGGTTCTGCCCACCGTGCATGTTGAAGCGAAATAAATCACATCTTGACCAGGGTTCTTGGTATTTGAAACGACGGCGAAAAAGAGCAGAGTCTCATGCCTTTCACGACAAACCATCAGGTCAAAAGAAATCACATCTTGAGCAGGGTGTTGAGGATTTGAAACAACAACGAAAAGGAGCATTTCACGACATGCTTATTAAGTTAGCTGTAGCAGTGGAACAAAAGGAGTACTGGGAACTTAGCACACAAGAGGTACGTATTTACTCTTCTATGTTTCAAGAAGATATCTCTATTGTTTAGTGTTTGGAAGTTTTAGTTTTTGTGTATTGCACATTTCGTTATATTACTTTATATTAAGAAAAATGATGTGGAAGCTTGAGAGATCAGACCAAATGGGGCATTTTTTCTCATGCAAAATTTAAGCTGGTCAGATCTATCTCCTTAGTTATGGTAGGGATGTTGGATGCATAGGCACCCTGAAAATCGACATGTTTTAGATTTGCTGGTACTACCTGGGGTTTCCTTGACTTATATATATTTTATAACACTGCAATTTCCCGCCCATCATGTACGGTGGTAGATGAAATGTATAATTTGTGTTGTCACAACCATAAAAAAAGGTCAATTATTAAAGCCTTGTTGGGTATCTTATATTATTTCTATATAGAAAGTGCCACTTTGTGCAAGCAGATGAAGTCAACATATGTGTGTGGTGGAGCCCATGGTCTCGTAGTTTTAAATTCTTTGATCCTCTTCTGAACTGTCCTTTCCTCACTCTTATCTTCTTCTGAACTTCCCTTGCCCCTAGTCTATGCTAGGACAAGTCCACAGCTCTTCTGCCGTCTTATTACCTGAAAAATGGGACCATGCTTTCAGAAAATTTCAACATAAAATTCCAGCCCCTTGATTCTCAGATCGAACTTATTTATTCATGTTATATGATTTCCCATGTAAAGAGAACAATTTGGCTTGGTGTATTTACGTTTTCTGTAGATAACTGTATTTTCTGCAAGAGGTCTTCAAAGATAAAAGGCATAAGGGATAAGCGGAATGATTTTCTCTGACACCTTGTACTGCATAGTCTAGATAACCTTGTTGATCTTTTGATTGGAACTTGATTTTAATAATTTAGCTATTAGCCTATGTCTGGGACGATTTTCCTTAAAAGTCTGCATGGAACTGAGGATGGAGTACGTTGGTATTGTGTATTTACTCGTTTGGCCTGATATGATTTTACTTGGCCAAATCATCTTTTCTCTATTATTTTACTGTATACCTAATAATTGATCTGTGTGCTGATTTTCATATTTGACAAAGTGACAACCTACATTTCCTAACATTTATCTTCAAAATGCAGAGAATAGATATGCTGAAATTTCTATGTGATGAAATGCTCAACACGGTCCTGATAAGAGAACATATAGAAAACTGTCCAGATAAACTGAATGATCTCCAGAAGAAATTTCATGCTTTGAATTTTGAATTGAAAGATTTGAAAAATAAGGAGGAAATGAGGAATTCATATGCTAGACATTGTTCTGGACTTGCGGAAAATCAGCAGAATGAAGTGGCCATAGCATCAGGCCATCTCAGAGAGGCTGGTGAAATGGATACTTTATCGGACGAGATTTTGAAAGTCCAGGATTTAATTGGAACGGTAGAGTCACAGCTTAATACCGCATCCCTGAGAAGAGATTTTCGGGGAACGGATTCCTTGGGTCGATTTTACTGGGTATTAGGACGACCTGGTAAACGTCCTTTGCTGGTCGCTGATGGAAGCATGCTTATATGCAAGGAGAGGGACATCTACCCACCCTCTACTTCTGATTGTAAAGGATGGAATTCTGCATCTGTTGTCATTTACGAATCGGATGAAGAAATCCGTAGTCTTGTTGATTGGCTAAGGGAATGCGATCCAAGGGAGAAGGAGCTGAAACATGATATCCAGCAGTGGCAGCGGCAGCGGCATAACCTGGGTAATTTTGTTCTCAATGATCCTCCAGTATCATCCAAGGCGTCCAACAGCGAGCAGCAGCTTATGGAACTTCCCAGTACCAAGGCTGCAGCAATTTCGGAGAAAACATATCGGTGCGACTGCTTGGAGCCTATATGGCCTGGTCGACACCACTGCACAGCATGTCATGAGACTTACTTGACATCAATGGAGTATGAAGGTCATGCTGGAAAGTGCAATGCATATGTCAACAAGGAGATGGATTCTGCTCATCCTAGCTCCACCGCTGAGTCCAAAAAACCGATCAAGTCATGCCCATATGACTTCAAAGAGATATGCAGAGAATTTGTCACGAATGATTCAAACAAGGATATAGTGAAGGATATTGGACTTATTGGATCTAACGGAGTTCCGTCCTTTGTCCCCTCACCTGCAGCTCTTCTTGATCCTCCAGTTATTCTGAATAAAAACAAAAAAGATGCCATCCCAAATGATGATTTGGTTTCCAGCTCCTTAGAGGAATGCCAGCCAATGTCGTCTGCACAAAATTTGGAGCAGGAGGGATCCAATTCTGGTCAAAATTGTCCTGGTAGTACTTCCTGTGATGAAAATGTGTCAAAATCTAAGGAGCCAGGCCCTGGTACAAATACTACTTCCAGTGAGGAAGCAGCATCTTCTGCAACGGACAAGCCAACAAGATTGCTAGCTGTTAATGGTGGCTTGGTTCCAGAGTCACCATTGAGGCCTGTTACAGGAAGATACTCTCATATCCTAAAGCAGCAAAAGATAAATTTGCTTGATATAGATGCAGCGTTGCCTGAGGAAGCTTTGAGAGCCTCAAAGTCTCAACAATGGAGAAGGCGTTCATGGTGTGCTTTTGTCAAGCATGCAGAATCAATATCTGAGGTGACTTCTAGATGTATTTATTCACCTTAATTCGTGCCACACAAAATATATATCTATCTACTAGCGTTTATTATTTTTGTGCTGATTATCTAGTGTCCATTAAAAGCTCTCTATCATCATATCCATACAAAATAAGTGCTTGAGAGCGCTGTTATTATCCATTGCACTGATTAATCGTATCTATGCATGCCTCTTCCAGATGGTAGTGGCGACCACTGTGTTGGAGAGTATGATAAAATCCAAGTTCCTCAAGAATGATTGGTGGTACTGGTCCTCCTTCACAGTAGCTATGAAGACGTCAACTGTATCCTCGCTCGCTCTCAGGATCTACACTCTCGATGATTGTATCATGTACACCAAGGAGCCTAACACCGTGCCGGCTGACAGTACAAAGGTTGTCAACAAGGGGGGGAAGGGGAAAGAGCCAGAACCATCAGCGTCGTAATCTGCGCCGCTCTATTGTATATCCCGAACTTAGAACAATGTGACGCAGACGGTGCAACAATGTGGTGATAGAGATGGTATAGACAGAGTATTGGGTTATGTGCTCCCTTGAGGCTTTAGGGCTAGCTTTGATTCTGGTGTTCCTGCAAGGGTGCAACCTTGACCGTTCATTTTAATAAGTCATATTTACCAGACTATAATTGTGCGCCTTAGATATGTTAGGGCCAGCAAATAAGTAAGATGCATTGTTTCAAGGATGGCAGCGGCAAGAGCTGGCGTTTAATTTTTCTGCCAGGAGCAGCTGCACGCGAGCGTAGTTTTTCCTTTTGGGCTATCCTGTTTTGGCTTTCAGGGATACAGATTATTTATGTTAGGTGTGCGAGGCATAGACGAGACGGTCGGCTTTGCTCCTTTTTTTTTTCCTTTTCTCTTTCTATTTTGAATATGCTCCACCGCAGGGAGCATATGTGTGCTTCATCGCGAAGCACTTGCGGTGAAGCATACATATGCTCCACCTGTTGGAGCACACCCACACTCCACGGTGAAGCATACATGTGCTCTGTGGTGAATCACACATGTGCTCAACCATGGCGCGATTCATCTTTTTTTGGGGGGCACACCCATGCTCCACCCGCCGCAACACACTTACGCTTCATGGTGAAGTGCAATTGTGTTATGCGATGGAGCATGTGAGGGCTCCACCTCTAGAGCACATATGTGCTTCATATTTTCCCACCTTTCAATTGCATGTGCTTTGTGGCGAAGTACAACTACACTTCATGAAAAGCAAACATGTGCTCCCCCGTACATCTGTGCTCTGTATGGAGCGCACATGTGCTATGTCGAGGGAGTGCTAGAGCATAGATTATGGTAGATTAGGATTTGTTAAGATTGATTGTAATCTCTCATGTTTGACTGCTACCTTAGGGAAGCTCCAAGGCTGACCCACAAACCGGACATTGCATCCATGCACGGACAGAGGGGGGGGGCAGTCCGCGGACACGGATGTGGGAAATGGCCATCCAAAGCTATTCGCATACATTTCAAAACAAGTTTAAACAAACTGGACGAATTACATGCAAACCGGATGATTTTCATACAAACTAGACAAAAACTTTTACATTTTAGGCATGTTTGAACTAAAAACTATATGGGACTATTGTAAAACTAGTCTAATGCCAGCAGGGGCGCATATCTACTACCACGACATGTCTTCCCTATGTTTGGCAGCCCCCTCATCGGACCGTGTGAGCCCCACAGAGATATGCTTCAGCAGAAGAATGGCCCCGCCTCCGAATCAGGGTTGGTTTTTGGGTGGGTGAAGATGGTCGTCGTAGTCTTCACCCCCCTTCACCGGGCAAGTCACCGGTGTGTCACCCGTGACGCGATGGTCGTGGACTTCGTGGGACCCAAGTGCCGGCGGGCTCCCATGATCTAATTTTCCTCGTTGTTCACGGTGGCCACACACGAACGGTGGCCGCACACAAGTGCTGGTGGCCTCACCAGATATGACATCTTTCACCACCTGCCTAAACTATTGCCTCTATTTCTCGCGACAGAGTTATCGAGAAACGGCGTTGGCCAGCCTGGAGGGGCGAGGAGGGGTTGGCGCTGCTAGTGGTACCGGATCCGGAGGATTTGCCGCAAGCCAACCTCTATCGGGCTGGCTTGCTAAGCAACCTAGGCGCTTTGAGGCTGGAGAACTCCTTCTTCTGCTTGTCGGAGGCCATGGTGGGTGTTGTACAAGGATGAGATGGAGAGAGGAGGTGAGGTGTGGTTATATCCTGACACTTGGCCACATTTATATAACGGGCGGATGCAAGCATCCACTCGGAGAGGTGTTTAATGACAGTTGGCATAGGAATGGACATGTGGTGCTCAGGGTGCCAGAGTTGGTTTCTCGGCAAATGTGCTGGTTTAATAGACATAGACTAGAAGACGGATGTGGTGTCAATGCGGAGAGAAGCTGTGCGTAGCGGGCAAACGACGGCGACACCCTCGACCAGCGATCCACATGCTAGCTCCATTGAGCGGTCACGTCTGCTTTGGGCCAGCATGAATAGGGGCAGCTGGCTTCAAGCAGGAATGTGCGCAGGCATGGGAGAGGGGTTTATGGTGGGTCATGGTAGTACAGAGTGGGCATGGATGTTGTTTGGACACCTAGAAAGCCCCCCTCCACTTTGCTTCTGATTTGCTGGAAAAAACACGCCCGGATCGATGAGTGGACCGATACAGGTCCGCATTGGATAGTAAAAAAACGTCGAGACCGTGCAGTCCGGATAGTTGCGAGTGGTTTGAGGGCCGATGATGGAGATTCCCTTACCTCTAGAAAAGCTTCTTACCCTACAAGTCTTGTACTCAAGGCTCGGTAATACACACACCGTATTATGCCAATTCTCTCCTATCTAATCCTCTTACATGGTATCTTTCATAAGTTTCTAGACCTATCTCCATCATATCTTCTATGCTGTATCACCCCCGAGAAAATGGACCTCCATGATTGTCGATGGGTGATCTTCAAAATCGGAGCTACAATGCAACTCCTAGATTGTTTGGGCAGAGGTTAAAACACCTCAATCACTCCACACATGGAGCAAAGAGTTTTAATGAGGTTCAGGCCACCATTGCGGTCTAACAACCAACTCTTGCTTTAGTGTTCTTTCTGTGTATATCTTTTGTTCTCCTCTTGCAAATATTTCCATCGTCTCTCTTTTATACTGTCATGGATTGGTTGACTTCCTTTGTATCCCTGCATGACGGCTAGAAAAAGGATAGTAGATATCCATTATAGATGATGACTACATGTCCTCCTGACTACGCACACATTGTCCACACTCAGTGGTTAGGGAGTGGCCTAATATCGTTGTCATACCACGCGCATGGGCAGAGTAAACGTGCACGTCGCACCCCAAGGATGAGCCCTCATGTGCTTGGAGTGGCGACAGTGTCCCTCAGGCTACCTGGGGCCCAATTATCGAACAACGAGGTGAACCATGGACCCCCCCCCCCGAAAACTTGAAGCCTTCACATTACCAAACCACTGAGGTGATCCATTGTTTCGACAAATACCATGGTCACCGTGTACTCGTTTGGGAGACAGATCTTAGCCCGAGCAATCGTATGCATGAAGAACGAAATTTTTAGGTGGCTCATGGGGAACCCCCTTTATCATGCCGCTGACAATAGACCCTATAGCCCCTCCTAATCTCATCTAACTTTGGTGGGCCAAGGATAAAGGTGGGACCTACTCTCATGCAAGTAGTGTTAGGGGTAGGTCTTGATTGATGTGGTACATAGTTCTCTCACCCATCGGTTCCCACGCTTGGTGGGGAACCATCGCCCACTCGCCCCATCATGGGCGATGTGGTAATGATGGGGCTTGACCAAAAAAACACTATGACAAGGGGGAGGGGCTGTCGATCAGACTTCCCTCATGTATAAATACACCTTCCCTGTTGGGGAACATTGCATGGGAAACAAAAAAATTCCTACGCACAAGCAAGATCTATCCATGGATATGCATAGCTACGAGAGGGAGAGTGTGTCTATGTACCCTTGTACACTATTAAGTGGAAGTGTATATAACGTGTTTGATGTAGTTGTACTCTTCACGATCCAATCGTGATCCAGCGTCGAACGTATGGCACCTCCGCATTCAACACACGTGCAACTCGATGTCTCCTCCTTCTTGATCCATAATGCGAGGAAGGAGGAGTAGATGGGATCTCAAACAACATTATAGCTCGGTGGAGATGGTGGTGGAGTAGTGTGAGTAGGGCTTCACCAAGCGCCTCTGGAACTATGAATGAGGAATGAAGGAGCAACAGAGTAACGAGAGAGAGAGGGGCGCCAAGGGCTTGGTGTGACATCTTGGGGCACCCCCTACCCTCTATACATAGGTGTAGTGGCATGGTGGACAGCCTCTACAAGCCCTAAGGGTGGAGACAAGGGGGGGGAGGTGGACTCCTAGTCCTCCTCCTTCCCTTCCATACACAGGTGGACTTTTCACCTCTCCCTAGCCCCATGGGCCTTGAGGGACTTGTGCGCCTGCCCTAATAAGTCCAAGGTACATCCCCTCAGCCCATGTTGTCCCTTGGGACGTGGTGTAACCCTTGGTGGACATCTGGACTTCTCCGGAACCTCTAGAAGCTTCTCGGTACAATATCAAAAAAACTGAAACTTTTCCCGGAATCCTGAAAACAACATTCCATATATAAACCTTTACCTCTGTATCATTCTGGAGCTCCTCACCATGTCTATCATCTCAGCCAGGACTCTGAACCACATTCGGTCGCCCACATACATAACCCAAACTACTCTAGTGTCACTGAACGTTAAGCGTGAGGACCTTACGGGTTCGAGAATCATGTAGACATGACCAACACACCTCTCCGGTCAATAACCAATCGTGGGACTTGGATACCCATATTGGCTCCTACATATTCCATGAATATCTTTATTGGTCGAACCACAATGTCAAGGATTCAACCAATCCCGTATGTAGTTCCTTTTGTCCAGCGGTATGTTATTTGCCCGAGATTTGATCGTCGGTATCTCCATACCTAGCTCAATCTCGTTACCGGCAAGTCTCTTTACTTGTTCTGTAATACAAGATCATGTGACTAACTCCTTAGTTACATGTATTGCAAGCCTCTTGTGATGTTGTATTACCGAGAGGTCCCAGAGATACCTCTCCATCATACAAAGTGACAAATCCCAGTCTCGATCCATGCCAACCCAACAAAAAACCCTCGGAGATAATTGTAGAGCACCTTTATGATCACCCAATTACGAAGTGATATTTGATACACATAAGGCATACCTCCGATGTCAGGAAGTTGCATGATCTCATGGTATTAGGAACAAATACTTGACATGAACAAAGCAGCAGCAATAAACTTAGTGATAAGATCAAATGTTATGCTTACAGTTTGGGTCTTGTCCATCACATCATTCTTCTAATGATGTCATCCCGTTATCAAATGAAAACTCATGTCTATGGTTAGGAAACCTTAACCATACCTAATCAAGGAGCTAGTGTTAGTAGAGGATCACTAGGGACATGGTGTTGTGTATATATTCCATTGGTAAGGAAATCGTTAACTCGTAGCTGCTCAGTTGGCTCGCGAGTAGGGGATTAATAGGCTAATCGGCAAGTTACTCATCCATTTAATCAATTAATTGGACGATTTATCGGTTTATCGGCTACTCGTTGAACCAATGATTAGGGATTAATTGGCAAGTTGACAGGTTAATCTAATGAATTCTTGAACAACGATATATTCACACATGTATTTAAGTTTCCGATCATCACAATTCTAGCTTGGATAATAAATTATTATCATGAACAAGGAAATATAAGAATATCCACATTATTATTGTCTCTAGGGAATATTTCCAACAGTCTCCCACTTGCATTAGAGTAAATAATCTAGTTCACATCGCCATGTGATTCAAACCCAATGACTTTGGGGTTTGATCATGTTTTGCTTGTGAGAGAGGTTTTAGTCAATAGGTCTACAACACTCAGATCCATGTGTACATTGCAAATCCTTACGTCATACTATAGATGTTACTAGCACGCTCCACTTGGAGCTATTCCAAATGACTGCTCCACTATACGTATCCGGTTTGCTACTCAGAGTCATATGTATCAGTGTTACAACTTGCATCAACGTAACCCTTTAGGAAAAACTCTTTATCATCCCCATAACCGAGAAACATTTCCTTTGTCCTTGTTACGTATCAATCCTGGATAATTTTGACCATTGTCCAGTGATCCAATCCTGGATTACTCTTGTACCCCCTTGCTATCCTCATGGCTAGGCACACATCAGGTGTGGTATACAACATGCCATACAGTATAGATCCTATAGCTGAGGTATAGGGGATGACCTTCGTCCTTTTTTTTTCTTCTGCGATGGTCAAGCTTTCAGTCTTACTCAAATTCATACCTTATGACACATGCAAGAAATCCTTCTCCGACTAATCCATTTCGAGCTCCTTCAAAATCTTGTCAAGGTATGTGCTTTCTAAAATTCTTATCAAGCGTTTTGATCTGTCTCTATAGATCTTGATTCGCAATATGTAAGCAACTTTACCCAGGTCTTCCTTTGAAAAACTCCTTTCAAACAACCCTTTATACTTTCCAGTAATTCTTTATCATTTCCAATCAACAATATCTCATCCACATATACTTATCAGAAATGCTATAGTGCTCCTACTGACTTTCTTGTAAATACAAGTTTCTTCACAAACTTCGTGTAAACCCAAAAGCTTTGATAACCTCATCAAAGCATACATTCCAACTCTAAGTCACTTGCACCAATCCATAGAATGATCGCTGGAGCTTGCATACCATTTAGCATCCTTAGGATCGACAAAACCTCCAGGTTGTATCACATACAACCTCACGGAAACCGTTAAGGAAATGTTGTTTTGACATCCATCTACCAGATTTCGTAATAAAAAAATGCAGCAACTACTAACATAATCACAACAAACTTTAGTATCGCTACGAGGAAGAAAGTCTCATCACAATAAACTCCCTGAACTTGTCGGAAACCTCTTTTTGACAAGTCGAGCTTTATAGATGGTGACGCTACCATCATCGTCTGTCTTCTTCTTAAATATCCATTTGTACTTAATGGTCTACCGATCATCGGGAAAGTCTACCAAACTCCATACTTGGTTTTCATACATGGATCGTATCTCAGATTTCATGGTCTTAGCCATTTGTTGGAATCCGGGCCCACCATCGCTTCTTCATAGATTGTAGGTTCACCATTGTCTAACAACACCAATACTGGAGTGACGTACCACTCAGGTGTGGTATATGTCCTTGTCGACATATGAGGCTCGATAGTGACTCGATCTGAAACTTCATTGTCGGGACCCCGATCCTAAGACATATGAATCCAGCCTATAACACGTCACACCACTTTGCGGCCTCACGCACGGTAACCCACGACTGCCACCTTACCTTGTCCGGGACCGTTTGCGCCTTTTGGCTTGCGGATATGAACATGTCGCTAGCATTGACACATCAAAGAACCTGGGTTGACATGACTAGTTATAGACCCAAGTGGCACAACCGTACAGGGACAGGCATACGTAACCCAACAATGCAGGTGTCGGTCATCAGCGTGTGTAGACGAGTCATAGAAAGCTACAAGGACTCCATTACGCCACGGGACATAAATGTCATCACTGCACGTAGACGAGTCGTAGCAGGCTACAGGGACTCCATTACACTGCGAGACATTTCCCCGAAGGGACAGACACAATAGCAAAGAAGGATACATGCCTGTTAATCAATGTGTCCGTAGAAGTAGCAAGCTACCAAGGCTCAGTGGAAGCACAAAGAGGCATTTCCCCATAAAGAAGGCTACTAAAGGCACACAACTAGGTGTCGAATCCCACGCATACCAATGCATTTCAATCATACACGCACTATGCATGATATGCGTAGTTACAACATGACATCACAACAGAACTCTACAACATAACATTTATTTAGTAGGCTCCAAGGAGCCAACATAGTATAATGTTACAAGCAGAAGGGGTCACATGACCCAACATTCAGAACATACAAACAACAAGTGGAAGTTACATGTCTGAGTACAAACATCTATAAAAGTGGCCGGAAGAGCTTGAAAAGCTACAACGACCATACTATAGGAGCGAGACCTCTGTTTGGGTTACTAAGCTAATCCGTCGATGTCAACGTCAGAAGAAACATAACTGAACACAATGTCTACCTCTGCAAAAATGTAAATAAGCAACAGTGAGTACGAAGGTACTCAGCAAGTCTTACGTCAGAACTATCTACATATGCATTATGTATCAATGAACGGAATTGTGGGGTTTACTAAAAAATGCCATCTTTGACCTTTGGGTATCCTAGACTACGACAAAGTAACCAATGTATCACTACTCTCTCGTCTCCTTACGAGAGAGCACACACGAGTCCACATGTTCACCATATCAATACACCACTATGGATCCTATCTCGTCTTCCTACGAGAAGCCATCCATAGCACTCACACTTGTTTGGTGTATTTTAGAGTATCCATTGAAAGTATCCAAGTAGTCCATATCTGCGGATGCTGCTATTCAAATAGATAAATTACCCTGCAGGGGTGTACTTCGTCACACATGCTCCCGTCACTTATCACCATGTGCACGTAAAAAGGCACCTCAACAACCTTCAAGCGGAGGCCCAGCGAGGGAGTCGGCCACGGACGTTAACCTTCAACGACTCATGTCCAAGGCAGTCGCCTATCTGAGTTTGTCGAGGATATACCGCGTTGTATGACCTGGGAGACAGTTATAACCCGGTGATAGTTATGAGCCGGTTGTAAGTCCCCGGATGAGTCCTGAAGATGAGTCCCCGGTTGTAAGTCCCTGGATGAGTCTCAAAGATGAGCCTCCGGTTGTAAGTCCCTGGATGAGTCTGAAGATGAGTCTCCTGTTGTAAGTCCCCAGATGAGTCCCCGAGGATGAGTCTCTGGTTGTAAGTCCCTGGATGAGTCTGAAGATGAGTCTCCGGTTGTAAGTCCCCAGATGAGTCCCTAAAGATGACTCTCCGGTTGTAAGTCCCTAAAGATGACTCTCCGGTTGTAAGTCCCTGAAGATGAGTCCCTGAAGATGAGTCTCCGGTCGAAGTCCCTGAAGATGAGTCCCCGGGTGTAAGCCGCTCGGGACTCAAAAGCCCGTGAAGAGAAGCCCACGATGGGAAGTCCTAGGAGATAAGTCTAAATCCCACTTAGACTCTACATGTAAGTTGCCCCTTCAGCTTATATAAGGAGGGGCGGGTCACCCCGAGAGGGTCAAGTTTTTAGACGTATGAATAGATAGGTCTTATATAGACAAGAGATCAGAAACTCTCATGATTAGAGGTAGCAAAACAGCACCCTTGTAACCGAGAGATCTTCTTCATCATCAATATCAGACAAGCAGGACGTAGGCTTTTAGCTCCATCGAAGGGGCCGAACATGGGTAAACTCAGTGTCTCTCGATTCCAATCGACCCCTTCAAGCCGCCACATAGTTGCGTTTCTGCCCCAAACGTAAGTCCGTTCATCCGGAGATCTGTCCTGACAAATCCACGACAGTTGGCTCCCACCATGGGGCTGCGCACAGAGGTATTGTTTTCTTGGAAGGAGCTCTCCCAGGAATCAAAGCGCTTGCGATTAACCGGACAAAGAAGAGTCGACGCCGAAGGATTTACATCAACTTCGAGTTCGTTGGTCCAGATAGCAGGAACTTTCTGTGGGCTTCCCGCGGGCTACCGCGGGCAGTATTCTCGGATCGATGCATTTGATCTTTCGTGCGCCGTGGCTGGGCCACCAAGGAGTCAAGGGTCAAAGCCAAGATCAGATCATCTCCTGGTGGATTTGGATGGAGGTAGCGGCTTAAAAAAAGGGAAAATATATCAAGCAGGGTACGTATGACTTCAACACGGATCGAAAGTCAATTCCGAAGGAAAGTCCAGGCACATGGAGAGTCACGGTAGCAGCACCACGAGCCGGCCTGCGCATCGCCGCGCTTCGCCTTCGCGGCTACTCCTATGTGCTCCTCTGGCCTCGCCCGGTTCCCAGTCGCACGCGCGCACGCCTCACTTCAATCGAGCCACACCGCTACTTCCGTGCGCTCCTCTGGCCGTGCCGAGCTCCCATCCGCGTGCACGCCTCGATCCTCCACCAAACCGACCTCTCCCTGCGACCCGCTCGCCCGCCTCTGACCATGCATTGCCTTGACGTCGCAAAATCGCCCTAAGACGGCTACCTGCTCCGACCGCCTGTCGACTTGCCGCCCCGCTGCACCGTTTCTCCTCCGTAGTTTTGCCCTATTGTGCTTGTCTCCATCACCGTTAGTCTCCACCACCGTAGCCTCACCTTTCAGATGCCGCCAAAAGCTCCGCCTCTCTCGCAAGCCGCCGCACTCGAGAGTCACCTTGCTCCGTGCAGGAGATCACCTTGCTCGTGCTCGAGCCGCTCGTAGCTATGGGGGTCTCCGTCGGCCAGCCTTGAGTCACCTCCGCCATTTATGACTCGCCGACCGCGGCCGAGCCGTCCGGCTGCTGTCGCAACCTGCCGCCACCTCTGCTCTGCTCCGTCTTTCGGACGCCCCGTGTTGAGCCGGAACCCGCCGCCTCGTCGAGTCGCCGTCTAGCCGTTGCCCGGCTCTCCCTCGGCCTCCGTCGCCGAGCCGCCGCGCCTGCTGCTGCTCCGCCCTCCGGCTCGCCTGCCTCCACGCGCATCCGCCGTGGTGGCCTGCCTACGCTCGCCTTCGCGAGCCACCAGCTCCTCTGAGCCTGCCTGCCTCTGCTTCGGCCTTCTGAGTCCGCCTCGACCCGCCTGAGGAGGCCTCAAGCCACCCCCGCGAGCCCCCGATGAGTCGTCTCCACCCACTCACGCTTCGCTTGCCCTCCGAGCCGGCGCTATGCGCCTCCTGACTCGCCTGCTCACTGAGTCGCCGCCCTCCGTTCCATCCTCTGCTCCGCCGCCGGCCCTCTCCGCCTCGTGAGCCACTGCTGAGGCCTCTCCCCGCCGCGAGCTGCCGCTCGGAAGCTGCCCTCGCCTGGGCATGCTGCTCGCTGAGCCGCCCTCCACCCCGACTCGCCCCTGCGGCCTGGCCATGAGTCGCCACCTCCTCAAGTCGATGCGCGCTGCCACGTTATCTAGCCCCGTGAGCTGTCGGCGTGGATGACCACACCCCTTGCCGCTGTGCTTCGCCAGTTGCTGTTGTGCCGCTGCGCCCGCCGGCCCTGCAGCCGCCGACTCGCTGCGCCGTCGAGCCGGTCGGCTGTTGTCGCAACCCGCCGCGCCAGCCACCATGCGTCTGCCTGCACCGCCAGCAGGCTCCGCTCCGCGCCTCCGACCGGCGGTTTCCCCGCCGCTGCCAGCCCCGTGCCGTGCCTCCGCTGCCGCGCCGTCCCTGTGCACCCGCCTGGCCGGCTCCCCACCATGCCTGTGTGTCTCGCCCCCGCAGCTGCCCGCTGGTTCCTCCACCCCCTCCCGTAACCTCTGTGCGGTCGGTTGGGGAAATAGGAAAAAAGGAGAGGTGGGGACCAGTTGGAAGGAGTAAAAAAACAAGGATGAGTTGACCCGAAGAAGAAAAATCCAATGGTCAAAGACCCAGAGGATCTTTTCTGAGCCGTTCGGTGCCGCGATTTAATGCCGCCACCTCTTTCATCGTTGATGCAACCCTACGGCTGATAATTCTTGATAAAACATATCAGGTGAAATCTATCCTTTCAAGTTTTCATTGATATATTTATATTTTCTACTAGAACAATTACTCTCGTCTGTGAAATTTGTTATGCAGAACAAGTTATCAGTATAAAGAGACCATCAAGCTATGGCCCTTGCCTACACCAGATGGATCAGTGCATATTCGTGAGCCGCTGCCCCGTGGTCCAGTCTACATCAACATGCCACGACTGGTTTCCAATGCCACGATGACTCGTCGTCTGTGCTGGTTTCCAACGCCGCGGGCGACTCACCGCTTGCGCCGTCTTATAACGTCGTGGCATCTCTCGAGATTGCATTGGCTTACAGTGCCATGACTGACTTCTACGTCTACACCACACGCCAGGGGCCGCATACACCAGTACGAGCCGCCCAACTGATGGTTCTGAATCGCCGCCTCGTGATACAAGCTACAACATATAGGTGTAGTGCTCGCCTGTACGAGCAGCCCAACGGACGCGCGCAGGACGCCACCCATAGTTTGATCTACATCAACATATCGGTGCAGTGCTCGTCGATATGAGCCGCCCAACGGACAGGCGCACAAACCACCGCCATTACATTTTGGTTCACTTCAACAACCAGCCGGGATGAACCATCAACCGGATTATTGAAACAAAACAGGATCATCTATAACCCGCCACAACCAACCTCAACTGTCAGTGGAGATTCTCAAGCCGCCACTTCGAGTCAACTTAACACTCGGGGGCTACAGACATGGCGAGACACATTTGGTCATTTTTCAAGAGAACCCCGGGTCTTTGCAAGAGAAAACCCAATCCTGGGGGCTATTACATTATTGGCGGAAGATTAAAAGTTGCCCAAGAGGACGAACCACCGTGATGCACCATTCAAAAATGGGTGCCCGGATTTATTGTATCATCATAAAGTCACTTGGAGCCTTTGCCATTTCTTCATACAAGATGGTGGTTTACAAGATGGCGACTTACAAGATGATGCACAAGTTGATGTCATCGACAAGGTCACTAGGGGGCTTCCAACCCTCTGGGTTTAGCTTATCACACCCTATTGATTTGCTCTTAAGCCAAATAGTTGACTCCATCAACATGATCGTCCTGGGGGCTTCCAACCCACCGGGTTTAGCTTATCAGACCCTATCGATCGACTCTTACGCTAAATAGTTGACTCCATCAACAAAGGTCATTTGGGGGCTTCCAACCCACCGGGTTTAGCTTACACACCCTCTTGATCGGCTCTTAAGCCAAACAGGGTTAAACCTGGCTGTAAGCTGATGCTGCTCCGCTAGGTGACCCGCTGAACTCTTACCAGTTAATCTCGCTTAGAGACCCTGAGCCGGCTCAAATAAATTTACACCAATCTCGATAGAGACCCTGTGCTGGTTAAGGTTAAAATGACGGCTCTTGTCACATGAGGGTCGGCTTACAGAAAGCAAGGATAAACTCTCCCATCTACTATCGACTCTTCGCTATGTGGCCCGTTCGTACTCTTAGACAGTTAATCTTTTAAAGACCCAACACTCTTTATGGTTAAAACAACAGATTTATGTCACGTGAGAGGCAGTTTATGGGCTACCAGGGTACTCATGCCCTGCCGAGTCTATTCTGGGATGTCACACTTCATGTCAGTTAATCTCGCTTAGAGACCCTGAACCGCTCAAAGAAATTGACGGCCAATCTCGATAGAGACCCTGTACCGCTAAGGACTTTTAAGTGGCAAGTCCACCCAGAAGAACCGGACATGAGTTGTTCAAAAAAAAATCAACGAACAAATCAGGAAAGATTAAACATCTTCAGCTTGTGCTTCTTCAAGCCGCCCTCACAACAATAGCCAACCTAGCTCGAGTTACCGGAGCCCAGTGTGGGTTAGTAGCTAGTCTCAGAACACAAACACGGAACTCAGCTCCTATGAGCAGCTTCAGTGAGACAACCCACCATGTACTCCTACATGGTCTCTGATCGCTACCTTTACCAAAACAGGTTCATCACTTAACCCTCATCATCAGGACACATCCATTTCACTCTGATTCATCACCCAGATGAATCAGACCTGACACAACTCTAAGCATAGCAAGCATAACAGAGTTATAGCACAACATGGCTCAAGCATCTACCAGGTATGCTAGGTTGCTTGGTTTAGCTATTTACTGTGACAATGACAGGTCATGCAAAGGAGTGGGTCCATCTACCGCAACATAGGCAGCTGTTGAAAAGCGTTGTCCTAATGCATTGAAATGAGATCAAACCCGACGGCCGGGACCCACACGTCAGCGACACGAGGCTTAATCCCGATCAAACCCGACGCTGACTCAACTTTAACCATCGCTAGGGCCCGCTGTCAGCTGCTAATGGCTGGGGGATTAGCGCTAATCCGCTCGCCACGTCAGCACTCGCCGGCGGCGACCAAACCCGTGGCGAAGGATCGCCGGAGTTGGTCGAAAACGTGCCACAGGTCACAGTTTTGCACGCCGAGAGCACTGGGAAGGAGCCCGTGCTCGACCACATATATAGGGACTGGCCAGAGGGCTTGGGGTCGCCGGAGATGACAGCCACGATGAGCTCGGCAGCGACGGCGGCTTGAGGAGGCGACAGGGGGGCTCAGCGAGGCCAGAGGCCGCGGTGGCTGCAAGCGACGGCGGCGCTCGGGTGCGAGGAGGAGAGACAGAGGGGAGGTAGAGAAATGAGAGGGGAGAGGGATCCAGACAGCATCAATGAGGTCGTCCGGAGCATCGCGTAGGCCAGAGGAGCTAGTTAGGCAGGGTGGAGGTGGTCGGCGCGTGCCCGCACGCGTCGAGCACACCAGCTCCCTCGTGCCTTCTGGCACGAGGTTGAGGATGACTGGCCACTGGGCCAGCTGGGCCTGCTGGGCCGCAGGTAAGCCAGGTGATCCCTCCACCTTTTATTTCCTTTTCTAATTTTTTTCTAACATTTGTTCTGGCTAAAATAAAATATTAATCCATTTTATAAAATCCTGAAAATTATTATATGAGCTAGGTATAATTAACTAGTGCCACATAATTAATTTCATATTTTTTGAACTTATATTTTATATATAATAAATATAAATCCAAAGCAATTGTTGGTTGATTAATTCAAATGCCCAATATAAAATATTTCTATGATCCCAAAATATTAGTTGACAATTTTAACTGAGTTGAATATTTTATTAGAGAACCAGGAACATTTTCTTCGAACTATTTAAAGAAATGTATATAATGCTTATTTGATAAAATTTTGATTTGTGAGGCTTGATCATCCCCCATTTCATTTTCATTTGAAAATAAAAATGCATGCATGAATGCACTGGCAAACATAAAGAAACTAGGGCTGTGACATTCATGATCATCATCATTAGCTACATCTTCAACTAGTGTATTCTTCACAGAAACATCCTTATCTGTCGTGCTACTCTCTAATTGAAGTGACGGTTCAACAACCTCATCAAGTTTGACCTTCCCCCCACTCAATTCTTTCGAGAGAAACTCCTTCTCTAGAAAGGATCCATTCTTGGCAACAAAGATCTTGCCTTCGGATTTGAGATAGAAGGTGTACCCAATTGACCTTATGGTATCCTATGAAGACACATTTATCCGCTTTGGGTTCGAGCTTATCAGGATGAAGCTTTTTGACATAAGCGTCGGACCCAAACTTTCAAAAATAACATCTTAGGTTTCTCACCAAACCATAATTGATACGTTGTCATATCAATGGATTTAGATGGTGCCCTATTTACAGTGAATGTAGTTGTCTCTAATGCATAACCCCAAAACGATAGTGGCAAATCGGGTAATAGACATCCAAGTATGCAACATATCCAATAGAGCACGGCTAAAACGTTTAGACACACCATTACACTATGGTGTTCCAGGTGGCATGAGTTGTGAAAAAATTCCATATTGTATTGAATGCATATCAAACTCATAACTTAGATATTCCCCACCACGATCACATTGTAACATTTTATATTCTTGGTAAGATGATTTTCAACTTCACTCTGAAATTGCTTGAACTTTTCATACGTTTCAGACTTGTGATTCATTAAGTAAATATATACCCATATCTACTCAAATCATCAGTGGAGGTACAAAAATAATGATATCCACCATGCACTTCAACACTCATTGGACCGCATACATCATTATGTATGATTTCCAACATGTCACTTGCCCCCTGCATTGTTCCGGAAAACTGTATTTTCATCATCTTGCCCATGAGGCATGGTTTGCAGTATCAAGCGATTCAAAATCGAGTGATTCCAACGTCCATCAGCTTGGATTTTCTTCATGCTCTTTACACCAATATGACCTAAGCGGCAGTGCCACGATTAAGTGGTACTATCATCATTAACTTTGCATATTTTGGCATCAATATTATGAATATGTGTATCACTATGATCAATATTCAATAAATCATTCTCATTGGTTGCATGATCATAAAAGATATTATTCATATAAACAGAATAACCATTATTCTCATGCTTAAAATGAATAGTCGTCTCGCAATAAACAAGATCGATATAGTGTTCATGCTCAACGCATGCACCAAATAACTTCGCTTTAGCTTTAAAACTAATCCTGGAGGTAGAGCGAGCGTGCCAATGGCGATTGAGGGAGTCCGGAACTAAGGGGTCGTCGGGCCGCCGGGTCATCCCTCATGGGCTGACTTGTCGGGCCATTTTGCGAAAGGCCGGACTATGAGGTGATGTCGTGATCAAAAAAGGAAAGATCTGATATTGACGTGGTTTTTAAGCTTTGGAGATGAGATATCCGTATCAATCCCCGGTGGTAGGTCGGTAATATGTAACCCTAGGTATCTGATATGTCCATTTTGCATCATGTTGTCCTACTATTATTTATAATGTTTTTATGCATAATAATGCTTTGGGGAGTAATTCTAATGCCTTTTCTCTCATAACTTGCAAGGTTTACACAAAGAGGGAGGATACCGGCGGCTGGAATTCGGGACCAGACAAAGCATGACAGATATACCTATTCTGGACACATCCAATGAAGATGAAAGTTTACGGAGAATTTTTGTGGAATAAATGAAAAATACTGGGCCAGAACACTACCAGAGGTGGGCCACCAGGTGGGCACGTCCCACCAGGGCGTGCTAGCCCCCCCGGTGTGGCCTGGTGGAACATGCTCACCCATGCCCATATCCGGATCTCATCTTCTTGTATAAATTCCGAAAAAACCTAAAACAATTAAGAGGAGGACTTTAGGGACAAAGCACTGCCGCCTAGAGGCAAAACTTGGGGAGGAGCATTTTTGCCCTTCGGCGGAGCGATTCGGTCGGGGGAACTTCCCTCCCGGAGGGGGAAATCAAAGGCATCGTTATCACCAATAACCCTCTCATCTTGGGGAGGCCATTCTTCATCAACGTCTTCAATAGCACCATCTCCTCCCAAACCCTAGTTCATCGCTTGTGTTCAGTCTTTGTACCGGAACCTCAGATTGTTACCTGTGGGTGACTAGTAGTGTTGATTACCTAGTGTAGTTGATTGCTACATGGTTTATTTGGTGGAAGATTATATGTTCAGATCCATTATGCTATTCAATAACCCTCTGATCTTGAGCATGAATATTATTTGTTAGTAGTTACCTTTGTTCTTGAGGTCACAGGAGAAGTCATGTTGCAATTACTCATGTGAACTCGATGTGTGTTTGATATTTTTATGATATGTATGTTGTGATTCCCTTAGTGGTGTCATGTGAACGTCAACTACATGACACTTTAGCATATTTGGGCATAAGGGAATGCATTATGCAGTAGTTATTAGATGATGGGTTGCTAGAGTGACAGAAGCTTAAACCCAAGTTTATGCGCTACTTCGTAAGGGGCTGATTTGGGTCCACATGTTTAATGTGTGGGGAATGTTGCATGGGAAACAAAAAATTTCCTGCGCACAAGCAAGATCTATCCATGGTGATGAGCATCTACGAGGTGGAGAGCGGATCTACATAACCTTTTGGATCGCTAAGCAGGGTGCGTTAAGAAACGTGATTGATGTAGTCGAACGTCTTCGCGATCCAAATCGCCGAGCGTCCCGCGATCCAATCACGATCCGTCCCGATCTAGCGCCGAACGGATGGCACCTCCGCGTTCAGCACACACACGGCTCGATGACGATCTCCGCCTTCTTGATCCAGCAAGAGGGAGCAGAGAATTAGATGAGTTCTCCGGCAGCACGACAACATGGTGGTGATGGTGGTGGAACTATTCCATCAGGGCTTCGCCTAAGCACCGTTTAAATGATCTAGAGGAGAAACTACGATCTAGAGGAGAGGGTAGCACGTGGCTGATTTGTGTTGTGAAAAAACCCTCAAGACCTCTAGTATATATAGGAGGAGGGAGGGAGGATACTTGCCCCCCAAGGGGCCAACCCTTTGTTCGGCCGAAGTGGGAGGAGGAGGAGTTCTCCTCCAATCCTAGTAGGATTAGGACTCCTTCTCTCCCACTTGAAACCCTCTTTCCACCTTGGGTTTCTCCTCCCAACCGCATGGGCCTCTTCTGGGTCTTCGACCAGCCAACTAATGGCTGGTATACCTCCTCCCACCGCCCATCTAGCCTATTGGGTCGAAACACCCCTCCCGATGGTCCCCCAGTACCCTCCAGGCACTCCCGGTACACTACCAATGAGCCCGAAACTTTTCCGGGGACCAAAACATGACTTCCTATATATCAATCTTTACCTCCGGATCATTTCGGAGCTCCTTGTGACGTCCGAGATCTCAAATGGGACTCCGAAAAACCTTGGGTCACCACCATACATAACTCTATAATACCGAAACGTCACTGAACCTTAAGTGTGCAAACCTTGCGGGTTCACGAACTATGTAGACATGACCGAGACACCTCTATGGTTAATAACCAATAGAGGGACCTAGATTGACATATTGGTTCCTACATATTATACGAAGATCTTTATTTGTTGAACCTCTGTGTCAAGGATTCAGTTAATCCCATACGTTCTTCCCTTTGTTCTTCGGTATGTTACTTGCACGAGATTCGATCGTCAGTATCTCTATACCTAGTTCAATCTCGTTACCAGCAAGTCTCTTTAGTCGCTACATAATACAACATCCTGTGGTTAACACTTTAGTCACATTGCTTGCAAGGCTTGCTATGATGTTGTATTACCGAGTGGGCCCTGAGATACCTCTCCATCAGACCGAGTAAGAAAATCCCTATCTTGATCCATACGTACTAAGCAGACACTCTCGGAGATACCTGTAGAGCACCTTTCTAGTCACCCAGTTACGTTGCGGCGTTTGATACACACAAGGCACCCCTCCAGTCTCAGTGAGTTGTATGATTTCATGGTCATAGGAATAGATGCTTGACATGCAGAAAACTATAGCAATAAACTGACTCGATCATATGCTATGTTTATAGATTGGGTCTTGTCCATCAGATCATTCTCCCAATGATGTGATCCCGTTATCAAATGAAATCTCATGTCAATGTCTAGGAAACCTCGACCGTCTTTGATCAACGAGCTAGTCTACTAGAGGCATACTAGGGACAAAGTGTTGTTTATGTATCCACACATGCAATGTGTTTCCAATCAATAAAATTATAGCATGGATAATAAACGATTATCATGAACAAGGAAATATAATAATAACCATTTTATTATTGCCTCTAGGGCATATTTACAATAGTCTCCCACTTGCAATAGAGTCAATAATCTAGATGACATCACCATGTGATTTACATTGTAATGAATCAAACACTCATAAAGTTCTAGTGTTGATCATGTTTAGCCCCTGGATGAGGTTTAGTCAATGGGTATGCAACATTCAGATCCATGTGCACTTTGCAAATATTTATGTACTCCTCGTTTATGTACTCGCGTATGGAATTGAAGCGTCGCTTTATGTGTCTGGTCGTCTTGTGAAACCTTGGTTCCTTGGCCAGAGCAATGGCACCAGCGTTCTCATAGAACAGATCCACTGGATTCAGCGCACTGGGCACTAATCCAAGATCTGTCATGAACTCCTGCATCCAGACACCTTTCTTCGCCATCTTCGAGGCTGCGATGTACTCCACTTCGCATGTAGAATCGGCTACCACACTCTACTTGGAACTGCACCAGCTTACCGCTCCCCCATTGATAATAAACATGTATCCGGTTTGCGACTTAGAGTCATCCGGATCAGTGTAAAAGCTTGCATCGACATAACCTTTTACGAAAAGCTCTTGATCACCTCCATAAACGAGAAAAATTTCCTTAGTCCTTTTCAGGTACTTAAGGATATTCTTGACCGTCATCCAGTGCTCCATTCCTGGATCACTTTGAATCCTTCCGGCCATACTTATGGCAAGGCTGACATCGGGTCTTATGCACAACATTGCATACATATAAGAGCCTATGGCTGAAGCATAGGGGATGCAACTCATCTTCTCTCTATCTTCTGCAGTCACTGGACATTGAGTCTTACTCAATTTCACACCTTGTAACACAGGCAAGAACCACTTCTTGGACTGATGCATTTTGAACTTCTTCAAAGCTTTATCAAGGTTTGTGTTGTGTGGAAGTTCTATTAAGCGTCTCAATCTATCTCTATAGATGTTGATGCCTAATATGAAAGCAGCTTCTCCTAGGTCCTTCATTGAAAAAGTCATGTTCAAATATTCCTTGACGCTTTCCAGCATTTCTATATTGTTTCCAATCAGCAATATGCCATCCACATATAATATTAGAAATTCTATAGAGCTCCATCTCACTTTCTTGTAAATACAAGCTTCTCCGTAAACTTGTATAAAACCGAACGCTTTGATCACCTCATCAAAGTGCAGATTCCAACTCCGAGATGCTTGCACCAGTCCATAAATGGATCGCTGGAGTTTGCAAACTTTGTCAGCATTCTCTGGATCGAAAAAACCTTCCAGTTGTATCATATACAACTCTTCCTTAAGGAAATCGTTAAGGAACGTTGTTTTGACATCCGTCTACTAAATTTCATACTCAAAATTTGCAGCTATTGCTAATATGATACCGACGGACTTAAGCATCGCTATGGGTGAGAAGGTCTCATCATAGTCAACTCCTAGAACTTCGGAAAAACCCTTTGCCACTAGTCGAGCTTTACAGACGGTGACATTACCGTCCGTGTCCATCTTCCGCTTAAAGAATCATTTGTTCTGAATGGCCTTTCGCCCTTCAGGTAATACTTTCAAAGTCCATACTTTGTTTTCATACATGGATCCCATCTCATATTTCATGGCCTCTAACCATTTCTCGGAATCCAGGCACATCATCCCTTCTCCATAGCTCGTGGGTTCATCGTTGTCTAACAACATGACCTCGAAGACAGGGTTGCCGTACCCCTCATGACCTCAACCTACAAGGTTCAATACTAACTTGATCTATAGTTTCATGGTCATCATCACCAACTTCCCCTTCAACTGTCGTAGGCTCCACAGAAACATCTTTTGCGCTGCGCTACTCCCTGGTTGAAACAAAGGTTCAACAACCTCATCAAGTTCTATCTTCCTCCCACTCAATTCTTTCGAGAGAAACTCTTTCTCAAGAAATGTTCCATTTTTAGCGACAAATAGTTTGCCTTCGGATCTGAGATAGAAGGTATACCCAACTATCTCTTTTGGGTATCCTATGAAGACGCATTTCTCCGCTTTGGTTTCCAGCTTTTCAGGCTAAATCTTTTTGACATAAGCATCACATCTCCAAACTTTAAGAAACGATAACATTGGCTTCTTGCCAAACCACAGTTCATATGGCATTATCTCAACAGATTTCGATGGTGCCCTATTTAAAGTGAATGCAGTTGTCTATAATAAATAACCCCTAAACGATAGTAGCAAATGGGCAAGAGACATCATAGAACACACCATATCTAATAAGGTTCGATTATGACGTTCAAACACACCATTACACTGTTGTGTTCCAGGCAGTGTCAATTGTGAAACAATTCTACATTGCCTTAAGTGACTGCAAAACTAATAACTCAGATGTTCACCTCCTCAATCAGATCACAAGAATTTAATCATCTTGTTATGATGATTCTCAACTTCACTCTAAAATTGCTTGAACTTTTCAAACATTTCAGACTTGTGTTTCATTAAGTAAATATATCCATATCTACTTAAGTCATCAGTGAAGGTGATAAAATAATGGTATCCATCGTGCGCCTCAATGCTCATCGGACCGCACACATCAGTATGTATGATTTCCAACAAGTCACTTGCCCGTTCCATTGTTCCAGAGAACAGTGTTTTAGTCATCTTGCCCATGAGGCATGGTTCACATGTGTCAAGTGATTCAAAATCAAGTGACTCAAAAAGTCCATTAGCATTTAGCTTCTTCATTCATTTTACACGAATATGACCTAAACGGCAGTGCAACAACAAAGTGGTACTAGCATTATCAACTCTACATCTTTTGGCATCAATGTTATGAACATGTATCATCACTAACGATATTCAATATGAATAAACCCCTCACATTGGGTGCATGACCATAAAAGATATTACTCATATAAATAGAGCAATCATTATTCTCTTATCTAAATGAGTAACCATCTTGCAATAAACAAGATCCAGATATAATGTTCATTCTTAACGCATGCACTAAATAACAATTATTTAGGTTCATCACTAATCCCGATGGTAATTGAAGAGCGAGCATGCCGATGGAGATCACATCAACCTTGGAACCATTTCCCACGTGCATCATCATTTCGTCCTTTACCAGCCTTCGTCTATTCTGTAGTTCCTGTTTTGAGTTGCAAATGTGAGCAACCGAACCGGTATCAAATACCCAGGAACTACAACGAGAGTTGGTAAAGTACACATCAATAACATGTATATCATATATACCTTGTTTATTGTTGGCAGCCTTCTTGTCGGCCAGATACTTGGGGCAGTTCCGCTTCCAGTGTCTCGTTCCCTTGCAATGAAAGCCCTTAGTTTCTGGCTTGGGTCCAGCCTTGGGTATCTTCATGGGAGGGGCAACTGCTTTGCCACTCTTCTTAGAGTCACCATTCTTTCCCTTGCCATTCTTCTTGAAACTAGTGGTTTTATTGAACATCAACACTTGATGCTCCCTCTAAATCTCAGACTCAGCGACTTTTAACATCGCAAATAGCTTGGCGCATGACTTGTTCATCATGTGCATGTTATAGTTCAACACGAAGGTCTTGTAGATAGGTGGCAATGATTGAGGAACTCTGTCAGTTATCGCCTCGGCCGGAAGGGGCATTCCCAATTCGTCCATATAGGTAGAATACCAAGACATTCTGAGTAGGTGTTCACTGACAGACCCGTTCTCCTCCATTTTGCAAGAATAGAACTTATCGGAGGTCTCATACCTCTCGATCTGGGCATCCTTCTGAAAGATAAACTTCAACTCCTAGAACATATCATATGCTCCATGACGTTGAAATATCTTTCAAGTCCCGGTTCTAAGCCATACAACATTTCACATTGAACCGTTGAGTAATCATCAGAACGAGTCTACCAGACATTCGCAATGTCTGCAGACTCCACTGGAGCGGGTGGATCTGTTGGGGAACATTGCACGGGAAACAAAAATCCTACGCACACACAAGATCTATCCATGGTGATGAGAATCTACGAGAGGGAGAATGGATCTACATAACCTTGTAGATCGCCAAGTGGGAAGCGTTAAGGAACAAGGTTGATGTAGTCGAACGTCTTCGCGATCCAAATCGCCGAGCATCCCGCGATCCAATCACGATCCGTCCCGATCTAGCGCCGAATGGATGGCACCTCCGCGTTCAGCACACATATGGCTCAATGATGATCTCCTCCTTCTTGATCCAGCAAGAGGGAGCGGAGAGGTAGAATAGTTCCCCAGAAGCGTGATGGCTTTGCGCTGATGGTGGTGGAGATATTCCAGCAGGGCTTCGCCTAAGTACCACTGAAACCGATCTAGGGGAGAAACTACGATCTAGAGGATAGGTAGCACGTGGCTGTTTTTCTATTTCTCAAAAACCTCAAAACCTCTAGTATATATAGGAGGGAGGGGAGAGGAGGCAGCCTTAGCCTCTCCTCCAAGGATAGCTTCGGCCAAAGCCAAGGGGAGCAGTCCACCTCCCACAAGGGAGGTGGATTCCTAGTAGGACTCCTCCCTAACTTGGCCCTTACTCCTCCTCCTTGCGCATAGGACATCTTGGGCTGGCTGCACATCCCACCAGGGGATGGTGCACCACCACCAAAGCCCATGTGCCCCTTGGGGTGTGTGGACCCACTTGGTGGTCCCCTGAAACCCATTTGTCACTGCCGGTACACTACCGGAAATACTCGAAACTTTTCCGGAGTTCAAACACCACGTTCCGATATCTCAATCTTTACCTCTAGACCATTCCAAAGCTCCTCATGAAATCCGAGATCTCATCCAAGACTCCAAACAACCTTCGGTCACCACCATACATAACTCTATACTACCGAAACTTCACCGAACCATAAGTGTGCAGACCCTGCGGGTTTGAGAACTATGTAGACATGACCGGGACACCTCTACGGTCAATAACCAATAGCGGGACCTGGATGCCCATATTGGTTCCTAGATATTCTACGAAGATATTTATTGGTCGAACCTCTATGTCAAGGATTCACTTAATCCTGTATGATGTTCCCTTTGTTCTTCAATGTGTTACTTGCCCGAGATTCGATCGTCAGTATCTGTATACCTAGTTAAACCTCATTACCGCAAGTCTCTTTACTCATTCCATAATACAAGATCCTGTGGTAAACACTTAGTTTCACTGCTTGCAAGGCTTGTTGTGATGTTGTATTACCGAGTGGGCCCTGAGATACCTCTCCATCACACGGAGTAACAAATCCCAGTATTGATCCATGCCAACTCAACAAACACCCTCGGAGATACCTGTAGAGCACCTTTATAGTCACCCAGTTACGTTGCGACATTTGATACACACAAGGTACTCTTCCGGTGTCATTGAGGTTGCATGATCTCATGGTCATAGGAACAGATACTTGACATGCAGAAAACTGTAGCAATAAACTTACACGATCAAATCCTACATAATAGTTTGGGTCTTGTCCATCACATCATTCTCCTAATGACGTGATCCCGTTATCAAATGACATATCATGTCAATGGCTAGGAAACCATGACCATCTTTGATCAATGAGCTAGTCTACTAGAGGCACACTAGGGACCACTAGTAGAATGTCGATCAGTAGTCCCGGTCAGGATGTGCCTTTAGTACCGGTTCCCCAACCGGTACTAAAGGGTCAGGACTAAAGGTCCAGACCTTTAGTACCGATTGGACCACGGACCGGTACTAAAGACCCACCACGTGGCTGCCTGCATGGGCTGGTGGTGGAGGACCTTTAGTACCGATTGGTGATACCAACCGGTACTAAGTGTTACCAACCGGTTTTTAAATATATTTTTTATTTTTGTTTTTCGAATTTTTTTATTTTTTTTTGATTTTCAAATCTGTGAATTATTAGACAATTTAATCTCGAATCACCCCTCTTCACTGCTTTTGAATTATTTGACAATTTAATCTCTAATCGTCCCTCACTCCAAATCATCTAACTTCCCAGCCGGTCACTCATCCTCTCACTGCTCTAACCCGAGCACGCTTAACTTTCGAGTTCTATCACCCTTTGTTTCCAAGTCTGCACTTGTTGTTTTCTTGACAATAGTCAGCTATCAATCCTATTAACCCTTAGGTCTTGATGTCACACTATTTAATTTTTTGAACTCCAAACAATTATAAAAAATAAAAAAATATTGAATTTCTATGAAAATAAGATAAGTAATATTATTCTTTTATTCATTTTTTGCCATATATTCAATTCATATGGCATAATTAATATCTTTAAATCTATCAAATCGAAATTCAACAAATAATACATCCATTATTATCATAAAAATGTGAGGAATCCAAATATGACATCTTTATTATTATTTTTTTTTTGATTTTGTAGGAAAAAATCTTCTTTTTGAAATCTTTTTTTTTACTTTTAGGATTTCGAGAATCTGAGAAAACTTCACCGGGTAAACCCCGATGAAATTGAGTCCCAATTTTTCTCTAGTTTTTCCGATATATTAAAATAACCCCGGTGATCCTCTAACATGCGTTTATGTCTGAAACCCTGATACTTCGAAAGAGACTGTCTGTTTTGTACACGAAGTGCATCCAGCTTTTGCTGTAACCCTCTCAACTTTTTAGCACATGCTATGTGGCTGAAATGATGATACCATGCCAAGTTTCAACATTTTCAGAGTTTATTTGTAGTGCTTACAATTTCAGGGTCATTTAGCTTAAAAAAATCAATAACTACATGAAAAATAACAAATGAAGTCAGAAAGGGTTGAAAATTGATGATGTGGCTTTGACTGGTGCATTTTGAACACACAAAAAGCCTGGAGTTCAAATAAGTTCAAGAAAATGAAATGCCTTTTGTAACAGATGAGTTTATGTCCGAAACCCTGATACTTCGAAAGAGACTGTCAGTTTTGTACACGAAGTGCATCCAGCTTTTGCCGTAACCCCCTCAACTTTTTAGCACATGCTATGTAGGTGAAAAGATGATACCATGCCAACTTTCAACCTTTTCACAGTTCATTAGTAGTGATTTTCAATTTTAGGGTCATTTAGCTCAAAAAAAATCAATAACTCCATGAAAAATAACAAATGAAGTCAGAAAGGGTTCAAATAGATGATGTGGCTTTGACCGGTGCATTTTAACCACACAAAAAGCCCGGAGTTCAAATAAGTTCAAGAAAATGAAATGCCTTTTTTAAAAGATGAGTTTCCGTCCGAAACCCTGATACTTCGAAAGAGACTGTCCGTTTTGTACACGAAGTGGATTCAACTTTTACCGTAACCCTCTTAACTTTTTAGCACATGTTGTGTGGGTGAAATGATGATACCATGCCAACTTTCAACCTTTTCACAGTTCATTTGTAGTGTTTTCAATTTCAAGGTCATTTTGCTCCAAAAAATAAATAACTGCATGAAAAATAACAAATGAAGTCAGAAAGGGTTGAAAATTTATGATGTGGCTTTGAATGGTGCATTTTGAACACACAAAAACCCGGATTTCAAATAAATTCAAGAAAATAAAATGTCTTTTGTAACCGATGAGTTTCCGTCCGAAACCCTCATACTTCAAACGAGACTGTCCGTTTTGTACACGAAGTGCATCCAACTTTTGTCATAACCCGCTCAACTTTTTAGCACATGCTATGTGGATGAAATGATGATACCATGCCAAGTTTCAACATTTTCAAAGTTTATTTGTAGTGCTTATCAATTTCAGGGTCATTTAGCTCAAAACAATCAATAACTGCATGAAATATAACAAATGAAGTCAGAAAGGGTTGAAAATTGATGATGTGGCTTTGACTAGTGCATTTTGAACACACAAAAAGCCTGGAGTTCAAATAAGTTCAAGAAAATGAAATGCCTTTTGTAACACATGAGTTTATGTCCAAAAACCCTGATACTTCGAAAGAGACTGTCCGTTTTGTACACGAAGTGCATCCAGCTTTTGCCGTAACCCTCTCAACTTTTTAGCACATGCTTTGTATGTGAAATGATCATACCATGCCAACTTTCAACCTTTTCACAGTTCATTAGTAGTGATTTTCAATTTCAGGGTCATTTAGTTGGAAAAAAATCAATAACTGCATGAAAAATAACAAATGAAGTCAGAAAGGGTTGAAAATTGATGATGTGGCTTTGAATGGTGCATTTTAACCACACAAAAAGCCCGGAGTTCAAATAAGTTCAAGAAAATGAAATGCCTTTTGTAATACATGAGTTACCGTCCGAAACCCTGATACTTCGAAAGAGACTGTCCGTTTTGTACACGAAGTGCATCCAGCTTATCCCGTAACCCTCTCAACCTTTTAGCACATGCTATGTGGGTGAAATGATGATACCATGCCAACTTTCCACCTTTTCAACGTTCAATTGTAGTGTTTTTCAATTTCAGGGTCATTTAGCTCCAAAAAATAAATAACTGCATGAAAAATAACAAATGAAGTCAGAAAGGGTTGAAAATTGATGATGTGGCTTTCAATGGTGCATTTTGAACACACAAAAAACCCATATTTAAAATAAATTCAAGAAAATAAAATGTCTTTTGTAACCGATGAGTTTCCGTCCAAAACCTTGATACTTCGAAAGAGACTGTCCGTTTTGTACACGAAGTGCATCCAGCTTTTGGCGTAACCCTCTCAACTTTTTAGCACATTCTACATGGGTGAAATGACGATACCATGTCAACTTTCAACCTTTTCAAAGTTCATTTGTGGTGCTTTTCAATTTCAGGGTCATTTAGCTCAAAAAAAATCAATAACTACATGAAAAATAACAAATGAAGTCAGAAAGGGTTGAAAATTGATGATGTGGCTTTGAATGTTGCATTTTAACCACACAAAAAGCCCGGAGTAGAAATAAGTTCCAGAAAATGAAATGCCTTTTGTAATAGATGAGTTTCCGTCTGGAACCCTCATACTTCGAAAGAGACTGTCCGTTTTGTACACGAAGTGCATCCAGCTTTTGCCGCAACTGTTGGAAATATGCCCTAGAGGCAATAATAAAATAGTTATTATCATATTTCCTTGCTCATGATAATCGTTTATTATCCATGCTATAATTGTATTGATTGGAGACTTAAATGCATGTGTGGATACATAGAAAAAACCATGTCCCTAGTATGCCTCTAATAGACTAGCTCGTTGATCAAAAGATGGTTAAGGTTTCCTGGCCATGGACATGAGATGTAATTTGATAACGGGATCACATCATTAGGAGAATGATGTGATGGACAAGACCCAAACTACAAACGTAGCATATGATCGTGTCACTTTATTGCTACTGTTTTCTGCATGTCAAGTATATGTTCCTATGACCATGAGATCATGCAACTCACGGGTATCGGAGGAGTGCCTTGTGTGTATCAAACGTCGCAACGTAACTGGGTGACTATAAAGGTGCTCTACAGGTATCTCCGAGGGTCTCTATTGAGTTGGCATGGTTCAAGACTGGGATTTGTTACTCCGTGTGACGGAGAGGTATCTCACGGCCCACTCGGTGATAGAACATCACAATGAGGCTTGCAAGCAATGTGACTAATTGTTAGTTGCGGGATCTTGTATTACGGAACGAGTAAAGAGACTTGCCGGTAACGAGGTTGAAATAGGTATGGAGATACCGACGATCGAATCTCGGGCAAGTAACATACCGAAGAACAAAGGAACGTTATACGGGATTAATTGAATCCTTGACATAGAGGTTCGACCGATAAAGATCTTCGTAGAGTATGTACGAACAAATGTGGACGTCCAGGTCCCGCCATTGGTTATTGACCATAGAGGTGTCTCGGTCATGTCTACATAGTTCTCGAACCCGCAGGGTCTGCACACTTAAGGTTCGGTGATATTTCGGTAGTGTAGAGTTATGGATGGTGGTGACCGAAGGTTGTTCGGAGTCCCGGATGAGATCCTGGACGTCACGAGGAGCTCCGGAATGGTCCGGATGTAAAGATTCATATATAGGAAGTCCCAGTTTGGTCGCCGGAAAAGTTTCGGGCTCATCGGTAGTGTACCGGTTGTGCCGGTAGTGTACCGGGAGACCACCGGGAGGGGTATTTCGACCCTAGAGGGACCATGGGCTGTGGGAGAGTATTAACCATCCCTTAGTGGGCTGGTAAATGAGCCTAGAAAGGCCCATGGCGCAGGAGGAAAAAGGCTAAAGGAAAAAGGCCAAAAATCAGCCAATAGGGAGCAATCCTAGTCCAACTAGGATTGGAGGAACAGTAGGATTCCTCTCCTCCTTGGCGCAGAAGGCTGGTTGGCTGCCTTGTGCGCCAGCCCCTCTTCCTCTCCTCTCCTCCTATATATACTAGTGGAATAGAGGGTTTTTGCACAGAAAATACGGCCACGTGCTACCCGTTTCACCGATGCTCCTCTAGATTGGTTTTCCACAGTGCTTAGGCGAAGCCCTGCCGGAATTGCTCCACCACCACCATCACCGGAGTGCCCTCACGCTGCCGGTGAACTCTCTCTCCTCTCCACCTCCGCTTGCTGGATCAAGACGGTGGAGATCGTCATCAAGCTGCACGTGTGCTGAACGCGGAGGTGCCGTCCGTTCGGCGCTAGATCGAAAGGACCGTGATCGAGATCGCGAGACGATTCGCGATGAGATTGCGGAACAGATCGTGATGAGTTCGCGGGACAGATCATGATCAAGATCGTGAGACGGATCGTGATGAGATCGTGGGACGGATCGTGATGAGTTCGCGGGACGGATTGTGATTGGATCGCGGGACGGATCGTGATGAGATCGCGGGACGCTCGACGATTTGGATCGCGAAGATGTTCGACTACGCCAACCGCGTTTCTTAACGCTTCCCGCTTAGCGATCTACAAGGGTACGTATATCCACTCTCCCTCTCGTAGATGCTCATCACCATGGATAGGTTTGCGTGTGCGTAGGAAATTTTTTGTTTCCCATGCGACGTTCCCCAACAGTGGTATCAGAGCTAGGTTGATGGTTCGATGAGATCTCGAGTAGAACACAAAAGGTTTGTGGGCGTTGATGCTTAGATTGCTTTCTCCCTTGGTCGTATTTTGGTTCAGCGGGATTGTGAGATGAAGCGGCCCGGACCAACATTACTCGTACGCTTACGAGAGACCGGTTCCCTCGACGCAACTTGTTGCCTAGATGGCTTGCGGGTGATAGTTTCTCTCACTTTAGTTGGATCGGATTTGACAAACGCGGTCCTTGAGAAGGTTGAAAAGCAACTAGTGTATCACCATTGTGGTTTTTGCGTAGGTGAGAATTCTTCTTGCTAGATACCGGTAGCAGCCACGTAAAACATGCAACAACATTTAGAGGACGTCTTACTTATTTTTGCAGGGTATGTTGTGATATGATATGGCCAATTACATGATGTGATATTTGTGATGTGTGAGATGATCATGTGATGTATAGATTATCACGACTTGCATGTCGGTGAATACGGCAACGGACAGGAGCCATAGGGTTGTCTTTAATTATTGTATGACCTGCGTGTCAATCATTAAGCGCTATGCAATGCTTTACTTTATCGCTAAACTGTAGCAATAGTAGTAGAAGCATGCAGGGCGTGACAACCCCGATGGCGACACGTTGATGGAGATCAAGATGATGGAGATCATGGTGTCATGCCGGTGACGATGGAGATCATGCCGGTGCTGTCTACATGGAGATCAAAAGCACAAGTTCATGGCCATATCATGTCACTTATGATTTGCATGTGATGTTAATCCTTTTATCCACCTTGTTTTTCTTAGGACGACGGTAGCATTATAAGGTGATCCCTCACTTAATTTCAAGATAAATTGTGTTCTCCCCGAGTGTGCACCGTTGCGAAAGTTCGTCATGTTGAGACACCACGTGATGATCGGGTGTGATAGACTCTACGTTCACATACAACGGGTGCAAGCCAGATTTGCACGTGCAGAACACTCGGGTTAAACTTGACGAGCCTAGCATGTACAGACATGGCCTCGGAACACAAGAGACCGAAAGGTCGAACATGAGTCATATAGTAGATATGATCAACATAATGATGTTCACCATTGCAGCCACCTCAACTCACGTGATGATCGGACTTGAGTTGGTGAATTTGGATCATGTATCACTCGAATGATCGGAGGGATGTCAATTTGAGTGGGAGTTCTTAAGTAATATGATTAATTGAACTCATTATCATGAACATAGTCAATAGTGTCTTTGCAAATTATGTTGTAGATTACTAGCTCGCGCTGTAGCTCCCTTAATTTTTATATGTTCCTAGAGAAATAGAGTTGAAAGATGATGGTAGCAATATTGGGGACTGGGTCCGTGATCTGAGGATTGTCCTCTTTGCTGCACAGAAGGCTTATGTCCTTAATGCACCGCTCCGTGCACCACCCCCTGTTGCGTCGTCTGTAGATGTTGTGAATATCTGACAGGCACGTTTCGATGACTACTTGATAGTTTAGTGCGTCATGCATTACGGCTTAGAATTGAGGCTCCGAAACGTTTTGAACGTCACGGAACATATGAGATGTTCTAGGAGCTGAGATTGTGATCTCAGGCTCGTGCCCGTGTTGCGAGATATGAGATCTCCAACAAGATTCTTTGCCTGTAAGATGAAGGAGAATAGCTCAATCGTTGAGCATGTACTCAGATTGTCTGGGTACTAAAATCGCTTGAATCAAGTGGGAGTTGATCTTCCAGATAAGATAGTGATTGATATAGTTCTCCAAGTTACTGTCACTAAGCTACTAGAACTTGGTGATGAACTATAAATTGCCAGGGATAGAAATAATGATTCCTGAGCTGTTCGCGTTGTTTGACACCGCGAAGGTAGAAATCAAGAAGGAGCGTCAAGTGTTGATGGTTAATCAAACCTCCAGTTTCGAGAAGGGCAAGAGCAAGGAGGGAAACTTCATGGATAGCAAGTCAGTTGCTGCTCCAGTGAAGCAACCCGAAGTTGAACTCAAACCCGAGACTAAGTGCTTCTGTTATGAGGTGAGCGGTCGCTGAAGCGGAACAACCCTAGATACTTGGTAGATAAGAAGGGTGGAAAAATCGACAGAAGTATATTTGATATACGAGTTATTGATGTGTACCTTGCTAGTACTCCTAGTAGCACCTGGGTATTGGATACCGGTTCACTTGCTAAATGTTAGTAACTCGAAATAAAAGCTACGGAACAAACGGAGAACTAGCTAAGGGTGAGGTGACGATATGTGTTGGAAATGTTTCCAAAGTTGATGTAATCAACATCGCACGCTCTCTCTACCTTCAGGATTAGTGACGAACCTGAATAAATGTTATTTGGTATTTTGCGTTGAGTATGAACATGATTAGATCATGTTTATTGCAATGCAGTTATTCATTTAAGTTAGAGAATAATGGTTATCCTGTTTACATGAATAATACCTTCAATGGTCATGCACCCAGTGAGAATGGTTTTGTTGAAATCTTGATCGTAGTAGTACACATGTTCATAACATTGATGTCAAAAGATACAAAAGTTAATAATGATAGTACCACATACTTGTGGCACTGCCGCTAAATGTCATATTGGTATAAAGCGCATGAAGAAACTCCATGTTGATGGATATTTGGACTCATTCGATTTCGAATCGGCTGAGACATGCGAACCATGCCTCTTGGGCAAGATGACTAAAGGAACCCCGTTGATGGATCGGGCAAGTGATTCATTGGAAATGATGCATGTTGATGTATGTAATCTAGTGAGTCTTGTAGAGTGCAGTGGATATCGTTGTTTTCTTACCTTCACTGATGATTTGAGTAGATATAGTGTATATTTACTTAATGAAACACAAGTCTGAATTGTTTGAAAGGTTCAAGCAAATTCAGAGTGAAGTTTAAGATCATTGTGACAAGAAGATAAAAATAACTGCGATATGATCGTGGAGGTGAATATCTGAGTTACGAGTTTGGCATACAACTTAAGACAATGTGAAATTTGTTTCACAACTAAACACCACCTGGAACACCATAGTGTGATGGTGTGTCCGAACATCATAGTCATGCTCTATTGGATATGGTGCATACTGTGATGTCTCTCATTGTTTTACTACTGTAATTTTGGGGTTATGCATTAGAGACAACTACATTCACTTTAAATAGGGCATCATGTAAATCCGTTGAAATGACACCGTGTGAATTATGGTTTGATAGAAACCTAAGCTGTCGTTTCTTAATATTTGGGGCTGCGACACTTGTGTGGAAAATGTTTTCACCTAATGAGGTCGAACCCAAGGCGGACAAATGCGTCTTCATAGAATACCCTAAAGATCAGTTGGGTGAACCTTCTATCTCAAGATCCTAGTGCAAAGTGTTTGTTTCTTAAAACGGATCCTTTCTCGAGGAAATGTTTCTCTCGAAAGAATTGAGTGGGAGGAAGATAGAACTTGATGAGGTTGTTAAACCTTTGTTCAACCAGAGAGTAGCGCAGCGCAGAAATATGTTTCTGTGAAGCCTACGTTAGTTGAAGAGGAAGTTAATGATGATGATCATGAAGCTTCAGGATCAAGTTACTATCGAACTTCGTAGGACAACATGGATGTGTACTGCTCCTAAGCGGTATGACAACCCTGTCTTGGAAGTTATGTTGTTGGACAACGATGAACCTACGAGCTATGGGGAAGCGATGATGGGCCCGGATTCCGACAAATGGTTGGAGGCCATGAAATCCGAGATAGGATCCATGTATGAAAACCAGGTATAGACTTTGGTAGACTTGCTCGTTGGACGGCAGGTCGTTAAGTACAAATGGATCTTTAAAATGAAGACAGACGCTGATGGTAAATGTCACCATTTGTAGAGCTCGACTTGTTGCAAAGTTGTTTGTGACAAGTTCAAGGAGTTGACTGCGATGAGACTTTCTCACTCGTAGCGATGCTAAAGTCTATTGGAATTATGTTAGCAGTTGCTGCGTTTTCAATAATGAAATCTGGCAAATGGATGTCAAAACATCGTTTCCTTGACGGTTTACTTGAGGAAAGGTTGTATGCGATACAACCAGAAGGTTTTGTCAGTCCTAAGGATGCTAAAAGGTGTGCAAGCTTCGGTGATCCTTCCATGGACTAAAGCAAGCATCTCGGAGTTGGAATATACACTTTGATGAGATGATCAAAGTTTTTGAGTCTATACAAAGTTTACGAGAAACTTGTATTTGCAATAAAGTGAGTAGGAGCACTATAGAATTTCTGATAAGTATATGTGATGACATATTGTTGATCGAAAATAATGTAGAATTTCTGGAAAGCATAAATGGTTGTTTGGAAAGGGTTTTTAAAAGGAAGACCTGGATAAAGCTACCTAATTGTTGAGCATCGAGATCTATAGAGATAAATCAATATGCTTGATGAGACTTTCAATGAGTGCATACCTTGACAAGATTTTGAAAGAGTTCAAAATGGATCAGTCAGAGAAAGAGTTCTCGCCTGATTTGTAAGGTGTGAAGTTGAGTGAGACTCAAAGCTCGACAACGGCAGAAGAAAGATAAAGGACGAACGTCGTCCCCTATGCCTTAGCCATAGGCTCTATATAGTATGCCGTGCTGTGTACCGCACTTGTGTGTGCCTTGCCATGAGTCTGTCAAGGGGTACAAGAGTGGTCCAGGAGTGGATCACTGGACAGCGGTCAAAATTATCCTTAGTAACCAGAGGACTAAGGAAATGTTTCTTGATTATGGAGGTGATAAAGAGTTCGTCGTAAAGAGTTACGTCGATGCAAGCTTTAACACCTATCCGGACGACTAGTAGTAGCAATCTAGATACGTATAGTGGAGCAGCCATTTGGAAATAGTACCAAGTGGAGTGTGGTAGCAGTGTTTATGGTTTGACATAGAGATTTGCAAAGTACACACGGATCTGAATATCGCAGACCCATTGACTATAAGACCTCTCTCATATGCAAAGCATGATCAAGCCCCAGAACTCGTTGGGTGTTAGATTCATAACAATGCGAATCACATGGTGATGTGAACTAGATTATTGACTCTAGTGCAAGTGGGAGACTGTTGGAAATATGCCCTAGAGGCAATAATAAATTAGTTATTATCATATTTCCTTGTTCATGATAATTGTTTATTATCCATGCTATAATTGTATTGATTGGAGACTTAAATGCATGTGTGGATACATAGACAAAACCATGTCCCTAGTATGCCTCTAATAGACTAGCTCGTTGATCAAAAGGTGGTTAAGGTTTCCTGGCCATGGACATGAGATGTCATTTGATAACGGGATCATATCATTAGGAGAATGATGTGATGGACAAGACCCAAACTACAAACGTAGCATATGATTGTGTCAGTTTATTGCTACTGTTTTCTGCATGTCAAGTATATGTTCCTATGACCATGAGATCATGCAACTCACGGATATCGGAGGAGTGCCTTATGTGTATCAAACGTCGCAACATAACTGGGTGACTATAAAGATGCTCTACAGGTATCTCTGAGGGTGTCTTTTGAGTTGGCATGGTTCGAGACTGGGATTTGTTACTCCGTGTGACGGAGAGGTATCTCAGGGCCCACTCGGTAATACAACATCACAATGAGCCTTGCAAGCAATGTGACTAATTGTTAGTTGCGGGATCTTGTATTACGGAACGAGTAAAGAGACTTGCCGGTAACGAGGTTGAACTAGGTATGGAGATACCGACGATCGAATCTCGGGCAAGTAACATACCGAAGAACAAAGGGAATGTTATACGGGATTAATTGAATCCTTGACATAGAGGTTCGACCGATAAAGATCTTCGTAGAGTATGTAGGAACTAATGTGGACGTCTAGGTCCTGCCATTGGTTAGTGACCGTAGAGGTGTCTCGGTCATGCCTACATAGTTCTCGAACCCGCAGGGTCTGCACACTTAAGGTTCGGTGACGTTTTGGTAGTGTAGAGTTATGTATGGTGGTGACCGAAGGTTTTTCGGAGTCCCGGATGAGATCCTTAGGAAGTCCCAGTTTGGTCGCAGGAAAAGTTTTGGGCTCATCGGTAGTGTACCGAGAGTGCCGGTAGTGTACCGGGAGACCTCTGGGAGGGGTATTTCGACCCTAGAGGCACCATGGGCTGTGGGAGAGTATTAACCAGCCCTTAGTGGGCTGGTAAATCAGCCTAGAAAGGCCCATGGCGCAGGAGAAAAAAGGCTAAAGGAAAAACGCCAAAAATAAGCCAATAGGGAGCAATCCTAGTCCAACTAGGATTGGAGGAAGAGTAGGATTCCTCTCCTCCTTGGCGCAGAAGGTTGGTTGGCTGCCTTGTGCGCCAGCCCCTCTTCCTCTCCTCTCCTCCTATATATACTAGTGGAATAGAGGGTTTTTGCACAGAAAATACAGCCACGTGCTACCCGTTTCACCGGTGCTCCTCTAGATTGGTTTTCCGCAGTGCTTAGGCGAAGCCCTGCCGGAATTGCTCCACCACCACCATCACCGGAGCGCCGTCATGCTGCCGGTGAACTCTCTCTCCTCTCCACCTCCTATTGCTGGATCAATACGGTGGAGATCGTCATCAAGCTGCACGTGTGCTGAACGCGGAGGTGTCGTCCGTTCGGCGCTAGATCGGAAGTACCGTGATCGAGATTGCGAGACGATTCGCGATGAGATTGCGGAACAGATCGTGATGAGTTCGCAGGACAGATCGTGATCAAGATCGTGAGACGGATCGTGATGAGATCATGGGATGGATCGTGGTGAGTTCGCGGGACGGATTGTGATTGGATCGCGGGACGGATCGTGATGAGATCGCGGGACGCTCGGCGATTTGGATCGCAAAGATGTTTGACTACACCAACCGCGTTTCTTAACGCTTCCCGCTTAGCGATCTACAAGGGTATGTATATCCACTCTCCCTCTCGTAGATGCTCATCACCATGGATAGGTTTGCCTGTGCGTAGGAATTTTTTTGTTTCCGTCCGAAACCCTGATACTTCGAAAGAGACTGTCCGTATCGTACACGAAGTGCATCCATCTTTTGTCGTAACCCTCTCAACTTTTTAGCACATGCTATGTGTGTGAAATGATGATACCATGCCAACTTTCAACATTTTCAGAGTTCATTTGTAGTGCTTTTCAATTTCAGGGTCATT
Organism: Hordeum marinum; assembly: GCA_022496015.1. NCBI lineage: Eukaryota > Viridiplantae > Streptophyta > Magnoliopsida > Poales > Poaceae > Hordeum > Hordeum marinum. The sequence goes on along the minus strand of CM039676.1, from coordinate 514,286,005 downwards.
TAGCTCAAAAAAATCAATAACCGCATGAAAAATAACAAATGAAGTCAGAAAGGGTTGAAAATTGATGATGTGGCTTTGAATGGTGCATTTTGAACACACACAAAACCTGGAGTTCAAATAAATTCAAGAAAATGAAATGTCTCTTTTAACCGATGAGTTTCCGTCCGAAACCCTGATACTTCGAAAGAGACTGTCCGTTTTGTACATGAAGTGCATCCAGCTTTTGCCATAACCCTCTCAACTTTTTAACACATGCTATGTGGGTGAAATGACTATACCATGCCAACTTTCAACCTTTTCAGAGTTCATCTGTAGTGCTTTTCAATTTCACAGTCATTTAGCTCAGAAAAATCAATAACTGCATGAAAAATAACAAATGAAGTCAGAAAGGGATGAAAATTGATGATGCGGCTTTGAATGGTGCATTTTGAACACACAAAAATCCTGGAGTTCAAATAAGTTCAAGAAAATGAAATGCCTTTTGTAACAGAAGAGTTTCCGTTCGAAACCCTGATACTTCGAAAGAGACTGTCCGTTTTGTACATGAAGTGCATCCAACAAAAAGAATGAACTAAAAAAATCAATTTAAATATATTTTTTATGAACTATAATATTCTTCAATAGCAAAAAGAATCAACTAAAAAGCTTTTATAAAACTCTAATAGCAAAAACAAACTCTAAAAGCTTTTATAAACCTCTAGTATTTTTTAAACTAAAATTATATAAAACCTCAAAATTACCGTATATGTAGGAAGTCATTAGTACCGGCTCCTGACACCAGCCGGTACTAAAGGTTGCCCTTTAGTACCGGTTGGTGTCACCAGCCGGTACTAAAGGTTGCCCTTTAGTACCGGTTGGTGTCACCAGCCGGTACTAAAGGTGCACGCGGGGCCCAAGTTTGACCAAACGCCTGCAAGGCCCTTTTAGTACCGGCTCGTGACACGAACCGGTACTAAAGATCGCTCACGAGCCGGTACTAAAGGTTTCCCTGCTCCTAGCCATTGGAGCTGACACGAACCGGGACTAATACCGTCTTTAGTACCTGCTCGTAACCAGACCGGGACTAATGCTTGGTACGAAAGGTCTGTTTTCTACTAGTGGACAAAGTGTTGTCTATATATGCACACATGTAATGTGTTTCGATTCAATACAATTATAGCATGGATAATAGAAAATTATCATGAACAAGGAAATATAATAATAACCATTTTATTATTGCCTCTAGGGGATATTTCCAACAGTCTCCCACTTGCACTAGAGTCAATAATCTATCTCACATCACTATGTGATTTGCATTGTAATGAATCGAACACCCATACAGTTCTGGCATTGATCATGTTTATCCCTTGAAGAGGTTTAGTCAACGGGTCTACAACATTCAGATCCATGTGCACTTTGCAAATATTTATGTCCTCCTCCTTGATGTAATCGCGGATGGAATTGAAGCGTCGCTTTATGTGTCTGGTCCTCTTGTGAAACATTGGTTCCTAGGCCAGGGCAATGGCACCAGTGTTATCACAGAACAAATCCACTGGATTCAGTGCACTGGGCACTACTCCAAGACTTGTCATGAACTCCTTCATCCAGACACCTTCCTTCGCTGCCTCCGAGGCTGCGATATACTCTGCTTCGCATGTAGAAGCGGCTTCAGCGGAAGAGTTACCCCTGCCTCCATGAAGCATGAATTAGGCTTGGTTTTGGGGCGGGTGAAGACGGTCGTCGTAGTATTCACCCCCCCTTCACCGGGCAAGTCACCGGTGTGTCACCCGTGATGCGATGGTCCTGGACTTCATGGGACCCAAGTGCCGGCGGTCTCCCATGATCTAATCTTCCTCGTTATTCATGGTGACCACACACGAACATGGCGGCCTCACCAGATATGGCATCTTTCCCCACCTGCCTAACACATTGCCTCTATTTCTCACGACAGAGTTGTCGAGAAATGGCGTTGGCCTGCCTGGAGGGGGTGGCGATGGTATTGGTACTAGATCCAAAGGATTTGCCGGCAAGACAACCTCTACCGGGCTTGCTTTCTAAGCAACCTAGATGCTTTGAGTCTGGAGAACTCCTTCTGCTTGTCGGTGGCCATGGAGGGTGTTGTACAAGGATGATATGGAGAGAGGAGGTGAGGTGTGGTCATATCCCGACACTTGGCCATGTTTATATAACGTGCGGATGCAAGGAGCCACTCAGAGAGGTGTGTAATGATGGTTGGCATAGGAATGGAGATGTATTGCTCGGGGTGCTAGAGTTGGTTTCTCAGCAAATGTGCTGGTTTAACAAGCATAGACTAGAAGACGGATTTCGTGTCAATGCGGAGAGAAGGTATGCATAGTGGGCGAACGACGATGGCGCCCTCGATCGGCGATCCACTTTAATGCCATCTCCATTGAGCGGTCATGTTCGCTTCGGGCCAGCATGAATAGGGGCAGCTAGCTTCAAGCAGGAATGCACATAGACATGGGAGAGGGGTTTATGGTGGGCCATGGTAGTCCGGAGTGGGCATGGATGTTGATGGGACACCTACAAAGCCCCCCCCTCCACTTTTTTTTCTGATTTGCTGGAAAAAACACGCCCGGATCGGTGAGTGGATCGATACAGGTCCGCGTTGGATGGCAAAAAACCATCGAGACCGTGCAGTCCGGATAGTTGCGAGTGGTTTGACGGCCAATGATGGAGATTCCCTTATCTTTAGAAAGCTTCTTAACCAACAAGTCTTGTACTCAAGGCTCGGTAATACACACACCATATTATGCCAATTCTCTTCTATCTAATCCTCTTACATGGTATCTTTCATAAGTCTCTAGACCTATCTCCATCAGATCTTCTATGCTGTGTCACCCCCGAGAAAATGGACCTCCATGATTGTCGATGGGTGATCTTCAAAATAAGAGCTACAATGCAACTCCTAGATTGTTTGGGCATAGGTTAAAACACCACAATCACTCCACACATGGAGCAAAGAGTTTTAACGAGGTTCAGGCCACCATTGCGGTCTAACAACCAACTCTTGCTTTAGTGTTCTTTCTGTGTATATATTTTGTTCTCCTCTTGCAAATATTTCCATCCTCTCTCTTTTATACTGTCATGGATTGGTTGACTTCCTTTGTATCCCTGCATGACGGCTTGAAAAAGGATAGTAGATATCCTTTATAGACGATGACTACATGTCCTCCTGACTACGCACACATTGTCCACAGTCAGTGGTTAGGGAGTGGCCTAATATCGTTGTCATACCACACGCATGGGCAGAGTAAACGTGCACGTCGCACCCCAAGGATGAGCCCTCGTGTGCTTGGAGTGGCGACAGTGTCCCTCAGGCTACCTGGGCCCAATTATCGAACCACGAGGTGAACCATGGACCCCCCCCCCCCAAAAAAAACTTGAAGCCTTCACATTACCAAACCACTGAGGTGATCCATTGTTTCGACAAATACCATGGTCACCGTGTACTCGTTTGGGAGACATATCTTAGCCCGAGCAATCGTATGCATGAAGAACGAAATTTTTAGGTGGCTCATGGGGAACCCCCTTTATCATGCCGCTGAAAATAGACCCTATAGCCCCTCCTAATCTCATCTAACTTTGGTGGGCCAAGGATAAAGGTGGGACCTACTCTCATGCAAGTAGTGTTAGGGGTAGGTCTTGATTGATGTGGTACATAGTTATCTCACCCATCGGTTCCCACGCTTGGTGGGGAACCATCGCCCACTCGCCCCATCATGGGCGATGTGGTAATGATGGGGCTTGACCAAAAAAACACTATGACAAGGGGGAGGGGTTGTCGATCAGACTTCCCTCATGTATAAATACACCTTCCCTGTTGGGGAACGTTGCATGGGAAAGAAAAAAATTCCTACGCACAAGCAAGATCTATCCATGGATATGCATAGCTACGAGAGGGAGAGTGTGTCTATTTACCCTTGTACACTATTAAGTGGAAGTGTATATAACTCGTTTGCTGTAGTTGCGAGTGGTTTGAGGGCCGATGATGGAGATTCCCTTACCTCTAGAAAAGCTTCTTACCCTACAAGTCTTGTACTCAAGGCTCGGTAATACACACACTGTATTATGCCAATTCTCTCCTATCTAATCCTCTTACATGGTATCTTTCATAAGTTTCTAGACCTATCTCCATCATATCTTCTATGCTGTGTCACCCCCAAGAAAATGGACCTCCATGATTGCCGACGGGTGACCTTCAAAATCGGAGGTACAATGCAACTCCTAGATTGTTTGGGCAGAGTTAAAAAAACCTCAATCACTCCACACATGGATCAAAGAGTTTTATTGAGGTTCAGGCCACCATTGCGGTCTAACACCCAACTCTTGCTTTCGTGTTCTTTCTGTGTATATCTTTTGTTCTCCTCTTACAAATATTTCCATCGTCTCTCTTTTATACTATCATGGATTGGTTAACTTCCTCTGCATCCCTGCATGATGGCTAGAACAAGGATAGTATATATCCATTATAGACGATGACTACATCATCTCCTGACTACGCACACATTGTCCAGAGTCAGCGGTTAGGGAGTGGCCTAATATCGTTGTCGTACCGCACGCATGGGAAGAGTCAACGCACACGTTACACTCCAAAGATGAGCCCTCGTGTGCTTGGAGTGGCAACAGTGTCCCTCGAGCTACCTGCGGCCCAATTATCAAACCACGAGGTGTCCCATGGACCGTCCCCCCCCCCCCGAAAAAAAAACTTGAAGCCTTCACATTACCAAACCACTGAGGTGATCCTTTGTTTCACAAATACCATGGTCACCGTGTACTCGTTTGGGAGACAGATCTTAGCTCGAGCAAATCGTCTGCATGAACAACGAAACTTTTAGGTGTCTAATGGGGAACCCCCTTTATCATGCTACTGACAGTAGCCCCTATAGCCCCTCCTATTCTCATCTACCTTTGATGGGCCAAGGATAAAGGTGGGACCTACTCTTGTGCGAGCAGTGTTAGGAGTAGGTCTTGAATTATGTGGTAGATAGTTCTCTCGCCCGTTGGTTCCCATGATTGGTGGGGAAGCATCACCCACTCACCCCATCATGGGCGATGAGGTAATGATGGGACTTGACCAAAAAAACTCTATGACAAGGGGGAGGGGTTGTCGATCAGACTTCCCTCATGTATAAATACACCTTCCCTGTTGGGGAACATTGCATGGGAAACAAAAAAATTCCTACGCACATGCAAGATCTATCCATGGAAATGCATAGCTACGAGAGGGAGAGTGTGTCTATTTACCCTTGTACACTATTAAGTGGAAGTGTATATAACACGTTTGATGTAGTGTACTCTTCACGGTCCAATCACGATCGAGCATTGAATGTACGGCACCTCCACGTTCAACACACGTGCAACTTGACGTCTCCTCCTTCTTGATCCATAATGCGAGGAACGAGGACTAGATGGGATCTCAAACAGCATGACATCATGGTGGAGATGGTGATGGAGCAGTGTGAGCACGGCTTCGCTAAGCGCCTCTGGAACTATGAACAAGGAATGAAGGAGGTACAGAGTAACGGGAGAGAGAGGGGAGCCACCAAGGGCTTGGTGTGACCTCTTGGGGCACCCCCTCCCCTCTATACATAGGTGGAGGGGCGTGGTGGACAGACTCTATAAGCCCTAGGGGTGCAGCCAAGGGGGGGGAGGTGGACTCCTAGTCCTCCTCCTTCCCTTCCATACACAGGTGGACTTTTCACCTCTCCCTAGCCCCATGGGGCTTGAGGGACTTGTGCGCATTCCCCAATAAGGCCAAGGTACCTCCCTTCTGCCCATGTTGGCCCTTGGGACGTGGTGTAACCGTTGGTGGACTTCTGGACTTCTTCGGAAGCTTCTGGAAGCTTCTCGGTACAATATCGGAATAACTAAAACTTTCTCCCAAACGCTGAAAACAACTTTCCATATATAAATCTTTACCTCTAGACCATTCTGGAGCTCCTCACCATATCCTTGATCTCATCCAGGACTCTGAACCACATCTGGTCGCCAACATACATAACCCATACTACTCTAGTGCCACGAAACGTTAAGCGTGGGGACCTTACGGGTTCAAGAATCATGTAGACAGGACCAAGATACCTCTCAAGTCAATAACCAATAGTGGGACCTTGATACCCATATTGTCTCCTACATATTCCATGAAGATCTTTATTGGTCTAACCACAATGTCAAGGATTCAACCAACTCTATCTGTAGTTCCTTCCGTCCAGCGGTATGTTATTTGCCCGAGATTCGATCGTCGGTATCTCCATACCAAGTTCCATCTCGTTACCGGCAAGTCTCTTTACTCATTTTGTAATACAAGATCATGTGACTAACTCCTTAGTCACATGTCTTGCAAGCCACTTGTGATGTTGTATTACCGACAGGTCCCAGAGATACCTCTTCGTCATAAGAAGTGACAAATCCCAGTCTCGATCCATGCCAACCCAACAAAAACCCTCGGGGATACTTGTAGAGCACCTTTATGGTCACCCAATTATGAAGTGATATTTTATACACATAAGGCATCCCTACGGTGTTAGAAAGTTGCATGATCTCATGGTATTAGGAACAAATACTTGACATGAACAAAGCAGCAACAATAAACTAAGTGATACGATCAAATGTTATGCTTACGGTTTGGGTCTTGTCCATCACATCATTCTTCTAATGATGTCATCCAGTTATCAAATGACAACTCATGTTTATGGTTAGGAAACCTTAACCATATTTAATCAAGGAGCTAGTGTTAGTAGAGGCTCACTAGGGACACGGTGTTGTTTATATATTCCATTGTTGAGGTAATCGTTAACTGGTAGCTGCTCATTTGGCTGGCGAGTAGGGGATTAATAGGCTAATAGGCAATTTAATCATCCATTTAATCAATTAATTGTATGATTTATCAGTTTATCGGCTACTCGTTGAACCAATGACTAGGGATTCATTGGCAAGTTAACAGGTTAATGGGATGAATTCTTGAACAGCGATATATTCACACATGTATTTAAGCTTCCGATCATCACAATTCTAGCTTAAATAATAAATGATTATCATGAACAAGGAAATATAAGAATATCCACTTTACTATTGTCTCTAGGGAATAATTCCAACAGTCTCCCACTTGCATTAGAGTAAATAATCTAGTTCACATCGCCATGTGATTCAAACCCAATGACTTCCGGGGTTTGATCATGTTTTGCTTGTGAGAGAGGTTTTAGTCAACGGGTCTACAACACTCAGATCCATGTGTACATTGCAAATCCTTATGTCATACTATAGATGTTACTAGCATGCTCCACTTGGAGCAATTCCAAATGACTTCTCCACTATACGTATCCGATTAGCTACTCAGAGTCATATGTATCAGTGTTACAACTTGCATCGACGTAACCCTTTAGGAAAAACTCTTTATCACCCACATAACTGAGAAACATTTCCTTTGTCCTCGTTAGGTACCCAAGGATAATTTTGACCATTGTCTAGTGATCCACTCCTGGATCACTCTTGTACCCCCTTGCTAGCCTCATGGCTAGGTACACATCAGGTGTGGTATACAGCATGCCATATAATATAGATCCTATAGCTGAGGTATAGGGGACGACCTTCGACCTTTTTGTTTCTTCTGCGATGGCCGAGATTTGAGTCTTACTCTACTTCATACCTTATGTCACAGGCAAGAACTCCTTCTTCGACTAATCCATTTTGAGCTCCTTCAACATCTTGTCAAGGTATGTGCTTTGTGAAATTCTTGGCGTTTTGATCTACCTCTATAGATCTTGACTCGCAATATGTAAGCAGCTTTACCTAGGTCTTCCATTGAAAAACTCCTTTCAAACAACCCTCTATGCTTTCCAGTAATTCTATATCATTACCAATCAACAATATGTCATCCACATATACTTATTAGAAATGCTATAGTGCTCCTACTGATTTCCTTGTATATACAAGTTTCTTCACAAACTTATGTCATCCACATATACTTATTAGAAATGATTTAGTGCTCCTACTGATTTCCTTGTATATACAAGTTTCTTCACAAACTTCGTGTAAATCCAAAAGGTTTGATCACCTGATCAAACCATATATTCCAACTCTAAGTCACTTGCACCAGTCCACAGAAGTATCGCTGGAGGTTGCATACCTTTTATCATCCTTAGGATCGACAAAATCTCCAGGTTGTATCACATACAACCTCACGGAAACCGTTAAGGAAATGTTGTTTTTACATCCATCTGCTAGATTTCATAATCGAAAAATGCAGCAACTGCTAACATAATCCTAACAGACTTTAGCAGCACTGTGAGTAAGAAAGTCTCATCGCAGTAAACTCCTAGAACTTGTCGGAAACCTCTTTCCGACAAGTCGAGGTTTATAGATGGTGACTCTACCATCATCGTATGTCTTCTTCTTAAATATCCATTTGTAGTTAATGGTCTGCCAATAATATGGCAAGTCTACCAAACTCCATACTTACTTTTCATGCATGGATCCTATCTCGAATTTCATGGTCTTAGCCATTTGTTGGAATCCGGCCCCAGCATCGCTTCTTCATAGATTGTACGTTCACCATTGTCTAACAACTCCAATAGTGGAGTGTCGTACCACTCAGGGGCGACACATGTTCTTGTCGACCAATGAGGCTCGATAGTGAATCAATCTGAAACTTCAAGATCCTAATCATTAGATACCTATTCAACTAGTGTATTCTTCAAAGAAACATCCTTATCTGTCGTGCTACTCTCCAATGGAATTGACGGTTCAACAACCTCATCAAGTTCGACCTTCCTGAAAATTATTATATGAGCTAGGTATAATTAACTAGTGCCACATAATTAATTTCAGATTTTTTGAACTTATATTTTTTATATAATAAATATAAATCCAGAGGAATTGTTGGTTGATTAATTCAAATGGCCAATATAAAATATTTCTGTGAACCCAAAATATTGGTTAACAATTTTATCTCAGTCGAATATTTTATTAGAGAACCGGGAACATTTTCTTGGAACTATTTGAAGAAATTTTTATAATGCTTATTTGACAAAACCTTGAATTGTGAGGCTTGATCATCACTCATTTCATTTTCATTTGAAAATAAAAATGCATGCATGAATGCACTGGCAAACATAAAGAAACTAGGGTTGTGACATTCATGATCATCATCATTAGCTACCTCTTCAACTAGTGTATTCTTCACAGAAACATCCTTATCTGTCGTGCTACTCTCTAATTGAAGTGACGGTTCAACAACCTCATCAATTTCGACCTTCCTCCCACTCAATTCTTTCGAGAGAAACTCCTTCTCTAGAAAGGATCCATTCTTGGCAACAAAGACCTTGCCTTCGGATTTGAGATAGAAGGTGTACCCAATTGACCATATGGTATCCTATGAAGACACATTTATCCGCTTTGGGTTTGAGCTTATCAGGATGAAGCTTTTTGACACACCCAAACTTTCAAAAATGACATCTTAGGTTTCTCGCCAAACCATAATTGATACATTGTCATATCAACGGATTTAGATGGTTCAATATTTAAAGTGAATGTAGTGGTCTCTAATGCATAACCCCAAAACGATACTGGCAAATCGGGTAAGAGACATCCGAGTACGCAACATATCCAATAGAGCACGGCTACAACGTTTAGTCACACCATTACACTATGGTGTTCCAGGTGGCACGAGTTGTGAAACAATTCCACATTGTCTTGAATGCATATCAAACTCATAACTGAGATATTCCCCACCACGATCACATTGTAACATTTTATATCCTTGTTAAGATGATTTTCAACTTCACTCTAAAATTGCTTGAACTTTTTAAACGTTTTAGACTTGTGTTTCATTAAGTAAATATACCGATACTACTCGAATCATCAGTGGAGGTACAAAAATAACGATATCCACCATGCACTTCAACACTCATTGGACCACATACATCATTATGTATGATTTCCAACAAGTCACTTGCCCGCTCCATTGTTCTGGAAAACTGTGTTTTCATCATCTTGCCCATGAGGCATGGTTTATATGTATCAAGAAATTCAAAATCGAGTTATTCCAAAGTCCATCAGCATGGAGTTTCTTCATGCGCTTTACACCAATATGACCTAAGCAGCAGTGCCACAATTAATTGGTACTATCATCATTAACTTTGCATCTTTTGGCATCAATATTATGAATATGTGTATCACTACGATCAAGATTCAATAAATCATTCTCATTGGTTGCATGATCATAAAAGATATTATTTGTATAAACAGAATAACCATTATTCTCATGCTTAAAATGAATAGTCGTCTCGCAATAAACAAGATCGATATAGTGTTCATGCTCAACGCATGCACCAAATAACTTCGGTTTAGGTTTAAAACTAATCCTAGAGGTAGAACGAGCGTGCCAATGGTGATTGAGGGAGCCCGGAACTAAGGGGTCCTCGGGCCGCCGGGTCATCCCTCATGGGCTGACTTGTCGGGCCATTTTGCGAAAGGCCGGACTATCAGGTGATGCCGTGATCAAAAAAGGAAAGCTCTGATATTGGCGTGGTTTTCAAGCTTTGGATATGAGATATCCGTATCAATCCCCGATGGCAGGTCGGTAATATGTAACTCTAGGTATATAATATGTCCATTTTGAATCAAGTTGTCCTACTATTAGTTATAATGTTTTTATGCATAATAATGCTTTGGGGAGTAATTCTAATGCCTTTTCTCTCATAATTTGCAAGGTTTACACAAAGAGGGAGAATATCGGCAACTGGAATTCGGGACCAGAAAAAGCATGTCATAGATACCTATTCTGGACACATCCAATGAAGATGAAAGTTTATAGAGAATTTTTGTGAAGTAAATGAAAAATACTGGGCCAGAAAACTACCAAAGGGGGGCCACCAGGTGGGCACGTCCTAGCGCGGCCTGGTGGAACATGCTCACCCAGGCCCACCTCCGGAGCTCATCTTCTTGTATAAATTCCCAAAAAACCTAAAACAATTAAGAGGAGGACTTTCGGCAAAAAGCACCGCCGCCTAGAGACAAAACTTGGGGAGGATCATTTTTGCCCTTCCGCAAAGCAATTTCGTCTGGGGAACTTCCCTCCCGTAGGGGGAAATCAAAGCCATTGTCATCACCAACAACCCTATCATCTTGGGGAGGCCATTCTTCATCAACGTCTTCAATAGCACCTTCTCCTCTCAAACCCTAGTTCATCTCTTGTGTTCAATCTTTGTACTGGAACCTTAGATCAGTACCTTCGGGTGACTAGCAGTGTTGATTACCTTGTGTAGTTGATTGCTATATGGTTTATTTGGTGGAAGATTATATGTTCAGATCCATTATGCTATTCAATATCCTATGATCTTGAGCATGAATATTATTTTTGAGTTGTTACCTTTGTTCTTGGCGTCAGGGAGAAATCATGTTGCAAGTAATCATGTGAACTTGATATGTGTTCAATATTTTTATGATATGTATGTTGTGATTCCCTTAGTGGTGTCATGTGAACGTCAACTACATGACACTTCACCATCTTTGGGCATAAGGGAATGCATTGTGGAGTAGTTATTAGATGATGGGTTGCTAGAGTGACAGAAGCTTAAACCCTAGTTTATGCACTACTTTGTAAGGGGCTGATTTGGGTCCACATGTTTAATGTGTGGGGAATGTTGCATGGGAAACAAAAAAATTCCTACGCACACGCAAGATCTATCCATGGTGATGAGCATCTACGAGGGGGAGAGTGGATCTACATAACCTTTTAGATCGCTAAGCGGGAATCATTAAGAAACATGGTTGATGTAGTCGAATGTCTTCGCGATCCAAATCGCCGATCGTCCCGCGATCCAATCAAAATCCGTCCCGATCTAGTCCCGAATGGACGACACCTCCGCGTTCAGCACACGTACGGCTCGATGACGATATCCGCCTTCTTGATCCAGAAACAGGGAGTGGAGAGGTAGATGAGTTCTCCGGCAGCGCGATAGCGTGGTGGTGATGGTGGTGGAATTATTCCAGCAGGGCTTCGCCTAAGCATCGTTTAAATGATCTAGAGGAGAAACTACGATCTAGAGGAGAGGATAGCACGTGGATGATTTCTGTTGTGAAAAACCCTCAAGACCTCTAGTATATATAAGAGGAGGGAGGGAGGAGACTTGGCCCCCAAGGGGCCAATACTTGGTTCAGTCGAAGTGGGAGGAGGAGGAGTCCTCGTCCAATCCTAGTAGGATTAGGAGTCCTTCTCTCCCACTTGAAACCCTCTTTCCACCTTGTGTTTCTCCTCCTAGCTGCATGGGCCTCTTTTGGGGCTTCGGCCAGCCCACTAAGGGCTGTTATACCTCCTCCACCACCCATGTAGCCTCTTGGGACGAAACACCCCTCCCGATGGTCCCCCGGTACCCTCCCAGCATTCTCGGTACACTACCGATGAGCCTGAAACTTTCCGGCGACCAAAATAGGACTTCCTATAGATCATTCTTTACCTACAGGCTATTCTGGAGGTCCTCGTGACGTCCAGGATCTCAACTGGGACTCCGAACAACCTTCGGTCACCACCATACATAAATCTATACTACCGAAACGTCACTGAATCTTAAGTGTGCAGACCCTGCGGGTTCGCAAAATATGTAGACATGACCGAGACACCTCTACGGTTAATAACCAATAGCAGGACCTGGATGTCCGTACTGCTTCCTACATATTCTACGAAGATCTTTATCGGTTGAACCTCTGTGTCAAGGATTCAGTTAATCCCGTACGTTGTTCCCTTTGTTCTTCGGTATGTTACTTGCCCGAGATTCGATCGTCAGTATCTCTATACCTAGTTCAATATCGTTACCAACAAGTCTCTTTACTCGTTACGTAATAAAACATTCTGTGGATAACACTTTAGTCACATTTCTTGCGAGCCTTGTTGTGATGTTGCATTACCGAGTGGGACCTGAGATACCTCTCCGTCAAAAGGAGTAAGAAATCCCATTCATGATCCATACCTACTCAACAGATAGTCTCGAAGATACATGTACATCAAGGAGGAGGTACAAGATCCATGTGCAACGGGTCTGCAACATTCAGATCCATGTGCACTTTGCAAATATTTATGTCCTCCTCATTGATGTACTCGCGGATGGAATTAAAGCGTCGCTTTATGTGTCTGGTCCTCTTGTGAAACGTTGGTTCCTTGGCAAGGGCAATGGAACCAGTGTTATCATAGAACAGATCCACTGGATTCAGTGCACTGGGCAATCCTCCAAGATCTGTCATGAACTCCTTCAGCCAGACACCTTCCTTCGCCGCCTCCGAGGCTGCGATGTACTCCGCTTCACATGTAGAATCGGCTACCACGCTATACTTGGAACTGTACCACCTTACCGCTCCTCCATTGATAATAAATACGTATTCGGTTTACGACTTAGAGTCATCCAGCTTAGTGTAAAACCTTGCATCGACGTAACCCTTTACGACGAGCTCTTGACCACCTTCATAAACGAGAAACATTTCCTTAGTCCTTTTCAGGTACTTAAGGATATTCTTGATCACCGTCTAGTGCTCCATTCCTAGATCACTTTGAATCCTTCCGGCCATACTTATGGCAAGGCCGAAATTGGGTCTTGTTCACAGCATTGCATACATAATAGAGCCTATGGCTGAAGCATAGGGGATGACACTCATCTTCTCTTTATCTTATGCAGTCACTGGGCATTGAGTCTTACTCAACTTCACACCTTTTAACATAGGCAAGAACCCCTTCTTGGACTAATCCATTTTGAACTTCTTCAAAACTTGATCAAGGTATGTGCTCTATGAAAGTACTATTAAGCGTCTCGATCTATCTCTATAGATCTTGATACCTAATATGAAGCAGCTTCTCCTAGGTCCTTCATTGAAAAAATCTTGTTCAAATATTCCTTCACACTTTCCAACATTTCTATATTGTTTCCAATCAGCAATATGTCATCCGCATATAATAATAGAAATACTATAGAGCTCCCACTCACTTTCTTGTAAATACAAGCTTCTCCGTAAACTTGTATAAACTCGAACGCATTGATCACCTCATCAAAGTGTAGATTCCAACTCCGAGATACTTGCACCAGTCCATAAATGGATCGCTAGAGTTTGCAAACTTTGTCAGCATTCTATGGATCGACAAACCTTCTGTTTGTATCATATACAACTCTTCCTTAAGGAATTCATTAAGGAACGTTGTTTTCAAATCCATCTGCCAAATTTCATAGTCGAAATATGCAGCTATTTCCAGCATGATTCCGATGGACTTAAGCATCACTATGGGTGAGAAGGTCTCATTGTAGTCAACTCCTTGAACTTCTAAAAAACCCTTTGCCACAAGTCTAGCTTTATAGATGGTAACATTACCGTCCGCGTCTGTTTTCCTCTTAAAGATCCATT